>OX336419.1:7742172-9049672 GCA_946903255.1 Schistosoma spindalis | reverse complement strand
CTTACTTGGAAGGCATCTGTTAACTCCCTTTCATGCACAACTTTTCGGTTCAGTTCCTTGTAGAAGTTGCGCATGATGCTGAGGTTCTTTTCAGGTACTTCATATTATCGGTGAAGATTCCACAATGTGTTCTTACCCACTCTCTCGAATGCTTTTGCCTAATCTAGAGAGTTGATGTGTAGTGATGTGTTAAATTGTTACATGACCGATCCTTACGAAAGTCAGCTTGTTCGTCTCGAATTCAGTTGTCTGCTGAATCTTCCATTCGGTCCAACAACACTTTTAAGAACTTGGTCTGGCACTGATAGTGTGATTCCCTTGAGTTCCTTCGGTATTTGATGAAGTGTCGCTGTTTCCAGTTTCGTTGGTACTTGCCATTTCTTCTGAATTCTGTAGAGAACGTGCATTATCTTTCCGATTGACTTTATGCCTGGCTTCAGTGTTTCAGCTGGTACGCTGTTTCATGCTGTCACCTTGTCATCCTTAATTTATCTGATGGATTCACTAATCCCTGTTTTCTTGACGGGATAAGATTTACAGGGAATTCTGCGTGTTTCTTGGATTTCTGGTTGGTCCAGTGACAACGGTCGTTTCAAGAGCTCTTCGAAGTCCTTTATCCACCTGTCTCATTGCCCTTAAACTTCAGTGACAAGTTTTCTTATATTCATAATTGGTCTCTGATCTACTATATATCCTTGCAAGCTTCTTGTATGCTCTCTCACATTTCCTTCTTCTGCTCTCAGGTCTTCTACATATTTTCGCTTGTCAACTCCAATATTCTTCCTCGTTTATTTACTTTTGTACATCAACCGCTCTTGTTCGGCTGTTTTTGATCACTGTCTTTTTGTGTTTCCTATCTCGAATCTTCTTCAAATCGTCTACGAAAACACATTATTTATTCTGTTACTTCTTGGCTTGTTGAAGTTATTGATTCTTTAATTCGTTTCCATTCTCTCTCTCTATGGCGGTTTCTTATTTTGGCAGATCTTGTAAGACTTAGAACTTGTTGCAAAAAGTTATCATGAACTCGCTTTGATTTTTTGCACTTCCAGGGAAGGCTTTATTAAATTGTTATCGTACTACTATCGTCTAGTGCTTCTTTAGCTTCAGTTTTAGCTTAGCCATCACCAGGTGGTAATCTGAAGCTATATCAACTATTCTCTTTGTTCTTCCTCGTAGTTATTGTCTCCACCTAATGCGTTTATATCCAGTGTTGTCCATCTCGACCTTGGCGTTTAGGTCTCGTCAGGATAATCAGACCCTATCATGAGCGTTGCTGTAGTATGGACTGCAGTCTCTTATTGTCTGTACTGCTATCACTAATGGGTGCGTAGCTTTGGTTGACATCCACTGTAATATTTTCCTTTGTTATGAAGGATTCCTTGATCATTCTGGAGTCATAAGATACCCATCCTGTGAGTGCTTTTCGTTCCTCTTTGAACAATCTCAATCCGACTCCTTGTATATATATATATATATATATATATATATATATAATGTTTACTTCTCTGTGACCAACATAAAATAAAAACTCCTGAAATTTGTTTTTGTCTAGATTGTGTGCAATGATTTTTACTTATTCCAAGCAGATCCAGACTGTATCTTCTCATTTTTGTGACTATTTGGATGGCCCTTCCAGTCTCCCAAATCACCCAGGCATTTTATGTACCTGTATAAATTATTGCTCTGGTTGTCAGAAGGGGCATCCGTCTCAAGGCTCCTAAAAAATCTCGGATTTCACCATGTGAACTTGTAAATTTCCTAAATAAATATTGTTCGACTTCCAAGGGAGAGTTGTAATTATACTTTTGGTTGGCAGTTTTTCCTTTACCCAAACTTGAAAGTGACAGTAATCCTAAAGGGGCTCCAAATGTGATTACTATGAGATCTAGGTTGATAAATTTCATCTTTCTGTGGTAATGTGGTGTAGCAGCTTAAAGTAATGTTACATTAGTGTAACTGTCTTATTCACCTCAATTGAACCAAGCTTAACAATTGGATTGATGTACACATGTCTCAGGTTATACGATGCATATAGTCAGATAACGTATTTCATCATTTCATAATATACAGTGGATTCTTATTCAATTTGTTTCCACCTGTCGTAATTTACGATAAAGACAATCATACTTTTTGAAAATTAATATTAAACTATTATTGATCAATGTAATTTACTGTACAATAAGGTATTATCATTTAAGAGATGACCATTTTTATTAATTTAATCTGATAAAACCAGTGGAGTCTAATCTGCATCGGGTATGAGACAAAAAAACTGGTTACATTTTATCAAAGATGTTTATAGTAAACATCGGAACAGCATATTTATCAAGCATGAAGCTTCCCCACTTTCGATTTCGCGCATCAACATAAACTCTTAATGTTGTACATTCACTTTCTTCCTCTTGTTTTTCTCCACATTGAAATGTTTTATTTTATCAGAATAATAATAAAACTAATACTTGTTGATATATAAACATGAAAATTGTTAGGGTTACTTGAAATGATATAGTATATATAGCACATGACATTAGACATAAAACATCACATGTAATTAACCTCTTATTTATTAGTTGCTCTTAATCAATTGTCTTTTTAAATATTTAATACTTTTAAGTTCATGTAAAAAAAACTGTTTATGCAGTGGTTTTGACTCATTTCATTAAGTTTTCGGTGAAAAGTCAATCTTCTCTTCGATTACATTCAGTTGTGTCATCGTTTAAATGAAATTGTCTATTAATTCATTCTAAGTATCTAACTACATCAAACGTTTTCTCGTCTTACTGATAGTTAGAGATCCATAGAAGAATATGTAATAGTGATTTTGACAGTCTTACATACTTTGTTAGTGAAATCAAATAATTGTGACCAGTGGAGTTCATTGGTGTCAGTCATGAGACAAATATTGATAATGGCTATCCATGGTAGTTGCACAGTATTGCTAAATATTGAAGATAGGCATATAAATTATTAGATTCTGACTCTTGCATGTTCATTCCGAGGTCTGAACGTCCTGTGTTCTATTCCTTGTAGGGTTGTGGAGTCCCTAATTAGTATAAAATAGCAGTATGGTGATTCTTTATTTTTGATGATTGTCTAGCTAAAATACTGTGTTGTAAATAGTAAATATGAACTTGAATAAAAACCAATGTTCCTGGGAATTAATTCGTTCTCCGAAAGCTTTTCAATTACAATCATGTGGCTCAACGAACTCAACATCACCAAAAACATTCGCCTACCTTAGTTGTAAATCTTCATGATTTCATAGACCACATAATGTAATGGTAGATTTTTTGTCTAAAACAAATTTTCCCCTATCTTTTTTAAAATAAATTAGGTCACTTCGATGCTTATTAATTCATCTGTCCCTAATATTTCATTCAAAATGTAATTTGTACCGGATTCTCAACTTATTTATTTATTTATTTTAACACATAGATATTGGTACAAGTAGGCACCAAATATATATGCGCCACAAAATCTCATCTGATATGTGAGGGCTGTGATACTGTCCGCGTGCTTAAAACGAAGCAGGTGGTTTTCTTAGGAGGCCACACCACGAGTCTTCGACCTGAAGGTCTGATCCACAAGGCCGTGGAGCATCGTAAGGAGATGCAGTCCCATGGTAGCCGGTGACTAACGATTGGTTCATACGCCATTTGTTCCTTCAGGATACTGGAGCCCATGTGCACCATTGGTTTAGGATCCGGTTGCTCCCAAATGCCCTGGTACGGCCGAGAGTGAGGAGAGTCCGCTCTCCCTCTCGAAATGCTCTCACATGGCCACGCGTATATAGCCTCTGCCAGGAAAGTCCTACTCACTGCCTTCTCGTGGCGGGGATGTTGTACACGAAAATGAGAGGACGAAAAGCGAATGTCTGGCGCTTTAACCGGATCCCAAATCAATGGTGCACATGGGCCCCAGTATCCTGAAGGGTCAAATGGCGTATGAACCAATCGTTGGTCACCGGCTACCATGGGACTGCATCTCCTCACGATGCTCCACGGCCTTGTGGGTCAGACGTTCAGGTCGAATGTTCGGGTTGTGGCCTCCTAAGAAAACCACCTGCTTCGGTTTTGGCACCCGGGCAGTATCACAGCCCTCACACAAATCAATTGAGATTCGTGTGGCGCATATGTACTTGGTGCCTCCTTGTACTGATACCTATGTGTTAAAATAAATAAATAAATAATTAGGATCCGGTTAAAGCTCTGGACATTCGCTTTTCGTCCTCTCATTTTCGTGTACAACATCCCCGCCACGAGAAGGCAGTGAGTAAGACTTTCCTGGCAGAGGCTGTATACGCGTGGCCATGTGAGAGCATTTCGAGAGGGAGAGCGGACTCTCCTCACTCTCGGCCGTACCAGGGCATTCGGGGGCGGGTTCTCAATATTTTCACACTTATCCAACTTAGAAAGATGGGACTTATTAAGACACTATAAAATGGCTATTATAAAAATAGAACTAAACTATTTGAAAGTATTCACATACTGAATTATAATCTTCGTAGTTATTCATGTGAATTTATAATACTAAATACAAATTTTTCTGTGTAACCAGCTCTTACGGACTCTGTTAATGTCAGAGAGCTAATGATAATGGATGATGATTACCGTCATCTTACCTAAACCTGAATTAGTCCGAATGTGGGCTCAAACCTTGCAACCCATTGACCGAGAGTTGTTCCGCACTTACGCTTTAATGTTTTGACATCCAATAGATATGTTATATTACGTAAACGTATTCCCGATATTTACACTCATTCCAGAATTCATGATATAATGGTCAGTACTTCTTTCAAATCAACTTCTAATACATTTGATTTGTTGATACATCAAGAAAGCATTTGTTAAACAAATCAAATTCTGTTGTATAATGCCATCCAGACTTTTGTAATTTGTTTATTTGGATGATCGCATAGTGCGTCATAATCAGTTTTCTGTAAACGAAGATTGTGAAGTAAACTGAATTCATTAAGTCATGGTGTCTCTCCCTTTTTCGTTCATCTAAAAATCGAAAGTAGGTAAAGTTACTTGTCAGTATTGGAATAAATGACTCTATATATGTTACATCCAAACTTAAATTTTTAAAATGCTTAGTTTACTGATTTCTATCAGTCAGTCCGTATATCGAGAAAGATTAAGAACACATAAAGTAAAATGAATACACTTCATTGCTCATAATGTGTTTGTTGCTGTTCTTACTTTCTAAAAATGCCTGTTATCAAGGAAACAAATTGTATTTTGATTAGTTACACTATTCATTTCATGAAAATTTTCTGGGAGTGTTTAATTTTACTTGCCTCTAGTTATTTTCATTCCACACCCATCAAATTCAACTACAAGTTGTAGTTTATTTTTATTTTCAGTGTTTTACATGTTCCTCTCTCTGTTAGCTTGTCAATCCTTTTATTGTGCTAACTTGTTGTTTGTATTTTCTTTAAATTACCATTTTTAGTTAGCTATGTATCATCGATCGGGTTGTATCCGAACTGGATACTCAAAGTCAGCGTTAACTGTGCTCCAAATTGTCACTAACACAACAAATATAACACTTTACACCCCAACAACAGGTTAAGATATTAGTTTAGAACACTTAAGTTCGACTCTAAAATTAATTATATCTTCGTACATAGTTAAGTTACTACTCACACAGGTATGGATTTTAATACAAAATTGAACTATGTCATCATTATTTTTACATATTTTCCCCCTTTCTAACCAGGAACTTATTTCAATTATCAATCCAAGTACCGTAGATATGCATTTCAACAATAAAAGTGATACATTAGATGTATCCTCTGTGACAAGCATTCAAACTGATTCATCATCTATCAGTAGACCAGATGATTCATTGGAGTCTACTAGCCGACGAAGGCATGATGCTTTCGGGAGATTCGATGCTATTATTATTACTACTACTACTACTACTACTACTACTACCACTACTGTTACTACCACTGCTATTAGTAGTAATCAAAGGTCAAATGATGAACACTATCGTAGGACTACACGTTGTTTATCATGTCGAGAATACGATAGTCAAACTTGTAATGGAGAGTTATCTACTCATGATTCTGATTTGAATTATCTTAAAGAAGTACATCTTTGGTTGAAAAATCCCAATCGATCAGTTACTACTGGCGATCAATTTAATTCTTCTCCAAATACAATATCTACAAAATCTTCAATAAGTTTATCGACTTTATCCGATAATATTCACACATCTTTCTCATCTATGTTATCAAATTCTCAGTCTACATCTAAACTACAGGTATCCGATGTAGCGGATCCATTGTTGTTAACCAAGAACGATAATCATAATGATAATAATTCCAGTTGTTTGGGACAAACACTCCCAGCCAGTATTTATGATAATCGTCTGGACTTGTCTACTGACTGCCAATCTATTAGCGAACTATGCATAAGTAAGTGTATGTACATTTCAATACTTTAATTATTTATATTTTCATATGCATTCATGTTATATGGTTACATTATATTCTAGCAAAATGTAATTAATTTGAACTGGTTAACGGCTTTTCGAGAGGTTCTCATTACTCTTATAAATTGTCCCACTAAATGACCTTCGATATGACAACATAACAGTCAAATCAAATTGAATGACTTGTAACGCCATAACTTCTAGTTTCATATTTTTCTCCATACCTTGTCACTATTAGAAGACAATATTTTGCCTATAATTAGAAAAAATTGCTTATTCATCAGCATAAATACAATTCATGTGCACATTTTTTAATCAATATGGAAAAAATAGTTGAATCACTTGCACTGATTCACAAACTGTTCAAACTATCTAACTAAATGAGCAGAGATGGATGGTGGCTAGCAGTGGAATCCAGGACGCGCGTTTCGTCTTGTTTTGGACTCGTCAGTTGGGTGTACCTGCATCCCATTCGGTGTTCACTCCGGGACTCGAACCCAGTACTTTTCGCTTCAAACGCCATCACGTTATCCACTTAGATACTGAGTCCTGATAGCCAACAGTTTATGCAATAGAATGAAGTAACTGATTTTTGTATTGGTCGTTTAAATCTTATCGTAGTTAAGATTAATTCTGGGATGCAGGTGCATCCAGCTGGCGAGTTAAAAATAGGACGAAACGCGCGTCCTGGATTCTACTGCTAGCTACCATCCATCTCTGTTTGAAATGCTTGTGACTTAAAGCAATATTAAGGCAATCCGCACAGGATGCATGTATACTAATAAGAGACTGATCAATTGCAATCCTAAACATCAATTGGAAAATCCCACCAACCAATACAAAGTGAACCATCTAACCGTATTTTTAGGACAACTAAATAGGTGGATAGTCACCCCTACATGTTATTTGTTAAGTGATGACAATCAATTGATACTCGTCTGCACAATTTGTATCCTAAATTTTAAAGTTAATTAACCCCCCCTTCTTATGTAGAATTTGAACTCCTTACTGCATAACAATCAAAGAAGTTACGACTTAGGGTTATGCAATCTTTAATACTAGGTCAAAGCCTAGTAATGGTCGCACTACAGTTTAACTGATAGAATGCGATTAGTACTGAGGAACAGATAATATAATGTCGGTTCCTAATATTAATTGACCAGTTAGTCTGTATCTGGGAACGGACCAAAGTATTTACATCCAACTTGACATCTTCCTACCATTTTTGTAAGTATTTTGTTGTGATAAAATGTAAAAAATGATTGGCTATTCATAGTCAGTCTCATATTTAAAAAATGGTCAGTTCTGTGTAGATTCATTGAATGATGTAATGGTAGATCATGATGACTCATATTTAGACTGACGGTGCTCATAAGAGGCACAAAGCAACAAGTTGTATACTTGTAATTTATTTTAACGTGTTTATTAAGTAAAGATTCGTTTACCTAGTTTCAACGTTCACTCTAAGTTTGAGGACTATTGATCCCATCCAGTTAATCAAATCGAGATAGGTGGAGAGGATTCACACCTATGGCTTATTGACTGAAAGTTGAACACCTTAAGTACTGTGGTAATATTTTTGACAGTAAAGGATAAACTGCTAAGTTAGTCATACTTGAGTTAAATCTACTGTCATGTAACACCCATTCAGTCTGTTTTTGCCGTTTGTATTAAGAAATGGAATGAATATCTTCAGATATGTGGCATCCAATAATAATTATTCGGTGTTATTAAGAAATATCTCTCTAAAGTGATTGCTGTGATCATATTAATTAGTTTTCTTCATTTAATTTCGCTACTACCTAGATACAACAAAAACCTTAACAGCTTCTGATGGACCTTCCGTTTATAAAGATTTAGTTCGATCATCTGAGGAGTTTACTTCGTGTTCGCCACCGATTCACCTGAGCTCAATGAATAATCCAATGTATTCCTCGTCATCTACATCTAACGGAAGAGTCGTAGCCACAACATCAAGTTCTGACTTTCGTTTTGGTGCTGAGAAATGCTCGAAAACAATATCAGACTTTTGCCCCTTATTTCCAAAGCGTCATAGTTCCGGTTCTTCTCCAATCTCCACACCACCATCTGAAGAAAGCAGTTCTGACTCCACTGCACTAAAAGCATCTTCACCGGAATATTGGACTCCAAAAGGCTCATCACGTTATATTCGTGGAATATACACACCATACCAATCTTACAGTCAAACATTTCGTCCTGTCGTGAATCATTCTCAAGATTCTCAAGTAAAAAACACTTTCTCTTCAAATCGATTATCCCAAGCATCTCATTCTATGGTTGTATCACAGTCCAGTAGTGTATCAAAGCGCAAATCTTACAATCAGTTCACCTTGGAAGATTTCCCTTCACTATCAACTTTACGTTCCATGGTCAATGCGGAATCATCAAATGTTTCAACTAAACCTAAAACAAATAATGAAAATTACAGTTCCTTTAATGGTCATGTCAATCATAGTTGTAACAACAGTAATGATAGTAAGAATAATGCATGTACTCGGCAATTATTGATCACATCCACTACTTTTCCCGCGTCCTCGTGTGAATCATCTAATAGTGTACAAAATTCTCAATTGGATTTTGATAAACCTCCAGGTTAGTTAAATATTTTAAAAACAAACAATAATAATGATAGATAGTACGTTTATTTGTACAGAGATAGAGCTATTTACAATCGATACTTGTTGATATATTAAAAAACTGGAAAAAGTATATTGTCTACATACTGGTTAGCTAGTCCTGTTTTCCCATTTTTATTTTTTCCAGAAAGATCTCTTATTCCCCATTACATTATGCATCTAAAAAGTATTTCCTCAACACAAAATGAATATTTAACTTGATCATCTTAATACCAGTAATGTATTGTATAAATTTATATATAGTCAGTCTTAGCTCACACTTTTATGCAAGAGATGCCAGCTGATAATTTTATTCGTTTGCTCAAACCAAAGTAGACAGTTAAAGTAGGACTTGAACCAGAGACCTGTAATTCTTGGTAGGTAGTTAAGAGCTCTCACCATTACTCAACCACCGTTCTTACTTTTTCTCACTGTTTCTATTGCCGTCCATGTTTGGGGACGCCAGATCTCCAAAAATTTCTTGTCTAACGTCTTACTCTTGGAAATTTAAATTTCTTGTTTTCTCTGCAAAAGCTCCAATTTTTACCTTCAGATTGTTTTTCCCACTTGGAAGGACTCTAAATGTCATTGGTTTGTCGCCTCTTTTAATATTCTGTTTTGAGATGCTTCACAAGAACCTTTTTATACTGTATGTGTACGCTTGAATTATGTGCTTGGTTCATTCCTGCTTCTGGCTGCTTGTGGAATATACTTTTCCCTCGGCTGAATCTGATCTTTTTCCTCTAGTTAGCGGGGCTGGGGCGCATCCAAATAACTTAGCTTTTCTTTTTGTTGTGTTGCAGATCATCGTTCCGTTCGCCGGTTTAGGTGATATCATAAACTGTTCAAACATGACACTATGCTACTAACTTTATCTCTGTTTAGATTAGTTTTGAAACCTGTACTAATATACTCTATCGGCCTCATATTAGCTATAAGCTGTCCTGTAGACATTTATAACATGAAAAATTAAATCACATGTTCTTTTATCCGGTTTAAGCATCACAATACTGTAAGTCTTCTAGTCATTTCGTTTAGGATGCGTTTCTTCCCCTCTAAATGCAAGTTGTTGCTTCAGGACTGGCCTGTGTCAACATCTGAAGTTGTAGAACGCGTCGACAACTTCATTGGAAGTCTGATCAGCCCTAATAGGTTGACATATGATAAAATCTCTGCACGGTTTCAGAGGCTGGTTCGGCTTTTGCCAATTTATGTCACCTTATGGCGTAGACAAAATATCCGCCTATCAAGTAAAGGACGAGTATGCTGTGTGGTAGTTCGCTCTGTTCTACTTTATGGCTGCGAAACGCGGCCATTAAGAGTAGAAGATACTCGTAAGCTACTAGTATTTGATCACAGGTGTCTTAGAAATATAGCTCTCATCTGCTGGGATCACCGGGTAAGTAATAGTGAGGTTAGACGTAGGGTATTAGGGAATGATGGTAAATCAGTTGATGAGATTATGAATCTTCATCGACTCAGATGGTTGGGTCACATGTTACGTATGCCTAAACACCGTTTACCACGACACGCAACGCTGTCTGGTGTTGGGGATGGTTGGAAGAAGGTTAGGGCGGCCAAACCAAAACGTGGCATCAGTCATTGAAGTCACTAACTGCTAGACTGAGCCATGTTAGTAGATGCAGACTATTTGGTTGGGGTCCTCGTGACTGTCGTAACCAGAGGTTGGAGACTGTATGGCATGGCTCAGAATCGATCACAATGGCGTCGTTGTATACACTCTTTGTCGGAAAATATCTTTTTATAGGTGTATTAAGTGAACTGTAGACCAGTTTGGTATTTTATATTATTAGTGTTATTTATGTTCTGAAAATCTTCCGGGTATCAACTGGATCTGGTTGAAGTCCTTTTTATCAATGATATTTTGCATGAATTCTCAGTTTTTTAAGTCGTTATCTTTGGTTTATTTATGTACTTCAGTTGTTTCTAACTACATGGTACATGGTGAAAATGATAATACGATTGTAAAATCAATCCTATCAAATTCAACTGATAATATTCAATTTGAACCAACTGTTTTCTTTTCTAATTCATCAAATTTCTTTCCGATTATGATAACAAATTCGACTACTTGTTCACATATATCTGTGTTACCACGTGTTACCACTAGTACTACTATTACTACTACAACATCTGTCTGTACTGCTTGTACTGCTACTACTAGCAGCAATAATTTTTCCATCCCACCGCATTATTGGATGTTACCTGAAGGCCCTATACCAATACTTCCTTCAACATTATATTCGCCATATCTATTGCCTACATCTACAATTTTAGAAAATTTCCAGTCTATGCAAAGGCTACCTATGCTATATCAGTGGACAGTCCAATCGGCGGACTCATCTAATAACAACATTAACTGCATTAACAATGTATGTGCATCTTTTATACCATATTTATCGCCCTGTGTTGGTATTTTCACTGCAAACTCTGTGAACAATAATAATAATAATAATAGTAATAATAATAATAATAATAATAATAATAATAATAATAGTGATGATGATACACAATGTGCCAAAATGAATGTTCCGGAGATTAGTACAATTTATCATTCCTCTCAAGAATCTGATAACGACGATCACGATAATAATGATGATCATGAGCATAATGATATCGAAAAGAAAAAGAAAATCAAACAACTAGATAGTTCATTACATTCTACCAGTACCACTGATGCCTCTATAAAAAATAATAATCACAATATTGACGTAACTACTAACATCACTCCTCTTGAAACTACAAGTTCTTCAATCTGTAATTCTCAGCTGGAACTACTTCATAAAGACTTATTTTCACAATCATACATCTTATTACCTTCATACCCTCCTACTCCTATCCCTACTGCTACCACTAATATTCTTCCATATTCAACTTCCAATATGTATGTTAATAATTTGAATTCTTGTGGAACAGTGCAAAATTCACCAGTTTGTCAAGCAAGTATAACGATAACAACAACAATTTGTAATAATAATAGTGGTGGTATCGATCTGATTACAAATAGTAATAATTTTCTTACAAATCATCAGTTGAATACAACTATGATGAAGCAACTAAATGATGAGCGAATTTTACCAGAGAATAAAAAGATAAAAGTGTCAAACGATACAAATATCTGTCCAATATCACATGAAAAAACGTTTAATGGTATCAATGTCACAGTGAATAGTACGACCTCACCTTCCTTTGTTACTACTGATACTACCATTTTAACGACGAATTTGAACATAAATCGTATCCATTCTTCTAATCGGTCAGTTTTACTGGATTCATTTGCCAATTATTTACTTATATATGTTCAAAATTTATTTGTTCTGCTTTTTATTTTTACAAGAATTTTGTTCTCGGTATTTATTAATCTTAAACAATTGTTATGGTTTCGGTCAAAACATGCGATACTGTCGGTAGAGAGTAAGTATATTGATATCAGGATCTTCTCCAATTCGTTGGACGAGATCATATATGTTTATTTACATCATAAAGGTTTTGTGCACAAACTTCTCAAACAAAGTGCAGATGTATGATGACCTTTCTCCATCGTTCCAATTCATCATTGGAGTTAAGCAAGATTATCATACTTCACATTTCCTCCTAGACGTTGCCTTCAATTACATTCTTAAAATAGATCTGTTGGGATTAGATAGTGGGGGTGCAGATTTATTACCTGGAGAAAGACTTTTCGGTCTTGAGTATGCAAATGATTTTTGCAATAATACTCAAGCTATGCGAATCTCACATAATCAGTTAGCAGTCAATCAGTGTAGGTGTGGTATGTACTTTGCAGCGTCCAAATACATTGTACTTCTAAAATACTGGAAAGAACTTTTTATACATTCACTCTTGATGATGAGCAGTTAAAAGTAGTCAAAAACTCCGTTTATATGGGTAGTTGTGTGAATACTTGTTGCATCATAACAGATGAGATCGATCTACGTACAGTGAAACCCAATCCTCAACGTCTTATACCAATCTAGATTATCTTTGGCGTTATCCTGGGTGTGAAAGATAAACGATAATCTTGTTCATCAACTGCTTTTTTTCAAGCTTTCAAAGTTCTATTTTACCTATCTTTATTTCTAGCCTAATACCTCATCAATCATATGGTTCTAATCGTACTGATATAATCACTACGGAGGAAACTCATAAAAATCCACTAGTAAATACTGTTGAGAATTGTGACTGTTCAGATTCTACCAACGGTAGCAAACCTTATCCCTTATGGTCTACTAATGAAACTGTTTGTAATCCTACTTGGTTCTATCCTCGTTTTCCTGGTCGACCTGATTCTTCAAATGGTCTAACCTCCAGTACTTCCGGGTCTCAACGTACTTACCCTACTCGTGGTTATTCACCTATGAATTTCAATAATTCTGTTCTACCACGCGGCTATGCTCAACCTCAAATTGCCAGTTCATTTTATTATACACAACACCCTGGTTTAACATTAGTTCCAAATTCTGTATCCAGTCATTCACCATTTATTGGTTCAGTTCCTAATCCAAATATGCACTTCCAACAACCACATCCCTTATACGGTTTAGTTCCTAGTTCATCTTCGACTTCTGGGGCATCACTAAATGGATACCCAGGAATTCCTATGGTCTCTTCAAACTCAATTAAATCCAACATTTCTTCTATAGGTCAGTCATCAGTGGCGTCAGTTGATCCTATACCAACAGCAGCCTTACTACAAAATGCTTTGATTCAAATACCAAACGTTCCTTTGCTACAGAACTTCGTGCTACATCCGCCTTTACATCCAACATATCCTCCGCCAATACCAAATATACCAGCTAATTGTGCCAATAATCCTACTATGACAATTTCTTCTTGGTCATCAATAAATGGACCTAGAATAGTCAGTTGTTACAATTGTGGTCAGCCAGGACATAAAGCTAATGTTTGTCCATCTAGATGGTCTAGTCAACAATTATCAGAAAGTAAGCAAAAGTTCCCTCATTTGAATTGATAGGAATATTATTTCCTTCACACACTCCTCCCAAACTGATCTAATTTTATTTTTATATTGAAGAATTTTAATGTTATTCTCAGAATGATTTTAATCTCATCTTGTGTATGCTCCATAGCTCTCCATACGTTCTTAATAGGCAGAAAACGTTATTAGCTGTTAAGCATATCTCTTAATCAAATGTGGTAAGATGATCGTACAGTATAAGCATATCTAAACCGGTGTCTGAACCAGAGACCTATTTTTTGAAAGTAGAGTATTTTAAAAAACAATCCTCCATTCTCCCAGATGATATCTTACGCTATGAACTACATTATTGATATTCATATTCGACACAACTTTAGTGGTTGAGATATCACTTTCAACCATTGATTTTTAGCTTAGAACACTGTTCTATTGGCTTCGGTTTGGACAATCAAGTAGTATTATCAAGTATCCTTCATCCATAGAATACTTATCCTATGATAAGTTTTCATTAGTTTTGTGTGAATGTTGATTTTTAGTACATTTACTGGTTGATTGGTTATTTAATGGATTTATTATTTTCTCACTCTATCAATTGGTATATATTTGTATGTACTAGACTACAGGCCATAATTTGTGTGTGCGTGTGTGAAAACATTCATCAACTCGGAAAATCGATTTGAATTTCTCTCTAATTTTTATATCGGTGTTTAGTATCAAAAGAAATAAATCAGAAAAATTTTGTTTTAGAAACAATATCTGTTCATTAAGGTGATATACACAAACATCATGCTCTAAAGCCTAATTATACATTTATAACCTTTATATTAGAGGTATGACTTCTCATAGTCTTGTATATACAAACTACATGGATATTTAGTTACGTTATTCATATGTATATTTAACTTGCTTATTCTAAATCTATTCATTCTGCAACCTCTTGAATTGGATCTCTTGTTTTCAATGTGATAATATCGTACTTGATTCCCTTCATTCTTTTCGAATTATATCCTCTCCTTGTGTAGTTTCAGTTTTTTTACTATCGTTAGTATTATCATAGAGTAGCACGGAGACTTTTGAAAACGAACATATTTGTACCAGATGCTAGTTCATTTGCGTAAAATAATAATGAATGATGGTAATTACATGTGGAATAATATACTTCCGACTTACGTCTTTTAAAACAATTATTTATAACTTCATTTGACTGTTATACATAGATCGTTGCAGGAATAAAAGAGGTCATCAGTAGCAGCACCGTATTTTGTAACATAATTCTGAAATTCATTTTAGCACAACACAATGCTTACAACTGATCAAATCGTATATTGGCATAATGTATTAAGCTTGATGGATAAGAGGTTGCCGAAGTGTGATTTGTTTATGTGTTTTGTTTAAACGGTTATATCATTTAGAAATACTCCTTTTTAATCAATTCATGTGATAATTGTACTTTTTCACATCAAATCACATTATTGATTGTTTATTTCTATTTTTCGTTCTTCATTTTTCTTCCATGTCGGTGTGTATATAGATGTTTTCTCGTTAAATTGTGCTCCAAGAAAATAGTGTCAAACTATAAAGTAGTAATTATAAATCAAAACAACTCTGGAGAATTACAACCACCGCCTCACAAACTATACTGCTGACTGTGCAACAGAATTGTGTTTACTATTATTATTCGAAAAACCTTTCATTCATTTATTATTATTTTTTTTCCAATTACGACAGTAGACACCGTCATTACTAACTAACTAATTACATATATGTCCATAGTTATGATTATTTCATTCTCTATGGCTTTTTTGTCAACAAAAAAATAATCCACACAGTCAAAATAGATACTAATTACCGTCTTGCCGAGACATGAGTACACAAGCATTGCCTTGTCTCATATCGTTCTTCTAATTCAATGTCCAAGTTAATAGTAGGAAAAAAACCTGTATTTTTGAAAGAACCTGAAAAATTCTTTTACTATTGATTTTGACATGAGTTTACAGATACCTACCATCTTACAAACCGTGTATTTTAAATTTATGTTTATGCATATTAGTGTGTTTATGTATATGGCGTGTGGTTGGGTATCTTACTTTTAACGCAGTTGGTATACTGAACAAAACAATAAATCCAACAATTCTTCCTAGCATTGTTTTACATTTCACCTTGAATATTGAATTCTTTTTAACTATTATTATTATTATTCCCAGTAAAAAAGTATAATAAGTTCTTTTTATAATATCTATCATATAGATTGTAGAGAGACGCATTGCTTGATCTAGATATTATATACACACAATTGTTTTTTTATTACCCCCATTTACTTATTTGTATTCTAGCTTGTAAATACTTATACATTATGTATATGTTGTTCACTTGTTTAACTAAAACTACAATTTCTTTTGAATTAGTAGTATTTTTTTGACAATATAAGCCGTTCCTTTTATTTTGTATTGTACACAAGTAATATATATATGCTAATTAGCTTCATTTTATTCAATACCAGAGAGAAAATATGCCATATACAACTTACTTTACAAATATTTATGATAAACATGATTTGATAGTTATCTAACAAGTCGGGTCGCTGCATGTTTACACTATTGATCACGGACGATATAACAAATTATATTTTCTTCTTTGATGTAGTCCTTATTGGAATTGTGCTCTTGTTTTTTCCTGTGCTCTTACCCCTACTGAAAACCTCCCTAAGCTAGGGAAAAAGTTAAGTAAGAACGATGGAAGCGAAAGTATGTGTGTGTGCTTTATTCTATGTGAGATCCAGTCATCCTTTTTTCCAATTGTTTTTCTTCATTTTTGTTTTTATAGTCAATTGTTATTATTCAGTTAGCTTTGTGCCTACCTACCTATTTATCTGAATGTTTTTGTCTGTTTTGCGTCATGATGCGCACACGACACCATATAACATCTCTTTTTTGCTTAGATATATGCATTTTCTTACGTATACATATATGTTGTCTCCATCGGCATTATGCCGTGGCAGACAAGAAGGTAGACATAATATGTATTCTGCTTTTATTCAGGTGATAATAATAACAATAATAGTGGTAATTAGTTGTTACTATCTTGAGATAAACACTTGTTACTGTTGTCGTTACTTCATTGTCTTTCTCCATATGTGTATCTTTATACTTGTGTGAATAAATCTCTACCCATTTAACCTCTACAATTTGTTTCTAATTATGTATGTTTGAGCCTGTGAAAAGATGAACAAATAGACAAAATGTCCACTTTACTTTCTCCACCGCCTACCCTATTCCAATAGCCAGTTATCATGATTTGTGTATGTATTTGCATATACTTTTATTCTCGATTGCCTCTCTTTTCTCTCTTGATTGTATTTGTAGGTAGTACAGTTTTTATTTTTTAAAAATTCTTAATAAATTAAAAAAAATAAATAGAAATCTCAATATTCTGTTTTGTTTATTTTTTCCTGCTGAAAATAAGTACATGTAAGTAACTTCATTTCAAGAAAACTAATTCCTGTTTTATGATGAATAGTATGCATAAGTCTATGGTGTAAATTATATATCTTCTAAAATGAACTGGTTTGAATATACCATTCTGTTGCCACTACAGTACTAATAATGTCCTGCTCAATAATCAGAGTATATGTATAACTTTTTATCGGCTTTATAAATAATCAATTAATATATGATGAACGGTCGCTCAATTTCGTGGATAGGTTGAAGTTAGACATTAACACAATAGGGTGCCGGTCGGCTCTGTGATCTAGAGCTTAGGCGTTCGTGCGTGAAATCGAAGGTCCTGGGTTTGAATGCCATCATGGATACGCACTGGTGAAGAGTCGCATACTAGGACGAATCGGACGTCCAGTGCTTCCAGGTATTCAATGGTTGTCTAGCTTTAATTGACTCATGAATTCAACTATTAAATTAATATACACTTGTCATAAAAATATACTGATAAAGTTTCATGTTTTCATTCATCTGGATTTATATCACAAGTGATCCGGAGAATAGAGTTTAATGAGTTAAAAGCATCATTGAATTCTGTCTTCAAATGTTTAATTGTGTAATTAACATAAAATTGAGATGAAACATTCTTATTGTTTGATTTTTAGTTATTTTCCAACTAATCTTAACCCATTATAATTATTAAAAAAATGATTATCGAATGGAACAAATCTATGGATGACGCTTCTAAACAAAAATCACCGATTGGACAGCTAACTATAGGGGGTTCACTTATGTCTTCTTTAACTGTCGCAAGGTATCTAGAGTTCGAATCGTGGATTATCATTTAGCGAATCACACAATTACTGCTCATCTTGGACTGTAATTCATTTCAGAGATATTCTTACCCTATGGACTGATTATCATCAGTAGGTTCCTACCACAAATTACCGGGTCGGAAGGATAACTTTTAATTACTCACCTCTTGTTGAAAACAAACTATGTTGCCCCAGTTTAATCGTACAATCAGTCATAGATTATTCCAGTGTTCAGGTGAGCTCAGGCTCCATAGCCCGAGTTAAAATATACAAAGTCCTACTAATCATACACATTGGTTTCTGGTTATATACATGTATCGTCAGCTGTTGAGCGGGAAAAAATGGTAACAAAATATCATGCTAATCACATTGAACAAACTATTCGTCTGCACACACTTGAAACGTAAAGTATAAATGGTCTTATGATTTAAGCTAAATACTCTTAATCTTATTATTCACACATTATGCTTAGTTCGTAATTGTGTGAAACTTATCTAGAAAGTGTTCAATATTACCTTCGTCAAATTAATATTCAGAAAATATACAAACATCTTAATAAAACACATCCATTTCTCCTCTTCAAGTTTCTAACCATTGCATTTGTCCATAAAGGTAAACAAAAACAATTATTCTTATGTGTTTTAGTACATAGACATCTTCATGTTTTTCATTGGTTACAACAAATAGTAAAATAATATTGTAGATTCTTTTAGATAAAGGGATTATGTGTATAGGAAGTATTTAACTAAAAACTAAATTATAGTGTTTTTCATATGGTCGTATTTGTAAGCTCTTTATTCAATAATTATAGTGGTGTCTGCGACAGTGAATTAACTATAAGTTTGCTTTGTGAAGTTTAGATTAATTAGAAAGTCTTTATTATATTAACTGAAAAGCAATAATCACTGTTCTGTTTCTAATTCGTTTGAGACTCCTAGAAGTAGGTATCATTACCAAGGTTTGATTTGATAATTTCGAATAGATTGAGCATTGGGTTGATTGTTATAAATAAATAAATAATATATTTGTAATATCCCAATGAGTAGAAAATTAAATTTTCTGACGTTTCGTGGCTTAGTGTAAGTCACTTCTTCAGAGAATATTTAAGCAATATACTAAAACCACTACAACTCAACTTACATAATCTAATAAAAGACACATATGACTTTAAATCAAAATTATCCGGATTAATCATCGAGAAGAATGAAATCATGGTAAGCTTTGATGTCGTTTCTTTATACACAAGTGTTCCCATTGATAAATGCTTAGAATTCATTAGTGGTTTACTTGAGAACGATGTTACTCTCCCTGACAGATGTCCGTTGAGCATCAGTCTAATCATGAAATCATTAAAACTCTGCTTAAATTCAACGCTATTTACTTTTAACGGTATGTTATTCAAACAAACTAACGGTGTAGCAATGGGATCCCCTGCATCCTCGATTGTAGCCAACCTTTTTATGGCATACATCGAATCAAATATCTTCGCCCACAACATTATACCACGAATTTGGCTTAGATATGTAGACGATACTTTTGTTGTTATAAAAAAGACTCATCTAAGATGTTTTTCAAAACGAATAAATACACTTTCATCGCACATCAAATTCACCAATGAAAATGTATATGGTGAGCTACCATTCTTAGATTGCTTAGTAAAAAGAAATCCAAATGGAAGTCTAAACCTATCCATTTACCGAAAACCGACGCGCTCAAATCGTTACATTGACTTCCATTCAGCACATCCTTTCAGTGCTAAAATCTCGCTAGCCTTAAATCTTTTCAGAAGAGCTAACAAGATCATCACATCAGAGGAAGACAAACAAAAAGAACAAATGAATATAATTAACATCTTACAATTTAATAATTTTCCTTTGAAGATTATTAGAAGCATATTAAAACAAAACAGTTCATTACGTTATAATAATGATTCGAATGAAATCCCATGGATTGGTACTGCAGTTTTACCATACCGTCATGGCACAACAGAAGAAATTCAAAGAATCTTGAAACACCACAGAATTAAAGTATACTACAAAACAACGAACACACTACGTAATACTTTAGTTCACCTAAAAGAAAAAATCCCCTTCATGTACACACAGAACTGCGTCTACAAATTAGGTTGTATCGATTGTGATGCCTTTTATATTGGAGAGTCATCCCGCGAAATCTTGACTAGAGCCAAAGAACATATTAGGCACACAAAGAAACCTCCTAACAATCCTGTAGAATTGAACCAACTTCAAATTAAATCGGCAATAGCAGTTCATGCCATTTTCAACAACCACCAAATCGATTTTAAAAATATCAAAATATTGCAAAAAGGCTTTTCCAACTACAAAGAAAGGAGGATAGCTGAGGCGTTCCATATAATGCTTAATCCTACTTCTCTCAACAGAAAGGAAGGCCTTACCATACATCCTACTTGGACCATTTATCCCAACCATTCAGTCTGATCATATTTACAAATCCACACTATCATATTACAAATTTAAACTCATCTTACCATAAAGGTCACACAATTTTTCATTCTTAAACAATGCACACATACATATCACTTATGAATCACCTTGACAAAAATGACATGACATCAACTTGTTCATACCTGCTTTTTGATTGATCAAATATTATTCTTGTATCGTTCCGTTGTACTATTTAAACTTGGATTAATTTTAATTTGGTTATTTATTCTCTGAAGAAGTGACTTACAATAAGCCACGAAACGTCAGAAAATCTAATTTTCTACTCATTGGGATATTACAAATATATTATTTATTTAATCCTAAAAGTGTTTACATACCACCTCACTAGAGAGATTAAATTTATGTCTCGCAGTGAAAGTATTCATTTTAGATTACTACGCTAAAACCCTATTCAGTTGATTTATTCTGCCATCTTACTGTCATTTGACATCAATTGCAAGCACCATGAGTTTGTTACTTGGTTTTCATTAGTCTGTCTGATTAAACCTGTAAGTCACTAATAAATATTATACTAACAGAATTTGAAGCATTTAGATAAATTCGCGGAGTGAACACTGTATAGCTCCTGTTTTTTTAATGTACAGAATATAACATTAAATGAATCATACTCGTCAGAAAAAATTGTTTGTTTAACTTAACACCCTTTGATTTTCCATATACTACATTCGACAATAGAAGTTTATTGAGGTAAAGAATGAAAATAATGTCTTCAAATTAAATAAAACTATTCTACATAGACTAAGTTGCCTTCATATTAATATACTACGCCCATAAACATTAGATAAAGATATTTTTTGTTATATATGTAATGTTTAAGAAGTTATGATATGCATGCTTAACATAAAACTAGGCTTAAGCAAAGATCGAATAAATCACCTGGACATGTATTGAAAATAAGTATTTAAAAATCTACTGTTGACATTCAGCGGTGGAAAAGCTTGATCAACAACAGCCCTAATCTAAATAATATAAATTAATGTTAAAAGCTATGTTTAAGTATTTCCCTTTTTTGGATTTCGTTTCTGTTTTTCTAAATTTTAAATGTTGCACTAGGACAGGTCTTTGTCAACATCTAAATTGATCATAGGGAGATAAGCAGTTAAAATTACTAACCACTTCATTTGTCTTGAGATTTCAATCGGCCTTTATAGCCGGATGTTTAAAAAGATACCACAAATACAGTAAGTTTGCTCAGGTTTGCATAACCTACATGACATTTGGCATAGATCAATTATGAGGCAGATTTCATGGTAGCTATGTTCCAGACATTTTTGAACATCTGGTCAAACTCTTATCGATTTCACGATTTTCGTACCTTTATACGGATTGATTAAGAATATTCTCTTCACTTTCTTCATTCTCTGAATGTTACGTAGTTCATTTAATATAATTTATAGAGATATTTATTAGGTTATTTGGATTTCTTTTCCAAAAAAAACATTGCTTACTGTTCGACAAATGCACGTCCAACTTACTGTGTGCTAAGGCCTCTGTCTTATCAACATTCACTCGCCTCATTCACTGATCCTACTGGCAATAGAGGGGGACTAGTCTATGATTAAACTAGAAGAAGAGTACGGTGATTATAAAAACGACCAAATCACAAGAGCCTCAATACAATACAAGAGACCTCTTCATTATTTTCTCCATTATATATCTCCGTAGTTTCTGCTTCAGTGCTTAACCTGTTTAGTGGGACAGAAAATATCATAGTTATAATTCTGGTAGATAACTTAACAACTATGTAGCGTGTTTGAACTTTGCGTTACAATAATACGGTATCCAATATAAAGTGTTTCAATATCGTGTTGTATAACTGATTAATAGCATTGGAATTATCACTTACAGTAAAATGGGTAGACTCTCAAGTAAATGAGCCCGGAAAAGCCCTAGTCCTTCAGATAATAACAACTCTATCACCTATACCCCCATGCTCTGCAACTCATTTTGAATCAGATAATGTTGGGAGTGGACCTACATCAAACGTGATGCTGGATGACTCAGTCCCTAATTCAATAATGAGTTCTACATCAAGATTGAAAATCATCGATAATATTAAGAGTGAATTAGACAATATCTATAGGCAATTAAGTGATATGCGTCCTAAAGCGGGCTCTTTATCAAAGTATGATGATCCTAAGCAAGAACTAAAGACACTAGCAATGACTGTTAGTCATGTCCGTAACTAACCAATCAAATCGATGTTTAAGCGTTCACCACGTTGATCTGATCTGATGTGTCTGTAAACTATACTTTTGCATGTGACTTACCAACTGAAAGACATTATTATCTTATTACTATATTAATGTGACTCATAATTTTATTCATTTCGATAAGACACGCAATACTGCTTGGTATGTTTGTGCGTTTCACTAAATGACTGTAATTTCCATAATTATTGTACTAATCTAAATGTTTTTACGTTTAGAAACAAAGTTTAAAACAAAGTTGTCCTTGTTCTGACTAAAGGTTTCACATAGACTCTGTGCTCGCCAATATCTCATTTATGGTTCTCGTAGTATATCTGTAGGACAAATTAAATCCTACAATGACTATAAAATAGTTGTTTATGCTCTCCCTATCTATCCGTTTTATATCAGACCCATTAAAAAAACTAGCTGATATAGAGGCTATCAGCATGCTAACTGGGACCTCCTGAGCCCACTGGTTAAATTCTCAAACTGGGATAACTCTTTCTCATGCCCTCAGCACATTCTATCTGGTCACTAACTTGTCTAGATTCCTGTGCACCTCTTAAGACGTACAGGTTTAGTAAACTTAACGAAAAATATATATCAACTAAATTAATAAACGAAGACGCCTACAGAAACATTATTTTAAGTCAGATGATTCTACGTCAATTGCAATAATAATAATTTTTAGTCAAATTAGAGAGATGTACAGGTTAGAATCCATTGACGAGGAGCTCAAAAGTACGAAGCTTAGTTATCCTTTTGAACAACCGCGTTAAAGTAACTCAAAATGTTGATGTACTATGCATCCTACATAATAGCACTTTTATATACAATTCTAAAATTATAGCAGACCTTTTCAGTGGTATTTTTGCGAATGGTAAAGAATTCCTAAATGGCATTGTTTCAAGAGTCATGTGAGTGACTAGTAATTCTGTAAAATCTATAAATACCCTTTAGGTTTCAAGAAGTCATGGAGTAGAAGGAATTTCATCTTTTCTCCACAAATATGGTGGTCCAGATATTTCTACTCTTCTTCTAAAACTGTTTAATCTATATGGATTCAGGTACTTAACCTTACTGTTGGAAAATTGCGTTTATCATACGACGTTACAAATCGTGAGATAAGAATAACATGAACAATTATCGGCCGATAAATATTTCTCCAGTTATCTCTAGGCTTATGGAAAAATTTTTTAATGACGAACTCTCTAACTGTTTACTTGCTGAAAAATTTATTAATGATTCTCAACATGGATTTCTTAAAAATCGATCTTGTGTGACATGACACTTTGACTTCTTTAATTTAGTCAATTCTCTACGT
The DNA here is from genome assembly GCA_946903255.1 of Schistosoma spindalis. Lineage (NCBI taxonomy): Eukaryota > Metazoa > Platyhelminthes > Trematoda > Strigeidida > Schistosomatidae > Schistosoma > Schistosoma spindalis. The sequence goes on along the minus strand of OX336419.1, from coordinate 9,025,381 downwards.
AACCGAGGATATTTAGTGCTTCATCTAGAAGAAGCTCCTGAAGGAAGTGTGTCCAGAAATAGTCTTTGATGGCCTTCGCTTTCTTCTGATCATTCTCTATCATTTTAGATCCACTGTCTGCTGTAATTAGATTTGGAATCCAGTGCTGCTTTTTGTTCTGTAATTATGTACTAGAACAGTTTCTTAGGCTGTTTTACTACAAATTGTGTCAATCACATTTCATACTTTTATTGGGCTGTTCGGACCGTACTTATACACTTATTTCGTAGCGACCTGTAGCAATCCATCGTATTTTCTTTGCCTGGAGTCCCTTTCGGGGGTCTACTGCAGGTCCCAAGCCCGGATAAAGGAGGAGGGCTGAGCATGGGGTTAGCGACCCCATCCCGTAGAAAACCAACTCTTTAAAAAACGCCAACCAGAAAAAATTATTCAAACCATTTAAACTCTGTCCTGGGAGTCAGGAGGTCTTCGTTTAGAAGAATTATGACGCCTCATGATGAAAGCCGAGTTTCTTCGGAAGTCACGAGGACGATGTCCCTTCTGACAACCAGAGCAACCATTTATTTAGGTACACGGAACGCTCGTACAATGTGGGAGACTGGGAGAGTCTTCCAAATTGCTGCAGACACGAGGAGATACAACCTAGAGGTGCTTGGGATCAGTGAAACACATTGGACGCAAGTTGGACAACAACAACTAGCATCAGGGGAGCTTCTGTTATACTCCGGACATGAAGAAGCAAATGCCCCACACGTCATCCAATGCTATGCGCCTACCAACGACTACAATGAAGGCGCTAAAGATCAATTCTACGATAGGCTGCAGTCAATCGTCGACAAGTGCCCAAAAAAGGACCTGACTATTCTGATGGGAGACCTAAATGCCAAGGTGGGAATTGAAAACACCAGATATGAAGACATCATGGGACGACAGGGACTGGGAGAAAGGAACGAAAATGATGAGGGATTTGCAAATCTATGTGCCTTCAATAAACTGGTCATAGGCGAGACAATATTCCCACATAAACGCATTCAAAAAACCACATGGACTTCACCGGATCACACCATACAGAACCAAATCGACCATATCTGTATCAACAAAATGTTCAGGAGGACGATTGAGGACGTTTGAACCAAGAGAGGAGCTGATATAGAATCAGATCATCACTTGCCGGTCGCCAAGATGAAATTGGAACTCAATAAGCACTGGACAACGGGGCGGACAATATCACAAAAGTTTAATACGGCTCTTCTTCGGGATACTGACAAACTCAACAAATTCAAGATAACCCTCAGCAATAAGTTCCATGCCTTTCATGATCTACTCAATGGAGTGGGAACTACTATGGAGAGCAACTGGAAAGCGATAAAAGAGGCAATCACTTCAACATGTCATGAGGTTCTGGGCCAAAAGAAGCACCATCACAAGGAGTGGATCACGGTCGATACACTGGATAAGATTCAAGAAAAGAGGAAAAAGAAAGCAGCAATCAATACCAGCCGAACAAGAGCAGAAAAAGCCAAGGCACAAGCTGAATACACAGAAGTAAACAAGCAAGTGAAGAGAAGCATCAGAACTGACAAACGTAAATATGTGGAAAATTTAGCAGTAACGGAGGAAAAGGCTATCAGAGAAGGAAACATGAGACAAGTGTATGACACAACAAAAAACGCTTTAGAAATCATCGTAAACCAGAACGAACAGTGAAAAGCAAGGAAGGCAAGGTAATCACCAACATTGAAGAACAACGAAACAGGTGGGTAGAACACTTCAAAGAACGCTTGAATCGACCAGCCACACTGAACCCAGCCAACATCGAAGCAGCACTCACGGACCTCCAAATCGATGTTGGCCCACCAACAATTGAAGAAATCAGCATGGCCATCAGACAAATCAAGTGTGACAAAGCAGCAGGACTAGACAACATTCCAGCAGAGGCATTCAAAGCAGACGTAGCGGTAACTGCAAGGATACTCCACATTCTCTTCAGAAAGATTTTAGGATGAGGAACATGTACCAAAAGACTAAAAAGAAGGACTTCTGGTCAAAATACCAAAGAAAGGCGATCTCAGCAACAGTGACAACTACAGGGGAATCACCCTTCTCTCAATACCACGAAAAGTTTTCAACAGGGTATTGTTAAACAGGATGAAGGACTCCGTAGACGCCCGGCTTCGCGACCAACAGGCTGGATTCCGTAAGGATAGATCGTGCACAGACCAAATCGCAACTCTACGGATCATTGTGGAACAATCAATTGAATGAAATTCATCACTCTATATCAACTTCATTGACTACGAAAAAGCATTTGATAGCGTGGACAGAACAACATTATGAAAGCTTCTTCGACATTAGGACGTACCTCAGAAGATAGTCAATATCATACGGAATTCCTACGATGGATTAAACTGCAAAATCGTTCATGGAGGACAGTTGACAAAATCGTTCGAAGTAAAGACCGGTGTCAGGCAAGGTTGCTTACTCTCAACTTTTCTCTTTCTCCTGGTGATCGATCGCATCATGAAGACGTCAGAATATGAAGGTAAGCACAGAATACAGTGGACATCTAGGATGCAGTTAGATGATCTAGACTTCGCAGATGATCTGGCTCTTCTACCGCAAACGCAACAACAAATGCAGAAGAAGACGACCAGTGTAGCAGCAGTAGGTCTCAATATACACAAAGGGAAAAGCAAGATTATCCGATACAACACAGCATGCAACAATCCAATCACAATTGACGGAGAAGATTTGGAAGATGTACAAACCTTTACATATTTGGGCAGCATCATCGATGAAGACGGTGGATCTGAAACAGATGTGAAGTCACGGATTGGCAAAGCAAGAGCAGCATATTTACAACTGAAGAACATCTGGCACTCAAAACAACTGTCAACAAACACCAAGGTCAGGATTTTCAATACAAATGATAAGACAGTTCTACTGTATGGGGTGGAGACCTGGAGAACTACGAAATCCATCATCCAGAAGATACAAGTGTTTATTAACAGTTGTCTACGTAAAATACTTCGGATCCGTTGACCGGACACTATTAGCAACAACCTACTGTGGGAGAGAACAAATCAGATCCCAGTGGAGGAAGAAATCACGAAGAAGCGCTGGAAGTGGGTAGGACACGCATTGAGGAAAGCACCCAACTGCGTCACAAGATAAGCCCTCACATCGAATCTGGAAGGCCGAAGGAGGAGAGGAGGACCAAAGAACACATTACGCCGAGAAATGGAGACAGACATGAGAAAAATGAACAAGAATTGGATGAAACGAGAAAAGAAGGCCCAGGACAGAGTGTGTTGGAGAATGCTGGTCGGCGGCCTATGCTCCATTGGGAGTAACAGGCGAAAGTAAGTAAATAATAACTGCCTGAAATTGTCCCATGCTTCTTCTTCCGATGCACATGTGTCAATTATCCATTTTTCAGTCAATGCTGCAGAGTTTATTTCCTTTATGTCTGTCTGCTTCTGAAACAAATTATCTTAGGTTACACTTAAATAAATTAACTTCTCAGACTTATTTTATCTTCACTGAATATTGTATAACACATATAAATTTATATTTGATTATCCTGTATTGACCTACTTTTGTCAACAGAACACGATTGGTTCAATGAAAACAATTATTATTATAACCAATTGTACCAGTGACTGTTTTACTGTGCTCGTTTGTTTAACTATGCTAATGACAGCCATTACACTTACTCTCCCGTTGATTTTGAACTTGTACGAATTCGGTTACGCTCAGTAACCGCGCTTGTACTCCTTTGGCACGAAGGCGGTATTCTTTCGATACCACGAGATCTCCAACAAATACATCTCGACTACAGCCATCATCTGTCTTCTGATATTGGCCTACGGGGATCTTATTGGTTAATTGGCACGTAGTCTTGTAGCGGTGTTCATAATCAAGCGCGATTCGACTTCACGCTACAATCCTTTGCAATTAATTGTGTCTTTCATAGCATCATTCTAAATAATTATTACACAAATGTTTATACTGATCTCAAGTTTATCTCTGAATCCTATTACATAAATTTACATATATTCACCCGAGTGCACTAAAAACTAACAAGTATTAATGGTTTGCTTCAGAAGTCGATATTCATTACTCTTGTTATCATGGTTGAACCCTTTCAATAGCTAATCGTTTCTTTTCTCTCTTTTTTACTTCTAAATAAATACTATTCTTAAGATTTTGAAGTTTGTAATCAAGACAATAACTTATGTTACACTTAAATTAGCTTCTCAGACTCGTTTTATCTTTATGTATAAATACATATTGACACACACATATATACATACACATTGACATTTGGTTATGCTTTGCACTAAATTGAAACTTCCATAGCATCAATCGAAAATATAACGCTTGTACTATCGTCATATCTTACTGCAATAGTCGGTTATTTTTCTTATTTACTTTGTTTTTGTTACTCATTTGGCGATACATACATGGTCTTTTACTCTTGTTCTGTATTCATAAACACTCTTATTAAACTATTTACGTGTTTTGCGTTTCCTTTATTTATGTTCTTATCCCTTTCTTTCTTTAAATTCAACTCATTATTCTTCTCAATTATACAAAACATGAACATTATTATCCTACTGTAGCGTGGTGTCGAGTTGAGCTTGAGTATGAACACCGCTACAAGACTACGTGCCAATTAACCAATAAGATCCCCGTAGGCCAATATCAGAAGACAGATGATGGCTGTAGTCGAGATGTATTTGTTGGAGATCTCGTGGTATCGAAAGAATACCGCCTTCGTGCCAAAGGAGTACAAGCGCGGTTACTGAGCGTAACCGAATTCGTACAAGTTCAAAATCAACGGGAGAGTAAGTGTAATGGCTGTCATTAGCATAGTTAAACAAACGAGCACAGTAAAACAGTCACTGGTACAATTGGTTATAATAATAATTGTTTTCATTGAACCAATCGTGTTCTGTTGACAAAAGTAGGTCACTACACTACTATCATTATTATCTTTTTTCTCTTTTTCAAATATGGCAAATATAATTCCAACATTATTGAAACTTGTTTATTATTTCATTTTTGAAGAAATCCGAAATGGCTTCTTCACAGCACTTATGTACCCATAAGATAATCGTGAATAATAATACTACTTTCAGAATACACATTTTGTCCTATGCTACACAGTTTGCAGATGCTAACTCCTGAAACTCTTTCTGGGAGCAGCTCGCTTATTAAGATCCTAATGTGGCTGAGGTCGTGTTCAAATCTACCCTTTGGTTCCTTTTTGGAGGGCTCTCTTAACTTATGGAAACTAAGTAACCTGTCAGTGAGGTTCGTCCTAACACGTTGTGAAATTTAAATTCCTGAAATCTCCCTGCAATTCGATTCTGATTTGGCAACAGACTCAGAGGTTTTACTTTGTTTTCTTACTATTCTTTTTCTGAGTGTGACTAAGCCAATTGTTCACCTTATTATGTCTCTTGATCACGTCATCTACACCACTTAGATTTTGACCCCATAGTTTGTGAATCCGAAAGTTTAGCCGTAGATTTGTAGAATTATTGTTTATGTCGTTATTAGTACTGCTCTAATAGTAGACCTAATCCTCATTTTGTATATTCTTCATGTTGTGACTGCCTAATCTATAAGATCTTACATGGAAGTCACATCATTGTCTACCCTGATTCGTCGTATTGCAATAATTACCAATATATGACGAAGAACACAATCGGACTGGAGATGGAACGACATATTTAATATGAGTAATACAGAATGACTATGTCAGCAAGGCTGAGCCATGCAGCCGATTAGATTCCATTCCCGCCTTCTCCATCGTTGGGTTATTTTCTGCGTTAAACGTTGAATATCTATTTTTTACTTTGTCTCGTGTTCGGCTTTGAGGATTGTGTGGTTAAGGCTCAATGACAGTACATATTCACATAACTTGGTGCTGCCTTTAATTTGTTTCTTCCCAGTGTGCTTCTTTTTCTTTGTAACAATGCCCATATCTGTATGCTTGTTCTCCAATGCGGTCCACCTTTCTGGTTTCATTCAAATCCAAATCTGGTCTCATGATAACGCTTGCTATTTTATCGAAAACTGACTTCTGCTTATCTACTTCTGCCTATTTATCTGATAGTAATTTTCTAGCTATGTTCAGCAGCACAGTCGCCACAAGAATCAGCAGAGACTTTGTAGGACAGCATGTTCTATACGGCTAACGTGATAGTGGCTTGCAGGATCTTTCATATGCAGGCGGTGTGAGATTGATGCACAATACACACCGATGAGCACAAGAAATGAAATCTAATTTCAGTAGGTACGAAAAGACCTTAACACCTTTGGACAAAAACGATACTAAAATATGTACTCAACTAGGAGAAAAATACCACTTCCTTTTTAGCATCTATACTCAAAAACCACAGATGATAAATTTCTCTAGAAAACAACGATACTCTTGCATATTACTTCAATCATAATAAGTACAATTTAAGCAAAATCAGTAGTCTTGAAGTGTAATTAAGCGATCAACACTATAAAATATACTCAGAGAAAAAACATCAATGTCTTTTTCGAATAAAAACATTTGATGCGAAGTGTTGTCCGATTACATCTGTAAACGAAGCTGGAGCTCCGGAACTACTGAATTTCATCTATTCGCGCTAAATCATTTAGACATGCCATGACAGTTTATTATTGATGTCATTCTTTGGACTTTCTGTAACTAACCTGCTGACAACGTTTACAACACTGTGTAAAAGGTTATACACCAGTGAAATTATCGATAACCATGAGGTTTTGGTCAAATGCAACCCAGCTCACTTAGTAGCCACTATTTATTCTCGAGAAAACTATTTTTTACAGTCACTCATGCAGATCAATTAATGAAAGAGCGGAAAGACGAACTGTTGGATGTGAATAGGTCTTTCGTCACCAGAACCGTGGTAAACATTAATCATTTGAAAGCGCTAGCTAAAGGAATCTATAATAGAATCAATGTTAAATCCGAACGCCATACAACTACAAAAAAGTATGTACTCCCTACAATAACATGAGAAGGATACTACTTAGAAAGTGTTGCGATGGTGTCCGGGTAGATTGTTGTGACAATCTAAACAATTGCCAGTCGCCTCACGATATCTGCAATCGTCCACAACCAAACAATTATTTCGGAAACTATACTGCCTTGGATTCACATGGCGATGACAATCATTCGCCAGTTTACCCTTAGTTGTAAAATCAACGAGCGATAGTTTTGTCATACTAATCATTGATCTGAAAACACCATTTAGAGTGTAGTGATCTACTTCTGTCAGCAGAACGCGATTGGTTTAATGAAAACAATTATTATTATAACCAATTGTACCAGTGATTGTTTTACTGTGCTCGTTTGTTTAACTGTGCTAATGACAGCCATATTGCTCTTCCATTGGCCTCCATTACATTCTGCGCTGTTTGTGACTCTGTACGCACGTACTCCTTCCTGTCGATTCCACTTGTACCATTTTGGCACGATCTTGGTATTCGTTCGATACCACGAGATCGCCAACGAATAAACTTGGTTGCAATCTATTCTCGCCTTCTGATTTGTTTGGTACGCGCTCAACTTGTAGTGGTGTTCATAGTCAATCGAAACTCGACTCCACATTACAATTGGTGAGCCGAATTTCGGAATACGCCTCAACCTCTGGTCAAATCATCCAAAGAAGTCAATTCAGTGAGTCTCTTGTTTATCTATTGGCGTCTGTCGTATATTTTCATATTAATTTCTAATATATAATATACTCGACATGACCGATAGCGACTGAAGTAGTAATAATATTACAGACTCCGACGTACAGGCTATCTATTTTCGACCTGTACTATTTATTCCCCATGACCCAGAGGTTTGATTTGCTGCAATAGAGTCTCAATTCGAGACTCGCCGCATTTCGAGCCAAAAGCAAAAGTACTCTTTTGCTCTTGAATCATTACCCGGCGATCATATAGTAGCTGTACGTGGGGTGGTCCTTAATTCAAGTGCCCCTAACGCCCACAATCGCCTCAAAGAGGCGATTCATCGACATTTCCTCCCATCGAGGTAGAAACGACTAAGGACATTGTTAGCACGTCACCCTCTGGGTGATGTTAAACCAAGTCAACACCTCACGCGCCTGCAATATCTTGCAGGACCTACAGCTGACCACTCAGAAATAGGTAAAGAGCTTTGGTTCGAGCCGTTATCAGCACATATCTAACCAACCATCACGGCCCTGCTCGAGGACTCACCCCTTAACCAGGTGGCCCTCATAGCAGACAAAATTTTGGCAAGTACTGACAACCGAGACAACTACGTAGTTGCCTCAACGTCACGTTGTAGCGTGGATATCGACGCTAGTCACTTCCCTGCACAAGGTGGTGGGGGCGGTCGTATTCATACACGTATTAACTTCCGAGACCGTTGTGATATACCCAAACCGTACGTCCCTCGAACCTGCTCACGCTCTCGATAAGCCATCAACACTCGCCCAACGAGGGTATCTTCCAAGCCACGCCGAAAGGCGGCTTCGGAAGCGAGTGAAGGTTGGTGCTGGTTCCATCGATCCTTCTGGTCCGGTGCCCGCCGTTGTCGAGCCCTGTGCTCATACAAAGCGGGAAACGCCAAAGCAGGCGAGTAAAAGCGGCCGTATTTGCCGGCCCTGCCCCCAGGTTGGCCGTTTATTTTACGTGCACGATTATCGTACAAACGCTAGGTACCTAGTGGATACAGGTGCCGAGTCTACGTCGTACCACTTGGTAGCAGCAAGTCACAAGCTGCAATGCCTCGACTACGCGCTGCGAATGGCTCAGCCATTCCTACCTACGGTGCACGACAACTCGCGGTCAACCTGGGCAACCGACGACGGTATCTGTGGACGTTCATGATTGCCGATGTTCCCACAGCCATACTAGGTATTGATTTCCTACAGCACTACGAATTTTTAGTCGATTCACGTAGGCTGCAGCTAATCGATACTTTGTCGAACAGCGAATTCATGGGCTTCAAATCTCACACAAATGCGTACCGAATCCTCGATTTATTCGAGAAATTCCCCAGAATAACTAAGCCACTCGAGGAGATTTCATCAGTGACCAATCGTGTGGTACACCACATAGTCACCCGCGGGCCACCAGTCAACGAAAGACCACGTCAACTGGCACCGGACGATTAACCGATTTACTTCGCGGTGATGCACGCAAATTAGAACTGAACGAAACCGCACGTACTGCATTCTCAGAGATCAAAACGGCTCTCGCTGAAGTTACACTCCTCGCTCATCCTGACCCATCAGCCACGCTTAGTATAGCGGTTGATGCATCAGATTTCGCTATAGGAGCCGTTATGCAACAGAATATCTCCGGTAGTTGGCAACCCCTTGAATTTTTCTCACGACGCCTTACTCCCACGGAGACGAGATATAGCGCTTTTGGTCGCGAGCTGCTAGCAGCTTACTGCGCCATCAAACATTTCCGGCACGCAGTAGAAGGACGTCAATTCATCTTATTCACCGACCATAAGCCCTTAACGTATGCCCTGCATACCAAGTCTGACCGCTACTCACCACGAGAGTGCAGACATTTGGACTATATCTCCAAGTTCACGACAGACCTTCGTCACATCAAAGGCGAGTCGAACTACGTTGCCGATGCTCTTTCACGTATCCAGACGAATGCAGTTACTTTACCGGTGCTCGATCTTCCTGCTATGGCCGCCGCACAAGCAAACGATCCTGTCTGTGCAGAAGCACCACAATCTTCGTCCCTTCAGTGTCAGGAAGTACCCCTAGCTACTAGCTCAGGTACTATCCTATGTGATACGTCTACCGGTCTTCCTCGACCCATCGTACCCTCTACCTATCGCTGTCTCGTCTTTGATGTCCTTCATGGATTGTCTCATCCAGGTATCGCAGCCACATTACATCTCATCGCTGCACGATACGTCTGGCCGTCCATGAATAAAGATGTTCGTATGTGGGCAAAGCAATGCTTACAGTGTCAACGATCAAAAGTGCACAGGCACGTAGCAGCCCCCATTGGCACGTTCGCTACGCCTGATGCTCGCTTTGATCACGTTCATATAGACATTGTAGGACCATTGACACCATCGCATGGGTATGATCACATAATCACGTGCATTGACCGTTTTACAAGATGGCCCGGAACTATTCCCATCACGTCTATTACGGCGGAGACAGTTGCTCACCGCTTTGTAGAACGATGGATAGCATTGTACGGTTGTCTCTCAACTGTCACGACTGACCGAGGACAACAATTTGAGTCCGCATTATTCTCCTCACTTGCTTGGCTGCTTGGTACGGAAAGCATACGCACTACAGCCTACCACCCAGCATCAAATGGTTTAGTTGAACGGTTTCAACTTTAAAGTGCTCTCCGAGCACACGAAAACGACAATCTGTACGAAACCTTACCGCTCGTCCTCTTAGGTATCAGAACGAGTCTGGAGGCAAATATCCAATGTTCCGCCGCTGAACTTGTATACGGCACGACATTGCGTCTGCCTGAGGAATTCTTCACACCACGGAGCAGTAACGATTTCGGTAAATCAGATTACGTCCATCGACTGTCTGCACTTATGTGAACACCGCCTCTGGTGTCAACTGTAATACAATATCGACAGGTCGCTCTCCCTCGAGAGTTATCTACCTGTTCATATGTTTACAAAACGAGTAGATTCGGTGCGCAAACCTCTACAACTGTCTTACGAAGGATCTTTTCACGTGATCGCTCGTCACGAAAAGACCTTCAAGGTTGGTCGCAATGGCCGCGTCGAGATCGTCAGCACTGATCGTCTCAAACAAGCACAAGTCGATGACAGTGCCCCACTTGATAACTTGAGACTCAATGCTAGACCTATCAAACCTACTAGCGGGATCCCTACATCTACCTCGGATCCTACGCTAGATACATCAAAGACCTCATTCTCACGTCCCGGTCGACAGCACGCGTCATCTGCACCATCTACGGACGAGACTTCCGTCTCACGTCCAGATCGGCAGACCACGCCGCCCTTGACCTCGGACGAGATCGCAGACTCACGAAGTACGAACGGGACTACCGTCTCACGTTCCGGTCGCCGAGTACGCTTGCCCGTACTCTTTCGCGACTAACCGCACAGTCAACAACGGATACGGTGTAGGACTATTCATATACCACACGCATGCTACACTTTCTTTTTTTAATTTCTTTTTTGGATCCTGAGCCCACGCCTCCGACCATCGCCCGTTTGGTAACGTTGACTTCAGTCAACCTTGGCGAAAGCTGGCCTGGTCACTCACGCTCTTGTCAACGCACTCAGTCGAAAATCTGGTTTCGAATCCGTCTGGCATACGCTTGGTTTGGCACTTGGTCGTTATGGTCGCTTCCGGTTTCTTGGCTCAACGTGGTTTCGTCCTACTTCTGCAACGTTCCCTGGTCCGCATCTTTACGAACACAATCTTCAGATCCTGGGTACAAACCACTCTGGTGTGGTATGCTAACTCGAGCAACAAATACAGCACACTTCTCCTGGTACCGTTCTCCGTATGACACCTTCGTTGGCAACTCAGGGATAAATGATCGCTTCCTTTTTCGCCAATTCTTCCGTACTACAACCGCACTTTTGCCGACCAGTCCCACGAACCAAACCGCCACCTATCGAAAGTGTAAACCCTTTCCAGCGGGAGGTTACTGTAGTGACCTACTTTTGTCAGCAGAACGCGATTGGTTTAATGAAAACAATTATTATTATAACCAATTGTACCAGTGATTGTTTTACTGTGCTCGTTTGTTTAACTGTGCTAATGACAGCCATATTGCTCTTCCATTGGCCTCCATTACATTCTCCGCTGTTTGTGACTCTGTACGCACGTACTCCTTCCTGTCGATTCCACTTGTACCATTTTGGCACGATCTTGGTATTCGTTCGATACCACGAGATCGCCAACGAATAAACTTGGTTGCAATCTATTCTCGCCTTCTGATTTGTTTGGTACGCGCTCAACTTGTAGTGGTGTTCATAGTCAATGGAGACTCGACTCTACACTAGAATAGTACTGCTCATAAGTTTATGCCAAACAAAATAATCAGGATACTTCTGATGAAAATAACGTGATGGCTGGACTATTCTTCCTACCAAGACCTCCTTAAGAACGAATGTGTTGGGGACGTTAGATCCCCAGAACTCACTTGAAAAATTACCCAATTTTGTAATTTTATTTAGAAAATTTGAATTTCTTCGTTTCTGCGCCAAAAGAGCTCTTATCACCTTCATGTCGTATTTCCCATTTGGGAAATACCTTAAATGCTATTGGTCCGTTACGGTTTTGTGGTGTATATATACGTTTTGATTTGTGTTTTTTGTCATCGCTCGTTTCTGGTGTTTGCTGAATATACTTACCCATTCCAAGTTTGGACTTCTTCCTGTAGCCAGCGGGGCTGGGACTCATCAAAATACTTAGCTTATTGGTCTTCGGTCACAAGTGTTTGTTCCGTTCGCATACTGAGCTCGTAATAGCTTCAAACCTAGCAGAATGAAACCCTACCACAAGGATGGGACTTCTGAAATAAGGATAAGGGAAATGAACAACATCAGTTATTCATTATCCAAGCCAATTTGACCTCGCATCGACCTAAGATCCTCGCATTTTTATCAATCAGCCAACTGTTAGTCATCAGATTTCTAAGCTAAAAACACATTCACATTGACGAAAAGTTTGGATAAGGTTCAATGTTATCACTATAACCTTTTAAGCTTATTAATTTATCGGTAAGTGGGATCAAATCGGAATTAAGAGCACTAGAAAATTTGCTCCACCGACCATCAGAAATGTATTATGACCATGCTAAACGGAATAGTTGAGATTCATTAATCATCCATCGGAGGCAAAAAGGATGCATATGGCTAACTTCTGCATATTTAGTTTTAGTATGCAGATAATCAGAAAAGCAAGCGAGACCTTGTTGTTTTCATGAAGTAAATTTTATGTAAACAGACTACTGGTACCTGAAATCGTATAACGCACATCTTTTTGGTAGCCACGTTATACTTCACTGGACATTTGACGCCCATTTTGTTAGTTTCCTGAAGATAAAGCGTCTCAGACTTGTTTACTGAATACTGACAAATGGATGAAATGACACTGATCTTTACGTACATATCTACCAGAACATTTTAGGCTGCAGGCTAATAGGGCGTGATTCATTTATAACACGATCACCAATTCTTCTATGGCATCAACATATATTATATGTGTCCTAGAGCACCTAACAGCACTGAAGTTTTTTATCAGGGTTACTAGACTGTGATATACATATCGTATTGTAGATTGATAGAAAACATCCAGTTTCTGCGTGAGTATTATTTGCCGATCAAAACGATTGTTACTATGTTAGTTTTGAGGCCAGAAAATTATTGGCTGTGTATCATGCAGAACTTTGAACATCCCTTTATGTTTATTCACATTGTTTGCCTGGTTGATAAATTTAATTACTCTGACTCTTATCCTCTCTTCACCTTCCTATATTTTTAGGTTAAAATTACTCATGTTGCAACCCATCAGTTCCAAGTCTAGTGATGTCGTTAATGTCGGTCCTCGTAACCTCATTTCGAAGTATCTCTCGAATAATCATCAAATGTAGCATGAATAATGTAATAGATAACCTATCCAAGTATAACAATACTAAGGAAAGGGCTCTACGTCGTGACATCAGGGAACAAGCAAAAAGAAATCAAATTCACTAAACTAGCTTAATGTTGAATATCGTACTAGATGGACAAAATATTTTCCAGGTCAGTGCTTCCAATCCTCGTTCTAATATATTTTTTAATGAAGTATCACAACTTTGCGTGGATATATCGATTATTTCATATGCCCAAACGATTCTAAAAATGGTTTGTTCTACAATACTGACTCTGGATTCATTTTCGTTCGACGTACCAGCGCATTAGATGGTTATATATTTCAATTTGTCAAACACTAAAATTACAGAGCACTTATCAGACAAGCCCAAAATCCAGTCGCTGGGTTATTTGGTAAAAAATTACAAAAAAGGAGTATTTGGTGGCACGGAAACGTATGTAGGAGCGATCGACTTCCAGTTCACCGTGTGCGAACTAGGTCATCAATATAATCTTACATAGTAGATTTATGTGTTATAGCTAATCGTCAACTTTTATGAATGCGTCACCAATTATTAGTACTGGTCGTCGCTGATTGCTATGACGAAATCACATATTACTTATACTAGTAAGGGAAGGAACTACTTCAATTCCCACGACGCGAAGTAAGAACACTAAGACTGGTATAAGTAAAAATTTATTAAACCCAATACACAACAATCCTAGTCGAAAATACACTCATTAGTACATTGATTGTGCACCCATTTTGATTATTAATAATAATAAAGTCACATCGATTAAAAATGCCCGAAGTTATAACAACACCGTATTGTGCGTGTCATACTGGGCATAGTGCTTACTAATTTAATACAAGTATATCTTATCTCGAACAAACATCACACTTAAATAAATTAATCTTATGCCGAACAAAATATCGCACTGGAAAACAACATACATTCGGCTCTGAGTAGCCATAGCATTGGATTAGAAGGGAAGTAATGCTAAACAAAAATACAGTGAGTAAAAGAATGCAATATTGCTTTTTAATCCCATCATATAAATATGATCATTGAGGGCAAAGATTTGTTATCAGCTCAATTACCACATTCAGTACTGCTAACATGCTAACGAAAATAATATGGTCCTATCATGAATTTGAGTCAACAGAAATTGTATCACAATTAAATCAAAAAACTCAAAACTCGAAGTTAGAAACTAGAAATTATCTTGTCTCTGTGTTTCAGCGAAACATGAGGATTATAGTGCGAATATAGCCGTCCTGGAATAGGTACAAAAATAGTAACTACATAGACAGAAAGCACAACGACTTATAAAATCACTTACACAATATCAAATGTTAGAATTTTTTCTCGGGACCCATACCAGATTCAAAAGCATACTCGGGTCGGTAGAACTAATTCATCGACAGTTGAAAGACCTAGCCTCAGCAACAAACATGACAGTCAACTGACGCTCTAGTTTTGACACTTGTTTTAATCGGTATTCGCAATGCACTGAAATATGACGCTTGACGCACTTCAGCACAACTCGTTTACTAAATAACACTGCTACTTCCACGATGGTTCGAGTGGATGTGGGTGTAAACTATAACACAGTCAGGCTAAGTTCAGTCGAATCTGCTTTCACTCGACTTTTGTCAACTGATGCCTTCGTCTAACCCACCTTAAAATTTAGTACATACGTTTGTGTCCGTCACCATTCGATGTGACGACCCGTTAGGTCTGTATATAAAGGATCCTTCAAAGCCCTTCATCGCAAACTCAAGTACTATACCACTAATTAGAATGGAACTAACAATAACATCAGCACCAACAGTTTTGAAGCCAATTATTTATAAGGAAACCCTAATTCGGGTGATTTTCCTCCTGATCTGTTGAACGTTACGAGCCTCATAATTATGATTCCATCCACGATTATCAATAACCATGAAGATACCACGCCGATATTCCAAAACCGGCCTGAAATGACACGCTATGTAAAAAGGGTAAGGTTTCCAAAACAATTAAACAACTACTGCGAGTACAGCATTTTGCTTTATCTCGTGTCGTAGTTCAGCGATTGTTTGGTTGAATTCTGCTTTTTCCACATTACTGTGTCAAAATATCATTTCTTTTAGCATTTACGTAGAATTATGGTTTGCTTCTGTATTAGTACTACTATTATAATAAAAATAACCGCATAAATGTTGGTATCTCATGATTTGACTATC
This sequence comes from Schistosoma spindalis, assembly GCA_946903255.1. Lineage (NCBI taxonomy): Eukaryota > Metazoa > Platyhelminthes > Trematoda > Strigeidida > Schistosomatidae > Schistosoma > Schistosoma spindalis. The sequence continues at coordinate 9,009,527 of OX336419.1, read as the reverse complement.
TAATCTATAAGATTTTATGTGGAATTCACATCATTGTCTACACTGACTGATCGTGATAATCAGGAATTCTGAAGAACGGTAATATATTTGATATGATAATAAGGGTCATGTGACCGCGCCTACATGGACGAGCCACACAATTTCGATTGGCTGTTGCCGCGTTAGCCATTGTTGATCCTCTTACAATGTTGCATGTAGAAACCAATTTTATAAGTAATTATATGCATCGCTCCAAAGATAGTGTGGTTTGGGAGTAATGTCGCTACTCGTGTATTATCTATTTAAAAAACAAAAAAATTCCTTAGTGACAAATCCTTTACTCCAATGCATGATATATTTAAGCTTATATACCAGGACATTCCGTATAATTTGCTTCCTTATGTAGGTTCGAGGGTTAAGACAAGCACCCACATTTTCACTCGTTTTCTTTTCCAGGATGACGGGGATGAATAGAAGGCCGTCGAAGAATACGATCAGTAGAAATTCTCGTTTTACAGTTTTTGATTTATATTGAACCATATGTCCGCTCATATTAAAGAAATACGACCAGATGCTCCTGTACATACGAATCTTTCAGAAGTGTGCAACGGCAAGCTCGTTGGTTATAAAATTCTGACCAGCCATGTCGTAGAGTCATCGCCACCACACTAGCGGACAGTGAGCTCTGGCGGCACAAAAATTTCCACAATAAATGATCCTGTAAGTCTCCGACACTGATGCTAATCTCATAAGTTTAACTTTAAACGCCTAGCTGAAGGTGTTCGTCCACACACCCGCACCAGAGTAGATACGCAGCATTACACAACCATTGCAACCACTAGCCAGCTTTGATCAAACACTTCTCAGAATGTGAGTAACCCTCCGAATATATCTTTGAACGCATTCATCCCCAACTTTTGATTTGACTAGGCTGGTATCCTGGGATGATTAGAAGTATTTGAATTATTATAAAAACTTGGAATCCCCGAAATAGCACAATTTAGACCGAACGTATTGTATTTGGAATTCGAAATCAAGCATACATCAAGTACAAAAGAACTGTTAGTTCATACAAAAGCCAAATATCCTTCGATTACAAATTTTTTTATACACAAAAGTGTTGCCAGACCCCGAATTTCTGTGGAATCATTAGAATCAAGAGAATATAAAAAGCTGACATTGCTTTTGATCCTGGTGCGATTAAACATTTGAACAAGTGAGCAGTTCGATAAAAAATAGTAGTACTAAACTTTCAGTAGTGCAATATCAGAGCAGACAAAAATACCGAGAAAATAAATATCTTCTGGCTTCAGCGAACTACCCCAAGCTCTCAATTTTGGGGAAATTTTCGAAAAATGGCACAAAAACGTGATAAGCTATTTTAATAAAACTGCTCATTTAAATAAAATATAAAGAGATTGTAGTTATGCGTGTTAAATATAAAAATACAGAAAACATAGGATCTTATGCAGGAAAATTTGAAATCTTATTTTCTGTTTACACTGAAAGTATTGGATATTGGACTGCTGCAGCTGAGCGGCTGGACAAACCATACTGTTGCGCATCCAGAGGGTTTGCTGTACTATCGGCTGGGGTTTTCATATTGTGTTGATTTTACTCTTGTTTTATTGCTACTTGCTATCGATCGCGTTCATTAATTAGTGTAATTGCTTCCTATGTCTCTAATAAGTTATTGGTTGAATTTTGTTTCTTGATTCTTTCTCATCCAGATTTCCTCACACTCACCTCTACACGCAGCGTACCTTCGGTCTGGGCGTTAACTTCCCCATATTTTTACTTATTCTGTAACTTACTAAACATATCCCTGCTGTCTGGTTGAGTTGCAAACCACAGGAAACAACTCCAAAAATCTGAGGTCGCTGCCTAACATTATCGAACAATCGTCAAGGGATCAACTGCAATATACTAGCTCTTCAGGTTAATATTAGATAAGTTGTTTTTGACCTACTAGAATGACGGTGTCAGATGATAGCAGTGTTAATCGCGAAAAGACATGTCCACTGTTGCTAAGAATGTTTTGCAGCACAAAGAAACATAATAACGTTTTGGAGTATTCTAGAGGTCGTACTCCAATAAATGAACTTCAAGTATATACGTGGTGAGTGTTTTCAAATAAAATATCCTGGTAATGAGATATTGTTTGGTAAAAGTCGTCGTTATACACTGATGAGGTTTTTTTCTACATTATTTTGTGGTTTCAACTGACGTAAACTTTTTGGTTATTTCCACTTGTTGACCATGACAAAATTTTAAGACCATTACCCAGGTCCCTTCACTTGATATGCTCTGCCGAGTTTCATAAGTTACATAGTTCAATGACTACATATTTGTACTTTGCTTTAATAAGTAGGACATATTCTGTGACGTCCTAATTAAAGTGGGACCGTAGTTAAATATACAAAGATGGCTTCCCATGATCGGATAATAGCCAACAGCACAGTCCTACATGTGTATTTTATCCCACCGGGTGGATATCACTACAAGCAAAATATCCGTTACTCACTTAAATGTTACTCTCAGTCTATCAAGCTTGTTTCGGAAGTGTGTCCAGACTTATTACTAAATTTGTACCGTTGAGAGCCTTACGTCTCTAAAACTGAATGTTCTTAAAACGATAGGGGCGCAATATGTTTAATATTGGTCATCGATAACTTCCATCCGCTTGCGGGGAATTTACATTAATAAATGTTCTGATTACTCATTTTAAACTTCCTGCTTCAATAGTTTGGCAAAAGTGATAATAGAGTTTTTCCTCAAGCTGAAAATCTACTGACTGTGATTGTAACACTTGACCATCGACTATCTTTGGATACTTGAATCTTTCCGCTAAATATGACATTTAAATCGCACGATGAAGTATTATTTGACCTTGTTGACCGTTTCATTTATCCTTTAATTTAGAACAATCGTGATTAGTCACATACTGACTAGGACTTGATGCGGAACTATGAGAAGGTATTGTTGGGACTCTGGTTAGGATATTCGTAATCTCACTGCACTAAACTCAAATTTCGGTCCCTTAAGTTGTAATCCGGTACTTCCCGGCTTACAAATCCATTCGAATATCTTCAAAAATACTTTCCGGTTGACTAACAATAACGTTCCTCGGATAGACATTTGGTTGTGCCTAGTTATAACTTTGGGCAGATATTTTATAACCTGACATTGAAAAACTCTTCCACATAACAGGGCATTTAATTAGTATTTTCTAAAATACTACCAGGGAGCACAAATTTGATTCTCTCAATTTATGTCGAAGAGATATTCTGCCCACTGTTAAAAAAGTAGGAGAAATAACAACCAAAGATTATATTTCTCTGACAACCAATTGATGCACAGAGTTCTTTTTAAATAATCGTATGAACTCAAGTTAACTAAATGTTTGCTATATAAATTTTATCAGAATTTTCACACCCAAAGTAAAATAGGTGAGAATTTCTTTGGTTTCGTATACGGTTCATAGAAAACCTAGCTAGAAAAAAGCAGTAATGAGCAAGGTTATCGGTTTGCAGCAAATTGTTGAGATGTTTAGCTGAATATTTCACTAGATAGTTGTATTAACCCGCAGTTTATTATCCATCAGGAATTTAGATATGTTAATAATACCAGTCTTCTGATTATTACGAAAGCCGAGATTTTGATAGGTGGTAAGACTTCTGGTTCTAGAAGTCAGTAAGGATGAGTCAAATAGGCACTCAAATGCACTAACTAGATTACACGAGTTGGAACTTTTCTGTGATGTTGAAGCCTGTAATTAAAAACAATGCGCCTTTGCTCAAGGTTCTAAGCTGATATATCTATTTAATTTGGAGTTTTCTTACGTCTGTCTTATTTTAAAGGTTTGATGCTACTCTAAGAGAACTTGCATCTCTTGTTAAACAAGTTAATCCAGAATCCCGTCGAAGAGGAACGTTGTTTGATTTCGCCTTGGTTTTCCCGGACCATCGCTCACCAGTGTACAGAATGCGGGAATTGGGTACAGTTTGTTCTGGTTCTCCTTCCGATACAGATCGTATCATGTTGAAAGTATGGGTTGGTTTAATTTTATGGTAAAATAATAAATAGGTCAGATTGTCTTGTTTCCTCGTTATTGAGGAAGTATAATCGGTTATTGGCAATGTAAATGTATCCAAGACTATGGAAATATTCAGATCCACATTATATAAGCGCACATCTTATTTCCCATACTTCGTAACTGACAACACTACCCCCTATTTATGGTGATATAACGAGCATATTTTAGCAATCTTGTAGATTTTTTCACTTTTCAAGTTGAACTTTTCTGCTGTACAGTATTGTCTTAATTATTATTTATTCGTATTGTAGTTAGCCTCTAAATCATAAAACTGATTTCCATTTGCAATTTCTTCATTCTAGTTTTTGATAAAAGAATTATGCTTTTCTGTGACCCTCTGATCACTCAATTCTTGAAGTCAACTCAGTTGCATCAGTCTATTCTCAGTACATTTGAAAAAGTAATGATAATTGACTAGATTTCCTAGCTCTGTTTTTAAATGGAATACAAGTTAAGAAAGTATACGCATTTGATTAGGATACTGGGATGGTGATCAAAGAGCTATAAAACAATTAGACTTTGTAGACACATAGTTCCTTTTGTTATTGTAAAAAGACTATTAAAGATGGAAATTAAATACTTGACTTCGAGTACTCCCAAAGGGACAATCGATTTCTTGGGGAGTTATGACTTAAGCGCTCGAAATATCTTAGCAGTGCCTATTGATACTATCCCCTTACTTAAATCCAAGTAGTCGTAGTAAAAACATGATCCACAGCTGTCATCAGAAGTCGATTTGTTTAGACACCAAGTGATGACTTAATTGTTGAAGTTAACTGTCGATTATTCGATCATATTGTTTCTAATACCACTCCGCCTATTTTCGATTGTTTAAATATGAAAAGCTGCAAATACATATTCCTTCTACTAGGTGAATAAATTTAAATGTAGTGTTTTTATCTTATCCTTTATCTTTACTAAAATTGCAATATCCACATTTTTTTAATAACTCCAACTAATAGGATGTACAATTTACAATTGGAGATATGATTGATGTAGCTATCACACCACCTTTAACTGATACGAATATTGCATTTATTAAAAACGATTCATTAATACTAGAATCGAGTCGTCGTTTATCAAAACAAACTAATCCTATCATTCGTAATCGTCGTTCACATGAAAAATATCATGAACATCCTCCTAACAATAATAATGATAACAATCCTGATTTGGAGTCTTCTAAATATCGTCGACATGTAAACAATGTTAATTTACCTTCCCAAGATAGAGCAGAGAAATCAGAATCTGGTAAGGAGTCAAGAATCGATAAGTCGACTGATGGACGTTATAGCTACAAAACAAGTGCCCGTCGAGTTGTACCGTATTGATGAACACAATAACTCAGTGTGCATGTGTCAAATAACTTTTATACATTATATATAGTAAACTTTCATTGTATATTCGTTCAATGACTTAAATAAATAATATATACACCATTCTGAACTAGATTTATTTAATGTCAACATTTTCACACTAGTCCTATGAATTTTGGTATTATGTCAAGCCCACAGGTTATTCTAGCCTCAATTCATTCATTCTTACACTGTCAATCATCTGCTTATGTAAGGGTATGTGTGCATTTCTTATTTTACTTATCACATGTCTGTGGCTTATTTTTGTCTCACTACAAATATCAATGCACACTCGGTTAAATCGAGTAGGTTTACATGCCTTCTCTACTGCGCGCCATTTCTCTTCTCTTCGTTCCTCCGATCGTGTGGCTGGATCAATGATTGTATGAAATACACGTAATCGAAATTCATTCTCATATTTGATTGTTACTCATTAACGCGATTTAAGTCAATAATTATATACGATGGCAACTAAGACGTATATTTCGACAGCAATCATTTGTCTGATCTAACTGGACTTAGATATAGGGCTACTAAAATGAACACCACTGCATATTATGTACAAGTTAACACGTACATAATTTGACAGAATAACTTAATGGGTAAAATGATCCAAAACCCAGATTATGTTTATTCCAGTCTCATGTAAAACTCCAGGTTACCAATTTGTTTAATTTCTAGAGTCACACCCAGAAATGGGCTAAGAGACGTCAATAAGAACATTTCATCTGCTTTAATTAATTATAGGATCGGCAGTTTTTAATAAGTGATATGGTATGCCTAAAACGAATTTTTCGTAGAAAACCGGAGTTTTGTAATTATTTAAAAAAACCTCTCGTAGTACATCTTATTTTATACAAACATTGTAAATTCAAATGTGATATCCATGAATGCAGTGTTTGAAAGATCCCACACTGACAACATCAAACACTTGATTTTGATCATATGTCTAATTAAGTCCACTATAAGACACAGAACTCTAATAACTATTCTTACCTCTGAATTCAACAATATATTCCATTCAACTTCTAATACATTTCAAGCATCCGTTATTATCCCCATACAATGAGCTACAAAAGACAACTTATATATATAATATTCAAGAGAACATGTAATGTATATATTTGTAAAAAAACAAATGAAATTTATTTTTAAAGAAATGTAACACTTGAAACATAAATAGCATGGTACAAAACGATGTATTGAACATATGATTAGTAAAGAAAATATTTAACATCAGTAAGATAATCACTGGCATTGTTTAAGTGAACTTTGGTCGGAGAAAGTTAGAAAAACACTCGACATTAAACAGATAACAAAAAGAAGACTGAATCAAATTCCATACTAGTTACTTTCTGAACATATTGTACATCGATTATATCCCCAATACTTGTTAATTGATGAGATCAATGAGTCAAGTGATTCGCCAATCTTATATACAATCGTATTGTTCACATTTCCTAGTTGTTTAGCGACAACAGATTCCCATACTTTGCTCAATTTGTACAACTCAGAATTTGTATTCATCAATTTTTCTTCTACAGTACACGATTCACCAGTATCGATAATTAAAGTTACCGATCTATGCCTAAAATTGCTATGAAGATTATCTTTAGTAGTTTCTCCTTCAGTATTTTTGGCTATAACGATCTCTTTCGTAGTAAGATGTATAGGATTTTCACAAACATTAGATAAATCAAGCTAATAAAAAAAGACAAGAGAAAATTACGCGTTTACTGTGTTCAAATAATAAACATTTGAACAGTTTACTATCAAAATTGACAATCATTTAAATCTGTTTATTTATTTGAACACATAAAATATTGGTACAAGAGGGCACCAAATATATATGCGCCACACAAAACAATGAGAATTTAAGAAGGGAAAAAAAGTAAGGAGCGAAGGGGCTTATAAAATTAAAAAAAAAAACACAATAATGGGGGGAGACGAAAAGGTACACTCAGAAGAAATCTTACATTTAAGGAGGATACAGCCACTTTTTATGAGGAAAGTAAGAGAAGATTACAGTAGGATCGCCACTGGCTTCTATTCTGAGCCGTATCTGATAACGTCTCTAGCCACTGTGTTACAGCATCTCTCGGACCTCAGCCAGGGAGTCGTGAAGGACCAACAGAAACCAGCCCTTTGCAGCTTTCTTTCATACCACGACACCATGTCATATACTGACCACCTCTCCACTTTTTTCAACCAGTCCCAGGGTCGGCAAATAATGCACGACGTGGAATTCTCTGGGACGACATTCGTAGAACATGTCCAAGCCACCGAAGTCGGTGTTTTAAGATAGTGACACCAATCGCATTATCGTCTCTGTGCCCGAACACACGATGCCGAACCTCTGCATTACTAACATGGTGTTGCCACTGGATGTTAGCAATCCTTCGAAGACAACGATGATCGAACACAGAGAGTCATTTATATATATATATATATATATATATATATATATATATATATATATATATATATATAATACAGTACGGCAGTAGCACAATTCGTCAAGTTTTTGGCTTTTAGTCGTTAGTTTACAGATTCGAAACCCGGTTTAGCCAAACTTGCAAATATAGTTTAGTTTTTAACTTAAATTTCATAGGCATTAATATGTTGCCAGCGTGGAAAAACAAACACTGTATAGGACAGTTAAAAAACTAAAGACAATACTTGCTTTTAATGTCTGCCATTACCCTAAAAAACTTAATTAGATAACGGCATTAAATAATTACTCCTGCTACTTATAATGAGCTTAGATAAATAGGTTATGGTAGCTCAAGTTTTATGAATATTAGTGTTAATTGAAAAAAAAGTTACGATTTAATGATTACGATATTTATTCGAAAGTATCTGCTTCACTTGCCTATAATGTCGTAAGTGCCCTGGCAGGGCCGAGAGTGAGGAGAGTCCGCTCTCCCTCTCGAAATGCTCTCACATGGCCACGCGTACATAGCCTCTGCCAGGGAAGTCCTACTCACTGCCTTCTCGTGGCCGGGGTGTTGTTTACGAAAATGAGAGGACGAAAAGCGAATGTCCAGAGCTTTAACCGGATCCCAAACCAATGGTGTGTATGGGCTCCAGTATCCTGAAGGAACAAATGGCGTATGAACCAATCGTTGGTCACCGGCTGCCATGGGACTGCATCTCTTTATGACGCTTCACTGCCTTTTGGGTCAGACATTCAGGTCGAAGGCTCTGGGTGTGGCCCCCTAAGAAAACCACCTGCTTCGGTTTGGGCACCCGGTCAGTATCACAGCCCTCACACATATCAAGTGAGATTTGTGTGGCGCATATGTATTTGGTGCCTCCTTGTACCAATATCTATGCGTTAAAATAAATAAGTGAAACACTTTATCAAAAATATTCTGTAGAACAATATCATGTTTTCCTGACAAATGCCCCGACACGGCCGAGGACGGGGAGAGTCCTCTCAATTTGGCATCCTCCCTCTGCATCTCAAGCCTGGACTCAAGTTGATCACATCGCGGTCAGTTACCACTGGCGTGGTTATGTAAAAGACTACCGCTCCTTCCGGGGTACCTATCTGGACTCTGATCATACCCTTGGTTGCGCCAATCTTACCTTAATTTTCAGTGGCCATCGAGTTCGTCGTTTTAAATGGATCAATGTCAGTAAATTGGTTGCAACTAAATATCAAACCGAGCTAGATTCAAGGCTAGCTACCACTTCACAGAAAAGTATAGATGAGAATCGGTTGCAAATGCACGACGTCATGAGAATGGCGAGTAAAGTCGCTTGCGGCTTTGCGAAACGTCCCGCTTATAAGCATCGGATTTTTTATGGCCCGTCGGTCTACTCATAGTGACCGTGAGTTTGACCATAAATGAAGACTGCTACGTAATGAAATTGCGAAAAGCTTGTGGAAGAACCGAGAAGCCTGGTGGTCGGAGCGTGCCAATCAGTAGGAACAGCAGCTGTATCTGGTAACTGCCGGAAGTTCAACTTATCTGAGACACTGGCAACAAGATGTCTGGTGTGAGCGAAACAATATGTGAAGATGGCGGGATGCCAATCACTAACATCTACCAACGTTTTGGACGATAGGCAGAGTTTTTCAAGGGACAGTTCAACTGGTCTGCTGCCACCCGCAACATCTCTTCACATTTTTATTGTTATTGTGTGGCATATATGTATTTGGTGCCCCTTTGTAACAATATCTGTATCCGAATAAAGAATGACAAAAATAAACATTATTAACTACAAAACATGATAGAAAGAACTCAAAGTCAGACTAATAATTCACGAAGCAAAATAACTATCAACAAATACCTCCTGAAAGAAGCTAGAATGGTCTGGTTCTACTTGAATAAATCTAGAAGATTTTGAACTTAATTTTCCCGTTGATAAATATTCGGCCCAATTCTCAATCACACCAAATGATTCTGGAGCAAGATTACTACGGCCAATATGTTGTAAACCACTCTCATTCATGAGTAGAGTACTCCAAGCTAGAACAAATTCAAAGGCAATATCTCGTGAACCAGGAGACCAACAAAACATATCAATACTGTTGACGTATGAACTCAATCCAATATAAAATTTTAAACGAGTTGATTTATAGTCTGGTATTTTTTTATGATTACACGAACGACAAATATTAATGATTTCAGTCAAGCAATTTCTTCGGTTATTAGCATAGAGGTCTTCGAAGCGGATTAATGCTCGAAGAGCAAGAGTAAATGGCGTTAAGGTCTCCGACTTTTCGCCTTGTACGAACTTTTAAAAAATAAAAACACAAGATTTTTAAATATATATACAATTTGTTTAAAGCAAATCGATAAGAGGTAGTAGTAATGACACAAGACAAACTAAAAATTACATGGTAAAATATAACTATTAGAATGTTCTATATCAATAAGCAGTCAACAAGCGAGTAAAAGCTTCTGCAAAAATAAAAACAGATGGAGTAATTTAAAGTTCAGCAATATAATTATTTTGCAATCTGTGCAAGATTTCTATAGGATTTCAGATGTATTAAATCTTAAGTGGGCACATGGATGTGGATTGTGATACTGGTAGGCTTTATGTAGTACGTCTTTCCCAATAAAATCTGCCGTGGGATGGTTTTGTACGTTATTAACACTTGCCATGTTGCCACTTTCACTTTGATTACTCAAAAATGTAGGTCGATATATTTATTCAAGTATTAAAAAAGGCAAATTAAACCGTTGTTACGTGATACACAAATGGTCGGCAATAAGTGGACAAGAGGTAAGGCAAAGAAAAACTAAGACGGCTATTGCGCCCGGTTATTTGTGCCGTTTTTTATGAATTTTCTCCACCAAAGCCAATTGAGGTCACCAACTTAAATGACTGCAAGTGGCAACTAATAATACTGAGTCACTAAACTTTATCGTATGCAGAAACAAAACGCAAGAACTTTCCGTGTTCATTAAGTAACAAACATCCAGGGTAGTTTATAGGGTGAGCATGGATCAATGACTGGCCAATATAAGCTTGAAATTATAACAAAAAAACAGTACAGAAGGAACCAGAAAGTCATAATCGGCTTTGCGTGAATTTGATATTAGAGGGAAAAACAAAAGACTAAATAAAGTACTCTTTAGAAGCCGTTTCCCAATATCAAAGGACGAGAGATTTGAAAACCGATCTCATTTTACTGTCACTGATTTAATTTTCGGAGCACTTATCCCTCTACATTGTTTTATATTTAATTCTTAAGACTATACACTATATACACTTTCACTAAGCATTCAATCGCACCTGTAATAGCATTCCTATTACTCACCCTACCCTACCCATATTAATTCTAATTGTTATTCATTTTAACCCAAACAATTTCGTGCTGGTTTACAAAAACTTGTAAATCCGCACGCCATAATTCAAAATCATGTACTTGATTTAAACATGACCACTTTTTGGATGATTAGTATAAATTTAAAACCATAGAACCTAAAGGGGATTTAATGGAAAAAAGGAATGATAAAAAACACATGAACTAAGTGTATATCATTAATTAAATAAAAGATATTCCGTGTATACTACTGTACTCCCTCAAATCCTAGGATTTTTTTCCATTGTGTTGCACATCAAGACGCTTTTTATCCCTGTACATTTATTTACCATTCCCAAGCCTAGGCTGGGCATATACAGTTGTTCCCATAGATGTCGTAGATGTAGTAATAATTTTCGACCCGGCGTTTTGCTGGCAAAAGGAGATACGAGTTAATTTTTCGATGACATGAGGGAATACAACTCAATCTTGTCGTCTTAACGTAACCATATTTTCTACCAACTTACGTTAGCTAGCTAAATGCACAACATTTGAGTAGCTAAAGTATACACCTATAAACCTCCAAGCAGCGTTGGACAATCACATTGACCCATCAAAATACTCGGGAAACAAGTGCTGGACCACTGGAATTTACCAACAAACGACTTACCAGTAGGTTGTCCCACCAATACTGTCCGTCTCCAACTGCATTGGATGTCATCCTACTCATTTTGTTAAAAGTATAGTGGATAGAGTCATTGGAGCCAACTTTTTGCTTAGAGATACTTTCTACTAATGTATTGATGGCAGACACTAGTCTTCCAGGTTTAGCAGTGAACAGTTTACTAGGCAACACATCAATTGGGATTTCTTCATGGAAACATGACCCACATTCACATACACAAGGGGTTGGATTTGAGTGACTTCGCAGCAACAGTGTTGGAGAGATAATAGTGTTTTCAGCAGCATATGTGAGGGATTTCGTGGCTTCCATCTGCAAAAAGATATTTTAGTCATATACACTGATGAACGGTAACAATCAGACTTTGGTAGGGTTGTGTCTAGGTACCCTTTGTGTTGGGAGAATGATGAGCAGTGTGTGCAATTTCTGGAAAACAGAATAAGGAAAAAAAGCGAATTGAATACTCAACAAGAACATGTAACGTACAAATATTTAACAATGAATGCGGCAGAAAACAAAAAACCGAAATACAAGCTTAAAATTAAGACGTCTAGACAACCAAAACTACTTTCCAACTGTGATCTTGAAATCAAAATATACACACACGTACAAGCACAACTTGTTTATACATATTCAATATCCAATATTCTATGGATAACTTTGTATATGTAAGCTGATTAAGTTGCACAAACTTCTCTATGTCGCGGCTCTTTTCTAGACCTTTAGTTTTGTCGAAAAAGGAGAGTCAGGCCACTCGGCTACCTTAGTTCCAATGGATTTAGTGGCCAGATACCAGACACTTTACATGGCATTATGGTTATTATTCAGATATACACCCCAATTGCCATCGTATATAATTATTGACTTAAATCGCGTTAATGAGTAACAATCAAATATGAGAATGAATTTCGATTACGTGTATTTCATACAATCATTGATCCAGCCACACGATCGGAGGAACGAAGAGAAGAGAAATGGCGCGCAGTAGAGAAGGCATGTAAACCTACTCGATTTAACCGAGTGTGCATTGATATTTGTAGTGAGACAAAAATAAGCCACAGACATGTGATAAGTAAAATAAGAAATGCACACATACCCTTACATAAGCAGATGATTGACAGTGTAAGAATGAATGAATTGAGGCTAGAATAACCTGTGGGCTTGACATAATACCAAAATTCATAGGACTAGTGTGAAAATGTTGACATTAAATAAATCTAGTTCAGAATGGTGTATATATTATTTATTTAAGTCATTGAACGAATATACAATGAAAGTTTACTATATATAATGTATAAAAGTTATTTGACACATGCACACTGAGTTATTGTGTTCATCAATACGGTACAACTCGACGGGCACTTGTTTTGTAGCTATAACGTCCATCAGTCGACTTATCGATTCTTGACTCCTTACCAGATTCTGATTTCTCTGCTCTATCTTGGGAAGGTAAATTAACATTGTTTACATGTCGACGATATTTAGAAGACTCCAAATCAGGATTGTTATCATTATTATTGTTAGGAGGATGTGTTGTTTAGCAATTAACGGATTTGAAACTAAATAGATGGAGTTTCTATTAGCAGGATAAGAACAATTAGGCCGTGAAATGACAACTGCACCGATGAATGACATTGACTGCTGTACTGCAACTGATAATAATCAGAAAATGTTTAGGTAGTGCATATTGTCGTTCGCGTTATAATCAGTACATATGATTTTTAGCATTATGGTCTACTTTGTTAATAGTGCTGCTGTAAAAGTATGGTGTACTTCGATGTTAGAACTTCCCTGCGTTAAATGTTGAATATCTGTTTTCCCAGTTGTCAGGTTGCTATAACTTGTGACCTCAGTACCCTGTTAATGGATGACGCAATAATACCGCCAATCAGAGAGCACTGAATTGTCGATCGGACCAAGGACACGTAAAACACGTACGAGCAGCCTAGAGCCTTGATTGATCCTGATTTCCGCCTAGCCAAGGCAGTTAAGTTCAGAACACCAATATCAGCCTCTGCAATATGAATCATGTACTTCAAACATACTCGGTTTATATACCAATCAAACGGACCACAACATACCATAAAATGGAAGATAACAGTTTTAAAAAATCTTGCCAAATGTGTCTGTGAATGTGGAAAGCAGTGACTAATAGACGGGCCATAATTCAAGAATGGCAAATCGTATAATAACAGTTCATAGGTCAAAATAAAGCTTATAATAAGAGGGATATGAATAGTTTAGTTATTTAACAATTGTACGAATAAATATACGTTTAGTATTGGTCCATAAGCGGATCCCAAAGTTACCATTCATTATACCTATCGGGACATAACACTCGTGTCCAGATTTGAAGATTGTGTGGTTAAGACTCAATGCCACTAAACTACTATCCTACTCGAATAAACGTGACTTTGGTTCGATATCAAATTGAGTGGGATTGTCGAGTGCCGGAGTATACCAAGAATAATGCGAACCCTGTGGGTATTGATCAGCTGAAAGATAAAACAAAAAGAAGGCGGCAGCACCTGATCGGGAAATACATCTAATAACTTTAAAATCTGTTTTAGTGATGGACTTATAGATAGTACAAGTATTTTGCGTCTAGAAATCTTAAAAACCATAAATATTATGGAAACGATAATACTGGTATTATTTTTGGCATTAATTATTCAATTAAAAAACGTTTATGCCGGTAGTCTGTCCATATGAGTTGGTTTTCAATTGCATCGGCAAGAACAAATGTATTATGGTGTAGGATTCCAACTGGTGTTCCATTTAGTTTGATGCGGTTTATTTAGTTACGAATGATTTTCTTGACCTCATTATTATTTAACTGTGATAGAATTTAGTAATAATACTGATACATATAAAAGGTTGTCAAAAAATGTTTCAGTACGTGAAAAGTGATAACTGTGAATTTTGGACAGATATATAAGAGCAATTCGTTAAACATGAGTGTATTCATAAGAGACATTCTCTAGACTCAATGTTCTGTTTTGTCATAGACTATTTATATATGCTCACACCTACTGGCTGATGGTGCATACAAGTTAGTTGCAAGTATGCAGTTTAGAGAGGGCGGGATACGATTTAATTAAGGTTTAGTGATTATGAGATTTCGGAGTCAACTAAGTTTATGTGCCGCAAATATAGGTGATATGGTGCTGCAAAATGACCTCGTCCAAATGAGTCTTGACACAATGGTTAACAGTGATTGATGCTCATAGGATTATCAGGGAGAACATAAGTTGTAACCAAAGAGAGTACACTCCCAATTCATGTCTATGATAATGGCTTGATCCTTAGTTAGTTTTGAGGTAAACTCGACAGTGTTTTCAGTTTGAAGGAGATTCGCTCGGCTGCTTATACTGGTGATCTGAATGCATGATTGTGTTGCTGAACCTTCAAATAGACTGAGAGGGCTTTGAGATATTTGCTGAATCAGCAACTGATAGAGAAACATATTGAAAATCATCTGTGATGGATGAAGATACCGAGAAAACAATACTATTTAATAATGATTATAAGTAATTTTTTGACCGATTTTGTCAATAGTTTCATCAACTTTATCAATCGTATTACGTTATTGTGAAGGCATGACATTGCTTTATTACGATATCCTGAAATCATTATGTTTAACTAGTTGTGGTGTTGATTGAGGAGTAGCCAGTTGAAAATAGGTATTGTTGTTTTGTGTGCTTCTGAAATAGCAACAGTTTGTAGCGTTAAAGAATCCGAGCTGTTTGAGTATACTATATATTATACTATACATTTTAATTCAAAGATATGTAGCGTGGTGTCGAGTTGAGCTGAACTATGAACACCGCTACCAGACTACTTGCCAATAGACCAATAAAATTCCGATAGGCCAAAATATCAGAAGGCAGATGATTGTAGTAGTCGTATATATTTGTTGGCGATCTCGTGGTATCGAAAGAATACCGAGATCGTGCCAAAGGAGTATAAGTGTGGTTACTGAGCGTAACCGGATTCGTACAAGTTCGAAGTCAACGGGAGAGTAAGTATAATGGCTGTCATTAGCACAGTTAAACAAACGAGCACAGTAAAACAGTCACTGGTACAATTGGTTATAATAATAATTGTTTTCATCGAACCAATCGCGTTCTGTTGACAAAAGTGAGTCACTACAGGAGCCCCCCGCTAGAAAGGGTTTACACTTTCGATAGTTAGCGGTTTGATTCGTGGGACTGATCGGCAGATGTGCGGTTGTAGGACGAAAAAAATTGGCGGAACAGGAAGTGATCGTTGATCCTCGAGTTGCCAACGAAGGTCTTTTGCGCAGAACGGTACCAGAAGTGTGCTGTATTTGTCGGTCGAATTAGCATACCACACCAGAGTGGTTTGTATCCAGAATCTGATGATTGCGTTCGTAGGGATGTGAACCAGAAAACGCTGCAGACGTAGGACGAAACCACGTTGAGCCAAGAAACCGGACGCGACCATAACTACCAAGCATATGCCAGGCGAATTCGAGACCAGATAATCGACTGAGTGCGTTGACTAGAGCGTGGGTGGCCAAACCAGCTTTCGCCAAAGTTGACTGAAGTCGACGTTATCAAATGGACGATGGTCGGGGGCGTGGGCTCAGGATACAAAAAAAAATCAAAAAAAAGAAAAGTGTAGCATGCGTGTAGTATAGGAATAATCCTACACCGTATCCGTTATTGACTGTGCGTTTAGTCGCGAAAGCGTACGGGTAATCGTACTCGGCGACCAGAACGTGAGACGGTGGTCTCGTTCGTACTTCGTGAGCCTGCGATCTCATCCGAGGTCAAGGGCGGCGTGGTCTGCCGATCTGGACATGAGACGGAAGTCTCGTCCGTAGATGGTGCAGATGACGCGTGCTGTTGACCGGGACGTGAGAACGAGGTCTCTGATGTATCTAGCGTGGGATCCGAGGTAGACGTAGAGATCCCGCTAGAAGGTTTGATAGGTCTAGCATTGAGTCTCAAGTTATCGGGTAGGGCACTGTCATCGACGTGTGCTGGTTTGAGACGATCAGTGCTGACGATCTCGACGCGGCCATTGCGACCAACCTTGAAGGTCTTTTCGTGACGAGCGATCACGTGAAAAGATCCTTCGTAAGACAGTTGTAGAGGTTTGCGCACCGAATCTACTCGTTTTGTAAACATATGAACAGGTAGATAACTCTCGTGGGAGAGCGACCTGTCGATATTGTATTACAGTTGACACCAGAGGCGGTGTTCACATAAGTGCAGACAGTCGATGGACGTAATCTGATTTACCGAAATCGTTACTGCTCCGTGGTGTGAAGAATTCCTCAGGCAGACGCAATGTCGTGCCGTATACAAGTTCAGCGGCGGAACATTGGATATTTGCCTCCAGACTCGTTCTGATACCTAAGAGGACGAGCGGTAAGGTTTCGTACAGATTGTCGTTTTCGTGTGCTCGGAGAGCACTTTAAAGTTGAAACCGTTCAACTAAACCATTTGATGCTGGGTGGTAGGCTGTAGTGCGTATGCTTTCCGTACCAAGCAGCCAAGCAAGTGAGGAGAATAATGCGGACTCAAATTGTTGTCCTCGGTCAGTCGTGACAGTTGAGAGACAACCGTACAATGCTATCCATCGTTCTACAAAGCGGTGAGCAACTGTCTCCGCCGTAATAGACGTGATGGGAATAGTTCCGGGCCATCTTGTAAAACGGTCAATGCACGTGAGTATGTGATCATACCCATGCGATGGTGGCAATGGTCCTACAATGTCTATATGAACGTGATCAAAGCGAGCATCAGGCGTAGCGAACGTGCCAATGGGGGCAGCTATGTGCCTGTGCACTTTTGATCGTTGACACTGTAAGCATTGCTTTACCCACATACGAACATCTTTATTCATGGACGGCCAGACGTATCGTGCAGCGATGAGACGTAATGTGGCTGCGATACCTGGATGAGACAATCCATGAAGGGCATCAAAGACGAGACGGCGATAGGTAGAGGGTACGATGGGTCGAGGAAGACCGGTAGACGTATCACATAGGATAGTACCTGAGCTAGTAGCTAGGGGTACTTCCTGACACTGAAGGGACGAAGATTGTGGTGCTTCTGTACAGACAGGATCGTTTGCTTGTGCGGCGGCCATAGCAGGAAGATCGAGCACCGGTAAAGTAACTGCATTCGTCTGGATACGTGAAAGAGCATCGGCAACATAGTTCGACTCGCCTTTAATGTGACGAAGGTCTGTCGTGAACTGTGAGATATAGTCCAAATGTCTGCACTCTCGTGGTGAGTAGCGGTCAGACTTGGTATGCAGGGCATACGTTAAGGGCTTATGGTCGGTGAATAAGATGAATTGACGTCCTTCTACTGCGTGCCGGAAATGTTTGATGGCGCAGTAGGCTGCTAGCAGCTCGCGACCAAAAGCGCTATATCTCGTCTCCGTGGGAGTAAGGCGTCGTGAGAAAAATTCAAGGGGTTGCCAACTACCGGAGATATTCTGTTGCATAACGGCTCCTATAGCGAAATCTGATGCATCAACCGCTATACTAAGCGTGGCTGATGGGTCAGGATGAGCGAGGAGTGTAACTTCAGCGAGAGCCGTTTTGATCTCTGAGAATGCAGTACGTGCGGTTTCGTTCAGTTCTAATTTGCGTGGATTACCGCGTAGTAAATCGGTTAATGGTCGTAACCGTTCTGCCGCGTGAGGGATAAAACGTCGGTAGAAGTTAACCAAACCGACAAAAGCCTTCAGTTCCTTGATTGAGGACGGCACGTCGTACTCCTTGTTTGCTCGGATTTTGTCCTCGCAAGGCAGAATACCCTCTTGTCTGATGATGTGACCCAGAAATATTATTTCTGATTTACCCAACTCACATTTCTCTGGGTTGACTACTATTCCATTATCCGAAAGACGTTGGAATAATAGCGTAAGGTGTTGATAATGTTCATCTGCGTTTGATGATGCGATCAGCAGGTCATCAATATAGACGTGAACAAAATCCAAGTCTCGTACTATGCTATCGATAAACCTTTGGAAAGTTTGAGCAGCATTCCGTAATCCAAATGGCATTCGTAGGAACTCAAACAGACCGAAAGGAGTCGTGATAGCAGTTTTTTCGATGTCTTCAAGAGCGACTGGGATCTGGTGATATGCTCGTACCAGATCGATTTTAGAAAAGATAATCGTGCCCTTGAGCGATGCCGTGATGTCGTGTATGTGGGGGATGGGGTAGCTATCAAAGCGCGTAACTACGTTTAATGCTCGGTAGTCGCCGCAAGGTCTCCAACTAACCCCATCCTTTTTGCGCACCATGTGTAAAGGAGAGGCCCAAGGACTGTGAGAAGGACGAATAATACCAGCAGATAGTAAATTGTCAAACTCACGTTTAGCGAAAGCTAATTTGTCCGATGCCAGTCGGCGTGGTCTTGCCGTGACTGGTGGTCCGCGGGTGACTATGTGGTGTACCACACGATTGGTCACCGATGAAATCTCCTCGAGTGGTTTAGTTAATCTGGGGAATTTCTCGAATAAGGCGTGGAATTTATCGTCACGCGAATAAAAAGTGCCGAGGATTCGGTACGCGTACATCGGAGTCTATTATATTAATACTATTCTTATCGTTATCCGTCATGTCAAATATATATATTAAAAATTAATATGAAAATATATGACAGACGTGGATAGATAAGCGATAGACTCACCAAAATTGACTTCTTTGGAAGGTTTGGTTGCGATTGCCAAGTGGTCGTAGATGTAGGTTCACCAGTTGCAGAAGATTTGACCGAAGTTGAGGCGTGTTCCAAAATTTGGCTCACCAAATGTAGCGTGTTGTCGAGTTGAGCTGAACTATGAACACCGCTACCAGACTACTTGCCAATAGACCAATAAAATTCCGATAGGCCAAAATATCAGAAGGCAGATGATTGTAGTAGTCGTATATATTTGTTGGCGATCTCGTGGTATCGAAAGAATACCGAGATCGTGCCAAAGGAGTATAAGTGTGGTTACTGAGCGTAACCGGATTCGTACAAGTTCGAAGTCAACGGGAGAGTAAGTATAATGGCTGTCATTAGCACAGTTAAACAAACGAGCACAGTAAAACAGTCACTGGTACAATTGGTTATAATAATAATTGTTTTCATCGAACCAATCGCGTTCTGTTGACAAAAGTGGGTCACTACAGATATTCGTCTAAATAGTGTGAATTTTAGTAGTAGGCTCCGGAATTTTTATTTTAAATGTTTGTTTAGTCAACAGTTACCTGGGAGTCTAATTATTATACTGGTGCAGTATGACAGCACCTAAATTATTTAAACTGCGTTCGTCATTTTAGGCCACTAATATAATAGACTAATTCATAAACCAAAATACTTATAGCAATAATGACTATGATGGGTTTATTGAAAATGTTAAAGGTGATTCAAATAATTTTTAAATTTAAAAGACATGGATATATAATGGAACTCTTGTATGGGCTAGGTTAACATGCAGGTTATTGAGGTATATGACAGGTAAAAAACAATAAACATGGCCAGAAAAATAATTTTAAAGTCAAGATTACTTACAAAACTTCAGGCAGAAATACGACGCGTTATAAATTTTCCATAAGACGTTTCTTGATTTAGCCTAAAGACATTTACACGTTTTCTTAATAATATGTTGTAGTACAAAAGTATTAAGTATTTTTTATAACAAAGACGTTTTGGGAGCGATTTGTATGACATTTAGTTGACTAGTCTGTAAAAAAATGTATATGTTAAGTACAAAAAACAGCAAATCGTCCAGCAAAATAGCTAAACTCGCCTGAATTATTTCTTGAATAATTAGATTTCTCAACAGATTTGACATATATAAGCCCATTTGTGACAAGTAGCAATAATCTAAAGGCATCCAGATTAAAAACGCAGTATGGCATTTAATTCCAGATTGTTTGATGCTGTTGACCTTCTTGTCACTTCTCTGGTCAGAACAAATGGATGAATACAGATAATTAAGTGGCTGTCATTGTATGAACAAGCGTAAATTTCTGTGGTGTTATGAAAAATTAGAAACTAGGCAGGCAATGTTGGAAAGAAAACATATTAAAGGATAGTGCATAGTTTAAAACAGGATGAGGCGTTAGGTGAAGAAACAATATGGAGAATTAGGTCCAGTCAACTATTTAGACTTTACTTACGTTGCTAGTCAATGTATATTTATGTTATTTACAGGTCATATTTGCTCAAGCATGATGTTTAATCAAGTTTATTCCGCTGAATCATGTAAATGCTACTAAAGATTGTTAATGAATCACCAAAGCTAAACAATGTGGATGACCACGTATTAGTATCGATTGAGTATGTTGCGAGTACTAATCAATATAACATTACGGTAATACATGTGAGCATTAATCAGAGGATTAATAGAATAATGGGTTTACATGAGTAAAATCGATCGAGGAAGTTAAAATGGAAATAAGGATCAATAACAATAGGTTGCGTTTATTTTGTCAAACTTACTGATGTGGAATATCTATTTTCGCCGGGATTTTTCTGACCGGTGCATGCTGAATAATGCATAGAAATTACATTTGAATTTACACGAACGGCGCCAGTCAGGTGACTGCCAACCAATTAGCTGTATATTCAAATTTGGCAAACAATCAAACTCGTATCTCGTCTATCCGCTAATGTGTAGAATATTCAGAACTTGATGTTCATTTAGTGAGTAAAATGTGACAAAAAATTATTTTGAAAACTGTTTCCATTGTAAGCCATTATACGACCTGTCGGAATAAGCTATACCTGATATGCCCTTAGTGAATATGTTTTTTCCGGTTTAGCTGGAGACGTTGTGGTTTGTTGTTTTGAAGTAGTTCTAATATATTTCTACTATCATTTGTGCAGATCTATCCTGATGAACGAGAACGCACAAGTGTGACAAGAAAATTTATTCGAATACAGAATGCCTTAGTCAAATCTGAGAACCATACAGTAAATTCTTCATTTGCGATATGTTAACAAATTGTCTAGGACTCGACTGTTCCTTCGTTTTCACACCAATCATTCTCTGTTCTCGTTCTCTTTTCTTCGATATTCCTAAACTTTTACTGCCAGACAGTCCACTTTCGATTGATGATACATGCTGCTTATATTGAATAAAGCCAGTAATAATACTATATCTGTCGATATCAGTAGCACACACCACACTGTGACTGTATTCAGTTTTAATTAGTTCTTCTGAGATTAATGTTCACACTAATGATTCATATAGATAAGACACTGACTAAATATCCGAGAATATTCTTCATGTGATACGTTTCATGAACATCTAAGTAAAGCCACTAACTCAAGATTCTGGGTCTCGGTAGACAGTATATATACATATACATGTGTGTTATATTTTGCAGACATTTACATTTTTTCTTCTCCAAGCCATTTCCTCAGTATTTAGTCTTTCTCACTATCATCAATACTGCAATAATTCCTGATCATTTTGGTTCGATGTTGCTGCTTCAGCTTTACCTGACAGATTGACTGCATGACTAACTATATTGTTAACATCTGACGTCACTCATTTGTATACAGCTTAAATGTCCGAGTTCAAAGTTGTGAACAGACAAGTTCAATGTCATAGTGAAACAATCGTTCAGAAATATATTAATCCTTACTGTTTGCAACACTGTGAAGGTCCAATCTCGTTTTGAATATATCAATAGAAGGTACTGACATCACGTGTTCTGTAAGAGGATTCCAGTAATTTACTACTCGGATTCAGATTTGTGTAGTAAGGACAGAACGCCTACGTTCCATGTTCTTCCCTTTCTAGTATGCTTTTGTGAGTGTCTAGTCTGCTTTGTGTAACACGTTCCAAGAATTGATGACTCGGTGTGAAAACTTGCATGACACGAGTGTTTTATTCATTCTTGGCCTTTCTACTCGCCTGCCACGTCCTCTCAAATTTCCCGATTTAGTGGGAAGAAAAAGAGAGGATATATTAGGTCCATAATCATTTAATAGTATTCTATACATCAAAATCAGATCACCTCGTAATGCCGTTTATATTTCAGCCTGCAACGCACCAGTTCACATGTTACTGAATCATGTGCCATTTTCTCAACTTCTCGTATGATTAAGGTACTTTGCTTGTGTAGGGTGACTCTATCCCTCTCAAGGTTTATTATATCGGCCCTACTGGATAAAGTACCAGTCAATTGAATTTCATTATCAAACACTTCTGATGCTAACCATGTTTCTGAGACAGCATTGTCTTGAGCCCAGCCATTTTATTTTGCAGACTGAGAGCTTTCGTGTAGCACATCTTGAATTCTGTAGGGAATTGCCCCTTACCACCCAGAGTTGTTTGGGGATCGCTTTACTACAAAATTACAATTTGAGGACCCTTAAGTACGAGGTTCCTTTTATCGTTTAGGCGACGCTCATTTATTTTAACTTCTGCAGCTCGTCTCTTAATACGGTCAACCAGGTTCATCTACTGCTGCCTGTTTAGCTAAGGGCTATCTTCCAGCCATGTACAGCAGCTCAACAACATCTCGAATCAGCAGGGATTTCGTAGAACAACATGCTTCGCATGACCAATATGATAACGGCTTGCAGCATCTTCTATATGCAGCAGTGCGAGAAATGAAACTCCAGACGTAGACGATTTGATCTTGATTTTCGAACTTTCTCAGAATGTCCTCCTAAATGATTGGTGCTAGACAGAAGGAAAAGATAAGACATATTAACATCCAGGTTATAGTTCAGTATACGATAAGCGATTACTAGATCACCATGATAGACCTTTCCAAAATCATATTCTTCTACACAGTTTATTACGGCCATCCAGATAATCGTCTTCATTGGTTTGACAACTGCTCTGGTTAGACAAATGGTTCGATATTTTCTAAGTCTCTACTCATCGCCTTATAAACCGGACTAGTTCGCACATCTTTCCAGTCTAGACTGCCACAGATACATATCAAACAGTATGGCTATACGTTCAGCAATTAAATCCGACAGGGTTTTCATAATCCTAGGAAGAATGTCGTCAGGTTCACTAAACTTATAAGGTTTATGATGGTGAAGTAGTCTTAAGACAGTACCTTTCTCAATAACTGCAGAATTCATCGACAAGCAGACAGTCACAATTAACCGTCGGTAACATTTTTGATGGGAAAGACTTAACTAAAATATTTCGATAAAGCTTCAGATTTTCTAGAATCATCTCTTACCAATATTAACGGAGTTTCTTGTACAAAAGTGGTGGAATTCCGTCACTTCTCTAAGTTCGCCTCTTATTATACGAGAATAACAGTTCCGGACTAGTTTCAAAATCCCTAACCAATTGTTTCTTATAAGACTGACGAGTTTTACTTATCAACGCTTTACAAGCACTCCTAGTCTAGCAGTAACTTGATCCATATTGTTCTATGGCAGTAGAGATGAATATATTCCAACCCTTTTTTCTACGTCTAAGAAGCTTCATGACTTGTTTACTTGTCCATGGTGGACAGTCATTCGGTCTACGCTGTACCAGGTATGATACAAACGAGGACGTAGCTGAACTAAATTTGCCTTTAAATGTAGACCATGATGAGCTATTACCTGCTGACCAATCTATCTTAGCAGCGCACTCCTGAATGGATGATTTCTTAGCTCTCCATACATTTGGGCGAGGTATAACCTGATCGTGTATCATAACACGAACTCTAAATGTGAATGGCAAAACAGCGTGATCGCTATTCATTAAAGCTTCAAGAAAATTTAGAATGTCAATATCCTCAGTTGCATGAGTAATTACCAAGTCCAACAAGGAAGAACTTTGGTTTGAAACAAAACATGTGGTTTTGGATAGACGCTGTACTAATGCATGCTCTATTACTGTTTCAGTTTCAGTTTGGAAAGGACAGGAGGCTTGATGGCCTGTTTTAGTCCTGGCAATGGTGTTCTCTCAGCCGATCCAACTTTCTTTTGAAAGAATCTACAAATGGAGCTTCAAACACGCGCTGAGGTAATGAATTCCACTCGTCAATGATTCGATGAGAAAGTCGATAGTCAACTGATAAGTAATTTATTCTGGGCTTGTGAACATTTTTGGAGTGCCCTCGCAAATTCTCTGTTTTGGAAGACAAGAAAAATGAGGGCAAATCAGATGCAAGTTTATCACTAAGCAATTTGAAAACTGTAATCAATCGCCTCTAGTTCTACGATACGACAAATGGAATAGGTTCAGCTTGGCCAGTCCAGCGTCGTTTGAAAGCTTCGCTATTCCGAGAATCAGCTTAATTGCGGTTCTCTGGACCTTTTCCAATAGCTCCCTGTCTTTTTTGGGCAGGGGCTAGCCGCTTGTATGAAGTAATGAAGTTTAGGACGTACAAACACTGTATACAAAGTCAAAAACGTTTGAGCTTCGACATGAGTAAAAGCCCTACGTATTGACCATAAAGTTCTAAAAGCTTTGGCGGCTATCGCACGGCAGTGTGCAGTAGTCTTCAGACCTCGACTAACGATGACTCCTAAGTCATTATGTGTCTGGACAACAGGTAGCTCAGTGTTACTCATCGTGTATGTATCTGAACCTTGATGACCGATATGCATCACAACACACTTGGAAGTATTTATCGGCAACTGCCAGGTATGAGACCATTCGGATAATTTCTTCAGGTCATTTTGGAGTTCTAAGCTATCACCCTTACATCGTATCGTTCTCCATATCTTGACATCATCAGCGTACATCAAGACCGATGATGATATTAGGCGAGGAAAGTTATTTACATAAAGAGGAATAGAACTGGCCCCAAAACTGTACCCTGTGGCACTCCATTAAGCACAGTTTCCTTGCTAGATAACCTTGAGTTTACCCTTACTCTCTGTTTGCGCCCAACTAGGAAGTCTTTTATCCACATAATTAGATTGCCTCCAATTTCGACATTTTTCAGCTTATACAAAAGCCGGTTGTGCAGAATTTTGTCAAAAGCTTTGCTGAAATCAGTGCAGGCTACATCTACAGGTGACTTTTGTTCTTTAAGAGCGCACCAGATTTAACGAACGACTAATATGTTAATGAGACAAGAATAACCTATTCTGAAACTGTGCTGCTTCTCCGAGAGGATCCGGTTTACATCGAGGTACTTAATCAACTCCTTCCGAATAATGTTTTCTAAGATTTCAACAACTGTTATCAGGAACCTAATATAAAAAGGTGATTATGGATCCTACCGTGACAATCTCAGTTCAACTAATATGACGTTGATTAAAGTCTCTTTAAATCACACATTTGTCATTTGCACTCCATAGCTGAATGTACTCTAGAATTAAGACATCAACTTAGCGGATTGGGCTGCGATAAATGATATGGTTTGAATAGCTGTGGACGGAATAGAAAGAGCATTCGCTCAACGGGTTTCTGTATCTAGTAGCCATGGATCACCGATGCATCCAGGCAAGTACCCAGGTATTTTTACGCTAAGAGAGAAAAAATAGAATTAGTAAATTATAGTGAGATAATGTCTTTAGTCCTTAAGAATTTCCCAAATTTTCTCTTAAAGGATTTGTGGAAACTAGCTCGGACTAGTCCAGCCGACAGCACATTACAACAATACTACTAAGGAGTAGAAGGTTTTCCTCACAGTTCGTTTTGCTGTACTACATCTCCAGTTTTTGGGTGTTATTTCTAATTTTTGTGTTGGGACTAAGCACAAGTGGATGTTTAAAGAAATACTTGGAAGTGTTTAGGATGCTATAAGTCATTAGGTTACCACTAAGACGAATTTGGTCTAACGGGTAGCGGTTCAGTAATTGTAGGTGCTCTTTATAAGACTTAAATTTGAGTCCCCGAACTGATTTCGTGGCTCGCCGTTGGGTAGTTTCTAGAGTGTCTTCATCCTCTCGCCGAAAATGCGCTTCAACTTGCAGCGTTTGCACGGAAGACATTTTTGTCGCATTTCGAGTAAGACTCCAAATCGTAGGGTACCAGCACTCCCAGATCTTTTTCAACTTGGGATACCTCGAGAGGGGAGTTACATAAGTTGTATTCTTAGCCTGCAAAACGTCTCCGATGGACTAATTTACACTTTAAAGCGTTAAAAGTAAGTCTTTTGTTTCTTGCTCAACTATGAAGTCCAGTCAGTTTCTCCTAAATTGCCAGTTTATCCTCTTGGTTTCAAACCTCACTTCAGAGTTCCACATCATCAGCGAAAAGTAATTAACCTGACTATATTTCTTGTGGAATATCGTTTTTGTAAATCAAGAAATGAAGAGGTCCCAGTGCTGAACGATGTGGGACCCAACTAGGACATCCCACAGCCCGAGAGAAAGTGAAGTGAACCCTGACCCTAAAATGTCGACTTTTTAGATATATAATGAGTTCATTAACTAAAAGTGATTTAATATCTAATCGTTTGAGATTAGTAATAAATCACATATGATTGAGCCTATCAAAAGCTGTTGAGAAGTCAAGATATATGACATTGATCTTCCCCCTGCGACCAAAAATGGTTGTTCATCTGTCCACCGTGGTCGGTAGGTTGGTGACACAAGAATGACATCTTCTGAAACCGTACTGTTGTGGTGAAAAGTTTATGGATGGTAAGTAGCCGTATGGACCGTCGCATTTCAGGTACTCCATAAGTTTTGAGGGTAATAAGGGGAGTGCTAATGGTCGGTAGCTTGAAGATTTGCTGTGCCAAACTTCTTCCAAAATTGGTGTTGTCAGCCAGCTTCCTGTTTTCTGGTAATTCACCTCGGCTTAACGCATGTGAGGACATCACACTAAGCGTTGTTGACAAGATTGAAGCTGCTTCATTCAGCATAGTAAAATGGACTATAGTCGGACCAAAAGTGCAGTTTCTGGCACACCAAATCAGAGCTCACATCCACTTCTGAGAGTCCTATTGAGTTGTATGCAAAGCTCTCCCATATAAATGTGTACATGAAAAGGTAATGAAATATGAGAGCTGAGTATGTGAAATGGACGTCGATAATAACTATGAATGTTTGGTGTGACTGGATGTATGCAATCGAATATCACCGCAGCAAAAAAATTACCGACATACAAATAACGGTCACAAGTGTAGTTAATAGTACAAGTAACATCAATACGATCAAAGCTGTATTTCAACTAAGTACCCCATCAGTATAATAAAATGCTCTATAAGATAAGGCATAAATATATATTAGCAGATAGGGGATATTAGTCATATATGGGAAGCAGATCATCCACAAATAATCCGGATATATCTAACTTACACAATGAACCAATTGCAAATGTTATGTCGTATAAGAAGGAAGTCGTAAGATATATTTCCAATCCGGATTTTCATTTAGTTGAAATTCAGAATGCTAATACAGAAATCATGTGTATTATGATCAATACTCCATATAATACATACAGTGCAGTGATTTTGACGGCAAATGAGTAATGTATATTCAGACGAAACGATCAAGAAAAGAGAAAGACATCCAGTACTTAGCTATTTGTAAGAGAGGACTAGTGTGTATTGGAGGTACATCTGTGATGAATGGTACTGATATGATGAATGACTACAAACCTTCATCAGTATGACATTATTGAAGCTCAACTCACTTAGTAAACCAATTTAATTTGTTCGTTATTGTGACAACGAAATATCCACATAATCAGCCTTAAACCAAGAATTCATTCACATTCATTGATTATATTATTGTTTTCAATTCAAATTCAATTAGTCATACAGGAACTTATACCAAAAATGAGATATTAAAACCTATCATTTATGACACTGTATTAAATGCTGCCAACATTATACCTAGTATAAGTGTTTTGTACGTACAGGTATCAAATCACCATCAAGTTATCACTAAAAACCGTTCGTAAAGTCTAATTATACTCAGAAGCCTTTTCTAAAAATACAACTCGAATCGATCATAAATTAGTAATAAACGATTATTAGAGGGTGATTATTGAGAATAAAAAAAATGTACATAAAATCAATGGGGAGGGGGAAGGAAATATTGTCAGTGTATGTCAAGTTATTTAAAATGTGCATTATAAAAACTTGATCATATATGGACCTTCCAATTTATAACCCAATTTTCGATAGTAGTTTCTAGTCCCCACACCGGATATAACTGCAATCTTCAACGAACCATGTTCATATTTAGCTATACGTTCTGCTTCTTCCATTAGTAAAGTTCCAAAACCCTAAAATAGAACCAGTTGGAGAGGCAGTAGATTGATGAACATTGTCAAGGAAGTATAACGGAAAATTAAAGAAACAGAATCTTAAAATTGACTCATTAAGTGTTGATGGAGTTCAACCATCTACAGATTGTTGACTGAATGTTGGATGTTTTGTTTATCAAACACAAGACTATTAGAAACTAATCCGATTGACTATCCACACTTTAAATTACTGAATAAGGAAGTTGATAGAAACGAACAACGTGAATGTTCAAATTAATACAGTATATCGACTCAGTATACAGTGGTAGATATGAACTACATCACTACTAAAGATCAAAATAGACAAGTTTTACAACCATTTGAGAACCTCAAAACTATGTGAAAATAACTAAGCAACTTAATTATTATTTGCAGCAGTTTAATCAATTAACGGATTAAATAACATACATCACATTGAATTTTCGAAAACTGTACATCGAACTACTACTTATTTCAGCATATTCAAATCTGTCTGTTAACCAGTCAAGCAAACAATGAATAACTCAGTTTATTTTGAATTAGCTGTTGTATCCATTGCGAAAACCCGTGACAATTGTTGGTAGGGCATATTTGCAACTTTCAGGAAACTGCTACTCGCTATGGGATTAAAACATAGGCGGTAAGGCTTTACTACTCCAGACGTTACAATTCATATATTCAGGGAGTGAACATCCTGTAGGTCTGAGCTATTAACAATTGATTAGTCACGTAGCAGTGCCCAATGTTATGTTTGTCCTAGTCTTCAGCACTGATCGAATTCTCGTGACCAATTTATAAACCAAGTCGTTTGCAGAAATAACTATGTCTATATGTCACAGTGAAATAAATCCTTGGCAAACGAAGTACTACCACATTGCAATTGACATGAGATGATTTGACCACTGGAAGACAACCTGACGATCGCTAAACTAACTTCCCAAAATTTCGAGTGGTATAAAAAAGATGGTAATTCAAACGAACCTGAAAAATCAGGCAATTTTTCTATCGATCGAGATCATCGATTGTAAACTAAGCCAGAATAATAAAAGACGGGTGTGATATGGAAACAGACAATAGACATCAGTCTACATAGATCTCGACATTCTGTTTACAGAACGCAATTACACAAATTCGGTCACCGCCCTACCATCCCCAGCCAAACGGACAAACTGAGCGTTTTGTAGATATTTTCAATCGAGCTCTCATCAAGTCACAAGAGTAGGGCACGACGGAGGAAGTCATTTAAAATTTCCTGAGAGCATAAAAAATAACCCCGAATCTAGCCTCAACTAACGGTGTTTCCGTTGCTGAGTTAATGTTCGGAAGGAAGATTCGGACTTCATTTGATTGCATGTAATCGTAAAGAAGAAGACGGGAGAAAAGAACTGATCGTCAGTTTCCTGATGGGTTACCATAGCACGTAAAAAACTTTTGATATTGGGGACCTTCATGGATAGATGGTGTCATTGTAAGAAAGGTTGGTGACGTCATGTGTGAGATTGATGTACGAGGTAAACGACTGACGCGATATGTAAACTATATCTATAACAGACGAGTAAATTCAAACAAAGAACCTCCTAGCTCGAAACTCCAACCAGATTATTTACTTGATAGTCAGTTTGGAGTATGACAACTACATTACTTATGAGTAACTAGAAGTGAGTTGCACAATTTCCTTCTTGTACTTCATTGATTAATTGTTAACTAATCAGTTATCGATTGCTTAATGTATTACTCACTCATCCGACCACATTGATTGGTCAGTTTTCTATCTGTCTGCACTGATACTGCCATTCTTGCTGAGTTAAACACGAGGAATGTGAGTTTTAACCAGGTGGATAATTGTTTTTCGCAGAACAATACATCCATGGAGAGGCCATGACAGTTTGTGACTGTTACCGAATCCAGATGCTCAACTTCGGTGGACTTGACAAGGTATTTACGAGAAATTCCTAACTTTAGAATGCTATTATTATTGTTATTACTACTTTTATTAATACACAGAAAAACATTTTTTTCTGATATATAGTTAAATTACACTTGAACTTACTTGGTGTTGAAACTTTGTGGGATCCCTAGCAGCCACTGGAACAGCACTACCATATACATGTAATTCACGTACAATGGAACAACGAGGATCTTTATTACCTTGAACATCGTCATCGTCATCACCATCATTATTATGTTTTGTAGCGATTAATTCTGGTCTAAATGTTTGTAATGAACACTTTCTTAAACGTAATAAACCGATCAATATGTCTTGATATGGATCCTCATAGGCTAAAAATGTCTCCCAACCACCATTTGCAACATAATCTCTACGAACAAGTTCAACCTGTATTGAATGAATGGAAGTACATTCCGAAGGAAAAAAGACAGAAGAAACATGTTGAAGAACTTGAAGATGGACAGAGCTAAACAACCCAAGGCATTCATTGGAATCATTTAACGGAATATACTCATTCAGACATAAAATAAGAAACATTGGTTCAGTGAACAATGCTATGTTCGTCCAGTTGATTTTCAAAGCTATAGAACTATATGTATAATCAGTTGAGTAAAATACATCAGAGCATCTGGTACAAACATAGGAGCGACATTAGTACATCGGTCAAAATTGCTTGCATTTCGAATCAAAATATAGTTAGGAAAATAATGAAAATTGTGAGAATAAAGTTTGAGAAGAATAAATAAATCGGACCAATGATTAGTGTGGAATTGTATAAAAAATTTTTACATCTAACTAAAGAATGACTGAAATTATCCTTAACGTTTTCAATCTTTAATAAAGGTATTATAAACTGTAGATCCAACTACTCCAATCATTGAGTAAATCTCAAATATTAGAATGCAATGTTTATCAAAGATTTCATTTCAAGTCTATCTGCTAAAAGCAAGTAATTAAGATGAAAAAAGCAAATAGGATGGCAGTTGGAGCCTGAAATGAGATTTCTACTATGTAACATTCAACCAAAAAATCAATGAGAAAATGATAGAAAGTGTTGAAGATGATCCACTCATTGAACAACGAAAACATATTGAATAACCGCAGACTAAATCAAAAATAAAGAATGAATACATTTAAGTCACTATGACTGATTGTCAGCAACCAAATCAAAATGTGTCAACAGTTGATTACAATTATAACGCTAGCCTGAAGCATAGTCTGCATTTTTGTAAAAAGGCTCTGAACAATAGCTAATAACTTTACATAATGACCCAATATATTTCAGTCTGGTTACCAAATTAGCTTTTTCCAAACTACTTCGAATACTGGCCACCAATAAAGGGTAGTCAGTGACTGTATATGTTTAACACGTTGTCCAGTCACTTTAATCGGCAAATGCCAAAACCCTCACCAACCCTGACAAGTAAACTACACCAAACCTCACCATTACTCACTTATTTCATCACATATACTGATTAGAGAGTTGAGGACAGGAGTGCATATAGAGATGTAATTCACATAACAAAAATGTACTAAAATAAGGTCTACCTACAAACAAACAGAGAATGAATAAAATGATAAGAAATAATATAGTAGTCAACATCTAAAGGAATAATTTTGTAAATCATCTGGTACTATTTCCATTCCATTTCGGAAATTTATTATGTTATAACTTTTTAACTTTGTGTTCTTCCATATTCAATTGGTACTTATGGTGTGTTTTGTCGGCTTCTTCCGATTACACTCTTTCCTTTCTATATTTAGCAATGTTAAATAAGTCAGTTGTTGTACCATATGAACCGTAATTCACCAATTAAATGTTATTGGTTTAAACTACTAGTTACATGTGGTAAGGCTCTGAACACCGCGCTCCAGTCGACCAGTATTTATTTACAAAATGCTGCATAAAATTGGGTACATAAGAACATTTGCTTGTTACCACCATGAATATTATCTAGGTAATAAGATGCTGACTTGATCGCAACTATTATATAAGACGATGTTCAAATTATCTGGAAGAACTGTGTAAAAACACTGACCAACCGAGTAATAATTTCTGATATCTATATATCATTGTATATCATCGAATCACAATTGTTTTACACAACATTATTTATTTATTTGAGCACATAGAGATTGGTACAAGGAGGCACCAAATAGAGATATGCGCCACACAAATCTCATTTGATTTGTACGAGGGCTGTGATACTACCCGGGTGACCAAACCAAAGCAGGTGATTTTCTTAAGGGGCCACACCCAGAGCCTTCAACCTGAAGATCCACAAGGCAGTGGAGCGTCATAAGAAGATGCAGTCCCATGGTAGCCGGTGACCAACGAGTGGTTCATACGCCATTTGTTCCCTCAGGCAGGAGACTGGAGCCCATGTGCACCATTGGTTTGGGGTCCGGTTAAAGCTCTGGACATTCGCTTTTCGTCCTCTCATTTTCGTAAACAACACCCCCGCCACGAGAAGGCAGTGAGTAGGACTTTCCTGGCAGAGGCTATATAGGCGTGGCCATGTGAGAGCATTTCGAGAGGGAGAGCGGACTCTCCTCACTCTCGGCCGTGCCAGGGCACTTGGGGGCTTTACACGACAACGACAGAAAACTGAATTGCAATATACAGAGCAGAAAATATAAAGCTTGTAGAAACACTAGTTGTATTTTTTAGAACTCACATACCTGATATGGTTTTACACGTGAATGTATTTCTTGTATGCCAACTTCACGTGTTCGAACATCACGACAACTAGCACCTAGTTCTTCCATCCGAGCTAATACAAGTTCACGTAAATTACCATGTTCCACACCACTAGTTACTAATGGCATAGGAATATCTCTAAAAGTTATTGTGAAAAAAATAAACCCCATTATCAGGAATGCAGGATCTTAATGCAGTGAAAATAGATGCACTGAATTACATCATATCATAGCTGACTGTAACTACTATCTTGGTGTGGTAGTCTGACTTGCACACCGTGATGATTCAGTCCAGCTATATTGACTAGACAGTTCAGTTGCGGGGCGAAAAACTAAAAGAAGGACGTTCAAGTTCCGAGGGAGAAGTAGCACTTACGACTATACAAGATTGTGACGACAGGAGTGTCCCACTCAGATAACCAAAACTGTGGAGTTGTTGCCTTTGCATAACTGAAAGAGAGGGTTAGGGAACATCGACCCTAAAAGTAAACCACCCCACTTCGATTCATGGATTCCCATCACTGGCGATTAGCAATCCTTCCGAGACAACTATAGTTCAACACACTCACTAAGCGTCCTTAATTGGGATAAGCCAAGTTTCACAAACAGAGAGCAGAAGTGCTCCCGCCGATGCATTGTAAATTCAACCTTTCATATATTGACTAACTTCACGAAGGCGCCAAAGATGGTTTAGATTGATATAAGACACTCTGACATTCTCTATAGACAGGTTGATTTCACCTGACAAGGTAAAACACAATACACAAAAACTACCCAGGTATACGAACTTTCCGACTATTTCTAACAGCTGACCACAAATAGTGAATGTCGAGACGGAATCCTGCCAGTCTTGTAAAACCACTTTTTGTTTATAATGAACAATTCAGGAGTAAATCAACGTAAACGTTACGTTCTAGATATCTAGACTGAATCACATAGTTCAAATCACGCACAAACCTAATTTGGACAGATATTTAAAACATTAGAAGGTCGTTTCATCCTAGTATGGAACTCCTCAGAAGTGTGTATCTATAATCACGTCGTGGATGGAACCGAAAACTTTTCAGGTCTTGTGACGAGTGCTTAACCTCTAAATCACAGAGTCGGCATCCAGTGATTTACATTTATAGCTTTAATCAACTCGAGATATTGTGAAAATATCTCGCAATGTCAATGGTAAATACGTAACAACCGAGTTGTTTGGACTAGACTAGTTTAAACTAAAATAGATTAAAAGTGTTATTTAAAAAATGGTCGATATTTTATTGATTATTTGAGTGTAAATTTCATATAAAACAGGAAAAAAAATTGTCAAATTATGTCATTACGAAGGACTTGTGAACACATTCATTTATACCTTGATGATGACTGACGGAGATTAGAAGGAAGCTGGAAAGTAAATTTTGCACAACTTTAAACTAACTACATGAAAATGTGCACCCATTGAAAGTTGAAATCG
This sequence comes from Schistosoma spindalis, assembly GCA_946903255.1. Taxonomy (NCBI): domain Eukaryota; kingdom Metazoa; phylum Platyhelminthes; class Trematoda; order Strigeidida; family Schistosomatidae; genus Schistosoma; species Schistosoma spindalis. The sequence goes on along the minus strand of OX336419.1, from coordinate 8,974,402 downwards.
ATATTATCATAGTCATTTGTAAGGGTTTGTATTTTTTCACTATTGGCGTTAAAGACTGAAAATAATTAGTCTCTATTGCTGTATGTGCATCCGAAATGGATTGTCTCAATATTCTTAGTTAATCATAAGTTTCTTGTGAAGTTGGATAAAAATGAACAGTGAAATCGAGGGTGTGCCTTTTTTCCCACTTATGACTCATCAAAAGGGTTCGCTCGTATCCCAGTGATACTCGAATTTAGTAGACTTCGCTTTAAATCCCTACACCTTATCGATTGAGCTATTGAGTCCAGGTAATCACCGACATGTTCAAACGGGAAGAATAGTATTTGTAACGATTCGTATTTTCCCATAGTTAAAAATTCAGTACAATCCAACAATGCAATAAAACTTGTAACTATAGTCTCAGTGTGAATATCAATACTGAGACATAGGCATATTCAACTACCCGACAAGTCCTAAATAGGATGAAACGAGCATTTAGGATTTCACTACTAGCTGCTATGCAACCTTAATTTTTAAAAAAATTATACTAGTTTTACCCATGAAACAAATAAATGAATCTACCTTTGAATACGATAAATTCTAGTCCATGGTGGGACTAACGCTAATATTCGGGCAATCAAATCGATTAGCATACCAGGTGGATAACTTTTATATCGACCAGTACGCCATAATTCATATAAACCTGTACCACGTATAACAAGTGTTGGATAAATTTTTAAACCATCTGAACGAAAAGCTGGATTTTCAAAATATTCAGCAAATTGTGCTAAATCACGTTCCCAGCCAACATTTGGTAAATCAGGCATCATATGTGAAACAACTTTAAATCCAGCATCTTTAGATAAATGAAATGATTCACAAACAGCTTTAACAGTATGACCTCTATTAAATAAAACAAAAAGAAAAGAATTCTACAAATAGTTTTGTTGTTGTTGATCAGATAACAACTTCACGGGGGAATTTCGTGAAAATAAATTGAAAGTAGTTGAAAAGTTACCGACTTAAAAGACAGATAATTATTGCCACTATCATAAGATTTAACAGAAAAAAACAAACAAACTTAGAAAGCCCCTTCATTCCTCTCCATGAAATGAATAACCAATGAGTAAGTGGTGTAAATTTGGAAGTTAAAGTAAGTTTGTTTTGTTTGTTTGTTTCTTAAAAGAAGAAGAAATTTCGTTCCAAATTTATTTGTAAATTACGTAAGAAATAATTGTGAGAAGAGTTTTTCTTATAAAAATTGTAATCTACTGACTAAAAGGACAAATTCCCAATTTGATCGATATAATTCAGTCATTGGATGGAACTGGAAAGGAAGGCCCAGGAAAGAGTGTGTTGGAGAATGCTGGTCGGCGATCTGTGCTCCATTAGGAGTAACAGGCGTAAGTAAGTAAGTAATTCAGTCATTAAACAAGCCAGACAATCTATAACATTGATCATAAACACATGAGTTATAACCATAATATGTGTAGGGTTCTAATCAAACGCATAGTTTTAAGAAATTTTAATTATCTCAATTATGAAAAAATATATTTAATTCAGTCAAGTGTAACAATTGATGACAGTGGCAATGTAGTTAAATGCATCATTGTTACAAATATATTGACACAAATGGACAATTATGAAACCTGAATTAAGAGTTTCCGTAGCACACTTACCTCAAATAAGTTCGTTTACCTATTAATATTTAAACACATAAACATTGGTACAAGGAGGCATTAAGCAGATATGCGCCACATAAATCATTCGATTTGTGTGAGGGCTGGAATACTGTCCGGGTGGCCAAACCGAAGCAGGTATTTTACTTAGGGCCTTTGATCTAAAGGTCTAATACACAAGGCAGTACAGCAACTTCAGAAAATGCAGTTCAATGGTAGCCAGTGACGAACAATAGGTTCATACACCATTTGTCCCCTCAAGATCCTGGAGCCCATGTGCACTATTGGTTTGGAATCAGGGTTTTTCAACTCCTCTAGGTGGATCCTTAACATCCACCAACCCGGTTAAAGCGCTAGACATTCGCTTTTCGTACCCCTCCAGCAACATCGTAAGCAACACCCTCTCCGTGAAAATGCAGAAAGTTGGACTTCCCTGGTAGTGGCTATAATTAGTTTAACTAACTACATATATAACCGATTGATATAGTTGTGTAAAATAAAGGAAAATTATTATTTTCCGGAAGTTTTTTATTTTATTTATTTTAACACATAGGTATTGGTACAAGGAGGCACCGAATACATATGCGCCACACGAATCTCAATTGATTTGTGTGAGGGTTGTGATACTGCCCGGGTGCCCGAACCGAAGCAGGTGGTTTTCTTAGGGGGCCACACCCCATTTTCCGGAAGAGTTTACAACAAAAATTATTATTAAAAAAACAAGTTGAGTATGTTTATTTTCATATACAAATTAAAATCCTCACCTATTTGTATCTCTGGCAACATCTTCATAAACACTTTGAACACCAATCTCTAACCGTGTACAACCATAACGTAACATTTCACTAAAATGAAATAAATTATCCAACGGATGAATACTGGTTTGTAACTTACCTTAAATGTTTTTTTAAACAATAATCTGGACGTGTTTCAATGGTGATTCCAACACATTTTGTTCTACTTCGTTCAGAATAACTAATAGGTAAAAATATAGTGATCATTTATTAAATGAGATTGATCTAAAGTATAAATAACTGTTAAATGAAAGTTTTCTTATTAATACTAAAAAGTACTTGACGGCTTTAATTTAATTCTCATTAACCGGTTAATTCAAGGAAAGATTGATTGCTTATTAGACATTAAGTTATAAATTGTTTGTGTGCTAGACAAAATAGACAGGAAGGGTTTGGAACTCACACAATCAACCAGTGGTTCAGATTGGAGTGTTTTAACCATTAAGAGACTGTTTTACTAAACTTTCACAGTACTTCCAGAATCTACATCGATGATAATACAGTAAGCATATAATGCTTAGCTTTCCTTTAAATTATGTCATATTTAAACAAATGCATTAAATTAGATGACCTAAATGGAGTTATTTATTTAGATAATGAAATGAACAAATAATTAGAATTTAAATAAAATATGATTGGAATGGGGTTTCCATAAGGCTTTGAAAAAGTATGCATATGTATATAAAGTGAATAGGGAGCTGGAGGTACGAACTCGTAAGAAACCGCCCTCCTAATACAACTCAAGTTCAATGGAAATATACATACTGATATTCTACACGATAGACTGAACAGAGAGATTGAAATTATTTTTTGTACACTTGATTTTTGCTTGCCATTTTACGATCTTCAAAGCACTGCTCAAGTTTTGTAGAGCAATTAAGTGAGTAATGCTGAGATTAGGGACAGTGTACTAAGAGATTAATTTGATTGTGAATCTTCATGCACTAAGTTGGTAAAAACAAGTGTTATGTATGCCCACCCGTCAGCTTTCATAATGGGTGACGTTGGCTGGTGTATGAGTAAGTTGGAAAAAGAAAAAGGGTGGTCAAACCACAATGAACCATAAGTTAATGAAGTCAGTGGTTGTAGGTTTAAGTCACATTGGTAGATGCGAACAATCTGGATGAAGCCCTCAGACATGTCGTAACCAATGGTTGGGAACATTAGTTGACATAGTTTAAAACCAATTACATTTAGGTAGATGCATTTACCAATTATCATCCACTAGATATTAAGTCCTAGTGTTTCTTTATATACAAATTTTTATTGTCTTGTCAAATTGTATTCTTAATTTTTAGTCATCCTTATTATGATTGTCCTTACATTGCTTCGACAATGTTTTTATTTTTTTTATTAATTTACTTTTTATGGTACTAATATGGTTTAAGAACTTGGACTAATAGAAATTTGCGCCTGGCTCTACGTTGATTATGAGTGACTGAATGGATGTCCAGATAAAAGGATAGCTTACCTGGTTTCTACACTTAGATTTTTAATTACTAATTTAGCTACTCACTCTCGTTTCTAGACGAGGGTCGCTAGCTTGTCGGAAGTTATGGTAATTCGATTCAAAAACTATATCCTTCGTATTCAAAAAAGTTTGAAATATGCTTTTTCGCTTTTTCGATCAAGGAACCGTAATAGATGATCGCATTGATTTTTTCCTCATTTTATTTGTAATATAACGGGAGAATAAAAATATTTTCTGTTCGTCACGTTTTACCATCATTATACGATCAATGATGGAAATTTATGATGCCACTGAGTACCTATTCTTCCCCACTTGTATGTTTAAGATGATTAATTGCACAGTATTACGTGCTTTCAGTGATTAAGTTCATTTAACTCATGTTTCGAACTACCTATGTTGAAATCTTGGTACGCATTATCACTACGTTTTTGTGATTATTAGCTTAAGTTACACAATCGTGACTTTCAATACTTAATAACATGAATGCAAAGTATGTGAAAAACTATGGAGTTATGTATTTGGACTCAAACCACACTTGTAGTGGGAAGACTAGTAGTACAAATCAGTCCCCTTAACCAAAGAAAGTAGAATGGAGTTCAGACAAGATGGTGATGTGTTCAAGAATATCAATACCTAATAAAAAAAACAAATAGTTATAATAAACAAACAATATGTTTGTAGAAAAATTGGATTTTCTGATGTTTCGTGACTTAGTGCAAGCCACTCCTTCAGAGAATAAATAATCAAATCAAAATTAACCCAAGCTTAAATACTACAACGGAACAACAAGAATGTTATGTGATGGTTATTTAATCCCTGAAGAAGTGGCTTACACTAAGTCACAAAACGTCAGAAAATCTAATTTTTCTACTCGTTAGGGTATTACAAATATATTGTTTATTTAAAACAATCTACCTAATGCTCAATTTATTCGAAATTATCAAGTCAAACCTTGGTAATGATACCTACAAACAGTTATAATGTTGTGTAGTTTTATAACAAGAAATTTAAAAACAAAGTTCACATAGTGTATGTGTATGAGGGTATTGATCACATCTAATACTAAAGTTAATACTATCATTAAGTATCCAAACCTTGATGGATAAAAACACATTTTGGTTCGAGTTGTTATGAACAAAGATTAAATTCCTAAACCACCTATACAAAATACTTAATACATAGTTCCCTCTCAATAGTATATAATAGTATATATAATCCTATATTCGTTATTTGAACTATCATCTAGGTACGACAATCATATGCTTTCAAAGAATTGCGTTAGGTTCTAGAAAGAATTTATGGCTTAAGTTGTTGAACAATTTTTTAGAATAATCCCCACAGTATTACAAGTTATCGCACTTTCAATTAAATGATAATTGAAGCTGTTAAGCATTGGTCACCGGTAGTAAATATATCTTTTGTTACATCTCAATGAGTAGAAAAACTATATTTAAAACCATTAATTTAATTTGGTTATTTATTCACTCTCAAGAAGTGGCTTACATTATCACGAAATGTTGGGAATAAGATTTTACTACTCATGCGGTTATAACGAAAAAATACATTTATTACTGACTTTCTACCCAATGCTCAATTTATTTAAAACTATCAAGTCCAACCTTGGCATTTATACCTACATTGATCATTAATGTCTAAACTTCCAGGTTCATAGGGAATCTCCAATCATCGAAAAGAAGATTTTTCACTTAAATCCATACAGTAGATAACGTAAAACTTATAAAAATAGTGTCAGGAAGTGTGAGTTATACCTACCTAACAGCCTCGTCAACGTTTTGGCTTGTGTGTCCAGATAGTGCATCATGTAAGCTTCTAATGAAATAATCCCGATAGTCTTCAGAAAGACACATAAACGTTCCCCCCATAACAATAAATTCGACTTTATCACATGTATGTCCGAGTTGTTGAAGCTAGAATTATAAATGAAATGTGTAAACGTAATCACGAAAAATTACTTGTTCAATTCGATGCCGTGTTTGAATAAAGGGATTGTAACGAGCTCGAATAGCACGCATGGAAGTGGGCTAATAATAACATTGGTGAGTTATGTGGTCTAAGCTGAGAAATTACCTCATATCCAGTATACGATTGTGTGGAGTATTCAAAATCAGAATCTGGTCCACCTGGACAATAGCTGTAGATAAGAGGATAAAATGTAAAGTAATTTCAAACACTTACACGCAAACATTCCCGGTCACAGCTATATGAGGACATCGATGAGGTTTACACATAACTGCTATAACTACAATCTACAATAAAATGAGTATAGGAATAGGCAATTTAATAATATATATACACTTAATTACCCCACTAGCTGATCTAACTGGTTTCGCTTTCAAATGTGGCAACAGCACCTAGACAGTGTATTTGGTAAACCTTCATCACCAATGGAAATTAACTTACATGTCTATGTTCTGTTGGTACAGCTGCGATTAAATCAACCAGACGTGGTTGTGAGGCTAAGCCATATTTACTAGATATTGCTGACTTCAGTCTTCAAATTAAGAACAAATTATCACTAATAAGACTTAAACAATTACTTACTTATTTAAATCAATATCACGTTTCTCTTCAATAGCTTTTAAAAGGTGTGAGATTATTTCACTCACGGTTAAAACCATGAGTTCTTCTTTGGTGGCGTTTGGTACTTTGGGACAAACATTACAAAAGCTATAAAATTACTTTTACGAGCTTTAGCCATCTTGTTTACTGAGAACTAAGGTTCAGCCTTTTGATTCTTCGTTAAACATTTATCATCTGGGTACAAAAAAGAAACTGGAACTCAGTATAAGGTAAACTTTACGTTGGAAGTAAGTAACAATATGGTTAACTTTGAATAAGACAAATATGGTAAACACTACTGAGCTTATCAAGTCTATACTGAAGTAGTCACGACGAACATGGGAACTGAATCAAAACTTAGATGTTAACTATGAACAGAATCCGAGTATGTTAGTGTCGAAATGAATCAAGAATATGACTCCGTAAATTATTTATATTTTTAATTGAAGTGGTTAGTTCATTGATGTTATAAATTGTATACATAAACTAAATTAATTAATAATTAAACCGTTAGCTAAATGTGTTCACATTTGATTACTGACCAGTTGAGTAAATCATACGATCTATCTATAACATTGTATTTTTTATATAATTTTCAGAATTAGTAGTGAATTTGTAGTTGGTGCATAATAAACTCTCCATTTGCACTCTTACCCTTTTACACTGAGGTGGGTCAGTTTTTGTTTACTTGAACAGAGAAAGTAACCCGTTGTGTACATAGGATAAACAAATAGCCATGCTACTTTCTTATCACAGTACAACAGCGAAAATGCAATAATTTCGAGCATGATAACCAAGGAAATCTAAAAATTTATAGAACAGTGGAAACTGATGGAAATAAATGTCAAATAAGACTACTAGTCCAAAAGTGGGTCTTGAGGTTTGACCTCAATTAGAAATTCAGAGTGAAGCTCGATCACTGGCACAACAGCATAGTTTAATTAATATTAAATTAGCCGAACAAAACAGTGATTCGAAAGCCCTTGCATACCTCAGTCAGTCAGTCAGCTGCAACATAGGACCAGGCACGTAAATGCATCGGTCCAAGTTGCCATACCGCATTAGCACAACAAGATGAACACCGGATTCATAGAAGTAGTTAATTCAGTGGCGGTAATATATAGAAGAAAGACTGCATATAAGGACATAGTACAGGAAGAAAGAATTAGTTCCTAGAAAGAAAGATATGAAGCGATTTTAATCTCTTAGTTTAAAGGAAGACAGAGAGTGTATACACCGACGCCATTGTGATCGATTCTGAGCTGTCACCGAGAGTCTCCATGCATACCTCAAGAATACAATGACAATTAAGGATATAAAATAAGTCAATTTTATCTTGTTAAAAGTCTACACTGATTTTAATTTTTATAAAGTACTCCGTTTTTTTGTAAAAGTGTTACATGAGTAGTTGCTGGTTTTTAATACCCATCACAATTATCTAAATTTACTCAATGACTCTGATGTCAACTATTTTAGACATTCGGATTAGATGAATGATGCATCCAAAGACATGTGCAGTACTTTAGCAAATCAAGCTCAGATCAAATGCGACAAATTTCGATGAACTATGCAATCACCTACTGATCGCAAATTTTGTCTACACACTTTACCAGGTATGGAGAAACGGTGGCAATTAGTTCCTCAAGATGCGACGGGGAAACGTAAACATCTTCCCACGTTAAAACCTTCGCGGGAGATAAGCGAAATCCCCCAGACGATTTGCCAAAGTACTTTGTTCTGTTTGACGAGAATGATATTTGCAAAGTGCTTTGAGAGTAATTGTCGTTTTAAAAGTAAATACCAGGTTTCAAAGTTTTTTGGATGTCACCGTATTACATTACGCCCTATTTCTGGATTCGAAACATTCAACTTTAATAATTTCTGCAGAAACTCATAGAAATAACCTATACCAATGTTGGATAATAGTTGATGCTCATGTTCATTGATTCAAGTATGAGTACATTCAGCGAAATTTTAAAGTAAACAAAATGCAAGTTGTGGACATAGTCGGAAGCTGACGTTAAGTAAGCCTATCTGTTTTTAACTATACTTAAACCTTAGGGTGGAAAACAGCTCAATAAAATGCAGTACAATTCCATCCACGACAAAATGTACCGTACGTTTTAAAAGATTATCCAAGGCCATTCTATAATTTATAGTGGTCTAAGTAATTTTTAAAAGCGAATCAACCCGAGTATCTTATACATCCAAGATAAGTAAATTTTGCACCCTTCGAGCTAGAAACTAAGTTGTATAAAAACGATAGTCAAGAAGCAAACGCTCTCGTAAATTATTTTATGATATAATGTCATCACTTAATAGTTCAATTCATGAATCCATTAAAGCTAGATCAAAATGGAAAGCGTGGAAGCTTTGGATCGTCGTTTCGTTCAGCCGTGCGCATCCATGATCTCACACGTAGGACTCATACCCATGACCTTCTGGCCGGTGAGCGAACGCTTGACTTCTAGACCACTGAGACGGCATCAAATGGTGTTAAAGTATAGCTTCAACCAATCCACCACTGTCTTCAGTGAGTAACTGCCCCACAACACGGAAGCAATTTTCTATCGATGTAATTCCAAACTGTTCCCTAGGCTGTCGAGCTGTCTTAGCTTAGCCAAAGTCAAAAGAAGGGGGGAAATGGAAAAGTGGACATTATGAATATTATGAATACTTAAACCTGTTGTCCCTCGTGGAGGGGCATAGTCTGCCAACAAGCATTCCTTATACAACTCTGTCCTGACTAATCCTTTTCAGTTATCTCCAGTTGCTATTCATCTCTTTCATGTTTACTTCGATTACCGACGTAGTGTGATATTTGGTCTTCCACTTTTCCGTTGTCCTTCAGGACTCCAAGTTAGGACTGTTGGTGGTATCCGGCCAATGAATATTGAGTATCTTGCGCAAACAATTAGTTATAGTTACTTGTACTTTGCTGATAACGGGTGTGGTAGTTTTTATGGTTTCAGCTCCGCACAGTAAGACTGTCATTACGTTTGTATTGAAAATTGTGACTTTGATATTGGTTGATAGTTGTTTTGATTTCCATATATTCTTGAATTTTAGTAGTGCGGTCTTTGATTTATTGATCAGCGACTTCACGTTTGCAACAGATCCTCCAAGTTCATCGATGATGCATCCCAGGTACGTGAAAGTTTCCACATCTTTAAGAGCTTCACTATTCACTGTGACTGGTTTGGTGTTCTCTGTATTCTATTTGTGGATCTTTCTGTTTCCCTTGTGTACGTTGAGGCCTACTGATGCAGAGGCTACTGCTACATTGTTTGCCCTGACCTGCATTTATTAATTTATAAAGGATAGAAGGGCCATGTCATCTGCGAAGTCCGAATCGTCTAGCCGCATCCAAGCTGTCCGTTTCATTCCGTGCTTCCTGTCAGGTGCGGCGGTCTTCATTTTCTAGTCAACCACCAGAAGAAAGAGGAAGTGGAAGATCAATCAGACTTGTCTGAATGAAGTCCTTACTTGGGATGCATCTGTCAACTGTCCTCCATGCACCACTTTGCAGTGCAGTCCGTCGTATGAATTTAATATGACTATGACGACTTTCTCAAATACACCATGATGTCTAAGTATGTTCCACAAAATTATCCTATCCACAATGTCAAATGCTTTCCAATAGTTAAGAAGTTTGATGTATGATTGGTCTGTTCAAGAGTTCCTCGAAGTGTTCTACCCATCTGTTCCTCTGTTCTTGAATCTCAGTAATAGGCTTGCTTTCTTTGTCTTTGGCTGGTCTCCCTGGTTTACTATATCTCCTTGCTAGTTCTTCCGTTTTTTCATGTAGCTTTTTCATATTTCCTTCTCTTGCAACATGTTTCGCTGTCGTTGCTACCTCTTACACGTAGTTCTGCTTGTCGACTCCAATGCTCCTCTTTACTTGCTTGTTTGTTTCTGTTTATCCAGCGTATGTCTTGACTCTCTCTGTTCTTATTCGACTGAACCTTATCCAGAGTTTCCGTAGAAATCCGAATCTATGTCAGCTTCTCTCCTGGTCCTAACCTCTTTCATTGCTGTTCTCCATTTTTTACTGATACAAATGTGATCAATCTGGTTCTCCATGGTGTAGTCCGGTGAGATCCATGTAGCTTTGCGTATGACTTTGTGTGGTAATATTGTGCCACCTACAACCAACTTGTTAAATACACATAGGTTTGCAAATTTCTCGCCATTCCCGTTCCTTTCTCCCTGTCAGTATATGTCGTATCATGATATCTTCATATCCAGTGTCGTCCATTCCGACATTGGAGTTTAGGTTTCCCATCAGGGTGGTCAGACGCTTTATTGAGTATGCCACTATGATCGACTGCAGCCTCTCGTAAAGTTGATCTATATCGTCAAGTCGCTGTCATTGGTGGATGTTTAACATTGGATAACATTGATTCTGATTTCTTCCCTCTTTGTTTCGATGGATGTCTTGATGATCCTGGATCTGTGATATTTACATTTTATAAGTGCATTACATGCTTCTTTGGATAGCGAAACAGCAACTCCCTGAGTGTGTGGAGAATTTTCCTCTTTGCGACCGGAGTACAATAGTATCTAGCCTTTTGCTGTCCAACTTGGGTCCGATGGGTTACACTGATTCTGAGTACTGCCAAGTTGTATCTCCTCATTTTCGTAGCTATTTGACTTGTCCTTCCAGGGTCCCACATTGTCTGGACATTCCATTTACCTATAAATTCATTGCTTCTATTGTTAGAACAGGTATCGGTTTCATGACTTCCAATCAATGTTGGATTTCACCACGAGGAGTCATAATTCTTCCCCTAACATGGAGGTCACAGTTCGAATGAATTGGTTTGCATATTCTTGTTGGCGTTTTTTATAAAGGTCATTTTCTACAAGGTCTCACGCATAACCCTCACCTTTAGCGTGTGCTTGAAACCATCAGTAACTCTAGATGGGCTATTCATACGCACTGACACAAAAGTTCAACTAGTGAGAGCTAAAGTAAAAAAGTGTGAAAAAGTGTTTTGCAAACCTTTAAGTCTCCAATAGAGTTAAATATAAGTTGAAGTCTGGCATCTGGTGCGGTAAGCACAACAGTAACTTAGCATCTCTAAACGTCGAAAAATTCATTGTCGTTTTTTAAATTGTTCGATGTTGATGTGAACCGGGAAACAAGAAGCCCTGACAAACTACGAAGGCTATTTTTCGGGACGTTATTTCATTTTATTCAAAGCTTGTAAAACACTGACATTTATTTTTGTCCCTAATGTATTCTACAGAACATAAGCTTTCGTTTGATGTATCATTCACTGCCATATCTTTTTCTGTTCCGAAGCTATTGTAATTTAAACATATTATTTTGCACCCTATTTTCTACTCTAATTCCCAGCTTTGGACATAATTTTATTTTTCCTAATTATTGTACGTTGCGGACGGGTTATTCACTTATTTATTCATGTACTTTTTTACACTAATCTGAATCCAGTGAATCCAGTGAATCCAGTCAGTTCAGTGGTCAGAAAATAGATCGAGTAGTGTTCCAGTTATCTTGTCTTCTCTCATTCGTGTGCTTGCCCACCAATCAGGTGACAGAATAGTTTTCTTCTCTCTACCCAATCTCGAACTCACGCGTACAAGTCTCAAGGTTAAGCTAATCAACCTATCGCATCAAGGTCTTAATCTAGATTAGACAAGTATCCTCGGCACCAAAAAGTAGGTAGACAAATTAAGGTCATTTGGGTTCGTAAATTGCAAATAGATCGACATACCGTACTTCAACAACGGGAAGAAGCAAAAACGTAGACGTAACAGCTACTAGTAATAATAATGGGTAGAGTGAAAGACGTAGCACAAGCTTCGACAGGCACTTTGACAACAGCTTTTTGTTCAATTATCACACAATGTTAAAGAAGCTAGTCCGCTAGTCGTTTTTCCACTCATTTTATGAGTGAATGTTTGGCTTTTGTGCTTGCACTTTTTCTGTATCTTTTACCTTGTCTCTCTCTTCATCCGTGTCGTAGTTGAAACAAGTATTCATGCATACATATAATTATGGATTATAGTTAACTAACTGACATATAGACGTGTAACAATACAAAGCAATATTAAAAGGATCCGAATGCATGGTATTCAAAATTATTTCAAAACTTAGCCCAAATTAACTAGTAGAATCGAATTAATGCATTTGGCAGTCACATACCCATTTAGACATTATATTCCGAAGTGACTATACGATTGTGTTCCTTCGGCACATCCGGGTTTAATAACCTTATATCTCATCTGATCTTCCACGTGATTTATTACTATTTTAATAATAACGGAAGCAATGTTTCAAATCATTAGCAGCTCCGGTCTAGTATGCTTCTTCTCTTGAAACTCCAGTGGATTGCTGCCTCATATTTCTTGGGGTGTTGCTCGAATTGGTTAAGGTTTTGGAGCAGGTGACTCACTGGTTGACCGGTGATATTTGTTCATTTCTTCGATATGACAGGTTATATGTTCTTTTCAGACTGGGCACGCACAAGTGAGTCCTAACCATTATCTATGTTGAAAATCGGCTCTGACATTTTGATTCAACAATTGTTTAGACTGGGTGTCGAAGAATACGTTGGTTTTGAGGTGGGTACAAATCGTTTCTTGATATCCAGTTTGATTCGTGCCATTTTGCGGCGGCTATGTATAAAGTGGTGTTTTTGTTAATGGTCGTGTGGGCGCGATGCGCAGAGTAAGTTCATCGCGCTTAACACATTCAAACGTTATGATGAAGTACATCTGATACATTAAACATATCAGTTCAGCGACAACACCGATCGAAATCAATCGACAACAAGTCCGAATCATACAACTTCCACCAAAAAATATTTTACAGCGTTGGTTAGTCGGTTTACTATACTAATTTGTTCGACACTTTTCCTGTTTTGCTATTCCGCTTACGTTGATATACTAGACGCAACTAACAGCTCATATCCAAATGAGAACAGACCATTATTTATCCGCTAAATGAAGGCAAGTAGTTACAACTAAACAGGTTGTAGTTGCTGCAATACGTTATATTACTTCACTCATACTTTAAGTTCATTAGATGCTGTTATGTTGAACTCATAGGATACAAAGATTTTGTTAAACAGTTGATGAAAATTTAGACTGATCATCTTAAATGGTTTAAAGTTTTGAAAACTGATAAAGCCCAATATGAAAACAGGGTTTTCGTTCCAGTATGAAATACCGGGATTGTAGCTTGCGACTGTCCACACTAAGAATGGGACTTAGTCCTGTTATTTTGATCACATGAAGTTACCATCTGTGATATATGTTGCCATGATTTTTTTTCAGTTTCATGTAAAGATTATTTGTAGACATCTATATCACTAGCAGTACTATCACAGACAGTATTAACAACAGAAGGCAATGCAATTAGCATTCCACAAACTGACAAGTATAAAAATAGACAAATAATTACACAAAATACGAAATAAGTGGCAATAATAACAAGTTATGACCACTTCCACGCGGTGAAAATAATTTGGTGGCAACTTTATTAGATAACATGTAGAAAATAATAGTAAGTATTATGAACGAGAAAAATACCCCAAGAATACCATCAAAGCGTTTAATTGGACAGTATTACTATTTCTTAGTGCTCTTTCCTTGTCTTGTGTGTTAACTTTTACTCGAGTCACTTTTAACTTCATTTTGTACATTTAAACCTCATTTATCTGAACTTTTTTACCTGAGTTTGGTCAGATTCACTTTCTTTTCTTAATTACATTATTGTATGTTCTCGGACAGTTGACAATAGGGTCTTGTTTGACTAAATCCAAGATTGAGGCTTGGTTCAGTTGGTGGTTTTGGACCTTCAATTATGTGCTGAGGACGCGTACTCTGTTCATTGCAGACAGATACTTGATCTAATGTTTTTAGGAATTCTCCATTTGATCCTCAGATACCAAACACTCACATGTTAACGATTTCTCTTCCTGTTCAACACCATGATTTTTGCTAGGCGAGCATTTCAACGTACGGATCGATCTGTACCTTTGGAGTTATTTTGAACTTTGACATAACTTTTGGTTTATTAAGTAAGAATCGCTTGACCTGATCAAAGAGTTTGTGCTTTGGTATAATTTATTACGAGTCACTCAAAGGCGTTTCGTAAACCATATAGAAAAACATAGTCTGGCTTAATCAAATAAATTTTGGTTCGCTAGAACTGCGTCCAGACCAAACGCTGGAATTTCGGGTGTTACAATTATTAATAATGATGGTTCTATTGTATATTTGCCCAAGCACTCAGTTTCAAACATAGAACAATGAAACTGCCATTATGACATTCAGCACAATTAGATTTCCCTTTATTGGGGTATTGACGGTGAAAAATAGGACCGAGTCAATAACTCGTATTCTCATACATATTTCTAATTGAAAATGTTGTACAGATACCTAATCTTCTCAAAACATCTCATTCAATTTCATGAAGTTTATCTACTCAACCTTTGAATGCGATTACCAGTTCTCATTTTCTGTAAACGAAACTTGTTGGAATACCTTGTACTGAGAATTCATTCCTGTTCTTAACACATAATATTGAATGAAGACATCAATCATAATAATTAATCACTATCTTAATTTCTCAATGTGATTTCATGGTGACAGTGCAAACGATTGTCATATTTTAACTGTTGAACGTTGCCGTTCGTGTATCCATTACTATTTGCTTAATGTGAAGTAGGTCGCACAAGAGCTCGTCTAAACAACCTGCTGGTTACATTTCTTGTACTTCAGTGTTCTTTATTAATCCAGACAAAAATTATTCCTTATCGAATTACTTCTTTCTTCTTCAGTACATCTTCAACGGAGACCAATACATTATTTGTGCTTACTATGAATACACCAATGTTAAACTCAAAATAACCTCACGTTCCGATCATAATTAGTTTCGATAACTAATGAAAACGTAAGGAGTATTAGGTGTGAATAAACGAGATTTGATCTGACGTTTATTGTTCACTGTATTCTCAGCTGATGAATTCTGCTGAAGTCAGTTGTAAAAATTGACATTTGATTGTAATCATGAAGTACCTGAGCTGACCAAATGAACAAGTTGAAAAAGATTAAGAAATTTCTCTCGAAGTTTACATGTATTGATCGCTAACAAACTTACTTACAACTAGTATTTGAGCTAGTAATTTTCGTTTCAGTGAAATTTACGTTATGCTTCAGGAACTCGTTGAGCACTTTCAACGATTACGTACAACTGTTACACCTCGTCGTAGCTTAGGCCTCCCACTAGCATTCTCCATCCAACACTGTCCTGGACAATCCTATTCAGTTATTTCCAGTCGATCTTTTAACTATTCGATTTCTGCTTTCTATTCACCACACTATGTCTTCTTTTCATTACACAATAATTCCGCACGACGTTCTTTTCAATATTATTTACATTACAATCAATATCATTAGCACTGGTACTGTAACAATAAACATCATATTAATTTCTATTTATAATATGGTTGTCATAAAGAACTTCTTTCGTCATCTTAAAACTATTTTCACTGACGACTGTTACTTGATGATTCAGCCAGGAATATGTGTTTGTATATTACATATAGTCATCACATCTACTATTTCAGTTCTTTTAATCTAATATGCGTCATCGCATACGAAATATTTCACTAAAAGTAACATTAATGATAATAATAGTGTACATCATCCGAGAGTGTGATCTGTCTGTTGACCTCAGTTGTTGTTTATAGAAATATCAGTCATCATGAATTTTTTGTTGTTAATCACCATATTCTACCTAAATAACCGAATTACTTGGCATTCGCTATTGTGTATTGAGCGTGATAATGAAGACATATTCACAAATATGAACAATTTCAAGATACCGTTGCACTGTCATTCATAATCAGACGTGACACTGCAATTTTACAACAAGAGGTGTGAAAATTTAACCAATGCTCAATATTTATTATTCAGTAACATTTGGAGAATGATTTTACAAATAATATCCCGGTTTCGTTTCTCACAATTATTCACAACACCTCAAGGGTATTTTCATCATCTGATTTTGCACACAAGACAACTAATTATTGTAGATTTTAAGAAAGAACTATTAGATCACTGTGATAGAATACGTGAATATTCTGTATTGGCATCCTGATAACTGAGTATAAACAGAAAGTAATAAAAAAATTTATCGGAAGAGTGTGCACGTAGAATACCGTTCATCAAAATATGGACAACACTACTCTGCTCAATTAAAGTACGAATCTGAAAAGCGACATTCGAAGTCTTAGTCAAGACCTGTCATCACCTGTATCAAAAGAAATTAATCACTGAAGTAACGGGTCATCATTCGGATTATCTTATCCAAATGAGATTGATTAAAGTAAGTATAATGGTAATATAAGTAAAATTTGAATAATATTTCACATCAGAATCACTGAAAGTTTTTTTGCATCTTTAAAAAAACAGAAGCATTGAATTAATGCAACATTCTTATTAATCAATCTATCACACGGTTCTACTCATCCACACTTATCACATGGTCAGTTAACAATCTGCACATTCAATTTGACATTCAAAAGTTTAAAAAGTAATCAGCCAGATACACGGTGTATATAAACATGTTTATTTTAGTGAGATAATTTATTCAGCTACGTAGCAAATGCGAATTTCAATGTTTCATCATTTCCCCAAATCTTTCCATAAAATTGTCGTAATCAATTTGTTTCTAGATTTTGTACAATATATTTCAGTTGCAATATGTGCTTGGTGGTGTAACAGTGAGAAACGGTGACCAGCGTTGTTCAACCATATCCCATGTGAAGCAGTTATGAACTATAAGCAACGGAAGGAGGTTTCACAAAATTGTGAATCGACCAAAGTTTCACATCAAAACATATGGATCACGTCTCAGCGATCTAGGGGTTAAGCAACCATGCACAAGAACAAAGGGAAGGTTGTGCATTGTAGTGTTGGATTTAGGATCGGTAATGTGCTATATTAAGAAGTAACACACAATAACAAAACGGTCATTCAGTGTCCGGACACTTCCAGTGGTGTTTTGACTAAGATCATTCTGTGAATCGAAGCTACAAAGATGCCACCATCTCCTTAATACACTTGTGATGGAATATTTTTGACTTTACACGTTGACTGATTATTGTTGCCCATTTATCGTTTGATTCTCCTAGTGTTCATATATATCCTATCTCGTCCCAATCTGCACATTCAATTCTCTCAATCCACTGTAAATTCTCAAAACAATTACTTTAGCACAACCCTTTCATAGCACATTAAATTCACACTACGTTCTTTTATTATTATTTACATTACAATCACTATCACTGATACTGATAATGTAAGAATACGAATAATGATACCAATAATATTTTTATTATTGATATTTATATTGTGTTCATTACTAACTCCACTGTCTACAATCTAATTCTCCTAACATGCACTTCATGCTCATCATTCGTTTAATTATTACATTGAATACAACTTGACACCTCTCACCGAATCACTTCACCCCCTCATCAATATCTTTACTGGTTTGCAAGCCGAGAAGAGTGTCCTCTACGATATTGTTCATTACCTTTCAATATTACACAGGGATTTCTGGTCAGTTCAGTTTGCATAAACGTAAGTTTATAGAAAACGGTTTGAAATAAATGTACAGAAGCTAGTACAACTGGAAATAATACTGACATGACTTCATACAAAGAAGAGGCAGAACACTCTCGGTGGGTAAGCGCTGTCTTCCTGATAGGTCCAGTGTGGTGTGTGCTACTGATGCCAACGGATATAAGTAGCATGTAGCATCAGTCGAAAGTGAAATGCCTGGAAACAGAAGATTCTCAGATTTTACCAAGACATTCTGTAATGTTGTGTTCGAATACATAAGATTCTTCTCGTTCGCTTCACAATAGCTCATTTGAACATCATTTCATTTCAATGATTATTTTCATAAATCATTATCATTGATCGAATGACACTGTCTTTAGAATGAGTTAATTGAAAAGCGCAACGAAATTTAATATATGCGGACTAAAGTGAATGTGAGAAGCTATTTGTTTTTTTTTCTTGGTGAGCCAATTTCATACATCTGTATACGTCGTTCCAATCATTAGAATGAATTGATAGATTAATAACTGAGAAATTAAAAGCAGCCACATGTAACCTGTTTATCTATCAAACAATTACCACATACTGAAATGTGCACACTGAAGTTCTCACTCCGATACTTCATACAAGAAATGTTACACTGCACAGACCACTAGTACACACACCCACAAACAAACACAGTAGTGACTCATACAGAATAACTTCCACATAATGACATGACGATCACACATTCAGTAAAAGTTAATTCTGAAAAAAAACAAAGTGCACTGATTCGTCAAATAAAGAATGAAGAACTCTAAGTGAAGATGTTTTTCTTGACGAAATCATTTTATGGAACTGTACAACCGTATTTATTGGTGATTAAATAGGCATGTAGCAATCTGTGATAAAATAAAGTGGTTTTACAAAACTATCAGATACAATCAAATTTATTAAAGCTTCGGTCAGTGAAAATGATGTAAAACAGGCTTAAGTGGAACTTTTAAAGTTGGGTTCTATGAGTAGGTAGGTAAAAGATTTTATTCAATTCTCTACACCACAGAGCCAGAAGATTATGCACTGAAGACACAGGTGATGATAAGCTGAATATCAATCAAACAAAAACATCTGGAGATTTTCTTTGAAACCATGTCGGCTGATAGTAAAAATTAAGGATAAAGTGAGAAGCAGCGATGCCTGATTTGAGTTTCATAATGACTAAAACTGATTGTTTGTCTTTCTACTCGTTTGTTTCTATTTTGGTCAGGTGGAAACTCACCTTTTGCATCTCTACTTTACTCGAGAATTTAATGTGTTTGACAACTAGAAAGTATGGTTGAAGTAATTTAGAAGAAAACATTGTCCGAAAGGAACGTATTACTTTCGATGAAAAGCTTTTGTTTGACCTGAGCACAACATGTGCTTCCTCCGTTCCCCTAAAACTGTTTACACTTAGGATTCAGTCAGTAATATGTGTTTGAATATCAAATATAATCGTCAATCACTACCAGAGTCAGAATTTTTGGTACGAACGTCAAAACGGTTCTACTGTGCGGAGCTTAAACTTGCAGAATCATTACAACCATCATCAAGAATGTATAAGTGTTTTTAAATAGCTGTCTACATAAAATACTCAACATCCATTTGCCGGATACTAACAGCTACAGCCTACTATGGGAGAGGACATACCGACTACCAGCTGAAAAGCAAACTAGGAAAAGACGTCGAAAGTGGGTTGGACATACATTAGGGAAATCGCCAAACTTCGTGCGGTTAGCGCTGACGGCTTATGCTCCTCCGCGAGGTGTAACAGGCCTAAATAAAAGTAAGTAGCGTGCATCATGTGCGAGTGTGATCTGCGGATATCTATATGTTGATCTCCGTTGTTGTTCGTTAAAATATCAATGATTATACCTTCTTGTTGTTTATCACCATATTTCTAAAGTGTGTTGAGCATCTACAAATGATCCGAAACTATGCCACAGCACAAAATGAAGTTAGAATGAACAATTTAGCTCACAAAAACTCACCTAAAAAATAAAGCATGGTTAGCGGTTTTAAAATATTTTTTACTTCATTGGTTTGACCTTTTTCTTTTTTCGCACAGTTTTCCACCTTTTCTCTTGTAGCAACGAAAGGCGGTATTTCGAAGGAATGCATGTGTTCTTGTTCGTATTCGACTTTATTTCCTATTTCTTAACTTCTGATGCGCAGACAGGTATAAATAATAGACAATAGAAAATTGTGAATAAGGTATTTCAGAAGTCGGTGGCATCAGAGCTATACGCTTGGCTCCGAAAACCAGTCTTTATCCTGAAGGGCGTGATGGTGTGTTGGAAGTTAATTACAACGGTACTTGGGGAACTATTTGCAACATTGGGTTCGACGAACTGGCTGCGTCAGTTGCATGCTTTATGCTCGGGTTGTAAGTGTTTCTCTACTTATTTTCAGTCCACCTCGCGGTGTCCCGATAATGAACAGCCTTCGACGAAGTCCTAATTCGTCTCCTTTATTGTCGGAATTTAATTGCACTGGGAGAGTATTTTTGACATCTGGCCTACTTAGCACTGCCACTACACATTTAGGCGTTTGTTCCTTTGCAACCGAGTTTCCTTCTACCTGTCTATCAAATAATCGACAGACTTCAATAGTCTGTCTAGACCCTGCTGAGACGACAACTACAACTACTCCTGCTCCAAACTATATGACGTTGGCTCCCGTTAACTGTAAGTGCTTTGGAGTATGAGTATGTTTGCTAAATTAAATATTTCGAAACTTAATACAATTACTTGGTAACACCATTTTATAGCAGTTACATACTGTTCATTACAAAATTATCTGCATAACCTAAAATGAAACTTTTATGGTAATCAACTAGCAAGTATCAAAGCTGTCTTGCTTTCATGTTTTTTCGGTTAAAAAAACATTGAGATAAAGTTTTTCGTCCGCTTTGATAACCTGCAATAATTTAATTCGTCAAAGTAACCTCAGTCTACTTTGAGAAAAAACAGAAAGTCAATTTACTTATAATTATATTTTCACCCTAAATACGTTAAAGAATGTTTTGTATTCAAATGTTTTGTTGGAGATAAGGAGGGTTAGTTTCTGCAACTGTTTGACGATAGCTCAGAACGTATCACACCTATCATCGTACATTACGTCTATTTTGCCAATGTCATTAAATTGCATCTTAGTTACATATTAGCTGCTACGCTGTTCTTTTACTTGTTAATTTTCTTGTTTGTATTGATAAAACCGGTTTTTAGGGTAGGTGAATTACCTATTAAACTCTCTTTTACGGCAAGTCAGTCATGAACTTTATTTTACTATTGTTCATTTTTTTAAATCCAATTTCTTTCGAAGTTGTAATTATTTCGGTTTAGTTTTACAGTGTATATGACATAGTGTGGCCTATTACTAAGACCATGTTTTCCTATTCTGATGTATGTACGGAGCTAATTAACAAAAATCTATCAACCTCCTTTTCGTTCTTATTGACAGTCGCAAGTAATAGGTATTTTAAACTTTTCGGAAGCAACTGGCATCTTCCAGATAAAAAATTACGTCTTCTAACGCTGGACTTAAAAGCGTCACTATTTGGTCATTCAGAATTAAGTTTATATCATTAGAAGTAAACACCAGATTTAGATGTGTGTACTATATCGTTCACATTGTGAACGCCAGTTTTTAGAAACCATGTCCTACTAGTGGCGTTTCATGAACTCTTCCCAGATCATATTTTTTGGCATCGGTGACCCTTGATGCGTAGTCTTTTTAGCTTTACGTGTGAGGCGCCACTAACTTTTAGATACTTTGGCCATGAAACTTCAATTATTGTATGTTTGTGTTTTGTTGTGTTGGCTTATTTGTCTATGAATATATGATAATTAGAAGTATTCGAATCGATTTGTTGGCTAAGGATTCTCTGAATAGTTTAATTTAAGGCAGTTGAAACTAGATGAACACAACCAAACGTATTTTATTTGTAATTCGTGACAAACACCCAATCAAATGTAAAAACATTATCAGCTAGTACCAACACTACAGAATAGCATGCCATACAAGGTAGTTAGTTATTTTAGGAGTAAGCTGTCTGCATTTTACCAAGTGAACATTTAATCAACCAAAGCAGCTGTATTTTATCACTATCCAATTTGATGTGTATTTATTTGTAGGTTTTTTTGGATGAGCGCATTCTTTTACGCTGTTTCGTGTGTTACCGTACACAGCCTTTTCATGATAAAATGTGTTTGTAAAATTTTCAGGTAACTCATCTGACTACTCGTCTATTCGTTTGGTAGATGGAACAAACAATGCTGGCCGCGTAGAAGTAAAACACCCCCAAACAAATCAATGGGGTACAATATGTGCCGATGGTTTTGATTTGAATGCAGCACGTGCTCTTTGTCGAATGTTATGCACAAGCTCGTGAGTACTACCCTAGCTTTTATAAACGTTTTGTACACCAACGAAGAATAAAATCCATTAAGTAAAGACATCTTACCTCAAAATATTGTTCTCGGCTTATATATTTCGTAGGTTTCAGTCTGATAAATGCTAGGATGCTCAAACTTACTGTTTAGAATGTATATGGTGATAATCATTTATTGATAGGAGAATTAATCGAAATATGTCACAATAGGTCTCGATGGCGAAAATTCATTCATTATTTACTTTCTACAGATTTTTGAGTTATAACATGATGATATCTTTTATTTCTCTACTTTATTCTTTTAGAAATATACTCCCCATGCTTAGCTTTAAGAACCATTTAATCTACTATTAGTTTGACGTTTAGTTGTTGTTGTTTTGTTTTTAGATTTTGTGACAGTTCCAAATCTAGTAAATTAAGCTGTTGCATATTTATACTGTATTCTATTTTGTTTGTAAGTGAGTGGTATTAATCCTTGTAGAAAGAAGTTTGAACAATCATAATGGTAATCACTGCACCGAAATAGCTATTAAATAGGTAGACTTTTCGATGATACGCTTTCTGAACTTAGTTTGAATAGCCTGATATTATCATTAATTTTGTCAAAATACTTTTTTTAATGCATATTTTTGCTTTACCCTGTAATAATTTGAACCGTTCAAAAGCGGCCCGCTCATCAATTTTATTTTTCTACTACTGTAATCATACTTACTGGTTCCAGTTTTTACTCATTTTGCATCGTGGCACAATTACCCACCTTGAGTTCTATATATGCAAGTTCAAATAAATTTATAGTGTTAATGTTTTTTATGAGGGTCTCTCGCTAGGAAGTGTAATTATATCTTGAATAAACACGATAAAAGACATGTTTTATCCCAGTTTTACGACACATTTTTTATATGTTCTGTTGTTTTGGTTACTTTTCATTTTCTCATTCTATTTATAGTCTACAAGAGGTGGTAGCAATAATAATAATAACTGTTACATGTAATACCATTTATTTGATTACATTAAGTAACTTGCACCATGAAATATGCTAATTTGCAACAAAATACTCATTTTACAGACATTCAGCTTATGAATATTCAAAAAAACCTTGAGAAAATCTTTGAATAACGATTAACAGGCATCCATATTCACCCGTAAATGCTTACTATCAGTTCTGATCTCATGACTTATTTTTCATCGCTCAATGTATTTGATATATGAGTTTTAGTGTAGTCGTCTCTCTTTTCCCGAGTGAACAATGAAGAAAAAATATACTAGCCAAGATGGTGGCACTTCATTAGTAATCAGATACTCGACTAGTCATAAGTACTTCTTGAAAGTGTTGAAGTACAGGAGATTAATAAACAATTAGTTAGTTAAAACAAATATGAGACAAGAAAATTCATGGCTATAAATGGACGTTTGGGAAAATTGTGATGCAAGAGCTTGAGCAGGCTGCCAACTCTTGCTCGTTTAGATGCAACGTTAATAGAGATTGCTGGGCTAGAATATCGGTTCAAAATTCATATAGCTATGTAGATATCCACTGATGTGGTATTCATAAGATACCCTTCACACCAAATAATTTTTTGGAGGGTAGTGATGCTACGTTAACAGTCAGACTTTATTAAGTTGAGTAAATTGCAATTTGAGTGGTTTCACCGATAAAAGACTATCTCATTTATTTGATTAGAACAACGATGCTGTTAAAATTGCTAACAATCAACTTTCTTGAAGGTTTAATTTTGTGTAAATTTACAACTGTATAAAATATCTAATTTGTCTCTTAATGATCTTATTTAGATTAAAAGCCCATAGTGCACTCAATTGATTTTATAAATACTATGTTTATCTTAAATTTCTATGTCTGGGCCTTGTTCACTGAAACTTGTGACCATACCCAGTTGAACACACTTGGATAGGAGATAAAAATATCTCAAAGTCGCAATAAGGAAATCAAAGATGATAAGTATTGTATTTGAAACGAAATCTGTGTTCAATAAACTTAAGTTGAAAATGGAGAAAATTTTATTTGTATCTGAAAAAGCAACAGATTTTGTGAGTGAACAAATACTAAAACCCTTGTAAACTTAGTTCGCATCACAAATTTAAAACATCATCCAGAAAGAACTGCAGATAACTAGTAGACATCAATGAATTGCTTCTTCCTAGTTTAAAACATTTTAAAAGCTCATACCTTAAGTTATTGTACAAAATTCTACATAGAACTGTCAGGTTTTTAATTTCCGCTTAATCTTGAACCCTAGTATTTCTCTATGCATATCCCCAATGTTCTGGTTTTCTCATTATCGTTACCACTATATTGTTTCCAATTCGTTTGGAATTCATCTTAGCATTTTCATCCTCTCCTGTTAGTTACTTACTTATAGCGCCTGTTACTCCTAATGAAGCATAGGCCACTGACCAGCATTCTTCAACCCACTCTGTCCTGAGCCTTTCTTTCCAGTTCTATCCTATTTTTGTTCATTTTTCTCATGTCTGTCTCCATTTCTCGGCGTAATGTGTTCTTTCGTCTTCCTCTCCTCATTCGGCCTTGAGGATTCTGTGTGAGGGCTTGCCTTGTAACTCATTTGGGCGCTTTCCTCAATGTGTGTCCTATCCATTCCCGGTGCTTCTTTCTGATTTCTTCCTCCACTGGGATCTGATTTGTTTTCTCCCGCAGTAAGTTGTTGCTGATAGTGTCTGGCCAACGGATCCGAAGTATTTTGCGTAGACAACTGTTAATAAACATTTGTATCTTCTGGATGATGGCTTTCGTAGTTCTCCAGGTTTCCGTCCCATACAGTAAAACTGTCTTGACATTTGTATTGAAAATTCTGACTTTGGTGTTGGTTGCTAATTGTTTTGAGTTCCAGATGTTCTTCAGTTGTAAATATGCTGCTCTTGCATTGCAGATCCGTGCCTTCACATCTGCATGAGATCCACCGTGTTCATCGATGATGCTGCCCAAATATGTAATGGTATTTCCGTCTTCCAAATCTTCTCCGTCAATTGTGATCGGATTGTTGCATGTTGTATTGTATCGGAGAATCTTGCTTTTCCCTTTGTGTATGTTGATACCTACCAGTAAAAATTAATAACTCCGCTAGGCTCCATATTTATTCTCCTAGCTTGTTGAGTCTTTTGATAAGGATGTTTATTTGAAGACATGAGACATTTCAATAATGTTTTATGATCACAAATGTAGGCATAATATTGTAACCTAAAGATAGTTTCATTTATATACAATGTATTTTTCTTTCTTCATTTTACATTCCTTTTTGGAATATCAACAATGAAGAATTGTTTTAAAACAAAGAGTTGTTCTTTTTTAACAAATTTATAATTATATTAGATAACCATTTTTATTATTTAGAATTTTAAAATCCCTCTATTCATGTGGTATGAAAATGTAAATATGTACCAAGTGTAATAATTTACTGTTATTTATTTTGAACGATGATCACTCTGTAAATGTTGCGCACGTTATCGAAATGATGCAATAATGTCGTCATATTAGTCAACAATAGTATTTTCACTATGTGCATTAGCCCATTCGTAGATGCGATGGGAAAATTGACCAAGGAGGAACAAATTGCTGCTGAATTGCTTACATTCACCTGTAAAGATGGCTTATAGTGTTTTATAAAGAACGTATTCAATCGCCACAGAAAGATTTTGAGACATTAATACTCTGTCATGTAAAAGTGCATCAACATTAAGCTTTGAGAGAGTGCAAAATTCAACAAAAAACTCGTCAATATGATCAAAACATAAAAGATTTCTTTCTTGAACTCCAAAATTAATCTGTGAGATGTAATTTTTAGTCATTACCTGTGTGTTCAACTGCATGGTCAGTTAATTACTAGGACTACTACACATCAAATCTAAAAAGATAACTGACAGAGTTGCCAAAACACTCATCTCAAGACGTTAGATCTGCGTGTATTATTTATGAAGCACTAAATAAAATGGACTTCTTGTCTCTGACGATTTCTAATATATTGCTCAGTTGTCATAATCAACTACACATTCTCGTAGCCATTTAAATTCACCTTTGATAATAATGTTAATTCTTGTGAAAAGATAATTAACAAGGCATTAAAAAAACTCTAACTTATTACAACATAAAGTTAGGTGTAGACTGGTAAATATTTACCTTATGAAAAATTGCACGTACAAAAATCATGTATATTTCATAGCTCCAAGTGTTTCAACTGTGAGAGGGGAGTGGTCACTTTATGACTTTATGTCATACTAATACCACATCATATGTTACACATAATCAACCACAGCCTACAACAACGGGCGATGTTTCCTGGTGCAGGAGTTGTCTGGAAGAAAGTGAGGGGTGACCAAACGAAAATTTGGAATCAGTCCATAAAGTCACCGACAATTGAATTTAGCCATGTTAATAGGAACGAACAAGAGATTTTTCCGATAGTTCCGAAATGAATATATTTCGTGATTTCAGTTTACTAAAGAGTAGAATAAAGATTTTTATGTATTTATCAATAATGATGGGAGTTTATGTCAGTCACTTTCTAGATATACACCAATGAAGCTTTTAAAAGATCTAAAATGTTTCTTAACTTTTGATAATTCACAATACGGTGTAATAATATCATTGACAGTGCATTCAGTCAAATCATGCACAAACTCCATTTACATCAATCAATGACTATAGTAGCATCAGAAGTTATAAGTGGAACTGAACTGTAGGAAGAGTGAATAACGACTGGTACTAAAGTGACCATTGTTATTACTGTTCCCACACACATACTGGTCTATCTGTTTTCGATGTCATTCCAGTACCACTACCGTTCAATTTATGCTTAGTATTCATTCATCTGACTGATTATCCTACAGTTGAAATAAAAGTATCTGTACCATTATGACCAATTCTGAGCTTGTCAATTAATGTTTTAAACCATGGATTTAAGTTTTGACGCTGACCTTAACTAGATAGTTTGCACTAATCATTATGTCATGGTTACATAGTCGATTATTTTATGATGTGATACCACATTTTGGTTCGACTAACCCTAGCACTTTACCAGCTTAGTCCTGAGCCAACTTTTATCATGCGTCAAGGTGGGTGGTGTTTGGGCATAAGTAATGCGTCCATGAACACCCTACGTTTATGTCGATTCACAACCACGTCAATCAATTTATCAACTTTGCTTATTACTGTATGTCGAACCCCAACACTGCTAACCTGGATCTCATTAGATGTAACTTATCTCTTCATAAATGTTTCACAAAAACCATATGTTTTTATGTGATAATTTCAGATATAACAACTTTGATATGTATATCCCAAAATATTATCTGAAAGATCTACTTCTACGATGTACTCTCAATGTCGAATTCAGATGCAATAATGATTTTCATAGACAAACGGATGGGGTTGCAATGGGTTCACCATTTGGATGACGTTTTTATAGCCCATCGGAAAATATGTTACTTCGACCAATGACTAAGAGATTTCATTTATATGAGTTGTATGAATGACCCTTTCTTTTTTGTGAAGATGTGGACCTCAGTGAAATTTTGGATCGATTCAATAGCCGTCATCTCTCAATTTTAGCAGAGGCGAATGAGGAACTTCATTTTCTTGATGTCCGGTTAGAAAAAAGGTCATATATTTCCTTTCAGACATCTACATTTAAAAAACCGACCTCAAATGGTCAGTATACGGATTTCCAAAGTTGAGTCTCATCGAGTAGAAAGAGGAAATTAATTCACTTTTTGTCCTTGAAGACTAAGCGATTATATTCTAATAACAAAACAGATGACGAACTACTTCAACTTCCACAGATATTCATTAGAAATCGTTATCCACCTAGATTCGTTGATAGGAACTTAAAACAAAGACAACATCCTGAAAAAGCGCCGATAGTTTAAAATGAAACTCGTTTTACGAATACCGAGTTTATAAGAGATACGGTTGCCAAAATCTTGAATAACGGGTTTCAAAATTGTGTAAAAGCCTTCTATATAGCTAGGGTTTGTAGTGTCTTCTCAAGCCTCCCTACTATTCATTGATGTGTTAAGGATAAACTTTGATGTACATCTACAAATTTACTTGCTTCTGTGAGGCAGGTTACATTGGCTCCACAATGCGATCACTTTCCAAACGCATCTCAGGACATTACCCGGAGCAGCTTTCAAAAAAAGAATACAAAACAGTTACCGGTTCAATACAAGAGTACCTAATGAACTCTGGACAAGTCACACCAAAGGAGTCTTCCCTTAAAATTTACACAATCGAAGGGAGGCTGAATCAAAAACTTATGCACCACTGAAGTGTCGGTGATTCAGCAGTTCAAGCCTGGACTATGTGTGCAAAAACGATACATCCAACCTCTTATCCTTCCTTGGCCCTATTTCCCTTCTGTAGTATGTTTTGACGTTTTCTTTTGTTTTTTAAATTAATGTTTCGTAATTTTAAACAGTAATCTATTATGATCCTTTAACAACTGTTTATGATTATTATTATTATGACCTTTATGTTTTTCGTTTTTCTTCATATCTGTCAAGTGGACAATTACCTTTTATAATTTTGACTCGTAAGTTATTTTCATCCTCCTATTCTTTCCGATCCTTTTGAATATTGCGTAAGCTCGTTTGATATTTAGTCTTGAATTCCTTTGTGAGGCAATAATTTTTTACCGTTTCATAGACATTTATTCACAATACAACCATAAATACGAATGTACAACCTCAGTAAATGATTTCGTCGTAAAAAAAATTTTTCACTGGATTCTCTCTATTTCATATTCAATAACACAATAAGTTATTTTAAAATAAAATCTCTTCAATGAATTCTATGTTTTTTTTTTACTTTTTAAAGTATAGTTTATGATGTTTTTCATATTAGATTATTTATAATTTTGATCAGTATATGGACTGGCGGATATTGTAGTATTTTCAGAGTTTAATTCACGAGTCCATCTAAACTAAGACATGGATTACTTGAGGTTAGACCTTAACACCATTGGACGCCGGTTCAGTGATCTAGAGTTTAAGAGTCTGCGCGCGAGACCGATGGTCCTGAGTTCGAGTTTCACGTGAGAGATCGTGAATGCGTACTGCTGGGTAGTCTCATACTAGGACGAGACGGTCATCTGGTACTTCCAGGTTTTCAGTGATGGTCTAGCTTAGATCGGTTCGTGAATTCAATTATAATTTTGAATTTTTTTCTCCGAAATAATACAAATATATTTGTTAAATGAATAACCATGGTGATTTACTTTTTCGAATGAACAAATTAACATGAATAAAACGAGTTTTATGGCTAATAGTCATAGCAGTAATAATAGTAAGTTATTCAAATAAGTTTTCTACCTTAAAAAAGAGATGATTGTTAAGATTTGAGATTCCTAAATGTATTTGTTCATCGAATGGTTGTATTTTTCCTTATATGAAACTATGGAGAGAGAGAAATCTAATTCAATCACCATGTTTGTGTACATTAGATACAAGCGGAAAAACGTTCAAAGTATTAAAAATAATTATTATTTTCATAAAGAAAATAAATTAGAGAAAAATGATTCATATATAGGGCGAAAAATATAATAACCAACAATAACTTAGAGAAATTCCTATGAAAACCTATTCACTGCTCGTTTATCATAACCAAAAAGTTAAATTTACTTGGTTTTGTTTACTTGAATCTTCCTATTGATGTTTAGGACTACAATCGATCAGTCTCTTATTGGCATATGTGAACACTGTATGGACTATCTCGATATAGCCTTAAGTCACAAGCTTTATAAGAAAAGATGGATAGTGGCTAGCAGTGGGATCTAGGACGCGCGTTTTGTCCTATTTGGGACTCGTCAGTTGGATGTACCTGCATCCATCTTTGCTCATAATGTTTGTAAATTAAGGCGATACGCACATTATGCACATATGCCTTAAACAGACTGAACAATTGCAGTCCTAAATATCAATACGAAGATTCAAGTAAACAATATCAAGTGAATTTAAACTTTACCCCATTGCACAAGCAAGTGGCTAACAGGACTCAGTAGCTAAGGAGATAACACGATGGTGTTTGAAGCGAACGGTACTGGGTTCGAGTCCCGGAGTTGAACATCAACTATGATATGCAGGCACATTCAGCTAACAAGTCTCAAATAGGACGAAATGTGCGTCATGTATTCAAACGATTAAAGATAATAATGAGGTGATGTAACTTAGAATCGGTTAGGAAAGACGTACATAAAGTCACTTTTCTAATTTCCTTAGATTTCTGAGTTTTAAAATTATTCTATACTCTTTTATTACACAAACTTGTACATTCTTCTCTAACCAGAATGTTTACGCTTAACGTTTTTATTACTGTGGCACGTGCTACTTATACGGAAATATACAAGTGTTATGAAAGAGAATCCAGGTGAGGAAAATGGAAGCAAAAAGGTAGAATATCTTGCTAAAATATAAGAACCATGCACTGAATACTTCGTTTGCAAATTTCCATTATTTGTACTTCACACTCTGTATGATTCTTCTAGGTGACAATTTCTTCTTATTTCTCGTTCTATTCTCTTCAACTTGATCTTCTTAGCCTTCTGCTTCCAGCTACTCAACTTTTGATTGGTATTACATACTACATGTACCACGATTGGATTTAAGGCCAACAGGTTGCGTAAGAGGCACTATATCATTGAACCGGTGAATTAGCATGTTTGTATGGAAAATACCGCTTTAAAACTGTAAAGGTGGAAATACTAGACATCAGTTTCATCATAGTAGGGACTCTTTAGCAGTGACCATCCATCCATTAATCACATCGTGGATTGAACGTAGGACCTTCAGATTTAGAAGCAACCGTTTATCCTTTAGATCATTAATTGGGAATCCAACTGTTTATATTTCTAAATTTAATAAATTTGTAATATTGGAGAGACATTTTTCACTCCCGCTGCTGGGTAATTGCCTCATGCCTACGTAGTTTAAGTGGTACCTGTAGTCTTAGTGTGAATCAATGACCTGTGGGGTTCAATAGTGTTGATAGCGATGCAATCACCCACACATGGCTTGGGAAGACAGTTTTGCAGTGTCATGAATTGGTTAGACACTCATCTCAAGATTGAATGCCTCAAGTTCAACTCCTGATGGATCGTAGTTGCTAACTGATGTACGGAGTTATTCCATGACATAAAGTACAAAGATAGTGAAGCACACTAACATTAATTCCAATATTATTAATAATTATAATTTTAATCTCAAATATAGTAACAACAGTCTAATGTCTTTTTTCACAATGACCAATTTCTGTAAATTGTCATATTTCAGATTTAATTAAAAATTTAAGTTATTTGCTTTTTTTTGAAATCATTTTTCAAGTGATAATCTACAATATGCTTATCCAGTTTTATACTTGTATGGAAGTGCTTCCAATTCAACACCGATTCATTTATCACGTTTAGAGTGTCCAGTGAATGCATCAAGTTTAAATGATTGTAAATTAGGTGGTGGTTGGGGTTCAGCACCGGGTTGTACACATGGTATGGATGTTGGTTTACAATGTGGACCACCGTCAGCTTCAAAAGTTTCAGGTTAGTGCAGTGTGGTTTAGTTCTAATTATCTTTGCGTTATTAACGAGAAATAACTACTTCTTTTTTTTCAATCTGAGTTTGGACAAGATCTACTAAAATATGATGTAAGTGATAAGATCAATAAAACTACGACAGTTGATTATGTGGTACTCTCGACTCAATCATTTATTCGATTAACGGATAAAAAAGAACTATCTGATAAAATAGTATGTTAATTTTAGTGTAGTCAGATACGTCTATCTTTGCTCAACGATCAATCACGACACACTCACACTAGAGACATCAGCTTATTATAAAAAGATCATGACTTAAAGGCAAATGGAAATAAGGATAAATTACATAACTTATTAACTAATCAATTTTCACTAGACATATTAAACTTATTTTGATCAATGAGAAGCACAGTAAGTTATAGTGATGCTCAAATTAAACAGTTATTTTATTCATAAAATACAAAAATATTCATTAAATATTTCTAATGAGACATTAAAAAAGGAACAAGTTGAGTGAATAAATATTCCTTTTCAATTAGCTCTTCATCACAGCTTGACATTAATATATCCATAGGTTTTATAAATGAATAGAACATTGATACTAATTAATTGGTGGACAGTCAATGTATTTATTTATAAGTCAGTCAGCTACAGCGTAGGACCAGGAACATATATGCATCGGTCCAAGTTGCCATACGTCATTAGCACAACAAGATGAACACCGGATTCATAGAAGTAGTTAATTCAGTGGTGGTAATATGTAGAAGAAAGATTGCATATAAGGAGATAGTACAGGAAGAAAAAATTAGTTCCTAGAAAGAAAGATATGAAGCGATTTTAATCTCTTAGTTTAAAGGAAGATAGAGAGTGTATACACCGACGCCATTGTGATCGATTCTGAGCCATGTCACCAAGAGTCTCCAACCATTGGTTACGATAGTCACGAGGACCCCAACCAGGTAGTCTGCATCTATCAACATGGCTCAGACCAGAAGTTAGTGTCATCAAGCACTGATGCAACGTTTTGGTTTGGCCGCCCCTAACTTTCTTCCGACCATCCCCAACACCAGACAGCGTTGCGGGTCGTGGTAAACGGTGTTCAGGCATGCGTAACACGTGGCCCAACCATCTTAGTCGATGAAGATTCACAACCTCGTCAACTGATTTTCTATCATTCCCTAATACCCTGTGTCTAACTTCACTGTTACTCACCCGGTGATCCCAGCAGACGCGAGCAATATTTCTAAGGCATCTGTGGTCAAATACTAGTAACTTACGAGTATCTTCAAATCTTAATGGCCACATTTCGCAGCCATTAAGTAAAACGGAACGAACTTCCGTGCAGTATACTCGTCCCTTGATTGATAGACAGATATCTCGCCTGCGCCATAGGTGACGTAAGTTGGCGAAAGCCAGACGAGCTTTCCGAATCCGTGCTGAGATTTCGTCAGACCCCAACCCATTAGGGCTGATCAGACTTCCAAGATAAGTGAAGTTGTCAGCGCCTTCGATCACTTCACTCCCTATTCTTAGTTTAGATGTTGACGCAGGCCAGTTGTGAAGCAACAACTTGCATTTAGAGGGGGAGAAACGCATTCCAAACATTCTGGCATTGTTGCTTAGTGCTACCATAAGATTCTGCATTTTATCAGCATCTTTACCATTGATTTATAAATGTGCCTCATTAAGAAAAAATACAGTTGATTTCATGTATATGGTTACAAAGTCATGGGGTGGAGATTAGTATCTCTGTCTCCTCCCTAAAAGAATTTAATATTTAAATTTACTATGAATATACAACTTTTATTTCATAAAGTATTTTATAGATAATGCGATGGTGTCTTTATGGCATCACCATTACGTTTAATCCTAGCTAATTTATTTCTACCAAAATTAGGAAATGGTTGTCTAAAAAGTGTGATCAGGCAAGGATTTTATTGTCGCTCTATAGATGATACATCTAAAGTTACAAAAAACAATAACAAAGCTCAGTCTGCTAGGAACATTTAATAGAGTCCACCAGGTAATCTCTTTCACATTAGAGGAAGAAAATTGTGACCTCAGTCTCTTTTTTATTCGTTCTATTGAAAAGAACTAACGGCTTAATAAGAACTGTTTATAGTAAATCGACTACACAAACCCAATGTATATGCTTTTCTAACTGTACCCCATTACAATACAAGAGAAATTTAATCAAATGTTTGATTCACAGACCCAAAATTATATGTTCTGAGAAAAGTCTCAAAGAGGGACTAAAACTTATTCAGGATTTATTACGTAAGCATAAATACCTATCACAGTTCCTATTAAAACATATTTGTAACTAAATCTAAAGTAAAATCATCAACGGTACTAAAAAACTAATATTCTTGAAATTACAGTTCATAAGTCATACCGCCAGCAAAATAGTAACTCAATGTAAACAAAAACCTCGAAAGCGTACATTTATTGAGGAAAGATTATGTTCTCCTTCCTTCAGCCGGCCAATAGTGAGTTCACGACTAGTTCCTCTGCTCCTATGTGTATTCAACATTTCAACTGCTCTTGTAGAACAAATTGTGTTGGAAACACAACTAGATAACTGCATTATCGTATTTCTGAACATCATCTCTCATGGTTAACCAAAGGACAATAGAAAGTAATAAGAAGCTCTGTTCCAGCTCATTGGTCATCATATAAATAAAACTTCAGCGTTTTGATTTATTTGTCAAATTCAACCGAATATACTCTATAGTTTTGGAATTCGACTCTTACATATAGCAAAAGCCATAATAATACGTATCAAAAAACCTAAACTTCGTGTACAGTAAAAATTTGTACAGTCTTTATGAATACCCTAGCCTTCTACTTAGATACTAATACATGATGTTTCAAAACCTTTGTCTTCTTTTGAAATTTGCCGAAATTTGATCTATTTAACATTCTAATTTATAATTTTAATCTTACGTAACTTGTTTATTAATCAAATTACTTTATTTCCACTGTACCAGTTCTACTAATCATTTCACAGATAACAAAACCATTTATATTTACATTCAATTTCAATTCATACTACTACTCTTATGTAACTATTTGTAATAATTACGTGGTTCAGAAAAATTCATATTATTTTTGATTTCATTTTTCAAACGTTATGTAATTCACTAGTGATCACATTATAAGCGAAGATGGATAATGGCTAAAAGTGGAATCCAGGAAACGCGTTTCGTCCTATGCTTACATTGTTAAACTGGATCACCATCATTTAGTTGGTATCAACTTTCTACTCATTTATAAAACGTATGGATATATTAATGTCAAGCTGTGATGAAGAGCTAATTGAAAAGGAATATTTATTCACTCAACTTGTCCCTTTTTTAATGTCTCATTAGAAATATTCAATGAATATTTTTGTATTTTATGAATAAAATAACTGTTTAATTTGAGCATCACTATATCTAAGTGTGCTTCTCATTGATCAAAATAAGTTCAATATATCTCGAGAAAACTGATTTTCCCAGTAAGGAATTTGTGAAGATTGTAGTATTTCATGACTAAACTCATGAACTGATCTTAACTAGAACATCATTGAAAACCTAGAAGCACTGGATATCTCTTTCGTCCTAGTATGGATGTACACTATTGATAAATCTCATATTATTAAGATGAAAAGACTGTTCACTGCTTCCAGGTACTCAATTATGATTTAGTTAAGATCAGTTCATGATTTTATTTGTAAAACAAAACTGATTTTTGATAGAGTTACTTTGTTTATCAATAAATATTAAGCATACACAAATGTATACATTATAGTTTCTTTTTCTTTCCTTTAAAATACTCTTTAGATTTTTATCATCCTGTATTCTATTGTAATCAAACAACAGCGATAATTATCTATGATAAATATTATAATCCAGATTTGAATTCAAGTATGATTCGATTAGATCAAGATCAATTACCAATTGATTGTCAATATCATGTAGATGATAATACAACCCATATTATAGCTTATGTTCCACTTGTTGGTTGTGGTGGCAGTCTAACATTGGTTAGTCAAAATTAATGATCAATTTGTTAATTTTGTAAATTCTTAGTATTATTTTCTATGAAAGATGTCATCTAATTTGTGATTTATTTTCTTTATTTATTTTTGAAAAGGTAAATTTAAAGCTGGATAATCATTGATTGTGCCAGGTATGACGTGTGTTTGATCATATTTGAGACGTATCACCTAGAGACGTATTTGTATCTTAGTGTGAAGATGTTCAAGTAGGGACTCGAACACAGTATTTTTCGCTTCTTACGAGTTATCCAGTTCAGAAACTAATGGTTATTTAAACTTAGTAACTCAATAATTAACCCATTGACCTTTTGAAGCGTTAGGGACTGAACTTGGATCTTAATTCAAACAATAGTACTAAAATGACGGTCCGTCCGATTGACAAGTCCCAAATTAGATGAGATGCGCGTCCATAATACCAGTTCTAATCATTATCAAACTTTATTATACTTTGTAACTAAGTAGCAATGATATCGAGACTATCTGCTCGGGATACCAGTAGAGGCTGATCAGTTGCAGTCCTTAACATCAATAGTAGAAAAATACAAAACATTATAAATTAAACCAATTAACTGATCAGAAGCAAATATACTGAGGGCGTCAGTTTGAATTTCTCTAAATTTGTTTCTGTTATATCCCGTCGAGAATTATGAATCGTAACTGTTGGTATCTATTTATGAGCTAGTACTATGCATATATTTTTATTGTATAATTGTTATGTAACTAAACTATGCGTATTCATGTTTCTCCTATTATAAGCTTTATTTTAACCCATAGACTATTATTATACGACTTAACTCTCTTGAGTTGTACCCGGTCTATCAATTACAGTCTCCCACATTCACAGCCACTTTTGGCTAGACCTTGTATAAATATTACTTTCTATTTTATGATATGATGTGATCTGTTTAGTTTGTGTATAAACCCAATATGTTTGAAATACGTGATTCATATTTAGGAGACTGATATTAGTGTTCTGAATCTAACAGGCAGAGCTAGACAGGAAGAAGGACCGATAAGGAATCTAGACTGCTCGTACGGGTTGTATAAGTTATTGGTCTGATTAATGTCACTGTTCTCTAATTAGTGGTATCATTGCGTTATATATTGATAGAGTCAAAAGGCCACAAGATATAACAGTTTCACTAATAAGTGTAAATTTAAGTTTTATCCATGAACTTTCAATGAGCCACTATTGTTATTCACTTGAACTATATTGTTGAGTTGTAAAATTTAATTATGATTTATTTACACTAGTCATTAACTAATTATGATAATAGACACTGTAGCCAGATAACAATCTTTCTTGTACATTACAAGTAAGTAATTTGTATAATAATAAAGATTTTTGGTTAATTACATGAGTAAGCAATTATCTACATAACAGACAATAGGCAGATATTCATAATAGCTAATAAATAGCTTCAATGAAGTCATTCACAATGTTTAGCTCTTATTTCATACAAACTGATATATTCTATATTCTTTAATTTTTTTTCTCTTTTTATTATTAAAAGAATCAATCTCTGATCATTATGATTCATCGAATTAGCTTGGATTACGTTTAAACATTAAAAAATAAACTTACATACATATGAGTAATCTTATGAATAAGATTGACAAATAATGAATACTTCACATATCCTTGATCATCCAATCTTACACGGAAGCTTGATTGGCAGTTTAGATATTTAGACCTTAAACGTCACATATTAGTTTAAGTTCTCACGGTTTCTGATTCGCTGTCAGACCTTCTGACTTACGTTTATGATCAAATGTGCAATGAAACATCATAAACAAGTATTTAAATCTCATATCCTTCACCAATTTACTTTCTGTGTAAATGTAATAAGTATGGGTAGTCTGAGAAGGGATAAAATTATTCCTCCATACTTTTGAAATTCAAGCTAGCTTCCGAAACGCTTGTTCAGTAATAATACGTTGAAACGCCACGCTTACATCAAATGAAATGTCTCTTGAACATGAAACACTACAAACAGTGCTCATTAATTATTAAAAAAATTTATTCCTTGAAATAATATTAACTGAAGGATGTACTACAAATATTTAAGACTTACCGGTTACTTGACATTTCGTCTTAACTTTTGCGTTTAACAGTGTTTCACACAAACTTTGCATATCTATAAATTTTAAGTTTATCTTATCTTTGTTACTTTGGTTTTCTTGACTTCATCAAAAAATTTAAAAAAGGCGTTGAGGTTCACTACAGCAATTGAGATCACAGATCGAGTTACGAAGTAACAACACGGCCAACGTGTAAACTACAAACATAGAATGCTAAACTAATGCTTTTCGTAGTTATTTTCTGCTTTTTAGTGCAGTAAAAGACGACGTAAATATTAAAAAAAAACTTAATATTATGCAACTCAACAAACCCACGCAATTGAAATACGGAATGACCAACTCTTGTCAGGTTATTCAAGGTCGTTGAAACGAAACGGCGGGCAGATTTGAATGAGTCTGACATTTTTCCCGTGCCGGTTACAGGCATAATTTCATAATAGCTAGTAAATAGCTTTTGCGTGAAATACGAATGTCATGTATAATACGTGATGTTATCATTTGCCAAACGTTGTATACATAAATTACATATAAGTGGGTTAATCAACACTCTCCCCAAATCTTTCACTTGCATTCTCAGTCCCGAAATAAACATTAACATGATAGTATTAGGTTTTATGAACTGATGAATTGATCAGACGGAGACTCCGAAACTTTGGCATGAGATTCATTCATCCATATGTTTGCATAGCATATTTTTACTCTATTTGACATCAGTTCATGATTCCAATCCTTATCAAAACCTTCCAATCTTCACCCCAAAATCCCTAACTCAAAATTACGAATAATGTAAGAAATTGTAAAAATCTATTCGTATAGTTATCAGGTTTCACAGAGGATGGATAGTATCTGTCTAAAAAGATGAATTTACATGCTGTTGTTGTTTTAATTTACCGGTATAGTACACACGTAGAAAACTTGAATAGTTACACTCAATATATGAAGTCAGTTTACACTTTATAATCCTGTTTTTTTCTTTTCAATAAATTATTCATTTTCTAATTGGCTAAAAAACTGGTTGAATATCTCTCGTGGGCATTTCATGTTCATCCTATATGCCATAATTTTGCCGAATTTTCATTATAAACTTGTACAATCATATATATAAATGAAAATTTAATGTTTATTTCCGAAATGAAGCACGAATAGTAAATAAACATAATAACGTAATAAAAAGAATACAATAATAATTTGTGTGATATAAATGATGACAACATATGACAGCTAAATTTTGTTCCTTTCTATCCCCCTATACACATACATTTTCCATATAACTATATATACGAATGTACAGCTTAAGTCAAAGATTTCGTCGAAAAGAAAATTATCAGGAGGGATTTTTGGAGATTTTAGTGATTTCAATAGTTGAAATCATGAGTCAATCGAAGCTAGACCACCATGGAAAACTTGGAAGCACTGAACGGCCGTTTCGTCCTAGTATGGGACTCCTCAGCAGTGCATATTCACGATCGCGCCCCCCGCAACTTCGTGGATTGGTTGAAGTTAGACATTAACACCGTCGGATGCCGGCTCAGTGGTGTAGTTTGTTAAGCGCCTGGCGCGAGACTAGTAGGTCCCGGGTTTGAATCTCGCGGAGGGAGTCCGATTCTAGGACGAAACGACCGTCCAGTGCTTTCACGTTTTCGATGGTGGTCTAGCTTCAATTGACTCATGAATTCAACTATTGAAAAGAAATTTTTTCACTGAATTCTGCTTTTCTTGTCCAAAGAAATTAATTAAATTAGTCCGTTTTGATAAATTTCGATGGTGTAATAAGATGAAGATTATCAAAACTATGTAATATTATTATCCGAATACATTTTGAACAATCTAATTAAATTTTTGTTTAAATTTCCTCAGGATAAAATGCCGCGAATACAAATTCGAGTCGTATTATTGTTGTTAATATAAGACATTAAAGAGGAAGAATGTATTTGTTATAATCTCAGTGAAAGAATTTTAAGTAAATCCAACGTTTCGCCTGGCAATCTGGTACAAGCTTTTTCAAGGAAAATATAATCAAACAACAAAATTATCGAATATTATTCGAATGCAAGTCGAAACGTTTTATTTACTTCAAATTCTTTCGCTGAGATTTTACAGATACATTCTTCCACTTTAATGTTTTACATTAACTCGGCGCTCAAATATTGTGAAACTATTCGTTCAAATTTAGACGAAGGTTCTTATTGTTGTTAATACAGTTTAATTCAAAAGACCATATCAACAATAATGATAAGAATAATGGTAATCATTAGTATTATTATCAGGAAGATGATAATTGTTGAATAATACTGTGTCTGGTTAAAACATTTATTTAGAATGCTATAACCATACTTTATATACAATAGCATTCTCTCATTCAATTCCTGTTACTGAAACTTTCTAACCTTAACCAGTATCCTAGGCTCTCACTTCAATGAATTACTCATCACCTGGATTCTTATTGGCTCAAATTCCGCTTTATTTTGTCGAGGTCATTTCAACATGGTTGAAGGTCGTCGGTTAAGCATACTTTAACCAATAAAATTACTGAAGTAACTAACAATATAGAACTAATGATTTACTCATGGAATAAATTCCTAAATATTGAATATTAGGAATCACTGGTCATCTGACAGACCATATATATATATATATATATATATATATATATATATATATATATATATATATATCGAGGCCGATAGGTCGTGGGTTCGAATATTCCCAGGAGCGGGATCATGGGTGCGCAC
The DNA here is from genome assembly GCA_946903255.1 of Schistosoma spindalis. Classification (NCBI taxonomy): domain Eukaryota; kingdom Metazoa; phylum Platyhelminthes; class Trematoda; order Strigeidida; family Schistosomatidae; genus Schistosoma; species Schistosoma spindalis. Next base: position 8,933,474 of record OX336419.1, on the reverse strand, counting down.
TGCTGACGAGTCCTATGCTAGGACGAAACGACCGTCCAGTGCTTCCAGGTTTTCCATGATGGTCTAGCTTTAACTGGCTCATGAATTCACTTATTAAATTACTATAATATCCACAAAACCCCTATCTGAATATACAGATGATTAAGTGCTATTTCATTACTCCGAATATCTTAGCCTAGGCAGTTTGACAATGATTTACTAATTGTAAATAACTAGTAGTTAATAGAGAAAAAGAAGTTGAAGTTCACTAAACAACCTATAATATTCATTCATTTCTGTTCATCATAACAATGCTATGTAAGTGAACATGAATAAAATGAAATCAATTTACACTTACAATTTTATTGCATTTAATATTTCTCTAAACTGTATAGAGAAGAACATAACAAAAAGCTCAAATCTCATAAATGACTAAAAATAACTGTGAGATTAAAGTGTTTTCATTTGATATTCAGCCATTCAATTTACTTTATCGATGATCATCTGTTGGTGAATACTAAGAATCTAACTTAAAATAATTTTAAACATAACCAAAAGAACATAGTACAGGTGTGGTGTATGTTACCTATATCGATAGAAGTAGTATTTAACACTGTTCAAAAGTGGGGTGTCTGGCAGCGGAAGAGAACGAGGACAGAGAGTAATTGTTATGGCAATGAAAGATCGATGAAGTTTGAGATAATTGATGGAGGATTCTCAATCAATGGTTTTCACATTTTACCAAAGTACATTGTAATTTTGTATTAAAATAAAATTGCTTATCCCCACCTGAGTGTGTAATTATTAAATACAACTTATGAAGGAAGAAAAAAATCAGTACGGATTAAGATTGAATTTTTGTTATATTGGACACTACTCAGTGACTTTTAATATATGTTTATTATAATTTGTGTTTCAATGACAAATACTCAGCTGATGTATTTAATATCTTTTGAAATCTGATTAATCAAGTTTATCAACATTTTCATCTTTCCTAGAAGTTATCTAGAACACTGAAATCTTTTAACACTTGGTTTATCTCCCCAAAGTCACAGTGTACAAGACTCAAGATTTATTATTGAAACTGGTCCAAAAGTTGCATAAGAAATTTAATATCTCTAATGTTCATTTCATTTACAATTATTAATTGAGAAGTGAAGCAATTAAATAAATTCATGAATAGATCAATGTTAGACCACTATTGAAAACCTGGAAATGCTGAACTAGTGAAGTTCATCTTTGTCGGCTGTAAAGCAGTTAGTTACCCACCAAAGACCATGAAACATGGTCACGGAATATCGTGGATTGATTGAAGTTAAACGTTAGCATGGTTAGATGCCGGCTTAATAATCTAGAGTTTAAGCGTTTGCTCGAAAGACCGAATTTCCTGGGGTTTGATTCTCATGTGCGGAGTCGAGCATGCGCACAGCTGAGGAATCCCATACTAGGATAGAACGGCCGTCCAGTGCTTCCAAGTTTTCAACTGTGGTCTAGCATTGAGCAGTTCATTATTTCAGTGAAACTCAACAATCTCTACAATCCTATACTGATAATCAAATGAAGAGCAGAACAAAAAAAATGTTTAAAATTTCTAAACGTACACTTTTACTTACCAGCAATTTCTTAAGTAGTTAGGTCTTAATAACAGATAGAACAGAATCATAGTTCTCTACAATTAAACTTATTATTATTAATAGCCCTTGAGAAAAGTATTTGAAAGCTATAAAAATGCTAGAAATATATCAACCATTGATAGTTCCATAGAAACTTTTCATACAGTTCTTTAAAACAGTGATTTATGCATCATATCTCGATTGAATAATTACTTATATTGTTGCCAGTTTTAGCATGATTCCATGAACTTTTAGAGCATCAAGGCTACACATAAATCCATCATATCCTTGTTTCTTGATGATTAAACCAACTTTGGCAGCAAAGCTTTTTTCATACACTCTGCCTTTTGTTTTTTACTTAAAGCCTAAGTGTATTAAATTTCTGGTGGGGATGGGGTAACTAGGAGGAGGAGGATGTTAGAAAATCAGTATCAGGCGTTTAAATACTAGGCATATCATTTATCAAATATATATAGAGTAGTATGTAATAAATTTCACAATCGTTATACATTAAATATCAAATATTTCCGTCTTACTAATTTTATAGTCTCACCAATAGGATTAAGTGACAATTAAATAATTATCACTTTGTTTACTAATGTAGAGAATATTTGTTTGTTCTAAGTAGATACTTCATCAGATATTCATTGAATGGGTAGAAACCGTAGTGTTAGTAATAATAGTAGTAACTCAAACGATGATGGTATTATGGTTTCATAAAAGCCTAGAATTTTGTGACCTTAAATTGAAAACTGTAAAAATATATTCCTTTACACACATATACAAAAGCAATTCAACATAACTAAGCAACCAAATGTTAAATTGATTAAAACGCTAATTGCATATATATATATATATATATATATATATATATATATATATATATATATATATATATATGTATATATATACTCAATTCAATAAACACGGCAACCGAGTTACTAGTTTTTGATGAAACATTCAATAGTCTCTCGAAATACTTATAAATAGTTGTAAGTTGTTCCTAGACATAAAAAGTTGAGGATAACATCTCTTTTCGATTAAATAAAGTGTCTTAATTTAAACTGTCAACACTGCATGAATGATGTAAAGCTCGTATAACTGTTGAATTCCTGTATGTATCGAATGTGTTCACTCTCTTTTATACTTTCTGATCCCATAATTGACTTTACAGTTGATTACTGGTGCACTGAATTTTTGAGGAAAATACTTATGATTGATAATATTGCGTGAAATTATTTAGTAGTTGAAACTGTTCAGCATTTAGAAATTTTCCAGGAATTTTGGAACAATCAGAATGTACATGTGACACATGTACTATCATAAATGAAATGTATTGTGAATTGGTCATGTCTGATGCATATGAAATCTCATTAAAAAAGAACTTTTTATAACCTTACTTTGTGTATTTATGGGATAGGCTATATTACAGATATATGTATATTAGTAACCTTCCTACCTGTTGAACAAATAACTGTTCACTGGGATATGTACTAGGTTCAAGTTATAGTGTGGACATCAACACTACGATACAATTATATCCAGCTGACGAGTTCCAAATAGGAAGCAACCCACCTCTTAGATTTTACCGATAGCCGTTTACCAAATAAATATATAACAGATTTAAGTGCTATATACTAATTACTTTCAATCACTGAACATAATTCACCTCTATGTGTTTAATCAGTTATCGGCCTCACTAAAGAGCTCATGAATGGGTTCAAGCAGTTTTCTATTGTGTTTTGAGGTCATGCCTCCAGTTTTTTATGACCATATTTAACCCAGGTGTTTTCAGATACCTTAGGGTGCATTATACCTCCACAGTGTGTACACTTCGGAAATGAAAAGCTGACACAGACATACTCATAATAATTGTGACAGCTTGATTAGGCGCATGTATGCACCGAGTTTCATGTTGATTGTGAACGTCTGATTCGTCGTAGCTTTTTACCATATCCCTTAAAATATTTCACTGCTATCATGAACTAGCGAATCCTCCTTCAACAGTCTGAAGGTACTACGTCGGCCATGATGAAGCCTAGATTTCTTCACTCCTACTCCTGGCCCACATGCCATCTTGATGTCGAGTGGTCAGCGAAAAATCTTAAACAAGGAGCTCTATCTAGACAAGTCGACTAAAGACCGAATAAGTCTAAGTCCTCTGGTCTTTGTCTAGGTCAGCAGAACAAACGTATATATATATATATATATAATTATATATATATATATATATATATATATATATATATATATATATATATATATATGCCAACGATTCTGTTCGTCAATTAAAGCTTTGCAATAATTTTTTAGTCTCTCACCAACATAGTGGATTGGTCAAGTGTATAAGTAGCGCACGTCATGGGTTGTAACATGTCTAGCTAATCTCAATACATAGCATAGACAACAAATTAAACTGCCTTTGGCAATAATAATTATATCCTTCCTAGTTGACTAACTAAGACTATATTTCCTTAGCTCTTCTTCTTCTGTATAAATACACGTTTTATATTTATTAACAATTGAATCATTTAGATATCAATGTATGTGTATATATTTCTATAGAGTAATTCAACTTCCATTGCAATTAAATTAAATTTGCTTCGGGCATATTTAACACCAGAAAATGGTATTATATCAAATTTACCAATGAAATTCACTGTGACCTGTTTAATACCACGTTCAAAACAAATTCAATCGGAAGTTGTTGCTTCACCAAATATTACTACAAATTTATTATATCAAAGTGAGAGTATTTTATCAACATTGAAATTATATCGTGATCAATTGTAAGTCAGTGTTAGTTAATTTGTTTAAATTAGTTTTATTAACAGTTTATTACGATTTGATGGGTTGTGGCTAACAGTGGAATACACGATGCACGTTTTGAGTACTGTAGTGGAAGTCAACTCTGAGACCCAGGTACATCCAGCTGACGAGTCTCAAGTAGGATGAAATGCGCATCCTGGATTCCACCGTTAGAACCAAAATGCCCTGGTACGACCGAGGATGGAAAGAGTCAGCTCTCCCTTTCCAAATTTTATCACGTGACCACACGCTTACAGCCAATGCCAGGAAGTCCTACTCACTGCCTTCTCGCGGCAGGGATGTTGATTACAAAATTGAGAGGACGAAAAGCGATTGTCCAGCACTTTAACCTGGTTAGCAGGTGAGGAGAATCCACCCAGGGGAGTTGGAAAACCCTGATTCCAAACCAATCATGTACATGGACTCTTGTACCAGTTTTATTGTGTTCAAACAATAATAAACCATCCATCTTTACTGATAATGCTCGTGATCAAACGGCAATATCGTGGCATTCATCACAGGATGTACATATCGCAATAAGAAACTGATCAATTACAGTTTTTAACATATGATACTCTAATTGCAAACGGTAACTTATCACCCCAAATTACAACCCTAATTCCTCTTGCTAAATTATAACCGTATTTCGGCCCTAGTAAATAGGTGACTTTTCTCAAGGTCATATTAACGTTCCTCGAAAATCGCCTCGACTCTATCACTTGATAATACATATGTGATTTGTGGGCGAGGGTGATAATGATTGGTTGTCTGCTTAGTCAGACATATAGGTAGTCTGACAGATGTTAGATGAGTTATATATTCCCCTATCCTTATTATTATTACTCACTCATTATTGATTGTTCATTGTTGTTGGATTGTGTCGGGTTTTTGGTGTGGAAATATATTTACGTTATGGTCAAGCTAATCACATGTCCTTGATCTGAGTTGTGTTAACGTCCTGTAGAATAGACACTGGGAGGGAATCTAGTGTAGATGTTAGTCTAAGGTAAATTAACGTCCTATACATGTAAACGTGGAAATCCAACTGTTATAACAATGTGTATGTAAACTCAACCGTCCTGTGTGTTTTTTTTTGATTATTTTCGCTTACATACAAGTAAATGGTTAAAATTCTCAAAATCAGCAGTTATGTTTATTGGGTTGATGTAATGTCTGTTTGTACTTGATGATTCCATTATAACTACATTAACGTTCCTTTTTATAGCATGGATACTGTTGTCATTGTATATATCTGTTTTATTGATTACGAATAAAATTTGCAATGCATAACTAGATATATAAGGTGTATATAAGGTATTGGATTGGAATAAACTTAGCATGGTTTGAAATATATGACTGACTTTTGTTTAGATCGATAAACAGAAAGAAAGAAAAAAACCTACAACTTTCATTTATAGATCTATCAGTCGTCAACAATGTGGGAAATCTTATTTTAAAAAAAGCATGTTAGATATAATTAAATAGGAAAACATAGATACGAAAATGATGAAAAACTTGATGTATATGAAAGAATATGACGAATTAATTTTTTCATTGGCATGCATTATCCTACTAACCTAAAATCAGTAGTTTGAGTTATTTTCAACTTTTTAAAGCTGTCTTTCATCCTCATTTTTTCGCAGCTAAGTGATGGATGTTAAGTCATTGAACCCATTGAACAAAAAATCCCTAGTCATGTGTCTTGTTTTATTTGAAGCTCATTATAAGTGTAGATCTTTGATCATGCAGTTAATTAACAGTATTCGATCAGCAAGCAATAAGGGATAGAAAACTAATTAACTAATCAACTATATATATGTAGGTCAACTAATTGTACTGGAATGATTTTTAGTGTTTTCTAGCACTGTTGTTTTCTACTCCACATTCAACCCTCCTCCTTTACTTAGGCTTGGGACCAGCAGTAATCCTAGAAGAGCTACAGGTCGAGTAGCTGGAATATTGAGTTGAGTAAAAACAGTAATTTTTGAGACTTGAAGATGAGATTTTCAGGTTCAGTTACAAATTCCTTGACGATTGAGCTACTTCTCTACCAATGTAAAACTTGATTGTAATCTTAGAAAGTGAAACGAAAATATAATATTGGTTAATATTTACTGTTGATTGCAATTATTATCTACCAGAGATACGAAAATAGTGTTTCCAATCATAAATATCACCATTACCTTTTCCTGATCTTTTGTTACTCGTGAGAATTATAAATGCAGATAACTTGAAATATCACTGTTGTATTTCAACTCAATATAGACAAGTTTAAATTCACGAATCAACTAACTGATATATACATCATGTAGTACTATAATACTAAATACCACATTACAAATCTTTGTGAGAAAACTAAGTACTTAATCATAGATTTATATACATTTTGTCCACTAATATGAACAAGAATAAAGAGCTTGAAATCTTAGCGAATTCCAGATTTAACTACTATCAATAGTGTTCTTTGCTTATAATTTCATCTATTATTTGACCATGTGATAACATATTAGCACTGGTGCACAATATATTTACACTCATCAAGCTTATCAAAGAGACAGATACTTTTGAACATTCTAAACCATAAAACTTATATTTTTGCAAGTATTTTCACTTACAAATTTAAATCTGCTTACTTCTGATGTGTAGATCTTTGTAAGAATGGATCCAAGTGGAACTTTGAAACATTCAATATGCTTAGATTTTTTCAATTTCATACAATGTTAAATGTTATGAAATAACACAAATGCATATAAACTTCCTTTTCTTGGTTTTATTAACATTTTCACGTTTTTTTTTACACAATAAGCATTAAAAACTGAATTTCTTCCCTGTTATATTCATTGAAGCATTCAAACCAAACAAATCGAGTCACGTGTAAAATCCTCATTGTAAACTATACTTCCATTGTTGGAAATGTAAGCAGTACAATCTACAGACCTTAATTCTTAAAGTGTGTAGTGCGTTTATGCGCATCATAGTCTGGCCAAATTCCACATTAATAAATTGGAACCATAATTACATGCGCTAAGTGTGGAAACTGTTACCGATAAACAAGTTCACAAGATATGCATATAAAATATTGGGAATATTAAGTAATACAGTTATAATAATAAGATAAGTTAAATGTCACGAATTCATGTCAAAATACATTGGTTTGTCACAAGTAACACTAGTGAGACGTATGGAGTTGTCTTTGAAAATGATTGACAATCTATGCGTTACTGAATATTAGTAAGTAGTATAGTCAAAAGACAAAAATTAAAAACGAAGGCGAAAAGGGCAAACGGAATTAACAATTCCATATGTCTGTCCATTAGTAATTAAACTTTGGCATTCTCAACAAAATGTTAAATTGTCAATCATTTTGTTTTCGTCATTTCTTGTTGTTTTAATATTATTTTTACAGATTTACTGTCCAATTACAACAACCTATTACTATTCCACCGGGGGATAAAGTTTACGCTCTTGTTTCATTGGTTAATCCACAAAAAACGAGTAAATTAATATTGGAGAACTGTTGGGCAACTGCTACACCTAATCGTAATTCAACATTAAGACGAGATTTAATTGTTAATAGGTAAGTAATAACTGGTAGTGTTATTTTTCATTTTGAAATGATAATTTTCATACTTCCTAATCTCTGTGATTTGAAATTGATCTTAATGTACTTAAATAGATTCAAGTCAGCCATTCGGACATAAGCAAATTAGCCGCTGACTTGATGTAATATCTGGTATTGGGTATCGTGATGACTCAGTTAAGCATTATTGCCTAAAAAACTCCTTTCTTTATGTCCTACTATACCATATCAGGCAGGTCGATTGGAGAACAGTTAGACTTAAAGAAAAATAATCATGGTATGAAAGAAAGGTAATACTGAAGACGGTAGGAATTTTTTCTCATAAATCTAGCATTTACAACAGTTTTGTCTGCCCATAACGAAGATAGGTAGCTAAGAAAGGTCGGTCCAAAAAAAACAAACTTCACCTTACGTAAGGGATTTTCGTCCTCAGCAGTGGGGCCTTAAAAGTATGGAATTAGGAAAACTGAAACTACTCACCAAATGATATGTGACTGGCTCCAAGAAGTTGCCCGTTCAACTGTGTGTTCACGCTCTAAGGTCATGAAGACGACTATTTCTTTTTCAGGTGAATCAAGAAAATAAGTTTCCATTTACTTGAAGTGATAACCACTAAACCATTTTTAATGACATTCTAAGACACTTTGTTCACGACTAATTGGATATAAAAAAACTTCTGGTAATTATCTTCAAGTTTACAGATTTGATAAAAATAAAATTTCATCATCTCTTGTGATATATTCAAATCTTTTAGCAACAAGATATTGGTAAGTTTTACTTCTTTCTTACGTAGTGCTTCATAAAAAGAGTATTATGTAAAGATGAGCTTAAAAAATAGCGACAGATATTCAGCTAGTTCTTAGTTAATCAGAAAGCAACCTTTGAAAATGGATAGTTTATAGAAAAGGAAACGATAGGTCTACAAATTGTAAACTGACTTCATATATTGAGTGTAACTATTTAAGTTTTCTACGTGTGTACTATACCGGTAAATTAAAACAACAACAGCATGTAAACTCATCTTTATAGACAGATACTATCCATCCTCTGTGAAACCTGATAACTATACGAATAGATTTTTACAATTTCTTACATTATTCGTAATTTTGAGTTAGGGATTTTGGGGTGAAGATTGGAAGGTTTTGATAAGGGTTGGAATCATGAACTGATGTCAAATATAGTAAAAATATGCTATGCAAACATATGGATGAAGGAGTTTCGTGCCAAAGTTTCGGAGTCTCCGTCTGATCAATTCATCTAATACCATCAGGTTACTGTTTGTTTCATAATTAAGGATTCGAATAAAGACTTAATGAGAGTGTCAATTAACCTATAATATACAGCGTTCAGTAACTGATAAGATCAAGACAATCATTTTTACTTTTTGGTGAGAAATAATGATTTTTCGTTATCACTTCGAGTGTTTGAAACAGTTTTGAGAGGTATTCCTATCACTTGTTATGCATAATGTTTGAATTTCACTCAAAAGCCAATAGGTTGTCGACCTTAATACTAAATAATCCATATTCGTATTTTACATTACGCGCAAAAATCACATACCTGCTATCTTATATCTGATCAATCTACAACATACTTTGTTCGCTTCTATCAGGTAAGGATCTTCATCTTATTATGTAAAGATTGAGTGCTTTAAACACTGCTCTTTTAAATGTCGTATATTGAACATTTAGGCAAAATTACATGTAAAAGAATAAACAGAATGAAAGATGGTGGTTAGCAGTGGACTCGAACCCAGTACCGTCACGGATTCAACATAAACTCTGGGATACCGGTTCACCCAGTTAACGAACCTCATTTAGGACGAAACGCACGTCTTGAATTTCGCTACTAGCCATCATTCATCTCTGCTTATAATGCTCGTGACGTAAGGTAATATCGAGGCAGTCCGCACAGGATGCACAAATGCCAGTAAGAGACTGATCAATTGTAGTCTTAAACATCAATGGAAAGATTCAAACAACCAATGCAAGATGAATGAAAGAAAATGCTATTTAATTATCAATTCAGTAATTGATTTTATCATATAATGCAATCAATAAGTAGATAGATTAATGACCTTTGACACTTTCATTGAATAAACCAACAAATTATTAATCGAAGTAAAGTACAAACAAGCACTTAATTCAAATTGGCATATACTTACATATTTATGTATGGAAAGTGTACATCTAGACTGAAATAATTGGTTATATGCTTCATTCTTAACCTCACTATGTATTCAAACTCTTGTATATACATATATTACTATGAATAGTAATGAATAACTTACATGGTTGTTTCAATACAGTTCTCAAAACGAATTCATATAAACCTGTTTCCATTGGGTGTTATATTTAACTATGTGTATGTTTGATGTGCATTGCTACAATGACTACCACTTACCTGTAATGTATTAATGATTTGCAAAACATTTTGTATTATGATCGATTATTCCAAATGTTTGTGTTACACAGTAGATGAAATTTTTTCTATTTGACTTAGAATTGTAAAGGTTCAAAAATCCCTCTTAGAATATTCAGAAACACAGAATATTTGAGTGAACAATTGTTTTCAATAATTTCATCATCAGGCTCTATAGTAATAAGTCCATAATTATTGTGATATTTTAGAGAAGCCAAAATAAGACATGCATTAATGAATTTGACAATGTTATATGTTAGAAATGGTGAGTGTTTACCTCTCTTACGGCATAAGTCTTACATCATGGGTTAAACTCTTCGGAAGGTTTCTTTTGTACCTAAGAGTTACAGAACTTTAAAATTGAATATATATTGATCAATTGATATGTTGAACTTCTATATCATAATTCAGTTTAATGGGACAATTATCTAAAATATCCAGTGAACAATAAGTTGTACTATTTAAAAAGATACATAGTTTTCTCTTGATTGTTGAACGTAATTCATATCATATTTTGAATAATTCTTATCATTAAAGTGAACCATTGAACGACAAATTTAATCATTCAAAAAAAGTTGTACTTTTGTAAACCCCGATCTGACTCCAGTTTTAATCGTATGACAATGTTAATCCCGGCTACCCGTGTACATAATTATCGACTTAATTCACGTTAGGAAATAATGGAATAAAATAAGCCAAATACGAGGATGAATTTTGAATACGTACATGTTGTACACTTATTGATCTGGACAGACAATCAGAGAAGCGAATTGAAGATAGCGAAACGAAGCTGAGAAGGTCATTGGGAAAATGGAAAACGAAGCAAAGCACAGCGAAAGCGAATGAGACAACTCCATTTAATCAAGCGTGACTCAGACAAAAAATAAGTTACAGATGATGAGTAGGATAAGCAATGCACACACATACGCTCATATAAAAACAGTTAAGATTAATAAGCGAACAATTAACTCGGTCAAATTTGTTACCCAAGAAGAATGAATAAAATGAACTCTCCGGAAGCTAGAATAACACATGTGGGCTCGACATGATACTAAACACTTACACTTTACAGCAAAACCTGAAAGTAACCAATTCCAATCTCAGTAGGACACAGTTCCTCATACTGTTGATGAATTGTTACAACTATAAAATCCATAGTAAGATAATCGTCTTGTTTGATGATTTTATCTTTCTACTTATAGATGTGCTGCATATGAAGATCTTACGGTTGTTCCATCATCAGCTACACAAGTCGGTTTCACATTTAATGCATTTTATTTAAATACTGCCGGATCAATAGTTCCTATCTATTCAAATCTTTATCTACATTGTGATATACGTGTATGTGATATAAGAGAGAATAATGAAAATTGTCAGCAGTATTGTCAATCATCAATAATATCTTCAACATTATCACCATTAACTGTGCTAAACACGACATCAACTGGTGTTCAATCAGTGAAAAGATATCGACGTGATCTAAATTATATCAATCCAAAATTTCTTCAATCACATGGACATATTCATGTTGAAAGTGGACAAGTTGTGACAGTGTAATAACAATAATATTAATGGTGAGTATAATTATTGTCGATATGAGCGGTTGAATGTTGTTTATACATTTTTTTCTTTATGGTAATCTTTGTTTTGTCCACATTCAATTAGAGACAATCACCAAATTACTAATTGATGTATCCAACTTTGAGCTAAACTCCATGTAAGGTCTACTGATACAATTCAATCACTTAAGTCAAAGTAAGTGAGGCTAGATTCGAACTTGTGACCTTGTGTATGAGAGTCGAACACCTTAACCATCATGAAACTGTTCAACATTTTATTATCACTCTAATAATAATATTTACTTACTTACGCTTGTTGCTTCTCGTGGAGGGGCGTAGGCCATCCATTTGAATTCTGCATCGAACTCTGTCTTGGGCAATCCCTTCCAGTTGTTATTCATCCTTTTGCTAATAATAATAGTAGTACTACTAATACAAGCAATCAATGGAAATGTAAGTCTAGCAACCTAATATATTATATTTTTATTAAAATATAGTGATTTTGGCAGACTGTTGCATCGGCATTCAAGTGACATGTGATCACATTGGTTAAAGTCCTGAATTAAAGGAAACTATAAGTAATACCAGAGAATTTCATCAAGCATGTCACTCAGATCAACTTGAATACAAGGACAGATGAAGATAACAAAACCTGTGAAGAAGACCACTCATACACGCAAGGCCATTAGAACAAAAAAGACCAAGTATTTATGGCCTAATTGAAATGCGTTTATGATGTTTTCTAGCATGGCAATGAAAGCTTCCCAATTAAGCTATCCAGCTAAAAGAATTCAACAATACTCAAAGATTGTCAGTTATTTAGAAAAATCAAAATTTCAACAAAATTTTATTGTGTAAGCTGTCTTTATTTATTACCACCGACATTCTATGCACAACAGTGACAATTTATTGCTTTCTTTTTTAGTACTCAGCATTATATGTTCGAATGACGTAACATTTCCAATATTTATCAGTAATTTGAGAAGTTGTAATCTACAAGCTACCCGATAACTAGAGACAGTAGCTGATAGCTAACAAAAAATATGCTTCATGAATCTGATTTCAATAAATAATGTTTCTTCGTTAGTTAGTCATAAAAGAAACGTAGAATTAGCACAAGTTTCTATCAGTTCAAAATAACATGCCATATCGATACAGCAAGATAAATTTATTAAAATAAATCCCTGAGTAATGAAAACAACACTATTTATTGTAGAAGAAAAGATAAAGTAAAGATAACATGATTTTAGAGGAAAAAGAAATTCACAAAATAAAATGTATACAATATTCCTAAACCTCAAGATCTAATGAAAGGCAAAAAGTGAATGAACCCACTCTAATGCGGCAATTCTGAACCATGTCAACTTCAGTCACTAACCAATTATCACAATAAACGCTCACATCCAAACAAAGTAGTTTGCACTTAACTACACATTTCAGTTGGTCAATTAATGACTTCATTTACTGATATCACATCTTGAGTTGAACTCCCATACTATTCCTACACCAGAAAACATCTTGTTTCGAAATAGTCGGTGGTTGGCCATACGTAATACATGTCCACATTACTTCAGTCGATAATGATTCACAAACTCATCAATTGTTTTGGCCATTTTTATAAGTTCTTACCTAGTACCCTTTTTATTCAGTCATTCTAACCTTATTTCAACGTGAAAAAGATATCTCTCATACATGTACATAACAAGTGAAGGAAAATAAAGAAAAATAAAATAAAATTTCTTCACAAGTTGAAAACCTGGAAGCACTGAATAACTGTTTCATTCTAGAATGAAACTCCTTAGAAGTGCGCACCCACGATCCCGCACATGGGACTCCATGCCAGGACCTCGGATGTGGCGTGAACATTTAACCTCTAGACCACTAAGCCAGCATCGTGAACTTCTAGTGAGAAGCCGTAACCTGTAAAGTTCAACCTTGTCGGTTGTGCGACAGTTACCTATCGAAAACAATACAAAATGGTCGCACAATATTGTGTATTAGTTAAAGTCAGACATTAATACTGTTGAATACCGTCTCATTTGTCCAGAGTTTAGGCATTTATACGTTCGTTCTTCCAGAATTTCAATGGCGATCTGACTTACATTGATTCATAATTTCAACTGTAAAAACAAATACTACAATCTCCACAAACTCATATAGATATTTCATCATTATTGAATATTGTACCATTTAAAAGTACATGTAAGTAATTCTATAGTTTCACTATGACATCATTCCCTTAATTTATATTATATATAACTGATAATTATTTCCAAATTATTATTTCTATTTTCAGATATAAATCAAATCATTATTCTAATTATGTACACAAACGTTTACCGATAAATCAATCATTCAATTATTATTAATCGATAATTATTCATATTCAATACAAATCAGTAATTAATTGAGAATTTTTATACACGTTTATATATATATATATATATATATATATATATATATATATTGAATAAGAAAACAGTATTCTAAACAAAAACACAATACATCTTATCATAAATTGTCTTATTATCTTCATAGGGTAACTCAGTTTACATTGTTTAAACACTAAGTTTATTTATAGTTATCTGATGTTTGTTTGCTCGTTTTTATTTTCTTTCTTGTTATTAATATTTAACCAGTTTGTTTGAAATAAATTTATCGTTTAAATAATACTTGTATTTGCTTACTTTTGAAGAAAAAACATAACCTCTAAACAGTATTCAAATATCAAATATTATAATACAGGTTCAAATTCAATTTCGCCTATATCATATCATTTTAAGAAATTATAGAACACTATACATACAAGAGAATAATATAATTATCAGTATAGGATTGTGCTGATTGATGATTTCTAATAGAGATCATGAACCGATCAATATTAGGCAACCACTGCAAACCTGAATGCCGACTCTGTGGTTTAGAAGTTAAGCGTCCGCGCCCAAGGTCCTAGATTCAAGTCCTGCGTGTGAGATTGTGGATGTGCACTGTTGAAGCGTCCCATAATAGGATGAAACGGTCATCCAGTGCTTCCAGGTTTTCAACGGTGGTCTAACACTATTTGATTCATAATCTCTATTACAATAATATAATTAAAAAAATGAATTTTACGTACATTTATAACCTAATAAATAAATGAATCATCTTGCAAGAGTTAAATTAAGACAAATATGAAATATCACTATTAATTAGATCAATTTTATTCTCTAATGTTTAGTAAGTATAAATAACAATGGGAAGATTCAAGTAAAACAACGCCAAGTGAATTTAAACTTCATCACATTGCACAAGCACGTGGCTATCAGCGCTCAGTAGCTAAGTGGATAACGCGATGGCGTTTGGTGCGAACGGTACTGGGTTCGAGTCCCGGAGTGAACATCAACTCTGGGATGTAGGTACATCCAGCTGATGATTCCCAAGTAGGACTAAGTGGCGCGCGTCCTGGATTCCACTGCTAGCCAATATCTATCTTTGCCTAAAAAGCTTGGAAATTAAAGTTATATCGAGGCAATCCGCACAGGATGCACATATGCCAACATGAGACTGATCAATTGCAGTCGTAAATAACAATGGGAAGATACAAGTAAAACAACACCAAGTGTACTTAGTGTGTTGTATGTCGTTTTTCGGATCTCATTTCTTCATTCATTTAATAAATGATTGTCTCATGATAGAGTGCGATTTCTTTCTTTTTTTTTTACCAAAGACTTCATTTCAAGTATTTTTATCATAGTCAGTTGGTCACAACGTAGAACCTAGTATGTACATGCATCAATTTAAGTTGCTATAACCCATTAACACAGAGAGATGTTGTCAGACCAAATCCCAGAATAGCAGATGTAGCAACAGTATTACGGGGGCCAGATACGATTAGACATCAAATATACGATTCGAGGGAATTTAACTTGGTGAAAGGAAAACAGAACTATGAAGAATTCAGACTCAGAATTCTGGGGAATAAGAAGAATGGACGCACCTGCGTAGTTGCAACAGATTTCGACCCATGTTATTCAAAAATTTTATCATATGATTATTATGTAGTGTTCATCTACTATGCACGTAAATTCTAATATCAACAAGAGCTTAGAAAACATCAGAGTACCATACCTTTAACATTTGATGCAACGACTGTCCACTAAATGAATTTAGAACTATTTGAATAAAAACATAAATCCATGACTTAAGAAAGTTAGTACTGAAGATGCAACCACATAGCAGCGATGAAGTATGTTTCTTAATCCTTGGTCATTTTGACTATACGGTTATATAAATTTGAAGTACTGTCGGGTGTTTGATATGCGCGATCGATCATATTTTAAAGACAAACATAATATTCATAAACATTTTCTCCCAGATAAATGTGACCGCAATAACTTTGTCTTCTCTAAGTTAAAAGAGACTTAGACTATCAGTTTGACCGCCTTAGCAGGAAACACATATTAGCGTCTGCGGACACTATAGAGTGAGCATCAGTGAAGCAGGTTATACTATAATATATGTGACTAACAAGTATGCCTGTTGACACTCGCCAGCCAATTACGGATTACTCGGACAGAATATATCAGTAAACTAATTTGTGATTTTGCTAAAAAACACTATTAGCAAGCATTAAAAAGGTTCTTTTAGTGGGAACTATAGAAGCTTTCAGAAAAGAGGGAATACATAGTATTCATACCTATTAGATTGTATTTCATTTTATTTATGACTATTCTTGTCATTGAAACGATTCCATAATGCTAGTTTGTAGAGAGAACATATATGATTAAGATAGTTATATTATTGGATGATAAAAGGACTGATTAAACTAACAAAATGGGCATCAGGACATTTCTCTGATAATTTACCGTGTTAAACTGTCTACAGTATCGTTTTCTTTACATTGTTCCTACTTTAGCAACTGAATGCCCTAGTAATCCGCTAACTATACAACTTAGAGTATAACATCAACTGTATTCTATAAGTTGCATTATAATAAAACAAAGGAACTTAAATGTTATTGGACAAGCCTGGCTGAGCGAGATTCGACCCCAGCTAGTACATGAAAATATACACGGTTAAACAAGAGAAAATACGCTACATGTGATTCTCCTTCTTCTAATTAATCAAACTGGTATACAAAATGAGTAATTTTGTATAGTATACCACCACAATTTATAAACATTGTGACAACTTGATATACTCTTGCCGAAAGATGAACCAAAATAGTTTTCATCGACAAAAGTTGCAGTTTTCTAGGATATTCATCCAATAATTCTACAAGCAATCATTTTCACAAACACTTTTCAGCCAATGTTTGCGTTATCATCATTTATCAATTAGCACTCACATGTCGTTAGTTGGAGCTGTTTGAAAAGTTTAATACTCTTGGATGGGGAGTCAGCTTTCTTTATTAAGATGCTTTCATGCAACGGCTTCCACAAGGCTTAGTCCCTTCACGAGGTATGTGTACTTTCATAAGTGGGAGTGTTATAGCTGACTCCTACGCTTAAATCAGGTTGATGGACACATTACATCACAAACACTATTTACCGACATTTTATTTGATTTACCGAAAAAGGTTTACAGAATGAACTTAAGTAGAAGAGTAAACTTAGAATCATATAGTAATATTTATGATAAGATTGAAATTCAATGTTTCAAATTCCATACATGCAACAATATAACAAATGGCAATAATAATAAATCAAGTATTTAGATAGTGTAATAAACATAGATACTAAAAGGAAAGAAAAATAAATATTTATTATGCTAGATGTTGTTGTAATTATCAATCCCACTGTTAACGGAAATAGACAATTGGATTATTCATTTAATTAATTACGGAATTTTCGACCTTCATTTACTCCGAATAAAATTTCACGTAGTTGTGGCATTAAACGTTCACTAATTTGATCTAAACGACTTTCCAACGTGTTTACTACTTTAATACGCCCATCTTTATTGTAAACTTCAATCCCACCAGCGCTAAATTGAGAAAAAGTTTGATAGTTCAATATTTGGGGATACATAACAAATTATGAATAAAATTTTTTGATACCAAAGTAATGATAAGATACAGTTAATGAGTTTCATATTTAATCAGACTTAGATTACATAACTACATATATACTACATGCTAATAATCAAAACAAAATCAAACTAGTTATTTTGACGGAGAAATTTACTCTAAATACACGATGAGTACGATATTTATCTATTTATTGCCCTGTATAAACAGGTGATTCCTAATATTACTGGTTATTTGTTTATTTAAACAAACATTGGTAAAGGAGGCACCAAATATATATGCCACAGTTTGTCATTTAGTTTGTGTGAGGGCTAGAATACTGTCCGGTTACCCAAGCCAAAGCAGATGGCTTTCTTAGGGTGCCACACCTGGAGCCTTCAACCTAAAGGTCTAATCCACAAAGAGATTCAGTCCAATGGTAGCCGGTCACCGAAAATAGGCCGGACATTCACTTTACGTCCTTTCAATTTCGTAAAAGCCACCCCCGCCGCGAAAAGGCAGTGAGTAGGACTTCTCTGACAGTAGCTGTAAACACGGGGCCATGTGAGAGCATTTGGAGAGGGAGAGCGGACTCTCGTCACCCTCCGTAGTATCGATATTACTGGTAATGGAGACCATCTTGAGTAAACAAATCGCTCCTATATACACAAGCAAAAATATGGATTTGTATTCAAACAATAACATTGCATTACCTATTTACTATTCTTAGTAATTTCTATACACTGTTCGATAAAGCAGATAAAATATCATTACATGTTAACTTGCTTAGTAGGATCCAAACAAGATTAACTATCGACAACAAATAAACTGAAAACCACTTTGGGCTAAACAGATAAATTATCATTTAAATACGGTAGGACTTCGACTACAGGTACTACCTGTAGATAATCATTATTTGCCAAGACTACCGAGTAATGCAGTTGTTAGGAAACGGGTACTAGGTAAGGATGGCAGATCAATTGAAGTAGTGAAAATTCATCAGTTGAGATGGCTGGGACACGTGTTACGTATGCCCAACCACCGACTGCCCCGACGTGCGATGTTTTATGGTGTAGGAGTAGGATGGAAGAAAGCTAGGGTCGGCACAAATCCATGAAGTCACTGACAAGTGGACTGAACCATGTTGGTAAGTGTAGACTACCTGGTTGGGATCCGCGAGACGATAGCAACGAAGGGTTAGACCGTGAATGACATGGCTCAAAAATCGTTTGCAATGGTGCAGGCGCATCCACTCTTTGTGTTCTCTCAAATTCTAATCTTCTGAATTCTTCATGTCCCTTATTTCCTCTTTCCAAATTTATTTCACTGGATTATACTCCTTGAATAACATATTTAAAATCTAATCTTTCCGATTACTGCCTATACTTTTACTAACTCTACCACTGTGGCATTTGAATCGACAATTGTATCTGTGTGCTAATATGGTTAGGTAACTCGAACTGATGTATGTACGAACGAAGTTCTAAGGTGTTGATAACTGACTGAAGACTATCTCAAAAACCAATAGAATTCAAATGAATTCCCTTTCAGTCAAAATTTATAAATTGAATACATCCGCATTAATAAAATTGATATTTCTAAAGCCAAAAACCAAATTTATCGAGCATCTAAGAACATCGTATAGATAAACCCAGGAAAACATACATAGACGTTTAGTAAATCTGAGGGTGAAATTAGACCTTATTAATTGATTATTGCAGTTAATCAAAAAAAAATTAACGCAATTCAGTGATAATGTACGAGTACGGAAATGCCGTTTTGAGTCACACATTTTTGTACGGGCTAATGATACGATTTGACTGCGCAACATAAAATAGACTGGGTGGAGCTAGAAAATGTATCTCACTGGTTGAGTAGGATGTATTAACCCATAACAATATTTTGTATCTAATTTGGTTAGCCTAATTATAGATAACTGGTAACTTGGTGTTTAAATACAAAAACACTTGATATTGACTTACAGGTTATCAGGTAAATAGTTGTTATCAATTGTGACTTTGCAATCAGTACCCGTCTGCTTTCGATAGGCGGCAATACATTCTGGTACAACATTCTAAAGTTAGAGATGAAAGAATTTTGTAGGACAATCGGGTTGACTTAAGGAATAGTGATGATTAATAATTATCTGTTGATTTACGATGATATTTACCTTGATACATAAGAATGTCGTATAAGAACAAGAATGAGGATATTTTGTTAAATTGGAAATGTCTTAATCCCGTAAAATAATAAAAATGAAGAACCTAACCTAGTAAAAATAAGCAATGTCAGACATTTGTACACATCTAAGCGTATCTTCACATCTTTGGCATAACTTGAGGTCCCACTCCAGAATGATTTTTGTTGTAAAATAACTGGTGATACCACATTCAACTTCTTAATTACCAATATTTTTTTCTAGTACTCAATAATGATTACAATTCACACAACAGTTGAGACACATTTTGTAATGTTAATCTACCACCAAAGTAGACAGCAATTAAGATGCTAAACATACCGGCAACCGTTATCATATTTATACTAAAAATTGAAATTGGAATTTTTACATTTTTTATTGTGGAGGGTGTACATTGTGGAATGGGTTGACAAAAAATAAGATATTACAGTTAGAAGAATGAGGACATACTTGCGTTAAATCACGATCAACTTGACGGCATCTGATAATAACTTCTGGTTCCAGTAACTGGAAAAGCCCCTGGAAATATTTGTAAAATGGCAAAACAATTTTGAGGGTATTATACTGTTGTAATGTTTGATATTTTAATATTAACTAAGAACGTTCCGAGTACATTAACACAATTTAGTCAAAAAATTGGCTAGTGTACTCAGTATTCATATTTTGCAATTTCGCTGACATCAATAACGTTATTAAAAATACCAAGTAAAATCAAGTGCAAAAATTATGACGTAATTGGCATTATTCACGTTGGTTTATAGATTAAATCAACTCAAATTCAAAAAAGATTGTTGATATACTTATTCAATCATTCTTTAATGACATTCAAAAACTGTTGAGAAGCTCGATAATGGAAGAAAACTGATTACTATTTCCCTACCATTATTGTCAATGAGGCACAATATGTGACCCTAACTAGGGATAACATACGAGTAAAGGAAGTTACGAGAAACAAAGTATGTTGATTACCTTTTATCACGAGTGGTAATAATTGTACCAAAAAAATCTACTTGAACACTGCTAAGAAAACAAAAGATTACAATAGACTTGATCGCCAACTTAGTACTATTTCATACCTTTTATTCTTTAATCTCGCATAGTTTCCAAACACTTTCCATACTTAGTTTAATACGATTGCCTACGCGTAATTCGTGTTAATCATAGACAAATAAGAATAAATGTTATATTTGTTTATCTAGCCTTTAGACTGAACTGCTTCTAGTATAAAGTGACTTCATGAATGTAACTTTCCACAAGCATGGAGGACCTTAAATATTATTCACCAGAAAACAAGTTTAGATACGTATAAAGAATGCGGAATGAGGATCAGACTAGCCACTAAAATCGAGAATGATATAAATCAGTAGAACATGACTGCCCAAACTTTACCTCTAAGACAAGTCCTGAAAGGCATTTCTGATAAACATCCCGATCTCTGGTAACCATCCGTAGACGTTCCCGAGCTTCCTTAAGCAACATCTGCAAAAGCTATGTAATTTACAGAACGTACTTCGATGTGATTTTCTCTGCTCTGCAAAACCTTGAGACGAGACTGGTTTTTTAAGTTAGAATCCTGACTAAATAAAGACAAGCATAGTAAGACGGAAGAAAACCTACATTTTCTTGGTTAATTCTATCTGTTTTTCCTTTTTTGAATAGTACTCCATTATTTTGAGCCGCTGATTTTGTACTAAACGGGACTTTTCTATTTGAAACTCTTCTTCGGCCTGTAGAAGTTTATAATGTCACGACAATTAATCAACGAACTTTGGCATCTATTTCCTCCACCTTTTCTCGAGCTTCCTGGTCTATAAACGCCATCATGTGACGAATCTTAATAATGTGATAAATACAAATCGTCAAAGTAGGTTACCTGACGTTGCACTTCTGTATCATTCAACGTCATGCTTACACCTGATTACGTTGCTCAAGTACTGGAACGGACTTTGTAACAGCCGCTGTCAAATAAACGGTACGTTCGTAATAAACTGGTGCATTTGTGCAATGTATCTGATCATCCTTATAATCGTTTCGATAGTACTTAGAAACTTTCTATCTTTATTAAAGTCTTTCTTTTAACGCTTGTCAATCTGGCAATAACTGTTTTAGTGGATTCAGCCAACCGATGACTGTCATCCTATCAATCCTCAATAATAAGAATAGTAGGTTTCGATTCTTTGTTTACCAGGAAAAGTTCAGGTTCTCCTTGAAAATGTTCGTTGATGGGATTGATACCACTTGTTTGGATAAGTCGTTCCATGCACTGACCACTAGATGATAAAAACGGAACCTCATTCCGTGTCTATTAAACCGTGGTTTTTGAACTTTCTTGGCATGGTCTTGAGGGTTACTAATTCCAGAGGAAGCAAAATAATAAGACATGTTCACATCAAAATCGTAATCAAAGATACGGAATATCAATATAAGGTCATCTTGTATCTAGTATTCGATAACGGGAAAAGGTTCGGGCTCTTGAGCTCTCGTCGTGAAGGTGTTTTGGAAGACTCTTCGTTAATTTTGTTTACCCATAGTGTCCTTAGTAAGAAATGGGCCGGCATTTTGGATACGGTACCCTATATTTGGTCTTGGATAGGTGGGATATTAAATCAGAAACATCTCGTCAAAGCTTTAGGATGTTCGGCAAGGTGACCATAACCCTCGGAAACCTTTGGCGGCTGCTGCATTGCAATGTTTAGTTGTCTTCAAGTCGTGACTCGCTATGACTCCTAAGTCTTTGTATTCTCACACACATTTTAGCTGTTTTATTCCACACTTCTATTGTCATCCACTCATAAATCAGTAAAGTGGATGTATTAAGAAAGATTTTCTCTACAGTTGGCATCCTATTCGTCAGAATTAAGCAGTAGAAAGTAGGTATCCTACTCCTAGGCTAGATCTAAGTTATCGATTACACAGACGCTTGGGTTATGTAAATATACAACTGACTCGGACCTCTCAGAACATATGTATATCACGTTGAAATAACTGCCGGATGATTTTGTTTTCACGCCTTAAATGGCCCTCAGTTGACTCCAGTTTATATTGAAAGAATATACGCCCGTATTAGCCTTGTATATATACTCATCGTCTGTCTGGCACAAACTCAGCACTTGCATAAAGTGAACAATGTATAAATCATAGAAAGCGAATAAAATTACAGGTGCTAAGGACACCAAAGTTAAGCACATGTAAAAGTTCATAAGATATAGTTAACAATTCCATGGGTGATCGGTTACACATGATGATAATATGATCCCCTATCAAATTAAAATGATTATTTTCGTGACCAGGCAAAATACACCATCTGGACATATGATAAGATATACTATAAACAGCGATGAACAATTGTTTTCACACATTGACATTTGGACGATTCTGAGTCAGTAACAAAGACGAGAATTATCGCTGATCTTTAAAGTTACGAACGTTATACTAGGAATACTCTATGAGTTTGAAGTAATAAAACGAATTAGTACCAATCCCAATAAGTCTAGAACTTTGGCTGGGCACAATGAGGAACCCAATTCGGAAGTACATAGTATATGGTATTGTCGGTTTAACTGAAACATAAGATATTTAATCATAGAAAATGCATGTGTTATTAATCACACTCTCTTTTGACTAAAACTTGGTGCTGTGTGAAAATAACAGGCAAATTGAATTCATGATCAAACTACTCTCCCTCGTCTTTAAAATGCCACTTTTTCTCCTTGTATAGATCTACAGACGAATCTGAGGCAAAAAATTTTTATCAGTAGATACTGACAAATGAAAGCAAAAAATCTGTCCTGGCCCGACCTCCTCGAAGTCTTCCCTTTGAAGCATTCAAAACCATATATCTTAAAATTTACGTTAAACTGCTCTTCACCGCAGGACTATTGCGCGATTGTTAGCTATTCGGAAACCTTCAAAGTTGGTAGAAGATATGAGACACAAGTTAGTTGAAGGACAGGCAAAAAATAGTAATTTGATGTTCACATGACCCCTAAAAGTTTCCACAAATCAGATACCTCAAATAGCATATTCGTCCAGAAACTGTATACAAACCTCTTTATTTAAAAAGAAATATTTGTGACTTCAGTCGTTCGTAGGTTGGTCATAACCTTATGGCAACTTTCTACAGGTGGAAGCGAGCATAGGTGAATGTGTGGAAGAAAGCATGACAAAAATAAAATAATAAATATTCTCGAATAATAAGATGTTACATGAGGTCTACCAGATTAAAGACCAAATCAAACCGTTACAGATGATACATGTTTTACTATAATGAGTTGCTCAGTTAGGTTGGTATATTATAAGGTGTATTTGCTATACAATCAGTGGGACAACACATCTCACATGTGAATGTAAATAACCTTAGTCCCAATACTTCTAATACTATCGAAGGTAACGACAGGACAAATGAACAGAAAATGAGAGGATATATTTATGAAAACATCCCTACGAAGCCTAACACGCGTTTAGGGAAGGCAGGTCCTGTGCTATCAATCTACTCATAGATTATGAACCTGGATGACCTGCTTGAGCCATAAGGTACCGGTTTGACAGTACCTCATATGTAAACAATTTTGCACGGTCACTCCAGAGTTGTTCTGAGCGCTTCCTAAAACGTGCGTACGGCACCAACTTAAAGCCCACATCGTCGATGCGCCACTTCTTAAACGATGTCTCTTAGAGCAACTAAAAAGACGAGGAACTAAGTAGATGATATTATATGTGAAAATTATATTCGAAATAATCTCAGCGATTGAAATTTAAATAGTTCCAACTTTTCGTCCAGCTAAATTGTCTAAACCTCTTCATGGTAATAATCAAAATCATCGAAGAAATATTTAGCTTTTAAACAATAAAAACTATATTGTGTTAAACCAAACAAGTTAGCTAGACGAAACGTTGGAATTATTTAAATTTCAATCGCTGAGATTATTTCAAATATAATGACTTCCCTACACTCGGAGCCCAATTTCTGATGATATATCTAAAAGATAGGTCTTTTGGGGATAGATTCTAATAGCTGGAATTATTCTCGTTGAGCTACTGAAAAATATGGGGTGATCTGATAATGGCATACAATAAATTAAGCACGCGAAGTCATCCAAAATTGAGCATACTACTAGAACGTCATCACAACGCTTCTCTAGGTAACCCTTAAAGATAACACGTCAGAGAGCGAATACTCAATTCCGTTTTCAGTTTTTTGCCATTATGAATTGCTCCCATCTGAAATGCTCCCCAAACAAGGTCACCACAGCCTATCAGTGGATAACTTAAAAGTGAGACTTGATGGACACATACTGACAGACAGATTACCGTTTCCCTTTTGGACCAGCTGTGTCTCATGCATGTCTCATGATTTACAACGATTATCATTACAGAATGTCAGTAACCACTTTCTGTGGTTCCCTCTTATTCTTTCAGTTTCATCTTCTTAAATATTTCTAATCAACTAACTTATTATTCTTGAAACAATCGTTTTCTCGTAGCACTCGAATTACCACTTTATTATTTTCAAATTGCAGCCAAATAAAGATGCCACAAGTATACAGAGTTTGACAACGCCTTTACCAGTCAAACATTCATAATCGAAGTATACCAACCCTTTCGAATCAGAAGTCAGAAATGAAGAGGTTCGAAGTTATGTTTGAAAGGCTGTCTATAACTCGAAAAGTGTTTGATCTAAGCTGGCTAACAGTTGTGTGAGATGTAGATCACGACATACCCATACGTGACCGAGCGCATTCAGTTATACGTGTTCATTAAAATTAATGAGGTCAGCGTCAAATGTTAAAAACTTAAAGGACAATCCGATCCTGGGGATTTTTCTTACCGCTACACAAACAACCTCCTGTTTAGTAACATGATAGCTGCTGGCATGCAGGACCCATAATCTCCTGAAACAATCGCATTCTCTTAAAATAAAGATATAGAAATCCCCAAGTAACTACAAAGCTTATCAGAATGAGCGTGATCGAATGAACAGAATACCACATTTGGACATTGTTCGTCAATTGACTGCCATTGAAATATTTAAACATTTAATCGATAAATTCGTCAAACAACTATGTGCGTGGGTGGTAAGAAATGCCCACGTATACATCTGCATACAAGCTCCACAAGATAAATCACAAACTATGAGCTTTTGGGGATCTATCGTCCCCAACAGACATTACCAAATACCCGGAAATGTAGCGACACGAGAAGAAATCTCTGGAATTATGGTCATCATCAATATATGTTGAAGAACAGATTTATAGATACAAAACTTTTACGTAAGTAGGACCACGCCTGCAAGGCCGATACACGCCATTCGACTAACTCGAACTAATTTAATCAATTCTTCTCGCCTTGTCTACCGTTGGGTTTATATCCACGTTAAATGTTGAATATCTTTTTTCACAGTTGTTTAATGTTCATCTTTTAGGATTGTATAGTTAGGATCTGATGTCAATCGATTTTTAAAGGCTCGTTACGAAGATATTAGAGAAGCTTTTTATAATGCATTTTAGTGGAAATGATGGTGAAGTTTTATTGAAGTCCAGCGGTTGTTTCTATGACTGCGTTACGTTATGTCCGATGCCGAAGTTTGTGATTCAGTTGGAAAAGATATTCAGAAGGAAATATCAGACAAACTTTCTGCTGCAAAAGAATGGGGAAGTAAGCTTTCCGTGGTATTCCTGAACCTTTGTCTTAGGTTATTTATTTTCAAAAGCCGTGAAGTCCAGTGAGGAAGCAGTTAAAAGACTTAGTGATCGAATAGATTTAACCGAAATCAAATCAGTTGTAAGTGATGTAACAGCTTCTGTCAAACAGGTGAGGCTTTTTGAAAGTCCTGTTTTACATTTTTCCATTTTTTTGTCTATTCGTACATATATTCACCAGTATTTATCAATCGAAGTGCTTTATTAGATGTAAATGTTTGGTTTTTATTTGTCCGTCACTCATTTGGATTTTTAATTCAGTAAGATGTATATCTAATATCTGTATCAAGGGTAGTCTGAGTATGTGTTTACGAGTTACAGTCTGAAATTTCAACTGTATTACAAGACTCAAGGAAATCGTGTTTTTCACTTGGATTTTAGTAAACTGAGCAATGTTTCTGAGCCACATACCCAAGTGGAGAACACAACTCTTCTAGATCATGTCATTCTACATTACAAACTTAATGAGGATGATTATCGAGTAGGGAAATTGTATTTTCGTTTGCTAAGTAACTGTAGTCCAGTCCATAGCACAGTGCAGGAAACTCTTATTCTCCTTAATTGCAATTCTGTCAATATAGTCAGCCATATAGTCGGACTACTTGTAGAATTCGCATCACCACTGTGTTGTACATACTTTGTAATACCCTCAAGTATATGGTTGTTAATATGACCGTTGGCCTTTAATACATTGTCCCTTATCAAGTGCAATTATAGAAACTATTACACCATAAGAGCAGGCCGTTGTATTTCTAGTTTCCACGCTTTGATCTTATTTCTCTACTCAAATTCAACCCCAGTTTAATTCAAACCCTTAGCTGAGCAATCATTCTAAACGGTATTTGCTGTGACACGGAAAAGTAAATTTCGAATTCGATTCCAGTTATATTCATCGTTCGGAAACGTTTTGGACGCAACTCATCGGGATTGGTTCATTATGCAGACAGCACGTTAAGGAAGACCGATCTCGAAAATCATGAAACATTAGCTTCGGTTGAGAATAGAAGGTTTACACTATAGATTTGAGTCTAATACTACTACTTAGACCTCTAGGTCAAAGGCTCGGGGAGTGGTCCTTTAAGAAAACCACCTGTTTTCGTTTGGGTACCCGGGCAGTATCACAACCTACACACAAATCAAGTGACGTGTGGCGCATATGTATTCGGTGCCCCTCTGTACCAATATTTATGTTCAAATAAATAAATAAATAAATAAATAAATAAATAAACGGTGTATACAAATCTAGTCAAAACGTTGAAAAATGTTTAGCCTACTTCATCCCAATCAAAATTTTGTTGGTGACCATCTTATTGTGTTTGATATAATTTTGAGAGGGCGGTTTATGTTCTCAACGGTTTAGTTTTACACTCAGTTTAGGTATCACTGCAGACCACTCCTAATAAGTGCAAGAAAATAATTTTTAACAATTGTATGTCCAAATAAAATTTACCAGGTAACAGTATATTTGTTCGACATTCTGTGTATGCTAAAAGTTTTTGAGTTATGCTGTCTTAAATGTAATTTCCTCGTTACTTCAGGATACCTGATCAATACGCTCATCTGCACTTGAATATCCTCTAGTTAGCAATCGTTTGCTATTTTTGAATCCCAGATCTCTGAAAACTAAAATGATCAGTCTTTAGAAGGATTTCTCAATTTTCATTTGCGGAAAGTACATCAGTCTAGCTGTTACTTTGTTACTATCTTATCAGACCTTCATAATCAGAAAATCAAACTTTTTCTGTAGATTGAAGCTGAAACAAAGGGATTTGAAAAGTTGTGCAAAATTATTCAAACTACCTCTCATTATTTCTCTCAACATCTTGAGTTTTCACTGGTCATTTCATTATTCATCAACTTGTTCACGTTAAGTGTGTTAAATATTTCAAGTAATTTCCGACTTTTACATAACGCTAACCAGTTGGAGTGAGGTTTGCAGTTTACTACATTTGCCACCTATCCAATAGACAAATTACTTTATCAGGTGTTATGTTTTTTGTCTAGCTACCTGTTCTGTAGTTAGATATACAAGAAGATTTTTTTAGGACCTGTTAATAGCCCTGATATTCTAAGCTGCTAAATATGACTTTGAGACTGCAAATGCATGGGTTCGACTTGCGAGTGATTAACCTTGGGAGCAAAAAACTGCTCTGTTCGGTGACTAATGATCTGCTACGCCGACACTTAGTAGTTGGCAAGAGAAGATAAAAGACGACGGTAGCAGAAAATCTCTATGTTTGAATGCTTTCTAGATCAAAAGAGTACACAACCAAATGTATGAGTGTTTGGACCATAGCTCATAATAAGCGGAATAATGCAATATATGCCAAAAATAGGGCTTTTAAGGTAGAAGAATATGATTTAAAGCTCGCGTTTAAATTTTCAAATTTTAAATCCTAGAAGACAATAATTCATAAATTAAAAGAAAATTTATGATAAAGGAAGTCGCATACTCAGATTAGGGATTTAGTGAATTAACGTCCCGGAAAGTACCTTTCATAGTTCGTCATTTCGTCTTCATTCTTTCCCTCATAACATCAGGTCAGGTCAACTTTGAATTACTTTACACATGTTTTCAGTCCACCTAATTTTCCTTGCATAAACACATTTATGCTTAAAACGGCCAAGGTGTTATTCTCATCTATTCCGACACAAATTTATTAACTCGTTCATAATTGAAATTCTGCAAATGTTTTTCATGTAAGCAGAAATATCTGGACGATGATCAATAACGATATAGTTTGTTTGTGTCCACTTTTTTTTATCAACAATCGCTAAGCTAGACCATTGAGAATTACGGGTTAGTGATTTGAGTTTTTAGATTAATAAGATGTATGGATTCAACGCTAAGGCTCGGGGTGTGGCCCCCTAAGAAAACCACCTGCTTCGGTTTGGGCACCCGGGCAGTATCACAGCCCTCACACAAATCAATTGAGATTCGTGTGGCGCATATGTATTTGGTGCCTCCTTGTACCTATACCTATGTGTTAAAATAAATAAATAAATAAATAAATTCAACGCTAATCAATGGATCCAGTGCAACGATGTAACGTAACCAAGTAACAACGGCTCACGAGACTAGGTTGTTGACGTGAGTATACAGATAAACAAATATTTGAAAATAAGACATGCCAAGTAGAATAGGCTTTCTTTTATGTAATGAGATAACTTACTTATGTGAAGAACGTTAAACGCAAAAATATACATAACTAAAAGTTATTTAAAACGTAAGCGATTGGGCGATACTGATTTCGTAGGTTACTCAAGTATCAATAAGATTAAAACCTGTTAAATTTAATTCTCGTCCGACATATCGTATACATCATCTTTATTTATTATTGGTTGGGAGAGGCTTGAAACAAGATTCCGAAAAGCAGTCGTAGTGATTGACTCATCGATACGGAATATTAAGGCTCTCTCCACCGTATTTCACTTTTCCTACTTTGGTCTTTTTACCTTCTCTTCGACGTCAACAGATAGTATGACTTCATTTGTACCCTTTACATTTTGACCTTCGACAGAATTCACGCTTCAAAATTCGTTCAGTCGATGTACATATATTAGCTTATTTTATGCTTCACGTTTTATTATGACTAGCTCACCAGATTGTAGCTAACTTTCAACTAAGACCCAATTAGTTATATTGACTTCCTCATAATATTATCCCACCCATAAGCAGTCGACTTGTTTTTTGTAAGTGAATAATCTTAAATCATCAAATTTTATGCTATTTCAGTTTATGTTAGGCTTTTTTCAAAATTGTTGAACTATTACTGTCTATAAACTCAGTAAGATTCCTATCTTTTTATATCTACGAGGTCCCACTCATACGTGAGTTTGAAAAAGCTCAAGCTGACTTTGCTGTAACATCTCAAAATAAGAATGAAGAAGCAATCCGTTTTCGTTCATCATCTCAATCTGAACTTCCACCATGGCATCCCGATATATGCGGACTAAGTGATTCTGATGCTTTATCTTCACTGAAAGAACAAATCTTAGCTTTAAGTCAAAATCCGAATAACTTTCTTATTTCTCCTCCTGAAGAAGCTCAACTCAAATGGACATCACCAATACCTGACAATTTATTACGTGAAGCTCAAATCCTTTTAAAAGAAGATCCTAATTTAGGTTCTATAAGGTATCTACTTGTCCCTAGCAAGTAAGTTGTGCATAATAATTGATCTAAAAGTTAACCTTTCCAAATCACTTATCATGGTCTAGCACGTTACTGACTATCTAGAAAATACAGGTTTTTAATTTATTAGTCATTGTGTTACTCAAAGGAGATGAACTTGATCCAAAGCATCTCTTTTTAGCTTTATATAATCATATGAATAGGAAGGCTCACTTAGTGTGTTTCTGATTTCTCTACCTCGTTGCTTTACTGAGATTATTAAGAAGTATTCCACGAAAAAGACTCATGTTGTGATCATAGTCAATATATTTAGCTGATTTTTTGTTTCCACATTAATTCGTTTCTGTCAACCAGTCGATGTAACTATGTAGTTTATTGATTAATGCACTCGACTGTCAAGCCATATAGTTTAGACACGAACATTAATCTATATATACTTCATTTAAGACAGGCTAGGTAATGTCACTAGCTCTCATAGTGGGTCTTGAGCCTGAGTACATGAACCTCTATATAATGAATGAATTAAATTATTATACGATGCTCTTACACAAACTTGCGTAATTTATATTAGTGAACCATATCTTTTTTGATAAGTTGTTTCGGGAATTTTTATTTCATCGAGATTATTCTTACAATATTATGTAACTCAACCCCAATTGTAAGTAAATAAATGATCCAAATACATGTTCAAAGACTACATCATTTTCATCTTACCTGTGGTAAACGTTACACAGAAATGAGGAGGGACTATGCTCAACCATCAGGTATGAAGTGTTGTTTTTCTGTTCATGCTAAAATGATATGATCATAATATTGATTGAATCGGTTTCCAAACATTAAGTGTAACCGATACTTTGAAGGTAATGATAGTTCAAAAACGTATGTTCTTAATATCGTCTGCCTATCGATCGACTTTTTTCCAGTGACCAACTGTTCAAATTACCGCGATAATTGGATAATTACTTGAATTCTTTAATACATGTACAGTTAACTAAGTTGACGATAAATGTTTCACAGTTCTGAACCATAATTGTTCATCGAAAATAAGAGAATTATCTTACCAACTATGCAACTCTATAAACATCAATTATATGCATGTGTGGATGATTTCATCATTAATATCTCTATGCTGACAGAATCACTGCTTCCAATACATGCACAAAAAATCTACACAAACCAAGTTGAATCCTTGAATTTTAACCTCTATGAAATTTCTTGATTATCGGTAGGGAAGTTTCTACCAATCTCCCCTACCAGTTTTCTTTTTGTCATTATGATTAATTCTCAAATGGAACCAAATTTTTCTACTTATTACATTCTACGTAAATAGGTTAGGGTAAAGGGAGAATTCTTAATTAAAAACAAAATCAACGGTGATATTTCTTCATTTTTATGCTTCATAATTTTAAATCATCTTAATACACTATTACATCCCATTTTTGTCCTATAGAATTAGTGAAGAGATATTTTGGAGAAATTATTTCTATCGTTTATCCTTAATACAACAATCTGCTAGCCTCTCCGCTGTTATGGATAATGCTCACCAACCAAACATTGGTAATAATGGTGGTATTACAAATGATAACAATGTATCTGACACTGATTTTGTATGCATTGAACAAAGTATGTATATTGTTATTCGGTGAAATGTTTGTACTACATTTGCATTTAGTCTAATAATGCCTTATTTCAGTCAGACATGTTGATATAGATTCCTTTTAATTTCCATAAAAATAAATACTGTGATCTGATTCAAATCATTAATTCATTGCGTTATTATTATTTAATCTAAAATATATGGCGTACTGTTTATATTTTAATTTCACCTAACTACGTAAATGTCTGTTGTATGTTGGTGTTGGTTTTTGTATGTGCCGGTTGTGGCACAGTTAGGATGTTTGCGTTCTACCAAAGAGTGAGCATGCTGCTCAGGAGTTCTCTCTATATGATCTATTATAACAGAACGTATGTATAGGCTGCAGTTATCTGATCCTAATTGTCTTTAATCCATTGTTCGTTCAGTGTGCATCCACTAAATGGGCAATGCTAAAGTTAGTCGTGAAGTAATAGGTTGAAATGGCTAGTCGATGGGTGAAATTACCAGTTTTTATCGACCTAGGTAGTTATGATATGTGTCATGCATGTCTAGTCACTTCTCAGTTATGCAGTGCTAACTGACAGGAATAAGTTGAAAAAAATCTGCGGGTAGAAAAATCAAAATATAGTATCAGTCCATGACACTGTTAACTGTTGGTAAGTGCGAGTCTCTTGGTTAGTTGCGCGCATTATTTGTCGTTTGTGATTGAAGACATTAATTTAACCATAATACACAAGAATTCAAGGACAATGAGGTACTGAGAGAATAAGTCACGAAGAATAAGGCGATAATATTGTGGAGAAATGTAAAAGGAAACTGAATTTGTCATACGTTGCTAACTCATTTTGTTGATTTTCTTTCTCCCTGCTCTAATTTGGTGTATGCCGACTGGGATCGATACGTACTCAATCCACGTGCTCGTTTTCTGTATGATGATAAGATACTTACATTTCTGAGATGAAATCCATTTGAAATCCAACACAAAGACTTAAAATAAAAAAAAACTCGATACCGAATATAAGAAATGAATTAATCTTCAATAAGAAAAGATAAATAAAGGATTCAGTTGTTGGACAGTAAGTTATTTGGACTTGTTCTGCCTAAAATCTTTAATGATTTAAAGTCTCAGTAAGAGGATGATATCTGGACAGCACAGCAAGCTATTGTGATGACTTATCGATATATAAAGTTCGGAACAGTCTAAATGCCTTAGGGAATATGAACAGTATACTTGGGTTCATATGGTACAAGATAACAAGTCTCAACAGCCTTGCAATGTAGACTACAAGTTTTTGATCATAGATATCTCCGAACCATTGCTAGCGTACCGTGAAGTTGTCGAGGGATCTCTATTGACGTTAGGTATATGATACTCAGAAACGATCGCGAATTGATTGATCTGTCAATGTCCAGCGGCTGAGATGGTTAGACCATGTTTTATGTATCCCTAGTCATCGTCTATCTGGATGTAGAAGCAAGTTAGATGAAAGCTAGGAGCTGCCAAATCAAGATGTGACGTCAATCCATGAAGTCATTGACTGTTAGATTGAGCCATGTCGGTAGGTGTAAACCACCCATTTAGTGTCCACGCTATTATGATGGCTAATGATTGTAGATATTGGGTGAGAAGGGGCACAATTGCTCGAATGGATTCACCCTCCAGATCTTGAATTCTAGTGTTCCTTTACATATATTTTTTTATTCAACCTTCTTGTGTCATATTCTAAACTTGTAGTTTTTCTTTTTATCAGTATTGCTGTTCGTTACGTTAATTTAATTTCGTTATGTTGATTTGGTATAGTAACTTGGGATAACGTATTAACCCAAGGTCCTGGTTAGACATTAATACCACTGGACGCCGACTCAGTGGTCTAGTTGGTTAAGCGCCTGGTGCGAGACTGATAGGTCCTTGGTTCGAATCCCACGAGGCGGGGTCGTGGATGCGCACTGCTGAGGAGTCCCACAATAGGGTGAAACGGCCGTCCAGTGCTCCCAGGTTTTCCATGGTGGTATAGCTTCAATTGACTCATGATCTCAACTATTGAACTTACTACAATCTCCACAAAATCCCTTCTGATGCATATTTTTATATAGATTTGGTGTTTTGTTAGCAGCAACTTTCTTACATATTATTACTATTATTATTATTATTGTTTATATTTTACTCTTTTAACTTTTAGATCCTATTTGGTCTAGAATGAATACAAATCTTAAAGAAAAGGAAAAAGCTAATGAAGGTTTAAATAATAATAAGAATAATCGTAAAATAAATAATTCTTCTATGCAATCAAAAATAACATCAGATAAATCTTCAAGATCTAAAGAGAAATTTAAAATGAATTCAACAAACATTTCTAAAGATTCATCAACTTCTATTTTAAATAATTCACAAAATAATGATAATTCTTCTCATACTTCTTCTAGTAAGTATTATAGTTATGTATAATATAAACGTATTTAATTGATTTGTTAAAAGTTCATTTACTTTTTATATATATTATATGATTTATGTATATAGTTGCTATGTTTAATAATCACCTTAAATTTTACATTGATATTACTTACTTACTTACGCCTGTTACTCCTCGTGAAGGAGCATAGGCCGCTCACCAGCATTCTCCATCCAACCCTGTCCTGGGCAATCCTTTCAAGCTCTTTCCAGTTCTTATTCATCTTTTTCATATCTGCTTCTATTTCCCGACGTAATGTGTTCTTTGGCCTTCCTCTTTTCCGCTTCCCTTCAGGATTCCAAGTTAGCGCTTGTCTCGTAATGCAGTTTGATGATTTCCTCAATGTATGTCCTATCCATTTCAATCGTCTTTTCCTAATTTCCTCTTCAGCTGGAAGCTGGTTGGTTCTCTCCCACAAAAGGCTGTTGCTGATGGTATCCGGCCAATGGATGTTGAGTATCTTGCGTAGACAGCTATTAATAAATACCTGTACCTTCTTGATGGTGGTTGTTGTAGTTCTCCAAGTTTCAGCTCCGTACAGTAGAACTGCCTTGACGTTCGTATTGAAGATTCTGACTTTGATATTGGTTGAAAGTTGTTTTGAGTTCCATATGTTCTTCAGTTGAAAGAATGCCGCTCTAGCTTTGCCAATCCTCGCCTTGACGTCTGCATCTGAACCTCCTTGTTTATCGACGATGCTTCCCAGGTATGTGAAGGATTCCACGTCTTCCAGAGTTTCGCCATCAAGAGTGATTGGATTGCTGTTCTCCGTGTTGTGTTTGAGGACCTTGGTTTTCCCTTTGTGTATGTTGAGGCCTACTGATGCAGAGACTGCTGCTATGCTGGCTGTCTTTATCTGCATTTGTTCGTGTGTATGTGATAGGAGGGCTAGGTCATCTGCGAAGTCCAAGTCGTCTAATTGGTTCTGAGCTGTCCATCGTATGCCGTAGTTTCTCTCAGATGTCGAGGTCTTCATAATCCAGTCGACCACCAGAAGAAACAGGAAGGGAGAGAGTAGACAGCCTTGTCTTACTCCGGTCCTTACTTGGAATGCATCTGTCAGCTGTCCTCCATGCACTACTTTGCACTGTAGTCCATCGTATGAGTTCCGGATAATGTTGACAATCTTCTCAGGAACTCCGTAGTGTCGAAGAAGTTTCCATAACGTCCTCCTATCTACACTGTCAAATGCCTTCTCGTAATCAATGAAGTTGATGTAGAGTGACGAGTTCCACTCAATTGATTGTTCGACGATGATCCGTAGTGTCGCAATCTGGTCTGTGCACGACCGGTCCTTACGGAATCCAGCTTGTTGATCTCGAAGTTGAGCGTCAACTGCGTCTTTCATCCTGTTCAGTAACACTCTGTTGAAGACTTTACCCGGTATTGACAGTAGTGTAATGCCTCTGTAGTTTTCACACTTGCTCAGATCTCCTTTCTTTGGAATCTTGATGAGGTGTCCTTCTTTCCAATCCATCGGCACTTGTTCCTCCTCCCAAATCTTCTTGAATAGAAGATGAAGCATGCTTGTAGTTACTTCGATGTCTGACTTCAATGCTTCAGCTGGTATATTGTCAGGTCCTGCTGCTTTCCCGCTCTTGATTTGTCTGACGGCCATTCTGATTTCTTCTGTCGTTGGTGGATTGACATTTATAGGAAGATCTGTGTGTGCTGCTTCGATGTCCGGTGGATTCATTGGAGCCGGTCTGTTCAGGAGTTCCTCGAAGTACTCTGCCCATCTGTTGCGCTGTTGTTGAATCTCAGTGATTGGTCTTCCTTCTTTGTCTTTGACTGGTCTCTCTGGTTTACTGTATTTCCCTGCAAGCTTCTTCGTCGTATCGTAAAGCTGTCTCATATTTCCTTCTCTTGCAGCTTTTTCCGCCGTCGTTGCTAGTTCTTCCACGTATTTTTGCTTATCAGGTCTAATGCTCTTCTTCACTTTCTTGTTTGCTTCTATGTACTCTGCTTGTGCTTGGACTTTCTCTGCTCTTGTTCGACTGTTGTTAATTGCTGTCTTCTTGTTCTTTCTTTCTTTGATCCTGTCCAGTGTTTCTGTAGAGATCCATTCCTTGTGATGATGTTTCTTGGGGCCCAGAACCTCTTGACACGTTGAAGTTAATGTTTCTTTGATACCTTTCCAGCTATCCTCCATAGTAGTTTCTTCTTCCTTCAGTAGATCCTGTAAGGCTTGGAACCTGTTGTTGAGAGCTACCTTGAATTCATTGAGTTTGTCAGTATCTCGAAGGAAGGCTGTATTGAACCTTTGTGGTGCTGTTTGTCCAGTTGTCCAGTTCTTCTTTAGCTTCAGTTTCAATTTGGCCACAACTAGGTGATGATCTGAAGCTATGTCCGCTCCTCTCCTGGTTTTCACATCTTCCATTGTCCTTCGGAACTTTTTATTGATGCAAATGTGATCTATCTGGTTCTCTGTGGTGTGGTCCGGTGAGATCCACGTAGCTTTGTGTATACGTTTGTGTGGAAATGTTGTACCGCCTATGACCAATTTATTGAATGCACACAGATTTGCAAATCTTTCCCCGTTTTCATTTCTCTCTCCCAGTCCATGCAGTCCCATGATGTCTTCATATCCGGTGTTGTCCATTCCGACTTTGGCGTTTAGATCTCCCATCAGAATGGTGAGGTCCTTTCTTGGGCACTTCTCTATGATTGATTGCAGCCTCTCATAGAATTGATCCTTAACGTCGTCGTTGCTATCATTGGTAGGTGCATAACATTGGATAATGTTCATTGTGATACCCTCCTTCTTTGTTTTGAATGATGCTTTGATGATTCTGGATCCGTGAGATTCCCATCCTACAAGTGCATTTCGTGCTACTTTGGATAGCATTAGAGCAACTCCCTGAGTGTGTGGAGCATTTTCCTCTTCGTGACCGGAGTATAGCAGCATCTCTCCCGTATTTAGCCTTTGTTGTCCAGCTTGGGTCCAATGGGTTTCACTGATTCCCAGTACTGCCAAGTTGTATCTCCTCATTTCCGTTGGTATTTGACTGGTCTTCCCGGTCTCCCACATTGTCCGGATGTTCCATGTACCTATAAAAATTGTTGCTCTGGTTGTTAGAAGGGGCATCGGCCTCGTGGCTTCCGAAGGAACTCGGCTTTCACCATGAAGCGTCATATTACCTCTAACTCCCAGGGCAGGGTTTAACTGGTTTGAGTTATTTTTTCTGGTTAGCGTTTTTTTAGCGAGTTAGGTTTCTACGGGATGGGGACGCTAACCCCATACCCAACCCTCCTCCTTTACCCGGGCTTGGGACCGGCAGTAACTCTGGAAGAGCTACAGGCGGAGTTTTTACATTGATATAGTGACGATTATTTATGATCTGCTTACAATATGTGAACTTAATACACTAATTCAAACTTTAGATCAGATTTATTTCATTACTAGTAATGGTTTAAATTTTTACCTTTACTTTACTTACTTATGCCTGTTACTCTTAATGGAACATACGCTACTGACCAGCATTCTCCAACCCACTTTTTCCTGGGCATTCCTTTCTAGTTCTATCCAATTGTTATTTATTCTTCTCATGTCTATCTCCATTTCTCAACGTAATGTGTTCTTAAGTCTTCTTTTCCTCCTTTGGCCTTAAGAATTCCAAGTGAGTACTTGCCTTGTGACGCAGTTGGGTGCTTTTCTCAATATGCGCTTCTTCCTGATTCCTCTTTTTAATACTCAGAATTGAAATTTGATCAATTAACTTTGGTATATATGTATAGTGTAGATATTGACTAGATACAGTTTTTTTGCATAAGTTCAATAGAACGAATTGTTTACGGCTAGTAATGGGATCCAAGATACTCGTTTCATTCTATTCTTGGACTTGTTAGCTGGATGTATCTAGGTCCCAATGTTAATATTCACACCGGAACTTATACTCAGTGCTTATCACTGTAAACACCAATGGATTATCCACTAAGTTACTGGTGTAGTGGACGCTACTCATAGGGTTGTTTGTAAGTAGTACACAGCGGAACGTGGCATCAAGTTTGCAACAATTGTCAACCCGAGTAAAGAGTTTCAGTACACCGGAAGCTCAGCGTTGGCAAAACACTTGGAGGTCAGACGGCAAAAACACACTGAATGATGCATATGGGCAATTAATGACTGTGCATATGTATTATGTAAATACCTTGTAACTTTTCGCTACTAATATACATCCGTCCAACCGGTTGATTGACTTCTTACACTGGGACTTGTTTTGACAGTTTCATCATGATATCAACTCAAACTGATCGACAAATTTGCTAATTCCTACTTTGTATATGACTGAGTAACTAAGCTACTGAATCTATATGGCCATTAACTTGTTCAACGGGTATGATGTTTTTCTTAATGATCTGTGATATTACATTATTGAAATTCAAGACCTCAATTGATCAGTCTTTATTGCCATCCGTGTAACCTAAGCAGATTGCTTCAATTTAGCTTTTGTCACAGGTTTTAGTATATTTCGGTTCATAGTTTCTGAAAACAACCGTATGTATACTATCCATTGTTTGTTTATTTCGGATTTTTGTTTGCATCATTACATATCTTGTCTTCTTGAAGCTTCGTATTTCATTCACCGTGTCATAACAACAGAAATAGAAACGTTTAACTAATTTGAAAACTATCAAATTGTAGTAAACTTACAGGCAGGTCAGTGACAGACACGAACAACTGAGAAGAAGATTGGCTCCAGACCCCTTGGTACGACAGAAGGTGGTGAGAATCCACTCCTCCTCTCGAAATGCTCCTATATGGCTACACGTGTGTAGACACTGCCAAGGGATTCATGCTCATTGCCTTCTTGTGTCAGGGGTGTTGTTTGCGAAATCGAGAGGATGGAAAGCGAATGTGCGGCTCTTTAACAGAGTTGTTGGGTACAGAAGATCCACCTAGGGGAGTTGTAAAACCCTGATTGCAAATCAATGGTACACATTGGCTCCAGGTTCATCAGGGAATAAATGGCGTATGGACCTATTGCTGGTCACCGGCTGCCATGAGACTCCATCTCCTAATGTTGCTTCACTGTTTTGTGGAATAGACCTCTGGATCAAAGACTCGGGGGAGTGGCCCTCTAAAGAAACCACCTACTTCGGTATGGGCACCCGGACAGTATCCCAGCCCACACACAAATTAAGTGATAAATACTTTGTTGGCGCATATATATTTTGATACCCTTTTGTACTAGTGTTTATGTGTTTAAATAAGTAAACAAACGAAAAGATTTATCTATAGCTTGTAAAGACCATTCAGTAATACCTTTTGAATTAGCTAAACCTATTTACAGAGAAATTGCTTTAAATGAGACGATAAATAGTGAAACTATAACAAAAATCTCATGATCAATGATCAATCTGCGACCGAGAGAATAAAGAAATTTTATCTAGCAAAAAGTGCAACCCACTTTGGGCAGGTCCTCATTCACCAAATACATCTTTTGTTTGATTTAAATCTGAAGTTTATCCCCCACCATCAGTTAGATTGTAAGATGATAGGATTATATTGACTGACATCTATTCTCTGAATGCCAACAAACTAAATTTAAATTTTTAGATCACTAGTTCTTATAGAAAACCTCCAACTTCGTAACTAAAGATCGAAGATCATAAATATTGATCTACCTTTTCACTGTTACCCAACGTACTGAGTATTTATCAAATATCTCATGATGTATTTCTGTCATTGGAGTTATGGTAAAATAACATAAGTTTGATGAGGTTAATATATCCTCAATGAGTAGGAATTCTTTCTTCTTCCTATCAGTAAATTATTGTTTGTTTTAAATATACCTGATGTCCTGTAACATCTGTCTGTTGTTGCTACCTTGACGTGGTGGTCAGGCTTGCTTATCGTAATGAACCAGTCAAGCTATACTGGCTGAAAAAACCGTTCCTCAAGGTCCTACCATGCCAGGCAGGTCGGTTGAAGAGCTGTAAGACCAAAAGCAGCAAACCCAAGGTCCGAGGGCGAAGTCATCCTGCTGACTGTACAGAGGTACTTCTAGAAGAACTCTTCTACGGTGCGGGCAACCGGGAAGTGATAATCACCCTCATACCTTTAACAGTACTCAAGACTACTGTCCTGTAAAAATATTCCATGTATCATTTTACATTCTAGCACTAAATTGTATCATTTACAGGACAACAGTTAAAAATGTGTAACCTTAATTATAATTCAATGATCAGTGTATACATCAGATCAATAACTCTGTAACATAACTGAGAAAAAATCTTACATCTATCACAATTAGGAATTCGTGAATATTCAGTTTCTAGATATTATTTTAGAAGTGTAAACTCATTCGACCAAGTACTTTGTTTACTTAACACATATGAATTGTGTCTTTTTATACTAGAAAACGATGTACATAAAGAAGTAGCTTTATAAGTTACACGTAGATGCAAAGTTTCATAATGTGAATATTTGTCTCATATTTTGTCCTTCTTTCTGTCGGTATTTTCTACTATTTTTTGTAAGCTTATCAAATATTCGTTATTAATATTGATTCATTGTCGATAAAATATTCTAGTTTACACCATAGACTGACAGCCGCATAAAACCAGAAAACAAAGGATAAGTGTTTCGCTTTAGTATACAACTTCCATCAATCCATGTACCTAAGACAGGATCCTATCAGAGACTGAAACTTCGAAAAGTTTAAACTTCTCAACGAGTACGTTACCTTTCACTCTGTTGAGTTGAAATTTTGTACTTCACTCTTTCAATTACGATTAATTCATGAATTCCTACACTTATAATAGAGCAGTTATTCAGTGCTCTTTAGTTTTAAATGATTGTCCGCAATTTGACCATGTTTCACAAATATTTGACCTAGTTGTCACACTACATCAAAGTAGTAAGATGGAATTTTAAAAAATGTACACAAATTCAGTAAAATTATTAGTTCTCACACCAGTTACTCATAACCTCATTCTTACTGAAATTTAACGTATTACTATTAAATACTGAACATTATTATTATATCCGATGGAATAATAAATGGATGGTGACTGCTTAGAATTATTTATGGACTATTATTACATATTTGAGATGGTGGAGAAGATTTGTAGCTCAGGTGGATGATGTCGTTCAGAAGAACGATGAAAGCTCCACGACCAAACCATCCAGCTCAGAGGACAAAACCTTGATAAGTCTTGCGGATTTGAACGCTTATTTTGATTCCTAAGCTATTCTTGAAACCCCCAAGCTAGAACTATATAGCGACCTGAAGGTACAAAGTGTGCGGAAAGTACTTTACTCCAAGGTTCATTTTAATACGGAAAACAGGGTTTTTATAATATTCTAAATGTCCTTGGGTTGCTCGAAGATTCTGGAATGCTACTAAACATAGTAGCGGCATAACAATCAGCCAATCAGAACCTCCACATGTGACGTTTCACATCCTTGGTGTTTTCTGGCTAAACTCCAAGTGAACGCTGATTGGATGAAATGCTTCTTAATGTTTCCTGATCCTTGCGTGTCTTTTGCGAGAATTTTTCTGGATCATCCCAACAAACCTATTGGCTACTGCAATACGATTTGCCATTCCTAACTTATTCCCAATTTATCACTTACAGTATCCTACACTTACAGCCACTATTGACTTGATCTTGTATAATTATTATTTTTCATTTTGTGGTGTGATGCGGTCTGCTCTGCTGGTGTATAAACCAAGTATGTCTGTAATGTACGATTCATACAGCGGAGGTTGATATTGTATTCTGAACGGAACAGTCCGGTCTAGGCGAGAAGTCAATATACAGGGGACCAGTAAGGACTCATAATTGACCCAAAGCTGCTCGTGCTGGTTAATGCATCATTGATTTAGCACAGGCACAAGGTCATCGAAGTCGGTGTTCTGATAAATCAATTATTTAATAGTTACATAATAGAAATAGAGACAATAGTTTTAAAGGTTTCAACTTCCCTAATATTTGTTTGATATTTTACAAACTATATAACTCGTATCTACTTCAGTTTTATTTCTATTATCTCACTATGAAACATTCCTTAATTCATATGAT
This sequence comes from Schistosoma spindalis, assembly GCA_946903255.1. Lineage (NCBI taxonomy): Eukaryota > Metazoa > Platyhelminthes > Trematoda > Strigeidida > Schistosomatidae > Schistosoma > Schistosoma spindalis. The sequence continues at coordinate 8,890,420 of OX336419.1, read as the reverse complement.
AATAATAGTCCATATGACTTCTCTATTGATTATAATTCATTGAGATTTATTCTTTTTTATACTGATTATATAGTTTATAAGTATATAAATTATGTATTCGACGTGACATGTAGTACATTGTAATGTATTCATTCGATCAATACTTTCATTTCTGTGGTTTTCATGGTGATGGATTATCGGTTTTTGTCACCAGTGTAAATAATGTTCTGACGGTTTTTATTGATGTTCGTTAGTAAAACAACCCGTTGTGTTCCATGGTCGTCTTATTCTGATAATGATATACATATACTTTTTATATAATACGTGCCCAAACTCGTTAATTGATTAAGAAAACTAAGAGTGATTAGGAAGGTTTTAATGAGTAACCCTAATAGAAAATAGATTCACAATTCATTCAGAAATATATATCCATCTCTTTCATAAAATTAAACCAGATTTTTAACTAGTAGCATATAATTTTTCCTTTAGGAAGTTAAGCCAAATATTGACCAATAGCGCACGTCCGTTAACTTTTTTCATTTATCATTTGACTTTCATCTGAACGGTTCAGCGTATCACAACTGGTATGTTGGTGACTTACTTACTTACTTACGCCTGTTACTCCTAATAGAGCATAGGTCGCCGACCAGCATTCTCCAACCCACTCTGTCCTGGGCCTTCTTTTCTAGTTCCATCCAATTCTTGTTCATTTTTGTCATGTCTATCTCCATTTCTCGGCGTAACGTGTTCTTTGGTCTTCCTCTTTTCCTTTGATCTCGAGGATTTCAAGTGAGTACTTGCCTTGTGACTCAGTTGGATGCTTTCCTTAATGTGTGTCCTATCCATTCCCAGTACTTCTTTCTGATTTCTTCCTCCGCTGGGATCTGATTTGTTCTCTCCCACACAGTAGGTTGTTGCTAATAGTGTCCGGTCAACGGATCCGAAGTATTTTGCGTAGACAACTGTTAATAAACATTTGTATCTTCTGGATGATGGCTTTCGTAGTTCTCCAAGTCTCCACCCCATACAGTAGAACTGTCTTGACATTTGTATTAAAAATCCTGACCTTGGTGTTAGTTGACAGTTGTTTTGAGTTCCAGATGTTCTTCAGTTGTAAATATGCTGCTCTTGCATTGCCGATCCGTGCCTTCACATCTGCATCAGATCCACCGTGTTCATCGATGATGCTGCCGAAATATGTAAAGGTATTTACATCTTCCAAATCTTCTCCGTCAGTTGTGATTGGATTGTTGCATGTTGTGTTGTATCGGAGAATCTTGCTTTTCCCTTTGTGTATATTGAGACCTATTGCTGCTGAGGCTGCAGCTACACTGGTTGTCTTCTCCTGCATTTGTTGTTGCGTATGCGATAGAAGAGCCAGATCATCTGCGAAGTGTAGATCATCCAACTGCATCCTAGATGTCCACTGTATCACGTGCGTCCCTTCAGATGTCGACGTCTTCATGATGCAGTCGATCACCAGGAGAAAGAGAAAGGTTGAGAGTAAGCAACCTTGCCTGACACCGGTCTTTACTTCGAACGACTTTGTCAACTGTCCTCCATGAACGATTTTGCAGTTTAATCCATTATAGGAATTCTGTATGATATTGACTATCTTGTTTGGACAGCATCAATGTGACTCCTTGTGTATGAGGGGCATTTTCGTTGTTGTCCAACTTGCGTCCAATGTGTTTTACTGATCCCAAGCACCTCTAAATTGTATCTCCTCATTTCTGCAGCAATTCGGAAGACTTCCCCAGTCTCCCACACTGTACGAGCATTCCATGTACCTGAATAACTGGTTGCTCTGGTTGTCAGAAGGGGCGTCGGCTTCGCGACTTCCGAAGGAACTCGGCTTTCATCATGAGGCGTCATAATTCTTCTAACCGAAGACCTTCTGACTCCCAGGACAGAGTTTAAATGGTTTGAATAATTTTTTCTGGTTAGCGTTTTTTTAGCGAGTTAGTTTTTTACAGGATGGGGTCACTAACCCCATGCCGAACCCTCCTCCTTTATCCGGGCTTGGGACCAGCAGTAGCCCCCGGAGGGACTCCAGGCTGATTTGTTGGTGACACCTATGTGTAATTCATTAGTTGTTTAATTGTGGAAATTAGTCCAATTTTCTTCAAGTAGTTTTGACGTTCCACGGTTAAAGTCGATCCAGTTTGTAATATCACTATAGATGAGATTTGTTTGTCTAGTTTTATTTGAATGCTTCTAGCACTTTTCTCACTTTGTACGAATTTATAATATAAATATTTCTCAGAAACACTGATCACATCATGATAAACCCAAACATGAATAAAGTAAATCACATCGGTTAAATCGATCGCCTCAGTTCGATCGATAAGGTTGAACTTAGATAGTTTGATCTGATTACAAAGTGATTTACTAATTAAAACAATTTTATATATTGTAATCTTTTCGCTTATCCCCCCTCATTCTAATTACGAGTACCTTTACACCGATAACACATTGATGCCTATGATACACAGCCACAATGTGTTTATTTAAAATCAATTGGCCTCATTCAAATCCTTTCCAATTTGAATTACAAAAGAAATAACCCCTATATATCATATATTCATTAGACTAGTTAAAATACATTAACGTACCACTATAAATAAGAAGTCTGAATCTCTACAAAGTCAGGCCATCTATTATACAATAATGAAAGCAATATAACGGATGCTTTAAAATCTATTTCTCAAATGCACAACGATAATGAGTCTAGTCACGTTATATCAGATCCAGGATTCACGATCCAGAATAAAAATTCCGAGTATGGACTAAAGAATACTCAATCGGCTATGTGTTCGTTTGTCCACAGTCAGTAACCAATTATATTTTAATTACTCAATCACTTATCAGAAAATAGTAGTAGCTGTAATTTATTAACGGTTAAACAGAAATCAGTTATTAATGAGTTAAATAGAAACTTACAATTAGCACAAAGTAAAAGACTACCTTGCATTACTCATGTTACCTCTCTTAGAGGAGCATAGGCCGCCCATTAGTGCCACATTCTATGCATATATGTATATATACTAGAGCAGTTATAAATGTAAACCTCTTTGTATTGCTTCCTTGTTCGATTCAATTGATCAGTGAAACGTGTAACTACAGTTAATAAACGAAATAAATGATTACAATAAGAGAAATACAAAAAAATATCATAAACCAATTATTTAATAGATATACAATAAACAATTATATGATCAGAAGGGGTTTTGTGAAGATTTTTAGAAATTTCAATAGTTGAAATCATGAGTCAATTGAAGCTAAACCGTCATGGGGAACCTGGAAGCACTGGACGGTCATTTCGTCCTAGTATGGGACTCATCAGCAGTGCGCATCCACGATCCCGTCCATCATGAGATTCAAATTCAGGACCTATCAGTCTCGCGCGCCAGCGCTTAACCATCAGACCACTAAGCCTGCCGGCATCCAACGGTGTCAATGTCTACCTTCAATTGACTCATGATTTCAACTATTGAAATTTCTAAAAATCTCCACAAAACCTCTTCTGATAATAATCATCTGCTCACTAGTGACTGACTTCAAGAGGCATTTCCTGGAGTTCTAATGAGAAGCCGTTATCAAGTGGAGTTCAACCAGGTCTGCTGTAAGGTAGTAACTCACTGATGATAATGGTGTACGGTGGCGCAACTTCGTGGATTGGTTGAAGTTATACATTGACACCATTAAATGCCGGCAGGCTTAGTGGTCTAATGGTTGAGCGCTCGCGTGCGAGACTGATAGGTCCTGAATTTGAATCTCATGATGGGCGGGATTGTGGATGCGCACTGCTGATGAGTCCCATACTAGGACGAAATGACCGTCCAGTGCTTCCAGGTTTTCCATGATGGTCTAGCTTCAATTGATTCATGGTTTCAACTATTGAAATAATACAATCATTGTCCTTTAAACAATTTCATGTATTTCATTCATTTTTCTCCCTATCTCTCTCCATATTATTCATCAAGTTTCTCACTTCTCTGTAACCATTTATTCGTTTAATTCCTTTTGAAATCCTGTTTTATATTTTGTCTCATATTATTTTTTTTTAAAACATTAACATTCATTTATAGTTAAAACATTGGAAGAACAATTAGAAGAAGAGATTGCTCGTGAAGTTGATGAACTTGTTTTAACTAAATCAGAGAATAATTCCATTTATCCAAATAGTAATAATAATGATATATCTGTGACAGATGAAGTTGATGAAGAATTAGAATTGGAAATATTAGCTGAATTAGAAAATGGTCATAATATTACCAATCATTCCACTAATTATAATCATCATTCTAATAATAATGATAATATCAAAGAAGCTAATAGTTAATGATAAATATTATGCAAAAGAAAAAAATAATGCTAAACAAGAAAAAAAAACAAAAAGTAGATATTCATTGAAAACACACTTTTAATTCTTTTTTTCTTTTTTAATGCCATTGAAAATTTAAAATACAATAAAAAGTGTTTCTATCATTTGTATAAACAAAAGAAGAAAATAACAAGACATAATTATCTTTTAATATATACATTATTGTTTCTTTGTTTTGCAAGTAATTTCCTTTTTCCCCCTCCCTTTTTTGGCAAATTAAAAGAAATACTGATCACCTGATTATCATTGATCATGTTGTGTAGTTTCGTTGTTTGTTTCTCTCTTAATTTGTCCATTGTGTGTGTGTATGTATGTATTTATGTAGTGTATTTACCACTTTCCTTTTCACACTTTTTTTCACATATCAATTAGTGATCACTATATTATTATTATTACTATGCTTGTTTATTTGATCTTTTTTTCCCTCAAATTACTTTTTTCTCAATATAAAGTCATTAATTCTTAAAATGTTTTTAATTGTATTAGAAGGTTTAATTATTTGTTTTCATTAGTAATGTAATAAAGTTGCTTTACATAATCAATTTTATATACATGTATATCAATCAGTTAGTCATATATGTAACGTAGAACCTGATACATATTTCCATTGATTGAGGTTCCTATGTTACATTAACACTGTGAGACAATTGTCAGAGTAGTATAAGTAGTATTAAAAATATCATTATTAATAGTAGAAAATATTATGCATCGATAATATGATTTCAAAACAATGTTTTCACAAAATAAGATAATTTTGTAACGTTATGTTTAAGGAAAGACAAGGAGTGAATAGATCCACTCGATTATGCTGGCTTCTAAACTATTTCATCTACCGTTTCCATCTGCTGATCACGATAAACAGATAAATATTAACGAAGATGGTCTATACCCAACCTAACACAGGATCAAATCAGCAGTCGATGAATTTCGTAAGGCCTTAGTTTGCTCGCCCCCATATTTTCAAACTAATTCTATGCCAGTAAACATCATTTGCTGAAGTAAATGGTTACCGCACATTACAACGACAATTATGTATTCCCCAGAACACATTGTAATAATGAATAAATACTTCAACTTTATATTAATTTATGTTGTACAAATATTAACTCCAGTAAAATTAACACGTAGATTTCATTATTACAATAAAAAATTTCTGTGATGGCAAATTTTGGTTTGATTCTTTATTCATTAGACTAAACGACTAGATATCGGGTCATTGGATTACAACGTGACTGATACAGTTTGCTCGGTGAGCAAAAGACAAGTCATATGTTGTAAAGCTTACGGATACGAATTTTATGGCTTGTCACATGATGTGTCATGATAATAACAAGATTATGGTTACTATTTCTAACATGTTCTGTAGAATTAACATGTGCATCAAAAAGAAATCTATTAGTCACCAGTTTCTCACTAGTTGCATAGCTTAAGACTGTAAGATTTATTCAGCCTAAAAATGTATTATTTGAGCGTACTTCTTCGTGATTGCCAACCAGAATCTGTGCTAATCTATAACTAGGACAAATATAACTTTGTATTTAGTATATTGGAGAGGTGTGCTGTGGAGATTATTGAATTTTATGGTTTATATCACGTACCCATTTTAGATAACTGCTGAACACCAGGAAGCACTGGAGAATTTTATCTTCTTAATATGGAACATTTCAAAAGTGTGTATTAACAGTTCTACCGAGGACCAAACCCCAGGGCCTTTAGGTTTCACAGCATTTAACGTTAAAATCACTGACACATGATCTATTTACAAGTGATATTTTTCAGCCATCTTCCAGTGCCATTTATGTATAACGGCCTCAACTTTCATCACAGAACTCTACTAATCATAACTCTTCACTAGAACTCCTGGGATTACTTCTCGGAAATAGCTACTAGTGAGGACATGATCCTTGATAGATCCAGTCTCTTTGTTTTCATTAGTTGTTTACTTGAGATTGGCATTTAATCTTATCTATGTTTCTGAAACTCGAAATTATTAGAGTTAGTACCGAAGTTATTGAACAAACATACATCGAGTATAATTGTTAGAAAAATGGGCAAATAAATACCTGACAAGTAATATCTATAATGTATAAAGAAATCCGTGTGTTCATCCATTGATTCCCAAGCAAATACAAGCTTTAGCAAGGTGTTTGTGAATTACAAGCCGCTCATAAATACATCTAATAAAATTGTTTATATAGATAGAGTATTATTAAATAGTGTATTAGGAAATGGACACCTTTTAATTATGTTAATTTAAGTGCAAGCTAATACATCGAAATCCTATATGGTGCTTCTATGATAGAAACAACATGAATCCATTCTTACTATCAATTGTATGAATAGTGAATATCTGAAGAACAAATGTAATTTATTTGTATAATGAAGAGATTTTGATGAAAAGGTATGAAATTTCAATTGTAATCTTAGGCAGATATTTATTGTATCTTAAATATTTGGACAGTGAATAGTTTATTTACGCAAAAGAGAATGAGAACTAATGAAATTCATTGTATATTTTTGGTAGTTGAATTCATTCGATTTGATATTCCTTTTGTTTTCGTCACACAAACTAGAAAGTTCCATCAAGTTCTGATTGGATGGAAACTCTTAGGCTCTTTTTGGGGTTCTGGAGGCTCTATCATGCTTTTCGAAAGTCGTTCCAACATTAAACTTAGTTAAGAAACTATTGAAACTCAACAATCTCCATAGACTCATTGTATAAACAAACACTCATATTCACTTGATCCTGGTCTTGTTGTGCTAATGCGGTATGGCAACTTGGACTGATGCATATATGTGCCTGATCCTACATTGCAGCTGACTGACTGACTGATTTGCTGAAACGCCAGCATTTTTCCATTGTTGAGACAGAAATGGAATAATTATTCCGTATTCTATCACATACGTGCCTGATCCTACGTTGTAGCTGACTGACTGATTGATTATATTACATAGTATCTGAATTTGGATTTGTAATATTCAGATATAACTATATCACAACAACTTTAATGAGTTAGATTTTGTAAGGCCTATTTTTTAGTACCTATCAATAATTCATTTCAACAACGTAGTGAATTTACTAGTTTGCCGATATCACTTCTACCCAACATTTATTAAATTATTCCGTTCAAAACCTTATTGATTTTCAAATAGCATTACGATTTCATTGAGGTGAACAACATACGTCTGAATCCACCTAGTGAGTGTTGGAAGGGATCTGATCACCAATAACAACTATAATACAAAACAAACTAGCATTCTTACAGGGAATCTAGCTTACTATATACACACAGGATTGGTTAACTGACCAAGAAAACCAGGATACTGACATGGAAATAAACAGCATATATACAAATTAAGGATGTAAAAATATGATTATTAACAAAATTCACCGGTGTATTTATTTCTTAACAATTAAACAAAAATGATAACCATCATACTCTTTTGTAAAATAACTTAAGGCTAATAAAACTAAAAATAAATAAAAAAAGAACAGTTATGGAATGCAATCACGTGTGACGGAAGAAATGAATAAATTCACATTCAGTTAAAATCAATCGTATGATTAAATACTCTTGAAAATAATAAAATGAAATAAACGGTAAAAATGAATCATTTTTTACATTTCAATGAGGTTTACTTGCTACTGATTTGTTTATCAGTAGTTAAAATCAATCAATAGCAAAAATGCAATGAAACGACGTGTTATTTATCGTTGAGATATAGCTCGTTTGGTAGTAACCATTTAGAAAGGTTGAAATCATTTTAAACAAACAGGTGGATTATTTAATTTTTCTGTTTTTATAAAAAAGATTATTATACATCAAACTGCATAGTGCAATAAAATTTTAAGATATAAATGTTGTTAGGTATGAAAAAAATAGAACATAAAATATCACTTTATCATTGTGACGAGATTACACAGATAGTTTTTTGACTTCGCATAGTTTATGGAATTATGTTGATTTAACAAATGACTTTTATTTTGTAGCAGATAAACCAAACGTATAGAACAACCTATTAAAAAACAGTAATATTAAGCACATTGTCTGGTAGAACAGAGGAGTGGCCTAGTAACTATGGCACCCAACTTTCTACTACTGAGTCTCAGGTTCGAACCATGTTTTATTTACTTTGATTTGAGCAACTGGATAGTATCTTTAGCCATCAAAATTAGATCGTGATTTATATTCAAGTACCTAGTGGAAGAAATTCACAGAATATCACTTGTGCAATGAATTTCAGGAATCTTTGAAATAGGAAACTTTAACATTTGATCAAATACAAGGGGTTTACTTAACATTATCAGCAGGATGGTTAAAGTCACTGAAATACAACCGTTTTAACTCATTTTTGTGATTATAAAGTCTCGCTTTCATATTCAGTATTGTACTATTTTATTTCAAGGCTAGAATATTGCATTTCTGGTCGAACTTCTTGGACTATCTTTTTTCGTCTTTGTAAATATCCCACGAAATGACTTGTTTATCTACATATTTCAACTAATTATTCATGTATGTTTATTGCATAAGTAACGTAATTGCTTTTATAGAAATTTTACAACCTTTAACGAAGAAAATTGGTCTTTCATTTCAAGCAGAACCATCATTGTAATGGATACATTTTGCTCGTCATATTCTATTTACGAGAAACCAGAAGTGATTGTTTTGGGATTCATACATCATATATATTCTGTGATTTTAAAAGATTTCAGAGTAGCAAAGTTAGTTTTTCAGCTCACTTCCCTTGAGTGGTATGTTTTTTATATGTTACGATGTTGTTAAACTGGAAAATATTCCACCAGTATATATTTGTGCTGAGAATTTGGTGAGACTATAACTTTTAGTCGAACCAATCAGATATAAGATAATGAGTCTTGAATTTTGACGCGAAATTCATTCATTCATTTGACTAATGTCAGTTTGTGATGAAAACCCTAAATCGAATTCTTAACGCTAACCATCTACTGTAAACCGTTGACCTAATTCCTCACGCTGGTTTACCACCCTGATTTAGCACTAGTAAGTAGGTGGATACTTTCAAGGCCACTTTAGCATCGCTTAAAGGTCGTCCATAAATTGTAGCCTCACCGAGAATTCTTCATTGTAAACCAACTCGAGGATTAATACTAATGTTATAATTATCATTATAATTAATATTATAAGTGAATAATCAATATACTTCTGCGGAGTGTTCAAAACAAAGATACCTTTGCAGTTAAAATTGATTTTCTCTGTATGCTTGTGAAAGTGACACTGCTATTTTCAGTATTTGCCTTCATGAAGTTTTGTTGATTTCATCTAAGTATAAATTTTACTTACATAATTGCAAATTATTATCATATATCATTAGTAAACTCTCTTTTGGTTATGTATTTCACTAAAACCTGATTTTCTCAACCTCAAAGCCTTCAAACCATTCAAAATTCTTTTTGAACAGTTGATTGTAAGGTAATCAGCATCAGTCTTACAGTAGAATGTACAATGAATAAATAACTTTTAACTACATCCACTTGGAATTATTTACTTAAATCTTCACACTGATGTTTATGACTGCAATTGATTAGTCTCTTGTTAGCATATGTGCATACCGTGCGTATTGCCTTGATATTGTCTTGTTTCACAAGTATTATAAGCAAAGAAGAATATTGGCCGGCAGTAGGATCCAAGATGAGCGTTTCGTTCTATTTGGGACTCGTCAGCTTGATGTTCACTACTGGACTCGAACGCAGTACCGTTTGCTTCAAATGCCATCGCGTTATTCATTTAGCTACTGAGTCTTGATAGCCACCTGCTTGTGCAATAAGATGAGGTTTAAATTCACTTGGTATTGCTTGTTTGAATCTTCTAATTAATGTTTAGCACTACAGTTGATCAATTTCTTATTGGCAGATGTGCATCCTGTGCGTACATTCAGCTGACGAGTACCAAATGGAACGAAACGCGCGTCCTGGGTCCCACCGCTAGCCACTATCCATCTTTACTTAATAAACCACATTATTGGTTACCTAATTACTTCATAAAGCTTTACGTCAACTTAAACAGAACCTTCCCCTCTGCCACCTCACAAGTTTTGAAAATAGAGTTAAGCTACTCATTTAGCTACTTTGAAATATATAACATTAAAAGGCATTTTCGTAACATTGATCGCAAAAAGTTGCTTAAACCCAGACTTATCTCCCATTTGACATACATATTGATAATATCTTCTTTCCTTTATTATTCAACTCAAGGACATGCATAAGTCATCTGTTTTTATTAGTAAAGGGATTTGTGGAGATCGTAGCATTTTTACAGTTGAAATCACTACCGAAAGTCTTGGGTTCGAGTCTCACGGATGAGATTGTGGATGTGTACTACTAAGGGATCCCGTACTAGAATGAAACGATCTTCCAATGCTTCCAGGTTTTTAATAGTGGTCCAGCTCAAATCGAATCATGATCTCATCTATTTTCATTTTAACCTAATACTGATAAACAATGAACAAAAGCGCTATTCATCTACTTAATAAATGCACATATACATATATATGTTAACATATGAAAATCAGTAAATTATTCGTCCACTTTATTTTTTCTTCATACCTGTGTGAATGAAAGTGAAAGTAGGTTTTATATCAGACAAAAATTGAAAATGAATGAGAGGAAATATTCTTATACATCATAGACTGTTTAGCCTATATAATATTCTCATATTACAGATATACATACACTAACGGTTATAAACACTTTAGATCTATGGTTTAAACGTAATATTTTACGCTTTCTTTTTGGTAGGGTGAAGAATAGACGTTTGGAATTCTAATCGACCATATCTTCTGTTGTATATATATATATATATATATATATATATCTTCTACGAAAGTTACACAATGTGTTACAGTTTAACTAAAGTGTATACATGTGTATGTGTGTATATGTGTGTGCTAACTATTTATAACAACTTGACCATATATGGTAGTTATAGTCATAAAACAAAATTTGATCAATAATAATGTGTTAGTAAATTAAACAACTGTTGGAATAAAATACATTTAGTTCATTTTACACAATCCTGAAACAAAAAAATATATTTATACAAGTTTCATTGTCAATATGTATGTGTATGTATATAAGTATGTGTGTGCGCGAGTGAGTGCGTACGTGCATTATACAAAGCGCACAACATTGGGCTTGTCAGATCACTTCATCAATAACTCATATTACCTTACTTCTACATATATAAAATGTAAGCAGTATGATACATGCACACACACACGTAATATATATATATATGCACGTACGCACTCACTCGCACACACACATACATATATACATACACATACATATTGACAATAGAAAGAAGATTAAATACCTAGTTTACTTCTTTTCACCTTATTTTTTGTAAAAAAAATATGATATTCGCCCCTGAAACATTTTACAGTGAAAAAAGGTTACCAACTTATATATACATTTTACAATTAAAGTAAACAATTTTGATTAGTTGCTGGAATAGTCATCGTAATGACACGTAAAATTATGAGGCATTTTTAATTCTTTTTAAATAAAGATGTTTTTTCTAAAGAAAATTTTTAGATATCATTGAAGCTATTTCAGGGAAAGAGAGAATCATAATATGGAAATGACAAGAAAACAAGATGGTACTCTAAGAAGATCTATCTACAGGAAATCCATGTGGAATGGCCAACTATCAAGTTTCCACAGCTGGGTCCCCATCAGTCGAGAAAGAAATAATACCACTCGCTACAAGAATACAAAGAATCTATAGTCCCGAAGTCATAGATGAAGAAGTGAGCCTCATGAAGAACTTACTTAACAAAAACGGGTATCGTTCGATATCCATTGATAAGAAGATAAAATTGAAAACGCCGAAAACAAATAATTACAGTAGAAAAGAAAACATTATACATGAAGATCGACTTTAAGGGTGATAGAGCCGCATACATCTTAAAGAGGAGAATTTCTGGTTCTTTAAAAAGAACATTCTTCGCAGCGACAATGCGAATAGTATATTCCAGCCGGTCATTGTTGATCAATAATATTAAAGGTAAATTATTGCATCTAACCAACTAATGTGCATTTTTTTGACTGAGATCATGAATCGACTGATGTTAGACCACCGTTGGAAACCTGGAAGCACTGGACGGCCGTTTCGTCCTAGTATGGGACTTCTCAGCAGTACGCGTCCACGATCCCGCTCGCGGGATTCGAACCCATGGCCTTCAGTCTCGCGCGCAAACGCTTAACCTACTGGACCACTGAGCCGGCATCCAATGGTGTTAGTGTCTAACATCAACCAATCCACGAAATTTCGCGACCATCTTCCATTGCTCATGTGGAGCTAGGTATATAGGTCGTTCGATGCGTACTTTATTCAAAAGAATTCAAGAACATTACCCGGCATGGCTAAAAAGAGGATGAAACGGCTCAATAAGAAGTTCAATAATCAAACACCTTGTGAAAACAGGTCACTCAATCAAGACAGACTCTGCGTTCAAAGTCATCTACAAGGTAAGTAGAAGTCTTCCAAAGACAATTAGATTGCATCTTCTTTGCATTACCAAAGCAATAGCCATACATCTTGTAAAAATGGAATTGTGTGTGCGAAAGAGACTGGTACATCCTCTTCTTCTACCATGGTCTTAATGTCTCGTTTTTTTCTTCATACTCTTCTTCCTTTATAGCCATCTGCTTCACCTTCCATCTTCCCCTTGAGTCTTCTAGCCCCATCTAGTTTTTTTCTGTTTCTACGATCATTCTGGTTACTTTTAATCTCAATTTCAACATTTTATCTTATCATTCTGAGTCATCCTTTCCCAATGATAATTTCCCCATCTATCTTTTGATGAAGACTTAAGCCATTAACAATCAAACGATTAAGTTTTCCCTGTTTAAAAATTGTTTAATATCTTTGTTTATTTAACCTCACTGTCACCATGTCTAACAGAAGTTTATTATCAGTATTATTATCATCCTGTAAAAGTAAGTATATATATTTGCTATTGTACAGCATTGAAAATGAATTCGCCAAAAAGAGAACTCTTCTTTGAACTAATCTTTCTTATTTAAGGATCAAAATTCACTCACAATTTATGAGATTAAAACAATACAGGAAACATTTTTAGATACAGTTCAATTGTTTACTCGCTAATCTTCAATATTCTATCATTTCTAAATAACATGTATAGGATTAGAGGGTGATTGGAGGTAGTTGACAGGAAACCCTGGACCCGGGTTTCGTGCTACTTGGCACTCGTCAGCAAGTTGCACCTGTATTCTTGAGGGAATTGGTGCTCCCTGACGGATTCGATCCCATGTAGAGTCACCTAGACTGGTGGCCACATTGCAACATGGTCGATAGCATTCGATCTGCACTAATAAGGACTAGACACGCATGACATTGATCATCACCCAGTGATCAATCAATTGTGGTAACATGTTTAGGAAATTTACACTAGTTCCATAACTCTTAGCAAGGTTGAAAGGGCCATATCTGACTTAATGCGAGTGCTGATTATAAGATCTGACAATTAAACTCCAAATATCTATAACGATAATCCAGTTTTAACAATTTGAGTGATTGAGATACTAACTAGAGTCTGAGGGCTGGACGTAATTCCATTTCGATGGCTTAGACTCCTGATGATTAGTATGATGTCTAAAATATTAGCTTTGTTCATTCAAATGTGAAATATAGTAAGCTCGGGGTTGTGGCGAATGCTGAATTTGTTCAAAATCATGAACCTACCTAAGTTAGACCACTATGGAATACGTGAAAGCACTGGCGCTCGACTCTTCCTAGTATGAGATCTCACAGAAGTGCACATACACGACCCCGCACGCCGCAATTTTACCGAGGTGCTTCGGTCTTGGTCTTGAGTAAGGCTCGTGTAAAACGAACTTGGGGAAACTAGACTGTTCTTATATCTAAACGTGGATGTATCCGTCAACTAATTACTCTTCGTTCGGTTCTGAAACATCAACATCATTGCTGATCACTCGGATAACAGTTCTACTACTTGAATAGTAAGCAGTAATCAGCTGTGTTGACCAAGAAATCCTGGGGCAACGTTTGTAATAAAAAGGGTATGATTACGATGTTGTATAAAAAACATAACCAGAAGTTTAGAGTGTAGCTCGTAGATGCATTCGAATTGAAGACTGGTATTGTACAGTGCTGCCTCCTCTTGTCTTTTCTTTTTTTGTCATTTTTGACTGAGCTATAAAGAGTTGCACATCTCAAGAAAAGCACGGAATACAATGGACACCTTAAATTTAACTGGATGATTTGTCCTTTGCGGAAGACTTAGTCATTCTGTCGTTTATTTAACAAATACAGGTGAAGTTAACCGGTGCAGCAATGGTCTCCGTAGAAGTAGGCTGTGAAAGAACTATCAGTCAAGAAGAAATATCACAACCACTATCAAAAATGTACAAAATATTTGTAAATAACTCTATACCCAAGATACTCTACATCCACTAACCATAGACCATCAACAGTAGCTCATTATGGCAAAGTACAATCCATCTACTAGTTCAAGAAAAAATCAGGCTACAGCGCTGGGGGTAGATGGGACACAGATTAAGGAAATCAACACACTGGATCACAAGGCAAAATAGATCAATAGCACATGATTCCGGGGATCGGAGTCATATTTGAAGAAAATGAATACAAATTGTCAACAACTGGAAAACAGAGTCCAGGATAAAGTTGGTTGGGATCCCTGATAAGAGACCGGTGTGTTATAAGGGTCAGCAGACTTAAGTAGGTATAAACTATTGAGGCATAAGAAACAGAAATTTAGGATGTTGGATTTCTAAAACGTTCTAAATTGTTAATTTAATCTTTATTAAGTTGTTTCAGTGAGTTACCATTTCTTTTTTCCTGATCGATATTGACGATAAATAATGAATGGTCGCCAGCTAGAAATTTGCAGTCCATGAATCGACATGTGAATATTGCTTATTCTTTTCAGTGCATATGGCCAGCTATGACAATATCTCTGATTGTACGTTTTTGTAACTTATTTAATGAAAGGTCGTAAACTTTACACAAACTCACCTGAATAGATTATACAATTAATTGACTTAATTTGTTAAAACAAACGAAAGTAACAGCTAACTTATTGGAATATCTAGATTGGCAAGAACAGGTAGACCAGATATTCAAGCAAGCCTCCTGGTTATCAAGTGACAATAGCAACAACTTCTTTCAATAGTTGGAATTATGAGTCGATTGAAGCTAGGCCACCATAGAAAACCTAGAAGCACTGGACGGCCTTTTCGTCTTTATTTCTTATTCAATAGAATAGGTATGACAGAAAATCTTAAAAAAAAATTGTGTTTAGTTTAACAACTGTTCTTCTTTGATACACTTCTGTAAATAAATTGATAATTCTTCTTTCGTAAAAACAAACAAACAAACGATTCACTAATCAGTGAAAATACATTTACCAATAGAACCATACACATGGATATACAACACATCTCTTAAATTTCATATTCATCCAAAAAAGATTGTTTTTTCTTTTTTTATAAACAACTAACTTTACCTTATTTGAAAAGACCGCAAAAATGTAAAAACATGAAGGGCAGATTGTTTCTGTATAGTTTAACCATATATATATATATATATATATGCCAATAGTGAGGTAAGAAAACTAAACATAGTATAATATAAGGAGAAATGTTTAAGTGATGTTTAAATAGAACGGGATATAAATAAGAATGAATGAAAGTCAACTAACTTTCCTAACCAACTTTGATCTTGACATATCTGAAAACACTTAGTGTCGATTGATTTTTTTTCAACAGAAATAAATGAATTTCATTTCTTTTTTTCTTATCATGTAGAATGACACTAATAGTCAATTTTTTTGTTTAAAATAACATGATACTTGACCTTGAGAGAATAGAAATGCGACCGCACTTCCCGCTTTTTTATTATTATATTTTTTTAATGTAATATATTAATCTAAGTAATTATTTTGTTATTTACATCAGATATTTTAATCTATTCAATGTTGAAGTATAATGTGTGCTACTTATACAGACACAAGTAGTATGTAACGCGAGTCAGGAATATGATATCTGGCAGCAGAAGATTTAGAAGATCAAGATGGGAAAAACGGAAACAGTAAGAAATTGGTATGGAATTACAGGAACAGTGAAGTCTGAGACGATTGACTGATATTTTGCGAATGAAGTATTTATTGTATGGTTTTCAAATTTTAGTAAGATGTTCTGTAATTTTTTGTTAAAATACATTCGGTTGTCCCCACTGGTGTTCTCGTTCATTACACAAGGACTGGAATCTAACCATGAAATCTAAATGTCAGTAACTATTAATTATAATTACTTTGTGGACTCCGACCAATTAACCATTATACTTTCGTAAAACATTTGATAAATTCGGAGGCTAATGTCAAATCTTGATTCAGTCATTCATATCTAACCTACTCCTTCCTGAATCAGAATTGAGCATTGAACTATGTAACATATATCGTAGATACCTTATTTGATGTAGATTCATAGAATCATTGACCAATTTACTATCTTTAACCTAATGTCTTAGTATGAGCCTAGTCTGATAATCTAATTTCATTTCTGTTTCAACCTTATCTATGGATCCAACGGAACATTTAGGAAGCCACAAAATCATAAATATTCACTTATTATTATTTCTTACTTGAACAAACTACATTTTCTTTTAAATAGGTTTAACGTACGAACACGTACGTTTGTATATGCGTGTAGAAAGTATATATATATATATATATATATATATATATATATATATATATATATATATATATATATATATATATATGTGGCACAAAATTTAAGGGCATTTACATGTGTTCATAGACATTTAAACTGTAGAAATTTCTTTTCAGGACATGGATGTATATAAATGTAGTGACCAAAAAAATCCTCATGACTACAATTACACACACACACACACAGATGGATGGATGTGTACCAGTGTAATAATCTTAATTTCAGATAATATAAATCATTCTAATAACTTTTTTTTCTTTTAATATTAAATCAACCGAAATTCATTTTTGATAATATTTTCCGATAAAATCATTAATCATGAAAATAAAAAAACATAGATAGCAACTAATAATAAGATTTAAAAAGAGTACAGTTAATATTCTCATCATGGTTTTATATCAGATCTGGGGTACGGGGGTACAATTGTCTATAAAGTATACAAGTATTTATCAATTCAAATGACCACATTATATCAACGAAAGGATATGAAAATATTCGAACAAATGTCAAAGTAGTAAATGTGAGTAATAGTATCCAGGGTAAGAGGATTGAAGATTGAGTATAGACAGTATGTTTCTAACAAAAAATATTTAGAAATAAGAAAATTCATTGTTGTAACGGTAAGGAACTATTATGATAGGTGATACTTAAAATCATTTCAAATTTCACAACAACAATAGGAACACTTTACAATACATGTCGATAATTAGTGCAAAAATAGATAACTGGTGTTGACCATTTGAGTTACACTATACAAATAAGAATACGAAAATGATAAATGTAAATCTATTTGACAATCGAAATAGGTTAAAATGAATGACTTAAAGCACAGATTTGAGACATGGAAGAGAAGTAATCAACTTTCAAACATGACTGTTTTTTTCTTTTCCACGACATTAGACTGTCTAAATGACAGTGAGTATTTCGTATTTGAAGTGCTTAAGGTTGATTGTGTGCATGTAGGCCAGCATGGTTCTTAGGTGCTTTTATATTTACGTAGAATGTTGACGTCTAGAAAACGACCGAATTCGTTGTCAACAACCTTAACTACATCCTTTGTCTTTATTTAGAGTAAAACTCAAGTCGGTTGCTACTGTGTAACTTTTTCTGAGAGGTATAGAATGAATTATTTTGTTGGAGAGTCTCTTGCGACCCGTTAAGTAAATAATATGATTGAAAATAGTCACATACGATTCTATAGATTAAGATCATGAGTAACATGTTGTCCTATTCACAGTTAAAGAGATGACTGACAATCAGTGAGTTTGGAACTGTTATCGTCTTGCATCGGTGTTAATAGTACCTTCTACGCTGCAGTTAATCAAGTTTTAACCCAATAATCATTTTTTTGTTTTGTTTCCTACCAACGCAGTCCCATTTGTTGAACTTCTTGTTCGAGAAATACACCGGTCGACCTGACTGATGTGTCTAGCCGTACCACGTTGAGCAGACGCTTGATTAGTTGGGTGGAGTTCGAAATAGAGTTGAATAAATTCCAGCAAGTAGGAGAAACTTATTCCTAAATATAGGAAACTGCTTGTTAAGTGACACAAGGTTTAAGCATACGTTTGTTGTTTTCAAGTGTACTTCCACAAGGTTTAGGAATAATTAATAAACCTTGAGGACTGCAAATCTAAAGTGAAATTTCAAGCCCAAGTTTCTGAATTGCCAGTCAATGTTCCGTATATTTCTACAGCTGGAACAGTACGTGATAAAGTCATGCCGGATGATACATAATCATCCTCATGAAAATTCATGGATGATCTGCGACCTATGGACCGGGTGATTGGCTTCAGAGGATGAGGAAAATCTGATGCCAGTACTAATCCAATCACCATCTTTCGATCAAGTGGTCGAATGTATTAGAAAACCGACTAACCATGAAGTCAAGACAATAAAAGCAAAAATATCCACAAGTAAGTATGTACTCTTATGTTCCCAGGCTGAGGTACTCGATTGTAGGTTTTCAGCTTCCCAAGACAATGAGGTGAAATAAGAGAATTTTCTTCCGGAGTCGAACATGGAACTAGAAACTGCTTTAGTAGCTACGATTAGAGCTCATTCTGCAGACAATATCCAGAAGTTATTGGTATGAAGTTTACTTACAATACCAACAGCAAGAAGTGAGTATGCTGTTTGATAATTTTTACTTTGTAGGTATTCGTTGTTTCGGTTAATGATAACTGATAACTTCGGTCGCAGTTGTCCTATTTTATTTACATGAATACAGATGGAAAGGAGAGTCAATAAGATCTGGATATTAGATCGGTTTACCGAAACAATGGGTGGCACGTCTAGGACAGAGATGTTGGTCACGGATTGTGAGTAGGCTGAGATTGCCGCAGTCCGAAACGTCCACCGACAAGTCAACATAATCCTATGACTCTTTCACGTTTTCCGTCGTTTTTATAAAAAGTTAAGTGGATGCGGGTCAATAGCATTGTGCTTAGTTAAGCTAGCAATAATATTTTAAGGGCCTATCTTTGTCTCTTAGTTAGGGCGGAGACTGTTGAACGATTATGCTTACAATACAATCATTCTTTAGAATTAATCAATATTTTAGACTTATCACTTGTGAATTGAGGCGGTATCTGAGTTGTTTATGGCTTAACAGGAAGGCTATGTGGGCCACAGCTTTCAATGGCCACATACTAACATTGTAAAACATTAAGAATAACCGTGTTGAATCACTGAACTAACATTCAAAGAGGTATTGCAATGAAGTAGAACCTTTATGAACCATAAACTGAATACTTCATTTGCAAATTTCCATCATTTGTCCTTCACATTCAGTATTATTGTTTCTATTCATAATTCCTTTTTATTTCCTCTTCTATTTTCTTCAACTCGATCTTCCTAGCCTTCTGCTATCAGGCATCCCACTTTCTATTATTGATACATACTACTTATATTTGCCGACATCAGTAGCACATACTACATAATGACTTCTTGATGTTTATTCCACATAAACAATATTGATTAGTGTACAGATTTCTGGACAATTATACTGTGTCCATAGTTATGTAAAGTTAATGTATTTTTACAAATAAGTAATCAGTAAATCATGAAAAGAAAAAAGTGAGAGAAAGATAATGTGAAAGAAAAAAACGCATAACAACAGAAAAATAATTAACGAGAAAAATTATTATTCTTATGTTACGTTAAAGTTTTACAATAAATGGCTCTCAAATGCCCTGGTACGGCCAAGACTGAGGAGAGTCCGCTCGCGTTCTTGAAATGCTCTCACATGACCACACGTATATAGCCTCTTCCACGGAAGTCCTACTCACTGCCCTCTCGTGGCGGGGGTGTTATTGACGAAATTGAGAGGACGAAAAGCGAATGCTCGGCGCTTTAACCGGGTTGATGGACACGGTGAGTCCTCCTAGGGGAGTTGGAAAACCCTGATTGCAAACCAATGGTTCACGTGAGCTCCGGTACCCTAAGGGAACAAATGTTATTTATTTATTTTAACACAAAGGTATAGGTACAATGAGGCACCAAATACATATGCGCCACACGAATCTCAATTGATTTGTGTGAGGGCTGTGATACTGCCCGTGTGACCAAACCGAAACAGGTGGTTTTCTTAGGGGGCCACACCCCGAGCCTTCGACCTGAACGTCTGACCCACAAGGCAGTGGAGCATCGTGAGGAGATGCAGTCCCATGGTAGCCGGTGACCAACGATTGGTTCATACGCCATTTGTTCCTTCAGGATACTGGAGCCTGTCCATGTGCACCATTGGTTTGGGGTCCGGTTAAAGCGCCGGACATTCGCTTTTCGTCCTCTCAATTTCGTAAACAACACGCCCGCCACGAGAAGACAGTGAGTAGGACTTTCCTGGCAGAGGCTATATACGCGTGGCCATGTGAGAGCATTTCGAGAGGGAAAGCGGACTCTCCCCACTCTCGGCCGTACCAGGGCATTTGGGGGCAAGGGAACAAATGTTGTATGAACCAATAGTTGGTCACTAGCTACTATAGGACTGCATCTCCTTATGATGCTCTACTGCCTTATGGATCAAACCTTTAGGTCGGGTGCTTTGGGTGTGGCCCTCTAAGAACACCACCTGCTTCGTTTTGGGCACCCAGGCAGTATCACAGCCCTCATACAAATCTCATTTGATTTGTGTGGCGCATATGTATCTGGTGCCCCCTTGTACCAGTATTTATGTGTTCAAATAAATAAATAAATAAATATTACATTAAATGAGTTTATTTTCTTGTTTTCTATAGTTTTTATTGACGTCGTTATTTGATAAAACTATGTGAAGAACTTTAATGATGTAATTATTCTTTGTTTGGTAACAATCAGATGATGGGTGATTAAAGAACTTTACTAATTAATCACCAGGGCATTCATACATAGCCTAGGTGGATTGCCTTGATTGTATATTCTATTTACAAATTAACAGGAAATACTCACGACACTAAAAGTTACAAGATATTCGACAGGTTTCAATAAATATTGGTAAGAAGCCAAAGAAAATAAAATAAAATAAAATGAACATCCTCAACAGGAACTCTGTGCAATCAGAGTATAAAGAACTAAGTAGCTATAACTATATCTCATTTAATAGGAATAAGAACTAGTTAATCCTAAGATGAACTACTATCGTATTTAATTTTATAATTCTTTTCCTTGACTATCTATCACCATTTACTTTTAAACTGCCGAAAATCTTGCAACCTTTTAGTACCATCAACTGATTGATAAAAAACTACATTTATGAAGGGTTATTACTCTGTTTTAAATTGTATTTATCATAGAAACATTTGCAGTGTATTTGATGACTCATTTGAAACGAATTTGTAATGTTTATAGAAAGTTTTCATTCGTAAAATATATCAGTTACCTATTTTAATAAAAAATACTAATCAATTATGAAAGTTATTACGTAACAGTTTATTAACTTATTGAACACATGAATCTATGTAAATTAACTAAACCAAAAGGTAGAACAGTTGAATGTATACAAGGTAATTAATTTTCAGATTGAGTTCATGAACCGATTGATGTTAGACCACCGTTGGAAACCTGGAAGCACTGGAATGTCATTTCGTTCTATTGTGGGACTCCTCAGCAGTGCACAACCACGACCCCGCCTCACGGAATTTGAGCCCAGGGTCTTCATTCTCGTACGCGAACGCTTAACCTACTGAACCACTTAGCCGGCATCCAGCAGTGCTGGTGTCTAACCTCAACCAATCTACGAAATTTTGCAACCATCTTCCATTGTTCTGAGATAGATACCAGCCTCTACCCGACACGGATTAGCTCCACTGGTCAGGGCTTCTCATCAGAACTCCGAGAATTCCCTCACAAGCGGGATCGTGGATGCGCTTTGCTGAGGAGTCCCACAATGGAAGGAAACGGCCGTCCAATGCTTCCAGTTTTTCAATGGTGGTTTAACATCAATAAGTTCATGATCTCAATCTAAAACTTAATAATCTCCACATTCCCTATACTGAAGGTTATTCATGATTTTACATATGGGCTATAGAATATCAATTTTATTTGTTGTGAATTCATTTACAGTACGAAAGTAAAACAAGTCACTGTTGATATTAGTGTATCAGTGAACTGAATTCCTTATCTATTTTTTCTTACTACTTATATACGGTTAATCAACCTTAATGAATGATTAAAATATCTAGCTAAACTTCCTGTTAGTCGAATATAATAGGAACGTCTTATTCCAATATAATACCATGGATTAATTGTCTATAAGTAATATGCATTTTAATACTCAAGAAGCTTAAATATCATTTTAGATCATAGATACAACACTGCATTTTAATAATATTCACATTGTTGTTATTGAATCAATATACACAATGCAAACTATGAGGTATTTACAAGAACCTTATGGTATGTAACAAAAAGGGAACACAACTCATATCCATATTTTGTATAGTTGTTGTGCATGTATTCTGATGAATACATTTAACCTAACTAATTTATTACTACTAGTTTCAATCAGCTACAAGGCTGATGGGAAAATAAGTGGGCGGTTAATTATAACAAAAGTAAACCCTTATATTACCATACATAACCTGCCTTTCGTCCTGCTTTTCCTTGAACTAATATATTATCACAGGCAAATACCTATTATTTTGTTTGAATGTATGGACCTTACCTAAAAAAAGATCAACTAGCTATATTTCCCTACTAAACATCATTGATTTATTATAAGGTGCATCTTATTTGTGATTGGTTGATTCAAATCAATAATACACTGTGCTGAATTCTAACCAATAGGATTTGTGCTAAAATTCCCATATATATATATAATAATAATACAATTGCCTGAATTATACCCTGACATATTATTGTCGTTTCATCATATTTATTCGTACTTTGTTAACAATAATAAACTACCGCTTTATATTTTCGTCATATCTATATCATTCAAAAGGAAATTTATATACAATTAATTGAATATTTACAAGTAAGTCTTATCGAATTCATTGAAATTATTCTAGGAATGGAATACTACTTATAAGGTATAAACTGATATTTTTTTTAATAGATGAGATCACGAGTCAATTAATGCTAGACCAGCATGGAAAACCTGTAAGAACTAGATGACCGTTTCGTCCTATTGTAAGACTCTTCAACAGTGTTCATCCATGATTCATGATCTCATCTATTAAAATGACTATAATATCCACAAAACCTCTCCCGAGAATATATGTTTATTTAACTACTTTCTATTTTATTTAATAGATAATATACAGTGATTAAATAATGGATCCATCAGATCCAGATTTCAAATATTTGGGTGTAGATCGAAAAGCTTTATTAAAAGAATTGGCTAATTTTGATAGCAAAAATGTTATATGGGTTGAAGATGAAAAAGAAGGTTATGTATTAGCTGATATTAAAGATACAACTGGTGATACAATTACAGTAGCACTTAAAGATGGAAGCGTAAGTACAGAAAAAAAATTTTTTTTTTGTATTTTAGTCATACTAATTATTATAATTAACTATTTATTATATACACTTCATTATAAATAAACTATACTTCTAGTAATAAGCTTGTGTTAATCGAATGTATGAGTATAAGATGAGGTTAATCAGGTTAGTTAAACGAGTGAACTACCTCAGTTGTACGAATACATAACAAAAGTTTATTTGATCTTGTACTGGTATAGCCATCTTATAGCATTTAGATCAGTTGCATTATGATTTTTTCTCATCTATGGTTATAGCACTTTACTACTTATAATTATATAGTAGTAAATATTATCATCTAGAATTTAAGCGGATTTTTGACATACTTTACATAGAGACCGTCTATAGTTTGTCATTATCGATAAGTTAATCACATACTTTAGTTAAACATCAGTTAGTAGTATAATGATAATTGAAATCTCATTAGCCGATATTTATTTATTTATTGTTATTATTAACTTTATTCACTATAATAATTTTGGTACAATATAGAATTCTCAGCATAAAGTATTTCAACAAGTTTCCTTTTCTTATTTCTTGATCGATCTTTGAGATAAATATTGAGTGGTCGCCAGTTAGATGTTAGCATTTCAGTCAATCAACATCTGAATAATCTATATTTTTTCAGTACATATTGCTAGATATCACGATGTTTCTGATTGGGCTCTTTGATAACTTGTACAGTGGAAGGTTGTAAACTTTTCATAAACGCACCTTAAGAGATTATGAGACTGATAGGCATAATGATCTGTTAAAACAAACAACAAAACAGTTAACCTATTGAAATATCCAGATGGTAAGAACAGGTAACCCAGATATTAAAGAAGACCACCTTCTTGTTGTTACAATGGATATTAAATGATTTCATTGATGTTATTTATCATTTATTTTTAACAGGAAAAGAAAGTTAAAAAAGATGATGCACAACAAGTTAATCCACCGAAATTCTTTTTAATTGAAGATATGGCTAATTTGACACATTTGAATGATGCTTCTGTTTTGGAAAATTTACGTGCACGTTATTACAGACAATTGATTTATGTAAGTTTCATCTGATTGTTATTGGTTAATAATTTTTGTATTTTATAATTACGTAATAGAAAATTCATATAATGTAAACTGATTTCAAGCTTAACAATGAATGTGACATATAAGCCTTAGTAATTTATTAGGTTATAATTTACTGGTATATATATATATATATATATATATATATATATATATATATATATATATATATATATATATATATAATAGTTTCCATTATTATCGAAAGAAGTGATATATGTATATATTTGATATTCGTGGAGAGTTTTGTCGTCTTTCTATTATAAAGGGTGAACCAAAGAAGTAAATTCCTATAAACAATTAGATTTTACGGAGTATATATTTCTTACATAATTTGTAAAGTGATTGCCACGAAAAAATGTTTTGATTTGATTTCAACTACATCTTGACAAATAATATGCTTTCAAATGTATGTAATTTAGTAATCCGTATCCCTAATGCCCTGGTATGGCCGAGGGTGGGGAGAGTCAGCTCTTCCTCTCCAAATGCTCTCACATATCCACGCGTATATAGCCTCTGCATGGGAAATTCTACTCACTGCCTTCTCGAGGTAGGGGTGTGGTTTACGAAATTGAGAGGACGAAAAGTGAATGTTCGGCGCTTTAACCGGGTTGGTGGATACGGTGAGCCCACTTAGGGGATTTGGAAAACCCTGATTCCGAACCAATGGTGCACATGGGTTCCCAGATCCTGAGGACACAAATGACATATGAACCTATTGTTGGTCACCAGCTACCATGGGACTGAGTCTCCTGACGTTGCTCCACTCCCTTGTAGGTCAAACCCTTAGGTTGAAGGCTCCGCGTGTGGCATCCTAAGAAAACCACCTGCTACGGTTTGGGCACATAGGAAGTATCACAGTCCACACACAAATCAATTGGCTTATAAGGCGCATATGTATTCGGTGCCTCCTTGTACCATTATCTATGTGTTCAAATAAATAAGTAAATAAATCTGTTATTTATATTGTTATAATCTGTGTTCTATTAATGTAGAACATAATGATACCACCAAATAGAGAACGGTAATTTATTAACCTGTCAAATGAGACATAGAACCAGTACGAGCAGTCTAGAGTCTTTACTGGTCCTGCTTCCTGCCTAGTCTCACCTTTTAAGTTCAGAATAACAATTTGAGCCTCTGCATTATAAATAATTTATTTCAAACATACTCGGTTTATATACTAATCAAACAGACTACATCGTACCATAAAATAGGAAACAATATTTGTACAAGAATTAACCAAGGTGCTCTTGTCACCTTCATGTCGTATTTCCAACTTGGGAAATATCTAAAATGCTATTGGTCTGTTGCGTCTCTTATTATGCTATTTGGTAACTCTCTCCAAGAACGGTTTTGTACTGCATATATACGTTTTGATTTGTGTTTGTTGTGATCGCTTGTGCTTCTGGCTTTTGTGGAATATAATTCCTCATTCCAAGCTTGAACTACTTCCTCTAGTTAGCGGATCTGGCATGCATCAGAATATCTAGCTTATTGATCTTTGGTCACCAAGTCTTGTTCCGTTCACAGACTAAGTGAACTGTTAACTGCTTCAAACCTAGTAAAATCGTTACAATAAAGTTTATGTCATCTTTTTACATTTTACTAGTCAAAACTATTTATTTAACTTTAAATATTTCATTTTTAGACTTATTCTGGATTATTTTGTGTAGCAGTTAATCCTTATAAACGTTTTCCAATTTATACTGAACAAGTTGCATTAAAATATAAAGGAAAAAGACGAGGTGAAATGCCACCACATATTTTTTCAATTTCTGATAATGCTTATCATAATATGTTACAAGGTGAGTTACTATTTTTTTTTGTTCTTTTCTAATTAATTTGTTATATATTCTATTCGTTTATTATTTTTTCTTTACCCCCTCCCTACCATTTGATTTTATTTTTCTCTTAAATATACGTTTTACGGTTCAATTATCTGAACACTTTTTATTACGTCATCTTATAATTTTATAAATCTTATCTCACTGTCTACATTTTTCTAATCATTAACCTATTTCCGATTATGTAACATTGATTTGAGCCTTTATTATTCTTATTAAAACTAGTACACCTGTCATCACACTATCAACTTGTACTTTTCACTTATTATGTAATCATTTTCATTATTATCATTGACTTATAAACTACCTTGATTGGTTTAATAATTTCTTATATTAGAAGGGGTTTTGTTGAGATTGTAGTAATTTCAACAGTTGAAATCATTAGTCAATCGAAGTTAGACCTCCACGGAGAACCTGGAAGCACTGGAAAGCCGTTTCATCCTAGTATGGGACTCCTCAGCAGTGCGCATCCACGACCGCCCCGCTGGATTCGAACCCAAGACCTATATGTCTTGCACCTGACGCTTAACCGACTAAACCACTGAGCTGGCATCCGATGGTGTTAATGTCGAACGTCAACTAATCCACGAAATTTAGCGACACATCCACCATTGTCATCAGTGAGTTACTATCGCACAACTGACCCGGTTGAACTCCACTGGATAGGCACTGGTGAGAAGTCCCACAATAGGACGAAACGGCCGTCCAGTGCTTCCAGGTTTGCAATGGTGGTCTAGTTTCAATTAACTCATGATCTGAACTGTTGAAATTTTGTAAATGCATATAAATATTACTGTATATTAGAGTAAAGCCTGATGAGGATCTAATGGAAAACAATATTGTTCGCTTATATATGTTAGAAATTTACAATATGGGAATATTTCACATTATATAAGTTTCGATAATGTAATAAGAAGACGGAGATTATCAAAACTATGTGATATATTAGCGCAATACATTTCGAACAATCTGATCACACATTATATACTTGTTAAGAGCATTTATATATAAAAATAAAAGGTCAACTAGACTGGAAATGGGGTAAGAGGAGATAAGGATAATAATAAGAGTAATAATAATAACAATGATAATAATAATATTAATAATAATCTGAACACAATTCAAAACCTAATCACTCTGGATAATAAGTCAATATTACCAGGGTAGGTTTAAGGTAAGAACAAACTCTTTTTGAATACACAAAGGGGGTTTGAATTTTCGTATGGCTAAGGCTTCAATAAACCTTAGTATACGCCCTTTTACACTTTTATATAATACCACAAAAGCCGAGTTTAGATCAATCTTGTGCCCTGTTTCAATTATATGTTTAGCAATAGAGGATGATGGATGTTTATCCTCTGCTCTTATTGAGTCACTTGATTGTATTCGTTTCTGCTCTTTAACAAGTATATGTGTGATCAGATTGTTCGAAATGTATTGCGCTAATATATCACATAGTTTTGATAATCTCCGTCTTCTTATTACATTATCGAAATTTATAAAAGGGACTAATTGTTTTAAATTGTTTTACATTATATAAGTGTCAATCTTATTTAAATGAAGGTGTTTTCATATAATTTACCCATTTTGACAGCTTATTCAATGTTTTTTTTCTGAGAAAAAAAGATCATTGTATTTTTATTGATTTATTTCAATTTACTTTCAACAGATCGTGAAAATCAATCCATTCTGATTACGTAAGTTTCTTATTTTTAATATATTTTAACATAAATGTAATTATTGTTAACTTTACACAAAATTTACCTGTGATAACATATTTGTATTTTAAATTAAATTTGTTTCGTATCAAAAAAGGGTTTTGTGGAGATAGTTGGGACTGATAGATCCTGGATTCAAATCTCACGAGGTGGGGTTATGGATACGCACTACTGAGGAGTTCTACAATAGAATGAAATGGCAGTCCAATGCTTTCAGGTTCTCCATGATGGTCTAGTTTCAATTGACTCATGATCTTAACTATTAAAATTTGTTTTATTTCTTGATACCTTCACTGGATTGATTGTTGGATTATAATGTTAGATAGTTAAAGGGAATTGTAGCAGAATGTATTGGATTCAGTAAGAAACAGGAGAGCTACACCCAGTGTTGTTGTTAGAAACATCTATTGATAGAATGTTCATCACTAAAGGACTAGACAAATATAACACTAATTATTACTCAGTAATAGATCAGTTTTAAGTCGTAGAGGTGGTTAGTTATGACCTGAATGACAGAGAATAAAGCGTAGTCAAATTTGTGAACAAAACTATTTATAAATATTGTTAGTTAAGCAAAGATAGATATAGATGAAGTATAGATAAACTATATGTTCTCGAAGATAATGATAATTGTACTTGAGGATTTCGTATTTCCAAAAGACAGAACTTAGGTAATGTGCACCCACAACCCAACATATGATAGGACGTAGGACTTTCAAACATTGACGCCTGAACCACTTTCTACTCAAATCAGTATATTGCATAACACGATCCTCTATAACCTCGTGACTTCAAACTTGAAATGGCTAATAAAAGTCAATCTAATCAATCGATATAGCAAATATAGTTGTGTAAGTGTACTGCAGTGTGAACAATAATGGTTGATACCAACTTAAAAGAAAATGATCAAGTCAGTCTCTAAATTGAGAATCTAAACTATTTCAATTTATAATTTCATACTTTTTTCAAAATAATAAAGCTAATTCATTTTGGTCAACAGAAATCTGATTATAAGTAATGATGGGTAGTGGCTGACAGTGGAATCCAGGACGCGCGTTTCGTCCTACTTGGGACTCGTCAGCTGGATGTACCTGCAGGTACACTGCTAGCCACTATCCATCTCTGCTTAAAAGCTTATGACTTAAGGCTATATCGAGGCCATTCGTACAGGATGCACATATACCAACATGAGACTAATCAATTGCAGTCCCAAATAACAATGGGAAGATATAAGTAAAACAACACTAAGTGAATAGATTTCTGATTATTTTTACGTATTCACACGTACACACATATATATGTAACATGTAAATTTGGCGAAATTGCCTATTACACTACAAAATAGTTATCATCAAATGCTTAAAATCAATTTCATACTTTCCATATACAAGGTATATTTATCTTTTTTTTATTAAACAGAGGTGAAAGTGGTGCCGGAAAAACAGAAAATACAAAGAAAGTTATTTCATATTTTGCTGTTGTCGCAGCAGCTTCAAAGAAAGATGATGATGATTCTAGTAAAAAGGTTTGTATTTACTTTAAAATGATGAAAAACAATAAACAAACATTATTTCACCATCTTATTATATGAAAACACTTAGTGTTCTAAATTAACTCATCTATTTCAGGGTGTACAACAATAATAAAAATATGGTTCTATGTATTTAAGAAACACTTTGTCATTATCATTCTGAGCAATATCATCAGTATCTATTGAGCTGTGAAATAGCAACATTAAACAACTTTGTGATCATTACAAAATTATGGACGTGACTATAATTTATGGACGAACCAATAAGATTTACGATAACAGATCTTGGATTTCGGAGCGAAATTCACTCATCTATTTGGCTAAATAGTTTTGGCATTTTAGTTGATGTTAGTGTGTGATGAAACCATTAAATCTAATCCATATCTCTAACCATCAAATATAAATCAAAATCCTTATCGTTCATACAGGTTTAAAACCCTCATTTAACCCCAGTCAGTAGGTGGACATTCTCAAGGCAATTTCAGCGTCGCTCAAAGGTCTTTCATAAATTATAGTCTCACCGGTTTTAGATTTAGACCACTCCAAGAAGCTTGAACCAAGAACAACTAAAAATGTTGGTAATATAATCGAATCTTCAAATCAAGTTTATATGTTTATATAGTTACAATCTTCTTTGAAGTTAATAAATCTGATTAGTGAGATTAAGATTTTTCTAAAACAAAATGTACTAACTAGATAGACATATTATGAGTGTTATGCAAAATTTTTTTATTTATTGTAAGTCCAGCTTACATTGTCACTAGTTATTTATTTATCATCAGAAAGGAGATTTTGTGTAGATTGTAGTAATTTAATAGTTGAATTCATAAGTCAATTAAAGTTAAACCATCATAGAAAATTTGGAAGCACTAGATGGCTTTTTTGTTTTAGTATGAAACTCCTTAGCAGTGCTCATTCACGATTCCACATGTGGGACTCGGACCCAGGACCTTTGGTCTCATGCGCAAACGCTTAACCTCTAAACTATTGAATTAAATCCATACATTAAATAATTCGTTTATTCATAATACTTAATTAGATTAATTTTTTTAATTTACTATATAAATATAAACATGTGTAAAGGCATTTTAAGAGGGGAATTAAAAAACCGAAAAAGTGAAGCTGTAATGCCTAAACCTTTCTATGTTGTATATATATTAGTGTTCAATAAACTCATAAAATAAACTACTTATTAATGATATAATATTGAAAAAAGCTTACATAAATCTAAGATCATTTGAAGATATATAGAAGACGACAGAGGATATGATTGTAATTTAATGATTGATAAGATGGATTACAGAATAATCATAGAAGATCTTATAAATTTACAAAACTTTAGAAAATTGAGTAAATGAAATTCACAGATGAACGAAGTGATAATTTTAAGCCAAATAAACCAATGATTAGTTGACCGAAAATAGTATAATAGATGTTTACAGTAATAATAGTAATAATAATAATAATAATAAATAACAATAATAAGTTGGTAATTGTCTCTTCCAAGTACTTAGAAAATTCTATAATTTATCTTAGTTAGATAACCACTGACGACAATATGGAAGTACTGAATAGATATTTCTTCATTGAAGTTGAAAATGTAAAGCACTGGTTAATAACTTAATGACTTAATGGTTAAGTGTTAGCCATGAGATCTGAATATCTTGGGTTCAGTCCTCTATCGTAGAGTCGTGAATGAATAATGGTAAGAAGTTCCCAATTACAACAAAATAGCTATCCGATATTTTCTAGGTTTAAATCGTTACCTAACTAAGATCAGTTCTTGATGTAAACTATGAAATTCAACAGTCATCAAAAACTCCTTACATTAATTCAAGAAATCATTTGAAAGCCAATAAAAGTAAGTTGATGCATAGCTTATATAACTAGATCTTTATTTCGCTATGAATATCTATTTATCATTTAACAATATTTTGTTCTTTATTAAAATCAAATTGAAATATTCTTTACTTTGTTCTTTAATTAGGGAACACTTGAAGATCAAATTGTTCAAGCTAATCCAGTTCTAGAAGCATATGGTAATGCAAAGACTACAAGAAATAATAATTCATCCAGATTTGTAAGTTATTATAAATTTTTGAAAGGATAAATTCTATTTTCTTTTTTCTTTCTTTCCAAATTAGGGAAAATTCATTCGTATTCACTTTGGTACAACTGGTAAAATCGCTGGAGCCGATATTGAACATTGTAAGTTGTGAATTTAACAACAACAAAAAATATGATTTCAATAAGTGAGATCATGAGTCAATGAAAGCTAGGCCACCACGGAGAACTTGGAAGCACTGGACAGCCGTTTCGTTCATTTGTGAGACTCTACAGCAGTGCACATCTACGATCCCGCCGCTTGGGATTCTAATCCAGGACCCATCAGTCTCACGCGCGAGCGCTTAACCACTAGACCACTGAGCCGACATCTAACGGTGTTAATGTTTAAATTCAACTAATCCACGAAACTGAGTTACACATGCACCATTGTCATCAGTGAGTTAATATCTGGCAACTGACCCGGTTGAATTCCACTGGTCACTGCTTCTCACTAGAACTCCAGGATATACATCTTGAGGTCAGTCACTAGTGAGCATATGTTGATTAATATCAGAAGAAGTATCACAATAGGACGAAACGATTGTCCAATGCTTCCAGGTTTTCCATGGTGGTCTAGCTTTGATTGACTCGTGATCTCAACTACTGAAATTACTATAATATCCACAAAACCCATTCTGATATAAAAAAATAATTCTATAACTAATCAATTCTTCTTCTTTTCTAAAAGATTTACTTGAGAAATCTCGTGTTGTTTCACAAATGAAAGGAGAACGTAATTATCATATTTTCTATCAGTTATTATCAACTTATGGTTCAAAATATCATGGTAAGTTCTTCTTTCTTCTTTGGAATATATCGATAAAATATTTGTGAGTTTTATTATTTTTATTTTGGAACATTTCAAGGAATAATAGCTTAGTTATTGAACGATTTGTAACACGAACTTATCTTAGTTAAATAATCATTGGAAACTAGGAGTCAGTCAGTCAGTTGGCTACAACGTAGGCCCAGGCACATATATGCATCGGTCGAAGTTTCCATACAGCATTAGCACAACGAGATAAACACCGGATTCGTGGAAGTAGTTAATCCAGTGGTGATAATATATAGAGGAAAGATTGCATATAAGAATATAGTACAGGAAGAAAGAATGAGTTGGTAGAAAGAAAGATATGAAGTGATTTTAATCTCATAGTTCAGGGGATGACAAAGTGTGTATACACCAACGTCATTGTGGTCGATTCTGAGCCATGTCACCCAGAGTCTCCAACCATTGGTTACGATAGTCACGCGGACCCCAACCAAGTAGTCTGCATCGACCAACATGGCTCAGACCAGAAGTTAGTGTCTTCAAGCACTGATGCCACGTTTTGGTTTGGCCGCCCCTAACTTTCTTCCAATCATCTCCAACACCGGTTAGCATTGCAAACTAGGAAGGTTTGGTCAGGTGTTTTGTTCTCGTATTGAAGCCATCCATGATTCCATCACAGAGGATAAAGTTTAGGAACTTTAGGTATTACAGATAAGGTTTGACTTTTAAACCACTGAGTTGATATCTAATGGTTAATTATTATGATTTTTACATTTGTTTTTCAGACAAATTATTAGTTCAAACTGATCCTGCTTTATACAGTTTCATTAATCAAGGAGAGTTAACTATTGATGGTGTAGATGATAGTGAAGAAATGAAATTGTGCGATGTAAGTTTAACTGAATAGTAATTGTTCGTCTATCAAGTTACTAACTTAAGGCAGATTTTAAATAATTAAAATGATATTTTCTGGTTGGCCCTTTCTAAACAGAACTATTTTCTACACAATGGGGCTATTAACCCAAATCTCAACCCTCCTCCTTTATTTGAGCATGGAATCAGGAGTAATCCTAGATGGTCTGCAGGTGGAGTTTATATCAAGATGACTGCTCTAAATTTATTTACAGTCCTAATAACCTGAAAAAATTCAATGACATAAATTTATTTGAGCTGAAAACCATGATGTAACAATAGATTGTTCTCTTATTCGTCTCCAAATTTCGTATAAATAACTATGTCCTTTCGCTAACACAAATTTTATGTATCAGAGTAAATGGTACATTTAAAATATGCTATCCTACCGAATTAGTCACGTTTTTAACAGCAATTTTTAAGTTTTGATATAAAATCTAAGAAATAATGACAATTATCTATCACAAAGTGAGTAATTTCTTAGAACAAATACCTTGAAAGAACAAAAAAGAGTCTTGTACTATGATAGATTATGAGTTTAAATCTATTCATTAGCTAATCAATGGTATAAAGCCTCATAGTCATTCCAAGACCATCATGTTTGTTATTCGAGTATAATTTAACAAAATGTTTTTTAGATTAATATTTAGAGAGAAAAGACAACCTTTCGGACTATTAGGTAAAGAATACATTTTCAATGTTTCACATATTATAATGCGTTCAGTTGTCAGAGGAGTATCCACACCCTACTAAGCTTCATAATGTTTTAAAAAAATTCACTTCGGAGATATATTCATACCACCTAAACTAATAGAAAAATATACAGCCTGACTAAAGATCAATGTAGAAGTCAACTATACAGTTAGTTAACAATTCGATTGGTGATTTCATGAAATCAAATTAGGATATTGAAATGGATTACATAGAAGGTTTCTATGTTGTCATTTCAGTTAATTTCAATTATGCTTCTGTAAGATGAATAAGGAATGTTCTGTAAAAATTGTCGTAAATGAGTTGATAGCCCATCGTTAATTACTTTCCATGCTTGTCTTATTCAGCTTTATATACATATGTTTCCTATGAGCTTGCTCAACCTGTTATAAAAATGAGAAAATTAAGAAATGACTAGGAAGTTATAATTGGGAAACACAATTAACTTAATATAGTAGTATAAACACATGGTGTGTTCAAACTCGTCCAGCCTATCATTCTAACTAAAATTTATTTTGATTATTTGAAAAATACATGTATGTTTAACCTTAACCAATCCACGAAATTGAGCGACACATGCGCCATTATCATCAGTGAGTTACTATCTGACAACTGACTTGGTTGAATTCCACTGGTTACTGCTTCGCACTAGAACTTTTATTTTATCACATCCTTCAATTACTACTTACCATTGCCTGTTTTTTTTTTTTGTTCTTAGGAAGCTTTTGAAGTTCTTGGATTTAATGATGATGAAAAATTATCATTATTCAAATGTACTACATCAATTTGTAATATGGGTGAAATGAAATTTAAACAAAGACCAAGAGAAGAACAAGCTGAAGCTGATGGAACTGCTGAAGCGGAAAAAGTTGCATTTCTTTTAGGTGTTAATGCAAAAGATCTATTAACTTCATTTTTAAAACCAAAAGTTAAAGTTGGTACAGAATTTGTAACTAAAGGTCAAAATTTAAATCAAGTTAGTAAATTTTTATTGATGAATAAAAATCCAATATGTAATCATAATAACTAATTATTAATTCATTTGCTTGAATCTTCCTACTGATTTTTAAGACTACAATGGATCAGTCTCTTATTGGTATATGTGCATCATGTGCAGATTGCTTTAATATAGCTTTGGTTCACAAGCATTATAAGCAAAAATGGATGGTAGTTCGTAGTGAAATCGAGGACTTACATTTCGTCCTATTTGGGACTCGTCAGCTGGACGTACCTGAGTTGGTGTTCACAAATGAATATTTACATATACATTTTTATCGCGAAAAGAAATTCAGAAATACAATTACTTAACTGTTTGAATTATTTTTTCTGGTTAGCGTTTTTTGGCGAGTTGGTTTTCTACGCGATTGGGTCGCTAACCACATGTACAACCCTTCTCCTTTATCCTTGCTTAGGACCGGCTGAGGCCTCAGAGGAGCTGCAGGCGGAGTTGATTACTTAATCGTGGCTATCTATTATTAAGTAACGCCTAATGTGTCTTTCATTATACATCGATATTAATTTTGAACCTCTAATTAGTGTCTAAATCGTACTCTGATTTGTATTGATAATAACTGTCTCATATCGTGTGGAATTTTCCTCAAGTTATACGTTTGAAATTCAGTTAGTTGACAGTTTTTCTTTCTGTAAACTCTTAAAATTATTTAATGTTTGTAGGGTTGCGGTTCTCTAAAACATTTTTAACGTTCAATAATTGTGATGTTCCTAATGCTTTCATTCATTTTCCCGTTTATTTAGTAGATGATACATATTAAAGTGAGATTTTAACAACGATTTGATTCCGAGAGGGTGGAGTTATTCGCAAAAATCTTGTGTAACGTGTAGAGCATTCTGTATGTAAGCTTTCGGGCTTGAGATGAAACTGTTACTAAAAACTACATTAGTATACAGTTAAACACCCTAAATGAGGAGTAAAATGACCAAAATTAATGTTTATCAAACGTTAAGTAAACATCAAAAATGTTGCGGATAACGTCAGTCGCTTTTTTATGTCTATTTGATGATAGGTTTCGTCAAAAATTGACAATATTGAAATGATTTCATGGATTTTTCTTTAAGACATGAATAGCAGCCTGTATCGCTAGTGAATCATTATAGTACCTGAGATTCAATTGACTTTGTAGTTTACCGCTACTTCATTTAGAACCTAGCTACTAGTGGGGACACCATAATGTTTAATTAAGTGTTTTAAAGAAATTTGCTCACTTCAACGAGAAACGTTAAGAATGCATGGACCACTGGAGTAAAGATTCGTTGTAAGTTAGGTCTCATCACAAGTGTAAGTTAAAAAGTAAAACCAACTGTATAATATTAGTTGATTAGAGATTGTCGACACGAAACCCTGTAACTAGTTAACGTTAAAACATAGTACATACAATGTCTGTTTTCTCAGACTTGAGATCAAACTACAACTTGATCGATCAAATCATATCCCCATTAAACAAACATGACATTGGACACTACTTACTGACTAGTCAATTTAGATACATAAAATGTCTATAAATGGTTACAACTAATTAATTGGATAAACCTTAGTTTACAATCGACTATATAGTTGCTAAAAATAATTTGAGGAACTGTTTCGTCCTAGTACGAGATTCCTCATCGGACTACTCTTTTACAGTTTTATTTTATTCCTAATAATTATCATTTTATCATATACTCTTTTAATGATATAAATAATAATAAAGACAATAATCAATTTTCAATTTATTTCAATAAAAGGTTACATATGCAGTCAGCGCTTTAGCTAAATCTCTGTATAATCGTATGTTTGGTTGGTTAGTAGCTCGTGTCAATAAAACTTTGGATACAAAAGTCAAACGTCAATTTTTCATTGGTGTACTGGATATTGCAGGTTTTGAGATTTTCACTGTAAGTTTTACTATTATTATTATTACTGTTTGTAAGTCTTATAACTTGTGGCCTGCGCCTTGTTAGTGTACAAAGTGATAATACCGCCAATTAGGGAGCAGTGAATTATCGATCCCACCAATGACACATAAAACCCGGTCTAGAGTTCTTATCGGCCCCGCTTCCTGCCTAGCCCGGCCAGTTAAGTCTAGAACACCAATCTCAGTCTCTTCGATATGAATTACTGATTTCAAACATAGTGGTTTTATGTACCAACCAGACAGACTGCATCGTACCATAAAATAGAAAATAACATTTGTACAAAATTCGGCCAAATGTGGCTGTGAATGTGGGAGGTATTGATTAATAAACAGGACATAATTCAAGAATGGTAAGTCGTATAATAATAGTTCATAGGTCAATATAAAGCTCATGATAAGAGGGACGCAAATATATAAAGCTTAGTTATTTAACAATCATATGATAAAAATATACGCATAGTATTAGTACATAAATGGATCCCAAAAATTACCATTCATTATGCTTATTGGGACATAACAGTAAGGAAGGTGACTCAATTGATCTACAGGTTCATTGAATTTTCGCAATTAATAACAATGACAGTGTTTATTTGTTGATAAGTACCATAGAAGTAACTCGAGCTTTGTAATTTTCCAAATAGTTCAATAACTGAGATGAAAGAGAATATTTATAGTTTAAGATGTGATAGAGATTTTTTATTCACTGACTTTAACAAGTTTGTTTGTGTCCAATTATCAAGAACACAAAGCCTTCATAATGTCAAACAATTATTTCAATGAATAAGACCATGAGTCAGATGAAGCTAGACTGCCATGGAAAAGCTGAAAGCACTGGACGGCCGTTTCGTCCTATTGATATGGATTTATAACGTTTTTAGTCTTTTGTATTCCAGATGATAACCAACTTGATGAATCCACGAACTTTGTTCTAATCATATTTATTACAAAAACTCTTAATTTTTAATCTCTTACTTGATTGATATATTTCATATTTAACACTGAATGTACGCTAAGTAAAACCCAATGTCATATTTGTCTAGTCTTTTAGTTGTAGTGCTAAAGGAGTAGGAAAACATGATATTGGTCACTATTCAGTGATCGCTCAGTTTTGAGTGTCCTATCCATGTAGGAGATCAGTTTTATCTAGAATAGAACAGTTGTGAAGTTATAGATTATGAAACTTAGTGACTATGATTTGAAACCCACGGAAGGTAACAAATCTTTAACATTGTTGAATAGTCCCAACTAGTATGAAATGCAGGTCCAGGATCTCCATACTAACTACCTCTAACTACTAATGATGATTGACATTATATTCATTGTTAGTTCATTTTTGTGACTTCGTGATTTGATAAATTCTTTTCAATTTTGTATTGAATTTCTTTTCATTATTCAAGGAAAATGGTTTTGAACAAATTTGTATTAATTACACGAATGAACGTCTACAACAATTCTTCAACCATCATATGTTTGTCTTAGAACAAGAAGAATATAAACGTGAAAAGATTCAATGGACATTTATTGATTTCGGTATGGATTTACAAGCTTGTATAGATTTAATTGAAAAGGTAAATTATCAAATTTTTCAAACTATGAGTATTCTGATACCGGAAGTTATTCAAACGCAGAAATCCTAAAATAAAAATAGAAGGGTCTGTTCAAAGTGTAGTAGCATCATAGAAACCAAAATAAACACTAATACTTCAGGTAAAACATGAATCATGAGATTTTAGGGCATAAACTACTCCCTTTAATGAGTAGATTAGAGAAATGTATTCTTCAAACCAGATATTAGTACTTGTTTATGCTGAAATAAAAAGTTGTCAACTAATTGTAATAGGCAAATTGTTTCATGTAAGCAAGGCTTAAAAGTTTAGTTTATACAGATAAACTGAACGAGGAAAGGAAGAAAAAGCTATTTCATAACATTAAAACTGAAACCAAACATGCAAACAGGTGGGTAAAGTTTATAACATGTTTCCGTTATTCATCAATTGGTATTAATGCGCAAAATTCAGAAACACTCTAATACAATCAGACTACTTATTATCATCAAGTAGTTAATCACTAGACATTAAAAATTAATAGCTGTGGGATGATCAACTAATTCGAAACAAACAAGTTCACTTACTATCTGAGACTGATTAAATTCTATCTGTAAAAGTTTTAGTGTCCCCTTTACAATAAATGATCGAGCATTGTGGATTTTTTGAACCAGTCTATGTAGAGTGATGAAGATTCTAATCTGAAAGGAAACATCGTTTCTTTAACAATCATTGGTGAGTTTCAGATAGCACAAGATGAATGTCCAAGACAGTAGCTTAGATTATTTTCGCTGTGTTTATGTCTTTGTTCTAATGCCTTACTGATTGTACTCCTGGATAAATTTCAGAAACGGTTTCTTTCAAATATTAGAATGAATGGTTAATCAGTGGTCATATTAATTCTATGAATTCTGGTATAATAAATAGCTATTGAATCTGTGTAAACTATCCATTTTACGAGTCAATTTTCTACCCTTAAGAAGGATAAATTAACCGCTTTGACAATTGTCACTTTATCCCTTCATCACACTGATCATATTTCGATAACCATTGGAAACTAGGGTTGGATGAATAGCTGATCTGTTGAATCAATATCTCCCGATTCTCGATTCTAGTGTTTATTTTCTAGACTAATGATCTCAGATCCAATCGTTTGCAAGTCTAACTTGAACAAACTCAAGGTGTTGTGCAACTATCTTTTAATCCTATTGATAACTAATTGCCTCAAATCTGATGTGGCTGAACACTGTTTATAACTTCTCATCAGAACCCAGTTAATTGGCTCTTGAAGTCAATCACTAGTTAACATATGGGCATATTATTAACATGAAAAGTTTAATGGAAATCTATTATATTTCAGTTTAATAATGTTTGTAAACTTTATTTATTTGTTTCTCTATTTTTTTAGCCTATGGGTATCTTATCCATTCTAGAAGAAGAATGCATCGTTCCCAAAGCTTCGGATCAAACATTCTTGTCGAAATTATACGATAATCATTTAGGTAAAAGTCCTAATTTCACCAAACCGAAGCCACCGAAGCCAGGACATGTGGAAGCTCATTTCGAATTGCATCATTATGCTGGATCTGTAAGTAAATACACATATATATTCCTATAATTTCGTCTTGTTAAAATAAAAACTGTATTTCCATATGTATTAATTCGACTGTATTCAATGAAATTCGTAACATTATTTCAAGTGAATAATAAAATTCTCAGTATGCGGCTATGGAGATTGTTGGATTTCATTGAGATCATGAAATGTTTACGCGTTAAACCAAAGTTCCTGTATTTGATTGCCACATGCAGGTTTGTGGATGTGCACTATTGACAAGTCTCATATAAGGGTGGAACGACAGTCCACTACTTATAAATTTTCAATGTTCATCTAACATTGATTGACTCATGATTTCAATGAATAATACAAAGTAGAGCATTTGAGATATATATATTTTTTTATATTCATAGCTTACGAGGAATTCTTTCAACAATTTTCTTTACAGAAATTTAGTAGAAGATAATAAGACTTTTATAATCCCTGTCTTTTATGCGCTATTTTTATTGTAACCACTCAATTTCAAAGGCAATGTATTCACTTTCTTTTCTTATATCTATCATCTTTCTAGGTTCCATACACAATAACCGGATGGTTAGAAAAGAATAAAGATCCACTTAATGATAGTGTAGTTGCATTATTAGGTGATAGTAAAGATCCTTTAGTGTCAAATCTATTTACTCCAGTTGTCGGTAAGTAGTGACTTTTTTTCAAGAAAAATATTTGTTTATTTACTATTATAAATGAAATGAATAGACAAAATGATGTTAAAACTGTAGTGAACACGAACACAAACGGGGGACAACTGAATGTATTTGACACAAAATTATAGGACTTATTAATAAAATCTAACAACCATATAGTAAATGCTCAATTTGCAAACTGTCCATCACTTGTCTTAAAATGACTCGACCTTCATTGTTCTTGCATTTCCATACAAATTGCATTCTGTTTTCATTCTTTACTGTTCGATCATCTCGTCTCTCTGCTACCAGACATTCTGTTCACGACTAACATCATATACTACTTGTGTCGATATAAGTAGGACACACCACAGAACGATTAAAGTTTGAAAGCAAAAGCTTTATTAGTTTACATCATACATAAACTGATCTAGTTTATGGAATTGTTAAAAATCTGGTGATGATATAAGGTAACTATTTCAGTGTTAGAATTATCTCCAGAACTCATTAATAATTCCATAGACGATTGATTGAATTCATAATCTATGAGTTTTATACTTTCTAATTTTCAATGATTGATATTTTGAGATCAGTTCGTTATTATAAACTATACAGTTCAATCTCTTGTAGCAATTACAATTGAATCATTACTATTTTTAGATTTTCATTATTTGTTGAAGTAATCTAGTTATGTAATCTAGTTATGTAACTGGTATTACATTTCAAGTGTGTTTATTTACATTTTAACTTGTTAACAAATACTTCATTAGAATAACAGTAGTTGATAATGATAACTACTGAAATTAGTATCTTATAAGTAGTATTTTCAAAAAAAAGATATAAATCGCTGATTATTCAAAAACACTTTTTATCGAAAATCATCTCTCAACTACTAAATACAATCCATGATGTTCAATTAGTTATCTTCTTCTTCTCCTTCTTCCAATAGTACCAGAAGATTGATTGATTTACATTTTTTAAATGTTCAATATTAGATTTTAGTTTTCAATTATAATTAGCGCTATTTTTTAAAAATAAAAAAAACATCAATAAACGTTTTACACATGAAATTGGGAAGATTCAATTGAGAAGTTTAAATTTAAAAAGTACTCTATAATTACAAAGAAATTTTCTAATGAGTATTATTTCATGGAAATGAAATTTCTTTTTTTTGTAACCGTAGTTCATATGTTGAATGAGTTTTTCATATTGAAATTACTCAACTTAAAAGTACATCATACAAAATAACAGTTACAGCAATGTTAAAACAAAAACTATTGAATATACTGTGTGTATAGTTCTAAGGTATGTTATCAGGTAGGAGGAGGCCCCCAAATGCCCTGGTACGGCCGAGAGTGGGGAGAGTCCGCTCTCCTTCTCGAAATGCTCTCACATGGCCACGCGTATATAGCCTCTGCCAGGGAAGTCCTACTCACTGCCTTTTCGTGGCGGGGGTGTTGTTTACAAAAATGAGAGGACGAAAAGCGAATGTCTGGCGCTTTAACCGGACCCCAAACCAATGGTGCACATGGACAGTTTGCAGTATCCTGAAGGAACAAATGGCGTATGAACCAATCGTTGGTCACCGGCTACCATGGGACTGCATCTCCTTACGATGCTCCACTGCCTTGTGGATCAGATGTTCAGGTTGAAGGCTCTGGGTGTGGCCCCCTAAGAAAACCACCTGCTTCGGTTTGGGCACCCGGGCAGTATCACAGCCCT
This sequence comes from Schistosoma spindalis, assembly GCA_946903255.1. Taxonomy (NCBI): domain Eukaryota; kingdom Metazoa; phylum Platyhelminthes; class Trematoda; order Strigeidida; family Schistosomatidae; genus Schistosoma; species Schistosoma spindalis. The sequence continues at coordinate 8,847,232 of OX336419.1, read as the reverse complement.
CACACAAATCAATTGAGATTTGTGTGGCGCATATGTATTTGGTGCCTCATTGTACCTATACTTATGTGTTAAAATAAATAAATAATAATAAATAAATCAGGTAGGAGATAATATTTCGATAGTAGGATTTATTAGTCACTAGCTTGTTGGACAGATATCATTATTTGGTTTAGGCATTCATAACATTTTCTAACCTATTTTCTTTATTATTCAGTATATCTTGTCGGGATTAATAATGGTTAGATATTAGTTACATATGTTCCAAATACTTCGATAGACGAAGGTTCACAGAATATCTCAATAATTGATATCAACAGAAATTTTATGTCACTTACTATAAAGCATAAAATCAATTACAAAGTTTTAGTTAATTGTGTTCATTCGGTACAATGAGTATGAACTACTAATTAAACGACTAATATACTGTTTGTTTGTTTTTTTTCATCAAATAATCATCAAAATATAAGACGGGCAGTTTAATTCCAGGAAATAATATTTCATCTTATTTAAACTTTATCAACTAGAAGTATCTACATTTTAGTACTGATATTCATATTAAGATTTAAATTCAAAATGTTAGAATCCATTGAACAACTAACTTGAAATAGTTTTATTAAATCTTTTAAAATGAGAAAAATTCTTATTTTATATTTGTAAAAACTTCAACAAAAATATATATGTATGTATATATGTATACATGTATATAGGTGAACCTGGTAAAAAGACGAAAGGTGGCTCTTTCTTGACAGTGACCTACATGCACAGGGTAATTATTATTATTACAACAACAACAACAACAATAAAAAAAACAAGCATATATATATATATATATAAGCTAATAATTTAAATCGTATGCTGATCTATCTCATCTTATGGACTGCTGTTATGTTGCTATGACATTTTGCTGACTAATTTATTATCTGCTTGCTGATGCTTAAAAATTAAACACAAATAAAAATAATATCGATTAGTGATATAATTAAAATCTAAGTGAATTATTCCTGCATATGTTGCTATAATATGCATTTTCGAGAGAAAAACAAAATTGTAATACAATTTGCTTCATTTTTTATTTTCATTTATATATCTATCTATCATATATGTTATGTTGTTCGTAGTAAATAAACTTTAATAAGATTCAGTCAATTTAATATAAAGACTATTGTATATTCAACGAGACTATAATTTATGGACGATCCAATTAGATTTAGAGTAATAAATTTTTGATTTTACCGTGAAATTTATTTATCCATTTGGTTAAATAATGTTTTAATCATGATGTTGGTTCGAGGTAGTTAACAGGAAATTCTAGATTCGAGTTTTGTGCTATTTGGTACTCGTCAGTAAGGTGTATCTATAATATTAAGGGTACTGATGTTCCCTGACGGATTTGACCCTGTGTCACCCAGTTTGACAGTCAGAAACGTTACCATTAATATATCTGAGCGGTGACTGACCCCCTGTAGGACTTAGATGTATTTACAATTGATTGGTCGACCAAGCTGCAACGTGGTAACCAATCTAAATAACTCGATATTACGTCGATAGGATTTGATCTAGTGATTAATTAATTGTGTGTTTTAGTCAGTTTAGTTAATGATAATTTGTGATAAAAAACTTTAAATCTAATGCCTAACCTTAACCATGAATTCTAAATCATTATTCTAATTCTTCATACTAGTTTATAACTTTCATTTAACCCTAAGAAGTAAATAGATATTCTCTAGATCATTTTACAATTACTCAAAGATCGTCCATAAATTATAATCTTATCGTCTATTCAAAAGATCTAAATTCACTGCATTATTGTTTATTATTATTTATAATTTATTTTGGCTTTAAATGCTTAAGCATGCTAATTGTAAACACACAGTGAATCATAAATTAAATTAATGATAACACTAGGGCCAATACATTATTACATAACTACATTAACTTTATCAAACTGGTACTATGGAATTTAACTTGATCGTCGGTTTAAATATTATGACGATTATTATCATTATTACTTTTATCCATGTGTTATTGATTGTTTGTTTATTTTGTCTTGCATATAATTTGCTTAATTTATTCTATACTACATCTTCTAATAGACGAAGGTGGAAAACGTAAAAAAGGCGGTGCTATGCAGACAATTTCTGCTGTTCACAGAGTACACATGTTTTTTTGTTTGTTTGTTTGTTGTTGTTGCTGTTGTTGTTGTTGTTGATATTGTAGATTCTCTAGTGAAAATATTTAGCCTATAATTGTAGTTGACTTGATTGTACCTTTCAATAATTTGTTGTAGACTAATCTTCTAATTGCTAATTTATTTTGCAATCTATATATCTTAATCCCGCACGTAACACATATAAATTATATTGTATTACCTCATATAAAAAATAATGTAGCGAAATAGTAGATAACAAATGTATTGCATTCATTATGTATTGGATACACAGTACGATATTTATATTTGTATGTGTTTGTACGCGTGTGTGTGTATGTATATGTTAGTTTGTTATGGTAGTAGTGGTAGTAGTAGTAATATCTGTAGTATTAGTAGTAGTGGTAGTGCATCTTTTGGAGAAAAATCAATATTTTCAATCTGTAGACAATTTGAGTACAGTAGAATTTGTGAATATATATTCACATTTTACTTTATAAATTCATCTTAATAATGTAACATTTTTCAAATGAGTAGTCATTCATCAATGGTGTGTTATAGATGGTTTACACAGATTAATGTTTTTTTTTAAAAAATTGTTAGAGAATAAACATTGATAAATAATAAGGTAATATTTGAATCAGAAGGGGTTTTGTAGAGATTTTAGTAATTTCAATAATTGAGATCGTGAGTCAATTGAAGCTAGACAACTATGGAAAACCTGGAAGCACTGGACGGCCGTTTCGTCCTATTGTGGGACTACTCAGCAGTGCTTCCAGGTTTTACGTGGTGGCCTAGCTTCAATGGACTCATGATCTCAATTATTGAAGGTAATGTTTGTTTAAAGTAAACTAGAATTGCATTTTCTGACAGATTATTGTAAAATATATTTTAGTATGTTGAGTATCAGGTAGTTACCTTCAAATAAAAACGAAAAGCAGTTAGACGTGTAAATCATTGGATGTCTTCTTCGTGACCTCAAGACCAAACTTTTTTCGTAAGTCTTGAAGGTTATTGGTTCAGACTCTGGATGAAGTTGAGGATACTCAATGCTAATAAGTCTCACTATGGAACGAAAAAGATATCTAGTGCTTTCTGGTTTTCAATGATTGTTTAGTTAAAATCAATCTGTTTTAAAAACGATGAAAATTCAAAAACCTCTGAAAATCCTATATAGTATTTAAGGTTATTTTGTCTTATAGTTGCTTTTTTTCAAGGACGATTCCTAAAGTTCCAGTAAGAGGTAATGACTAATGTAGTTCAACCATATTGGATTTTAGACGGTTACCTATCAATTACGATTAAAGATAATTGTTCAGCATCGCAAAAATAAAACAATGATTTTATTTGATATCGATAATGGCTAGAAATGAAATCCACAATATAGTTTTCTCACTACTTAGTACTCGTCAAATGAATGTACTTGCATCTCACATTTGTCATTTATTCTGGAAATCAAATACACTAATATTCACTTCAGATACCGTCACGTTATCCATTCACTTATTTACTGAATCACGATAGCAACTGACTTGTGCGACGGAGTGAAGTCTAATTGATTTATATTGATTGCTTTTTGTGTTTAAGACTAAATGATCAGTTCCTTCTCGACATACATGCATCCTGTACGGATAACTTCGATATTACCATTGTTAGCCAACATCTATCCCCGCTTATAATACGTGTTATTTAAGGTAGCACCAAGGCGATCCGTTTAGGACGGACGTATGCCAAAATCATCATCATATTGAACAGCTATATTGTTTAATTACGACAATTTTAAGCTATGTTCATACATAACCTAATGAAACCTGAAACCTTTCTATAATCTTGTGAACATTACATTACAGATGAGCTCTTGAAATTGGATTTCCTAGTCAAAATTATTAGAATTTATTGCATTTTTCTATCCTCGTTAATTATTTTTATTAACTAGTTACAATTTTTATATTTCTTTAACTATTTCAATTGAATTTTGTTAGATATGTTTATACTACTTACAAACATATTTCAGTAACATAAAAATAATTAATAGTAATATTCGTCTAGCACTACATTGATTAAACGAAAAAATTTCCATTAAACTATAACTCATTAAATTTGCATGTATTTCTTCATCTCCCCTTAGTGCACGTCTTTGCATTAGTTAACTATACTCAGAAATAGTGTAAAACAAGCATGATATCATTGTTATTTGGTTTGCAATTTGTTATTTATTTATAGTTATGCATGAATATTCTTCTCTCTCCTTCTTTTCTTTCTTTTTTTGCCTACTTTAATTTAATTATCTTTATTTTTATTCGTTTATTATTTTATTTTAATTCATTTTATTTTTGTAATAATTATGTGTAAATTTAGGAATCATTGAATAAATTAATGAAAAATTTACAAAGCACCAGTCCATCATTTATTCGTTGTATTGTTCCGAATGAATTTAAACAACCAGGTGAGTTGTATAGCAGTTTCAAAGTGTATTATAAATACATGTTTTAAAACATTTTAATAGTTGAATTAATTAGTTAATTAAAGTTAGACCACCATGGGGAATCTGGAAGAACTGAACAGCCGTTTCGTTCTAGTATGGGAATCCTCGGCAGTGCGCACCCAAGATCCCACCTAGAGATATTCGAACCCACGACTTAACAGTTTTGCGCGCTAGCACTCAACCACTAGACCACTGAGCCGGCATCCAACAGTGTTAATGTCTAACCTTAACCAATCCATGAAATTGAGCGACACATGCACCATTATCATCAGTGAGTTACTATCTCCCATCAGATCTGGTTGAACTCCGACGGTCAAGACTTCTTATTAGGTCTCCAGGATATACCTCTTGAAGACAGTCACTAGTGAGCACATGACTATTATTATCAGAAGTGGGTTTTATGGAGATTTTAATAAACTAATAGTATGGGATTCAAACATTTGTCATCTAGTCCTACGGTCTACAATGTTACTACTGAGTTAATCTGGCAACAACAGGTCTATCGGAGTGAGATATTTACAATGATTGATCACGGATTAGTGACCAGTATGATATTTACCCAGTGTCTTATTGTTGATCAGATTCTATCAACCACGTCACAATTTCTCAAAGTGTAAAGCTTGATGGAGCAGCTGTCTTCTCGAGATTGCGGTTATACTATGATGACAAGTACCACCCACCACGAATCCACGGCCCAATGTTTCCTGCTGAATGCCTCAAACTACTTAACGTTTGAGACAAAGTCTGTAAATTTATCCATTTCTAACCATTTAAATAATTGTGTATACAACACCAAGTATGCAATTTTATGTGTTCGACCACTGGATGGTATATTCTCACATATTATGTAGGTGAAATATCACATTATATACGTGATGCCTGAAATACACTTATTAGTTGGATAATTTGATAGTTTTTGTTATGCTTATTAAAAATCTTATTACAAGTGTCTTGTGGTATATGTTACGTATACTGACAGATATATTTAGTATATAACACCAATAGGAAGTGGAATTCTTGTCAGTAGAAGATTAAAATGAAGAGAATAGGAGAAAAAAAATCAGAGGGCAATCAAAATAAGAACATAATTAGAGGAATAATAGAATATGTGAAGAACAACTCAAAGAAGTTGTACAAATAATGTATTTAATGTATGATTTTTATATTTTACTAAACCACTGTGTGATTTTGCCTTAAATAATAAATTGGTTATCCCTACTTGGGTTCTCGTTTACTACAGTTTTGGTTAAATGATTATCTTTACATTGACTTTATATCAACGGAGCTTATTAAAGTCCCTATGAAATAATCAAACTAATTAATAAGTAGACTATTGTTATCCTATAAGTTTAATCATTAAACAACAGTTTTGTATTACACCGCAAATTATTATATCTGAAATAAAATCTAGTCATATAATTATTTCGTATAATTTATCATATTGAGATCATGAACCGATCAATGTTAGACCATCATTGAAAATCTGGAAGTACTGGATAGTCATTTCGTCTTAGTATAAGAGTCAGCAGTTTGATGTGTTTGAATCTCGCATATGGGATCTTTAATGAGCTTTTCTCAGAAGTCAAATATACTAGAATGAAATGGTCGTCTATCACTTCCAGGTTTTTAATGCTGATCTAGCACTGATCCGTTCATGATCTCAATTACTACACAATAATAATTCATTATATATTTAAATCTAATAAAACATAAATTAATTAATTAAAATCTACAATTTTCATTTATTTTATTTAATTATTTAAGGTGTAATTGATGCTCATTTGGTTTTGCATCAGTTACATTGTAATGGTGTACTTGAAGGAATTCGTATTTGTCGTAAAGGTTTTCCAAATCGTATGATTTACTCTGAATTCAAACAACGGTAATTTACTTAATTTTATTTCAATATAGTCTAATTTATTTCATTGATATATAAAATCAATAAATTACATCAATCTGTATAAAAACTGGTTACAATCAGATAGTTAGTCTATTAGTGACTTATTTCATGATATTCTTGAATTTCTAACGACTTATAACTGGTTAGATTCAGATATTGTCATAACTTGTGGCCTGAATGTCCTGTTTATGTATAACGTATTGATACCGCCAATTAGAAAGCAGTGAATTATCGATCGGATCAATGACGCGTAAACCCGTATGAGCAGTTTACAGTCCTGATTGATCCTGCTTTCCGCCTAGCCCGGCCAGTTAAGTCCAGAAAACCTATCCCAGCCTCTGTAATATGAATCATTTATTTTAAACATACTCGGTTTATATACCAATCAAACAGACCACAGCGTACCGTAAAATAGAAAAAAAACATTTGTACAAAATTTGACCAAATGTGGCTATGAATGTGGGAGGTAGTAATTGATAGACAGTGCATAATTCAAGAATCGTAAATCGTATAATAACAGTTCATAGATCAAAACAAAGCTTATAATAAGAGGAATATGAATATGTATAGTTTAGTTATTTAAAAATTATACGACAAAATATACGTATAGTATTGTTACATAAATGGATCCGAAAAGTTATCATTCATTATGCTTATCGGAACCTAACAGATATATTTAAAGTAAAATAGTTTTTCTCAGTGAAATTGAATGATTGCATTATTATATCATAAATTGATTCAAGTTGAATTATATCATTGAACACTGACCTGATAATTCTAATAATAGATAAGTATTCATCGTGACACTTGAAGGTTCTAAGTTCAACTATTATTATGGTGATGAATTCTTAAATGATCTGCTTAATTTCATACTAGGATAAAATAACTGGTCCAACACTGTCTAGCTTCCAACAATATCCTAAATGTCATTTAATTCGTGACGAATACTAATTGTAAAGTCAAATAAATTTACATTAAACTCTTATAATCAATTTCATATAAATTAAAATGATCTATGTAAGATGAACAGATATTCAGAGTAGATCATCTCATGAAGTGATGTAATGGACAAGATGAAAATATTTTCTGTTTGTCACTTGTTACTACTATAATGCCACTGCTGGCGACTGCTGAATACTCGATCGGTACATTGTACAAAGAATGAGATCTCATTATATTAACATGCACATTTCATAAATGAATTTAGAAAACTAAAGTATTTAGAGGAGATAATATTCCATTCTACACAATTACAAACCATTTAACGTTCAATGAATCAATTAAAAAAGAAAAGTAAATTATACATTAATTGGTCAATAAGGTTGGATATTGTTTTTCCATGTTCAGTGGACAATCATATCCTGTTTTCACTAGCCATATACTATAAACATTTTAGTATTAAAAAAATTCCGTGAAACTATAAATTTATGAACGACCTTTGAGCGACACTAGAATGAGGGTTATAAACCATGGTGAGAAATGAAAATTATGATTTACAGTTGATGGTTAGGGCTAGGAATTAGATTTATGGTTTTCATCACGAAGTGATATAAGCTATAATACCAAAACTCTATTTAACCAAATAGATGAGTGAATTTCGCGCCAAAATCTGAGACCTGTTAAATTATACTTAATTGGTTTGTCCATAATGTATAATCTCGCCCAAATCAGTTATAGATGATTTATCGAATATTTCAACATAATCATTTTATCTCATTATGCTTACATATGAACAAAAGTGAAAATAATTTCGAAATTTCTGAAAAAAAGAAACAACAATTTAGATACAGTTTAAATTCATAAATGTATTCAATCATATATCAGGAGGAATGTAGGAGTTACCCACTGATGTTTCAAAGTATCTAAAGTGAGAAACAATTATGCAAACTATTATATTCCGGCTATTTCATATCAGAACTTTATGTTTATCTCTTTAAATGTGAAGATTCTCTAAGTTTGATGTTTTTTGAGTCGCTTGGTAGTTGTTAACTTTGGAGAATTTCTTCGCTGGATTTAAATAGCTGGTTTTTATTCAACAACTTTAAAGTCTGTGTGAATTAATAATGGGAATTTCTGAATTAGTTTATCACATATAAATATAACAAATGATTTGTAGGATTCATTGAAGATAACAGTTAGTTGAAGATAATTGGTAGAATATCCTGTCTTCCACAAAACGTACCATTAGTCATTAGAGAGATGAGATAACATTTAAGACTCGAACCCGTGTTATCCAACTTTACAGTCTGAGACATTTCCACAAAACATTTTTGAGCTATGATTAACCTATAAGAGTGAGATGTACTTACTGCTTCTATGAATCTAGTGTTCGTTTTGCTGTGTTAATGAGGTGTGACAACTTGGACCAATGCATGTATGTACCTGGTCCTACGTTGTAACTGACTGACTGACACTTGACTGATCACTAAATAATGACTAATCTCATAATCATTTAGTTCTTTTTAGTGATAAATGGACTCTATCGATAAAGCTATAATGTGGACACTAGTCTGAACGACTTGATATCTCATATACTATGATTTGATGTTAAATGTTTGAAGGTAGTCGACAGAAAATCTTTTTAGTATACTACTACAATAACTTAAACCATATTAGGTTATATATAATATAACTAACCAAGTTATTTCCTTTCTCATATTATATTCAATCTTCTTTCTGATATAAAGTTACTCAATTTTGGCACCAAATGTTATACCTGATGGATTTGTTGATGGTCGTCAAGTTACAGAAAAATTATTAGAAGCAACACAATTAGATAAAAATCTCTATCAATGCGGTAATACCAAAGTATTCTTCAAAGCTGGTACACTAGCTCATTTAGAAGATTTACGTGATGATAAATTAAATGGTATAATTAGTTTATTCCAAGCGGAAATTCGTGGTTATTTGATGAGAAAACAATATAAAAAATTACAAGATCAACGGTAAGTGTTGTTCATATCAAATCAATATCAGTATTACATAATATGAAAAGATAAAAAGAAATGTTGAAATCAAGGTGAAATGGTATCTGAAATGGTGTAAAGACAAAGTTAGTTATTGTGTGGATTTAAGGTCCATAACGAAGGAGAAGGCGGAAAAAGAAAAAAACTGAAAGCTAAGATCGTATTAAAATGGGAGTCTTTTGTATACACACTGTTTACGTTTCTAAATGTACGATGCTTATCACCTCTGTAGTACCTTTGAGTATAATAATTTTAAAATTACTAAGTCGATCTAATTTCAATAACCATTTACATATATTCATCTTGAATTTAATGACAGTTATAAATGTTGTTTCTTCTCGACAATTGAAAATGACAGAAGAAAAGTATGTATTCATTGGTTCCCTGTAAAAAAACTGATAAATAGATGGTCTTGATAACTTGAAAGCTTGATCTCAACTGCTTGAAAATGATTACACATTGAGTTTTGTGTATTCGCTTCATACTTTAAAACTTTACCACTTGTAGTGAAAATTCATGACCAAAGATGGGATGTTTTGTTTTAGACTAGACCATTTTTAACTCTCTTATTCTACTAGGATTAGGTAGTCTCTCTACAAGTATTAGGTGTATCCGATACAATCAGTGATATGGTTTGAACCACAGACCTTACTTACTTACATATTTACGCCTGTTACTCCTAATAGAGCATAGGCCGCCGACCAGCATTCTCCAACCCACTCTGTCCTGGGCCTTCTTTTCTAGTTCCATCCAATTCTTGTTCATTTTTGTCATGTCTATCTCCATTTCTCGGCGTAACGTGTTCTTTGGTCTTCCTCTTTTCCTTTGATCTCGAGGATTTCAAGTGAGTACTTGCCTTGTGACTCAGTTGGATGCTTTCCTTAATGTATGTCCTATCCATTCCCGGTGCTTCTTTCTGATTTCTTCCTCCGCTGGGATCTGATTTGTTCTCTCCCACACAGTAGGTTGTTGCTTATAGTGTTCGGCCAACGGATCCGAAGTATTTTGCGTAGACAACTGTTAATAAACACTTGTATCTTCTGGATGATGGCTTTCGTAGTTCTCCAGGTCTCCACCCCATACAGTAGAACTGTCTTGACATTTGTATTGAAAATTCTAACTTTGGTGTTGGTTGCCAGATGTTCTTCAGTTGTAAATATGCTGACCCATAGACTTTACTCCTTTTATATCTTACGATTCAATATATTAAAATCTCTTCTTTTATTCTCATTATTCTAGTGTTGCACTTACTTTGATGCAACGTAATATTCGTAAATATTTAGTATTACGTAATTGGCCATGGTGGAGATTATATACAAAAGTTAAACCAATGTTAAATATTGCACGTCAAGAAGAAGAAATGAAAAAAGCCGCTGAAGAATTAGCTAAATTAAAAGAAGAATTTGAAAAATTAGAAAAATTAAAAAAAGAATTAGAAGAACAAAATGTTACTGTATTACAACAAAAAAATGATTTATTTTTACAATTACAAACAGAACAAGATAGTTTAGCTGATGCTGAAGAGAAAATATCTAAACTTGTATTACAACGTGGTGATATGGAACAACGTATTAAAGAATTAGAAGAACGTTTAGCTGATGAAGAAGATCAAGCAGCTAATTTAAATGAAGTAAAAAAGAAAATGTGCAGTGAAATTGAAGAATTAAAAAAAGATGTTGAAGATTTAGAATCATCATTACAAAAAGCTGAACAAGAAAAACAAACAAAAGATAATCAAATACGTACATTACAAGCTGAAATGGCACAACAAGATGAAACAATTGGAAAATTAAATAAAGATAAAAAGAATTTAGAAGAACAAAATAAACGTACACAAGAAGCATTACAAGCTGAAGAGGATAAAGTGAATCATTTAAATAAATTAAAAGCTAAATTAGAATCAACATTAGATGAAGTAAGTTTATTATGAAAAGTATTTTTAATGTCTTTCATTCTTTTTTTATTAATTACTTTACTGACGTTTATCATTCCACGTGGAGAAGCATAAGCTGCTCACCAGCATTTTCCATCTAACTCTGTCTTGGAGAATCCTTTCCAGTTACTGTTCATTTTTTTCATGTCTGCTTTTAATTCCCAACACATTGTGTACTATGACCTTCTTCTTTTGTGTTTCTCTTCAGATTAGATTTTCTGACGTTTCGTGACTTGATGTAAGTGACTTCTTCAGAGAATATATAACCAAATAAAAATTTATCCAAGTTTAAATAGTACAACGGAAACACTTGGATTAATTTTAATTTTGTTATTTATTCTCTAAAGAAGTGGAAAATCTAATTTTTCTACTCATTGGAATATTACAAATATATTAGTTATTTATAGAAATCTGACCAATCCAAAATTATCGAATCAATCTTTGGTAATGATACCTATGTTCGATCATTGTTACCTTTGAAGGATTGCTAACGTCCAGGGGTAATACCGTGTTGGTAATGTTGAGGTTTGGTATGTGTGTTTTAACATATTCACAGTAACTTAGTTAATGTTTCTATCTTGAAGCACAACTTTTTGTGGCTTGGACATATAGTACAAATGTCATGTCGTTGACATCCATATCGTGCATTATTTATCAACGCTCAAACTGATTGGGGAGACAATCATTTTATGATATGGTCCCTGGTATTGAAGAAATCAGTATAAGACTTACACCATTACTCTTCAGTTGGGGTCTGAGAAATGGTGCAATTCAATGGCTTGAGACGTTATCAGACATGGTTCAGAATAGAAGTTAATAAGGATCTATTTTTAAACCCTTCATAAAAGCGAGAGGAACTTGCTTAACTAAGAGAAATATTCTTGAGTACATATTTTTATTAACTGGTTTATAAGAAACTATTTTGAATTACTTAGTTGTCTTCCAAATAAATTTCTTTCCCTCCGTTATCTCTTCAAGATTTCGTCACTTTATTTGTTTCAAGCACACTTTCTTTGATAATCACTTGTAGTGCTGTTTTGTTTATTAATCACATTATTATTATTACTTTACACTACCTTTTATTCATATAGATGGAAGAAAACCTAGCTCGTGAACAAAAGATTCGTGGTGATGTAGAAAAATCCAAACGTAAATTAGAAGGTGATTTAAAAGCTACACAAGAAACTGTTGATGATTTGGAACGTGTAAAACGTGATTTAGAAGAGCAATTACGACGTAAAGAAGCTGAAATTAGTGGTTTAAGCGGAAAATTCGAAGATGAACAAGGTTTAGTAGCACAATTACAAAGAAAAATTAAAGAACTTCAAACACGTATACAAGAATTAGAAGAAGATTTAGAAGCGGAACGTGCAGCTCGTTCGAAAGCTGAGAAGAGTCGACAACAGGTAGGTAAAATGAATAAATTCATAATACTCGTTTCGGAACTTAACCAACTGAGTAATAATGACATTAAAATTAAAATTGCTTTATTAATTGTATAATTTATTTAGAATAAATTTACCATAGATGATAATGAAAGATAGGAGATGTATTTTATACTATTTTCGACTAATTAGATGAATGTGCCTGAATTGTACTGTGGATATTCACATTAGGTCTCGAATCTTGTACCTAGTAATTGTCTTGATGCTACCTTAAGTCACAAACATTATAAACAATGATGGATAGTGGTTAACAGTGATAATATCGAACTGATCCGTACAGGATGCATGTACGTCGAAAAGAAACTGATCAATTATAGTCTTAAACACGAAACACAACCAATATAAATGAGTTAGACTTCACTCTATTGCACAAGTCAGTTGCTATCGTAACTCAGTAACTAAGTGGATAGATAACGTGATGGTATCTGAAGTGAATATTACTGTGTTTGATTCCCAGAATAAATCACAAATATGAAATGTAGGCACATCCAATTGATGAGTCTTAAATAGAACGGAACGCGCGTTATGGATTCCATTGGTAGCTACTATCCATCACTACATAAATGTTTATTGTTTACTTAGCCAATAAACTTTTTTTTCTTTCTTCCTTTTTCAAAAATATTACAATAAAAGCTTGAAAGTGAATTAGAAGAAGTTGTAGATCGTTTAGAAGAACAAGATGGTGCTACAGCGGCTCAAAGTGATTTAACTAAAAAACGTGAAGCAGAACTAATGAAATTAAAGCGTGATTTAGAAGATACACGTTTACAAAATGAACAAGCAATAGCTACAATGCGTAAAAAACAAAGTGATGCTGTAAATGAATTAGCTGATCAATTAGATCAAGCCAATAAAGCTAAAGCAAAGTAAGAAAAGTATTATTAAATTAACATTTTATTCATAGAGGGGTTTTATGGAGATTGTAGCAATTGAATAATTGAATTCATGAGTCAATTGAAGCTAGATCACCATGGAAAACCTGGAAGCATTGAACAGCCGTTTCATTCTAGTATAGAACTCCTCAACAGTGCGTATTCCTTATCCTGCCCCGCGAACGCTTAACCTGTAGTTTACTGAGCTGGCATCCAACTGTGGGTTTGAATCTCACGGGGCGCATTGCTGGGGAATCCAATTAACTCATGAATTCAATTATTAAATTGATATTTTACTAATGATCTTCAGTAAATATATCGACAAAATGCTTTGATGAATCGATGAAACATGAACGAAAAATAATGATGTACAGTTTCAATATGATTAAGACTAAGTATTATTCAATAACACTGGAAATGAAAGTACCCTGAATGTAAAATTACTCAGCTCGAACATTACCTTTTCTGACACTGATGAATTATTATTATAATCTCTAATATTTTACTTCACAAGGATATCAATCTCCAATCTGTTTAAATTATGAAATCTAATCTAAGACATGAATTCCAGTAGGAAACTATCTTTAAGGAATAAGAACTTTCATCTAAGTTTGATCGAATAGTTTCACAGTATTTAGACGCCCAATTGATGTGAAACATTAAAGAGGAAGAATGTATTTGTAAAATCTCAGGTAATATCTTTTATATCCTTGAAAAGGTTAGAACCAGATTGCCAAACAAAACGCTGGATTTACTTCAAATTCATTCACTATGATCTTACAAATACATTCTTCCTCTTTAACATCTTTAAAAAAGTTTCAAGTTTAAGCTTATATTTATCATTATTATAATCATTATTATGAATGACTTTATTCAATATTATATATTTGATACAGTATGAAATTGTCAGCACAAAGTCTTTCAATGGGTTTCTTTTTCTTATTTTCTTGATTCATCTTGAAGATAAATATTGAGTGATGTTATCAACTCAGGAATCGACATCTGAATAATGTTCATTCTTTCAATGCATATGGATAGCTATCACGATATCTCTGATTGCGCTCTTCTATAACTTATACAGTGAAATGTAGTACATTTTTCAGAAACTCACCTGAATAGATTATGCAATCAATTGACATAATTATCTGTTAAAATAAACAAGGAAACAGATAACTTGTTGAAATAACTTGATAGCAGGAACAGGTAGCCCAGATATTCAAGCAGGCCTCCTGGTTACCATAATATATTTTTATCAGGGAAAATTCTTTTATTGTTCTTGTTATTTTCCAATAAAAAACCAAATATGTAATTGTTACATTGCAAAACGTCTGATTCAGTTAGATACACACATGTTTCTTATACAATTACCAATGGTGTTATATGAGTGAAAGCATAAAAATAACTATGAAGCTCTAATTGAAAAAAGTAAATCAATTCGTACATGAAATCATATGCTCATATACTACACCCTTTTGAACCAAACAAGAATTTGATCAATTACATAATTATCATTCTTTAGTAGTCTGTGCCTAATTCATTATTTCTCACCTATTACTTTGATTCTCAGACAACCTATCTTAATCCAACTAGCCTATCATCTCACTTCTCTTGAAAAGTATCCCCTAATTTTAGGGATTTAGTTGTATGAGTTGAGGTGAATAACATTTTCTCCATGATTGATTAACATCTTAGAGCGTGATTATCGATTGTGACATTGTGAATAAGCTATTCTGACCTTAAACTATAATTTGTCTAATATACTGGATAGCATAATTATTTCTAAATATTTACTAATGATACTTTACTGAATACCAATAACTATCATTAATCATTAGGAATTTCGAAAGAAGTATGGAAAAAAATGTTTTTAGCTTGTCTGGAAGCTTCTGGGTTGTTCGGTATTCTCTGAGTTACATAATGGTTTACAATTACAATACTTTTCGTTCAGTGTTTTCTAGTTTTAAATAGTTGCTTAACAATATATCAGTTCATGAAATAAACTACCGAAAATGTTATAATCTCTACAAAATTTCTCATAATAAAAAATTTTTTAAATTTAATATTCTATTCTAGTAAAGGGTAGTGGATCATGAACTGATCAGTGTTAGATCACTATTGAAGATCTTCAAACACTGGGTGGGTGTTTTGCCCTAGTATGAGACTCCTCAGCGATGAGAAACTGTAACTAGTGGAGTTCAACCGTGCCGGATGTAAGGAAGTTACCCACCTAATACAGTTTAACATCATCTAACAATATATTAAGGATTGATTGTAGTTAGACATTAACACCGTTGAATGCCGGCTGAGTGGTCCAGAGGGAAAATGTTCGCTCGTGAGACCAAAGACCTTGGATTAGAGTCCTTCACGAGAACTCGTCGAAGCGCACTAACGAGGAGTTCCATACTATGACAAAACAGTCGTGTATTGCTTCTAAGTTTCCCTTGTCGACCTAACGTTGATCAATTCATGATCTTAATCAATATTCTATACTGATACATTTATAATTACTTTTATTCATAGGGCTGAAAAAGAACGAAGTCAATTCAAAGCTGAATTAGATGATGCACATAATCAGGTGGATAGTATTATGAAAGCTAAAGTAAGTAGATGAGTAATTCTTTCTTTTAAAGTAATTTTTTCTCCTTTTTTTCTTTTGATGACCAAATTTATTTTGTGTGTGTTAACACTATGATTGTTTCACATGTTAGATACAATCTACATAGAAATTATTAGATATTTGTAACGATTATTAATATCACTCATGGATCATGGTGGTTAAACATTATTTGTTGTCATGATTACAAACTTTCCAAACGTTACATAATGTTATTTTTTAATTTTTCATTCGATGTGATGTAAAATAAACGTCATACACTTTTGAATTTTGCGCAATAAAGGTCAATACAGTTTTTCTTAATCCTGATTGGTTTATCCCTATTCCATACTTTTATAAGTAATTGTATTCTGAATGGAGATTTGTGAAGATGGTAGTAATTTTAATAGGTAAATTTATAAGTTGATCTAAGCTGGATCACTGTTGAGGACCGTTTCAGTGTGGGACTCCTCAGTAGTACACATACATGATCCCGCACACGTGAGACTCGAATGCAAGACCTTCGATCTCTGGAGTGAATAATTAATCTCCAGATCACTGAGACTATTCTATTCAGAATTCATTTAACCTAATCTGATATAATTTCTTTTATCTTGTTTATTTTTATTTTTGATTGAAAAAAAATTAGTTGAATTCTGAGAAAACAGTGAAGGCTCTAGAATCTCAATTACAAGAAGTTTCAGTGAAATTAGATGAAGCTACAAGAAATTTAAATGAGCAAGCTTCGACTAAAGCACGCAGCAGTCAAGAAGTTTCTGAATTACAACGACAATTAGAAGAAGCTGAGTCACAATTAAGCCAATTGAACAAAATTAAACAACAACTAAGTGCGCAACTTGAAGAAGCACGTCATAGTTTGGAAGATGAAAGTCGAGTATGTGTAAAGAATTATAATGGTTTATTAAATTAATTATAGATAATGCATTGTAATTTTAAGTTAGTTAACAGGACTAATCACCTACAAGTATCTCATGGTCAACTGAATTAGAGTAGTATTTATGTGGGTGTTACTGAGGTGACAAAGACAGTGAGACTGATTATAGAAATCTCAAAATCAATGGGTTCACATTAGACTTACTGAATATCCACATGGTAATTACTATTCGTTGATAATTCCCTAGTATTAATCTGACACCTAATTTAGCTTAAGGCTTTAAGATCTTACAAGGACTACTATACTCACTGAATATTGTGTCAAAATGCAATAGTTCACATTACTATTTTTAATCAGCTTCCAAATTAAACACGTTCTTCACTTGATTCCGTTGGTTGTAACCTTTTTCACTAGGAGCGTTATGGCGGTTTTTACTTTCCGATTGCTCATGATGTTAAAGTATACTATACTATACTAAAGTAAACAATACTATACCTGAAAAAAAAACAATGGATTACCGATAATATTGGCCAACTATAAGAATGACCATATAGCTAAAGAGTTATCTACTTAATGTCGGAAATTCACAAGTTTTTGACGTGTAGTTTTGACACATCAAACCTATATTTTTAAAGGCCTTAATCTTGGCAACGAAATTTAATGGGACTGTTTTTTGGATTAACTTTTTCTAATACCCAACAATACAAGAAAAATAGACAAATTCCAGATTTCATTGAAAGTGATGTGAACAGATTTCCATTCAACAGATAACTGTAGATCACGTATGTGTTAAGCACTTCTTCAAATGTTTATAATCATGATATTCATTATAATCACTGCATGGGTTATTAAAAGATAAAAATAGATATTTTGTTTGAAATAGGCTCTTGATTCTACAGAAACGATAAGATATGTTATTGTGTTTCCGAAGCCACATCTCATACATTGAATAACCTAAACCTTACCTACTTTGAGTAATACTCTGATTCACTTTTCTTATCTAATCTAACTAAGTACTTTTCAACCAAATATAGTATAATGGGTTTTTGTTTGATGATTATTTGAATCTCCCGATTGGTTTGTTAAGGATATTAACTGATCAATCTCTTATTGGTATATGTGCATCCTGTGCGTACTGCATTGATATCACTTCAAGTCGCAAATATCATAAATAGAGATGTACTATAAATGATATTCTTATATATTTTTTTAAATAATTCTTTTTTCGATTACTTATTTAGATGAAAGCTAAACTAAACGGTGAAGTACGTAATTTAACTAGTGACTTAGATTCATTACGTGAAACATTAGAAGAAGAACAATCAGCTAAAGGTGATTTACAACGTCAATTACAAAAATTACAAGGTGAATTACAACAATTACGTTCACGTGGTGGCGGTGGTGGAGATGTTCGTTCTGAAGAAGTTGAAGAATTAAAACGTAAAATGAATGCTAAAATACAAGAATTAGAATCAGAAGCTGAATCAGCAAAATCAAAATGTGGACAATTAGAAAAAACTAAAGCACGTTTACAAGGTGAATTAGAAGATTTAATGGTTGATGTTGAACGTGCTAATGGTTTAGCTAGTCAATTAGAACGTAAACAAAATAATTTCAATCGTACATTAGCTGAATGGCAAAAGAAATATGCTGATTCTCAAGTGAGTTATTATATGAAATTAAATAAAATTGCCAATATTTATTGGTTTCTATCACAAACTGATTCTAAGTAGGCAGTTAGAGGAAAATAACAAACATTTAACAGTTGTTTCTTCTCAGTATGAAACTTATCAGAATTGTATATCGATGATCCTTCAGGATCTCAAACAAAAGGCTTCTAGGTACTTGTCTGACATTTCTAAATAATCACATAGTGCTTAATGTCTAGATTGACAGTTAAACATCTGATTATTTAGGAACTGCTTTCATGAGGCAAACTTGAAAGCGATATTTCAGAAAGCAGAATGATTAATGTTTCATTGAAAGATTTATTAGTAGCATTCCTGACTCAATATATATTTACAATTCTGTTCAATAGATTATATTACCTTATAATATTACAAATAAACAGATTTTGAAGTGATAAGCTTATACTTTATTTGTTGGAGATAAGTTTCAACTGAATTTTGATAAACGATATTGATTGGATCCTGGGTTTAGTCTACGGTAGTCACTAATCGAAATTATTCTAATACAAACAGAATCTGTAATTAACTTAATAAAACGGTAACTAATATACACAACTTTTTGAAGCATTAGTATAAATGAAAAATCGATATTCAACGAAGGCAAAAAGTGACATCTTTGGAATGTTTGATCCCCAGAAATCACTTGGTAAACGTCTCATTTTTGTAATATTGTTTTGGAAATTTGAATTTCTCATTTTCGCGCAAAAAGCACTCACTTTTATCTTCTGTTTATTTTCTTTACTTGGAAGGACCTTGAATGTCATTGGTTCATTTCCTCTTTTAATACACAGTTTTGTGACAGTTTCTAAGGACATTTTGTACTAAGTTTTGTGCTTGTTAGTTCTTGCTTCCAACTGCTAATGGAATATACTTTTTCTTCTGCTGAATCTGGTCTTTTCCCTCTAGTTATCAGGACTGGGCGTAGTTTGTCCTATTGTTGTGTTGCGGACTTTCGTTTCTTTCGCCGGTTTTAGGTGATATCGTTATCTCTTTAAACGTAGCAGACATTGTAGAACAGAAAGTTTAGTCAACCTAAAAGTAATAAAAGACAGATAGAAGATAGAATCGTTCAGGTAGAAATACGAATTCAGAAAAATATCTTCAGGGTTTTTGTTACAAAAAAGAATTAACTGGGAAAAGATAAAACTAGGTAGCCTAGAACCTAGCAAACAATTTTCATTTGAAATAACAGCTCTGAGATGCAGGTATATCCAGCTGACGAGCCTCAAATAGGACGAAACGCGAATTCTAGATTCCACTGGTAGTCGCTATCTATCTTTGTTTAAAATTTTATACTGTTGTAAATTATAGATCGACAACAATTATCTTTTGTGAGAACTCATATTAACTTGAAATTCCTTACAGATTATTATAAATTACAACATAAAAGAAGGTTAGATATCATCAAAAATTGAGACATATGTATATAACTTCTGTTGAAGCTAATACTTAGTATTCAGTCAAATTTAAATGTATACTGTACATTATAGGGTAATCATAATCAATTATAAAACTAGGAAGCATAAAACAAATGTCTTGTCTCAGGTCAATGTTAGATTTGATCATAGACTTACACATTACTGTTATGTCAATTCCCAGGTCAGAATAGCTGTTCAGCAATTCCTGAATTCCAATGATTAATGAGATAAGCCAAATATTTCAACAATCTTCACTACTAATAAAAACCTTTCTATCATAATCATTGTGATATTGTTATTCTGTTATTTATTGTATGATCTTTTTTTCTTTGGTTAACGTAGGCTGAATTAGAAAATGCTCAACGTGATGCACGTGGTCAATCAACAGAAATCTTCCGATTAAAAGCTCAATTAGAAGAAGTACATGAACAAATGGAAGGACTTCGTAGAGAAAATAAGAATTTGAGTGGTATGTTGATTCTTATGTATTGGATAAATAATACTAATTATTGTAGTGATTATTATTATTATCACTATTATTTAAGTATTAATATTATGATTTTAGCATCTCATTTAACAATACATAGAAAGCCCGAGATCATCAATTACGCTGATCTATAAATTTTTGGCTGTAAAGAGTACTGAACAGTTGACTAACCTAAATAGAATGAGAGAGAAAGAAGAAAGACGAATCACACGATGCCCACTCGGTTGTTTAAGTAATAAACGATCCTCACGAGATCACAGAGTCTTGTGTTCGACCCCCGTTTGTGAGGAGGCATGAATCCTAACTGCCGAAGAGCTCCACACGAGGACGAAATAACTGTCAAGTATTTCTCTGTTCCCAGGAGTTTTTTAAATAATGTCAATTCTCTTTATGAACTATGAAACTGAACCATCTTCACGAACCCCTTACATTTATAGAAATTATAGGTGCTGTATTTTCTATGATTTTACTGAATATCATAACTTTTTCTTAGTGTTAACTTATTGTAAGGTACCAGCGTAATTACTGAGTTGTAAGCTTAGTGATTTTTAGTACAATCTAATTTCATTTATGCTATTAACGAAATAATTATCGTTTGATTTAATTACTAATTTCTTTTATAATTAGATGAAATTCATGATTTAACTGAACAGTTGGGTGAAGGTGGACGTTCAGTACATGAAATTGATAAAAATAGACGACGACTTGAAATGGAAAAGGAGGAACTACAAGCTGCATTAGAAGAAGCTGAAAGTGCATTGGAACAAGAAGAAGCTAAGGTTCAACGTGCTCAACTTGAAATGAGTCAAGTAAGTAAAAGAGAATTATTGAGGATAGGCAGTATTCATTTTTTTATGAGATTGTGGAGAAGGTTTGTAGCTGTGGTAGATCATTCTGGTGAACTTTCGTTAGCTGAGTTGTATGTTTTGGTCGTGGAGCTTTCATTGTTCTTCTGAACGAAGTCATGAGCACAAACTTCAGGTAGAAGTGATGTGTTCGAATTTCTCTACATATAACTCACAGCTTTTCCTGTCAACCTCGATCTTGACTGTATCTCTCATTACTTTGATTCTTGGTCCCATGTTCGTCTATGGTATTTCTGATTGGTTGATAGATTGGATCGATTTCAATGTGTTTGTTGATTGCTGATTTACCTGAATGCCAGTCTTCTAAGAATCTTCTGGTACTTTTAGTGTTCTCTTCATCCAAGGTCTAAACATTTTTCCGGTGAAACATTAGTTCCATTAACGCTACTGATATGCATTACTGATGAGATTGATAACTAGCTTTAAACCTGCGTCTAAATAAGGTTTCCTACTGATTACATCCAACGAATGCAACTATATGATATATTAGTCTGTGGTGTCTTCAAGTGTTATGAAAAAGTAGGATACTTTTCTTAAAATCATGAATCGATCAATGTTAAACCACCGTTGAAAACTTAGAAACAATGGACGGCAGTTTCGTCCTTGTATGGAACTTCTCAGTAGTGCACATCCATGGTCTGACACGTAGGACTCTAATCCAGGACCTTCAATCGAACGGTGCTAATGACTAATTTCGATCGATTCATGACATTCTGTAACCATCATCGATTGTTTTCTATGAATAACTGTCTCACACCTGACACAAATACTTTTAAACTAATTACAGTTGGAATGTAATTGTTTATCGTTTGTTCAACTAAATATCATTTTAGGATGAAAACTGCATTCAAATGATATTTTCACATTAAATAATAACTAGAATATAAATGTTTAAAAAGATTATTTTACTTCGCATTGTAATGAGATTACTGTTGAAACTTTGAGCAAAACATTTTTCATAGTCAACATTACTTGCCAGAAATAATATATATTTCTCTGTGTAATTAACGTCGAGTCACAATCTAAGTGTAACGGCTAGTGCTATGAACGAGATCACAGGTGGGGACAACTGATTATATTTTAACTTAAAATTAAAAAGTTATTTGGTGAAATGTAAAAACTGTACATTCAATTCATTAGTTGCAAAATGTCTATCAATTGTCTCAGACTTGATTGTTGCTTCATTTTCGTACCAACTACTCTCTCTGTATTTGTTATCCTCTGCTGTCAGACCATTGTTTTACATGATGAACATTCATAGTTCTGTCTAATTGTAAACACCAGATGTATTCATTAAACATAATAATGATTATTTATAATGCTAAACAGTAGATTGAAGCGACTTAACATTACTAACCTGATACCTATACGTTATGACTAAAGTCGATTCAGTAAACTTTACAGTTACATCTAAATAGTCGTTTTAATGATCCATCCTAATTATAATTATGTATAAATAGAACTGTCAATCTTATTTATGTGTCACTTCGATTATGTAACAGCATGTGGCATTACGTCACAACAATTATTTTAACTAAACCAATGAGAAGTATGCTACACTTTCGTTCTATGTTTAAAGGATAGAACGAAAATAATTGATAGTATTATAATTAAAACGAATGGTGGCTAGCAATGGGATGGGAGACGCATGTTTCGTTTTAATTGGGACTTATCATCTGGATATACCTGCATCCCAGAATTGATGTTCACTCCAGAACTTGAGCCACCATCCATATTTACTTATAATGCTTGTTACCTAAGACAATTCTCGCAGGATATACATATGAAATAAGAGACAGATCAATTGCAGTCCTAAACATCAATCGGAAAATTCAAACAACCAATACAAAAATGAATTAATTGATGACATTGACCTTGATAAATCAAAGCAAAAGCACTATCTGTTAAATTCATTAATGCTAGTAGACGTACTACAAAATTTAGGACCAAGGGATAATGAATGTTGCTGAATAGTCAATAATGTTATACTAGAGTAATTGAAAATATATTTCTCTGGAGATCGTTTGTAGATTATTGTTGAACACATTTTCTGTTATTCACCTTTTTAAGTTTACTGTTCATGAAATTGTCCGATGGTTACATTCGAGATTAATTTCTATTTTGTTTCATGCACATCTTTTAAAATAATATTCCTGAAAAATTTTGGTAAACATGCTGTTCCTATTGATGAGACCCCCCTCCCCTTAGTTTACTTTCTCTAATATCCAATATCATTTTTTAATATTTTGTTATTTGTTTATCAATAAGATTCGTCAAGAAATTGATCGACGATTAGCTGAAAAAGAAGAAGAATTTGAAGCTACACGTAAAAATCATCAACGAGCTATGGAATCACAACAAGCTAGTTTAGAAGCTGAAGCAAAGGGTAAAGCAGAAGCTATGCGTGTTAAAAAGAAACTTGAACAAGATATTAATGAATTAGAAGTTAGTTTAGATGGTGCAAATCGTGCTAGAGCTGAACAAGAGAAAAATGTGAAAAAGTTCCAACAACAAGTACGTGAATTACAATCACAATTAGAAGATGATCAACGTCAACGTGATGATTTACGTGAACAATTCCAAGCTGCTGAACGTCGTGCAACTGTATTAGCTGGTGAATTAGATGAATTACGCATAGCATTAGATCAAGCTGAACGTAGTCGTAAAATAGCTGAAGCTGAACGTGCTGAAGCATCAGATCGAGCGACAGAAATGTCTACACAAACTGCATCATTAGCTGCACAAAAACGTAAACTTGAAGCTGATTTGGCTGCTATGCAAGTAAGACATATTGATTATGTTTATTTTTCTAAAATAAATAATTAAAGAATAACCAACATTAGTGAATAATTATGAACAGATTTT
Organism: Schistosoma spindalis; assembly: GCA_946903255.1. Taxonomy (NCBI): domain Eukaryota; kingdom Metazoa; phylum Platyhelminthes; class Trematoda; order Strigeidida; family Schistosomatidae; genus Schistosoma; species Schistosoma spindalis. Next base: position 8,822,673 of record OX336419.1, on the reverse strand, counting down.
ATTTACGTTTGGACTATATTCAACTACTCTTGAGACCTAAAAGTATTAGTAACAATATTTATATTACATTCATTATAGGATTCCTCATCTAAATTAGAATATAAATATTATAAATAGTATATGACTCCTCAGCAATGTACAACCAATGAGTTTTCGTGATTAGTTGAGTTCAGATATGTCAGGAGTGAGACAGATGTCACTCTGAACATTCAGTAGTCGTTATGCTTTATTGAGGATTAACCGAGGGCTGATTAAAAGGATTATATTACTTAAGTTTTCAGCGTGAGATCTGAAGGTACAGGGTTCGACCACGGATAGAATCATAGGTGAGCACTCCTGATACGTTCCAAACTGGGACCAGACAGATGTTCATTGATATCTGGTTTTTAATAATATCCTAAATGAGATCAATTTGTGGCAGATAAAAATTACAAAAATAAACCAGTTTTCACAAAACTCTTGCAACAAAATACTTGATTTAACTGAATTATAAAAATGTTTTAACAGTTGAATACTTGTAGTGTATGCTACTTATGTTAATAGATATAAGTAATGTGTAGCATCAATCTGAAGTTGAATGACTGCGGGCCGAAGATTGTGAAGAATTTAAATGAAGAAGAGAGAAAGGAAAATTAACAGCAATCAAGATAACAACAGAAATGAAAGAATGGTGTAGTTTGCAAGAGATAACTGATGAAAGATATTCAAATGATGTTTTTAATGTTAGATCTCCATAGTTTACGAACGCACTCTGTAATTTTGCATTAACCAGTAAATTGGTCTTCCCCACCTGAGTTCTTTGCTCACTTACATTTTTATATGTAAACTAATACGAAAATTCTGAGTTATCCTTTATTACTTACTCCTCGTGGAGGAGCACAGACAGCTCTCCAGAACCATCCATCCAACCGTATCCTGGGCAATCCTTTCCAGCTCTTCCATCCTTTTCATATCTGCTTTTATTTCCCGACGTATTGTGCTCTTTGGCTTTGCTCTTTACCGCTTCCCTTCAGGATTCTAAGTTAGTGCTTGCCTCGTGATGTAGTTTGATAATTTGCGTAATGTGTGTCCTATGCATTACCATCCTTTATACACTTCATCATTTTTCCAATCCTGATGTTATTCCGATTACTTCTCCCCTTTATTTTAATCTTCTGCTGGTAGGCATTTTACTTCTAATTATTTCTACATACTACTTATGTATGACTTAAGAGAAAACCATTAAGATAAGAAGTGTGGAGAAGAACGAATGAAATGATTTCCATATGAAGAATGAAAATTTTTCAGACTAATAATTAACTCAACATTTATTAGATGATAAGGAATTAGTGCAATTGAATCAAACTGACAAGTAATTTTAGGTCTTATAACACAGCATTTCTAACCATTGATTAAAGCGGCTATTACACGTATTCCATTAAAGAAGGTCGACATGTATAATCACAATTTAGAGATTAACTAACAATAGCTTCATAGATTTACATTATTTGCTTGATCTATCTATCGGTAGCTTTAACCCAAACTATTGTTACGTACCAGCTAGCTTTACATTGTTGGGGATGACGAAATAAAAGACAAGAGACATTATTTCCATCTTATTAACATTAATGACTTCACTTTTATACACTTTAATTATTTCATTAAAATCATGAACCGATCAGTGTTAAACCACCATTGAAAACTTAGAACAGCCGTTTCGTTCTAGTATAGAACTCAAAAATGCGTACCCACGACCATACATGTGAGACTGGAACCCTGAACCTTTGATCTTGGGCACAAATGCTTAATTTATAGATCAGTGTGCTAGCATCTAAGAGTTTTAATGTCTAACTGCAATCAATCCACAGTATATTGTGCGATCATCTTCCATTTTATTCAGTGAGTAACTATACCTCACCCAACCCGGATTACTTCCCCCTCTTTAATTCTCTGATTTTTCACTATTTTGTTGTTGCTATTTTTATTAGGCCGATTTAGAAGAAGCTGCCAATGAAGCTAAACAAGCTGATGAACGAGCTAAAAAAGCTATGGCTGATAGCGCACGTGTATTTGAAGAAATTCGTCAAGAACAAGAACATACACAACATGTTGAAAAAGCTAGAAAACAACTTGAAATACAAGTAAAGGAAATTATTTAATACATTTTATTCATTTTAAAAAATTTTATACTGAACTAAAGGCAGAATAGTTAGTTAGCATAGTTTCGTTCTTGAAAGAATAGAATTTATGCATTCTGTACCGGATTATTTTTGTTTGTGAAAGATTTCTAAACTTTGTCCCATTAGTGAAATTCAAGACCTGTGGTTCATTCAGTTTTGTTTTAAAAAACTTACCATCTGGATATACCTGTATCCTAGTGTTAACGTTCACATTTGAACTCGAACTCAGTAATCTTTTCTTCAAATGTAGTGGACACGAACACCAATGGAGACAATCGAATGTATATGAGCACATAATTACAGAGCATCTCAGTAAAATCTGAGAACCATATAGTAAATCGTTAATTTGCAAAATATCGATCTATCATATCAAACTTGACTGTTCCTGTTGCAAACATCAATCCATTGTCTCAGATTTCATTGTTCATGCGTTTTCATATCAATTGCGTTTCGTTCCCATTCTTTCCTCATCGACCTTCTACTGAAATACATTCTATGCCATACCACACAAACACTAATACATTATTCATTGAGTTACTGAGTTTAGACAAACACTAACGTTTTCAAAGGATATGATGTTTTTTTTCATAGAAGTTTATACTGTTCCATTGTTAATATTTGTGATCTAAATTAATATTTCAATGTAACAGTAATAATAATAATAATTCCAGATTTACTATCATTTAAACTATTCAACTGATTCTTTTTTCTTTAATTAAGGTAAAAGAACTTATGGCTCGTTTGGAAGATAGTGAATCAGGTGCCATGAAAAATGGTCGTAAAGCAATGGGCAAATTAGAACAACGTGTACGTGAATTAGAAACAGAATTGGAAGCAGAACAACGTAGACATGGTGAAACTCAAAAGAATTTAAGAAAAGTTGATCGACGAATGAAAGAGATTAGTTTACAAGTAAGTTAGTTATTTATTGAGAAAAAAAAACATTTTCAGTAAAACAAAAAAGCACTACATATTTATTTACTTTATGAAGATGAAGTGATTTATCATGTCAGTAAAATGAGAATGAAGATAATCTTGATTGAAGAATGACTTGAATTAAATCAAGATATCATTGTGAAGCATTGGATACTAACTGAATAATCTGTTGTTTAAGTTCTATCAACGAGACTTATTTGTTCTAGTTTCGATTCCCAATAATGGGATCGTGAATTTACACACGACTGAGAATTGGTACACTACGACGAAATTACTCATCAATATCTTCAGGTTTTCAATGATTGTCTAACTAAAGTCAATTCATGGTGTAGATGATAGAGAAAAGTGGAATCAAATAGTTGGAAAGATTGTTTCAAATTGAAGATTAAAAAGTATTCATTTAACAATGTATATAATTATGCTTTTTGTATGTTTCTAGGCTGAAGAAGACAAAAAGAGTCATGATCGTATGCAAGAATTAGTTGAGAAACTTCAAGGTAAAATTAAAACGTACAAACGGCAAGTTGAAGAAGCTGAAGAGATTGCTGCTATCAATTTAGCTAAATATCGTAAAATACAACACGAAATTGAAGATGCAGAAGAACGTGCTGATCAAGCAGAACAAGCATTACAAAAACTTCGAGCTAAAAATAGATCATCAGTATCAACAGCACGTGGTGTAAGCGCTGCACCAGCTGGTGGACCAGGACATGCAGTAAGTATTATTTGTTTAAACTATTCCCTACAATCATTGTCTGATGAGTTATTCATCCTAGGTATGGTCGACGGTTTCATCTATTTCTAAAAATCTTATCAGCTATAGATTTAAAAAGTTCAGTTGCCTATGCAACATAGGCGACATCTTTCTGCCAGCGAAGAAATGCTTATACTGCACAGTATTTCGTCCTTCTATACTCTATGATTGAGATATTTGGCTTTTAAAAATATAATATATTCATTTATAGATTAAAAACATTTGACCATAGAAGCCTTCTTCTATGGACGATGTTGTTTAGTTCAGGAGTAGGTTGAAAGAAATCTGGGGATGGTCAAATGAAAAAAATTCATCAGTCCACGAAGTCAATGACTATTAGTTTAAACCATTTAGGTTTAGACTATTTAGTTGAAACCGACACAATACCCGTGATCGGTGGTTGTAAACGTTAGGTGAGACATTTTATTACAGTATTAGCAATTTTTTAAAAAAATGAGATATGATTGTGTGTAGCTGAAGTTTCAATCAAACTGTTTTAACGTAGAAATAAATTCACTTGGTATTGTTTGTTTGAATCTTCCCATTGATGTTTAGGACCAAAACTGATCAGTCTGTTATTGACATATGTGCATACTGTGCGTATTGCTTCGATATAGCCTAAATTCACAAGCATTATATGCATAGATGAATAGTGGCTAGCAGTGGAATTCAGGACGCGCGTTTCGTCAATTACAGTTTTAAACATCAATGGGAAGATTAAAACAAACAATACAATATGAATTTAAAGTTCACCCCATTGCACAAGCAAGTGGTTGTCAGGACTCAATCAATATCTAAGTGCATAACGCGATAGCGTTTGAAGCAAACGGTACTGAGTTCGAGTTCGAGAGTGAACATCAAGTCTGAGATGTAGGTACATTCAACTGACGAGTCCCAAGTAGGATTAAACACGCGTCCTGGATTCCACTGCTAGCCGCTATCCATATAATTTAAGTATATAGATTTAATAAACAAAAAAGCATATGTAGAAGTTGTTCAAGTTTGATGTTTGTCAGCCACCTACCATTATTCACTATAGCACGAAATCAACCAAAGAACTTACTGTTAAAAGTTAGGAAGGAGAAACATAATTGTTTCATCCTATTTCAGGATCATTCAGCGATGATAATCATCACCACTTTGTACTTACTATTTATAGTAACTTAAAAAAGAATTCTTTAAATTAGTCGAACAGCCTATGGTCTATGGAATACTACCATTCTTGAACTTAAACAGATATCATTGTTAATACTGGTTGATTGTCGTTCTATACCTTGAATCAGCAAATTATTACAATAATTTACATAATTAGATACAAATCAAGTGTTTAATTGTTAGTGAACCATATTATATCCGGACACTGAAGTATCTTTGTTGAATTCTGTGTTTGTAGAATCCTAAGTGAGCACTCCCAATGAGGTATTGGGCGAGACTATAATTTATGGACGAACCAATCCGATATAAATTAACAGGTTTCGGATTTTGGCGTGAAATTCACTCATCTATTTGGTTAAATAGAGTTTTGGTATTATAGCTTATATCACTTCGTGATGAAAACCATAAATCTAATTCCTAGCCCTAACCATCAAGTGTAAATCATAATTTTCATTTCTCACCATGGTTTATAACCATCATTTGATCCTAGTTATTAGATGGACCCTCTCAAGGTCATTTTAGCGTCTCTCAAGGGTCGTTCATAAATTATAATCTCACCAGTAGTTCTACGCACAAACTTCTTATATTCATTCACTTGATATCTTCCCATTGTTGCTTAGGACTGTAATTGATCAGTCTCTTGTTCGCACATATGCATCTTATGCGGATCGCCTCAATATTGTCTTAGGTCCCAAGTTTCATGGGGAAAGATGGATGGTTGCTAGCAGTTGAATCGAAAACTCACATTTCGTCCTATATGAGACTCGTCAACTGGATGTACCTGCATCTCAGAGTTGATGCTCACTCTGAAACTCGAACCCAATACTGTCCACTTTAAATACCATCGTATTATCCGCTTAGTTACTGAGTCTTTTTCTTCATATTTTCATTTATCTAATTAATTTAAATAAGTATTATGAATATTATTCCTTGAATTTTTCTTTTATTTTATTTTTTTCTATAAATATTTCTTAACAGAATCGTGCTCGTAAACCAACAGCCAGTTTAGCACCAGAAGAAGAGTAAATCACATAATTAACAATTGAATTGCTATTGACCAGTAATGGACTGTATTCTAAGAAGAATAACATCATTGCAAATGCTTTCTATCAAACTGTTCATTATTATTTTACATTTTTGCAAAACCCTCTAAACCCCAGTTCGTTTACTTTTTCAGCTTCATATTTAGCTTTAGATCAATTGTATTCAGTACATACTTATTTTTTGTGCATTTCACTCTTTCTATATATCTGTATGAGTATATGTGTATGTATGTATGTGTGTGGGCTTTTAGTGAACAACAACTAAAGAATACTAACATGACATTAATAATAATAATGTGTGTTAAAACTGTTTGAAAGGTGAATCAATTACATATATAGATTATAGTAATAGATACATATATACAATCATGTATACCTACCTTTCCCTTGGCTATACACCTGTTGTCTTACCTACCTACCTTCCTTCCTACACCTAAGTTTACCTATACACCTACTTTGTGTCACCTTCAACACTTGAGATCATTATTGAAGGTTGTTTTGAATACTATTCAGCGGTAGTGTGTTTTTTTATATCAAAAAAACATCAGTTTCAGATGAGCTCCTTTTCCCTTTTCAATAAAAACATAAACACCATTCAATTGTGTTTAGGCTCATCCAAAATCCACTTTTTGTTGTTGCTGTTGTTGGTTTTTCGTTGGTTTCGTACAAACATACTAATACACACCAATTTTTGTTTGTAGTTTTGTGTTATTAATTGTTTGCTCATATATATATATAAATAAATAAATAAGTAAATATATATATATATGTAAACAACAGACATCAAATTGTCATTGGTTCTTATCATTTTGGACTATTCTCTCACTGCTAATCTATGGAAATAAACAACTAATGCACAGAATCCACCAAGTTCCATACAAACACACACACACACAAACATATATATATATGCACATTTATCTATAAACACTTACATTCATGCAGAACATGATACTGAGTCTCATTAAAAAGAAAAGAAACGAAAAGAAAACCCAGTAATCATATATGCCATCTCTTTATTTGTCTATCTAGACTTTCTTATCAATAATTATGCACCATATGCGTTAAGTATCAATTCGAAAAATTAAAAAAAATGTCTATGATCTACATTTGCCAACTGATCTTATTACATTTATTACAATAATTAGTGACATACATATACAAGTACCGTTTTCTTTTACTTTTCCTTGTTTTGGTTTGTTTTCTATTTTAAATCTCTTTGCATTTTTTTTTTCAATCTCTGTACTTTTCTTTACATTATGAATGATATAAAAATGATTGTAGTGTAAGTGGAAGTACTATGTTGCTCTCTATTTCTTATATATATACACACACACACTATGTTTCTATGTATTCATTAAAAGTAATATTGTTTATTCACTGAAATTCTTCTCATCTTACCTATTATTATCATTATTATTAATATTACGATTATTATTATTATTATTATTGATAATAATAATTTATTATTACCTAGTTTACAAGTCTACTTACATTGGAATACAAAAAGTAATTTCATCTCCCTTGAGAATGCTAATAATTGAAATGAGTAATAAATTCACTTACTCTATATGTTTGTTGAATAGTCTTTGACTTTTTGTTATTTGGTTATGTAAATACAAGTGGGAATAATTGTTTACACAGCGTGGCAATACTGTGACCCCCTAGTAGATAATAATATGTGTTCATAATGAGAGAAGGCTTTTTGTGGATATTATAGTAATTAATATAATACTCACGAAAACACTTTTTTACTTATAATCATTATATTCTCACTAGTGACGGTCTTCAAGAGGTATTTCCTGGAGTTCTAATGAGAAGCCGTGACCAGTAGATTTCAACCGGATCTGTTATAAGATAGCAACTCACTCATAACAATGGTGGGTGTGTCGCTTAATTTCGTGGATTAGTTGAAGTTAGACATTAACACCGTTACATACCAGCTCAGTGGTCTAGTGGTTAAGTACTCGCGCGCGAGACTGATAAGTCCTCGGTTCGAATAACACGAGGCGGGACAGTTGATGCGCACTACTGAGGAGTCCCTTACTGAAACGAAACAGCCATCCAGGTTTTCCATGGTGGCCTAGCTTTAATTAACCCATGAATTCAATTATTAAATATTATGTGTGTTTGTTGATTACCTGTGCGATTATTGTATAGTGTTTGACACTGAATTAAAAAATGATCTGTTAATCTCTAGTTTAAAGATGAAGCTAAGTAATTCTTTAAACTACCGTATTTCCGAACCATAACCATTAAGCAACGGAAATAAATGTGGGTCATTTGATGTTTTTTGGCAGATAATCAAACTGATAATTGTGCTCAGTAAACCTATTTCTCAACATCTTTCAGAAGATAGAATCTTTTGACAACTGGCTGAATATTTAATTAAACTAATGAAACTATAAATGCTTGATCAAAAATGTATATGAAAGTTAATGGTGATCAACTTGACCCAAAACTGATGTACAAGGGTTGATCACCGTTAGGAAACTTTAGAAAAAGTTTGCTTATTCGTAAGTGCTAGAATCTTGCCATTGTTGATATTGAGAACTGAAATTTGATAAATCTTTTTTTGTAGATGTGCATCGTCATCTAATTGCCTCAATACATCCACCTTATTATAAGCTTAATAGGGAATAGATAATATGTGGTCACCAGTAAAATTTAGGATACGTGTTTCGTTATATTTAGGACTTGTCAGCTGGATGTACATTCCACATTCCAATGTTGATCTTCACACCGAAACTTAGACCCAGTACCTTTTCCTTCCAATACACAACATGTTATCCACCGAGCTACTGATTCCATGTAGCCATTAGCTTATTCATATACACTAATATACAGGTACATCCAGCTGACGAATCTCAAATAGGAATGGAACTCACGAAATGGATCTCACTGCTAGTCACTCCTGATCTTTAGTTGAATATTAAAATAAATACGAGAGATGAAACTAAGAGTTTGACAGTTATCATTATCTGCTTATTTAACAGGTTGCATCACGTAACTTGATTCCTTTTTTAAATAAAATACTTGATCACCATATCAGATAGATAGATGTATTCCATTGGAAGCACGACGAGTATGTTTCATGTAAGTCAACACTAATCAACAAAACACCTACATCATTGAGGATGATATTGTTTACGGAATAGGATTTGAATAATTAAGTGGTAACTTCTTTGGCTAGGATACAAGAGAACACAGATTTAGAGTTCATAAATTAGATCAGCTCTCTGATAAGCTAATACACTACTATCGAACATATTAGTAATGGAACAGCATTTGATAGTCATATAAAGTGGATAGCTGCTTTCTTCTTAATTACAAGTTATGGTATGTAGTGGACGAGAACTCAGTTCGGAACAACCAAATATATTTGAACACAAAATTACAGAATGATAAACATACAGTAAATTCTTCATTTGCAAAATGTCATTCATTTGTCTCAGACTTGATTGTTCCTTCGTTTCCATACCAATCAATTTCTGTTCTCTTTCCTTCGATCTTCTTAACCTGCTACTGAGAGACATTTCACTTTCGATTGATGACACACACTACTTATATTTATCGATATCAGTAGCACACACCACAGTATGAACAATCACTTTCAACCTAAATGAAAATATTAGTTTACACAAATATTAAACAAAAATTTGTTTTGTCTTTAACCTACTTAACCGGACATTATTTTTTGTGTATTTTTCTTAAAATACAACCACAAGTAATGCTATTCATACGACTCAGTATAACACTGAATATTAAAGGATAGAAGTCGTATTTGTTGTCAGTCTGTGAATTCTTACAAACTACTCTGACGCATTTGTCTACATTATACTTAATCAATTTTGATAACTCTGAATCTAAAAGACAAAACAAAACTGATAGATTTAATTCAGTAAGCTACAGTTTTTGAGCATTCTCAGTTGTGTGTATTGCAACAACTGAAAAAGCATGCTTTTACTAGATACTTATTTTTATTAAAATTATAAATCATTCTAAGCTAGATCACTGTTGAAAGCCTGGAAGCAGTATACGGTCGTTTCGTTCCAGTATGAGACTCTTCAAAATACATTTATTATTAAACTTGAAAGAAAATGAAAGTGTTTATTTCTTTACTCTATCAGAGCTAATTTTATAAATTTACGTAAGTTATTGTACCTTGAAACGCCGACAACTTGGTTTCAGTGACTAAGCATTTACTACTGATGGACATGAATTTCCTCAGCTTGATCCTAAGTGGAGTCATGAATACGGACTGCTAGTAAATACCATACAAAAAAGAAATAATTGTTCAATCTTCTTTGGTTTCCAATTCTATCTCAACTGATATCAACATGTAAAGAACACAGTTTACAAAATAATTTATTTCCTATCACTACTCAATAGATTTCATATCCAGTCATTCAAGAAACACCTATCTAATAGAAAATTAATGATATATTTATTACTTACTTACTTACTTACTTACTCCTTGCTCCTAACCAATGGTTGGAGACTGTGGGTGATATAACTCAGAATCGATCACAATGGCGTAGGTGTATACACTCTCTGTCTTCCCTTAAACTATGAGAATAAAACTGCTTAATTTCTTTCTTCCTACGAACTAATTCTTCCTTCCTGTACTATATAAATATCCTTATATACAATCTTCCTTTTATATATTATCACCATTGAATTAACTACTTCTATGAATCCGGTGTTCACATTGATGTGCTAATGAGTTATGGCAACTTAAACCGATGCATATATGTGCCTGACCGTACATTGTATCTGACTGACTGACTCCTGCTACATTCATGGAGGAGCATAGGCCACTCACCAGCGTTGTCCATCTAACTCTATCTTGTACAATCTTTTCCAACTACCATTGATCCTTTTCATGTCTGCTTCCAATTCCCAACATATTGTTTACTTTGTCCTACCTCTTTTTCGTTTCCCTTCAGAATTCCATATTAGTGCTTGCCTCATGATGATGATGATGATGATTTAGATAATGATGATTTGGATGATGATGATTATTTGGATGATGATAATACATCAATACCCATTACATGTAACTGCATTTTTCTCGTGCAATAAATACTATTCGTGTAATTAATCATAATTCTAGACAAAATCAATTAATAGCACACACATTCACACACACATGCACAAAAAGGTTCAATTTAATCAATAATGACTATAACTCATATTGAATGAGACAAAATATTCAATAAAAAAACCATTACGTACTCATCAATCAATCAATCAATCAGTCAATATCTATACATAATAAACTGATTATTAATAATAATGTAAATAGAATTACACTATTCTACAAAATCATAATCATTGTGTAATAATAATTGATAATCTGTGTTAAATCTTGCGATCAAAACTTGTTGATTATTAATTAATTGATTAACATTGAAATTAGATCTAGACACTTGAATATCTAATCAAATACAATGTCTTCTAGAAGGAATCCCCTTCTAGAAGGTAATGTTATCAGGGATGATAATAATAATAATAATAATAGTAAATATTTACAAAATAATGAAATAGAATATGAAATGTATCATTTAACAAACAATTTATTCATTATATTATTAAGTGTATTATTTATTATTATAATATTATTATTACTTATTTATATTGTATATCGTCGATATCGATATCATTCACAATATTTTAATAATCCATTAAAAATCAATAAGAATAAGAACAATAATAATAATGATGATGAATATATTTGTTTTACAAAATCAGATCAAACTCCATTTAATCGATATACACAAATTCAAACACCAGAATTATCATTGAAATCAATGAATATACCATTAAAATCATGTAATAAATTCAATGATCCATTTACTTATTATGCTAATGATAATGATGATCACAATGATCATGATCATAATTATCATTATCATGATGATGATGATGATGAGAATGATGATTTTTATCGTGAATTTAATGAATCTAAACCAATTTATAATTATACAGAACATTATCAAACTAATTATATTAAATCAAATGTAATACAATCTACTCAACAATATATTGAAGTAAGTTAACCTTATTACATTTGAAATTAATGATGAGACTATAATGTATGGATAAACCAAATAAGATAATATGTTTTGGATTTTAGCGCGATATTCATTCATCCATTTGATTAAACAGCATTTAAGGATTTTAGTTGATGTTAGTTTGTGATGAAAACCCTTAAATCTAATTCCTAACTCTAACCATCAATTGTAAATCCCAATTCTTATTCTTCACACAGATTTATAACTCTCATTTAGCTCTAGTAAGTAGGTGAACATTCTCAAGGCCACATTAACGCTACTTAAAGGTCGTCTATAAATTATAGTCTCATGGAAATAATTAATTTTCATATATCATATAGTGGAAAATATTATTAAGAGGGAGAGGGAAGTGTCAAGTTTTAATTATGGAAAATTAGAGGACATACGTTTCGTCCAATTTGGGACTCATAACCTGGACGTACCTGCAACTCAGAATTCATGATCACTCTGGGACTCTAACTCAGTACTGTTTGCTTTAAAAGCCATCATGTTATCCACTTAACTACTAAGTCCTGATAGTTACATGCTTTTGCCATTCAGTGAAGTCTCTATTCACTTGATATTATTTACCTAAATCTTCCAATTGAGGTTTAGGACTGAAATTTGTGTTTGAAAATACTGATTATAAAATTTAAAATTATGTTTTTGTGATGACATGAAATTATTCTGTTTAATATCAGAAAGGGGTTTTGTGGATACTATAGTGATTTATTGGTTGAGTTCATGAGCCAATCGAAGCTAGACCTGGAACCATTTGACGGTTATTTCATCCTATTGTGTAACTCCTGGGTTCGAACCCCGTGGATCGGGATCGGGATCGTGAATGAGCGCTGTTGATGAGTTCCTAGTTTTCAATGATGGTCTAGCTTCAATTGACCCATGAACTCAATTATTAGATTATTCGGTTTAATTTAAATGGCTTATTTCAATGTATGTTCAATATTTAGTAAATAAGCAAAATAAAATGTATAACTTTGATGAATTACTTTATTGGTGGCTCATTAATTTCAGTGAAACTTTCAAGTTTCAATGAAATAAATGAACTTGATAAAGATCATTTTCATCATTAAGTTATATCAATTAAAAAGTTGTTAAAAGCCGAGTAAAACTAAATATCTTCTATTCTGTAATTAGTCATTAGTGTTTACTCTATTACATCTAGAATCTTTAGTTTATGTAATAAGAAGGATGAGGTCAAGTTACTGAGATGGAATCTGTAAAGAATTACACTTTCATGATGAGTCCTAAAGTTAATGAGAACAACTGTCTAGTACTTTTTTGTTCATAATAGTTCTCCAGTAAATTCATCTTTACAATAAGAATTACTCATAAACTATTCAAAATCTTTGCAATATCAACTTCATTTACAAGATTGTCTTACTATTATTGAGTTTCCGTTTTTTTTTTATTTCTTGATGGATATTGACGATAAATATTCGGTGATCGCTAGTTTAGATGTTAACAGTTTAGTCAATCAATATCTGAATAATATATTGTTCTTTTTGAAAGATATTGCCAGCCACTGAGATGTTTCTGTTTGGGCTCTTTTATAACTTGTACAGTGAAATATCGTAAACTTTTCACAAACTCACCTGAAGAGATTATGCAATTAATTAACATGATGATCTGGTGAAACAAACAAGAAAACAAATAACTTGTTAAAATATCTAGATGGCAGGAATAGGTAGCGCAGATATTCAGGCAGGTCGCATATATATTAAATATGATAACTATGCGATTCATGTAAAACATCCCAGTTGAAGGTCAATGCCCATCCTCAACATGTCACGATTAGTTTTACCCAGAAAGAAAATCAAAGATATTAATGTACAATATATACCTATAAATGAATGAGTTATGTTAATATGTGATTGTTATAGTTAACTTAAACAAAATCTTTCAATAGTGAATATATTTAAATTAATGACAAACTTTATTCATGTATAATACATTGATTTATCACTACTAAATTACTAATAGTAACCAATTGTAATAACCTATCAAGTTCATTGAAAATATAACGAAGTATTTCGTCGCTTTTATTAATGGTATCTATATTCATTTGTTTTTGATGAAGTTTTGTTCTCCGAACTGAATGGTTATTGTGAATGACATTATGGTTCAGACTAACAATGAATATTCTACAACCAAATTATTTAACTCAGAGAACAAAACTTTATCAAAATCCTTCACCTTAGCTACAAATCTTCTCCATCATCTCTATATTTATCTCTTTTAAATATGTCTATATACATATATCTCTATTTATATTATTATAGTCAGCTGAATTAAAAAGAAGAAAGGAGAATTTCCATAAATCAACAAATGAGCAAAAAAAGTCAGAATCACGTTTAATAGTTGAAAACAATCGTAAAGGTATTCGTCGTGTAAGTAGTACGCCAAATATACCGGTAAGTGATTACATTAGTACATTTACAGAAAAGTGATATTTTAATTATTATTGTTTGTCTGACATAGTGTAAAATTTCTTTTTAATATTGGCTCATAGAATTTATTGGATTTTATTGAAATCACAAATTGATCTAATTTAGAGAACCACGAGACATATGAAAACACTGGACGATCGTTTCGTTCTACTAGATGATTCATCAGAAGTTTAAATTAGATCAATCAGGGATCTTGTGGGGCCCTTTATTTTGTCATCATTTAGATCGGACGATGTTCGTCGAAGGGCTCTCCACTTTAGTGGCCCGTGGATCTGACTCCAATTAGATCTTATGTTTGTTATCGCCTATCCTCGTATATAATCATTGGCTTCAATCGCGTTAGTCAATAACGGAATTAAATAAGTCAAATAACGAGAAGGGACTTTTTAATACATATATTTTGTATATGAAGCGAATGGAACAGAGTGAAGCGAAACGACGCGCAGTGGAGATGGTGGGTAAGCCAACTTCCCTTTAGTCAAGCGTTCATCAATATTTATAGGCATAAAAAAATAAGTTACAGACATGTGATAAGTAATGGGATAAGAAATGTACATACCTAAGCGCTCATATAAAAGCAGTCAAGATTGGTAAGCGAATAATTAACAAGGTCAGAATGTGACTCAAGTAGAATGAATAGAATGGGCTGTCCGAAAGTTAGAATAATAAGGTATTTGGGCTTAACATAATGACAGACACTACAATCTCAAGTAAAAGATTATTTTATTGAGATTATTTTTTAAAATTAAAGGAAAATCTTAAAGAATTAAATCTATTAATATGTAGGTCATCTGCTAACAGTCTACTAAATGAACTATTAGATTCTCATTGTTAACTACATCATAACTGATTATCTCATCTATGTTGAATGAAAGAAATGTAACTGTTTATAGTTTATTTAAACTTTAGTTATTAACTTAGAGTAAGTACAAATTATTATGATACAACTAGTTAGAATTGTAAAATCCCTTTAGTTATCAATTGTAATAAATACTAACTATTACACTATTGATTGAGATCATGAACCGATTGATGTTAGACCACCGTTGGAAACCTGGAAGCATTAGACGGCCGTTTCGTCCTATTGTGGGACTCCTCAGCAGTGCGCATCCAAAATTACTATTGAAATGGCTGTTTGCTATGACTTCAGAATAACTACTAAGTTCTATTTATTATAATGGAACAAGATCAATATATTGACACAGGGAATATAACAAGATTGTAAATGAAGACTTGATTATTCACCAATCACTAATTAATACGAAATCAAAATTAATAATGTATTACATAATCATTGTTAAATAAATGTCCATACAATAAATGAACAGTAATTAACATTAATTAATTAATCATTTCGAACGCAAATTAATTAATTAATTAATTTGACTATGAATATGACTTATTAGCTTAACTGTATATTTGTTTTCATTTCAATATCCAATCAATAAATCATTGATATTATAATTACTTTCAAATCTTTCGATCCACAATTCAATCTAATATGAGATCATGATTAAGTAATGAAATGTTATAATTAATATCAGTTTATGAATGAAACTATCAAGTTAATATTCATTGATGAATATGTATTGATTTCGATTGTTGAGACCATGAGTCTAGACCACCATGGAAAACCTGGAAGCAAAGAACGGCCGATTTGTTCTATTGTGGGACTCTTCAGCAGTGCGCATCAACTGTCTTGCCTTGCGGGATTCGAACCCAGGATCTACTGGCACTTAACCACTAGACCACTGAGCTGGTATGCAACGGTGTTAATGTCTAACTTCAACTAATCCACGAAATTGAGTGACACATCCACCATTGTTATCGGTGAGTTACTATCTCATAACAGACCCGGTTGAACTCCACTGAGAAGTCTCACATTAGAACGAAAAGGCCGTCCAGTGCTTTCAAGTTTTCCATGATAGTCTAGCTTCAATTGATTCATGATCTCAACAATTGAAATTACTGAAATCTTAGCAAAACCCCCTCCTGAGAATATTTATAAGTCAAATTATAAATCATGACAATCAAATGATTTATAGTTAGTAGTAGTTATTTATTTTCAGAATGGGGATTGTGAAGATTGTAGTAATTTTAATAGCTGAATTCATGAATCGATGTAAGTTAGATCACTGTTAAAAATCTGGGAACAACGGATGGCCGTTTCGTCTTAGTAGGGGACTCCTCAGCAGTGCATATCTACGATTCAGTACGCGGGACTCAAATCTAGGACCTTCGGTTTGGTGCGTGAATGCTTCATCTCTAGACCACTGAAACTATATCTAATGGTGTTGGCACTCAACTTTAATCACTCCATGATCTTGAGCAATCATTTATTCATTGTTTGAAGTAGATATCTGTCTTTACTCAACACGGAGAGGACTCCACTGGTTACGGTTTGTTACCAAAACTTCGAGAAATTTATCTTGAAGCCAGTCACGAGTGAGCATATAGTGATTATTATCAGAATATGTGTTTGTAGAGATTGTAATAGATGCTCTATGCTGAAGAGTCCCAACCCGTGAGGAAATGGCTATCCAATGCTTCCAAGTTTTCACTGATGTTCTAGCTTAAATCAACTCATGAATTCAACTATTAAAGTTATTTATTTGTTATAGGTTCATGATCAAGAAAGTCATGAAATGTTTCCAAAGTAATTGATGAATAATTGAATTCACAATATTTACAGTTTAGGTCGACTCATGAATTTAACTGTTAAAAATACTACAATCTTCACAAATCCCAATACTAATTTACAAATTAAACAAAACATTATTCATAAGATTATAGTGCAATTATAATGAAGTGCATAACTTTTGAGTTATTACAAAGAGTGCATATTTAATCATTATTTAGGATTATATATCTAGGTAAGGTATTCAAAAAAATGTAAAATCAACACTACATAATTATTAATTGTTAATTTGAAATGTGGATTGGTTGAAGTTAAACATTAACACCGTTAGATGCCAACTCAGTGTCTATAGGTTAAACGTGGGTTTGAGTCTTGTGTGTGGGATCGTGGATGAGCACTGCCGAGGAGTCCCATGCTAGGACGAAACGGCCGTTCAGTACTTCCAGGTTTTTCATAGTGGTCTAGCTTAAATCGACTCATGAATTCAACTATTAAAATTTACTTCAATATCTACAAAAGCCTCTTTCTGATAATATGAAATGTAATACTGTCATCTTTAATAGATTCTGTGGATTATATCAACTGAATGGTTTATGTAGTAAACAGTTGGAGTAACACAATATACTTTTACACTTTGCAGGTGTGTTATATAATTATGTAGTCACTGATAAGCTAATGTCTCAATATCTGTTAGGCATATTGCATTAAGGAAATTGAAGCAGAGTTTTAACAATTTACGATATTTGTCACATGAATATAAATGATATATAGTGTAGTGAAGGAGAACCCAGGTGAAAACAATCAGTCATATTTCGCATAAAATTACAGAGTTACTTGGTAAAATAGAAAAACCATACTCAAATACTTTATTTGCAAAATATTCAATAATTGTCCCAAATATCATTGTCCCTGCATTTCCATATCAATTACTTTCTGTTCCCATTCTTTCCTCCTCGATCTTCTCAACCTTCTGTTGCCGGACGTTCTATTTCTGACTGGCATTGCATACTACATATGTCAACATATGTAACGCAAACCACAATAGTAGTTTATTTCGTATTGAACAAAGGTTATAATGAATGTAACAGTATGAAGATTCATTTAATTTAGACAATTGGATTAATCAAAAGCTTTTTTTTATTCTGAATAGTGACTTTAAACAAAGCTAAAACTGATAATCATCAAGATTCACTCATTGAAGTGATGATGATATACGTAAATGGGATTCAATTTACAAATGATATTTCATTAATCAGATAATTTTAGTTTAGTTTAGTTTAGGTTATTCCATTAAGTCAACTAAATATTTCAACTGTGAGAATGATATCATAGAATTTGACGACTAGATATTGTTCTCAGTATAGGGTTATGAAGATTGCCGTATTTTTATTGAGATGGTAAATTGATTTAAGTCCAACAACCAATGGGGATGTGGACGCACTGGATGGCCGTCTTTTTCTAGTGAAAGACTCTCCAGAAGTGCTCATACACGACTTAACGACTGAGAATCAAACCCAGGATTATTCTACTTATATTATTTTGACTATACGTTAAGGGGAGGAGGTAATAATTTAAATCACTTTGCAATTTTTTCGTGGTAGATTCTAATATTTTAGACACATAGTAACAAGAATTTCTGGAGGTTAAGTCACAGGTAACTCTAAACTGTATCAACCTTTTGATCGTTATTATCTAAAAATTTGGGGTTAAGTTTTGTTGAACTTAATATATAACATTGTCGTTTACTGTGCTTACTTACTAAATGCAGAGACTCGTCGATAATCAATCAAATAATGTCGATATAAATCAATTATTGGGTTGTGAAGAAAAAGAAGATAATGGTGATAACAATGATAAATCACTTGATGATCATGCATTGTTTAAAGTGAACAATGAAAGTGAAGACGATATTGTAGATTTCACATTGACTGATAGTATCGACGATTCAACGGTAAATGATACATTGGAATCATTAGAAAACCCAACTAATCATTTATCATTCATACCAATAATACATCCAAACTGGACAACTGAACGTGGTATACCAGAAAGAGGTTATATTACGTTAGCTGTACGAATTGAAGGTGATCTGTCCAACATTAAAAAACATCCATTTCTATCTGTATATATATTTGATGCACGTTGTATTCTGAGTAGGAATGTAGAACCAAAAGCAGGGAAATTTTATGTGAAAGCACGTCTTCAATTAGCTGGTAAGTGATTTATGTCCTTTTTTTCTTGATGAATACATAATATGCTTAGAGAGGCTATGGAAGTTTACTATATAAAAAAGTGGTCTATATGAGGTGAGGCCATACAGAATATAGGGTTCGCATTCATATTTTCCTAAAATGACAATAAAAGTCTCCCAATTAAACTAAGTAATCAGGATAGATGATACTACACTACGACAATCATAAACGAGCTAGTTTGTGGTGAAACTTAAAAAATTGTGAAACATACTCCCAATTAGTAATCAGTCTATGCATGTCATACACACTATTGAATGTATTTAATCCCAAGGTCTGAAGCATAAACATGATAGAGGGTTGACCTATACTGAACTACAACCCTTAGAAACCAAATAGATACCAGTTTACTTATTTTTTGTGTTAAGTTTGCTACCGAATGACGTAGGCATGAATATACACTATTTGCTACAAAACAGCGAACACAAAATTGCTCATGTAATTAACGCTTACTCAATGTATTTTTCAGGCCTAAACAATTCTGTATCAATGTTATCCTTAAGTCAAATATCTACCAAGTCATTGAGAATTTTTTCTGATAAAATGGATACATTTACAACGAATAGAGTTTCTTCTACAGTGCATAGTGGTCGTACACCTGTGAAACGTGCTTATCGTTCACCAGTGTTTCGGCATAAAATTCTCTTACCTTTACCATTGAATATAATTGAAGTAATAGATAATCGATCAACATCACTTTTTCAATCCATGGAGTCAATCTCATCAATAGGCTTAGAAGATGGTGTGATACAAGATTATGAGCTTAAAATAGATTTGAAAGAACGTAATGCATGCAAAACAAATGATCTACATGGAACTTCTACTGTTCAATATTTACCATATTGGAGATCTTCACAATTAATTGGCAGTGTACGTATTCCTATAACATCTAAAATGTGGCAATATCTAATGGATGATATGAATAAATTACGTCGTTCTACAGTTGTGAACGTGTCAACCTTTGAAGATATCAAAACAAAAGAGAAATCATTAGAACTATTACCAAATAAATTATTGTGGTTTGTTAGGTGTTTAAAAGTTCCAGATGAAGTAAGAGCAGATTTGTAATATTACAATTTTTAACATATTTTTTTAGTGTTTATTGGCCCTATATCTGACTTCAATTGGATTGTATGCTAATTGTCATCGAAATACACACTCGTAATTGCGTAAATTACTTCATTGGAATGATTTGATTCAATCTGAATCTAATCTTGAATAATTTCTAAACACAGGTTTAATAATTCTAATTTCAAGATAAACTTGTAAAGTAATACAAAACGGTTATTAGTTTTATCATGTCAAAAAAAATACTTAAGACAAGGGTCATAGTAACTAACAGGGAATAATGTAATGAAGTTTGTGTATTGTGATATATTCCAATGAGAATAATGAATGGTAACTATTGGGATGTATTTATAGACTAATAATATACACATGTTTTTATTGTATAACTGTTATGTAACTAAACTATGCATATTCATGTTTCCCTTATTATAAGCTTTATTTTGACCTACGAACTTTTATTATACGATTTACCATTCTTATGTTATACCCAGTCTATCAATTATGGTCTCCTACATTCACAGCTACTTTTGGCTAGATCTTGTACAAATGTTATTTTATATTTTTTTGGTGTAATGTGGTCTGTTTGGTTTGTATATAAACCATGTATGTTTGACAGAAATGATTCATATCGCGGAGACTGAGATTTGTGTTCTGAGCTCAATAGTCAGGGCTAAACAGGAAGAAGAACCGATAAGGACTGGAGACTGTTCATACGCATTTATACGTCACTGGTCCGGTCAATAATTCACTGTTTTCTAGTTGACAGTATCATTACGTTATATAGTAATAGGACAGAAAGCCACAAGTTATAACAATTGAAAATGATAAATAATGACAAGATCAAGATCATGATTTCACAAAAGTAATTATGTCACATCTCATTACATTTATCGATTCAATTGAAGATATTTCTTTTTTTTTAATTAATAGAATGCTAATTCACGAGGAGAGATTACTTTTGGTATGCAGTATAATCAAGAGAATGGTAGTCTAACTATTAGCCTATTTAATTGTGCTGCAATGAATTTGCCTAGACGAACAAGTAAGAAGTTTCCTTTTTTTTTCAAAAATCTAACTACGTAAACATAAGTTGAATGAAATTACAACTTAGTAAATTTGTACAGCAGTTGTAACCTAAATTAACTGTACTTACTTACTAACGTATGCCTGTTACTCCCAATGGAGCATAGGCCGCCGACCAGAATTCTACAACCCACTCTGTCCTGGACTAAATTAACTGTACACCAATGAAATTCCCATTGAAGGAATGAAGTAATGAAGCATGGTATGAAAATTTTGTGTAAATATTCAATTAGCTCAAGTATACACCTGACAGTTTTTTTATTGTCTCACGTAATAAATAATTAAATTGCATAGTTTAATGACATTTAATTATTGACCGGATGTAGTAGTTTGTATTCTAGACACCAAGAAGTAGTCAGAAAAAACCCTAGATTTAGGTTTTGTGTTGGTTGATACTTGTCAGGAAATCATAGGTCATATTAGAAGTCAACGATGAACTGAATAGGTTACTGGTTACATTTCAGATTGTGATGTTGAAAATCCTTAATGTCTATGGGTACGCCTTTCTAACGACTACTTGCTAGCATGAAATTTAAATCAAAGGTTTCTTACCAGCTACCTCCAACCATCTAACATCTTAACATGGTGTGAGCAAGATCGAGTTACTAAAAACAATGGTCATACTGTGGTATGAGATACTCATATCCACATAAGTAGTATATAACTATAATCAGGAATAGAATGTATTTCTGTAAAAGATCGAGAAAGAAAGAATGGGAACGGGAAGCAATTGGCATGAAAATGCAGGAATAATGAAATTTGAGACGATGGACTGATATTTGCAAAAGAAACAGTCGAGTTCGAGACAATTGATTGATATTTTGCTAATGAACTATTTACTGTATTATTCTCAGACGTTCGAATGAATGAATAAAATGTTAATCGATAAATGATCGGAATAATACTATATGACGGAGTGATAAGTGGTTTTCAGATAGGATTACTGACTTAAAACCGCTCAAATGAACTGATTTCATAGATAAGATCGCAAGATAAAAGAATGTTTTATCATCTCACTGAAGAACAAGCTCGTTAATACGTGGCTAGATTAGAGGAAGGTCGTTTTTGTAGGTCACTTACTTTCTGATGAATTAAGACTGAATTTTTTAGCCCAGTATAAGCGTCATATAGTAAACATTTTATGATTACTATGATGTGAAACGTAAGAAAGGCTGAGTTCATTTGTCCAATACGTACGTGGCTGTTACAAATACCGATAGACTGAAATGATTGTTTTAGTTAATTTGCATATTTACAGTTATGGTTCTTTTGAACTTTGTATCATCAACATTGTAATATTATCCGAAAATTATGTAGTTCATATCAGAATTTCAGGGAAGTTCTAATTTATCACTTAAAAACACGTAAAGAATATTAGTTCAACAAAATCAGTCCACTTGAGTCTATTGGTTTATGCCCTTAAGTGGTGTTTTCGGTAGTTTCAACGTAGACAGAAATGGCTTTTGTTAAGTGATCGTAGCATTATCATTTTATTGTTAAAATATACTACTAAATGCCGTCGAACTTGAGTCTCACATCATAGACTGGTTTTAGCTAAACAACCGTTGAGAACCAGAAATCACTGGACAGTTGTTTCACTCTAGTATAATACTTCTTAGCAGTCCACACCCACAAGCCGATCAGGGATCAAACCCGTGACCTTCAGGTCTTACACTAAAAGTATAACCTTTGAACCATTGAGCTACCGTAAATTGGTTTGCTTTTCTAACATCATTCAGTTCTGCAATATTGAATGAAATGGAAAAGACTCCATACTTACTGGTATAAGGGTTAAGGTCCTACCTTGAGTCCTGAACTTCTTGAGTTCAGTTTTACCCATACCTAGTTATATTGTAATGTCATTATTATCTTATTTGCATTCATGTTTTTTCATCTTTTTTTCCTTAGAGAATTTATTTGTTCGTGCTTCATTGTGTTCGAATTGGAAATTATTTCGAACTGTTCAGTCTAGAGCAACTGCTCGACTTTCAGTGAATTCAGCAGAGTTTATATTGGGTGAGAAATTAAATTTTATCATTGAAGAAGATATTAGTCGTGTATGTATAATACTGGGTGTATTCGCACGATCTGGAAGTAAACTACAAGAAGCTACTACACTTATTGGTCGTTGTGTAACTGGACCATCAGATTTAGCATGCGGTGATGGACTTTCACATTGGACATCAGTTTGTTCTAAACAAGGAATGATAAGACGTACTCATATTCTATCATAAATTATCGCAGTATCTATATAAAACAGTGGACTTTCATGTATATCAGCTGAATGGTTGGATGATTAATGTGCATTTTTTTCTTAAAATATATAAATGACTGAAATATTTTCTTTGCTTGTCGACTAAGCATGCTTAACACTGAAATGGAATATTTTGTTGCCTACATAAATGTTTTCTAGATATTATAGTGGTTTTCAATATTGAGTCTAATTTATTCTTGCTTCTGATATATACCACTATTTTTAGATAAGAAATAATGTAGTGATAGTTCATGACAATAATTTCAGCGTTGTATTATTATCCTGGCTAAATGTTTTTGTTAAGTTGACTTTCATTGTCAATAGAAACAGCTCATTTACGATAAGCTTCATGTAGATTAAAAAAATGATTGAAATCATAAACCGATCAATATTAAACCAGTATTGAAAACCTAGAAGCAGTGGATGCCTGTTTCGTTCTAGTATGCAGCTCTTCAGTAGTGTTCATACACAATCCTGCACACGGGAACCTAAACCTGAACCTTCGGTCTCACGCGCTAACTAGTGACTAGCTTAGAGGAAATTTCTGGAGTTCCAGTGAAAATTCGTGACCAGTAAATATCAATCGTGTTGGGTAAGATACAGTTACTCACTAAATAAAATGGACGATGATCGCACAGTCTATCATGGATTGATTGCGGTTAGACATTAACACCGTTGAATGCTAGTTCAGTGGTCTATAGATTAAGCATTTGTTAGCAATATCGAAGGTCCTAGATTTAAGTCCAGCGTGCAGGATCGTGGACACGCACTACTGATAAACGTACATGGAAAGCATAATGGCAATTACTTTTGTCAATCACACATGCAGGTCTTGGAAAAAGAGACCCTAGAATGATACAATAATATATAAACATGTGAAGTGGTGGTTGAAGGTACTAAACGGAAAATCCTGAACCTGGATTTCATTCTGTTTAGAACGTAGTGACCTGTTTTTATCAACAGAACGCGATCGGTATAATAGAAACAATTATTACTATAACCAATTGTACCAGGGACTGTTTTACTGTACTTGTTTGTTCAATTGTACTAAAGACATACTTTCTCCCGTTGATTGTGACCTTACACGAATTCCGTTACGCCCAGTAACCCCATTTGTAACCTGGCACGATCTCGGTATTCTTTCGATACCACGAAATCTCCAACAAATACATTTCGACTACAGCCATCAACTGCCTTCTGATATTTGGCCTACCGGGGATCTTATCGGTTAACTGGCACGTAGTCTTCTTGTAGTGGTGATCATAGTCAAACGCGACTCGTCGCCACACTACAAGCACTCATCCGCAAGTCGTACCAGTAATCTTGAAGTAAATGATGATTCCTGGTGAATTTAGTTACGTGTTAGGCAGTTTCACAGTCATTGGCGTTATCACTGATTAACATGAAACAAAATTATCAAAATAGAATTAACAAATGACTGAGCAATATTAAGTATATTGTAACATGGTCACGTGCAGTGTCTATTATAAATTAGTTCAGTTAATTCATCATCAGGTGATAAATTTCAGATGATCATAACTATCCCTCAATCTTACAGTGGCTGGTACTATGTCTAGCCCACATAGGCCTTTCTAACTTCTGGACAGACTAAATCGTTCATTCTCCTCAAACCATATTTTGACCTTGTCACCTTTTCGCTTATTGAACCTGATTGTTTTTATATGATCCTAGGTGTGTTAGTTACTTATCCTTTTCACTGTGCATCTATAACTTGTTTTTGTTTAACGATAATTATCGAGTCACCCTAGATTTGTATATATATGCTTTACGCATTTACCATACCACAGATAATCCAAAGTAAACAATCATCCGGCTCAACTTTGTTGTGACCTTGAATTTAGTCAAACGTGACATTATTCTGAACGGTTCAGTGACAAGAAGAGATAAAATTAAATGATGTAAATAAATCTTGGCTAGAGTCAGGTAATAAAAGCCTGACCAAAGAATATTGCAAATGATTAAAGATAATTGCAAGAGTCCTGAGTGAAAGTTGGAGTGCAAGACGAGTCGAAAGGTTAGAAAACAATAGTATTGTTAAGTAAAGCACTTTTGAGTGATTTCCATAGTATTCCTTTTATTACATAGCTCGTAATCTCCCTCTGAGAAAATCCTATCAATATTTCTTCCAAGGGAAGGCACTCATGAACCATGTAAAATATTATGAAGATATCCAGTGTCCCTTGGGAGCTGACAGTGTCTTTATGGTAAAAATATTAGCACATGATGATGTGCCACTGATTTAACCGGATTCTTAGGAGATATTTGAACAAGTTTAACTTTAACTAAGCGGATCAGAACTGGGTTTTTGTAATACGATCAGTATTGACCGCCTTCTTTTCGCATGAGGTAACCTAGTACACTAGTAACTAAACTCTAAGATGGAGTGCTGGGGATATGCATCACTCATTTACATAACGAAACTTCAAATGACCTAAAAGAAAAACTGTCATAAGCAACTTGCTCCATTTCCATCTTTTGCACTGTGGAAGTAAATGACTAACTAGTAATTAGAAAGCTATTATTATGTACAACGCTTACTTGTAAACGTCCATTTTCTCAAATGAGTAGTCAAGACATTCCGACATACATGGTGTCACATATAGAACGTTCTGCAATAGTTATCCTCGTACATTAAGCCCAACCCAGTAATGGGTTTATTCATCTTCAACGAACACTTGACTTTGCATTTTATATTCCAGACAAACTCGCTTGGTTTCCCTCAACTGTAGTAAAATCTTGTTGAAAATAGTATAATCAAGGTTGTCAGAATGCCTAGAGGATAAATCTTCACAGATGCGACCAGCCACGAATAAATGACATCAAAATGCAGCGCGTAAGTTTTGTTAAGCTGTAAAGTATAAACCACTAAATAATAATAAAATTAGTCTATAAGTAAAAAACTTAAAATATCCAGTGCGTTATTGTTCATGCATGTCAAGAGAACAGAACAGCCCGAGAACTACCTCGTGTCGTCCAAAAGAACAATGCCCGACGTCACTTTAGCTGCTCAAGGCTGTTCAAACGAAGAGAGGAAGTAAATATGACCTGAGTGTTACTTTTATTGTAGCCCTGGTAATTACATGTGATTTATTGGAAACACTATCACAGTTGTAACACACAACTATAGAGCTAAACTCCGACTTAGACCATATATATGTTCACTAGAGTCACAATTTATAAGGCGTACCATTTTTGTATAGTTATAAAAACCGTCAATGTATTGTACAGCTCTGTTGCATAAACCAATTTACCAACTAGGTCGTGTATCTGCATTATTGTTCTATGTATCACCAGGTATCACTCTTAGATAGTCTCTCTTACTAACAAATCTAATGGGTCCCATGATAAACGAGTCAGTAGTAATTTTATGTGTAAGGACAGATCAGTTACCTCACAACGTGTTATCAAAATATGCCACTTAAACAGAATTACCTATGCAACACCCTTAGGTAATCTAGTCCAATCTGAATAATGGTCAATGAGTTGATTAGCACAAGGTCCTTCAATCGTCACATGTGTGGCACCTGCCCCCTTCAACTCAGAGAGATGGGGGTCAGGACCTTGTTTGACGTCAGTAACCGCCAATCACTCTTTTGGTACATTCGGGAAGTGTGTGTTACGGGGGAATCGAAGACACTTGGCTGATTAAAACTTTCATGCAGAGTATTTATAATTTCACCGTGTTGTTGGGTGTATTTGTTTTGCTTGACTTCCGAACTTATTTGTTTATATCATTATTTTCGAACATTTTGGTTTCTCTTTGTCTTTGGTTTATATTTGAGAGGTTTTGCCCCGGGAACCGACAAAATTGAAGGTTTGTTTTGTAATCGTTATAATTATTGTTAGAACGACAATGAGGTCGACTATTTGTAAACTGCAAATAACCTTTTGTACCTAAATTGGAGGTTGGTTCTATTGTTAATTTGAGCTCTTAAGTTGCAAATAGATTGATATACCGTACTTCAATAACGGAAGCAAGCAAAAACTTGAACACATGCATTACATAGCTTAATCGCAAGGTCAGTTAAGCCATCGGCTGGACATTCAGCAGGTTTATGGCTGGGCAACTTCATAATTAGTTCATGGGGGACAAGGCATTCCCTTTCAAGTAGATCATACAAAACTCATTTCGCTCTGTCATAACCCAAGTGACTGAGCAAAGAGATGCAAGCTTCAATAGCCATTCTGGCTTTTTCTTTATGGGGGGTACAAAGGATATGGCAACATTCAACCTTTGTCGGACAATTCACCTTCGATAATGCTAGTAAATTGTCTAAGAAAATGTTGATATTGACCACGCTTTCCGTTGAAATACATTATATCAATTCTGGGTAAAAAAACAAAGAATATGTAACGTATTCTTAAACTCATCGATCCATTTACCTTGCGTGGATTTATTGAATCTTTATTAAACACCAAAAGTTCCCTAATATCAACTTTTACCTCTAAACATATTGTTTCGCTAAACAGTAAATTAGTTTCTATTCTATGTTGAGCGATTCTGTGAAATCATGTTGTAAGGTGTCTTCTCTGGTAAGTTCAATATACTAATACAACTGTATTTATTGCCCCTGCTTGACAGAAGTTAACCATAATATTGTAAATTGATGTCCATTAGTTAATTATGTAACATCTATGTTGCGGTTTAGAGAGAATACACTGCTTTTCTAAAGACTTTTAATTATTCTTTAAAATAAGGTCATGTATTTCTTTGTCTAATAAAGGTATCAATAAACCATTATTGAGTTATTCTAAGCACTAACAATTCAAGTTGAAAGCAAACGAGAATTATGTATTAAAGAGCAGATATATTACATGCATATTTTCAAGGGAATATGTCATCCATATAATGATAAATTTTAGTGATATGAATGTGACTGCTTTCTCCGGGTATGCACTCTGAGCTTCTCTCATATGGCAACACACAAACCTATCGTAAGCATCTATAGCAGTTAGCAATATCAGTCTACCTTTCCATTTTACTAAAAATATGAAGATAATTGATTAGGGATTGCTAATTACTTTATTAGGACATTGGCAATACAAAATAGTACATTCGATTACATGCCATCGCTAAATATATCTATATAATTCAGCTTCGCTGATAGCTGTTTGAGAATCTGTATAGTTAAGGTAGATGTACATCTTATTAGTAACAATGATTACCCGTCAAAGTATGTTGTCCTAGAGTTTATAGCTGTACAGTGTCGTTACCAGTATAGATCACAGGATACACAGTGATTCTGGACCAAATTCAGTGGACGCTGAATGTGAATTAGGGAAAATGTATACGTTCTGAGTTGCTCAGGAAGAGGTGTGACTCGAATTTCAACCCTTTGTTCAGTGGGATGACCAACTCCGCCTGTAGCTCTTCCAGAGTTACTGCCGGTCCCAAGTACGGATAAAGGAGGATGGTTGAGCATGGGGTTAGCGACCTCATCCCGTAGAAAACTAACTCGCTAAGAGAACGCTAACCAGAAAAAGTAATTCAAACCATTTAAACTCTGGCCTGGGAGTTAGAAGGTCTTTATTTAGAAGAAATATGACGCCCCATGGTGAAAGCCGAGTTCCTTCGAAAGCCACTAGGCCGATGCCCCTTCTAACAACCAGAGCAACAATTTTTATAGGCACATAGAACATCCGGACAATGTGGGAGACCGGGAAGACCAGTCAAATAGCAGCGGAAATGAGGAGATACAACTTGGCAGTACTGGGAATCAGCGATACTCATTGGACCCAAGCTGTATAACAAAAGCTAAGTATGGGAAAGATGCTGCTATACTCCGGTCACGAAGAGTTTAATGCTCCACACACTCAAGAAGTTGCTCTAGTGCTGTCCAAAGCAGCACGAAATGCACTTGTAGGATGGGAATCTCACGGATCCAGAATCATCAAAGCATCATTCAAAACAAAGAAGGAGGGGATCACAATGAATATTTTCCAATATTACGCACCCAACAATGATAGCAACGACGACGTTAAGGATCAATTCTATGAGAGGCTGCAATCAATCATAGAGAAGTGTCCAAGAAAATACCTCACCATTCTGATGGGAGATCTAAACGCCGAAGTTGGAATAGACAACAATGGATATGAAGATATCATGGGACTGCATGGACTGGGAGAGAGAAACGAAAACTGAGAAAGATTTGTAAATCTGTGTGCATTCAACAAATTGGTCATAGGCGGCACAATATTTCCACACAAACGTATACACAAAGCTACGTGGATCTCACTGGACCACACCACAGAGAACCAGATAGATCATATTTGCATCAATAAAAAGTTCCGAAGGACGATGGAAGATATGAGAACTAGGAGAGGAGCGGATATAGCTTCAGATCACCACCTGGTTGTGGCCAATTTAAAACTGAAGCTAAAGAAGAACTGGACAACTGGACAAACAGCACCACAAAGGTTCAATACAGCCTTCCTTCGAAATACTGACAAACTCAATGAATTCAAGATAGCTCTCAACAACAGGTTCCAAGCCCTACAGAATCTACTGAAGGAAGAAGAAACTACTATGGAGGACAACTGGAAAGATATCAAAGAAGCATTAACTTCAATGTGTCAAGAGGTTCTGGGCCCCAACAAGCATCATCACAAGGAATGAATCTCTATAGAAACACTGGACAGGATAAAAGAAAGAAAGAAAGAAAGAACAAGAAGACAGCAATTAACAACAGTCGAACAAGAGCAGAGAAAGCCCAAGCACAAGCTGAGTACATAGAAGCAAACAAAAAAGTGAAGAAGAGCATTAGAGCCGACAAACAGAAATTCGTGGAAGAACTAGCAACGACGGCGGAGAAAGCTGCAAGAGAAGGAAATATGAGACAGCTTTACGATACAACGAAGAAACTAGCAGGAAAACATAGTAAACCAGAGAGACCGGTCAAGTACAAAGAAGGCAGACCAATCACTGAGATTCGACAACAGCGGAACAGATGGGGAGAGTACTTCGAGGAACTCCTGAATAGGCCGGCTGCAATGAATCCACCGGACATCAAAGCAGCACACACAGATCTTCCTACAGATGTCAATCCACCAACGACCGAAAAAATCAGAATGGCCATCAGACAAATCAAGAACGGGAGAGCAGCAGGACCCGACAATATACCAGCTGAAGCATTAAGGTCAGACATCGAAGTAACTACAAGCATGCTTCATCTCCTATTCAAGATGATTTGGGAGGAGGAAGAAGTGCCGATGGACTGGAAGGAAGGACACCTCATAAAGATTCCAAAGAAAGGAGGTCTGAGCAAGTGCAAAAACTACAGAGGCCGGAGTCAGACAAACCTGTCTACTCTCTTTTTCCTCTTTCTTCTGGTGGTCGACTGGATTATGAAGACCTCGACATCTGAGGGAAAACACGGCATACAATGTACAGTTCCGAACCAATTAGACGATTTAGATTTCGCAGATGACCTAGCCCTCCTATCGCATACACACGAACAAATGCAGATAAAGACAGCCAGTGTAGCAGCAGTCTCTGCATCAGTAGGCTTCAACGTACACAAAAGGAAAACCAAGGTCCCCAAATACAACACGGAGAGCAGCAATGCAATCACTCTTGATGGCGAAACTCTGGAAGATGTGGAATCCTTCACATACTTGGGAAGCATCGTCGATAAACAAGGAGGTTCAGATGCAAACGTAAAGGCGAGGATTGGCAAAGCAAGAACAGCATTCCTTCAACTGAAGAAGATATGGAACTCAAAACAACTTTCAAACAATATCAAAGTCACAATCTTCAATACCGACGTCAAGGAATTTCTACTGTACGGAGCTAAAACGTGGAGAACTACAACAACCACCATCAAGAAGGTACAAGTATTTGTCAGTAGCTGTCTACGCAAGATACTCAACATCCATCGGCCGGACACCATCAGCAACAGCCTTTTGTGGGAAGGAACAAACCGGCTTCCAGCTGAAGAAGAAATTAGGAAAAGACGATGGAAATGGATAGAACATACATTGAGGAAATCATCAAACTGCATCACGAGGCAAGTGTTAACTTGGAATCCTGAAGGAAAGCGGAAAAGTGGAAGGCCAAAGAACACATTAAGTCGGGAAATAGAAGCGGATATTAAAGGGATGAATAAGAACTGGAAAGAGCTGGAAAGGATTGCCCAGGACAGAGTTGGATGGAGAATGCTGGTGAGCGGCCTATTCTCCTTCACGAGGGGTAACAGGCATAAGTAAGTAAGTAGGGTGACCGGAGGCTCATGATTCAGTATATTCGTAAATTGTCAAGTCCTATAGTAAATGAACAACCTTTAACACGCGAGTGCATTGGAACCTTCGTGATAGAAGTCAAACGTATTGTTAACACTCGACCCTTGGTTTCTAATTCAGACGACCTCAATAATCTTGAAGCAATAACCCCGGCCGAACTGTTTCTATTAGTAGAAAACGTACTGATATTTATTACCACTCCATCAGATGGCTCGTATTTTGTAAGATGAAGACAAGAGAATTTGAGTATTCTGTAAATAGTTATGAGAAACATGCTTCCATGCTACAACGTAGATAAGTAGATTTGATTAGAGTGAAACATAAGAGAATGTGACTTATTGGTGATGTTTTCTTATCTCCTCAATGGAAATAACTGGCCATTCGTCCAGTTTATAGTGGTGACTTATAAGGATGAACTAGCAAGACAAGTAGGGTTGAGGACAGGAAAAGGGAACTTATAAATAAATATGAGAAGACTGGGTCTCCGCCTAGTAGTAGATGGTGGGTGGTCACTCAGAACCCTAGGCATACCGTCGTAATCCCTGAGTCCTGTTTTGTTTCTTAAATGTCTGCGTTTGAATGCTTGTGATGCTTATTTTTACTCATCTGTGAAAAGGACCAACGTTCTTTAGTTGTGAGTGTTATAGAAGAAACTGAAGTTGTTCAATTGATTGACAACTGTCATGTTGAATATGATTAATTTCACTTTTTTGGTTATGTTTATTCAAACTAGGACTTCTTTGTTCATAAATTCGACCCTAAACATTCTTGATATCACACCGTTTTCGTTTGGTATTTTAGAAATTTTGCTCTAGATATCCAACATTTGAGGACTCTTCGTGAAGTTTGTTAAAATTAATACCAGAACATTTTGTTTAAAATAGTAAGATAGCACATTTGGAAGAAATTTTGTTGCTTAAGGTGATACAGTCAGACGTACATTTGTTCGATGAATTTCAAAACAACAAACCAATATACAAAATCTAGATTCCACTTCATATTCATAAAAAAACATCGCTCTGATAACACCACCATTCTATCATTAGGTTCTATATATATCAGAGAGCGTTTAAACTACAGTTAAAATAATCACATTAACTCCACTGCTTTTTTCTGATGATATCTATGAACATCACAACAACACAGAATCCAAAGTGACACACAACCATACATAAATAAATAGGAAAATGCAAAATTTCTTGTCAAGAGTCCTAAAGTTTACCGAAAAAATAATTATAGTTTTCCATAGATCAAATAATAAGGAAAGGCGGTATTCTAGCACTTTATGAAGATCATATTACGACCTCACCGGTTAATACTTACTTACTTACTTACGCCTGTTACTTCCAATGGGGCATAGGCCGCCGACCAGCATTCTCCAACCCACTCTGTCCTGGGCCTTCTTTTCTAGTTCCATCCAATTCTTGTTCATTTTTCTCATGTCTATCTCCATTTCTCGGCGTAATGTGTTCTTTGGTCCTCCTCTCCTCCTTCGGCCTTCCAGATTCGATGTGAGGGCTTACCTTGTGACGCAGTTGGATGCTTTCCTCAATGTGTGTCCTACCCACTTCCAGCGCTTCTTCGTGATTTCTTCCTCCACTGGGATCTGATTTGTTCTCTCCCACAGTAGGTTGTTGCTAATAGTGTCCGGTCAACGGATCCGAAGTATTTTGCGTAGACAACTGTTAACAAACATTTGTATCTTCTGGATGATGGCTTTCGTGGTTCTCCAGGTCTCCACCCCATACAGTAGAACTGTCTTCACATTTGTATTGAAAATCCTGACCTTGGTGTTGGTTGACAGTTGTTTTGAGTCCCAGATGTTCTTCAGTTGTAGATATGCTGCTCTTGCTTTGCCGATCCGCGCCTTCACATCTGTATCAAATCCACCGCGTTCATCGATGATACTTCCCAAATATGTAAAGGTTTGTACATTTTCCAAATCTTCTCCGTCAATTGTGATTGGATTGGTGCATGCTGTGTTGCATCGTAGAATAATAATAGTAATTTTATATTCTGAAAAAAATGATAATTACAGAATTCACACCAGTTTACAAGCATGATCAATTTGATATAAATAATATCATCATATGTACAGAACAAACATGTGATATGAGTTTTAAGTTTACTAGTTGAATAATTGTTTAGGTATTACAGCGATCCAATGCATCAGCCTGGAACATGTAATATTTATTAACTGGACAGCCTGTTGATTTATGAACGGTGTAATTAAATTCATTTCGTGTGCCAGATCGATTTAATGATAAATATCTACAACTAGAGAAATTAAAACGAAAACAGAGAGCACGGAACAACAAACCAGTAATTACCGAAATATGTCAATCAGATCTATCAAAATGCGTATGTCATGTGACACAGTGATATACTGTTGATGATATTCAAATTAGTTAAACTAGCTGGGGACGGTATTAACATAAAGTTACAGCAAGTTGGTGGTTTTATTCAGAGAATGCACTAATAAAAATGCCTAAACATTTAAAGTTCCTATAATAACACTTGTGGAGTGAGATACACTTGCTGGTGCTAGAGCATTCAATGCATTTTCGGAGGAGCAGTATGCATCGATGCGACGTACAAATAATGGGAGTGATTTTATCGTGCGGATATGTTGTGGTAGGTTATTCCAGAGTCTAGAAAATTTACAGGCAAAGTAAT
The DNA here is from genome assembly GCA_946903255.1 of Schistosoma spindalis. Lineage (NCBI taxonomy): Eukaryota > Metazoa > Platyhelminthes > Trematoda > Strigeidida > Schistosomatidae > Schistosoma > Schistosoma spindalis. Next base: position 8,787,875 of record OX336419.1, on the reverse strand, counting down.
TCATATAAAGAGGTGATTTAGAATAAGTTTGTTTCACAAGTGCCAAGGAATTACGGGTTTCACAATGAGGAGTTTCTGCGTATTGAATTACATGATTGGATGTAAAGGATAGTTTATTAAGTAGTTTGAATAAAATAATAAGATTTAGTTTGAGTCTCCTCTTCCATAAAGGGTCTAGCTCTAGCTTTTTACATCTAGAATTATAAGCTAAAATACAATCAGCTCCAAGAATACGAAGTGTAAATTGTCTCTGTACTGATTCCAGCCTTAATTTATCCTTTATGCGCGCACTGCTAAGAATAAACGTGCAATATTCTAGAAGAGGTCGAACACAAACTTTGTACATTAAAATTCGTGATTCATTGTTATGAAGGTTTCGAATTATGTAACCTACTAGTCGTTGTGACTTGGAGGTCTGTTTCGATATCTGTTCTGTAAGCGATAAGTCTTGGGAGTATCTAAGTCCTAAGTCTACTACTCTATGTAACCTAGATAACGTTTCTCCATTTATGGTAAGGTCTAGGTTAAGTGATGTATCGCCGAAGCATATCCATCCACATTTAGCCGTATTAAGTTCCAGTTGCCATTTCAAGCACCACTGTGCTACCGTGTTAAGCTCCAAGTTAATGCAAGTTTGCACATTTTCCAGCTCATGTGGAGAAAATGAATATACTAGTTTAAGATCATCTGCATATAGAAGGGGCTTACCTACACAAAAATTTTCACAAATGCCATTGATAAATACTAAAAAGAGCAAAGGGCCTAAGACACTACCTTGTATTACGCCACTTCTAACGGGGACAGCGTTAGACAATAAAGAGTTAATTTTAACTATTTGATGTCGATTGCTGAGAAATGAATCAATCCAATCTAGCAAAGGATTTTGAACCCCATAAGATGCAAGTTTGCTTATAAGAAGTTGGTGGTTAACCATGTCAAAGGCATTAGAAATGTCCAGATATAGCACTAAGACTAGATATCCTTGGCTACGTAGAGAGTAGACTAAATTAAAGAAATCGAAATGACATGTCATGCAAGATCGAGTTTCGAGAAATCCATGTTGCGTATCATTGATAAAGTTTCCAGCAAGTAAATAGTTGGAAAGTTCATCACTTATAATTTTCTCCATAATCCTAGAGATTACTGGAGTAATATTTATTGGCCGATAATTGTTCATGTCAGTCTTATCTCCAGATTTATAACGTGGTATGATGTACGCGGTTTTCCAACAGTAAGCGTAAGAACCAGTTTCCATAGAGAGAGTAAACAGCTTTAGAAGAAGAAGTGGAATATCTGGACCACTGTATTTGTAGAGAAAGGATGGAATCCCGTCTGCTCCATGACCGCGCGAAAGCTTAAGGGCATTTATAGCCATATTAATTTTCTTACATGTGAAGGAGATAGATTTTATGTAGTTGCTGGTCACGCACGTAACTCTTGAAGCAGAGCCACTTGTGGTTCCTACATCATTCGCAAAAGTAGCACTGAAAAGGTCTGCCATAGTTTTAGAGTCGTATATAAAAGTGTTATTATGCTGGATGCATGGTATATCAACATTTTGAGTTACTTTAGCGCGTTTATTGAGAAGTAGAGTTAAGTTTTGTATTTTTGAGTTACTATTAAGTGCTAGTAACTCCTCATTAATGGCTTTTAACCTATGTGTCTCTTTAATTTGATTAAAAATTATTGTTATTTGCGCAGCTGCCGTGAAGTCGTTTGACTTGAAATAACGATTCTGTAGGCGTCTTAGTTTATTACGATATTTAGCTGGTATATATAATTCGTAAGGTTTAATAAACCTGTACGTTTTAAGAGGTACACAAGAATCTAAACAAGAGTTAACAATCAAATAGAATTCGTCGATAGCATCTATGAGATTAGTACATGAAAAAAAGTTATCCCAGTCTGAAAGTTTAATCAGTGAATGCAGGAGGTCCCAGTCGGCATGCTTAAAGTCTCTATATTGACAGGTTTTTTGAATAGGTTGGTTAGAAGAAGGATAGATAGGGATAGCCCATACTACTGTCTTATGGCCACTGCTTTCAAATTCATCGTAAACTTTTACAGACAGTGGGATAATATCTCTACTAAATATTAGATCGAGTATACTATCACCTCTAGTTGGGGTACGAACCCACTGTGACCAACAGTGCATGTTAATGGTTGCCGAGAACTCCTCATTACATGACTGACAGCTACCGGTACTCCAGTTAATCCCAGGATAATTGAAATCCCCAGTGATAACCTTAGCATTAAAGTTTAGAGCAGATGCATGTATGAATGCATTGATAATAAGATTATTCCCATTATTTGAGCTCTCAGGAGCTCTGTATATACATCCAAGGAGTAGACTATGATTCAGGGTGTTGACAGATATCCAGACTGATTCTGGTAAACTATTCAGGACACTATCTTCAACTCTATTAGTTGTTAGGGTATCCAAAGCATATATAATACAACCACCTCCTCGCTTAGTTTCTCTGTCACAGCGATAGAGTCTATAGCTTTGGATATTTAATTCTGAATCAGATACTGCATGAGAGCACCATGTTTCAGTGATAAGTATGAAAGAAGGCTTGGATAGAAAGGCTAATGTTCTCAAGGCTGAAATTTTGTTCAGAAGTGAACGTGCATTGATAAGTAATAGATTTAGATTTAGAAAGGGCGTATGGAGTGTAAAAAAACCGAGAGCTTCCCTATTGATGTCGTGTATTTTGGATTTGCATAGACTGTGGTTTATTATGTTCGACTGATAACATGGGCGATCGCTTGAGCAAATTGTAGTGCTAGTGGGACCAGGGGTTTCTGAAGGCCAAAAAAATCATTATTTTGATAAAGCGGATTAATTTGTTGAACTTGACTAGGCGGACAGTTAAGAAAAGGTTGGGTTGATGGTGAGTAACCCAGTAATCCATCTTGCCCAATGGGAAAGTGTTGAGAAAAGTTACGTGTTACTGGTATATTATATAAAACGTTTGATGTTGTGTAACCTAGTAATCCATCTTGCCTAATGGGAAAGTGTTGAGAGAGGTTACGCCTTACAGGTTTATCATTTAAAACGTTTGAGGGTACTCGTGAGGCTCGTTGGTTTACTGTGGTCTGTCCAGTATTAGGCCTACTTACATAATGATTGAAGTGGCCGTCTTGTGAGACATTTGAACCAGGCCTGCCCTTATATCCTCCCCTACGATGCGTTGGGTAAAGTATGGTGTCGGGAAGTATAGTCTTATTTGTATTTAGTAGGGCCATCGTAATACTTTTATTATTGGGTCTAGAACCAGAAGATTCTGTACAAACATTCTTCTTACGTGGCATAAACTTTTTAATCTTGACAGTGTTTTTAAGAGCTGTAGCATTAGGACTAGGTATTTGCTTATGGGCTTCTAATGGTAAATTGGATACTATCGAATTAGTGTAATCAGTAGATGTACATTGGTTATCAGATGTCACTACAGGCATAATAGGTAAGTTAGCACTCTTCGTCGGCAGATCAGAGTACTGGATAACATGAGATAAGGTATCACTATCAGTGGATCCAGCAGCTGATGCATCGTGATTTTTTATGATCTCAACATCTTTATTTTCGTTTACGGTACGCTTTTGCGTAAGTCTTTGATTGGTGGTCTTATCTGAGACTATGCGAGCGTTTCTAAACTTCGTATGCGCGCATATCAGCCGCTCAGATTCTTTTAACTGTCCAGCTAATATATGAGAATCAAACCTGAACAAGACCGGGCACGAGTATTTCTGATGCTTTTTAGTAAGTCGGATGCATTGGCATGGACTGTCTTGAAGGTTAGATGCTTTTAATCTCGAATTCCTTACAGTTTTAATGGGGACTTTGTCAGGTATATTATAGACAATCACGTTTTTACGAGAGACTATTCTCTTGGTAACTTCACTAGAGATAAAATCGATAACAGATTCTGCTTTTATAATGTCATCAAGTTCCGCAGGAACGATGTCTTTTGACAAAAGCAGTTTTCCCTTTGTGTATATTGAGACCTATTGCTTATGAGGCCGCTGCTACACTGATCGTCTTCTCCTGCGTTTGTTCTCGCGTGTGCGATAGGAGAGCCAGATCATCTGTGAAGTCTAGATCATCCAACTGCATCCTAGATGTCCATTGTATCCCGTGCTTCACTTCAGATGTCGACGTCTTCATGATGCAGTCGATCACCAGGAGAAAGAGAAAGGTTGACAGTAAGCAACCTTGCCTCGCCGTTTGTAATCGACCAAAATGAAGCTCAGCTATTAACGGTTAAACTTGATAGTCCGTCAGGTACTGCTGAACCCTTCCATCCATACTTTGAATATCGTGGCCATTAAAGTACTCGATATCTTTTATCTGCCAAGTAAACTCGATACAAAGAAATCTATGGAGGCCGATGGAATGTATCTTAGACTACCAGGGGAACTCTCATCCTTTACTGCGACCTTCTGGAGTTACAGATATACTAGAACATAGAGTTATGGTAGACTACAAGACCGTTCAACTAACTCACAATAATTCAATCTTTATGCATGTATGAGGGATAAATCTGTGAACAAATATCCTGTGAGATTAACTAGCGTAAATATCTGGACTCTGGGGAATATTATTCGCAAAAAGATATTCAGGTGTCTAGACGAAGATCCAATTTTCTTCAATAAGCAATACAGTTTTAAGCTTGATATCAATTTTTCATGAACTTGTTAGTAGCGCATAAAGTTTACGGACTATGAAAAACCGATAGCTATCTACAGACAAATCGTTTATCGACTCTAGTAAGGTCATTGTCAGAGTTGTGGTTATGGGTAGCTCAGTTATGTTAATAGACATTTTCCTAATCGGGCACCAACAGAGAGTACGAGTTATCTCCGAGTTGACCAGCTTAGTAGAGTATCTCAAAACACAGCTTATGAACTAGCATTGTTCCCTTTGTATGTGAATGACTTGTAGATAAATCGCAAAAACGGATAGCTGTGTAAGCATTCCATATTAATAATGACCCCATTAATTTCGATCGTGCATTCCCATCAGATCACAGTCCATTACACCATGTTATTCACTATCTATGACAACCAGTCAAATTAGATTCCATAATCTTCGACATATCGTATCTTGATTCAGATGTACTGTCGAATATCGTCACTCTCACCTTCAGATTTATGTTTTTTTGAGTTACTAAAAGAAAAGTTATAGTCAATGAAGTTGGTAAGATTTGAGCATTCGCAACACTTTCTGAACTTTCCAGTTCGCGATTATCGCTGGTCTTTTTGTATGGCAGTAATAACAAGATATGGGAGGAGATAAATAGTAAAGGACGTAATTCAAAGTTAAACAATTCTCTACGAGGGTTACATAGTTTGACAGACTCCTGATAATATCTTGGTCACCAAGTTGCAGATACATACATGTTAAGTAATGTTGAGCTAACAGTTGTCCATGTACATAATGATCAAGGAGTCGTTATCGAGATTTGAAAACAACTTCAAATTGCTGCACAATATTTGACTAAAGGCTTTTGAACCCAGTGTTCAAAAGGTAGAGCTTCCAGTGACGTGAGTGTTACATATCTTTTTGAGTTCATATGCAGTGTTTGTTCGACATAGAATTATGTTTTGAGTACAAACAACTAACCCCCTGACTAGAAACTCCGCATGCCACTAGAAAACTGTGATTTCGTATGACGTAATGATTCATTGACACTCATTGTGTGACTGATTTTAAATTCCGAATACAATACTTTCGTTCGTGCTCATTTAGTTTACCTGATTTGGATTATGTCGAAAATTCCTAGTTAGTATGATAGTTCAAAAACTTCTATTTATCACAGAAACGCTCAAAAACGGCAAATAGACCGGTTGCCGGAATCAAAAAGCTACCATATAATAAGTTATTTGATTAACTAAACCTACACTCCATGCCAAGTGGAAGGGCTAGAGGTGATATAGTGTAATACTAACTTCGCAAGTGACACCTTCATCTCTAACGTCTTTGGAAAAGGAGAATTTATGGGATGGTCTTAAGGAGTTCGTGAACCAAATACCAAGCACTTGCCAACCAATCATTCCGACTGCCAGCCTTTTATCGAATTGTCGACAAAAGATATTATTGATGGACCCAGAAAAAAACTTATTCAAGATGTAGCAATACTCAAAGCTAATGATAATGTACAAAAACTAATATTAACTCTATGAACTGAAGTGACTGTCTATGAATCAGAAATCAGAAATCGGAAAACGTAAAATGATGAATGACTAAAATGATAACAACTGTTATGTAATAAATGTTAATCGAAAACAGCCTGTGGGGTAAGCACTAAACTTAATAATCTCCACAATCCCGATAATGATAACTAATAGCGGAGTTCATTCGATTAACAAATGTCCCTCCGCCACTTGATTTATATCCGTTCACAATCGATACAGATAAGTATTAGATATTGGATGAGTGTGGTTACACATAAAGTATCACAAATAAAGAGAAAATGTGGTGCTTATTTTCGTAGTTAAGAAGTCTGTTATACAAACATGTTATTATATACTTCTTACTTTGACACGTACCTAAAGCCTCATATGCTGACACGCTTGTAAGGCGAAATACGATCAACTAAGAGGCTAACGGCTACCCGGTTCATGTTTCTCATAAACTGTAAATTGAACAGTGTGATATTAAAATATTACTGGTACGTAATTTGTAACATTCGCTACTATGGGAGGTAGTGGTGATCATGATGATCATGATGGTCACGATGATGTTACTAGGGAAGAGCTCTTCAAAGAGTTCAAACCAAGTATTAAATACCGATTTGCAAGTATCCTTGGGTCAATAGTTGACAAACCTGTCTCTCTTTTTCGCGGTAAAAACTAAATTACTGAAGATATTTCTGTAGAACAAGTGGTTAACAGAGTTCGCACTCCATACCCATATTATCATCAGCGGTACGACCGCGTTCCAACGATAGACCAGTGTTTAACTAATGACATGGCTTGCATCGAGGAGGCCAATCAGCAATTTCATAGAGACCGGTAAGTCTGTATCCTGGGTAATTTTGTCCGATTGGATTTCGAATATTTCACTTCACTTCACATACGCCTGTTACTCCCAATAGAGCATAGGCCGCCGACCAGCATTCTCCAACCCACTCTGTCCTGGGCCTTCTTTTCTAGTTCCATCCAATTCTTGTTCATTTTTCTCATGTCTACCTCCATTTCTCGGCGTAATGTGTTCTTTGGTCCTCCTCTCCTCCTTCGGCCTTCCAGATTCGATGTGAGGGCTTACCTTGTGACGCAGTTGGATGCTTTCCTCAATGTGTGTCCTACCCACTTCCAGCGCTTCTTCGTGATTTCTTCCTCCACTGGGATCTGATTTGTTCTCTCCTACAGTAGGTTGTTGCTAATAGTGTCTGGCCAACGGATCCGAAGTATTTTGCGTAGACAACTGTTAACAAACATTTGTATCTTCTGGATGATGGCTTTCGTAGTTCTCCAGGTCTCCACCCCATACAGTAGAACTGTCTTCACATTTGTATTGAAAATCCTGACCTTGGTGTTGGTTGACAGTTGTTTTGAGTCCCAGATGTTCTTCAGTTGTAAATATGCTGCTCTTGCTTTGCCGATCCGCGCCTTCACATCTGTATCAAATCCACCGTGTTCATCGATGATACTTCCCAAATATGTAAAGGTTTGTACATTTTCCAAATCTTCTCCGTCAATTGTGATTGGATTGTTGCATGCTGTGTTGCATCGGAGAATCTTGCTCTTCCCTTTTGTGTATATTTCCGTTTCTTGTATTAACTCAGTAGACCAGTGTGTGTGTTTATCGGTTAACTTGTTTGTCAAAAGTGTGGGACTAGTCTGTAGTTTTTGTCGGAACAACTTCAGTGTGTCAGGTATTATTTATTTATTTATTTATTTTAACACATAGATATTGGTACATATACATATATAACCGATTGATATAGTTGTGTAAAATACAGGAAAATTATTGTTTTCCGGAAGTTTTTTATTTTATCTATCTATTTTAACACATAGGTATTGTTACAAGGAGGCACCAAATACATATGCGCCACACGAATCTCAATTGATTTGTGTGAGGGCTGTGATACTGCCCGGGTGCCCAAACCGAAGCAAGTGGTTTTCTTAGGGGGCCACACCCCGAGCCTTCGACCTGGACGTCTGACCCACAAGGCAGTGGAGCATCGTGAGGAGATGCAGTCCCATGGTAGCCGGTGACCAACGATTGGTTCATACGCTATTTGTTCCTTCAGGATACTGGAGCCAGTCCATGTGCACCATTGGTTTGGGATCCGGTTATAGCGCCGGACATTCGCTTTTCGTCCTCTCATTTTCGTAAACATCATCCCCGCCACGAGAAGGCAGTAAGTAAGACTTCCCTGGCACAGGCTATATACGCGTGGCCATGTGAGAGCATTTCGAGAGGGAGAGCGGACTCTCCCCACTCTCGGCCGTACCAGGACATTTGGGGGCAGTGTGACAGGTGCATTATATCCTGTTCTTGGTAGGTTTTTGCAATCGGTTTACAAATCAGGAACTACTTCAGCATAATGGAATTTTATGCTAATAGTAATACACATTTGCACTATTCACTCTGAGCTAGATTATCATATGATCTATCTGTCACGACTGACACATGAAGACAAACTTTATTGATTCAGATGATAGGAGAAAACAATTAATTTTTACGACCATCACGCCTGATCAACCATTATGATAAGTGGAATTTTTCAAATATATACTTGTTGCACCATTAAAAAGGGCGATATGTATCATAGTCCCTTACGTTCAAATATCTTTTATTATTTAGTAGACTACCTAATTTTTATTTAAATTCAATTAACAAAGTCACTCTCAATATTGAGCAGACCAAACTATTTTTACTTTTTGTTTGTGGCTCGAGTATTTACCTGCTTTGAAGACAATTATTTCGTATGTAAACATTTCTGTGAGTTCAATAATCATATCAGTTAAGATAAATTTTCAACAATTTTAAAATTTTCTAAATAGATTCAATTTCTCTTCACAGTGTGTTTAAACACTGTGTTTCACACTGAAAATTTCTCTTAGTCAAAGCTCAAAGTTTGGTCCTATTAACAGGGTTGAGAATGTGCATTGCCCTGGTGTTCCATGTAGCTTTGGATCATGATAAAGCCGTTTTTAGGTATATGTTTTGTCCGTTTTTTTGGTTTCAGACCTTCTGTTAACGGTCATTTTATTACATTTATAAGGAAAATTCTAAATTTTTGTTTAGGTTAGTGGATCTCAATATAGTTCGAATTCTGCGAAAACGCAAAAATGAATGTATGCGTTGGTACAATTATGAAAAAGAAGATGTTCATCGATTCTGTGGTCCTATGTTCACTGATTATGAAGATGCAGCCGTCAATTACTACATTAAATGTATGTTTTCGTGTTTATTTGATCCCTTAATAATAGATTGCTCGTTGAAACAAACATGGGTTTAAATAATTTAAAATTGAGTGCCCACTCCAGTTAAACGCGGTTCGTACTTTAATTTACGACTGTTGCTAAGTGTGACCAATTTGTGTTGATTTTCATTCACTTAAGAATTGTAAGTCAATATAACGAGTTAGTAAATCCAGTCTTTTAATCAATTATTGTTTACATTGCAATCATTCGAAATCACTGATTGATCGGTATCGTACTCATTATCTTAACAATTGAATTGTCATATAGTCTATAATAATTGTCTTCTTACATTGCAAACAACCATTCGGTAATCGTAGATGTTGCGTGATATGACGCACGTTTTTACACTTATCTAGATTCTAAGTTTTAGTGTTATTCCATTCTTTATATTCCAATTGACACTCGATCTATATCAATGACCGTAAACGCAACCGAAATTACCGTGTGTAACCAGCTACGTTCCACCGTCTACGGATATCTTTATTATATATAATCCCCAGGACAGTGATTGCTGGCGTCCTACTAGTGGTAATCTACAAGCTAATGCAGACACCAACCCTGACCGTTACCCCTACCACACATCCACTATTTAAAAGCATGACCATCTTTTCAAAAATAAACATGATTAAAGGATATAACTAAATCCACATTGCTACGGCTGATATTTCAAAGACTAGTCATCACTCCCTTCGGACTATAAATTTTTGTGTATGTCTTTCAGTTTATAGTAACTCCAACCAATGTACATATGTACTAAGTTCGATATTCTAAATGACTGACTTTAGGTTTAAGAAATGCTGCCCAAACTTTTCAGCGATTCGTAAATGACGTACTCTTCAATATAATAAAGAGGACTAAGTGCATACATACCTTGATTACTGTCTTATCGCAATCTCGGACAATCTCTGTAACGACCAGACTTTGAATATTGTGTCTGAACGCAACGAACTGAGGTTTATTCGATTATGTTAATTTACACTCTTCTGTTTAGTTTACGAAGCTTCTTTGGGTCTCTCTCAATCAAAGATTTTATCAAAACACATTTTGTACGTAATTCAATAATTGTCAGTCTTTTCATCACAATACATTTACTTATTCCTTTTATAAGATGGAGAATTACACTGGTCAACAACTGTTGTTGATGCTTTTATGAAACAGAAACATCGTTTACTATGGGAAAAACGTTACGGCCCAGTTGGTAAAGCCTCTGATGAGAAAAAGAAGCTAGCTGAAGCTGGTGATAAAGCAACTAAAGAGGGAAATTTCATTACGAAAATGCGAGAAATTGGCTTTAGTAGAAATATACCAAAAGAAATTCATCTGTAGTTTACTGGTAAGCAACCCAACGTGTATATATATATATATATATATATATATATATATATATATATATATATATATATATATATATATACAACCTTTAATATCATTGTTAATCTAATGAAAATATTGAACTGCTATTTGACAGTAATGACAGTTGGTTTTTGCCTGGGAAACCGTTGAAAACGGGTCACTAGACAGTTGTTTGGTTCTAGTATAATGGGATACATCGAGAGACTAAGTCCAGGATCTTCCGTTTTTGTGGTAATCCTGTTATCCATTAGACTGCTAGGTTTGAATTCACTGGCCCACATTCCCGAATTCAACCAATCCCTGACATAATTTTTACATGTCTACAACATAAGTGTATTCTTTGTTATCCACACAGTGGTGATGTAAATCGAACAAATCTTTTGAGGATTGAATTACTTTTCGATATACCTCTACTTTTGTTATATGAAGCATACGTTGGCATTATACATACTCCCAAGCTGTAGTTTTCACTGATAAATCAATGTTTCCCTGTTCTGTTGTAAAGCACTCGTGATTGGACAGCCGACTTTCGACTGTAGCATTTTAGATTCAAATCTCACTTTATCTTCAGTTTGCATAAGCAGATGGTATTGTTGCTGGTACTCATAAAAATACAGGTTATTCAAATCTAAGTACACAAACCTGTTAGTTTTAGTTATGTGTTACACAGTTATTTTTCTCGGTAGTTGGAATTCGTATCTTAAGTGTAAGAAATAAAAGATGTATAATCTTGTAAAATATCCACCTCTATGCCTCTCACTTGGGGAGAGGCAGGGATTTGTGTTTAGGGCATTCGACTCTCAGCTACCAAGTCCCTGGTCTAAACACTACTCTATCTACTTCAGTTTAGGTAACCGGAAATATCAATTTATTCCTCACACTCAGCGTGTAGCTGGAACTTAATCACTTGACAGATGAGTTAACTTATTATTACCATCGTCTTTTTATTTTTCTGAAAAAAATCTAGGTAGCTCCAAGTGTTTATTATTACTGAACCTCAAAGATGGACATGATACAATCCTCGTATGGTTATAGCCTACTGGAATACTTCTTCCTGTTTATCATCGTGCTTGCTGAATAGATTTTTTCTTTTTTAAAAAAAAGGTAGTCTTCAGATTCTTCATTGAACCTGTTGACTTTCTAACCATGTTGTTTGATATTACATACGCATAGTCTTCTTCATTACATAATCTAACTGCACACTTAATCAATCATGTTTCCTCTTTGTCCCTAACAAAAAATATTTCTAGGTTTAAAAATTTGTTGTTGTGACAAATATTAGTGACAATATAAAGTGTTGATTTTCTGGTTTGTTTCGTCATCTTCAGTAGCTGATCCAATTATTATTTAGTCATATTATTGAATCAAATATAAAACCAAATTATTTTTTGTAATATAGGAAAACTAATGATGTATAGAGGCAGTTATCAATAATAAAGATTCCTGAGATTTGTCGAAAAAGTATTGATTTCACGACACAAGTAAATGTGAAACAATTTTCGAAAATCCTAGATGTTTACTATGTACGTTGTTAAATAAGCTGAACAGAATCATTCGGGTATAAAGAAGCATTGCCTAAAACGTTATTGTGGGAACTGAGTAGTTAGTTTGTAAGATTTTTTACTTTAGTAAAAGCATTCCAAAGAACTACAACGTCGAAATGCGGTGTATATAGATGTTTTATGAACCAGTTTTGACTTAATGGCTAGTTCAGAAATTGAAGTTTTTGAAAAAGTAGAGACAATGTCTAGACCAATATTATTTTGATAAATTAAAGAATCCATAATGTTTTGGGAAGGTATTTGTGGTAATGATAGCACAATGCCTTCAATAAATAGGATATCTGTTATGCATCATAATTTGTAGTTTGAATATCTCATTTGAAAGAGCAAATATCTTACCTAAAGGAGAACTTTGTAAATAACTCAGTCGTTTATAAGCAGTTTAATGAGTCTAGTTGCTTTTCTGTACGTGACAAACAGTCTATCTAGATTGAGTTCATGTCATGCCACTTCAATAAGGCTATTTATGTACTTTGTAAACAAAGTACTGAGACATTTGACCACATAAAAAGTGAAATGTCCATCAACATGACGATCCAAGTTATGTTATGCCCCCAAATGCCCTGGTACGGCCGAGAGTGGGGGGAGTCCGCTCCCCCTCTCGAAATGCTCTCATATGGCCACGTGTATACAGCCCCTGCCAGGGAAGTCCTACTCACTGCCTTCTCGTGGCGGGGGTGTTGTTTACAAAAATGAGAGGACGAAAAGCGAATGTCCGGCGATTTAACCGGATCCCAAACCAATGGTGCACATGGGCTCCAGTATCCTGCGGGAACAAATGGCGTATGAACCAATCGTTGGTCACCGGCTACCATGGGACTGCATCTCCTCACGATGCTCCACTGCCTTGTGGATCAGATCTTCAGGTCGAAGGCTCGGGGTGTGGCCCCCTAAGAAAACCACCTGCTTCGGTTTTAGCACCCGGGCAGTATCACAGCCCTCACACATATCAAATGAGATCTGTGTGGCGCATATGTATTTGGTGCCTTCTTGTACCGATATTTATGTATTAAAATAAAATAAATAAAAAAAAAAGTTATGTTATATATTATTATAACGTGCTTCATAAGATCATTTAGCGATCACCGTATAATTAGCGAGACGTTCGATGAGTTATTTAGTTTTATCTGGTTAGAATAGTCATAAATAATATAAGGATAGTATATTAGAAATAGATCGATCTAGGTTGATGACCACGAAGAATTGTTAATTACAGACTAGATAAGATTCTTTGTTTCCTATTTTAAGTACGTATTCCATGAAGGCATTAACAAAACAAATGCTTATGTTACTGATTCACATATAAGCTATCGTTGGAAAACTCGAGGGACATACTTTCCTAACTGTACGGCTCATATGCGAAACAAATAAGATTTTTGTCAACCAGTAAGTCGAGATGTAAGGTAGCATCGTTAACGTATGTAAGTCTATACTACGTAAAACAATTAAGTAGTCTAAAATCTTACATAAGAACTTGGTAGTCAAAAGCTTGAGATTCTGACCTTTGTGTGGATACAAATTCCATCAAGAACCAGTCTTAAGTGTTGACAGTTTTCTTTTTGATAAGTAAGAAACTACCGCTGCCGAACACTTTACATTTGTTTCACAGTGCTCTAAGCGTTTAGATACAATAGCTTGGTGGGATAATCGAAATGTCCTTGTCCTATTTTATACGTTCTATGCGTAATTTTGGTTCATGCTCTAATTAGATTACGTTCCTTCCCAGAACATGTTTAATCTCAAGATTATTTACCTATCGATTAATCACATTCAACCATTGTAGTTTAATTCATTCTAGGTAATTATTCTATATTAGGCTAAGCTGTTACACGACATATCCGTTTCTTTAAAGGAACGAGCATGTCTGATAAGTACCACAAACAACAACATACAATCATTTAGACTGAATCATAATCTTCAGAATAACGATCTATCCATTTTGTCCTAAAAACTCCTGAAAATACCATTCAAAAAACAAAAGATCACATATTTCTATAAACAAACTTATTTTAAAAATAGCTACAAATTTTAAGATCTCATCCATAAAATTGAACTGTTGTATTCTATCATCATGTATGTTACAAGTCGTCTCTTTGTAATCTAAATTAAAAAAACAATGGATAGTTCAGATAAATAGTATAAGCAAAAAACATTCAAATAAAAACGAAGCAAAACAACCAGATTACATATCTTGAATTTCTTAGTAATTCAGAATCTGATGTCCAAAAAACATCCATCTGGATAAGCTTTAGCGTAAATATCAGATCAACTTTGAATTGATATGTATTCAGTATGTTATGTCGTAGTTATTTATGTTTAAGTGTTGATTTTTTTAAACAAATAAATTGTATATTACTGCGTGGTTGTGCATCGTCAAATGAAACTGAACTATGTTAAGAAAGTACGTTTTACTAAGATTACAATAATTAGTGAAGCTAAGGTAGCATTTGTCCTTCTGCATAAAATAACCTAATTTGCATCATGTGTGGGTGGGATGCTACCTCTGCAAATAAACCATCCAGCTCAGAGAATATAACACCCGAAAGTGAGTACTTAGTTTATTCACTCTAGACAGAAAAAGCTGGTTATGAAAGAGCTATCTCACTCTACACACTTCATTGCTGATTAAATAGTCGATATGGAAAATGAAAACCCTTAGATAATGTAAATTGATAGACAACATGACTAATTGGTTATTGTTTGAAGTCAAGAACCTGTTGTGGTGAGCTCCGAACAAAACAATATTCTTTCAGTTCATATTTCGCTATCCAAAGGGTAGTAGCCCACAGTGTTACCAACGACGTTTATTGATCGCAAAAAAATCAATAGTAACCATAAGGAAAAAATTGCGATCTTGATAAACAGGCAGTGAACGACTTATAGGGCTTGTAACCCTAAATTCCGTGAAGCTGTAGTTAAGGAACTTGAATTTCAACTACTTAGTCAGAGGTCCGAACATACAATTTGTCAAAAGAAATTCTATGAATACTGAAACATTTAGTCGATTCATCAAACAACTCCATCAAATCCCCTACACATTTCCTGGACCAAATTAAGGACATTCAAATCAACAAAGACGAACTGATGATATTCTTGGATGTAACAGCGCTATTCACCTCAATTGAACCAAGGTTAGCAAAAGAAACTATATCCCTGCTCCTCACCAACGACACAGAGTACACGAAGCTTCAAATTCAACGATTTATGCCTAACAACATATTTTCAATTCAGCAACAAAATCTACAAACAAACGAAAGGGACACCAATGGGGTCACACTGATCGCAGAAGTGATGCAAAGACTAGAAGCCGCTATATTACCAGTTATCAAGCCAAAAATTTTGATTCGCTATGTAGACGACACATTCGTCATCCTCAACGAGACTGCTAAAAACCTGCACACAAACCGACAAAATCACTACAATCAATCCTATGCAAACCAAAGGATGAAATAACAAAAGAAGATAAATCAAACATTGTCTACAAAATAAATTGTGCCAACTGCGACAAACACTACATCGGACAAAGCGGACGCCCCCTTCACCTTCGCCTACATGAACATCAATTAGCAGTCAAACGTCATGATATCTCCTTACTCACATCAATACACGTGGACAACTGTGGACACTCATTCGATTGGGAAAATGTGGAAATCTTGGACAGAGGAAATTCCAAAAACACCAGAGAATTTTTAGAAGCCTGGCACTCAGGTCAATCAGCAATCAACACACATTGGAATCGATCCAATTTACCAACCAATCAGGAAAAGTATGCGCAAATATAGGAACAAGGATCAAACCAAAACAAAGAAGTAAATGACAAATCTAAGGTCAATAAGAACCAACCAACATCGAGGTGTACAGAACAAGCTGTGAAACGCATATGGAGAAATTTGAACACCACTTCTATTTGAAGTTTGTGCTGATGTCATTCAGAATAACTATGAAAGCTCCAAGACCAAACCATCCAGCTCAGAGAACAAAACCACATGAAAATCATCCACATGAGCTACAAATATTCTCCACTAATATTTGTGTTTAAATGATAATAGTAAATTATTATAAACCGTATTTTTTACAACACCATTTGCTACTTAAACGAAAATCCAACTTTTTTATAAAAACAGATTATTTCAACTTATAACTCGATAGAATGCAATTCAGTAACAAGAGATTTGTGTATTCAGAGTTAAGTTGGACATTTTATTGTGAAAGGAGTAGTAATAATAATATCAATGATCAGAAGTTTTAAACGAAAGCTGGTTTGGGCGGGGATTCAAACTGGTAAGAAAGTTGTTGAAAAGCCAGTTAGTTAAACTACTATGCTACAATTCCTCATTTGTGGAAAATGACGCAACTTTATCACTATAACTTGTAACTAGGAATCTAACAAAACGGGCATAATTAAACGTAAAAATAAAAAAACTAAAGACGACATATCAACTATTTTTTTGGTTACAAAGCGTATAATAAAGCATATGTCAAACCTCTAAAAACGTGCATGCACACACATATACATTTTCATGATAGACTTGGAAGCGATGAAAAGAATGCAGAAAAGATAAATAAAACACATCATTAATGCGACAGGTTAAAATAAATAATTTATGTCATCATAAAATGTCAAAATGATAATGTATATATAAATAAGTCATCTTATGTCTCTATAATAAGTTTTTTCAGTAAAAAAAATATTTAATCAATTACTACATGAATATGAAGATAATTAGTAGCAATAACTAGCCAATAGACAAAAAAGTAAGATGAATATTGGGGGGAGGAGGCGGTAACCCCGAGAGGACATGAAAACAATAGAGATCGAACTGATAATAATATAATCATTCTCATTAATGAAAACATGATTTAAATGCAGACCGAAATCATGGTGAGGTATAGTAACTTGTAAAGAAGCACATTGAGTAAAAACGATTTGTTAGTTTAGTTTCTCTCACCTCCCCCCCCAGAAAAAGTAGAATAGGTTTTCACATTTTAACACAGAAACAACAAATAGTGTTCATTATTGAAGCTGTCAATTACTTAACAGTGCTCCTTATCAATGAAATCACATTCATATAGCATAAGAATACAGTAAATATTTTATGGTAAGAAATATGCATGGGTGATGATTGTGTTGGTGATGAAATGATAATGATTGGTTGATCTCTGTGAGCGAAAAAACAAAACAAATTAATAACAGTAGTTAAGAAAAATGATGAGATTTAATGCCACCGCCTGGATGGGGAGAGAAAAATAGAGAAAAGAAATGTGAAAAAATACAACAAATGCGAATATCAAACTAACAAATAAAAAGCGAATATGAAGGAAATGTGAGACTCCTAAGTGATGTTCATCCTAAAACCCGGATCCAGGAATCGAAATCAGGATCAGCGGTTACGAGCGCGAATGCTTAACCTTTAAACTAACACAATAGCGTCCAATAGTGTACAGGTCTAAATTTAATCAGTCCATGTTATTGCGTAGTCCTTTCCCGTCGAATGTGTTGGATGAATGTCTCACATCCGGTGTGATTGACCTCCACTGATCAAGACTTCTAGCTATAAATCAATCGGTTACATCTTGAATCTAGTCACCAGTGGACACAATTATTATTAGTATAGAGGGATTTATGAAGATTGTAGAAAGTCGATAAAAAGATAAAACGGCCGTTCAGTCCTTCCATATTTTCAAAGGTTGTCTAGCTAATTATCAGTTTATGATCTAATCTAATCCACGAAACTTATTCTAGTAAGGATAAAATATAATCAAAGGAAAAACTAACTAGTAATAATGGATTACAACTTCTTATGAGATTTGTGAATACTAGAACTGTGTTAGTCATGAGTAATTAGTTTGTCTTGCTATAAACTTTTACCCAGTGTATTTTTTGTCGGTACAATCATTTACCTATCAGACTAAATTGAACTGGTCATTTTTGTGTTAATCTGTGCTATGAGTTGACTAATGTAGCCCAGTTTACCAACTCAAATATGATCTTTTTTTAAACTAAGCTAGTTATTATTCATTGCAGAACTAATATATATATATATATATATATATATATATATATATATATATATATATATATTCGAAGCTAAGGTTGACGCTTTTGATGTAGTGTTCTCTGAACAAGATAGTTTAATTTCTGAGCTATTTTTCCCATTCTTGACAGCATCTCCAGAGCCTACCTCACGTAGGTTTCCAGTTACTTTACAGGTTTTATATCAGCTCGTCCTGATGGCAGTTTGTGATTGGCTGTTGTGGTAGATTTTTGTCTCCATTTATCCTTATATTCTCATCAACTGTCTTCGTCAGTTAGCCTCTAACTTTGCGATTAATTAACCCCTCCCAATATGGATTCATAAATCGAGTCTACTTCAATGTGTCTGTTGGTTGATAATTGGTCTGAAAACAATGCTCTTAGAAATTCCCTGGCATTCTTAGATTTTCCCCAATGCAGAATTTCAACGTCCCTTAAACCCAGTTAATGTCCATGGCTGTCTGAACGTATTGATATCAGGATAGCACAACATACCTTCACATCACTAGTCAGTGTTCATTTATGGGTAGATGAACAGAGCTCCCACTTCGTCCAATTTAATATTACTTGCAGGTGGTGCAACATATTTTGTTGATCATCATTTTCTTGCTGCATCTTTTAGTCTACACAGAATGGAATGAAGTGATTGAGTTGGTTTGTTAGGGTCTGATTTTAAACGGTTTTAGAATTCTTGTAACGTTTTGTTAAATATTTCTTTTATATGGGTAGAATGATCTGTTCAATAGTTTCCAGGGTTGGTATTTTGACGATGTTTGTTTGCTAGGGGGCAGTCGTTCCTATGGAAGACATATTGGAAAGTAGCTTCTCTAACTTTTCGTGTCGCGCGAATATTGCAGTGAACTTTGACCTCTTTAAAGTGTCCGAACATAACTATTTTGTGTGGTGTTGGGTTGCTACTGTTGTAGTTTAATAACTAATTTATGTGATTTGGTTTCCAAAGTTCTTGTGTTTGTTCTGTTAATTAGAACGTCTAAGCATGAAAATTTTTTGTGCTTCTTTCTTGTAAATTTTATGTCGTCGAAATTGTTATCAATCGATTTATGAGTAATTTCGACTTTCCCTCTCTTCAGGACAACGAATTTTTCACTAACAAAACGTGTCGAAATCTACGGTTTACTTATTATTGGTAGCGCTGCAGCTACGAGTCCTTATATCATAGTCAATCAAAAAAGATCATCGGAATCAAGTGATGTAACACTTGGCGAGTAACTGAAAAGGTCACTTCTATATAACATAGGCGTTGAAGATGTTACCCAGAATAACAATAAAAGCTACGCAACTAAACCATTTGAATTATATAACAGAACACTAGCAAACATTAACATGTAAATATTTCAGAGAGTCGAAATAGTCGTCTTAATTTAGTCAGCTTCAGGTGTGTTATGCGGAGAATTTTCCACTTATTTGTTTAAAGGTATCATTCAGATTTAAAAAAACCCGGTAAAAAGGAAAGTCATAAATTAACTGATGATATGGTTTTACTTTTTTTCGGCCAATTTTACTGATGAATTATAAGAGTCTTTAATATAAAAATGTATCAGCACTTGCCTACTAAATGAACGAAAAAATGTCTGTAAATAGTGAATATATAAAAGGTAAAGAACACTAAAAACGTTGAAGATAACCTTTAATATCAAAGAGGTGGTCAAATGGTTTAAACTCAATTTCCAACTATTGAACAATAATAATGCGCAAATCTGTACTTAATGAATGAATTATATAAGCGCCTAAATAAGCCTATAGTAATTCTGGTGTTGTAGTACACGTCCACGAACTCCATCCGGGAAAAAATCCGGGACCTTTAAGTCTTGTGGTGAGCGATTAACCTTTACATGATATATATATATATATATATATATATATATATATATATATATATATATATATATATACATGCTGAAGTAACTTTCATCAAAACTATAAGATTACGTAATGAGAAGTGTTCAGATAATTGGACAGTAGTGCGTATATTCGAAAAAGTTGGGGAGTGAAGAAAAGTTAATGAACAAAGAGTATGGAAAATAATAAATAAAATCTTTTGTTAAGGCTGATTCGACCAAGGAAGATATAGAGATGTTGCAAATTTCTTATGAATACAAAGACTTGGGTTGTTAGCTCGAATTTTTATAGCTTCTGCTATGTGTAAACGATGAGATCAAATCCCATAAAGAAAATTTGTAGGGGTACGGTAAATCACTTTACAAGATCTATTCTTATCTACTACATGGCCGCTATCGATCAATTGTGACAGAATATAGCTGCATATGGTTATGACGACATCCATTCCTAAGAACGAAGAGATATGTTCACTAACTCAATGGCTTACTTGTCCGGTTGTACGTCCAATATAACTTTCTCTACAAGAGCTGCTGAAATCGTAGATACACACAGATGTGGCAGAACCAGTTTACTTATCCTTTACTTGAGGAATCACAACAGGTCAGGTTGATAACGTTCTCTCCACTACTCTAGTCAGTCTATCTCATAGCAAATCACCAGCTATATCTCCGCTGAATTGCAGTTTCAGGAAAGGAGGTTTCTTACTAGCTGTTGATGTCTCTACTTTCCTGTTTATTACATGCAAGTGTTTTTTTTCAGAAAACCATGTGGATAACCCATTTTAATCGACATATTATAATTAAGCTCTAGTTCGTTGTTTATAGTGTTATCTAAGTATATCCTCCTAGCTCTATTTTCAAGACATTTAACTAGGCTTCTGTTATAATGAATGGGTATAAAGCCCGAAAAGTGTGTGTACCGGTTTGCTGAAGAACTTTCCCCATACACGTCTCTACCGATAAATCCACTTTCTTCTATGTCTAACAGTGTTGAGGAAATGTAGTTTGTCATCAAGTTCCTCTTGACAAGTAAATTTGATTGCTGACAGTTCATTATTAAGTAGCTATAAGATTTCTTTTCGATGTTCTGATCGACGATAATAGATAGATTTGCAAGAAAGAAATCAGCAAGGATAGAACCTAGTGATGAATCCATCGCTATTCCATCAACTTATATGTAATATGTATTTTTAAAGACAAATGAACGTTCATTGTACATTTCAGAAGAAATTCTTTGAGGCTGACCTTGGAAATTCCAATACTGATCTGTTCTTTAAGTAATTGCCGACTCACAAAATCAATAGTCTTAGTTAATCGTACGTTGATGGACAAGGAAGCAACATCTACAGATATCATCCATTTCCTATCTAAGTTCCACCTTGAAAATGGATTTGAAAACGTCTTTAACGCTTTAGTTTACTAGTTAGTGTAGGCGATCCAGGGTTCGAACTAACCGCTTTGGAGTTTTATGGTATGGTGAATTATCCATATCTAAAACTGGACGTAGAAGAAGTCCTGACTTGTGAACTTTGGGTAAGCCATAGAGTCATGGATTGTTCTATTCAATGTATTTAAGTGAATCGTGAATGTTTGAAGTATTCTTTTATTTTTTAATTCCCTAAACGAATTAGTTGGTTGTTTCTCTGTTTTCATATTTACATCCTTAACGTCGCTGGGTTTTTGAAATGTAGTCGGATCATTCAAAATTCAGTTCATTTCTATCGATGCAATCAGTTTTGTTTATTAGAACTAGCCCTCCTCCTTTGTCCGATTTGCTTAAGATCGGGGTGTTATCTGTTCCAAGCATATGTAAGATATTTCGATGCTGTTTGGTAAGTGGAGATTTCACGGTATATTTACTATTTTTGTATTGTCTGCAGATGTCAACCAACGTGGTCTTAAACCTATTAAGGTAATCAAGTGAGGTTGTTTATGAAAATAAATTCTCAAGTTGCACATCGGTATCTAGTTGATTTATTTTATTCCCATAGTCACAGAATCTAGGACAGTGATAAATCCTCTAATTACACTGTGTCTAACGTAACACTGGGAAAATTATGAACGTACCACTCTGGGTCAAGAGGGAACTTTCTTTCTGGTTTTTGATGTTCGAGTGATTTCATTAGTTCTGTCCCTAATTTCTCGGGACTAATTTTCGCAACAATTTTAATATAATCCATGAATCGTGATTTTATTACCAATGGTACGCTGTTAACAGTTGATTTCCTTTGCAAAAGATTTTCCAGATCGATTATGTGCATTTTTAATGAATATGGGTATTTTTAGGGTTTTAAAATATTAGATATTTACATTATGAAAATTAGAACAACACAGATATATTGTTTTCAACTAGACCGTTATCATGCTCCACTTTAATATTTATGTCTAAGTTTTTTTTAAACTAATCAATGGAATTTGTGAGTTAGCGATCACAATGCAGTAGATTACATAACTACAATATGCTCACTGTCAACCAAGTGTGGCAAGATAGAGATATGTATTGTCTCTTTCTGGTCCTTTCCAAACCAAGCTGAAAGGTATTCACTCATCCATTGGTCAAGTTGACTGGTGGTACACTCAATATAGCTATCTACGCAGGAGCAGCTGAATTTGTAGATGAACACTACGATCAACTTGGGTAATTTATCCTTTGTTTGGATAGATATCACCAGCTAGCATGTTTAACTTTAATAAATTCGCGTTATTGTAATTGGTGAGTAACTTCCTCATACTCGATACAGTTCAAATCCACTAATTGCAACTTCTCAATAGAACTTTTGGGATCACCTCTCAAAATTAATCACCAGTAAGCACATGATTATTGTGGAACAATCAATTGAATGGAATTCATCACTCTATATCAACTTCATTGACTACGAAAAAGCATTTGATAGCGTGGACAGAACAACCCTATGGAAGCTTCTTCGACACTACGACATGCCTCAGAAGATAGTCAATATCATACGGAATTCCTATGATGGATTAAACTGCAAAATCGTTCATAAAGGGCAGTTGACAAAGTCATTCGAAGTAAAGACCGGTGTCAGGCAAGGTCGCTTACTCTCACCCTTTCTCTTTCTTCTGGTGATCGACTGGATCATGAAGACGTCAACATCTGAAAAGAAGCACGGGATATAGTGGACAGCTAGGATGCAATTGGATGATCTAGACTTCGCAGATGATCTGGCTCTTCTATCGCAAACGCAACAACAAATGCAGAAGAAGACGACCAGTGTAGCAGCAGTAGAAGGGAAAAGCAATATTCCTCGATACAACACAGCATGCACCAATCAAATCACACTTGACGGAGAGGATTTTGAGGATGTAAAATCTTTTACGTATCTGAGCAGCATCATCGATTAACACGGTGGATCCGATGTAGATATGAAGGCGCGAATCGGCAAAGCAAGAGCAGCATATCTACAACTGAATAACATCTGGAACTCAAAACAATTGACAACCAAAACCAAAGTCAGGATTTTCAATACAAATGTCAAGACAGTTCTACTGTATGGGGTGGAGACCTAGAGAACTACGAAAGCCATCATCCAGAAGATACAAATATTTGTTAACAGTTGTCTACGCAAAATACTTCGGATCCGTTGACCGGACACTATTAGCAACAACCTACTGTGGGAGAGAACAAATCAGATCCCAGTGGAGGAAGAAATCACGAAGAAGCGCTGGAAGTGGGTAGGACACACATTGAGGAAAGCATCCAACTGCGTCACAAGGTAAGCCCTCACATCGAATCTGGAAGGCCGAAGGAGGAGAGGAGGACCAAAGAACACATTACGCCGAGAAATGGAGATAGACATGACAAAAATGAACAAGAATTGGATGGAACTAGAAAAGAAGGCCCAGGACAGAGTGGGTTGGAGAATGCTGGTCGGCGGCCTATGCTCCATTAGGAGTAACAGGCGTAAGTAAGTAAGCACATGATTACCATTAGTGTAAGTGGTTGGTACAAATATCCCGTTAATTTTGTAACTCTAGGATCTTTATCTTCAGGCATCCTGATTAGTGATTTCCGAATAGAAAGAAATAGCAATCAGTAAAACTCAAAAGTCCGCCAACGCATTGTTTACACTCTTTGTGATGAATTGCGACTTATTAACTTAGGCGCATTTAATTATGAACTGAGTCGGAAAGTTTGAATTCTGAGTAGCAAGGACGAATACGATGATATAGGATAAAATATTTCATTTCGGATATATCAGAAGATTTCGAAAAAGTGTATGCTTAAAAACAAAACACCAGAAAATGATATGTTTATTATGAATACTTGTCAAATTCACATTTTGAACAAAATAAGATACTATGACATGGAAATATACATAACTTGCCAAAAAAGGAGTATGTATTCAACTCTGATATGCAAATTGATAAAGTAGAGAGATAGGAATTCTTGGATTGAAGAAACGATACTCATACCTAATATATATATACGCCAGCTTAAATTACTATACCATAGTGGAGTCAAAATAATGTGGTAAAAATGATAATGAGAAAGGCTAAATACTTAATATATGGTTTTAATAAAGGAATAAAAAAAGGCATGTATGGAGGAATACTAAAACTCGAAGTTTATAAGAAGATAAATGGTGAATTCACTTTAGCCATTATGATCAATTCTGAACCATTTCACCCAATGTCTTCACAATCTTTGGTCACTATAATCGAGCAAATACCAACCAGGTGATCTGTACTTAACACAACACGGCTTAATCCAGCAGTTAATGACTTCATGGATTGGTGCCACGTCTTCGTTTGGCCACTACTAACTTTCTTCCAACTTTTACACCAGTTAATAATATGAGTCGAGGTATGGGATATATATATATATATATATATATATATATATATATATATATATATATATATCACTGACTTTGGAGATAATTTACACCACGCAGTGACTTTAATGGATAACCATTGAAAACTAGAGAGGATTGGACAATTGCTTTATTTTAGTTTACAACTTTCTATTTTAACACTACACCTACAATCTACATACTACTTGGAAAAACTAGCCGTGAAAAATAATTTCAAACAAGTTGAACACCTCAGAACCGTTAGATACTTAATAGTAGTTATTTCAATCGACTTATTAAAAAGTTTAGAATAATATAAAAGATAAAATCAAGAGACAATATCAAGAACTCAACCTATAAAACAGCAATCCACTGTTGGATGCATATATGCGTAATCATAATATGTCATGGATAAATTTCCTTGTAGATGTAAACAGTAAACGTGTATATGCAATACGATAATAATAATAATAATAATAATAATAATAATAATAATCTATAGCCTAAATGTTTTAACTACTAATCTATTTGGTCCCGACCCAACGAAAACAAAATAAGCTCATTTCCCTAACACAAATATTGTTTAACCCAGCTTCAGTCTCAGACATTGTCACTAAACTGTTTGAGTAGCAACTGACTTCTAGTATGATTGAAATACTTACAATTGATATATATGGGCATCTTTCAAAAAATTCAAGTCTTACCTCGGTCCAACTTGTCGATCTTTATCGGTTAACGGAACATAAATCACACCCATTAAAGATTTTCTTTGAAAGGAGCCATCTTGCAAACGATCAATTTGAACTAATGCTTGATTTCCACCTTCTGGTCCTTCAGGACAAATTAAACGACCACCAATTTTCAATTGTTCTTTTAGCTGAATTAATAAATATAAAAACGATATAAAAAATGAGGGAAACACACCAGTCAGTGAGTTGAAATCAACGTAGAGCAGGGTACAAATGTCCGCTAGGTCAGCTGGTCACACCACAATAGCACGATCAAATGAATTTAAAAAGATGAATAGAAAAGTAGTATAAATAATCTTTAGTAGCAATAATAGTGAGAAACAATAAGGATTTCAAATACTGCTCAAGAAGGGATGAAAATGTATGTGTGAAGGAATATTGGAACTTAAGATCAAGAGGAAAATGAAGAGTGAATACGCCTGTGTTATTGTGATTGTGAGAAATGCCACTCAACGTCTACAATCACCAATTGTTGTTATCGCATAGATCTCGAGTAATACATAATAATTATTTGATTAAATGCATATTTTATAAACACTCAGAAATTCAGCCTCTGATGAATCATAGTTTAACAGATAGAGGTGATCACTGTAAGATTGTGCCAAACTGAATAAAGTAGTCAATTAAGAGGATGAGTTATTCATAAACTAATAACATTCAAGTTGATATAAATAAAAAGTGAACATACATCCAGAAACACAACTTTTTAATGTTCATGAATTTTAAGTTACAAAATATATCTCTGAACTTACTGCATTAGGAATAACTGGAGCCGCTGCACCTACGTGAATTGCATCATAAGGTGCATCTGACGGCCATCCTTCACGACCATCACCAGTAACAAGTTTAAGTTGTTTTCCTAATTCAATTCCAGATAATCGGGCATTTTGGCTATGATTAAACCAATTTTCAACATTTGACAGAGAAAATTTAGTCAACTCATCAATATGTTCTATGCCTACAGCAACACCTGTAGGGCCTACCTTAATATCGAAATTAGAGAACGTAAAACAAATGAATATTTTACGACAAATTTAATTTATAGAGTAAGGTTTTCTGAAAAAAAAATAATGGAACTATCCATAACTACAAAAATTCAACAATACTGAATTATTTAAAACTCATAAAACCGTCAGTCTTTAGGTTATAATTATAATTGTTTATTATATTAACCAAACTTTGTAATATGTATAAGAACATTCATTTTATTATGTCTTACTAAGTTAGAAACAATTACCAAATAACAGAAACAGTTATCACTAGTGGCAATGAATAATCGTTGGGTTATATTGTATATTCCGAATAATACCACTGAACGCTGACCCAGTAATTCTGATGGTTCGGCATTCGCTGCGAGACCTGACGATTCTGGGGTTCGACCCTTAGTAGGGTTGTGGATGAGCGCTGCTGAGGAGTCCCATACTAAAATATAAACAGATGCTCAGTACCCCTTGGTTTTTAATAGTAAACCAACTGAGATAGATTTGGGAATATAATTTACAAATTAAAACATTCTCCACCAAACCCTTTCAACTACATAGAATATCAGTTTGAATTGTCACATTATTCAAAGGTATATAGGAGTATATCAAAAGAAACTGAAAGGATATGATAAGAAACAAACAAATAGAGAGTAATGACGATGCTTTACTAGAATTAGTACTATAACCATGAACTTATATTTGCAGAGTTGTTTTTTTATGGCTATACTTTATTTATCTATTTGAAATTATGCCTGTTGATGATACTATAAAGCAATAACTTAGTAGTTAAATTACTTAAACTAGTGGGTTTAAAGTTCAAACTCACTAAAGCTATTGAAGTTTAAACAGTATATTAATGTCCCTAACCTTTCCACCAAAAATAGTACACGGGTATGTACTTGTTTACTGAGATATAAAAGGAAAGAAAGCGATATATAAGAGTAACTACGATTAGTCAGTGTTATAAGTCACCAAATTAAATTCTTTTCGTCTGTAACAAAAGTTGATAACATACTAAATTAGGCAGCTGGGATCAATTATGACCTCCAAAATATCAATATCAGCTTTTTGAGATAGTAATTTGAAAGAACTATTCCGACGTTTATTCTAGTTAGATGAAATTTTATACCAAAGCACTTAAGTTTAACTAACGGATTTACTGCCCCCAAATGCCCTGGTACGGCCGAGAGTGGGGAGAGTCCGCTCTCCCTCTCGAAATGCTCTCACATGGCCATGCGTATATAGCCTCTGCCAGGGAAGTCCTACTCACTGCCTTCTCGTGGCGGGGGTGTTGTCTACAAAAATGAGAGGACGAAAAGCGAATTTCCGGCGCTTTAACCGGACCCCAAACCAATGGTGCACATGGGCTCCAGTATTCTGCGGGAACAAATGGCGTATGAACCAATCGTTGGTCACCGGCTACCATGGGACTGCATCTCCTCACGATGCTCCACTGCCTTGTGGGTCAGACGTTCAGGTCAAAGGCTCGGGGTGTGGCCCCCTAAGAAAACCACCTGCTTCGGTTTGGGCGCCCGGGCAGTATCACAGCCCTCACACAAATCAATTGAGATTTGTGTGGCGCATATGTATTTGGTGCCTCCCTGTACCTATACTTATGTGTTAAAATAAATAAATAAATAAATAAAGGGATTTACTATGCTTTCGAACAAAAAATAACTGCCTGATGGTTACAATCAGTAGCTGGTACCGTAATAAATGTGGTTGCTAACTTGACGTGATGGTCAAGTCTTACTGTCTTGATGACTCAATAGAGCTATGTTGGTTGGAATACTTGCTCTTTTAGGTTCACACTTCATACCATCTGGTTGATTGTGAAGAGCCAAATAGTATAACTAGTCATAATAAATAAAGCTTAAAGTCTAGTACACAAAATGAACTTGGTAGACTAGTGAAATTATATGGAATGGGAGTAACGGAATTATACACATTATATATGCATAAACATGATATTCACTTTGTAAGTGAAGGATATAACGATGACATATATATGACAATAATATTTCTCAGTAAAGCGAGATAAACTTACCATCAGAGCCATACACGCCGTTAAATATCCACTACCTGATCCAACATCTAAAGCATGGGCACCAGGTTTGAGATGATCTCTTAATGCTTCCAGAGCATAAGCATGCTACACATTTTAAAAAAGAAATCAAATATAAAGTAAAGCTTTCGAACAACTTCAGGCTTTCAATAGAGGTTTAACAATCATCAATTCATGATCTCAATCAAAGCTCAAAAATCTCGAAAACACCATACTGACATGCACTCATTAGTGAGTTTTGAGAGGTAATTGTCACAGTTCTAGTGAGAAGCCGAGACCAGTGGAGTGAATCCCTGTCGGGTGAGGCAATTAAACCGAAGACAATGGAAAATGATCGCGTAATATCGTAGATTGGTTGAATTTAGACACTAACACCGTTGGATGCCGGCTCAGTGATCTAGAGGTTAAGTATTCGCGTGAGAGATCGAAGGTCCTCGGTTCGAGTACTGCGTAGAGGGACGTGGGAGCGCACTATAGAGGAGTTACAAGCTAAGACAAAAAAGCCGTCCATTAATTTCAGGTTTTCCATTGCGGTTTAATACTGATCAATTCATGATCCTAATCAAAACTCAGATAGTACACTGTCAGTTCGATGGTAAATAAATAACAACCTGGAGCAGCACTCATGAGTACACATATCATAAGGTTATGAGAAATAGGGACTGAACAACAAAATAGTACTACCTAATTGAACAAACCTTATTAAATGAAGCAGGACGCAAGCTTTTAACCAACTAGTTGCGATGTTAGTAATAAAAATCAGTAAGTGAATGCTCTATGGTGAACTATACAAACGACATGACCGTTACGTAATAGACTATTTTTTCAACGTCAACACACATTCATAGGCCAATGTACGTAACATCTGAATTAAACTAATACCACAACACTCTATGATGATGAAAAATGCTTAACGAAATAGGTAGTCATATTTATTTGATGCCTAATTCGTAATGCTTAGAAATAAAGATCATGGTGCATTGAACTTAGAATAATTCACTAATAAGCTTACTTGAAAAGTGTTACTCTCAAAAACTAAAAAACCTAATGTTTGTTATCTTGATAGATGCAGTTTGTTTGTGTTGCGTTTAGCTTTTAGAGATAAATGCAAGGTGTTGCCGTTGTTGGTTGACACGTTGCTACATTAGAAGCATCAGTCATTACTGCTGAAGGTGCATCGACCTTTCGTCGTGCAAACAATGCTTCTGTGCTTAAGGCGCTTTTCAACTATTCAAATACTTGTGGTGCCATCATTAATGATTTAGCGCGCCCCCTTAATAAACCAGTTAGTGGTTTCGCTATGTCAGCACATTTCGGAATAAAACGTCCGCAAAAGTTGATCATCTCGAGAGAATGTCGTAGTTTTCTGAGTGAATCGGGTAAAGGGTGATTTTTGATGGTTTGTGTTCCCTCAGGAACTGGTTCGATACCTTGATTATCGAGTACGTGACCTAAAAAGGTGAGGGATTGCTTTTCAAACTCATACTTGTCAGGATTGACTGCTAATCCATACTCGTTTAGCTTCTCGAAAAGCATTTTTGGATGAGTTAAATGTTCACTTTCATCTTTGTTGGCGATAAGCAAGTCGTCTATTTGAGCCTATACAAATGGTAAGTCACGTACCACTTGATCAGTAAAACGCTGGAAACTTTGTACGGCATTTCATAGTCCAAAAGGCATGCGAACAAATTCATATAGCCCGAATGGGGTAGTGATAGTTGTTTTGAGAACGTCGTCCGGGTGAATTGGATGTGATGTTAGACACGGACGAGATCAACCTTTGGAAAAAATCGTCACATCAGATGGACCATTAGTAAAGTCATGTAAGTGTGGAAGAGGATATCTGTCTGGTATAGTCTGGCTCTATATCCGCCACAAGGTGTAAGTTCGGGAGAGTTTTTCTTAGGTACCTTATGGAGCGGTGATTCCCACTGACTATCGGAAGGGCGTTTGACACCCAAGACAATGGAGAAACGTGAGGAGATGCAGTCCCATAGCAGCCGGTAACCAACAATTGGTTCATACGCCATTTGTTCCCTCAGGACACTGGAGTCCATGTCCGTGGGCATCACCGCCCCATAACGTATGACAAAACATCAAAAGCTCGACGTGGAGTAAGAAAACCTTTTGTGGTCTATGGAGAAAATCCAGCGTTTTTAGAGCACACCAAAAATTATTTATTTTAACACATAGGTATTGGTACAAGGAGGCACCAAATACATATGCGCCACACGAATCTCAATTGATTTGTGTGAGGGCTGTGATACTGCACGGGTGCCCAAACCGAAACAGGTGGTTTTCTTAGGGGGCCACACCCCGAGCCTTCGACCTGAAGGTCCGATCCACAACGCAGTGGAGCATCGTAAGGAGATGCAGTCCCATGGTAGCCGGTGACCAACGATTGGTTCATACGCTATTTGTTCCTTCAGGATACTGGAGCCAGTCCATGTGCACCATTGATTTGGGATCCGGTTGAAGTGCCGGACATTCGCTTTTCGTCCTCTCATTTTCGTAAACATCATCCCCGCCACGAGAAGGCAGTGAGTAAGACTTCCCTGGCACAGGCTATATACGCGTGGCCATGTGAGAGCATTTCGAGAGGGAGAGCGGACTCTCCCCACTCTCGGCCGTACCAGGGCATTTGGGGGCACACCAAAAAATCGTCTAAATCCGCAGCAGAGAAAGCACCACACAAACTATCTGAAACAAACAATACTTCACACCGAAGTTCAACAGCAACAGGAACTACAACATCAGGAAGAGTACACTGGCCAGATAGATACTTAGCAACACATACAAACTGTCATTTCAACTTAGCACTTACTTATTACATTTTGTTGTACAATTACCTTAGAGATAGTTTTTTTATCTCTGTGTCGAACATAGATGTTACTAAAAGTTTTATTTTAAAAAATATCAGTGTTCTGGATGGGAGCTTATGTAGTAAGCTCATTCAACTATTGTATTATTTGTCTGCTCACTGTAATTCAGACATTTAATCCATTGCATAAAATTTTGTGTGGGTCTGATTGAGCGCGTGTCTGCACATCAATCTTTATCTATTCTCTCATTGGTCATAACACACAGTCAATGAGTAATTTATCCACAACTAATTAACATTCACAAATATACATGGATTTTTAACATTCACTCGTTTCCCTGTGTGCTGGGTATATGCGTACTTGTGAAGTTTTATTAATCATTAACATTGTACTATTTCTACAACTTGTGTTCGTACTTTTGAATAATTTCGAGTAAATTCATAATTCTACTAGGAAATTTAGCCTGTGTTAAATACTCAGTTAACGAGATAATATTTTTTGGAGTCAGATATAGAGAAATTAACCTTTACATGCACACTTTGCAGTATAACCAAAGATCGATACGGAGGAGTTCGAAAATGATAACAACTAAGATTTAAAATGTGGATGAAAATACTTTGATAGGGATGAATGCAATAGTTAGTGGAACGTAAGAAGTAACGACACTTCTATGTCACCTCTGACTAATTAGGCTGACTTTAGAGACTTGGGAATCAGCAAAAATGAACTGCTTAACAATATTTCAACTTTATTTTAAGATCCCAACCCCCCAACATCTAATTGAATGTAACTTATTAACCGGGTATAATTCCAATATTATTTCTATGCTGCATTTCTTGTGGTACTATTTTGTTACCCAAAAGTGAATGGAGGATTCGAACTCACCAGTTACTGGTTAAAAGACAGGTTCTTCAACCAATAAGCCTCTTTCAATTAAAAGACATTCATTTTAAAAATGATATAGTCATAGACATTAATTACGCGGATGGTTATTGGTCTTGCTCATTTTGAGGGTTAATGTTTCCTAAAAGGACGAGGATTTAGTGGCTATTTGAATTGTGAAAATCAAAGGGTGAAACAAAGCCATACTAATCTGATGAAATAATTTTTTCAAGATCCAATCTGAAATATTCCAACTAGATACAACTCATACGAAAGTCTAGTGATTCGAGTTCTGACACTTCAATAGCATAAAAACCATTGACGCAGGATTGAGAATTAACACCTTAAGGTGATGAATAATTTTGGCGAAAAATACAATATTATTTGTAACGCTACAACCACCAGACTTTTTATGACAAGATTTCAGACACATATATTTAGGTTAACAGAAATCAACGAACTGCCTTAGCACATGTAAGGTCGTTTTGGTTCTGTAGACCAAATCAAAAACTAAGAGTCCATCAGCAATATATCGGCCTAAAGGGAATAAATCCCATCATATTTTTCACAGTCATCTTAATCAGATTATATTACAATGCGACAGAATTTACGTAAAAAAATATGCTTAAACTGGTTAACGTAAACCAGTCTGCTAAAATAATTCATAGTTCTAAGGTTATTACAACAACTTCCACGACAGTAATCCTAAGGAACCCTAGAGGTACTTAGAAAAAATTGGTATTCAAAATTCTTGAAGGTATTCCATATTACTTATTTCTAAAACACAGTTAATACCGTGGAATACTTCCACTGTGTAGATGCAAGTTTAACTACGTCAATTCACCGCAAATAAGTCACTAATCATTGCTTGAAATTCCGACAGATCCTATTCCTAATAAACTGATGTAAAGAAAACCAAACGGTCTTGAAATGATTATTGAAGACAGTAGCGAGACTATAATTTGTGGACGAACCAACCAGATTTAAGACATCAAGTATTGCACGTTAGCGCCAGATTGATGTATTTAAGTGGCCAAATAGCATCCAACACTAAATCCTGACCCTAATTTTTCGCATCGACTTATAACATTCTTCTAATCCTAGTAAGCAGATGAATATTTCTAGGTCCATTTTAACAGCATTCGAAGGTCGTCCATACATTAAAATCTCACCAAACATCCTTATCACAACCGTTCAATTCAAATAACTGAAAACATTGAGATCATTCACTCCCTAGTGGTTTACGAAGAATAAGGATTTCTGTAGAATTACTCAGTCGGTTTTCTGAATTGTTAAGTTCATATTATGACAAATTCTAAAGATTAAGCATTGGCTAAGCCAATTCATGCTGACAATTACAACAGTAATGGTCTTAAAAATAAGGACATCCATTTACCTGAGAAACCCTAGTTGGAAGGAGAGGACTATTGTTTTATCTCTTCCCAGATAGATAGATAGGGTGTAGACAAGAAAAGAACGCATCACCGACTAACTATCAAAATTATAATAATCCGACAGTCGTATCCTACTCAAGATACAACTGGCCCCACTGTATGATCAAAGTGTGCAAAACAAGCTGTTTTTATTAGGTATTTGGTATTAGAATGGTGTTGCATAACTTGAAACATCATTCTTACCATATGAGGAGCACTGATAGTCGCGGCATAGCCGATAGAAGATGGTCGGTCTTCGTAAGAATTTGATTTGGCGAAGTACCCACGATCCACGGAAAGCATAGTATTCCTGACAATCTCAGATGATATTACTCGATTTCCTGTTTGAAGGGTTAAGGGGAAAGTCTAATTACTGAATAGATTGTTTATAAGTTCTGTATGTGTGCTACCGCTCGACTTCCAAGCCATGGTTGAGTTCGACGTAAGAAGAAGAGTTACAACGATTAGGGTATATCTAAAAACGTTGATTGTAGTCATATCTTATTAGATAAAAGTCTAGTAACCACAATTAAGCAACCATCAACAGGAATTTGATATTTTCACTGACCTTCGTAATTGGTCATAATCAGCACCGAGAAACAACATCATGTATATAACATTAATTTCAAGACAAATACAGTAAATACATAAATTTATGCAAAATACTTGGTCTATTTCTATTCATCTGCCTGTAACTGAAGTGATAACAGTTTTAGAAAGTGATGTGATTGCATCAAATATCCAATATTTTGGCAACGAGTTTCATAATCTTTAGTGATGCTGAGTGACACGGGATCTAATCTGTCAAGGAGCATCAGTTCCTTCAAGAGTACAAGTACACCTTGTTGACGAGTGCCAAGTACCACGAAACCCGGTTCCAGGATTTCCTGTTGACTACCTCCAACCACCATCTAATCTTACAATAGTGCCCGCAGTGTCGAGTCACTTAGACTGGTGGCCACATTGCAACATGGTCGATAGCATTCGGTCTGCACTAATAAGGACTAAACAAGCATGACATTGACCACCACCCAGTGATCAATCAATTGTGATTAATCATTGGTCTCGTTTCACAATGTTAGTATATGGTTCAAGGTCTTTGGTATCATTCAGTATGGGTCGTTTTACCGTTCAGCCACAACAGTCTTAGTATACATGGGAGTTAATTCCAGGTTATTATTTCTTGGTATAAATGAGTGCGTTTGTTCTAGGGCAGTGGGTATGCTAGGATCATCAGCTATCACACTACTGAGAGGGCTTGTTGCAATCTGGATGATTATAAAACTAGAATATGGGGGAGCGGAGATAAGATAACGGTTAAGATAAGTGAAGGAATACTTTATTCAAGTAATGTGAGCAGACAAATGTTTAATAATAACATGCAGACGGAGGCAACAGCATGTGGTAGTAATGAGTGACGCACACTATACATAGCTGCTGTAGAGGAAGGACAGCAATCCATAGCTGTGTATAGAGTTGTTGAGCCTCCCCATAAAGCTGTCAGCTTAAAGAGATACCGCGAGGTTGGTTTGAAAAGCATTTCAGACAGGGCTAACTCATAATGAACTAAAGTGTAGTCCTACGAAAATGGACTTCTTAAATACAGTAACAACAACCCAAGAGGTCACAAAATCAACTGCGTACAAACTCTTTTCAAGAGGATGAGAACACACTGAAACACTTGATAACCATCTTTCAAAACACGGCTACCCAATCAACTTCATTAAATAATACCAGCTCAACGCATCATCGAAAACAAAGTCGAGTACAGAAGCCAACAAATGGATCATTCTACCATATATAAAGAACAGCAGAAACTACAACAAGTTTGTTAAAACCTTTCGGGATGGATTTAGCTTACAAACCAACGAAATCACTGTAAACCAAAGGACGAAATGACAAAAGAGGAAAAGCTGAACATCATCTACAAAATAAATTTTTTTAACTGAGAAAAACACTACATCGAACAAAGCGGATGGTCTCATGATCTTTGCCTTCATGGAAATCAGTTAGTGATCGAACACCACGACGTATCTTCACTTATATCAATGGATGTGGACAACTGTGGACATGTAGTGGCATTGGGCCGTAACTACACAATCCTTAAAGTTAAACTGGAGACAACTGGGAAAATAGATATTCAACGATAAACGCGGAGAAAAATCTAACTATGGAGAATGTGGGAACAACGAATTGGATTAATTCAGGTTGATCGAATGGCATGGCCCGGCCTTGCAGGCGCGGTCCCTGTTGAATGTTACCGTATGTCTATTATTCAAATTAAATATATTGTCCTATTGGTGATTGTTACGATGCAATGAGTTGGTGTAGACAACGATGTGACTTCCACGTAAGATCTTGTGGATTGGGTAGTCATATCATGACAAATCTACAATTTTAGGATTAGGCTTATTGTTAGAGCAGTACTAATATCATAGTAGACCATAATTCTGCAGATACACATTCGACTGGAAAAATGTCGAGACCATGGATTGATGTATTTTATAAAACACAGAAGAATTTTTAGAAGCTTGGCACTAAAGTCAACCAATAAACACATTGAAATCGATCCAATTTATTATCCATTCAAAAAAATTATGGACAAACATAGGACCGAAAGTCAAATCAATGGAAGATGCAACCAAAATAAAAAAGTAAATAATGATAGGTTTAAAGGCAACAATAACCAATGAGCATCGTAGTCTATATGACAAGCTGCTAATCGTATGTGGAGAAATTCGAACACTTCACTTCTACCTGAAGATTTTGTTGATGACTTCGTTCAGAATAACGATGAACGCTCCATGATTAAACCATCCAGCTCAGAAAACAAATCTTTATCCATAGAGGAGTAGAGTGGGCTTTGGCTTCGTCTCCTTGGTAGCTGTCTCTGATGTCCAAGCTGTCTCTTAGCAACGGATCTAGATCGCCTACTTTAGAATAAGTGCCCGAAATCTGACATTGATACTCTACATGCTACATGTTAATCCCCGTCTGAACATTTGAACGAGAACGCAGTAGACGAGAAATTGTATCGGGCTAATAATATGAATAATATGACCAAATACTGATTTATATGCTTACATCTCTACCCCCAAGAAAATAAACCCATTTCTTATCAAATGATCTGTAACGTCCTTCGGGTCACATTTGGTTGCTGACAGTCGATCTACCCACCTAACCACTTCTGGTTGACTCACCATATCACGCTTTTTGAGATTCATGTGTGGTGGTGACCACAGATATAGGTGATCATGGTCCTCTCTATTGTTTGGAATCAAATAATCTGACATCTCTGGAGATTGTCGTACTATTCTTGTATTTACTCTCTCAGCCATGTTAGACCTCTTTAAAACGTACGTCGATCACCCAAACATCTGACCGCTGTACACAGTTTGATATCGTCTGCGCACATGAGAACTAAGACAAGTTGGCGAATGTTTGGGAAAGCAAAGAGCCTAATATAGAACCTTGTGGAACCTTAGACATAAACACTGGAACTTAAATTCACCATCTCGACTTTATTGTAGAATTTTTGAGCATTTGAGTGGTTCCTTAATTAAGTCAATAGTAGATCTGTGGGTTATATTTGCTTAGTTTTAACCAAGAGAGGATAGAGTAACATAGAACAAGTCGCTCACCAACTCCTCTACTGTACAGCACGTATGGAAAAGATTATCCATTTCATCTTCCAATAAAAAATCTTCAACTTCTATAGTTTGGGCAAATCATTATTTGTCTCTAGGATGTCTATTTTTAATGTAGGTAAACTAAACGCCTACATTATCGACCACGATGAATAAGGTGCACCTGCCTCACTGCTGCTTTCCATACAAAGTTACGTTAATATTAGACAAGTCATAACTTACATGGGTTCTATTA
Organism: Schistosoma spindalis; assembly: GCA_946903255.1. Classification (NCBI taxonomy): domain Eukaryota; kingdom Metazoa; phylum Platyhelminthes; class Trematoda; order Strigeidida; family Schistosomatidae; genus Schistosoma; species Schistosoma spindalis. Next base: position 8,750,002 of record OX336419.1, on the reverse strand, counting down.
AATAACTTAATTGTCTTCTCTTAACACTCAAGCCATCTTTTTATTATTCTTTTATTCCGGCCAGCCAACATCTTTCCTGGTAATGTGATAACTGCTAGTATCAAGAGGCCCTAGCGCCCTGAAAAGACTTCACTCACTCATATAACAAGATATACAAATCTACAAATAATTACCTTCTTGAATAGAACTAGTGCAGTCAAGTTGCCAGACTATAACACATTGGACACTGCCAAATACCTAGAATCCTAACGAAATGACAAAAAAGACAGTGGTATTTTTCATCGCTGAGTAAATTTTATTGTTTTGATCGTTTATACTTATCAAAACTACTGTTTTTCACTTTAATTGAGTTTCTTTCAGTAAAAATATTCGATTAGATTATCGTTTTTGTTTCTAAAGTAGTTTTGTTGTCAGTCATTTTGAGTACTCTGTTTTTTATAGTATCTGTTAGTACTTTTGGTTCTAACGATTTACAGTTTTCCACTTTTTTGGTCATAGATTATTTTTGTTTCTGAGTATTTTTGCATCTAGTTCTTTCTAAAAAAACCCGTGTTTAAATGACTGGACAGTGCAAAAAAAGTTATTGCCAACGCCTGTGCTGTCGTTATCCTGTTGAAAGCGGCATGCAGTGCGATGAGTGCAAAGGATGGTACCACGAAGTTTGCACAAATTTAACGCCTGCAGCGTTCAAACGGTTGCGTATGGCTCTGTCAACAGTGCTGTTCGGATGCTAACAGCTTGCTAACCGAGGCCATCTCATTGGTTAGTGCTGCTAAAAAATGTTTTGGCAAGAGTGGTCGCGACACATCAAAAAGTACTCGCTCCGTTGACACGCAAACTAGAGTGAAGTAAACTAAAATGAGTTCGAAAACAGATGACTCGCATCGACCAAAGATGGGAGAACAGTCCCCAAAGAGTTCTGTCCGCACAAAAAACTCAAGGAAAAAAGTTTCTTCTGTCCCACGTCTTCGAAATGGTATCCAGAAAGAAACACATAGAAGCCGCAACCGCAAAGCTCGATCAGTTTCTAAAGGGACACCAAACCTGACCTCCCAAGTCATCGAAAACCCTCCAGAATCCCACAGTATGTTTGACGCGACTGTGGTTGCTTCTCCAAGCAACGTTGATGAATGGGTACAGGTTGTGAGTAAGAAACAGAAAAACGATATAAAAGGGAACCCTGCTCCCACAAAAGAAGTCAAAAAATAGAAGGCTGATCACAGTAACAGATCAGTCATTTTTCATAGGATCAAGGAGAGCGAAAGCTCTGAACCAAAAACTCGTTTTGAGCATGACATTGTCCTGATAAAACAGCTACTCATGCCTCAAAATATCCCCGGACTCACCTTGATAAAGGTGTATAGACTAGGTAGTCTAGCGAACTTGAAGTCTAATCAATCTAGACTGCTTAAAGTAGTATTCGAATATTCAAATGAAAGGGAGTTAATTTTACAGAATGGACATAAATTAAAGTGTTGGGAATTTTTATCCGAAAGGACTTGCCGTTGACAGACCGTATAAAAAGACGGGAAGCCGAAAAAGAACTACAAATTAGGTTAGATGCTGGCGAAAAAGACCTGAAAATTGTAAATTTTCGGGTTGTGAGGCTTTGTCAGAGAATGATGCCGAAGCCACTCTGGGTGAAACACGAAGCCACTTAAATGGCTACGGATCTGTTACACTAACGATCGAAGCTTGCTCAATAAGCGATCGGAACTAGGTAAACAGATTGACTCTACAGAGCCAGACATAATCGCAGTCACAGAAACCTGGCTGACACAGTCTATATATAGTACTGAACTCGATTTTGAGGGTTTTACTTTAGTAAGGACCGACAGAATACATAAGCGTAAAGGAGGGGGATTAGCTCTATTCATTAGGAATGCTATCCCGTTTGTCATTATTGATAGTGTATCCCATGAAAGTGGGGCGTGTGAATTGGTTAGTTGCCGCTTGAAATTCAAGAGACAAGAGCTGCTAATTGGTTCGGTCTATCGCAGTCCAAGCTGTGAGGTAAATGATGTCCTGCTAAACAGGCTCAAAAATTGGTCGCGAAGTGGTCGATGTCTAATCCTAGGGGACTTTAATGCACCTATGGTAGACTGGGGAAATCTGCGAACCGAATCATCAGACAATTCCTTCGAGCAGGAACTAGTTGATGCGGTTATAACATGTGCCCTAGTGCAACATGTGAAAGAAGCGACTAGGTACGACCCGGACACTGAATCATCCTTAATAGATCTTATATTAACTCACCATGAGGATGACGTCGCGAACCTTATTACATGCCACCCCTAGGCAAAAGTGATCATGCAGTTTTAACTTTTGACTTCCATATAACTGTCAATGATCAAGCGTCAACTCAATCCAGACCTAACGTCTGGAAAGCAAGCATACCAGACATCATTAGTAAATTGAACAAGAGACTCAGAGTCCTAAATTGAAACGGCTTGGGATGCATTCCGAAATTTATACTTAAAAGTTACCGCACCCCACATTCCTTGAACTATACCAAGGGGGCCGAGAAACTCCCCACCATGGTTCAATAGGAAGGTCCGCATCCTTCTCCGTAAGAGAAGAAAAATCTGGGATAGATTTAGGTTACTGGGGACTGATGAGACAAAATCTCAGTACCGAAAAGCCAGGACTACCTGTGCCTCGACCCTCCGTAAGTCTAGAAAGCTGTACGAAGAAAAAATTGTTAAGGAATCCATAGAATGTTCTAAACGCCTGTATTCCTATATAAACCAAAGGACAAAAAGAAGAGGAATTATTCCTGCACTATGGGGAGACAGTACTGCCGCATCGTTAGTGGAAGATGACTTTGGTAAGGCTCAAGTGTTCCCAAACTACTTTAGCAATGTATATACTATAGAAGCACCCTTCCCGTCAGCGCATGCAAACCCCCACACACATACACTGGATAGCGTGACCATTAATGAACTCGCTGTCTTTGATCTGCTAAATAAGCTTGACATAGGTAAATCCATGGGGCCCGATGAATTGCATCCTAGGCTACTAAAAGAATTATCTAACTTGGTTGCGAACCCTTTAAGTATATGCTTTAAGCTATCCGTTACGCAGGGTCGTTTACCAAAAGACTGGAAGAACGCCATAGTAAGTCCTGTCTTCAAAACAGATACTAAACATAAACCTGAGAATTACCGACCCGTTAGCCTAACTAGTGTGGTTGTTAAAATCTTGGAAAAGATTATTCGGAAAGAGCTGTTTGAATACCTCGATTTAAACCGAATCCTCTCGGAGAAACAGCACAGTTTCAGAATAGGTTATTATTGTCTCACTAACTTATTAGTCGCTCGAGAAAGCTGGTGCGCTTTTAAGGACCAAAAGTTACCTGTAGACGTGGCTTGCATCGATTTCAGCAAAGCTTTTGACAAAGTTCCGCACAACCGGCTGTTATATAAGCTAAAAAACGTCGGAATTGAAGGCAATCTATTGATGTGGATAGAAGACTTCCTTGTTGGGCGCCAACAAAGAGTACGGGTAAACTCAAAATTATCTAGCTGGGAAACTGTGCTTAGTGAAGTGCCCCAGAGTACAGTTTTGGGGCCAGTTCTATTCCTCTTGTATGTAAATGACCTTCCTTGTTTACTATCATCATCGGTCTTGCTATATGCTGACGATGTCAAGATATGGAGAACGATACGATGTAAGGGTGATAGCTTAGAACTCCAAAATGACCTGAAGAAATTATCCGAATGGTCTCATACCTGGCAGTTGCCGATAAATACTTCCAAGTGTGTTGTGATGCATATCGGTCATCAAGGTACAGATACATACACGATAAATAACACTGAGCTACCTGTTGCCCAGACACATAATGATTTAGGAGTCATCGTTAGCCAAGATATAAAGACTACTGCACACTGCCGTGCAATAGCCGCCAAAGATTTTAGAACATTATGGTTAATACGTAGGGCTTTTACTCGACGTCGACGCCGAAAGCTTTTTGGCTTTGTATACAGTGTTCGTACGTCCTAAACTTGGGTACTGCATACAAGCGGCTAGCCCGTGCTTAAAAAAAGACAGTGAGCTTTTGGAAAAGGTCCAGAGAACAGCAAATAAGCTGATTCCCGTAATAACGAAGCTTCCGTATGATGTTCGACTGGCCAAGCTAAACCTATTCCCTTTGTCATATCGTAGAACTAGAGGCGACTTGATTACAGTTTTCAAATTGCTTAGTGATAAATTTGCACCTGATATGCCCTCATTTTTCCTGTCTTCCAAAACAGAGAATTTGCGAGGACACTCCAAAAAAGTTCACAAGCCCAGAACAAATTACTTGTCAGCTGATTATCGACTTTCCCACCGAATCATCAACGAGTGGAATTCATTACCTCAACACGTGGTTGAAGCTCCATCCGTAAATTCTTTCAAAAGAAAGTTGGATCAACTGAAAGAACACAATTGCCAAGACTAACACAGGCCATCAAGCCTCCTGTCCTTTCCAAACTGAAACTGAAAGAAATCAATCAGTTTATATATTGGATATTAGATAATTAGGAATTTATATAAGGCTCACCTTGTGATATATCACTCGAACCTTGATTCGTGCATGTAGGAGACTGACGTCATTCCCTTTGCTGCTAAATTGTAGATATAAACATTGGTTATATACCTATTTTTTCTATTCATCTCCCGTGTCAGGGCGGTAGAAGTAAAGCATACCGACGACCTTGATCGGCTGGGTAACTTGTTTCATAAGAGGATGTATGATAAGGAAGAAGTCGAATCACACAGGATAACTACTTTTGAAATTGCCAGCAAACCTTTATGCTAAATTATTTGTCATGACGAGTGAGAAAGCGTTAGGATCATTAGTTACGTATTATCAAAGCAAACAAATAAGGGGTAATGGTGGCGAACTCGAGGAAAAAAGGGGATAATTGTAAATGAATAGAAAGCTTCTATTTTTTTATTTGATGTGGCTTATATTAGGAAAAATGACTAGCCTTATGGGGATAGATAAGGTTAGGAAGTATACTTCCTAATATAAGCCACATCTAATAAAAAAAATAAACGTTATAAGGTTATGATTAATAAATGTACTTGGGATTAGGGGTTGAATTTACAGCTGGAATGGCTCTGGTAATAACCAAAATGGTAAATCAGATAGCTCTTTCTATCAGGATCAAAATTATTATCATTACTATCATCCTTAATGTTTTTGTTTTCTAATGTTTCTTCCTGGAATAAACTAATCGGTTCATTATTGTTATGTATGTGTGCTCAGTTAGAAACTTTATTTTAGATCATAAAAACTTGTAGCGTAAAAGTGACTGGTGCCTAGTATTAGATTTAAATGCACCGGATGTAAACTGGGGACTGATGTCCACCGTAGTATCTGATAGTGCATTCGGTAGTAGGTTCCTTACGATTATGATTAATGATGCTCTAGAATAGCATGTATATTAGCCCACATCTTGTGGTTCAAACCACGCGTCTTGGTTGGATTTAGTGATCACTCGTGAAACTTGTCCAAATATTCCCACACCGTAGGCTAATAGTGATCATAATGTTTTGTTATTCAGGTTCAGATCTTGTGACAATTATTTCTAAGATTCGATCTTCCTCAAATTTATAGAGAGCAAACACTTCGGTCATGAAGGATTATGCTGTAGTAACGGATTGGTTATTTTATACTAGTTCGTCAATTGGAGAAGCATGGTCTTCATTGAAAAATATACTTAGCTCAGTTACTATAGTTAAGACGTCATGGACCTGAAAACTATTCACCATAGATAACAAGAGATCAGGAAAAGACGCCACGATATGTCCACTTCTTCAGGCTCTGGATAGTTCGATTCCACTTATCTGAAGACTATGCACGCAGAGAGTGCTGATAGGTAAGGCCATATTCTCATATGATAAACAACCAGTATGGGGTTCTCAACATAGTTCCAAAGGGTTGTCCTCATGTATAAAGAGGTGAACTCAGGGAAGTAATGGGATCTCGTCACTTATGTTACCCCCAAATACCCTGGTACAGCCGAGAGTGGGCAGAGTCAGCTCTCACATGGTCACGAGTATACAACCACTGCCAGGGAAGTTCTACTCACTGCCTCCTCGCGGCGGGGGGTGTTTACCATATCAGAAGGACGAAAAGTAAATGTCCGGCGCTTTAACCGGGTTAGTGGATACGGAGGATCTACTCAGAGGAGTTGGAAAACCCTGGTTCCAAACCAATGGTTCACATAGGCTCCAGGATCCTGAAGAAACAAATGACGTATGAATCTATCTTTGTTTGCTGGCTGCTGTGGGACTGTATCTTTCAACGTTGCTCCGCTGCCTCATGGATTAAAACTCTAGGTCAAAGGCTCGGGGTGTGGCCCTCTAAGAAAACCACCTACTTCGGTTTGGGCCCCGGGCAGTGTCGCAGCTCTCACACAAATCGAATGATTTATGTGGCGCATGTTTATTTGGTGTCTTCTTGTACCAGTGTTTGCGTTCAAATAAATAAGTTGCAGAAAAATCCACTGACATTAGCAAGTAATGAGATTGAAAAAACTGATGCCTTGTCAAAATATTTTAGCAGTGTTTTCTACTAACGACGGTGGAAGACCAGCAATCGACTCCAATAACAGTTTTCTGTCGATATATCCTTTGTTTACTAAGAAGTGAGTTCTACAAGCAATTCAGCATCTCGAACAGGATAAGTCCAGTGGTTCTGGTGATATCTATCCTCAAATCATGGGAGCCCTGGCCGATATAATTGCCGATTGACTGGCAATACCCTTCGACATGTCTCTGAAGTTATTAAAACTACCAAGAGATTGGATAGGTACAATCATTAGTTCAGTCTACAAAAGTGGGGACAAATGCCTGGTCAGTAACTATCGCCAAGTTAATCTAAACAATATAGTTGTCAAACTAATGTTAGAGATTATTCGGTCTACTAATTTAAGTTATGTGAAGAGGAATAGTCTTTTATCGAGGGAACAACATAGTTTTACCAAAGTTCTCATACCTGACCGTTCTTCCCTTTGCAACAGAAAATTGAACTGCAGCGAAACATACAAGTATTCCAGTAGATGTAATTTTTATAGATCTAAGTAAACCCCTCGGCAAGGTCTCTCACCTAGGTTTTAAGTTAGAACTGGAAAATTTTGGGATTAATTATTGTTAAATTGGATAATTAATTTTATCAATCGTATTGGTGTACGAACATGAGTGCTTTTTATCATGGAGATCTATGAAGGGTAGAGTTCCTCAAGGAATGATCCGCGCCATCCCCTTTTCTAGGTTGCGCAAATGGTCTACCAAGTCTTACAATCACTTATTAATGATAAATATTTCTTTATATATCAATGAGTAGAAAAATTGTATTTCTAACGTTTCATGACTTAATGTAAGGCACTTCTATGAAGTTATTGAATAACCGGATTGAATTCAGTTACCTATTTAATTTGAAGAAGTGGCTTACATTAAGTCATGAAACGTCAGGAATATAATTTCTCTACTCATTGGTCTATAACAGAAAATACATTTATGACTAACTTTCCACCCAGTGCTCAATTTATTTGAAACTATCAAGTTCAACCTTGGCATTGGTACCTATATCTAATATTTTGTTTAAGGGTGAAATTAAAGTCCGAAAATCCTTACAAAGTGTGGCTGGCAAGATAAGATAACAGGAAAATTTAAATTCAGTTGAACGGGTGAATTGGTGATCGGTAGAAGTAAATTCTGCAGGAGTGTAGTAATTTAAATCGGCCATTATGGCAATGTACATAACGCCATAAATGGAATGGGATTACTTTATGTATATAATTTTAAAGATTTGAAAGTTACAGCTAGAAATGACTTTTGAACTATGGGTGACTGCTGTGTTCTCTTCTAGTGGCCTGGTATTATGAATTATTTGTAAGTCATTTCGTCATTTAGATAGAGAAATGTTTAGGTCATTATTCCAGTCGTTATTGAGGCCACAGTTATAATGTAGAGTTCAAGTAACGAGTGTTCATCTCAATATAAAGCATATATGGTAGAATGGGTTCAACAACGAGGTACTGAAGTGGTCGAAGGCTGCTCTGACCTGCATTACGAAGACAGACTGAGGCGCCTCTGTCTAATTGTCGGTTACGAGATCATATATTAGTAGTTAACCGTATACTAAACAATTTTGGTTTTAATGTTTTATTTTCCGACCAAGACTGATCGTATTAGAGGACATCCTTATAAATTTCAAAAACTGAGATCAAATCGTCTACGTCTGGAGTTTTTTTACATAGAGTCGTGAGTTACTGAAATTCTCTGACAGGACTCATTATCAGCACCTTCTATTGATACATTTAAATAGAGGTTAGATCTTTAGATTACTGCAAATCATGAGGATTAAATAGGCCGCTCAGCCTTTCCATAAAACGTAAGTTAAGGTTTAGTTAATGATCTAGTACAAATTTATCGCTTTGGTTTTGAGCTATGTAATTGTCTACTCAAAACTAAAATAAGAATAGGTTTGGACCTGGTATCACGTTTTCGAAGGCCACCAAAATCATCCACCTGAGCTACAAATCTCTACCATTACAAAGTCGAATGTTCAAACCAATATTTATCTTACACTTCTAATTATAGACTATCTAATTTAACAGCAAATTTTTTGCTTATATTCTATTATGTTTGTTCATTTTTCAGTATGTTTTAGAACATTAAACTATAATAATTTGTCATTCAATTATAGGCTAGATTTGTTCAAATATTTACTTAATATTTACTTGTATTTTTAGAGTATGAAAAGTGACACAAAAAATCTAATTGCTGGAAGCTTATCCGGTTTTACTGTCCGTTTTCTTACTCAACCATTAGATGTTATAAAAATTCGTTTTCAAGTGAGTTTTTGTATTCTATGCTTGTGTTAAAAAGCACTATAATTCAGTTACAAGTTGAAGATATCAAGCCCTCAGGAAAATCATATTACACTGGCCTACTACAGGCATTCATTCGTATTTACAAAGAAGAAGGTGTATATGGTCTGTGGAAGGGTCATGTGCCAGCACAATTTCTTTCTGTTACATTTTGTGGAGCACAAGTAAGTGATAGTATAAAATTAGTGGTAATTATCTTATCTTTCTGAATACTGTATATAAAATTAAAATAGATATGTAGGTGAGTGTAAATGTTGGTAGTTATCGATTGTTGTAGGTTTTAGATTTTAATGGGATGTAAGATGATTAATAATTCAATTGTAAGACAGTAGTAGCTAGTGCAACATATTGATTATTTGATAACAAGCCGTTTTTATTAGTACTAATAATCAAAATATATCTACCATTATTAATTTGATTGAGGTGCATTTTTTTGTGATTGATACCTAAGTGTACAGATTTACCTAAATATGTTCACCAAGTTCTCTTTGGTCTGTAATGCACACTTACTTAACATACTAATCCATTTATTTATGTTAACAAAACCGTTCATTTTCAACTCTACTGTTGTAGATGATTATTGTGCAGATTCTTGAGATAAATACTTTATTTATCTGTAAGGGTTTGTGTTTTTGTGTTTTTTATGTTCAGGATTGCATTTGATCGATCGCTCCATGTGTATACCTTGAACACATGCCAGGATGTTGTCTACAGCTTTAAGAATAATTCGGGATTCTCTCGAATTAGTGGCTATCTGAAATAACATGTTGACCCTTAAATCTATGAGTACTGGGTTCAAGTCTCACTGTGAACATTATCATTGCGAAACAAGTACATTCAGCTGATTAGTTTCAAATAAGACGAAATGCATGTCCTAAATTTCACTGTTGCCTACAATCTAGAAATCTAGTGAATACTGTGGCAAGTTTATAGCGATACATCAACCTCTGACTGTTAAGCTAAAAAATAGCTATTTTTTATGGGTCTCTACGTAATGTAATTGGTCCTTTGGTCTATCATGACCTCGACACCTTCCTATACCACTTAGAATAAAGGTTTTCTATTAAAAATCTGCTGGGATCACCGGGTAAGTAATAGTGAGGTTAGACACAGGGTACTAGGGAGTGATGGTAAATCAGTTGATGAGGTTATGGATCTTCATCGACTGAGATGGTTAGGCCACGTGTTGCGTATGCCTGAACACCGATTACCACGACGCGCAATGCTGACTAGTGTAGGGGATAATTGGAAGAAAGTTAGGGGCGGCCAAACCAAAACGTGGCATCAGTGCTTGAAGTCACTAACTTCTGGTCTGAGCCATGTTGAAAGATTCAGACTGCCTGTTTGGGGTCCGCGTGACTATCGTAACCAATGGTTGGAGACTCTTGGTGACATGGCTCAGAATCGATCACAATGGCGTAGGTGTATACACTCTCTGTCTTCCTTAAATTAAGAGATTAAAATCGCTTCATATATTTCTAGGAACTAATTCTATCTTCCTGTACTATCTCCTTATACACACTCTTTCTTCTATATATTACCACCACTGAATTAACTGCTCCTATGAATCCGGTGTTCATCTTGTTGTGCTAATGCGGTATGGCAACTTGGACCGATGCATATACGTGCCTGGTCCTACGTTTCAGCTGACTGACTGACTGACTTTCTATTAAAAAAACCTACCTTCGCTAATCAAAGTTTCTTTGTATAAATGTATTACTGTATTTCACTGTGCTTAAAATCAAACTTTTCGTTATTTCTGGTGAATGATATTCATGAAACCAGGATGTTGATGTTCGATAATCACTTCTTGTTTGTTGTTTAGGGATTATTTCTCTGCCCATCCTTAGCTGTCACCTTGATGTGGTGGTCGGGATTGCCTATCTTAATAACTCAACCGAGCTATATTGGCTGGAACACTTGTTCCTATGTCGGTTAGGTTGGTTGGAGAACGGTAAGGCTAGAAGCAGTACTTTAAAGTTCGAAGACAGAGTCGTACTATTGACTATAGAGGAGTATGATAGTAGTAAAGTATCCCCTTCAGACAACCAGCACTTTCAGCTATGCTTTATTATCACAGAGGAAGGAAGAAGTTAGAAAAGATCGAACCCAAAAGTATTACACCTCATTTCAACCCACAGAGTTTCGTCTCCAGAAGTAAGGCTTTTAAGCTACGGAGCTAATAAATCTAAAACTTCTAATGAAAAGAAATGTATGACGAGCTTCAAGCCATTATCCTTTGGATTCTGTGGTTACACTCCTAAGTCACTAAGACAACCACTAACTCAGTTTCCTTTTCATGTGTTTCAAGAAGAAATATTCTTCCACGGTGTAAGCATTCGGAAATGGACATCCGCTCTCATACTTTTAACAACATAGGAGATTATGTTGTTCACATCTTTGATTAGTTGCTTGCAAGAATTGTTACTTCTTTGTTATTAGAGAACCTTAGTTGACACTGTTGGCGTAATGTTTTGCTAATTAATCATTTGTTTTCACTACACTTCACATCTAGTTCAGAATATTCATCGGAATAGCTAATGTGATGAAACGTAGACAGATACACTTTTCATCCACATAACAAAAATGGATATAGAACTCTGTATGTGTAAAAAAACTGAAATTTGGTTGACGATCAGGTGCGATATATCTAATTACGGCAGTAGTGTTCTGCGGACGCCGTTGCGGGCCTGGAGCTGAGGAGCGGGTTGATGCAGTCTGGTGCGGAGAGGTGGCGTCTGGTGGAGTGTCCTGGCGGGGCGGCGTCGGCTGTAGCGGGTGCCGTCAACGGAGAGGAGCGGTAGGACGTGCAGCTTCTGGGCGGATATCGGATGTAGATGGCTCAGCAGGCCGGTGGAGCACGGGTGTAAACGTCCCAGGTGCCGGGTGGAGGTTGGGTGTTGGTTCCCCGGCAGGTCGACGGAGCTGTGGAGGTCAACACGCTGCAGACTCGACATTTTGACGGAGTGCGTAGCACAGACTGCAGATGGAAGAATGTTGCACGGCGAGCATGAACCACCACATAGACGAATGCTTTAAAGGGGGGACGAGTGTGGTGCGCGCTGTTTATATTGATATAAGTAGTATATGATGCGAGTTTTATACGTAATGTCTGGCAGCAGAAAATGGGGGAAGATCAAGAAAGGAAGAGCGGGAACACAATGCAATTTGTATGTAAACTTATGAACAATGAAATGTCAGACAATCGATTGATGTTTGCAACAGGAACAGTTCAGTTTGATATGATGGATTGATATTTTGCAAATTAAGGATTCACAATATGGTTGTTGGATTTTATTAACAAGTGCTGTAATTTGTTGTCAAATACATTCGATTGTCCCCACCTGTGTTCTGTTCACTACAGTGTGGCAGTACAAATACTAGTAGTAAACTATTAAGTCAAGAATTATGTGTACAGCGATAGCTCAAATTTTCATGTTTCTTCCATCAACCCTATCACAGTCTTTGTATTATTTAAAAATACTAATGTGATCTTTTTTGTGAATAATTTTACATTTTAGTTTGGGAGTTTTTATGCCATTGAAAATTTACTAGTCAACCAAATAAATCTTAGCTCATCATCTGGATGGGTGCATGATATGATAGCCGGTAGTGTAACTGGTCTGATTGCGTCTACACTAAGTGAACCATTAGATGTCATGAGGACACGACTTATAGCTCAAGGTAAAAATCAGGTAACCATTTAAAGGTTTTCTAAAAAGAATTATTGACTATATGCTTTACAGTTTTGTTTATAAGGATTGAAACTGGGTGTATTTGCATGCTGAATTTTTTTATGGCTGAGATAAATAACAGTAACGTAACTTATTTACTATGTATAGGTTTATGTACTTGGTTTTAACCCATACTATATGTAGATTGGTGGTAATACATAACTGCCTTAGCCAAAATAAGTAAAAGCAGGGGATTCGAAGCTTTTCTCGAGTGTTAATCTACAATGTGTTAAAGTTGCTTATCTGGACAAAAAGCCACAGTAAAGCAAGCCATTACACGAGTATGAATGTTTCAGGTAAATACTTCTAGAATAGTTGATCAGCTTTGTACTCATTTTGAGTGTAGCTGTAGTCCTCCTATTTAGCGGTTTTTGAGTAGTAAGATGAAATAATTACTTCATACAATAACTGTAACCTGTATATTAGTGTATAAACTCATAAATGGCTAATTATTTGTATTCTTGTTATCATATCTTGTCAAATTAAGATATTATGAAGCCCTAAAATGTTGGGATAAATATATACGACTCAGTGATTTGATCCTTCAACTTTTTTTTGAGGTTATTCTCATCCGTCTATTTGGTTGATATGATCTACATAGAAATGATAACTGTACGTTGCATTTCAGTAACATTAGTGTGTTGGAAAAAGAATTTATTACTTACAATACTAATGACATGAATACTAGCAGTAAATAAATATGGATATTTAGACATCTTACCTAACTGAACCCAATGCCTTCAACTGTTTAAGAGAACATTTTAGACCTTGAATTCATTAAACATAATTTGGGGAATAATTTCATTGTTTTTACAAATCAAATCAAGTCCAAATTAAGATGTTTATCGAAGTTAAGTCGTAATTGAAATACAGACGAACTGTAAGTCTCAACAAAGAAGGGTTTCCATATATATTGTTTTCTTTCTCCATTTAATTAGATTTGCAAAATGTTACATAGTGTACATTACTACTCGATCAAAGTACCAGGTATTCAGCCCATCATAAGAGATAAAAAAAAGTTATTCAGCACAGTCAATCGGTACTTTGAATATTTTCACAGTTATAAATAATGTTTTGAACTGTCAACTAAATATAGATGGTCTGTTCAGAAAGTACAGTAACCAAACTACTACAATTTTTTATTAGATTTAGGTGAAATTGTCAGGAAATTTACGGAACGTTATTTACACAGTTGTAATCTATTGAAGATAACAGTTATTTTTCAATAGATCAAGGGTTTCTGTGAAGGTTGTGGAAACTGTGTGTATGGGGTGAGGTTATGATGATCATTGTTGACGTCTTATGTTGCGTCCAGTGGCTAATTCAATGTTTAAACGATTACCAGTCACCTAGATTCACGTTATTCTAGCGTGACGTAAAATGATAAGACAGCTAAGGAGTGACTTCGGTAGATTTATATGGATGTATTGAACGAATGAAAATATTTTGAAGGGAATAAGATAGATTTAACCTAAATTTTATTGGTTAAAGTTTGTATAACTTCAATGCGGACATTTATCCGACAGTTAACTTATGTTTCTTTCTCAGATTTAACAAGTAGAGACAATTTTATGAATGTGAACATATACATTGAAGTAAATTAGTAAATTGTTATTGCTGCAAAAGAATAGACCAAAGTTCACATGAATTTATTTTGTGTTTTGAAATGAAGGTTTATTCAGGCTTCCTATATGGTATGCGTCATCTTATTCATGAAGAAGGATTACTTGGCTTATGGCGAGGACTTGGACCATGTCTTATATCAGTAGTACCACAAACAACTGTTTATTTTACAGTTTATGAACAATTGAAGCGTTCTCATATTTTATTCAAATCAAAAGAGAGTATCCCTATGAAGCATAAATCCACTTCTTTAAATAACGATGTTAGTAAGTTAAACTGATTTTTCTTTATTATTTACATATGGTATTACTAAATAGATTTAATGAGAGATTCGTTTGGAAGAAAAGCGAACTCAATACAAGAGGTAAATTCACTGTGGGATTTAACTAGTAGATTCATTTAGTTTCTATTCGTACTCTTCCAATCAATATACATTTCAAGTATTTATCTATGGTTGTATTGTGTCTTTCGAAGTGGTTATCAATACTTTTCATAGTTAAACTATTAGAAATAACCCAAGCTGACATACTTCATTATTAATATAAATTAAAAGAACCGTTTCCTGAAAACTGGGCTATATGGTAATAATATAAAATACGACAGCGGGCGCGAGTTATGTATATTTATGCTAGAAGTTACAAAGTATTGCATGATACATATACATAGCCGTCAGTTATTCATTTGCATCTTCCGTTGTCTTCTGTAATCTGAACTATCTTCTCAACCAGTCTCCAAATGTTCTTCCAATGCCGTGCTTTCGATTCACTGAAAATTTTCACTCTGTCCGACAAGTGCTGCAACTTCGATTTAACATCCCAATACACTCTACTTGCAAACATCCTTGTAAGTAGTGTCCTATACAACAGTTATGTGCTTTCATTTATTGGAAAGTTCGGGAAAAATACCAACTTAAGATGTGGTTAGCAGTTGCATCCTATATTTATTCAGTCCAGAGAAGTTCAAGATCGAATAACCTTAAGGCTAGCGATTCAAATCCTATCTTAAACTATGTTTTTCAACGTTAATTATCTCAACTCCACTATTGTATGTTCTAAACCTAGGTTGGTTATCTTGTAAAGAATGCTTTAAAACTGAACAAAGTAGGAACGATCGGTTAGATTATATTGGCAAAATTTCGTAAATTCATTCAGGACTGTTTAATTATTTCGACTTAAACTGCAGTCAATGTATCATTACAAGAAGTTGAGATAAAGTGCCTTTTGAGTTTATAAGAAATCATTGCATTTAGTTTGAAGTTAAATTTATCGGATACATAAAGCTGTTTTAGATTCCATTTGTCATGAACATTGGATTGTTTTGTTTTAATTAGTTATTGGGATTTCCATTTGGGATAGCTTATATGATTACTGATAAGGGTTTGATTTATCTCATTGTTCACTACTAATGGGTGATAAATAAAACTGTATGTACGCATTGGATTTTAATGTCATGCTCTGTCAAATGAAGTCTACTTTGTAATCAATAGAGTTAAAGAAAACATTTATATAATGCTGTGAGAGGTATGAGGGAGATTGTCGCTTTCTGATTACTTATACCATAAGAATACTTCTTTAGGTTATCTGAAAAGGAAACCAAATTATGTGTATGTGCTAAGTTTGAAGCGGTTACGAGTTCACTTAGACTGCGAACGGAACAAAGACTCGGTGACCAAAAACCAATAAGCTAGGTATTCGATGCGTCCCAGCCCCGCTAACTAGAGAAAGAAGTCCAAGCTTGGAATGGGAAAGTATATTCTGCAAACAGCCAGAAATGAGCGATAACAACAAACACAAATCAAAACGTATATATACAGCACAAAGCCGTCCGTGGGGAGAGTTACAAAATAGCATACTAAAAGACACAACGGACCAATAGTATTTAAGATTCTCCCAAGTGGGAAATACGACATGAGGATGACAAGAGCACTTTTGGCGCAAAAACAAAGAAATTCAAATTTTCTAAATAAAATTACAAAATTAGGTCCTTTCTCAAGTGAGTTCTGAGGATCCTACGTCCCCAACGCACCTCCCCTTTTTAATAGCGTACTTTCCTGGGGTCGACTTTCATCTTGACTGTTCGCCGCTGTCGGAGAGGCCACCTTTTGGAACGGAGATCAGCTTGTTGTTGAGCTTTTTCTTGTGGTAGGGCTACCGTTAAGTTGAAGGTATCAAGCAGGATGTCAAGGGGAAGATTTACTCCTGTTGATGGGTGGTCTGGGGCTAACCGCTTGCGTAGCTGGTTCCGATGTCAAATCCACCTCTCTCTTCCTACCTCTACCTCGTACATGACACGGCCTATTCTTCTGACCATTCGGCTTTTGTCCATCCACCACGGGTTGCTCTGTAGTCACGGGCGAACACAGGATATTCCATTTCGTACGTGGATTGCTTTTCAGACTTCGTCTGTACTGGTGTTGATGCATTACTCGGATGCCTTAGGCTGTGAATCGTTTTCAGTCTTTTTCCCATCAGGGTTTCTGCTGGGGACTTTTGCTCCGGTACCGTCTAATTTGGTGTTGTTCGATAAGCGAACATGACGTTTTGTAACGCGTCGGCTGGTGTCCCCTCCCCTTTTGACTTAACCAATGCTCTTTTAAACGTCATGATTTTCTGATAGCATGACAGCAGTGCCTGAGGAACAACTGCTTGAGGCAGATCACACTTAACTCTATGAGTAGTTTTAAATGTGTTATTTCTATACTTTAGAGGTGACAGAAATCCGTTAGGTGAAGCTCAGGTGTACTATTTTTTTGGCCGACCTTTTTTAGCCTTCTCTCTCTCTCTGTTATGATGAGGTGATCATAAATGTAGTTTGTGTTCCAAAAATAACTGATCAATTCGATTCATAAAATGATTAATACATCTCTAAAATTACGTATATATATTTCTTTTTAGATCATGAATCGTCATTGGAGACTGATCACCATCCTCACCAACAATTAAACTGGCATTTTCCACTTTGGGCTGGTGGATTCTCTGGTCTTTTAGCTAAGACAATTGTGTATCCTCTTGATTTAGCTAAAAAACGTTTAGAAATACGTGGATTTGAAAAAGCTCGTTTAACATTCGGTGAATTGCCTAAAGGTTATACATTGTCCACATATAAAAATATTAATTTAACACAATTAAACTGTAATCAATTTTTCGCTTCATTCTATTGTTTAATAGATATTTTTAAAGAACATGGTATTTATGGTTTGTATAAAGGTTGGATACCATCAGCTTTAAAGGCTACATTAACGACAGGTTTAATGTTTTGGTTTTTTGAACAATATAGTTTTTTATTATCTTATTATTAATACTACTATTAACTACTACTTCTACTAATAATAATAACAGTAATGCTAGTTTCTTTTCTTTTAAAGTTTATTATTTAATGTTTTGTGCAATTCCTATT
Organism: Schistosoma spindalis; assembly: GCA_946903255.1. Classification (NCBI taxonomy): domain Eukaryota; kingdom Metazoa; phylum Platyhelminthes; class Trematoda; order Strigeidida; family Schistosomatidae; genus Schistosoma; species Schistosoma spindalis. Next base: position 8,732,364 of record OX336419.1, on the reverse strand, counting down.
GGGATTCATTTTATTTCATTTTAGATTTCATATTATTTTTGTATCTTTTAGAGAGAAATATATTGATAATTCATAGTACTATTGCTATTAGTACTACTACTGTAGTGAACAGAACACTAGTGGGGAAAATCGAATGTATTTAAGTACATAATTAAAGAGCATCACAATCAAATCTGAGAACCATATATGAAATCGATAATTTGCAAAATATCAATCCATCTCAAACTTGACCGTTCCTGCTGCAAACATCAATTCGTTGTCTCAGATTTCATTGTTCATGTGTTTTCATACCAATTGCGTTCCGTTACCGTTCTTTCCTCATCGACCTTCTACTGAAATACATTCTATGCCTGACCACCGTTATATACTACTTGTGTAGATATAAGTAAAACACACCACACTACTGCTGTCTTTCATAATATTATTGTTAAACCATTTACTAGGTGAGCATTGATACAATTCTCATAGATTTAGGTCTAACACTTAATTTATTAAAGAATGAGTGACCTACAAGTTAATTTCCTTCGATTACATATAACATTTGATCATGTTTATTTTGTGGTCATGTTTTGTATCTAAGGCTGTTATTTTATTTAATCTAAAAAGCCTATTTATTTGACTGATGGTCTTGTCTTTCAGGACCTTAAAGCAATAATACGGTCTTGTGAGTAGCTATCACTCGGTCACATATATCATTACGTTCATCTATCGATTAGCATTCTGTCCATCGATTTTAACAATAGATATTTCACATCACTCAGAAAACACATTCCATAACAGGTACAGATTCGTGTAATTGGCTAGCAGTTACATTAATTGTGAGGGTTGGTTGTACTACCCGTTCCCGCGAATTGAAGTAGGTCTGGCAGGGTTCGAACCTGTGACTTGGTGACTGAGAATTGAATGCCTTAACCACTGAATGACAACTACAATTTTTTGATAACTTATATACAAAGTTTGTGTGCTCTAATAGTTTCTGTACTAAACAGTTTTGAGTTTAGCACTGTTTGCGTAAAGACTATGGATACTACATTGTTGTCAAAAGCTAAGTTAGATGCAAACATTGTTAGAGACAGTGTGGGTAGTTATCGCATATCGGTCCTGCACATCAAAGGAGAATATATTTTGAGGCGCCTGACGAGCAATTTGGATTATAAGTGGTTCTGATGACCTAGGGGCGTGACCATAACATGCAAGAAACAGTTGTTTGAGGCCTGTCAGATACAGCTTTTTTGTTGACAGATCTTAGTGCGTTAGCTCTGTACTTTACAACCCTTACTGCTGGCACCGGAAATCTATGGGGCAAAGAAATACATAGTACTTTTAGGGGTGACGCTAACAATTCTCTTAATAATCAGTGACAAAAGTTTTCTCATTTGATTTAGATAAATTTGTATGTCAAAGTGCTCTCTTGAACATCTCATTTAATTTACTCTACTCATAAGTAGTTAAATTAGATTAACGAAAATTGAGGTCAGAATTCACTTTCGAATGAATTGGATGACTTCAATCCGTAAATAACGCTAGTGAATGGAGTAGCGAAAATAATTTAAGAATAGTCATTTATGTAGTCTCTTACGTACTAATCTTTTGAGCTTCATTTTAAAACGGGTTTTTAGAAATACAGCTTTGAGTATCAAAGAAAATTGAGTCTTCAATCTTTCGGGTAGTTGAATAATTATGCCCTAAGGACCCTGACTGGGGAGTCATAACGTAACCATAAACACTATCCACGTACGCGTCTTTTCCTACTACGATGACATGTCGTAAACTGACCACTACGCGTTTTCCATTCCACCTTAGCATCAGCAATTAATACACGAAGTTTATGTCTCTGGGAAGCCATTCGTAACACATGTCTAAGCCACTGAAGTTTATGTTTCTTGATTGTGACAACATGTGGGTTATCGTCACTGTGCCCGAAAACAATGTTGCCACTGAATAACAACCCTTCAAAGCCAATCATGATCAAACACCGAGTGTTACTGAGCATCTTCAACTCGAAGTTTCCTCTTTTATAGGCTCCACACAACTTTTTTTGGAACGACAGACGGACTTATGTGATTCAATACAAGTATGGAAAGAGTAGCATGTAGGGGGAGGTATAATTCAAATCAAATGTGAGTTTGATACTGCTTCTCAACTTATATGATTTACATGCATTAGTACTTTCAAGTTATGAAAAATATGAAACACCACTTATAAATTAGCAATTAGTGATATCATATCAAATGCCCTGTTACGGCAGAGAATGGGGAGAGTCCGCTTTCCTTCTCGAAATGCTCTCACATGGCCACGCGTATATAGCCTCTTCTAGGGAAGTCTTACTCACTGCCTTGTGGCGGGGGTGTTTACGAAATTGAGAGGACGGAAAGCGAATGTTCGGCGCTTTAACTGGGACGGTGGATATGGATAATCCACCTAGGGGAGTTGGGAAACCCTGATTCCAAACCAATGGTGCATATGGGCTCTAGTATCTTGAGCGAACAAATGGCGTGTGAACCAATTGTTGGTCACCGGCTACCATGGGACTGCATCTCATGATGCTCTTATTTTATTTATTTGAACACATACATATTGGTTTAAGAGGGCACCAAATATATATGCACCACACAAAATTCGGGGTGTGGCCCCACAAGAAAACCATCTGCTTCGGTCTGGGCACCCGGGCAGTATCACAGCCCTCACATAAGTCAAATGAGATTTGTATGATGCATAAGCATCTGGTGCCCCCTTGTACCAATATCTATGTTTTCAAATAAAAAATAATCAAACCAATTTATTAATATCAATAAACTAAAGTGTCATATGAAATGGATGTAATTAATTTTTTTAATCGTATAATCCTGCCCTTTAAAATATGCCCCTGTTTTTGAGAAAACATCCTGTGTCATATTCACTGAAATGGTTAACCTTCTTAGATATACTTGTGAGTAAACAGAATTTTATAGGAAATTTCAATATATAACTTTACCATTCAGCCAATTTCAAGTAATTTGAGATTGTGACGATTTGGGAATTAATGTCTGCTTTGAAATGTTTTGAATCTAAAATAGGGTAACTTTATTAGATCATCTGATACATTTCTGAAAATTTGAGTGGTCCTGTTCACCTGGGGAATACTAAAGTGCTCTATGTATCTGTAAAACTTAGCATAATATATAAACTAGTGTCAACTATTTGGTTAGAAAGAATCCCGTCAATCAAGATGTTGGTTTATTTTTGATTCTCAGTCACTCAAACACTCGGAAACTATAAGTTTTTGTGCGAGGACGTAAAACGTATTTGTTCTAAGTAAATCGCCTTTGTGTTCAAGTTGTTGCATTTGTTTTTATTATACATGGTCTTGCATTTCCAACAATCAGCAAACAAAGTAGATTTAATTAATATAGTGTAGTTAATAAGCGGAATAAATAACTAGTGTTTCCCATTTAAAATCAAAACATGAGCTGCTACCTTAATGTGGCGATCAAGGTTATCTATCGTGATAAACCAAGCAAATGTTAACTCTTATTCCTTTAGTATCTATCGTGTCAGAGAGGTAGGTTTAAAAACGGTAAGATGAGAAGCGAAAACTTATGATTTAATGTTGAAATCCTAATGGTGATTATACTGAGGTGTGATAGCAGTAAGGTGTTTCCCTCAAACAACCATCACCTATAGCGATGATCCTCACTACTAAACTATGAGACGAAAAAAGGTTAATCTATGGTTGTCTACTGTCTGAGTTAAGGTGACTATAGTAGCCAATGGTTAAAGACATTTGATACTTCAGGGTCGTTTCCACTAGCTCAAATGCATCCAATCTTTATATTATGGTCGATAATGAGCTTTAAAATTAATTATTATTACAGAATATTCCATGATTGATTATACAATGTATGTAATAATAGGAAGCACGTAAGATATAGTGGAAATACCAAAATTGTCCACTAAACTATTCATATTGCATATGAACAGAGTAATTACATCTAAGTTATGAAAATTTAGGGGATTAAAAGTTATTTACATTTTCAGAAGTGGGCTATATGGAGATTTGAGTAATTTTATAGTTGAATTCATGAGTCAATTAAAGCTAAACCCCCTTCTGATAATAATCAACATATGCTCACTAGTGACTGACTTCAAGAAATAGTTCCTGAAGTTCTAGTAAGGAGCTATGACCAGTGGAATTCAACCAGGTCTGTTATGAGATAGTAACTTACTAAAAACAATAGTAGACGATGGAGAAATTTCGTGGTTTACAATAATTCATCCAAGTTTTCTATGATAGTCTAGCTTTAATTAAGTTATGAATTCAACTATAAAATTATTTACATTTAGCTTGTTGTTAATTAGAAATTATACATTTATTCATCTGTCTTTTACATCATAAATAGTAGTTGAATACTATTGGATAAAGTCTATAATACTTATGTTAGCTTTAGTTAATTTATATTAACAGTATTAGAAATTATAATTAATAGACAAGACATTCACAATTTACTGAACTTTCAATAGTACATATTGACGTCATCATATCAACTGAGAAGAGTCTACAATTGTATTTCAATCCATATATATATATATATATATATATATATATATATATATATATATATATATATATATATATATGGAAAAGATTAATCGATTAAATTGTATAAAACAGTGATTTATCTTCTTCATATTACTTACTTCTTTCTAATCATTGAATGTACTATATCTATTGTTTAATTTGACTTTGAAAATAACCAGAAAAAAAATTGGAAGAAATTTTATGTAAATTCCAACTGTCCGCCAAAAGAAAAAAAAATAATCGTTTTCCTTAACAAGTGAATAAATAACACGCACTTTTACGAATCATTTATCATCTTTATTCACCGATATCTATATCGGATATCTGATACTGTTTTTCTGATAGTTTGCCAGGAAAGAAATATATATATATATATATATATATATATATATATATATATATATATATATATATATATGAAAAGAAGCTGATATTAGTTTTCAATGCCATTGTACAAATTATTGTCTGACTATAATCAATAAATAAATTAAAGACGAGAATACATTGAAGATTTGAAATTCCCAAAGGATAGTAAGTAAGTAAGTATGTCAGTAAGTATACAAGTATGTAATATATTTAGTATTAATCGAATATCATATATTGAAAAGATGAAAAATAACTTGTCTGAATTGTTATGAAAAACTTATTATTATTATTATTTTTTTTTGCTTGTTGTTTTGTTCATTCTATGCAAATTACCTTCTGACCCCAGGGATGATAAAACATTCTGACAGTCTAAATTACATATCTATGTAATTGTGTACTCATTCTATGGGAGAATGAACATTTGGAGATATTGATATGAAATACTAAACGAATAATAATAAGTTAAAACAATCAAATTTAATATTGATAAGAATTGATCAAATATAAGACTATTCATTGATATGTGAAAAAGGGTTTTATAATTGAACATTTTATTATATACTACTAATTTAATTTGAATAAATCTTATTGGATAATGTTATTTTTATCATTGAACCAATCAATAATGATTATTTCATCATAGTAACTGTAAATAGTTCAACAATCTATTTAAATATGTTTTAATTCTCTTGAATATTAATAATAATAATATTCTATCATAGATTATATGATATCTAATATTTCTATTAAATAAGAACTTTCGTGTTATAATTTATGGCCCGTATGCCCTGTTAATGTATAACGTATTGACACCGCCAATTAGAGAGCAGTGATTTATCGACCGGATCAATGACCCATAAAACCCGTACGAGCAGTCTACAGACCTGATTGATCCTGCTTTCCGCCTAATTCAGCCAGTTGAGTCTAGAACACCAATCTCAGCCTCTGAAATATGAATTATGTATTTCAAACATACTGGGTTTATATACTAATTAAACAGACCACAAAGTATTATAAAATATGAAACAACATTCGTACAAGATTTGGCCAAATGTGGCTATGAATGAGAGAGGTAGTGATTAATGGACAGGGCATAATTCAAGAATGTTAAATTGTAGAATAATAATTCACAGGTCAAAATAAAGCTCATAATAAGAGGGACATGAATATGAACAGTTTACTTATTTAACAATTATACGATAAAAATATACTCATAGTATTGATTCATAAATGGATCCCAAAAGTTACCATTCATCATGCTTATCGGAACCTAACATTTCGTCTAAATTTGATCGAATAGTTTCATAGTATTTAGGTGCCGAGTTGATATGAGATATTAAAAAAGAAGAATATATTTGTAAAATCTCAGCGAAATATTTCATTGGAAAAGCTTGAACCAGATTTCCAGGTGAAACATTGGATTTAGCTAAAATTCATTCGCTGATATTTTACAAATACACATTCTTCCTCTTTAATATTTCTATTGTTTAACGATAGTATATATATTACTAAATAAGTAGGTGGACATTTATGAATTTTTAGTGGCCCGTGATCTGACTCCAATTTGATCGTAATGATTGGTTGCTATCGTCTATCCTCGTATATAATCATTGACTTAAATCGCGTTAGTTAATAACGGAATTAAATAAGTCAAATAACGAGAACGGAGTTTTGAATGCATATATTTCGTATAATTGTTGATTAGACAAACGAACGGAGGAACGACGCGAAGAGAAGAAAGCGAAGCAAAATTGACGAGCGGTGGAGATGGCTGGTAAGCCAACTCTCCCATTAACAAAGAGTTAATCAATATTTATAAGCCCACAAAAATAAATTACAGACATGTGATGAGTAACGGGATAAGAAGTGTGCATACGCCTACGCGCTCATACAAAGACAGTCAAGACATTGATAAGCGAATAATTAACAAGGTCAGAATGTGACTCAAATAGAATGAATAGAATGAGCTGTCCGAAAGTTAGAATAATAAGGTATTTGGGCTTAACATAATGACAGACACTACAAATTCATGTATATTGGTCTCCATCAAATGTAACTTATTATTATCACATTCGTTCATTTGGTTATTATTTTATAGATTCTATTTCAAAGGAATTACTTACACACTTTTTTGCTTCTTCTCCTTCTTCATCACGATTTGACAGTTTTTCATGGATAATCTATTAGAACTATACACATTAAAAGTTAATTTGTATTTTGTAAGTTCGTGTCAGTGATTTGCAATTGTTGATAATATATAGAGACTTCTTATTAAATGATTCTATAATAATCTAACCTAAAGTGAGTTATAAATCATCAACTGGTACTATGGTGTGTGTTACTTATATCAATATAAGTAGTAGATAACAATAGTCAGAAATAGGATGTCTGGCAGCAGAAGGTAGAGAAGATCGAGGAGAAAAGAACGAGAATACAAAGTAATTGGTATGGAATTGCAGGAACAATGAAGTGTGAGACGACTGACTGATATTTGCAAAAGGAACAGTCAAGTTTGAGATAATTGATTGACATTTTGCAAAGTGAGTACTCATAGTATGGTTTTCAGATTTTAATAAGATGTTCTGTAATTCGTTTGTTCAAGTATATTCGACCGTCCCCACTTGTGTTCTCGTTCACTACAATACCAATTCGAGATTTGTTGAGGTTTGTGAAGAGCAGAGAAGGTTTTTAGTTATTTTCTCAGGATTCTAATCATGCACTCATGATATACAATACAGAATGGAACTCCAGTACTCATACATTTCACAATAATAATGATATAATTGTACAGTGGAGTTAGAATAAATACAATTCATATTCTTTAATTTAATTAACCATATTTGTAATAAAACAGCTACTGACTAAAGGCATTGCATAATGATAAATCATAAAAATAGAAAGTTCAATACTCAATTTCGTAGGGATATTCAGTCGAGGGGTCGTAAATTAGGATTAAATACTATTTTTATATTCAATGGTTACCACTGATGTTCCATTTTACAGTAAAAAACAGTTGTTAAATCAAAGTGTTTTCGAAAATTTAATAAATAAAATAATGATTTAGTTGTTCGTTAATTTGTAAAATCACATAATATCATCCTATCGCTATGATCTGTGGTGGTTCGAGTCCGATACTGATATACAAGTTTCCTAAATGCGTGTCCGAACTCTCTCTCTCTCTCTCTCTCTATATATATATATATATATATATATATATATATATATATATATAGTCCTTAGTACTGGTCGAATCCCATCAACCACTTGGTAACACGGCTTAGTGACTAGAAATAGATTTCCTCAAAATTTCACGTACTGCTTACTGACTAGTGCTAATTAACGTGAAACCTTGGTTCAGGGTTCCCTGTCAAATATCTCGGATTACCTCACATGAAGCTACCGTAAATGCTGGCTCGTATATCTAAAACTTCTGTGATGTTTATGGGAAGAATTGGAGCTTAATCGAAAAGATATGATGAAAGACAATAAATAATTTTATGCATTAAGGTTCTAGCCACAATATATCCTTTTTTAGCCTAGTTTGGTGAAACAAATTTGTGAATTGAGTTTGTTCTATTTTTTCTGAAACAGACAAGGGAATGCTAACTAACTCATCAGCCACGTTTGCTCGTAGTATGCTCTGATTGATGGCAACTATGGTTTATAACGACTAATCAGATCTTGGTAACCAGTTCAACTTCTAAAAAAGGATATAATTAGTATCTCCATCTTTCAAAACGATCTGGTTATCTTAAAGATATTGAGTTGGCATTCATCTATTTACATGTTCACCTTCGATTCAGTCGTAATTTACACATATATTTAACATTTTAAAGTCCTATCCAAGTCCTATAAAGTGGTACAAAATGAGTTAACAAATGATAAAGAGAATCCAACTTTCTTTAAACCTATTCTTCACGGTAAACGACTCTCTGAAGTGACACAATAGTCTGACTAAGTTTTTCCAATAATAATTGGGAGTGGAATTCAGCACTTTCTTTTTATGCTATCTAGAAATCATCAAATGAATGCATTTAAATCTCAGTATTATCAATCAAGCTGAAACTGGAACCGAATGCCTAACACTGCTGATGCTCAACATGTTAAATACTAATCTATGGAGTTCAGATAATCACTAACTTCTTCAATGAGGATGGTATATATGGTGTATATGTTTAAATGATCTTATTATTGATATTCTGAACTGAGTTTTAACCATTTAACATGTAATATGTACAAGAAACATTAGATTGATTTACTTTTGTAAAGTTATATATTTCTCAGAACAGAAACTGGATATTTTAAGGTTATTAAAATGATTCAACTGATATTATTTCGAAGAGAATAAGAACAAATTTGTGAACAACATAACATGAATTCATTTTATCTTATTATATTGAGATCATGAACCGAGTTAATTTAGACCACCATTAAAAACATGGAATCACAGAACGACCTATTCATTCTTGTGTAGTGCAATCACCAAACATCTCCTTGATACAAGACATCAGGTCGATACTTTATAATCGTCCAAGGTGATTAATAAGCAGCCAAACTCCAATCTTCTGAAGTTTGCTGAAGTAGTTGCTATCAGAACGCCTAAAACCTGATTTATGTGTTCAAAAGGAAATGGTTATTAATCTTTCCTTGCCTTGGTGACTAATATTTCTTCGCTGTATCTTAATATTTTTTCCTTTTTCTTTAAACTCTTTCTTGCACTTATCACATCATTGAGTTTCATTCCAACTACCTTCCAAAAAAATATTTTAATCTTATTTTATCAACTGAAATCTACTCATTTTATTCCTATCAATGTTTACTTGTTTCTAGCCCTTTGAACTGTTGTCACAACGTTCTTTTATATAAGGTATATATTTACAATATTCAGTCTATTAAATTCATTTACACCCTTGCTATACTATACGAATATGTCTTCAATATAACTTCTAATCGAACTCTTTCATGTAATTTAAACACAATATGTAATTATGGTTTTAAATATCACAGGTTGTAAGCAGCTGACGAGAACCAACAAAATAAAAATGAATTCATGCTATTCTGCTAGAATGTTTGTTCTTGATCTTTTCAAAATGATAAAGGGAACTTTGTGTATGAAATAAGACTATTTATTAGTGTGCATTCACGATCTCACACATATAACTCGAATCCAGGATCTTTGGTCACTCACGTAAGTACATAACCTCAAAACCACTAACTTGGCATCCAGAGACGTTAATGTTTAACTTCAATGAACCCATGACATTGAGCGACCATCTTTTATTGTCTTCGATGAGTAACTGCTTCACAGGGGACACAGTTTAGCTCCACTTTTCACGGCCTCTTATGATTTCAGTAAGACTCAACAATCTCCATAAATCCTTACTGTCATTTTATTTTGTTTGCTTGTAACCTGCTGCTTAAAACCTGTAATATTTAAAAATCATTATTACAAAATGGGTCTAAGGAATTTAATTATAAGTTTTTATAATCACACATCAGTATAGTATAGCAATGATGCAAATAAATTTAAGAGACTAAATAAAATATTGTCAATATATGCCATGTGAGAGGACATTCTACCATAGAGCCAGGAACATGTGGTTACATAGTAAAAAAAAAACACGATGACAGTCAGTACAAGTCAAATGAGTTAAGCTCAGTTAGTTAATATGACATTACTAATCTAGAAGACAATTGAAATAAAAAGGCAATGATGTTATTAATTAAAAGAAAGATCTGTACAAAACTACAATGTAGTGAGGAAACGTTCGTGTGATCAATAAAAGGAGAAAGTTAACAATCATCTACTTTTGAACAAAAATATCAGGTTTCCTATACCGCAATGTATGGTCCTGTTACGTCCTTGATCTGTCTACCCACTTTTGGTGCTGAGGATAACTTGTCTAATCTAGATTAAGACCTTGACGCGATAGGCTGACTGGCTTAACTTTGAGGCTAGTACGCGTTAGTTCGAAGTGGGGTAGTTAGAAGAAAATTATTCTATCACTTGATTGGCTGACAACTACGCGAGTAAGAGAAGACAAGTCAAGTGGAACACTACTCGATTTATTCCCAATCCCTATCTGGTTCCCGATTTTCCAATTTCAGATCAGTGTAGAGATACATGAATAAATAAATGACTAACCCGACCACAACGTACAATAATTAGGAAACTACAATTATGTCCAAAACTGGGGATTAGCGTAGAAAATAGTGTACAAAATATTATGTTTAACTTACAATATCTTTAAAATAAAAAGGGCTATGGTAGTGAATCATACATCAAACGAAAGCTTATGATTTGTAGAATAGACTAGGGACAAAAATAAATGTAAAACAAGATCAAGTGAATGAAACTTGTACAAGAAAGTGGCTACCAAGACTCAACAACTAAGTGGATGACGCAATAGCGTTTGAAGAGAACGGTATTGGGTTCGAGTCCCAGAGTAAACATCAATTCTGGGATGTAGGTACATCCAGCTGATGAGTCCCAAATAGAACAAAACGAGCGTTCTGGATTCCACTGCCAGCCACTATCCATCTTTGCTTATGATGCTTGTAAATTAAGGCAATACGCACAGTTTGCACATATGCCAATAAGAGACTGATCAATTTCAGTCCTAAACATCAATAGGAAGATTCAAGTAAAACAATACCAAATAAAATAAATGTTAATGTTTTACAAGCTTTGAATTAACTGAAATGACGTCCCGAAAAATAGCTTCCGTAGCTTATCAAGGCTTCTTGTTTCACTGTTCATATCAGGTCCTATCTATACAAATGTACCAGGTTTTAAATAAATAACTTATAACTGATATCGCTTACTGTCCGTCTAATACACATGATCATTACATAATACTAAAGTGTTACTGTAATAAATTACCATAGGTTCATTGGTTTTCATAAAATCAATACTTTCTTAAAATCATACAAAATAAAGTTGTTTTTTTCTTCACACACATTAGTTTAGTAAAAATCACTGAAAGATGATTACAGTGTATGACACCATTAGACAGAAATCATATTTAAACAACAAAAAGTAAAAGGATCTTCTATTATGACTATTCGTATTATTATTATTATTACTATTACTGTTACTGTGCTTGCAACTAATACAAATGCACAGACAAATATACAAGTAAAAATTTACATCCAGATTCATCCAATATTGCTAAATTTGAATTATACATTTTTGTGTTCAATATGGATATACATTTATAGTTCCATAGTTTGACAGTTTAATTTAGTTTGTTTATATGTATATCTTGTTGACATGGGAAAAGAGATATAACATTATGACAGAACTGAAAATTTGATTGGTTATTTCAATGTTCAAGTTTCCTATGCCTTATCCAATCAAAACATATTGATAAACAAAGATGGATAATGGCTAGTAGTGGAATCCAGTTTGACGCGTGTTTCGTCCTACTTGGAACTCGTCAGCTAGATGTACCTGTATCTCAGAGTTAATGTTCATTCTGAGACTTAAACCCAGTACCTTTTACTTCAAATACCATTATGTTATCCACTTAGCTATCGAATCATGATAGCCACTTGCTTGTGTAATAAGGTAAAGTTGACATTCAGTTGGTGTACATTCCCATTGATATTTTAGGACTGTAATTGATCAGTCTCTTTGATTGAGATCATGAACCGACTGATGTTAGACTACCATTGGAAACGTGGAAGCACTGGACGGCCGTTTCGTCCTATTGTGGGACTCCTCAGCAGTGCGCGTCCACGAACCCAGGGCCTTCAGTCTCTATACTGATAATTAACATGTGCTCACTAGTGACTAGCTTCGTGAGGGAATTCTCGGAGTTCTAGTGAGAAGCCGTGAACAGTGGAGGGAATCCGTGTGGAGTAGAGAAATGTATCTACCTCGGTACAATGGAAGATGGTCGCTCAATTTCGCGGATTGGTTGATGTTAGACACTAACACCGTTGAATCCTGGCTGAGTGGTCCAGCAGGTTAAGTGTTCACGTGAGAGACTAAATGCTCTGGCTCGAATCCCGCGAGCGAAATCTTTGATGCGCACTGCTGAGGAGTCCCATACTATGGCGAAACGGCCGTCCAGTGCTTCCAGGTTTCCAACGGTGGTCTAACATCAGTCGATTCATGATCTCAATCAAAAACTCAACAATCTCCACAAACCCTATACTGATGATCAGTCTCTTATTGGCATATGTATGAAAATAAAAAAAATTTTCTTTTAAAATCGGATATAAATTCTTTTCTTTTTTTCATTGTTGTTTGTTTGTTTGTTATTGGTATTTAAAATAAAAGTGTTGCATATGGATAACTTTGTATATTGATTATATTGACTGTTGAATTGTTTGTGTAGTTGATGCTTCAATGTCAACTTATGATGATAACGATCATAACTATTGAATATACCATTGAATCTAGGTAAATATTATTACCGAAGAGAAAAGCTAAATGACAGTTTGTGTGATTCCAAATGTACATATAATAAGTAGACAATCTTTCATAGTCTTATTATTACTATTAGATTGAAATGATATTAAAAGTTTTAGTTATATTTTGTCTGTCAAAAGATTTCAGATATCTATCTGCTACTGTCTGGATTTCAGTAATCATTTATTTAAAAGAAGATAAATTTGAAGAAAAAAAAATTGTTTTTATTCAGTTGTCATTCATTGGTTATAAAAGAATTTGATCATTGAAATAATGTAAACTGGGATCTGGTTTGTTTTCTCCCATAGTAAGTTGTTGCTATGGGAGAGAACAAACCAGATCACAATGGAGGAAGAAATCAATAAGAAGCACTGGAAGTGGATAGGACACACATTGAGGAAAGCACCTAATTGCGTCACAATACAAGCCCTCACATGGAATCCTCAAGGTCAAAGGAAAAGAGAAAGACCAAAGAACACATTACGCTGAGAAATGGAGCTCCAGGACAGAGTGGGTTGGAGAATGCTGGTCGGCGGCCTATGCTCCATCGGGAGTAACAGGCGTAAGTAAGTAATTATGAGAGGTGAATAGACGGCTAGATTTTATTAAGTGTTACATAATAAGTGTGAGTTACTCAAATAGACTACATTCACTAATCAACATAGGATAGATCAAGCACCTGTATTTGTTATAAGTAACCTTTAGGGTATTCGTAAAATGAACCTCAAATCCTCTCCTAATTTTACTGATCAGCTGAAAGTTGGTGTTACAGGCTAAATTGATAATTAACTGGATTGAAAACGGGGCAATTAGTTAACCGTAATTCGCTACTAGTGAAGTTATGAAATCGTTGAGCCAACCACTTCTGAAGCTTTGTCATGGTTCATCCGATATCTGAATTTTAGAGACACATATACAGCCTATTAGAAACCATCCTTTTCAACGAAGACTGGATCTTGGTTTTCAGAATCTCTACATAGCCATCAAAATACAACTTATGACCATTTTTAAACATATGGCAGACGTTTCGTTGTTATGTTTTGAGACCGTAATCTATATCATGTGCTAAATTTATCAGGAAGAGTTCTGATTATTGACTAGTAACCATCTAAGTACTGATTGACATATACACAACCAAGATATTACTGCCTATTTATTCTCAAGCTACTTCTAAGCCAGTGGCCAATCAGAGAACAAATATACACAGGATATTATTACTCTGTTGTATTCAATTCACTTACAACTCATAGCGTATGTAACAATATAGAGTAAAAATCTTGACCACACATTAAAATAATTCGGAAGTTACAATAACGACATAAGATGAATAGGACTGAGTAATAGGTTCATAATAAATTAACAATATAACATATAACAACAGTTTATGCATTCAATAAAACCTAACAAATAAGAAAAATATTAAACACTAATTTAAGTATTTAATAATTAATGAGAAAAATTATAAATAATAACTTTAAAAGTTCAACTTTTCCTATACTCTACCTATTATAAAATTTATATGAATAAAAACTAGTCGACAATAGAATGTAATGATTTCAACAGTTGAAATCATGAGTCAATTGAAGCTAGACCACAATGGAAAACCCTGAAGCAGTGGAAGGCCGTTCCATCATAGTATAGGACTCCTCTGAAGTGCACATTCGTGGTCCTGAATGCATGACTCGAACCCAGGATCAACTGAAGTTAGACAATAATGCCGTTGGTTGCCGGCTCAGTGGTTAGAGGTTAAGAGTTCATACTTGAGACCAAAGCCCCTGAGTTCGAGTTTTACATTCTTGATCGTTGATATACACCACTGGGGGGGATTATACTGGGTCGAAACGCCCGTCCAATGTTTTCAGGTTTTTAATGGTCGTCTATTTTAGTTCGACTCATGATTTCAGCTATTTCGGTATCGTAATAAATGATGGGACAATATTCGATCTTGTTGAGGATTACCATTCGTCGAATAACTATAAATACAACAGTAAAACTGTGTTTTCTTTTATTAAATGATATAACCGAGAAAAAAGTATTTCTTAATTGAAATATCTTTATTTTGTTGAATACTTAAAATGGCTTTTACTCAAAACAAATCTGTCTTTTTTATTGTTGAAAGGAGTTGAATCTTTTGAATCTCTATATAACATTCATTCAAATTCAGATTCATACACTTTTGTTAATTATTACTTATAGTTATATATAATATACCCTTGTGGATCAGGGTAATTTTACATTGATTTTTAGAAGAACCGGACACCATTCAGACTTTCACGTGACAACCCGAATAGTACAGCTCAATACCGTTTCTCAGGATATCCAGACACTACTCAGACCTAAAATTTGTAGCCGAAATAGTATGGCTGAATCCTATTTCCAGGAGAACCATACACTATCCAAGCTTAAACTTTATAACCCGAGCAATACAACTCACGCTTCACAGGAGAACCAGAACGCTATAATCTGAATGGTATAGCTCAATCCTATGACATAACCATACAGGTACAAATCACCCTGTTGGACTATTCACATCATTCATATATACATTCACATCACATGTAATAATGATTCCGATCATTGATCTTATCAATCAATTATTCACAACATGAACAGATCATAGTTGACCTATTCAATTTTAAATCTTTGTATAATATTCATTGAAATTTAGATTCCTACATTTTTTTTTTATTAATTTTACTTATAGTTAATAAGTTTTACTTTATGGGTTTTATTTTCATTTAATGTTCAATTATTAAATACAATAAGACGGAATAATTGAAAACTACATTTCTTTTCTCTTTTTTTTTGTTTTTTTTTTATTTTTTACTTTGCATTAATTCGAAAAATTAAGGGATAATTTCCGTTCATAATGTGATTGGTCAATAATAATTTATACTTAATTGATGGGATGTAATATATAAATATCCTTTTTTATTTTACCTGGAATTTCATTTTATGTCGGCATAGATCTTTTCAGGCATATCATGATATTATTCAAGATGAGCATAGTATATTTCTTAGATAGATGAAATGATAGATGATCAGTATTTATTGACTATAAAGTCGGTAAATAATGATTTAATTGGACAATTCAATGATAGTATCAGTAATAGTTAACATTACATAATGATTATTTAAGATTCAATGTTAATCGGTTATATGGAAACATATGACAAACTATTTACTTCTAATTAAACTATACAAGATAAAAGACTTTAAATCAAGCCTTATTATTATAATTTGAATGATAATTAGTGATGAGGTTAATGAGCCTAGATTTGTCTCATTGTCGATTTATTGACTATCTTATTCAGACTGAAATCTGCCATCAAACATTTCAAATGTCATAGTGTTATTCATTATCTTACTGAGATATAGATCTAAGTACTAATCACTCTGGGAAATCTAATTGACTTGTTAATGAAAACGAGATTAAAGTGTTGCTTCATAATGTTTATCATACTATTTTAGTCAGTTGAATTTAACGTAAACCTGGGACATGTTTACATTGGTTTAAGTTGCCATACTCTATTAAGGTGAAATTATCGGGGGCAAATCCAAGAGTAACAATGTTGTCTTTATGTCCGGCTAGTTATCACGTGATTTATCTACCATACAAAATACGACGTATACAATCTTCTCATTGTTCCAAACCAGTGACTTTCGACCGGTATGAGCAGCCTAGCTTCTTTATTGGTCCTATGTCCGCCTGGCCCGTCCACTTGAGTTCAGAACACGAATACCAGCTTCCACTATGCTAATCATATATTTCAAACATACTGGGTTAATATATCAAATAAACAGACGGCAACGCACCATAAAATAGGAAATAAAATCTGTACACAATAAAGCCAAAAAGTGGCTGTGAACGTGGGAGTCAATAGTGAATAAACTGAACATAGCTTAAGAACAATAAATCGTACAATAATCATCTATAAGTCAAAATAAAGCTTATAACATAGAGAATATAGATATACATAATCTAGTTACTAAATATTTATACCATAAGAATATATAAATAATATTAGTCCATTAATAGGTCTCAGACGTTACTCGTAATGTAATCTTCACTAGGATGTAACAAACAATATCAATCGTAATAGAAAAAACTAAAAGAAGAAAATATAAATCAGTGAAATAATGAAAAGGATTTAGAATGTAATAGAAGACAAAAAGCGAATACATTTACGCCATTGCTAATAGTTTTGAGGCAGTCGACCTGAAGTCTCTAACTATTTGTTACGATAATCATGCAAACTTCAATCAGTTCATCTGAATCTACCTACATGGCTCATATTATTTAATGAAACTTTATTCATTTTTTAAAGTCTGTGAACACTATCACATATATTCATTGTTAGAAATACTAAAATTATTGGATCAGTCTAATGAGTAGTAATATTACTTATTTTGGTGAAAATTGTATCGGATTATATTACGAAGAAACCATTCATTCCTAAACCATATATTCACCTCTTGAGTTATTATTAACCAATACAATATTCTAGTTTGAAATATTCAGTACTGTACTAAAAGAAAATACATCGGATTTATATACTGTTACAGTTAGTAATGATCAACACACAGCTAAGAACATATTATTATTATTATTATTAATGGGTTAATTCACTATTATATTTTTGGTACAATATAGAGTTCTCAGCACAAAGTAATTTCAGCAAGTTTATTTTTCTTATTTTCTTGATCGATCTTGACGATAAATATTGAGTGATCACCAGTTTATATGTTAGCAATTCATGAATTGACCTCTAAATAATATTCATTCTTTTCAATGCATATTGCCAGTCACCACGATATTTCGCAGCTTGTACAAATTAAGGTGGTAAACTGTTCATAAAAGCGTCTGAAGTAGGTTATGAGATCAATAGACATAATGATGTTTTAAAATAAATAAAAACAGATAACATGATGAAATATCTTGGTGGTAAGAATGGGTGGCTCAGGTATTCAAACAATTCGCCTATTGTGTTGACTAATTTGCATAACAAAATGAGCTCAAAAAGACGAATCACAAGAAAGATCGAGATAATGTGATATTACTGATAGTGAAAAAGAACAAAATGAAAAGGTGTGCATCATTTAATAGTAGAACTCAAGATCTAGAAGATGGTAAGTGACTGCATTCGCACCGGTGTTGTTGATTTTGTGTCGTCTAACTAAACATCTCTTACCACTGTTAGAGGACCAAATCCACTAAAGTAATTCAGACTAGTGGTTAATGCATTTGGGAAATGATGCCACATTTTAATTTAGCCATCCCTAGATTTTCTCCGACTCATCCCTATATCAGTAACCGAGGTAGGCAGTGACTAGACACACGGAACACATGTTACAACCATTTTATTCAATGATTCACTACCTCATTAACCAACTTGTCTTATTTATCTATTACCCTCTTCTTAGCTCCAACATTGCTCACTCGATTGTTCTACTATACGTGAACAATGTTTCGAAGACATCTTTGATTAAAAATCCTACAATAGAATAATACACAGTAGACTGATACACAGTATACACGTTATTTGGTTGCTAGCTGGATATCTTGGTTAAGACACAGGTAACCCATTTAGACATATAGCATTAATTATTAGTTAATAATCAATTAATAACACCTGTGCATTTGATGAAATAGCTTCTTGATAAGAGAATTATCATAGTAACACTTTTCCCCCAGACATTTCCATTATCATTTCTCGTTATACGATATTGATTAATTAAGTATTATCTATTTCAACATACCTTAAATTTTTTTTAATATTATAGATTTATGTGTTTTGATTTTGCATGAATTAATAAAGCTGATTAAACCAACTTAGTTACTATATAAATGTTCACAATCGATAGGCTTAAATACAACTCATGTGATCACTGATAAGATGAGCATGGATTTAACCGATTCGAGGGTAAATGACATACAAAATTGATTTTTTTTGTTGAAACATCTTTCGAATGTAATCAAACCTTTATAAAAGTAATGATATAACTTAGTAAATCAATTAAATATATTAGTTAGGGATGGTTGTTTTTCTTTAATGATATTGTAATTGTGTTCAAAAAAGTAAATGAATGATCAATTGATGCCAAGTGTTAGTTAGTTTAATGCATAAAAATTTAACTATGAATCAGTGTGTAAATCATATAACAATCGGTATTATTCAAATATTATTTTAATCTATCTTGGAATTATCGAAAGGGGTTAAGTGGAGATTGTAGTAATTTCAATAGTTGAAATCATGAGTCAATTAAAGTTGGACCATCATGGAAAACTTGGACGAACTGGATGGCCATTTCATCCTATTGTGAGACTCCTCAGCAGTGCGCATCCAAGACCCCCACCGCGAAATTCGAACCCAGGACCTATCAGTCTCGCGCGTGAGTGCTTAACCATTAGACCACTGAGCCGACATCCAACGGTGTTAATGTTTAACTTCAAACCCCTTCTGATAATAATCATCTGCTCACTAGTGACTGACTTCAAGAGACACTCCTGAAGTTCTAGTGGGAAGCCGTGACCAATGTGGAGTTCAACCAGGTCTGTTGTGAGATATCAGCTACCTAAAGACAAAGGTGACGATATAGTATTTTGGAGTTGTCAAAAAAATCTTCACTTACTATTTTTCTCCTATTAAATTATCAAATGGATTCAGCAGTAACGACATTACAGCATTATAACATTAAGAAGAAACTAGTTAGATACATTATATATTTTAGATCTGCAAAATGCCATAGTACAACATAACAACATCAGTAGATCTTAATATGTATATAACAAGATCATTTTTAAAAGGATGCTGAACATTAAACTCATTAGTTAACTGTATATTAGATTTATGAACAGTAAAAGGTAGTAGCAATTATTTATTAATTTATTTGAATACATAAATAGTGGTACAAATGGGTACCGAATACAATATACGCCACACAAGTTACTTAATTTGTGTGTGGGCTGTGATACTGCCCGGGTGCCCAGACCGAAGCAAGAGCCTTCGACTTGAAGGTCTGATCCGCGAAGCAGTGGAGTAGAAAATAGTTTACCGTTTAGAATCTTTTTTTAAAAAAGCAATATGAATTGACTGATTTATGAAGATACATAGTAAACAAGCATACAAGTTAATTTTCCCTAAACTAGTTTTTGTGATTGCGTTTACATGCCATTTCTTAACACCATACTATACATATACAAATCCAGTCTATAACCGATTTCTATTTTCACAATAGAAGTTAGACATTAACACCGCTGGATGCCGGCCAGCTCAGTGGTCTAATGGTTAAGCGCTTGTGCGCGAGACTGGAAGGTCCTGGACTCGAATCTCACAGGTGAGGGCTGAATCGTGGATGCACACTGCTGAGAAATTCTACAATAGGAGGAAGTGGCCGTCCAGTGCTTCCGGGTTTTCCATGGTGGTCCAGCTTCAAATGATTCACGATTTCAACTATTGAAATATACATAATTTTTTTGCGCCATTTACTCTAACATTTAATAAATCAGTGTCCTTATCCCTGTGAATATAATCCATCAATAGAAGAAAACAATATCAAATTGTAATTGTAGATGCAGACGTAAAAGCGAGGATTGGCAAAGCAAGGACAGCATTCCTACAATTGAAGAACATATGGAACTCAAAACAACTTTCAACCAATATCAAAGTCACAATCTTCAATACGAATGTCATGGCAGTTCTACTGTACGGAGCTGAAACTTGGAGAGCTACTACAACTACCATCAATAAGGTATAACTATCTATAAATAGTTGTCTATGCAAAATACTCAACATCCATTGGCTGGATACCATCAATTACAGCCTACTGTGGGAGAGGACAAATCGACTACCAGCTGAAAAGTAAACTAGGAAAAGACGTTGAAAATGAATTGAACATACATTACGAAATCGCCAAACTTCACCACGCAATAAGCGCCGACTTGGGATCCTGAAGGGAAGCGGAAAAGTAGAAGACCGAAGAATACATTACGTTGGGAAGTGGAATCACATATGAAAAGAGTGAATAACAACTGGAAAGAGCTGGAAGCGATTGCCTATGATAGGGTTAAATGGAGAATGCTGATGAGCGGCCTATGCTTTTTCAAAAGGAGTAACAGGCGTAAGTAAGTAAGTAAGTAATTGTAGAAATAGTGAAATTATTGATTAATTACAAGTCAAACAAATTTCAAGGTTGTTCATTTGATATTTTTTTTCTTTTTTTTTTAAGAAAAACAATATTCAGGAAAAACTTTTAACACAATTTCTTATAAAGGGAACTATCCTTTATTTGTCTGTTATTAATAGTACTTTATAAAATACCGAAAATAAAATAAAAATCTTTCTACATTCATTCAGTCATGGATACATATCTGTAATCATATTTGTTACTATGTGTTTTAATGTAAAGAAAATTTTCTTTTCTTTTTTTTTTAGAAAAAAACGGAATGAATGTTTGTGCATGTATAGGTCCATTGAACAAATAAATAAACAAACGAATAGTTGTATGTTAAAACACTGAAAAATTTGACATTTTCAAATAAGATATTAATGACAGAAATGTTGTTCTTTTATTCTGTTCATGTCTTTAGGTTTCATATGAACTATGAAATGAATAAAAAGAAGAAAAAGAACAAGAAACTCTACATACTAAATGAAATTGACATAAAGTATTAAATTAGAAAGAAAAAAACAATCTCTTTTTCAAGAATGTATGAATTATGATCACCAGTGGAATTCATTAAGTATGTTTCATCTTGTTTGGACCTCATCAACTGAATGTATTTGTAAACTACTTTTGATGTGTCCTATTAAAACTTATTCACAGTGTTATTCTTTTGAAATATCTATACATTACCTACTAAATGTTATAATTTGTGGCCTTGTGCTCTATTATTATATAACGTAATGATACCGTCAATTAGAAAACAGTGAATTATCGATCGGATCAATGATGTCTAAAACTCGTACGAGCAGTCTCCAGTTCTTATCGGTCCTTCTTTCTGTTTAGCATTGACTGTTGAGTTCAGAACACAAATCTCAGTCTCCATGAAATGAATCATTTATTGCAAACATATCTGTTTTGTATACAAACTAAACAGACCACATTACACCAAAAAAATATATAATAACATTTGTACAAGATCTAGCCAAAAGTATCTGTGAATGTAGGAGACCATAATTGATAGACTGGGTATAACTTAAGAATAGTAGACCGTATAATAATAGTTCGTAGGTCAAAATAAAGCTTATACTAAGAGGAACACGAATATGAATAGTTTAGTTACTTAACAGTTATATAATAAAATTATATGTATAGTATTAGTCCAGAAATAGATTCCAACAGTTACCATTTATTATTCGTATCGGGATATAACACTAACACTTTCAGTTCAGATAGTCACCAACTTATCCAATCTGATTAATCCTTATATTATTACTAGTAGAATTATTGTGTGGGTTACTTATATCCACACAAGTAGTATATAATGGTGGTCAGGCATATAGTATATTTCAGTAGAAAGTCGGTGATGAAAGAACGGGAACAGAACGCAATTGGTATGAAAACGCATAAACAATGAAATCTGAGACAATGAATTGATGTTTGCAACAGGTACAGTTAAGTTTGAGATGATGGATTGATATTTTGCAAATTATCGATTTCATATATGCTTCTCAGATTTGATTGAGATGCTTTTTAATTATGTACTTAATTACATTCGATTTTCCCGACTGGTGTTCTTGTTCACTACAGTATGAATTTGAGTTTATTGAGTTTTGTTATTCATGACTGAAATTTAATCTTTTTTTCGTTTTGGTCGGCATTTGTGCAACCTGAATGGATTGCCTGGATAAAGTCGTTTTGTTACAAGTGTTTAGAATGGATAGATTGTAGCTAGTGGTTGACGTGTCCTATGACCCATCAATTATAACGTGACAAAATCGCAATTTAAAACAGTGACTTATATGGCCTTGTCTCTGTGCTAAACTAATTATATATATATATATATATAGTTATCAAAAGTTACCCATAATTTAATCTTCTTCAGACATAACAGTGATGACATCCAGAATTGATCCAAATTAAGTCTTGAATATTAACAATCGGATTATTGAAACCTGTATTAATGATGAAAATGCTTTCATACTGTCATTTTATTTTGTTTGCTGCTCGGATACATCATACTGTACCCATCAAACTGATTTCTCTATTCGTTTCACGTTTAATAATCATAATAATAATATGCTCTTGTTGATAGTTAAATCTTTTCTTACTGATTCCCGTCTTCTTATCAGAAAAATATAATGTCACTGAATATTATATTGATTGTTACATTGGAATTACTGATATGAGACTGATTTAAATCAGTTTGTATGGGAGTGTTATGCTTGCACTTCTTATGTACATGCATATATATATATATATATATATATATATATATATATATATATATATGCATACAGATTAACTTACAAGATGAAATTCCTTCTTACATTACGATTTGTCTCGACTTTTGCTTCTTATAAGTTGACATATATAGGTTCCCATGTTTTCATCTCTATGTGTATATTTGTGTGTGCCCAGATTTTTCAAACGAAATATATCGATGTAACACATACTATGGTATATTATTTATGAATACTGGACATTTACTTTGAAAAACTGAATATTTATTTTTGTATGCGTGTTTTAGTACTATCAAATGAATTTAAATGAAATAAGTGAAACTTTAACTATCATAGGTATCATTATCAAGGTTTGACTTGATAATTTCAGAATAAATTGAGTATTGGATAGTTTGTTATAAATAAATATAATGATATATTTGTAGAAATCTCAATGAGTAGAAAAATTAAATTTTCTGACGTTTCGTGACTTAATTTAAGCCACTTCTTCAGAGGATAAGTAACCAAATCGAAATTAATATCAGATAGGTTTTGTGAATATTATAGTAATTTCAATGGTTAAGATCATGAGTCAGTTGAAGCTAGACCACCATGGAAAACCTGGAAGCACTGGATGGCCATTTCGTCCTATTGTGGGACTACTCAGCAGTGCGAATCCACGACCTCGCCCCCTGCGACATTCGAACCAAGGACCTACTGGTTTCGCGAGCAAGCACTTAACCACTAGACCACTGAGCCGGCATCCAACGGTGTTAATGTCTAACTTCAACTAATCCACGAAATTGAGCGACACATCTACCATTGTCTTCAGTGAGTTACTATCTCACAACAGACCTGGTTGAACTCCACTGGTCACTACTTCTCACTAGAACTTCAGGAGTGTCTCTTGAAACCAGTCACTAGTGAGCATATTTTGATTAATATTAGATGGGTTTTGCGGATATTATAGTAATTTCAATTGTTAAGATCATGAGTCAGTGTGTCGCTCAATTTCGTGGATTAGTTGAAGTTAGACATTAACACCGTTGGATGCCGGCTCAGTGGTCTAGTGGTTAAGTGCTTGCTCGCGAAACCAGTAGGTCCTTGGTTCGAATGTCGCAGGGGGCGAGGTCGTGGATTCGCACTGTCGAGGAGTCCCACAATAGGACGAAACGGCCCTCCAGTGCTTCCAGGTTTTCCATGGTGGTCTAGCTTCAACTGACTCATGATCTTAACCGTTGAAAATCAAAATTAATCCGAGTTTAAATAGCATAAAGGAATAACATAAGAATATTATGTGCGATCAATCGAAAAACAGGTCGGAATAACTTTATGTGATATCATTTCGGTCAAGGTTAGTTATAAGCGATATGTATGTAAATGTTGTGTGTGCAGGGTAAGAGATAAAAAATGTGACTTTTGTGATGAGATAGGATAGATTTTAATTTGTATGTACGATAATAGTGTGAAACGTGAATAATATCAGACATGTTAGCGTGGATAGATGGATAGTGAGACCTAATTTTATTCAACTTTCATGTTGTAATCAGTGGAATTTAAGGTGCTTATTTATTCTTCTCGAAGCCATATACTTTAAAAGTAGTAAACTCCAGTGAAATACATCTACCATAAAACATTCATTAACTTTTAAAGATCATTGATTTCTGAACGAGTGTTATGTATAACAGGAGATTCATTTCAACCGAAAAAACATGTAAAACGACTAACTTTATCTTTGTAAAGTTAATCTCATTTTTTTTCTAAACAATGTTAAAAAAATCATAGCAAGACAGCCTCTAACTTCTATTCTGAGCCATGTTTGACAATGTCTTGGGCTAGTGATTTATGTTATATTTCGGATTCCAACCAGGAAGTCACGATGAGCCGGGAGATACCGGTTCTATACAGCGTTTTTTCATATCCTAAAGTCATGGCATAAACTGTTCATCACTCCGACTTTTCCAACCATTCTCAGAGCCGGGAAGTAATGGGTGATGTGCAGGTAGTTGGGGTAACGTTCCCAGCACATATCCAGGCCACCAAACTCGGTGTTTAAAGATGTTGACACTGATTGGCTTACATTGACAAACTTCAGCATTATTAACATGATGTTATTACTGGATGTTAGCAATCTTTCGGAGACAACGATGGTTGAATATAGAGAGTCACCAAATATCCTAAACTTTGTGACATTATTAATCTCGGACTTAACTTGGTTACGTTAATATACTTTCAACTTGGTTGTAGTTATTCACTCGCTAGTTTATTATATTCAAAATAATTGTACTGATTCAGTCATCAATGATCAGTTTGTAGTTCCACTGTATGTACAAAATGGTAAATGAACGTGATCCAGTTGAGGAAAATGCTTTTTTTAATCGTTTTACCTGTCTACGTTTCCAGCATATATTGAAGTTACTAACGGAGGGATTGTGAAATTGATAGATTTTCATAGTTTACATAATGAACTGACCTTAATTATATAACCATGGAAGACCAATAATCACGGGATAGCTATTTCTTACTAATATAAAGGTTTCTGGTAAAGTTATGGATGTTTACGAATGAGAAATCTCATGCGAAGACGATACATTTATCTAAAGTTACCTAACTGTTATTAGTTATCTAACTAAGAATTATTCGTGATGTGAATAAAGAAATGTATATTATGGTGTTTACTTTTATTTAATATTCATCAATCATATTCACACGCTGTTGTTGACGAACAATGTGCATTAATATAAAATCTTTGAACGTTATGAACTAGTCATTCATAACCATCAACATAGTTAGAAAGGAAGAATTTAGTGAAAAAATATGTGGCATACGGACGGCCTTGAGTTGGCCAATCAAAACTAAGATAACATCTCGTGTATTTTGCGCGAAATTTAAAGTGCAGTGAAAGATAACTTGTATATTTTTATCATTTAAGTGAAAATTGTCAATAGTTGATTTTTAAGATACTTGGAATCAATAAAAATATCTGTTATGAAACCAAAAAATCAACTTAAGATGATGCTTAAGCTAAACTACACAAAGAAATACCTACTCTCTAAGACAAGTTATGTGTTAAAGCACCTGATGTGATTCAATGTGTAGTCAAAAGTGTTAAATGAAGCTAGATAATATTCTCGCTTTCTAATTGTTACCCTAAATCTAAACCCTAAGTTTCGTAAGTTTATAAACAAAAAGATGATAAAGCATTGCATTATAGCTGATATCAGTTCGTATTAAAAACCTTGACTTTAATTTGTAAATCTAACTTAAAACTCCAGCCTAACTTTAAATGTTTACTCCTACCATTCTTTTTTTATATTCTGATGTTAGTTGGTAACAAAAAACTCTATATGATGATAACTTTAATTCTTGACAATACTCTGACTTTTAATATGTAAATTTGACCTTTTTTCTCATATTACAAGGAATAATTTGACATGTAAGGATTAATTATTCAGATCAAAGCATAAATTTTACTGTTATTCTATTGATTTTTAGTGACCAGAGATCTGACTCCAATTAGATCATATGAATGATTATTATCGAAATATATATGAATTTCGAATACATATATTTTGTATATTCATTGATCTGGATAAGTAATTCAATCGACGAAACGAAAGAAGCGAGTGAAGAGAGCAGGGCGAAATGACACTCGGTGGAAAAGGCGTGTGAGCCAACTCTATTTAGTCAAGAGTCAATCACTATTTATAATCATACAAAAATAAGCTACAGACATGTGATGAGTGTGATAAAAGATATATATACACACATGCACATATAGAAACAGTCATGGTTGATAAGTGAATAACTAACAAGGTGTAAACGTGACTCAAATGGATAAATTAGTCTATCCGAAAGCTAGAATAAGTTGTATGGGATCAACATAGCAACCGGCACTACAGCTTTTGATTATTAATTAGCCAGTATTTCTTGATTAGTTGACAAGTCACCTAAGGTCATTAGTATTAGTATACTTTTGCCGTGAATTTTTCTTAATATCATTGAGGTGGTTATACTTCATGAATTATCCAAGTTATTCTGATTAGTTGTAACCATTTTTAATCAATCTACACAGATGATGACTGAATAGAGAGAGTTTAATATTTGAAAAAATAACCCAACTGATTAATAGATCAAATTGTTTTGATTTTATTTTGTACATTGTAATTGTAATGTATAATTACTTCCTGTAGTTGATAACAAATAAATACAAAAACAGATAAGCAAATTAACATTCATTAAAACTAGTAGATCTTTTCTAAGATCGAATTGTTAGTTTTAATTCATGTTGATTTATAGTCAATGTTAATTTGATTGTTAATGTATTTTATAATAAAAATCTCATTACTGACACTTGTTTATTAGAATTATTAGTTGGAATCATGAGTCAATTAAAGCTTGACCATTATGGGAGGAGTCCCATAATAGGACGAAACAGCCGTCTAATACTTCAATGGTTTAGCTTCAATTGATTCATGGTTTCAACAAAACCCCTTCTGATATTAGAATCATTACAAATAAAATGGATGAGTTCAGTAATTAGTTTAAATAAATTGTAGAATATGATATGATATTGGGTTTAATGGTATAATAATATTGTTTCAATTTTCAATCAAGTTGATAACAAACAATTGTAATTTACAGTGGATAATATTGAATGATATTCGCTAGACAACAATTAATAATCAAAGAGCCCTGAATTATTATATCCATGTATGAAAGTATCAAATAAATACTTATCTAAGTCTTCATCAGGAGTGTTATTTTAAGCTCTTAAGGAATGCATATTAGATTTAATCGATTAGTGTGGCAGCCATTGTTTCACATTTTCACTTTCAGTCAATTCATGTTAACAGGTGACCAACATTCGTTATCATTGATGTTGTTTATCTAATACTAGGCATAGCTAAACTTTATCAGTCATAACATCTTGATCAAGTTTTAGGAATTAATTCAGGAGTAAGACGCTGGTATGTACATGATTAATTATAGAATATAAAGTTTAAGTAGATCGTTTTATGACGGTGAACTCAATAAATTAATTTCTGATTAATATAAAACGTTTCAGTGCTGATCTCAAGTATTTCATATTCATTAACTATGAAATATTATGGAATGGTTAATTTGATAGAATCTATTAACTAAATATTCTATTGAAGAATGTATCTGTATTAGTTAGGCGATAAAGATTAAATTTAGAGTATGAAGTGTTTAGATTTAAGAGTAAAGCATAATATAACGGTTTTACGTGTTGATAAGTGCTGAGCACATTGTTAAAAAATTGTTGGGGATGCTAGATCACCAGAAATCACTTAGTAAATGTTTTATTTTGGAAATTCGAATTTCTTGTTTTCGCGTCAAAAACACCCGTTTTTACCATCAGGTTGTATTTCTTATTGAAAAGGAGCCTAAATGTCACTGATTCGTTCCCTGTTTGAATATACTATTTTTTTATGTTTCACAAAGACATTTTTATGCTGTATATATACTCTTGAGTTGTATGCTTGTTGTTGTTTGTGCTTCTGGGTGCTGTGAAATATACCTCCCTTTAGTTAACAGGACTGGGACACATAGAAATGGTTTAGCTTGTCTTGTTGTTGTGTCGCTGATTCTTAGTTCCGTTTGCCGATTTTAGGCAATCATGTAATCTCTTCAAACATAGGAAAAAGATATCCAATCTCCTACATAGTTCACTTAGTCGAGTTTCCTCACTTTGTAAATTTATTATACATTGGAAAATGATCGAAAGCATTTCAACTACCTATTTTTAGTTAACCTCAGACATTGGATAAAGAGTTGTGCAAAGTTAGACATTAGCACCGTTAGATTCTAGCTCAGTGCGCGAGATCGAAGGTCTTAGATACGAGTCTCGTGAGTAGGAACGTGGATACACACTGCTGAGGAGTCCTATACTACGATGAAATGACCGTCCAGTTTATTCACATTTTCAGTGGTAGTCTAACTTAGGTCAACTGTGGAATAATCACTCATGAGTAATTTACATGGTTTACCTAAATCTTGCACTAATTTGGATATCTATGTAGTTTGATTTACATAAATTACAAGTCTAACGTATCAAAGCATAAGAAAATATAATCCTAGAAAAATTTGGATTGCTCCTTGATATAATATTTCTTCTAACTTTCCATGATACATAATTCAGAAGAAAATTAAACGTCAAGTATTCTCAAAAAATCTATGTTAGTTACATTTAAAATATTGTGAAAGTATTGCGAGGAGGCTCACATAGTTTGAACTTTCAACTGTTAATTAAGTCTTATAATTATGAAAAGTCCTGTTATCAAATATCCCATGCTCGAATAAAACATTAAGATTCATTGTCTGAATCCTGTTTTAATAGTTATTTAATAGTTATTATTATAGGGTGTTTGAGGTGATTATTGGCTTTTATGATTCACATTATGTACTGATCTTAACTAGGCATTCAATAAAGGTCATGAACCAACGTTAGGGCATTTCATCCTAGAGTGGAACTCATCAGCAGTGCTTACCAATGACTTCCCTAGAAAAATTGTGTCTTGTTTTATGTGGTTGCTCTTTAGACTATCCAATGATGTGGACGTTTAAGTCTAACTGTTTTCGAACATTTAGTAACTTAAGCTATGTAATTCAACCATCTTCACCAAATTACCATGGTAATAACTAGTGAATAATCTCTAGAGATAATTTCAAGAGTTCCTGTAAAACAACTTGATCAATGAAGTTAAACCATATTGTGTGCTAGACAATTTCACTAGGAGATGGTTGGTTATTATAGTGAATCGATTGACGTTTGACATGTAAACCATTGAATGTTGACTCGATGGTCTAGAAGTTAAATGTTCACCGTAATATTCAAAGTTCTTCGGTTGAATTATCATAGAACTAATTAATACATACTGCTAAAAGTTATTTAACAAAAACCAATCACATAGTTTACAAACTATGCGATAATTAATACGGATCCATGAGTTTTTATTTTTATTGTCCATATTAATATTTATCGATGATCTTCACTTTTTTTTAAACAAATTAAATCTCTTTACTTACATCTACTATAATTAAAAATATCATCATCAATGTTCTTCTACAATCAAAGACTAACTATTCGTTAAAAGAATTTACGAATAAAACTGCTGACAACTTGATATATGAAACATTAAGGATACTCTTTTTTTCTCCTGTTTTGCTCTCCTTCTGTTTATAATGGTGTCTCTCTCTGTGTATATGTATGTATGTATGTATGTATGCATTTACATTTACTAGTGTTTGTGCATATCTGTCTGTGCAACTGTGCAACATGTCATAATGTCTACCATCTTAACAAAATGAAATATTATTTTAATATTTCGTGCATAATGTAATAAAGAGAGAGAGAGAGAGAGAGAGAGAAAGGAAAGAAAGAAAACCATATAAACACACCAATCATTCGTTCGTTCCTTTCGTTTTTGTTTTCTTCAATATGAATATGACAAATACTAAGGTAACTACTTGTTGTTTTTTTCTTCAATGCTAGTTATCTGTCTACTGACTTACGCGCATAAATTTATCTTTCATTGTACCAATGTAATACTTTATGACGTGAAGAATGAAATGATGTCTTTAAAGCTATCAATTAAAAAAAACTATATGTATATATATGATCGAGTTTAACTTCTAGATCCCCTTTAAATGCAAGTTGTTGCTTCAAGACTGGCCTGCGTCAACACCTGAACTAAGGATAGGGAGTGAAGTAGTCGAACGCGTTGACAACTTCACTTATCTTGGAAGTCTGATCAGCCCTAATAGGTTGGTGTTTGACGAAATCTCTGTACGGGTTTGAAAAGCTCGTTTGGCTTTTTCCAAGTTACATCACCCATGGCTCAGGCGAGATATCTGCCTATCAATTAAGGGACAAGTATACTGCCCGGCAGTTCGTTCTGTTCTACTTTACAGCCGCGAAACGTGGTCATAAAGAGTAGGAGATACTCGTAAGCTACAAGTATTTGACCACAGATGTCATGGAAATATAACTCGCATCTGCTGGGATCACCAGATAAGTAATAGTAAGGTTAGGCTCAGGATATTAGGGAATGATGGTAAATCAGTTGATGAAGTTGTGAATCCTCATCGACTGAGATGGTTGGGCCACGTGTTACACATGCCTGAACACCGATTACTATTGTTGGGGAAGTCAGGGGCAGCCAAATCAAAACGTGGCATCAGTGCTTGAAGTCACTAACTTCTGGTCTGAGCCATGTTGGTAGATGCAGACTACATGGTTGGGGTCCGCGTGACTATCGTAACCAATGGTTGGAGACACTTGGTGGAGACAAGGAGACACCAAATACATATGCGCCAGGCATTTCATTTGATATGTGTGAATGCTGTGATACTGCCCGGGTACCCAAACCGAAGCAGGTGGTTTTCTTAGGCGGCCACACCCCGATCCTTCGACCCGAAGGTCTGATCCACAATGCAGTGGAGCATCGTAAGGTGATGCAGTCACATGGTAGCCGGTGACCAACGATTTGTTCATACGCTATTTGTTCCTTCAGGATACTGGAGCCCAGGTGCACCATTGGTTTGGGATCCGGTTGTAGCGCCGGATATTCGCTTTTCGTCCTCTCATTTTTGTAGGACTTCCTTGTCAGAGGCTATATACGTATGGCCACGTGAGAGTATTTCAAGAGGGAGAGCGGACTCTCCCCCTTCTCGGCCATACCAGGGCATTTGGTGACATTGCTCGGAATCGACCACAATAGAATAGGTGTATACACTCCCTGTCTTCATTTAAACTATGAGATTAAAATTGCTTCATATCTTTCTTTCTACGAACTAACTCTTTCTTTCTGTTCTGTGTCCTTATGTGCAATCTTTCTTGTATATATTACCATCATTGCATTAAATACTTCTATGAATTTGGTGTTGATCTTGTTGTGTTAATGAGGTATGGCAACTTGAATCGATGCATATATGTACCTGGTTCTACGTTGTAGCTGACTGACTGACTTTAGATCCCAATAGAGAAGTACTGTTTATTTTAAAAATAATTATTTAATGTGCAATCTATCTTGCATTAGACATTGAATATCTATTTAATATGAGATCATCGTATTCACACACTTATTTTCTTCTCATTTTTAATTAGGAAATGTTGAGGGTTAATTAATGAAGACGGTTATTTACGGTATTATTTTCTAGGCTTTCTTTCATGTCTAGTACGTAAATATAATTGGTTTCCCATAAATTTCATTTAAAAGAAACACGTTTAATATGTATTTTCTTTAGTTAGAAATTGAACATTGATGGATTATGTGCAAATGAAGTATTCGATGCATGGTTTTTATATTTTACTTAAGTACATTGCCTTTTGTTTACTAGTGACTAGGCAATGATCGAAGTTCTGGTGATAAGTCATGAATAGTAGGCTAATCCGTGATGGGTGTGAGGCAGCTGTCCACTGAAGAATACTAAAGACAGTCACGCAATATCACAGATTGTTTGGAGTTAGATTTGAACACATACACTTTAAAAGTTATGAATGATGAATGAAGTAAGAACAATCAACGTAACTGAATAAGATAACTTCATTTATTTCAATGATTTTCATTAACATTTTACAACATAGTAATATTTACTCACAATCAATATTTATACTTTCTGTCATGTTAATAAAAAAGTAGTCAAATGACAAAAGCACTTATGGAAGATTGGTTTAAGTTCGACATTAACACCAATGAATGCCGGTAGGCTCAGTGGTCTAATGGTTAAGTTCTTGCGCGCAAGACTGATAGGTCTTGGGTTCGAATCTCGAGGGAGGATCGTGGATGCGCATTGCTGAAGAGTCCCATACTAGGACGAAACATCCATCAAGTGCTTCCAGGTTTTCCATGGTTGTCTAGCTTCAATTGACTCATGATTTTAACTTACAGAAGAATTTTAAAGTAATAGTGTCAATAATTTTGGAAATTCCCGCGGTAAAAATAAACTCTTAAAAAAAAAACATAAAGAAATGTTTTTAACGTTTGAGAACCAATGTTAAACTTATAAAATCACCTTTACATAAATCAATAGATTGACAGAGTAAGATGAATAAAGCTGAAAAACAAGACTCAAGTGTGTTAATGAATTTTGTTATTGAAAATATGAAATAAGATATTACATAATCGAATGATAAAGAAAAATAGCAATTATAAGGATAATAAGAGATTACAACTGTTTTCTATTGAATATAGTTTCAACTTTTTGATCGTGATGTATTCAGTGTAATATAAATAGATTCGAAGCTATTTAAATATCAGTTATTGGAATGAGTATAAAATATCAATCATCTGTCCGCTGTCAAACAGATGATAAACAATAGCACTATTGAAGTTTTATTAGCCGTTTAATCTTAATTATTGTAGAATATGCTCCAAGATGCAAACAAGGCTCTTCTTGTGTAAGTGTTTTGGTACGAACATGTAAACTGGTAAATAAAATTAAAGATAGTATGAATTAAAAGGCGAGGATTGGCAAAGCAAGGACAGCATTCCTACAACTGAAGAACATATGGAACTCAAAACAACTTTCAACCAATATCAAAGTCACAATCTTCAATACGAATGTCATGGCAGTTCTACTGTACGGAACTGAAACTTGGAGAGCTACTACAACTACCATCAATAAGGTATAACTATCTATAAATAGTTGTCTACGCAAGATACTCAACATCCATTGGCTGGATACCATCAGTTACAGCCTACTGTGGGAGAGGACAAATCGACTACCAGCTGAAAAGTAAACTAGGAAAAGACGTTGAAAATGAATTGAACATACATTACGGAAATCGCCACATGTCCCAGCCATTTCAACTGATGAAGTTTCACTACTTCATCAATTGATTTGCCATCCTCACATAGTACTCGTTTCCTAACAACTACATTACTTACTCAATGGTCCCAGGATATACGAGTAATGCTTCGAAGGCACCTATGATCGAATACTAATAACCTGCGAATGTCCTCTACTCTTACCATGTGTCACAGCTCTAAAGCAGGAATAACTGTTACTTCTCATAATATACATTGGTAGGAGAGAGAGAGAGTATGATGGTATATACGTCAGTGTGTGGTGTAGTAAATATAGATACACTTAATGTTTTTATAATAGTCAATAACGAAAATGTCAACGATTAATCTCAGTTGTTTCACCATTGAAAACCCGGAGTATGGGTCAACTGTTTCGTCGTGAATCGTGGAGTTCAAACATATTGGAAATGAAATAGATATAACCAAATGAATAGGGCAATCGATGCACTATATTGCAAACTGATTAACCTAATGTTTTTAATATTTAAGCGCTTAAAATGAAACTCGAAGGTTCTGTGTTCGCTTTACGGTTGTAACATGAATGCTTTCTGCTTAGTAGGTCGTATAAAATAAGACATGATCTGGACTAAGACAAATTTTACAGTGATTTATATTTCAGGTTATCTTTTATACGCTTTAAAATGATAGTTCTCACATGTTTGAATAACAGTCATTGTATTTTTCCAATTCATTTTTCTTTATTAAGGTTTGTCATTATTTGCCTGGTTGTTTGCATCTTTCATTTAATTACTTCCTCATATTTTCCAAGGTCACTAGTAATTGTCATATGTTCAGGGTCAATTCATTACAAGTTGTGTCTTCTTGAATATCAGGTTTATTCGTGATTTATAGAATTATTTCTTACTTCTATTGTGGAGGAGGTTATTGTTGGTGTTGTTCCTCGTTCATCCGGTTCATTGATTTTTTAACGATCGAATTTGTATTAGAGGAATATCTGAACCTATTTCTGATTAGGAATTATTATAAACTTCTACAAAAAAAACTTGAAAATCTTCAATACGGTTTTTTTATATTCAGTAGTTTGTTTGAGACTATAAGCAGACAATTGTATTTGTCAGGAAAGGAGAATGCGAAGATCACAGATTATTATTGATATCACGAACAAATCTAAGTTAACCAACCATAGAAGGCCAGGAAGCACTGAGCAACTGTTTCATCACTGAGCGTTCATAACCCCAGAAGAGGTCGAACTCAGGACGTCAGGCTTGATAATAAACCTCTAGACCACTGGGTCGGGAACTAATGACGTATATGTCTAATTGCAACCAATCTATGATTAATTTCCAAAACTAATTCGGGAATTCTAGTCAGAAGCTGTGTTCATTGGGGTTTAGATGTTACAAGTGTGATACAATTATCAAGCGAAGACAATGGAGAATGATCGCTCGGTATTATGAATTATTTGTAATTAGACATTATTTGATTTGGAGATTAAGTATTTTAGAACAAGGCCAAAAGTCAAAGATTTGATCCCCAGTTAGGTCATAGATGTCTACTACTAAGAAGTTCTATAATAGAATAAACTAACAGTCTAATGCTTTCATGTTTTCAGTATTCGGCTTACTTGGATTGATTTACCATATCGATAACAATTCTCTTTGTTGACTAATTGTCCTATCATCCGATATTAGTTGATATGGCTACTTTAAATCAATTTTTCTATTATTACACCGGCAAATGATAATATATTCTACACAAAATGAGACAATTTAAATCACTTATAACATAATAATTCCTCTCTTTTTCATTAGTTACTCCTTTTTTTTTAAAAAAAAGATAAGGGGGGAGAGGGAATAGGAATTATCATTAAATCAAATTAATTTAAAACTTAACAAGTTCCTAATCAAAATTGTATGAATTAAGTCACATTTTGTTTTTCTAAAGCAAACAGAAAAAAAAACAACAACAAAATTAATTTACGCGCCTATCTGTTTTAACCTAGATTTCTTGCAAAACTATTCATTTTATTGATCCGACTGAATGGTGATTATTTTATACCGACAAAATAAGGTAAGCTAATTGTAATTCTCATGTTCTTTCCCCCCCCCTCTCTCTCTCTCGCAAAAAACATATGAAGAAACAATTCATGTATACATTTATTCATGTATGTTAAATAGACAATTGTCTTTTTAATTCTATTGATCAAAAGTGTCATAAGGGGAAATATATATATATATATATATATATATATATATATATATATATATAAGTAGCTGTTATTTAACTATGCAAGATTTTCTTACATATTATAAATGTCTATTCATTATACCACCCAAGTATCTGTTGTTATTCGTTCATTCATTATTGATAACAAGATTATATATCTGTGTAACGCGTGCACTTGTTAAACGAATAGACGACCATTACTCTATAAGGTTATTTAAACAGGAATGAAAACCCTTAAACATATGGTAAATTCTGGACAGATACAAACATGAGAATTATTATTCAACATCAGTTCTAAGGTAGAAAGAATCAGTTTAAAAAAGGTAAGGGTAAGTGTTATAACTTGTGGCATGTGTGCCCTGTTAATGTATAACGTATTGATACCGCCAATTAGAGAACGGTGAATTATCGACCGGATCAATGACGCGTAAGCAGTCTAGTATCCTGATTAATCCTGTTTTCCGTCTAGTTCAGAACACCAATCTCAGCCTCTGCAATATGAATCATGTATTTCAAACATACTGGGTTTAGATACCAATCAAACAGACCACATCGTATCATAAAATAAGAAATAACATTTGTACAAAATTTGGCCAAACGTGGCTGTGAATGAGGGAGGTAGTGATTGATAGACAGGGTAGAATTCAAGAATGGTAAATTGTAGAATAATAATTCACAGGTCAAAATAAAGCTCATAATAAAAGGGACATGAATATGAACAGTTTAGTTATTTAACAATTATACGATAAAAATATACACATAGTATTGATCCATAAATGGATCCCAAAAGTTACCATTCATCATGCTTATCGGGACATAACAGTAAGGAATTGATCTACACCTGAACATACACCAATTCATTATTTAAAATCCGACATTCTTATACAAAACAACCATGTTCAATCTATTATTCTGTCATTGTATTAGCACATCTAATATTATACATAAAAAGTACTAATTGGTTTCGTATTGTTTGTTTGCATCTTTCCATTGATGTTCAGGATTGTAATTGATCAGTCCCTTATTAAAATATGGGCATCCTGTGCGAATTGTCTCGATATTGACTTAAGTCACAAGCATTATAAGTAAAGGTGGATGGTGGATAGCAATGGAATCCGGGATGTGCGTTTCGTCCTATATGGGACTCTCCAATTGCATGTGCCTGCATACCAGTGTTAGTGTTCACTCCGGGACTCGAACCCAAATAGGACGAAACGTGCATCCTGGATTCCATGACTAGCTACCATCCATCTTTGTTTATAAGAAGGTACTAATTATTGTTTCACTCTTTACCTTCTTCTTCTTAATAAAGTGGATAGCCGTCTTAATACTTTTGAAACCATTACGTGAATCTAGTTTTTTGAGAATTTTTGATTACCATGCTAAAGAATGTAACATCCATTGTATTTAATATTTAGAAAACTTTCAATAACTTGATTTTATTCTGAAATAGCATCCTACGATTTATTAATTGATGGTATTCAGTACTTGAAATCTTTCGATAATCTTTAATTGTTTGATTAAAAGATGCAATAGTATTTCATTTCCATGGATGTTTATATTTCAAAATTAAATAAGTTTGATTATCTTTAACAATTTTGTAATGCTACCATATTTTACTATAGACTACTACATGTAAAAAATGACCTCTAAAAACGTTTTTACAACTTAATAAAATGAGATGGATGATGGCTAATAGTGGAATCCAGGATATGCGTTTCGTTCGCTTTGGGACTTGTAAATTGGATATACCTGCATCTAAGAGTTGATGTTCATTCCGGGGTTAAAACGTAGCAACGTACACTACGAACGTCATCACGTTATTCATTTAGCCAATGGTTTGTCCAATCGGGTGACTTTAAGTTCATATATATTGATTGCTCGTGTTATCGTGTTTACGTTAGTGATTGTGAATGATCAGTATCTGTGGGTTTATGTACATAGTGTGAGTATTGCCTGGATATTGTCGATGAATCAAGTAAACATCAACTCTAGGATTCTGGAGCATCCCGAGTATCCAGGAAGACACTCGCGCTCTAGGTTTACTTGCTAGCCACTATCCATCTATGCCTAAAATGCATGTGACTTAATAAGTGCTGAGGCAATCCAAACAGGACCCACATATACCAAAAAGAGTCTAAACAGTTACCATTTCAAACATTCTCAGGAAGATTCAAACAACCAATATACATGAATTAAGGGAATCATATAGTCCAAACAAGTCTCTTGGTTAAAACATCCTCATCTTTAATGAATCAGTGGGTTTCTTGCGTTTTCATAACACGCTAACAAACTACAGTTATTGTTGTCGGTAATACTTCTAATCTGCTGGAACTATTTAATCTCCGATTTGTAGTTAATATTAATATTATACTAACTAGAAGGATCTGTTTCTCAGAATAATGTAATAATATAAATTATACTGAAAAAACAAAATCAAATATCATTCAAAGATACATTAATCAAGATAACAATCAGCCATATATTTCAGTTAGACATTAATGAATAAGTAGAATGATCACCTGAAGGACAATTCGGAAGATTCAGTTGAAATCAAAGTCATACAACTTGGTTGTATTAAAACGATAGATTGTATGCATTCATTAAGACGTCTTATGGTGAATTAAGGCAGATGACCTACAGCAGAAAATTCAACAGTCAATAAATATTATCATCTAAATTAATTATCACGCCGTGATCATAAATATGGTAGGAATAATTTGGTTCGCTGACATGAATAAAAACTGTAACGCTAAATGATTTGCTCACTAGTTACTGGAGTTCTAGTGAGAAACAGCGACCAGTGGAGTTCAACCAGGTCTGTTTTGATGTAGTAACTTACTCAAGAAAGTGATGGATGTGTCCCTAAATTTCATGGATTAGTTGTAGTTAGACATTGACACCGTTGGTTCAGTAGTCTAATGGTTAAGCGCTCGCGTGTGTGACTGGTAGGTCCTGAGTTCGAATCCCGTGAGGTGGGATAGGACGAAATGGCCGTCCAGTGCTTCTACGTTTTCCATGGTGGTCTAGATTCAATTGACTTATGATCTCAACTATTGAAATTAAATGATTCAATTTGAATTAGTCAAGTGGAATACAGTTCACCTTCGTAATTATGGTATACTATTTATTTATGAGAACAATGGATAGTTGAACATAAGTACAAACTTTTTTATTTAAAATATTTAAAATTTAAGAAATATTCACATAATTATAATTACTGATATAAACTTTGAGCTTAAATATTTGTCAATGAGCTTGTAAGTTTTGGATATGATCCTCTATGGGAATATGAATGTGTATTAATGATGAGTCACATATTGGGACGAAACACTTATCCAATATTTCTGAATTTCCACTGATTATCTAAGATTAATTCTTTTTTGAAGAAAAAAAAAACTATGAATAATGAATTGACCACTTAACAATACTTATAATTGGCTTGTTAAACTAACCAATAAAAACTATAATTTCATTGTTAAAAATGTAATATTTTCCCAATTGGATAAAAATAGACAAGAGGTGATTTATTCATGTAATCTATATTATATAACAAGGAGATGAACTAATATTACTGATAGCAATAATAGTAATAATAATAATAATAATTAGTAGTACTATAATTATAAGAAACATAGTGTTAGTTACAAAGAATCTCATTGTACACTACACTGTTCGTATGCGTTTGGAAATACACGCATACATACAAAGATATTGATATTTGAAGACGATAACAC
The DNA here is from genome assembly GCA_946903255.1 of Schistosoma spindalis. Classification (NCBI taxonomy): domain Eukaryota; kingdom Metazoa; phylum Platyhelminthes; class Trematoda; order Strigeidida; family Schistosomatidae; genus Schistosoma; species Schistosoma spindalis. The sequence goes on along the minus strand of OX336419.1, from coordinate 8,691,880 downwards.
AATCAAGTACATTTGTGTATATACATATATGTATATATAAGTGTACCAATACTTAATTAAAATAAGGACAATGCCCAATTGTACAATAGTTCACATTTATCAAATCTGAAGAAGAAGAAGAAGAAAAAAAAGGAAAGAATAAAACGAAATATTTGGATTGAATCTTTGTCTATTTAATGATTATTTTTTGTTTGTTTGTATATAGAATAAAAATTCTAGTTCATATCAGAATTTATAAACTGTGTAGCTGGAAATAGTTCATTTTCCTTCAGTCTATTACATATATTACATATATAGATTTATAAATACAGTTTTCTGGAATATTCAATTTTATCTGTACATAGTATATATACTCTCGCGCACTCACACAATCACACACACACACTCACACACACATACATACACACTCATTGTATGGGGTAATTTTATTCCGTTCTATTGTGTTATATCGGATCTTTTTAATATTTAACAATCTATTCAATAATAATGTTTATTAATAATAAGGATACAGTTAAAAGTGAGTTCTTTTCTATCATAATCATAATAGTAATAATGTGTATTTTACATATTGACCATGCTAAATATTATCTTTTGTGTAACATGAATTCGGAAAAAAAAGATCCCTAGTTGTCATGTGCAACTTATCTTAGCGACAAAGATCAATCGATTTTTGAAAGCCATCTCTTCAATTAATTAAGTTGTTACTTCTTTATGTATATTGTTGCTGGGCTTTGCTTAGTGTTGAAAACTTTGTCACTGACAATCTAGGATTTGAATGATTTGAAGCTTTGTAACTTAGAATTGGTCTAATTCAAAGATATTTAAATAGATTCATATGAATTGTAATTCATTCTTTTCCTATGGGGCAAGAAAATATATAAAGCGGGTTTTCAGTTTTTGTTAGGCATCTTCCAGTATAAGAAGATTTGAACAACCGTATTGACTGTTTGCTTACTTTTATATTTGAATTTTTAAATAATCTACTACTCAATATTGTGTAGCATTCATATAAATAAAATTTGTATGGTTTAACGTTTGAGTTTTCTAATGGTATAGGCATTAATAAACACAAGTAAATTGGTGCATGCAGCTAGTGGTAACTTTATGTGAGATGATTTTATGTTTTAATGTGTTTTGAAACTTACGTGACTTAAATAACATCCCTTACCTAGAAACTGTTAGCATTTTAGTGCGATATTATCTATATGATTTACAACTGAAGTCGAATTTCCTTAAGGAGGATTGTATAATTGTACTGATGAGTAGCTGTCAACCTCTACAGAAGTGGGCACTGACGACCATGTAAAGGTTTAAATTCAAGTCTTTCAGATCTTCTGGTCACTGAGTTGGAATTCAAAAGTGATCACATTATTAGCTTCAAAAGATTTTTGATTAAAATAAATTCCTATGTCAACTTAGACATCATTATTACTGATATAAATAGGATCCCATTGTTGTAAACAATAAGCAATAAAAAATTCTTGGTATATTTATGCACGTTTCAAAATATTGAGTATTCCTGAAATCTTGTATATTTTACGTTAGACAAATCATATATTTATAGTTTACATCATGGAATGATCTTAGTTAATGAAACAGTAAAAACCAACAAACTATTTGCGTCTGTCTCAGTAGTATGTATCCAAGATCTCATTGTAGATGATACTCGTAGTAGTGAATTCTTGACGTATATACTAACCAGTAATACTGTAGCGAACGAGAACACAAGTGGGGACAGTGGTATGTATTTCAAACACAAAATTACAGAACATCTTAGTAAAATCTAAGAACCATACAGTAAATAATTTATTTTTGAAATGTCAATCTATCGTCTCAGATTTCATTGTTCTTTTGTTTCAATACCAATCATTCTTTGTTCTCGTTCTCTATTCTTTGATCCTCTTAAACCTCTACCGCCAGGCATTTCACTTCCGACTGGTAATACATACTACTTATATATTTTGACATCAGTAGCACATACACCACAGTATTATTATTTTAATTTGGTGATTTTACTTTATTTTCTTAGTTTCATAGTTAATTCTGAACAATGATGGGAAACATTCGACAGTATGTATGATTTTCTTAGTCTAGTAGATATTTCTTGTCGAAAAGTTCCCATTAATTTCAGTCTAGAATGTGACTGATAGTAGGTCTAACGATTTAAACTAGTGTTGTTTGATGAATGTATTCATGTGTTTAAGATTAAAACAATGAATGCTGTTGTAATTCTTAGTTGACATTAGAACAAGATAGAAGATCATTATACTATAATGTGATCTAACTCTTTATATAATGTAGAAAAGTTTATTTGATTATTCAGATTAAAAGTTGAATATTGAATATGCAGTTTTTTTGAATCACAGTTCTATATTAACATATAATAAAATGATTATCTAATAAATATGTAGAGCATAAATGCGTATTGCTGAGGAGTCCCATAATAGGACGAAACGATCGTCCAGTGCTTCCAGGTTTTCCATAATGGTCTACATTTAACTGACTCATTAATTCAACTGTTAAATTACTATAACCGCCTTCTGGTAAAAACAGGTATACTCGACTGACATTAAGACTTGTATAGTCACACAATTTTATTCATGTTGCTTTTGTTTTCTAATTTTCTTTTATAGAAATTGAGATTAAAAAAATCAGTTTTAAAGCCTGGTTGTCGGTGTATTCAATAATCAATTTACCATTCCTAACTTGTTTTCTATTTGTTGTAAGAAAGATCATGTTCTATTATTATTTAGATGGTTATTTTTATTAATTTGAAAAGGTTTCAGATTAGTTTGTTATTCAGGTACACGATGTCTTGTTCAATTATGAATTTTAATTTGTATCGGAAAACCGAAATTCCTTAAGTTCGATTCCATGTTGATTAGTCGTTGGGTGTATGATGCTGAATGATTATCCCAAAAATATTTTCTAGTCACAAAAAAACTATCTTTAAGGTTGTTAGCGGTTGAATTCTCCCATGATTGATAACTAGGACTATTAGTACATCCAACAGATAAATCCCAAATATTGGAAAAAACGCCTAAATTGAATTCGATTACTAATTTCAATCCAAATATCTTTAAATAGTTTTCTGGTATCTAATTGTTCAACTAGTCAAAATAAAGTTTATTGCAAACAGTTGGTTCCCTTTATGAAATTAAATAAAGCCAAAATAACATTTAAAATATTTTTTTTTCAATAGTTCAGATCATGAGTCAATTGAAGCTAGAACACCATGGAAGACCTGGAAGTACTGGATGGCAGTTTCGTCCTGTTGTGGTATCTCTCAGCATTGTGCATTGACTTATGATCTGAACCATTGAAATGACTATATTATCCACAAAAACCTTTTCTGACACTAAAATAATTTCGTTTAAAGTTTTTCTTTTCCACATTCCCTACAAATATATCATATCAAACAGACTTAGATTCCATAGGGTACTTATGGTGACTTCATCAATTTGGCGATATATCACAATGCTGAACTGAAATTATATACTTTCAGTATGCATAAAAATCCAACTTTGTAGTCAATTCATCTGCATAATATTTTTTCAAACTAACAACAATAAAGAGTATTGTTTAGTTAAAATTAATTGTTTTGCATTCTGAAGCCTTAAATTAAAGTACTGAACAACTTAATCCTTTCATTATAATTGATATATGGTCTTTGTTTTTTCCCATGGCTGAGTCAGTTTCCATGTGGAAATTATACTTCTTCATTGTCACTCACACCCACTCATAGACATAAATACATTTGATCATTGTTTTGTTTTTGTTTTTTTTTTGTTTTTTTTTTTACAAAAAAGTATATTTCTAGTTTAAATCGACCGGTAGATAAGCAAATTGAAATCTACAATTCTATTTTAAATGAATAATTAACATCCGCTAATTTATCAATGTATTGATCAGCGATAATAATACTAAGAATAGTATCAGTAATAGATTTAGGATTTCAAATGAATCTCTCTTTTTTTCAAATGTAAATATAGTTATAATATTAGTTATCAGATTTATTCTATTCTACTGGGAAACAGTTTTACATGAAGTGTTTTAATAATTGAATTCATGAGTTGATTTATGCTAGACTAACATTAAAAACTTGAAAGCAATGGACAGCCGTTTTGTTCCAGTACGAGACTCTTGAGTAATACCCATTTACGATCCTGTGCATGGGACTCGAACCCAGTACTTTCGGTCTCGCGAGTGAACGTTTAACCTCTAGACCACTGAACCAACATCTAGCGGTGTTAATGTTTAATTTCAACCAATCCATAAAATTGCACGACCGCTTTGTTAGTAAAAAATTAATATAGGCTCATATCACTGTGTGACCTTAGTTGATGAACCAATTAAGACAAAGAAGCTCTGTACAGCTTTTTTTCATCCTAGAATGAGATTTCTTATTAGTACATACTCTTATCAAGATGGAACCCGATAGCTTCATGTCTCATAACATGTTTTTGACCTTTAGACTAATGAATTAGAAAGGGATTGTTCATACTTCCAGCTTGCGATAATCTGCAATGATAATTTATTGTTATCAATTTTGCATTTTGATGAGTCTCACTTTAGAATTAAAGAGCTTCCTGGTTTTCAACAGTTGTCCAGTGAAAGTCTTTTCGTGATATATCCTTTTTTTCTATTAGTGGAGTATCTTTAGATAATATTTATTATACGTACTTCACTGGTTTTATCTGACGTTTTTATAATTTGACGTTCAAACACTGACTTTATCGGTAAACTGAAAATTCAACATTTCTCATAAATGCCGTTCCATGTACTGAAACATAGTGCATCGTCCATGCATGTCTACATTGAGGTTTAATACATTTTTGAGTTTTGCTATTACTGATTTTGTCTAGTGTCATTTCTGTATTAATTAGCGGTTCTATGAGTATGGAATAAGTTGGATGACAATAAGAGGGAGACATATTGATTACATTTTATTTTTGTCGTAAACATTTCTTCAACTTACAACCTACCTTATAACAGAGCAAGCAAAAGTACTTGTAATTCAACAAACACAAATGACGATATCGTATAAAGAGTATTTATATATGGGCTCTGGAATATATTCTGAAATGACTACCTTTTCAATTAAAGATGTATAATTTAACTAATTTGCTTCATTCTTATATCATTTGACCAATAGTTTGTTACTTGGTATGCAACGCTAATCAAAATAGCATGATTTCATTTGAATTATGAACACTTAGGTAAATAAAGAAACATCTTAGTGCAATTAGTTTTTTGTTCAGTGCTAAATAAATAAAGCCAATTAATGAGAATTTCGTAACCTTTTGTAAGCTGGATAGCTTAAATTGTAAACCCTTTATTATTATTGTTATTATTATTATTATTATTATTATTATCCAAGATAACATTATTGGCATGTATTTTGATGTATTGATGTACTGATTCATTCCTATGTTATGTTCAAATAGATTTTATATAAAAGTAATGAGATCAACCATTGTACTGTCTATTTGTTATTCAGTGGAAAGTAAAATAATCGTATAAGGAAAAACCAATATGATTTTGTCAAAGTGTCCTGAAAAAACTCAATAATTAGTTATTTGTCTGTTTATTTGTTTATTTTCATAACAACACAGAGAATTATTTAGATCATTACTAATACTAACGTGGTAATTTAATAAGATATTTAGACATGTCTTACTTCGTTTAAGATCGAGCGACTTTTTTCCGATAGAAAGTAGGTTGATTTTAAACGAATACCTCACCCTAATAAAAAAAGTCAGTGTTGTATATGTCCGTTAGTGACTAATCGATTAAATGTTTAAATGATCGATTCATATTTTATTTTACAAAATAATTCGAAAATGTAGTTTTTGGTTGATAAATCAATAAATTTGTGTCGATTCTTAACTTTTTTTTACCATGAATCAATATTACCACCTTAAGTAAAAAACAATTTTACCAGAAGGGGTTTTGTGGAGATTTTAGTAATTTCAATGGTTCGATGCCAGCTCAGTGGTCTAATGGTTAGGGGCTTGAACGCGAGACTAATAGGTCCTGGGTTCGAATCTCGTGGGGAGGGGGCGGGATCATGGATGCGTACTGCTGAGGAGTCCTAGACTAGGATGAAATGGCCGTCCAGTGGTTCCAGGTTTTCCATGGTGGTCTAGCTTGAATTGACTCATGATTTCAACTATTTGAAAAACAATTTGTTTAATTTGTTTGGGTTTAAATCTTCACGTTGTTGGCAGTAACGACTGTAATTAATCAGTATGTTTTTGAAATATAAACATCCTGAGCGGTTTGGTTCGATAGTATGAACAAGTTATCAGTTTTAAACAAAGTTAGATAATAACTAGCAGTGGGATTTAGGATGTCTACTTTGTGCGATTTCGGCAACCATTATTTGTCTGTACAAACATTCTTATATTGATGCTCAAATCAAGTCTCGAGCCCAATATATTTCACTTCAAATGTCCAGTGCGTTATTCTCTGGGCTAATAAGTGGCGATGAATAATAACCTGAGTAACGGAGATCAATATTTATTTTATTTGGATAAAAAGTTAATGACCCAAATCGAAAGCTTAAGGGTTTGGGTTTCAATGTAAACATCGACATTGAGATGGAAGTATATTCAGTTAACGAATCTAGAACCTGAAGTAACTCCTATCCTAAGTTTCAATATTAGCTATCATCCAAACTTATTCAAATAAAAAATACGCTTTAATTCCTGTAGTTCTGTACACATTTCACTTGCCAATATGAAAATATTCAATTTGATTAAATTTTCTGTAAATTGATTCATGATCTCAATAATTGAAATTACTATAATATCCACAAAAACCCTTCTCTGATTATAATCATCATATACTCACCAGTGAAGGTCTCCAAGAGGTATTTCCTGGAGTTCTAGTGAGAAGCAGTGACCAGTGAATTTCAACAGTATTGTGAGGCAGTAACTTACTGATGACATTGGTCGATGTGTCGCTCAATTTCGTGGATTAGCTTAAGCTAGATATTAACACCGTTGGATGCCGGCTTAGTGATCTAATAGTTAAGCGCTTGCGCGCGAGACTGATAGGTCGTGGGTTCAAATCTTGCGGGAAAGGGTGGGATTGTGGATGCAAACTACTGAGGAGTCCCATACTAGGACGAAATGGCCGTTCTGTGCTTCAAGGTTTTCTATGGTGGTCTAGCTTTAATTGATTCATGATCTCAACGACTGAGATTTTGAGTTTATGTTAATTGGTAAAGGTGAGTTCCCATTGCTCATGTGACTGTGTAGAATACTTTCTAGAACCTAAACTTCTGTTTCAAAATTTATTTTTATAAATGCTCTTTTTTTTGAAGGATGTCGGGAACGAATGAGTGAATCCGTGACTGTTAAACTTTCAAACGGCTGATATTTTAAATTCTGAATTGGAATGCACAACTTTTTGAGTAGACACTGTTCACGTTGTTAGTTTTGCTTCTATGACTAAACAGCTTTTTTTGGGTTTTAAAGTTAGAAACATTTTAGGTTACTATTTTTGACTAACTTACAAGATGTGTGATAAGAATGGATGAGTTTCTTTGATATTTTGTACGGTGATAGTATTGTGGTGAATTTGGGCTTGTCTGATCTATCAAAGCTTAGTTTTCATAAAATTGTAACACAGATTCAAGTCTCAAATGAGATATGGAGTTTGTTATAAATATAAATATACCATAACAGTAATTATCACTCAACAAGTGACTCTCAGTAGTCACAGAACGTCAGATTTAATTACTTTAAGATTATTCTGACTAGTCCAAACACACTAACTATTCACTCCATCAATAAACTATAAGATATTATTTGTAGATCTAGTAAAATTGAAAAAATAGGATTATTAATCATTATTGCTTATGTAATGTGTGCTACTGATGTCGACAGATATAAGTAGTATATATCACCAATCAAAAGTAGAATGCCTGGAAGCAATGGTTAATAAAATAGAACAGAAGAGAATGAGAACAAAGAGTAATTGGTATAGAAACGAAGGAACATCAAAGTCTGAAATAATTAATGGATATTTTACAAATGATTGACAGATTTTACCAAGATTTTCTGTAACGTATTGTAATACATTTAATTGTCATCATTTGTGTTCTCATTCACTCCATTTACAGTGAATATGAATTTTATTTAAATTTCAATAGAATCTAAAACTAGATGGATATGACTGTAAATCAATGTAATTCATTGTGTAAAATTTAAATTATTATTATTTATTATTTATTTTAACAGATAGACATTGATACAAGGAGGCACCAAATACATTTGCGCCACACAAATCAAATGACATTTGCGTAAGAGCTGTGATACTGCACGGATGCCCAAAGTGAAGCAGGTGGTTTTCTTAGGGGGCCACACCCAAAGCATTCGACCTCAAGGTCTGATCCACAAGGTAGTGGAGCATCGTGAGTCGATGCAGTCTCATGGTAGCTAGTGACCAACGATTGGATCATACTCCATTTGTTCACTCAGGAAACTGGAGACTATGTGTACCATTGGTTTGGAATCAGGGTTTCCCGATTCTCTTAGGTGGACTGTCTGTATCCACCGTCCCGGTTAAAGCACCGGACAATTACTTTTCGTCCTCTCAATTTCGTAAACAACACCCCTGTTTTGTGACGGTAGTGAGTAGGACTTCCCTGACAGAGGCTATATACGCATGGTCATGTGTGAGCATTTTGAGAGGGAGAGCGGGCATTCCGCACTCTCAGCCGTACCAGGGCTTTTGGGGGCATTTAAATTATTCCTTGAGTATATATATATTTCATTATTCAATAGGTCATAAACATTGGTACGAATTAGCACTTTGAATAATAGGTTTATTTTAACAAGTATATAATATGTGATCAGATTGTTCAAAATGTTTTGCGCTAATATATGTCATCGCATAGTTTTGATAACCTTCATCTTCTTATTACATTATTGAAATCTATCAATGGAACTAATTGCTTCAAACATATTTTAATAAAAATAAAACTTCAAATTTATCATGTTTTAAATAAAATAGATGTGAGATTAATTGAAATAGATTTATTTTCTTTAAGTGTTTAGGCTTTATTTAACTAAACTAATGTGAAATAATTAGAAACAGTGATTTAGTTATGCATTTGACTATTTTAGTGGAAAGCAAAGTTGGATAGTGATTAGCAGTGGAATCCAGAAAGCAAGTTTCGTCCCATTTTGAACTCGTTAGCTGGATGTACCAACATCTCAGAGTTGATGTTTACTCCGGAACTCAAACTCAGTACCATTCGCTTCAACCGCCATCGCGTTATTCAATTTGCTAATGAATCCTGATAGTCAACTGCTTGTGTAGGGGGCTTGTGACTTAAGGCACTATCGAGAGAGTTCGCACAGTATGCACATGTGCCGACAAGAGACTAACCAATTACAATCTTAAATAACAATGGGAAGATAGAAGTAAACGACATCAAGTGAATTTATTTTAGTGATAATTATATTGTACAAATACTGCTTATTCTAAAATGCTATAAGTTAATTAAAAAAAGCCTAGAAGTTATTCAATCATAATATGGCATCAGTTTGTTAACTCTATTGAACTGTGTTATGTCATGTATTATGGTGTCGACTATAAAGTATATTAGGTAATCGTAATCTATAGTTCATAACTATTGGGTAATATTATCAAAAAACGTTATAATGTGTTATAATTTCTCTTATTACGATCTATCTACTCCTATTGCTTAGTACTCTTGGACACTGCTTCACTCGACAAGTTTCCAAGTCAAAACGCGGTTGAACAGGAATGCAATTATATTCACAAATTATTCTTTTCTTATGTTACTTTCTTCTATTACCATCATTTATACTACTGTTATTTAAACTCGTATGAATTTTAGTTTGTTAGATTTCATGTGTTATTGAATTCTGATGATTAGTTTTGACTATCAGTAGAAATATAAAAACAGAGAAAACTGAATTCCTTTCAAGAGCCCAATAACAACGAATGTGGATTTCACTCTTAGCTAGTATCTGAGATGTTACTGTTGATGAATTTATAACTAATGATCATGTAATTCAACTTCTCAAATATCCTGAATGTTTTCGTGATATTTCATTCAGTTATATGTAGCACAGAACCTGGAATATATGTAGATCGATTAAGGTTGACATAACAAATCGAAGTAGTAACAGCATAACTTGTAACAGAAAACATCAGGTATGGATTATATGACTTGTGAAGAATCAATTAATTTACAGAATAAGCAGTATATGATGATCGTAACACTAAAAATCTAAGGAAATACAGAGAACAAATATTCCTGTGTCAATTTGACTGATTATGAGTCATTTCAATCAACGTTTCTAACCATTGGGTGCGGTAACCACATGAGGTAGTTGTATCTACCATCATGGGATAGTTTGTCAATTAGTGACTTCTCAGAATGTTGTCAAATTCTGGTTTCACCGACTCAAAACCTCTTAGGACTTAGCCTCACACCAGCTAGTATTGTAGACGGCAGACGGTGACTGGACATACGTAATGCATGTACTGACCGCTTTTGTCGACTAGGATTTGTCATCTTTGTCTACTACATTGTGCATAACCTTAACGTTGTTAACTTAATAGGACCATCAAACTCGTGAAACCCTTCAAAGATATATATGACCAGATATTAATAATCTACGGCTTTATTTTTAAAGATCACTTCTCATAACTATAAAGTAGAGTGTTCTTAGATTAGCAGACGGGATTCTCACGCTATAGGTTACCAGCCTTTTGAGCAAGCTTTCTAAATCCATGAAGAGATTTCATCAGATATAAATCCGTTATAGTTGATGAGATTTAAAAAATGATCCGTGAGCTCAAATACTTCACTCTATATAATCAGTCTAGGCGATGATACAGATCAGTCATTTAGCAACATTTTACACACAAAAGTAGGAAACGCATCCTAAATAAGTTTATATGGTTGCTCAAAACTATCTTATGACTTGATATTGTGCCAGCATTTCCACCGAATAAAAGTAGGTCATCTGGGCAGTACAAGTCAACAAGTAAATCTCTTGGTACATAATCACTTCTTAAAATGTCACACACTGGCGATATCATCTCAAAAAGAATGTCAATAATAAAATTAAATAAAATTGGTGAAACTTAGCAACACTGACGAATACCGATTGATTTTATTACTTCTAATAACAGCTCCTCATAAGTTTCAACTCGACTGGTGGTGTTTGAATAGAGTGGGTATAAAATCAACTTGTATTAACATACTATGATATATAGGTTTGTGTGCCAGCATCTGTATATGAATGGGGGTATAAGTGGGTAATTTTCAACTCTTGGTATATCGCTTGTTTCTTTTTTTTTATAGAAATGAAAGTTAATGATTATTACTTTAAATATTTCGACATTCATTGATTGATTGACTAACTGATTGATTTTCAATCAAATTGTGTATATCATATGCACACGCATACACACACACACCCACTTGTATTGCGTGAAAGTTATTTATTTACTTGCCTTCTCCATTTTTTCTTATTTAATGCCTTTTTTTCACGTAGTGAATGGAAGTTAGAGTTGAAAGAGAATAACTAGTCTGTTTATTTGATAATAATAATGATGGCAATTTTTATTGCTAAAATTATTAACTATCATTGGTAATGATAAATATATATTTTTTATATTCCAATGAATGTTTCTGACGTTTCGTGACTTAGAGTAAGACACTTCTTCAGAGTTAATCAATAACCGAAGAAAAATTAACACAAGTTTAAGTAGTATAGAAAAAACAATGCAGATTATGTTTAGTACAATTGAGATCATAATACGTTTGAATATTATCAATATTAAGTTATTTTTGGTTACGATGAATTTGTATGATCTGTCACTATATTAATTTGTGTATCAAAATATATTTATTATTAACTTTCTACCACAATTCTTCATTTATTTGAAACTATCAAGTTCAACCTTGGCATTGATACCTACATAATTGATAAGTTGAGGTTGAAAACTGAGAACACTGCACAATATAAAAGTGTAGTAGATTTTGTTTGTACTGATGAAGTCTGAAAACTCAGAACGAAACTGATATCTTTTGTTGTATAACTAATCATCGATAGACTGTGTGTTCATATTTTAGTGTTTAACAATTGGATGTTTTTTGTAACTACTTATCTTGTAATGTTCATTTATTGATTTATTTGTAAATTATCGGAATGGGGGTTTGTGGTTATTCTAGTAATTTTTAATAGTTGAGATCATGAGTTGATTAAAGCTAAAAAATTGGAAATAGTGGAAGGAAGTTTCGTCCTAGCATGGGAATTTTCATTAGTGCGTATCCATGATCCCGCACATAGAACTTGAAGTCAGAACCTACGATCTCGTAGACGAACACCTAACCCCTAGACCACTGAACTGGTATCCATTGGTGTTAATGCCTAACTCCAACCAATCCACAATATTGCACGACCGTCCACCATTATCTTCAGTGAGTAACTGAATGAGGAGTCTCATACTGGGACCAAACGACCGTCCAGTGCTTCCAGGTTTTTCATGGTGATCTAGCTTTGATCGACTACTGAATTCAACTATTAAAAATAATTATAAATGTTAATACTTTTCTGTTGTAAATGTTTAACACTACAAATGATCAATCTTTTATTAACATATATGTATCCTTAGAACAATACTGTTTCTATTTTGTTACTTAATAAAGAATTTTTACTAAATTTGAATATAAACCAACAATAGAATTCAGTATATACGTTCTGTTCTATTTGGAACTTATCAAATGTTTGTAATGAAGCATCAACACATAAACTCTACGAGTCTTGTATGAACGTATAAACTTAGTAGGTACTAAGATAATGTTATAAATAAAAAAAAGACTGATTTTAAACATCCACATTAGAAAGCAATTACATTGAGGTTTCAATGTTTTAATCAACACCTAATACAATCATTATTATCTAATAGTGCAGCTTTTATGTTAGATCAGATATTAATAATATTTATTGAATTTTATTAATGCTGAAAGCTTAATGTCAATGAATGACTTTGATCAATCTTATCTATCTTCTTTTTATTCTATTTTAATTCTCGAAGAAAGAGAATTATCATAATGTATAAATAACAATTGATAAACAGTTGAAAACTATAAAGTTTTCAACATTTTTTAAGTCTTTATCATTTTAATTTGTCATGTGAGTTAATGCCGAAGACTGTTGAAGATATATGTATATATATATATATATATATATAAATTAATTTAGCTAGTGTTATTCCTAGGTACGTTTTTTGTAAATGGACATTATTTATTTATTTTATTTTAACACATAGACATTGATACAAGGAGGCACCAAATACATATGCGCCACACAAATCAAATGAGATTTGCGTAAGAGCTGTGATACTGCACGGATGCTCAAACTGAAGCAGGTGGTTTTCTTAGGGGGCCACACTCAAAGCATTCGACCTCAAGGTCTGATCCACAAGGTAGTGGAGCATCGTAAGGAGATGCAGTCCCATGGTAGTTGGTGACAAACGATTGGATCATACTCCATTTGTTCAATCAGGATACTAGAGCCATGTGTACCATTGATTTGGAATCAGGGTTTCCCGATTCCATTAGGTGGACTGTCTGTATCCACCGTCCCGGTTAAAGCACCGGACATTCACTTTTCGTCCTCTCAATTTCGTAAACAACACCTCTGTTTTGTGACGGTAGTGAGTAGGACTTCCCTGACAGAGGCTATAGACACATGGTCATGTGTGAGCATTTTGAGAGGGAGAGCGGGCATTCCGCACTCTCAGCCGTACCAGGGCATTCGGGGCTAAACTTATAGTGTTCAACATTAGAACAATTTTTTGTCTTGTTTAGATTTTTAAAAGACATACGCTGTTGAAATATATCTTTAAATGTTACTGTGAATATCTAACCCATGAACATCATATATTTGTGCCTGTCTTTTAAATGAAAATTCACGATAAGGAAAATTATTTCCAAAACATTTTAAACCCTTTAGGGTGAGTTGACATAAAGTATGTTAATAAGAGTCTGTTAGCTGGATACACTTGGATGTTAATGTTCAGGTTGAAACGTGAACGTAGCACGTTTCTCCTCGAATGTTATTTTATCCAACAAGCTACTGGGTCTATTCTACTTTCATTCTACTGTAAAATGGTCATACATGATGATAATGAATATGTTACTCAGTATCTTTAATAACATGAATGTGGTTAAATATAAAAGAATTTTTTGTAGTCTCTTATGTCAGTTAGTAACCAATCTACTTCTTGAGTTAACATTGGTTGAACAACCGCTGAAAACTAGGAAGTATTCTTCAGCTGATTCATCATAGTATAAGAATTTCTAGTTGTGTGAATTCACAATAAGACTAGGGTTGAACCTAGGATCTTCAGGTTACTTGGCAAGCGCCTTACCTCTAAACTGGTAAGTTAGTACCCAAAAAATTAAGCGTTCACTGAAAGATCTCAACGTCCCAGGTTCGACCCCTTGTGCAATCGTGTATGAGCAATCTAGTACTTTCTGACTCTTAATGATTATCCAACTAAAATTAATCCATGAAATGGTATTTGGAGATACGGATTTATTCATCATTAATATTTTACATAATTTTTTGTGCCATGCATTTGCACACATCAATGTATATACACAGGAATAGATATTAGTTGGTCCAGTTCGTTTAAACAGATATTTCTATTTTTCATTGAAGCATATAGTTTATCTTGAACCACAAGGTACAACGGTACAGTTGTAATAGACAGCTAACTGGTGTAAAATAAGCAAGGTATTGGCATCTATTATCGATTCAATATTCAGTGACAGATATTGCTTATTCACAGCTATAAATGTCACATCGCATGCATACACTTAATATGCAAGCATAAATGTGTTTATGTACATTACTTGCGAGAAGTTTTATGGATAGTTATACAAACAGTATTAGTAAATCTTTTTTTAGAGTCTCCAAAGCATACACACAAATATTTTTTGTGCAAAGCACATACATATACATATACAACTTAGAAAATTCCCACAACTACTTTTCTAGACAAATAGGCTTACATAAATAGTGTCCCTTCTGTATGTACTATATCGAACTGAACTGACTGAAAAGTGAAAATAATGCACTATTTTATATTAATCTTAACACTAAGTTAATTGTTACTTCATTTATCTATCTATCTATCTATCTATCTATCTATCTATCTATCTATCTATCTATCTATCTATAACACAATTAGTACCAGTGTTAACCACTAATCAAGTACAGAAAATTAAGTCTTTACATCAAAATAATTTACTCCACCGGTTCATTTGAATTGTTAGATACAATAAGAAGTAGATGGTTTGGTTATTCATCTTTCATTTCACTGTTATGTATATATAACTATGAGGTGGTGGAGATTTGTAGCTCAGGTGGATGATTAAGGTGGAGTTTTGTTCTCTGAGTTGGATGGTTTGATCGACATCATCGTGACTTATACCTGAAGTTTGTGTTGATGATATCATCCAGGAGAACGATGAAAGCTCCACGATCAAACCATCCAGCTCAGAGAACAAAACTCCATTAAAATATATTACTATACAAAGAAGAATTAAGAAATCTTTTATGGTCTACAATATATTTGTACAAACATCTACAATTAAAATAGGTCGCACTATATCTCTGTGTTTGTAAATAGTCTCGTGTACCATTGGGATATTTACATCTATCAGCACATTTTTATCAATGTTGTACTTGTAAGCTTTTAAAAGTAATTGAAATCTCCATCCGAATCGTGGTACATTATGTATTAGATAATACAACACTAGTTGGTACTTATTGATTAATTAAAAGGAGGTTTATTGTCTAAACAATTATAGACAAGATTTTTCTAATGTTCGTCAAAAAGCATAAAATTTGTGTCAGAATTTTCAGGGAGATAGGATCCAAGTATTCAGCCTATGCTCTTCCATTCACTTAACTTGTCTAATAAATATATATTGAGTGATATTATAAAGTAAGAATAACGGTGTATCGTTCATTTTTAAATATAATTCTTATGAATTAAAATATACTTATTAAATATCATTTTCCTATATTTAAGAAATCTTTTGAAATTATTCTTAACCAAGCTATCCAATTTCATTACTGTTTCACGTTTTGTTAGAAATGTCTACATAGACAATGATCTGAAATTCAGTTCATTGGCTATCAATAAAATAGTATTTCAGGGATCAGAAAGTACAAGAGCTCGAAAAGACTGTTTTCTATTTTAACCACCAAGGGTGTTCCGAACTTATATTCTCCTTGCATTATCTATGGCACTCACTGAAAATTTTATCTTTTGATAAAATACTGTTTATTCGAAGGATTATTTCTACAAACAACCTTTAACATTTATACGAATATTCGTCAAGATTAGAACGAATAGTTTGATAGATATTGGTGATTTTGATTTTGATTATTACCCTGAAGAAGTCCAGACAAGTTAGCTGGACGAAACGTTGGAATTATTTAAAATTTCAATCGCTGAGATTATTTCAAATATAATTTATAATAACCTTTAACATGATATACATTATTGGTTTGGGGATTATGGAGACTGTTGAATGTTCACAGGATCACTAACTGACTTATATTATGACAAAATATATGTCCAGTACTTGCTTGTTTTCAATGGTTTGTGATTTTAAATAGTCCCTGATAGTGAGATTAGATGGTGGTTGGAGGTAGTCAACAGAAAAACCTGGACCCGGGTTTCGCGCTACTTGGCACTCATCAGCAAGATGTACCTGTAATCTTGAGGGAACTGGTGATCCCTAACGGATTCGATTAGTGACGACATTACAACATGGTCAATAACATTCGGATCTGCACTAAGAAGGTCTTGACACACATGACATTAATCATCACCCAGTGATCAATCAATTGCGAGTCCCTGATAATATTACTCCAAGTTTAATCAAAACTTATAGTAGCTTAGTTAACATATTAATCGAATAGACTATATATAATATAAATCTCTTATCTTTATAGCTTAAATTATTCTGACTACCATACAATTTTGTATCCATCTGCCAATCAATCGATTCTTTTCCATATTGTCATTCCTAATTTCCACAACAACACAATAATAAACAATAAAGATAAATGTTGTTATTGTTTTTTTTTTTTGTTTTCCCGATATCAACAAAAATGGTTAAAATAATATGATGATTCATGAAAAATAAAACATTAAAACAAAGTGAAGTTTATTTATTCTTTTAGCATATGGTCAAACATTTATAATGTGCATTTCTTTACAAATCATTTAATATAATTGTCAATATATATATATATATATATATATATATATATATATATATGAGAGAGAGGATGATGTAGATTCCCTCCTTCCATTGTTGTTTCATTCGAAATAAAGTAAAAACTGGGAGCATATCTCTATTTTCGCCTTCTTCTTCTTCTGTTATTATTATTATTATTTTGTATGATGTGTAATATTTGGTTAAAGACAAGAAAATGGATTATTGTGTTATTTTTTTTTCTTCTGATATATTCTAAGTATAAAATAAAGAGATTTACATAATATGCAAATATTCACCATCCTCCCTACTCCCTCCTCACTGCTCCCTCATTCCCCCCCCTCGCAAGAAACCCTGAAGAAAATCGGTAAATATTTATTAAAGCATTTGTTTCGTCCTAATTTTTGGCAATTATTTTTCTTTAAGTACATTAAATTTATTTGTCGACTAGATATACTTGACAATAATAACTCCGAAAAAAAAAAAAACAAAACAAACCCGATAGATCATATGATTATGTCTATGATTATTCAATATACAAATTAATTTTCCCTAATCGAATAAGTGAGATGAGTTTATCAAGTATGTTGTATTTGACATATATAGTCCGTTTTCTTTTCTTTTCGTTTCTTTTCTTTTTTGTTTGTTTTTATTTAGTAAGTAGATGTAATGTAATAGAGTTTAATTTTCATTGAAACATTTTATTTCATATCTTAAGTTTTATTGTGTATAATGTTTTTAATCCAATATGTCAAGATAATCTATATCAGGACTATCCATGGTAGATAGTGATAAATTTAGCTTATATTTATCTTGTAAATAGTATGTTTCTAAAACAGAACAAATAAGAAAGCAAGTAATTGACTGAACAAATCTCTTTCTTTTCCTCTACACGTTCATTTCTTAAAGTTATACACTTGTAAATGTATACAAATGTCTTACAATGATAGCCTATAATATTATGCAATTAGTTTCGTTTA
Source organism: Schistosoma spindalis (assembly GCA_946903255.1). Taxonomy (NCBI): domain Eukaryota; kingdom Metazoa; phylum Platyhelminthes; class Trematoda; order Strigeidida; family Schistosomatidae; genus Schistosoma; species Schistosoma spindalis. Next base: position 8,673,598 of record OX336419.1, on the reverse strand, counting down.
TGAATTTAAATAAAGCCAGAACAAATATTGATGCAGAATAGTATGAACTCATTTCATTTCGAGGTTTCTCATCAGCTGCTTACCACCGAATATGTATTAGAATTTAATATTGAAGCAAGAAATAGTATGAAACAATTGGCATAATTGAAATGACAAAGGTTATCCAAAATAACTATATATATATATATATATATATATATATATATATGCAAGAACAGGTCAGAGGTTATTTGGTGTTAGAATCATGGAAACAATTAAAGATGAGTGGTGTAATAGTCAGATAATATGAATTGTGTGATAATTTCAGAGGTAATGAAGGATTCATGGAAATAAAAGCACTGGTAAGATAGGTTACGTAGTAATTGAATAGAATTTGAAAAGTTAACATACTTTAAGAGGATCAGTGGGCGGAAATGTGTGAGTGAAAGGGTGGCTTAAGAATTTGGCAGTGGGAGAGGAATATAAAACATAAATCCAGTGTAAGTTTTTTTATCGTGGTCACTTCAGCAAAAGTGTCAATGGTATGCCCGGTGTTAAGTAAATAACGAGCTATTCAATTGTCAATTGTTTCATGATATTTCTTACTTCAATATTAAATTCTAATACATATTCGGTGGTAAGCAGCTGATGAGAAACCTCGAAATAAAATGAGTTCATACTATTCTGCATAAATATTTGTTCTGGCTTTATTTAAAGTCTATAATATGTTTATCAGTATGGAAAAGTATATGGAGCTCATGAATCGACCTAGTTTAAACGTCATATTGGACATTTGTTTCTACCTTAGATATCGTCAGCCAAAACTTCATATGAAATTGAACCTACAATTAATCAATAATATTCTTATTTATAGAAAGGCAATTTATTGAACGTAGTTTTCCATGGAACAAATAGTAAATAAACATATCAAAGCGTATTTAAATACTTTCATTGAGAATAAAACCACATACTCTTTTGTTATCCTGTGTTAGTAAATTCCGAAAATTTTTGCATTGAGTGTTCAACGATGAAAAGTCTCAGATTACAATAAATTAGTTATTTCCAATAGTTTTTTCAGATCAAGTCAGTCCCCAGAGCAAATGAACTTATTGTACGTATTTCTTTAGTTCTTTGGTTTTAAACTGCCTCAGTTATTCCTAATTGAGATCATAAACCGATCAATGTTAGAGCACTATTGAAAACCTGGAAGTACTAGACGGCTGTTTCGTTTCAGCATAGGACTTCATAAAAGTGCGTATTCATGATCCCGCACACGAAACTCGAACGCACGAACTTTGATCTCTTTCGCCAACGTTTGACCTCTAGACCATCAAGTTATTATCCAACGTTGTTAACGTTTAATTTAAATCAGTCCACGATTTTTAGTCCATAAGTTAATTCTTCTCAAATAACGTTGTTTACCCTTAGTGTTTTCTACCATAACTGATAGTATTACTACTTATACTACTTTGGGATTTGTCCTGATAATTTCATCTCGTTGTAATGATATAGTGTATCAGCCTTATATGTTGTACATATTTGTCAGGCTTTATGTTGATCATGTTGGACTGACTGGCTCAATAGTACTCGTTATACTTGTTAAAGACTACAGTTTGAGAGGCATTGCTCAAGTTACAGTGAGAACTTTTGATCGAAGGACTTAAACAGAGTGTTTATGAGGAAAAATGTCATCGTTGATAACTGAAAACAGTTGTGTGGTGTAATGAATTGACTTCCTCTAGTAATGTAAACTTCTTGGTCGAAATGCAAACGAAAGTCCAAAGTCTCATCCCTTTAGTTGTGTTGTGAGTTTGCACCGCTGAAGAATATAGTACTGAGATGAATACGTTATTTAGTGAGCTTTCGTTGCAGAGATTTCCATGGCTTACGCAAGTGTGTAAATAAAAGTATCTTTAAATTAAACAATCCTACGCAAACTTTTTATCATAATAACTATTTATCACAATAACAGATGATTCAGTTAACAGATCTCATTTATCTCTAGTTGTCCTTTTGCTTAGAAATGTAACATTAAAATAATGAATAAACTTTTTAACACTCACTATCGACACAATATCTATTACTGAAATAATAATCTACTGAACATAGTGTAGGGAATAAGAACACTAGTGGCGACAATCGAATATATTTGAAATGAAATAACAGAGTGTTTCACTAAAATCTGAGAGCCATATTGTAAATCGATAATTTGCAAAATATCAATTCATCGTCTCAAACTTCACTGTTCCTTTTGCAAATATCAATCCATTGTCTCAGATTTCATTGTTCATACATTTTCACACGAATTGCGTTCCGTTTCAGTTCTTTTTTATCGATCTTCTGCTGAAATACATTCTATGCCTGACCACCGTTATATACTACTTATATGGATATAAGTAACCCACACCATAATAGTACTAGGGAAACAGAAAGCGAAGTGTCGTTAAAAAAATCTATTTGAATCTCTTATATTATGAATAAATATTTAAATGTGTTTGCTTATTATTGTCATTATTTTTCTTCATTGCTACGTTTAGTTAATAGTTTCGAGGTTTTATTCGCCACTAATCTTTCTTGGTTGGAATGGTACCAAAAGATTCTAGTAAAAAATCATGACCGATATTGTTCAGTCATTCTGGGGGTGAAATAACTATCCCCGACAGCATTTGATGTTCATAGTGTTGTATTAAAAATTGATTGAAGTTGACATTACACTGTTTGATACTGACACAGTGAATCGGATGGTCAATCATTTACCTTGTGACCTGTAGGTTATAAGTTTAATCCCAGATAGGGGTCATGGATGCTCACTGCATAGAGGCTTTGTAATAGAGCGAAATAGCTGTTCGATGGGTTTTAACTGGCAATGATATGTCATCTGAGATTAACTTATGGTGAAAAGAATATGCAAATTAAATCATTCTCCACAAAACTCATTCAACCATTCAGTGAATAATTATTTTGATAACAAATATGTAAATATAGGCATGTGATATGAATCTTCTCCACTAACCAATTACTTTATTTCTGATGTTATTTCGTCCTGTTTTTTGGCTCTTCAGTAACTTCTGTGAGTTCAATATATGAAAATCACGAGTTATATCCCATGTAGAATAACGTATGTTAGCTCCTTAGAAATCTTAAAGTAAAATAAAAGAGATAGCTAATTCTTCATTGGTTTCTGTTGTTCTTTAGCCAAAGGTTACATTATTGAAGATAACAGTCAATAAGTCTTGATTAACGTAAGTTTTATAATCGTTGATACTCGTCGGCTGGAATTATTTGGGTTTTGTGGGAACTGATATTCTCAGACGCAGTTCGAACCTACGTTATCCATTATCAAAGTTGTAAATATTACCATTTCTGATCTCCAATTTATGACTGAGAATAATACATTGATTAATTCACTAAGTATAAACTGGTTATTTTGCATACCTTATTCTTTGAATGATGTTGTTTCCTATTGATTAAAGGAATTACATTTACATTCCATTCACATGTCACATAGTTAAAGTGTAAAATTACAATAGTTTTGATAAAAAGAAACCAGTTCGTTTCAATAATGAGATAATTGATTAATGACAAAAAGTGAACTGTGTTAATTCACTTAAGCAAAATAGATGAAAATTCGGTCAACTATTAAGAGAAAGAGAGAGATAAAGAACTGCATCACGTTATGAAATTTCAATACAATGTCACTTGTATTTCTTGTTCCATACTAATTATTATATACACCCTTTACTAGATTACCTTGAAATTAGTTTCTATTTAATTAAGATTAATGGCAGAATTTTCATCGATCTCTAAATTGTGGTGTAATATTTATGCATGTCTATATATACATGGGTATATGTGTGGTAGTTATTGGGAAAGATTATAAACTATACAGGGTCAAACGTTTAATTTAATATTTATTTTCTGGAAATCGAATCTAAGCCAAGTAAAATGAATGTAGTATTATATGCTAACGGTTAAAACACTCACTTTTAACCGTTGATCAGTAAGTTTGAACCACGTGTCATGTATTCTGGTGATAATAACCGAATAGAATAATTAGCCCTTATATAGAGGTAAAATGTAACTAAAATAAATTGAATATCTTAATTTTTGTTTAATGAATGAGTTAAATTAAAATGAATGGATAATTTACTTTGATCAATAGGAGGATTAATGTATATAGATGAACTATTAAAATGATCTTGATCAATTCTTATTCACTTTCAGTCGATCAGATAATGATCATTGTTTCCAGTAAGTAAGATAATAGATAATAAATAATAATTTTTTTTTTTGATATCAAGTCAGATCTTGTTTTATTTGAGTTCAAAGAAACCAGTATTGAAGATTCTATACGGACATTTATTCATACATGGCATTCTTTCATTGATTAGACTTTCTCTTTTTAATAAATTCTCCATCAATCTTTACTACTATTCTACCTCTTCCCCCTGTAGATAATGGTATATTTGTCCTTTTTTTCTGAACATACATTACTTCAAGACTGATAGTATTTACGCAGCTAGAATTCTACATTAGTAAGTGTCAGTGCATTAGTAATTGTAAGGGTAGTATTGTAGTGAACAAAGACACAAGTGGAGACAATCGAATACTTGTGAAAACAACTTTACAGAGCATCTTGCTAAAATCCGAGAAACATACAGAAAATACATAATTTGCAAAATGTTAATCAATTGTCTCAAATTTGATTGTTCCTTTTGCGAATATCAATTAATCGTCTCAGACTTCATTGTTCTTTCATTTCCATATCAATTACTTTCTGTTTTCATTCTCTTTTGTTCGATTTTATTAACCTTCTATTGCCAGATACTCCACTTTTGATTAATAATACATACTACTTATATCTATCAGTATCAGTAGTATACACCACAGTATAATCTAATTGAATCAATAAAAGCAATAGTTATTTAAACGTTATTTTTGAACATATAAATAAGAGATTCATTTTTATAGAAGTTTAATGTGATAATAAATAACAATGAAATATAACTTGAAATTCGCTCATCCTTAGTTCTGCGATTCTGTCGCGTGCAATGGCTTCCTGAAACGGTTTCTTCTTTCGTAAAAGAAGTTATAATTATTAATAAATTATTATGAAAATAAATGTTTGATAAATTGATAGCAATCTTATTTGAACTATGCGCAATAACCTCGGAATCAGATTTTTAATATTTGATTGACTTGTTCCTATACTTTAAACTTAAATTAGTTTCATTCACTTGATATTGTTTACATGATTAGGACTTTAACTGATCAGTCTCATATTGGCATATGTGCATAACGTACGTATTGCATCGTTATTACCTTGATTCACAAACATTCTAAGCAATATCAAGTGAATACAAAATTCACCCTATTGAACAAGCATGTGGCTATTAGAACTCAATAGCAAAGTTGGTAACGCAGTGATGTTTGAAGCTAATGGTACTGGGTTCGAGTCCAGGAGTGAACATCAACTCTAGAATGTAGGTACATCCGGCTGACGAGTCCCAAATGAGACGAAACGGGCTTCCTGGATTTCACTACTAGTCATTATCCATCTTTGCTTAAACTAGTTACGTCCAAATAAATATAAATTCTGTACGATTATTTTAAAAATAGTAACTAAAAGATGAGTGAGTTATAGTTCAAAAACACTTTCTCATTATCTTAAAATATGAACTTTGAACTGATATTATCTTCAATAGTTTCAATCTTCAATGCATGTGTTTTATCAAGCAATTTCAGTCTTTTGTCATTTATTTAGTAAATAGGTGCTGTATTTTCACATTCAGGATTTCATTATAAATATTTGGATTTATCTTCAACTGTCTACAATAAACATGACAGTGTAATGTAGCCAGACATGATAAAGCTGAAATTGAAATCTATGAATAAAATTACATCATAATATACAGACAGTTCACTTAATAAATGAATGGAAAAATTATCGAAAAGATTGAATATAATAGAGCTATCGAATATTAAAAGTGTTGGCTATAACGTCACTTGAATTTTGTATCTGTTGGATAACCATTGAAGACTAAGTGAGTAATAGATATGACAGATTCATCACCAATGTTTTCAAATACGATTGATATCACTGATAATGTCATGTTATGTATGTTGAAATCGTCTAATGATCCATATCTTTAAGTGAAATTTGTTCACATTATAGTGAGATAATTATTCCATGACATTAATGATATTTATCTCCCTCCAAATTAAAAGATTTTGATGGTTTTACCAGTGAAAAGTTATCCGTTTTAAAGTTTGTTTCATTCATATTAACATATTAATAAAATTTAAAAAAAAACATGTGTATACGAATAAATGTAGTAGTGAGGATCTATAATTTCTCGTTATTGATATTCAGAATTGAAAACGATCACTCTCTGTTGCCATATGTAGATCATGCATAGATTGTATCGATGTAAATTCTACGAATACGTACTAATACTTTTATACTCGAACAAATTAGTGGTTATATGAATTTAGAAGTTTAGGGGATAAAATGTTGACATTTGAAGCAGGAGGAATCGGGTTATAGCATCTATGAAAATATCTAATTTAGGAAGAAACACATATCCTAGCTTCTACTGCTAGCCGTATATCAAATATATGGTCTCTTGCTTATAATTGCTAAACAAGTAATATCCAATTAGTTTCAAACAAGTCTCCCTATTGTATTTTAAATAAAAGCGGTTACGATTGCTTTAATGTTTATTAGTGACAGATATTCACTTAGATAATTATTTATAATTTTATAATCACAAGAGTAAAACCGTGACGGCCACCTTTGGCGCCTTCATGATGTTAGTCTGGCTGTAAAAGGTCGGATCTACAACGCGACGGTGAAAGAAGTTTTGCTCTATGCTTGTGAAACCTGGCTTCTCCGAGTTGAGGATGTTAAACGACTCTCTGTGTTCGATCATGGTTTTCTCCGAAGGATTGCTGGCATCCAGTGGCAACACCATGTTAGTAATGCAGAGGTCCGGCATCGTGTGTTCGGTCACAGAGACAACAATGTAATTGGTGTCACCATCTTGAAACACCGACTTCGGTGGCTTGGACATGTTCTACGAATGTCGTCCCAGAGAATTCCTCGTCGTGCATTATTTGCAGACTCTGGGACTGGTTGGAAAAAGCGGAGAGGTGGTCAGTATATGACATGGTGTCGTGGTATGAAAGAAAGCTGCAAAGGGCTAGCTTCTGTTGGTCCTTCATGACTCCCTGGCTGGGGTCCGAGAGACGATGTAACGCAGTGGCTAGAGACGTTATCAGATATGGCTCAGAATAGAAGCCAGTGGCGATCCTGCTGTAACCTTCTCTTACTTTCTTCATAAAAAGTGGTTGTATCATTCTTGACTGAAAGATTTCTTCTGATTGTACCTTTAGGTTTTCCCCATCATTGTTCTCTCTCTCTCTTTTTTTTATAATTCCCCACGTTCATTACTTTTTTAAAATTTTTTTTCTCCTTCTTTTCAAATTATCATTGTTTTGTGTGGCGCATATATATTTGGTGCCCCCCTGTACCAATATTTATGTGTTCAGCTAAATAAATAAATATAATTTTATAATTCGGATATTAGCTATCAATAGAATCCAATATACATATTTCGTCCACTATCCACTGAGTATGTACTTAAATAAAACAGAAATAATGAATCCTTTAAATTTAAAACATGTTGTGAACATTTTCAATCAATAACCTAATGATTTTGATAGCAATATGTGTTGAGTTCAAGTGTTATTTTACTCAGTCGTCCGAGTCTGTTACTGATATACAAGCTTCCTAGATGTGAGCAAAACCAGTTGTTTGAATGAAAAAAAACTTACAACGATCAGGGTGTTTTATGGCTAAATCGAATCCAGCACATATATAACTCACCCATGGGTACGTATGTTTCCCACAGAAAATGAAGTCACATTTTCATCTAATAATGTTTGTCTATTTCTATATTTGAAAATCAAGCCAAATCTTGATCATTAGCATGGCTGCTTAAATCCCGCTAATTCATCATTTGACCAATGTATGATTGGTTCAAAGTATCATATTTCCTTCATAATAAATATATCACAGTTTTTGGGTTTAATCAAATGAATTGACATGTTGGTGAGAACATCAAAACCTAGAATAAAGAAATATCCAATCGAAAAAAGATAAAACCTTTCTGTATTTATTTTCTAGTCGCTATCCAACTTAATTTGCAAATATAGAAAAAATTAAAAAGGCATTTATCTGCTGAACTTATATCAAATTCAGTTGTACTGATTAGTTACTGTGTAGTTGCTGATACTATTTTTATCAAGTTCCTTGTTGTTGACTAAATCCTACCGATTAAATTTCAACCTGATCACTATTCTGAGTAGCTTGACATTACGTGCACTATTTTGAAATGTAAGTTGATAGTTGAATGTAATCGATAGGAATCCATGGGTCCAGGTATAGCGCTCTTTAACACTTTTCCTGAAGACTTACTTAAAATCATATGGAAAGTGATGTTCGAATAGCTCGTTTGAAATATCTTCAACTGGTTAACTATAGTTTTCACTCATCAGGAAGCGAAATTCCTCTCAAAATTACTGATGAATGTCCACTTGCACGAAACTTACTTTTATGGTTTCATTCTAACTATTTTCTCAACCCTCTAATACGGAAAGTTTTACAATGGGTAACATACAGTATATATATATATATAATTTTAAAAGTTTGACTTTCATTTTATAGCTAACAAATATATTCATAATTATTTGAATTCATTTTTATATGATCGTATAAATTAAAGACAGTTCTCGTCAAACAGACATACATATACAGACTAGAAGAAGGACTTATTTGTTGGAAGACGCTTTTACTGTCTAACAATTTAAATAAAGAACACTAGACTGTTGGATCAAGTAAACATATATCTCTATATCTTTATATGTATATATATGTTTAGGTTTTCTATAATAAAGTTTGTTCCATTTTCTTTTAACCCCATAGTTTTGTTAACATGACTTTTGATAAGCGGTTCAATGATGAAGTGAATTTAACAAAAATGTTTCTTCCCTCTTTATATAATTGATTGGGTTTTAATAGTTAGAAATGAGTTTATTATTTAAAAATAATAATAAGTTATGAAACTAACTCAAAGTAATGAGATGATGACTTAATCAATTCTTCTGTATTAATTTTGAAATTTCAGTAAAAATAATGAATGAATTGAATGAGATAAGTAAACTGTGTAGTGTAGTGTAGTGAACGAGAACACAAGTAGGAGACAACCAAATATATTTAATTACTAGATTACAGAAACTCCTAGTGAGATCTGAGAACCATACAGTAAATAGTTTATTTGGAAAATGTCAATTAATCGTCTTAGACTTCATTGTTCTATGGTCTCCACACCAATCTTTCTCTGTCGACATTAGTAGCATACTCCACAGTAGAATTGTTCATTTTAATCTTAGTATGTATGTATATTAGTTAAATGACAAATAAATATGACAAACGGTGGTTATTTGGTCGATACATCTACGGGAAGGTTTAAAGCCAGCCTAGATTTCCATGGTTTACTCTTTTTGAGTCTGAGACTAATATTTTATATATTATATTAGTCGTTGTTGTTGTAAAAGGAATTTTGTTTTCTCTTTTTTAACTGGAAATATCAGCGATTGAGATCAGCCAGTTGAAGTTGTATTCAGTTTTCAGGTTCTAGCTAATATATCAGTTAATTTGGTTGATAAGACTTGTTTACCGTACATAAAGATATTCAGTGATAATCGACTGCGATCCTGTACTCAAATTAGCCGAAGCCTTTTAAAATTTATTAGCAGTAGGGTGGCTTTTTCCATCCCTCATTCTAGATGTGTTAGGTTAGTGGGATATATATATATATATATATATATATATATATATATATATATATATATAAAGCAGATTTAATGAGACATATTCCATTAAAGCGAATTTCCTTTTAGTTAAGTAGTAAGTTTAGATTGATATAATGAATGAGTCGATGTTAGAACACCACTGAAAACCCGGAAGCAATGAACTCCTTAATAGTGCGCATCCACGATCCCGTACATGGGATTCGAACCCAGGATCTTCGATTTTTCGCATGAGCACTTGATCTCTAGACCACTGAGTCGGAATCCGACGTTGTTAATGCTTATACGTCAATCAATCCATGGTATTTCGCGACCATCTCCATAATCCTATACTAACAAGAATATTACTCACATAAGTTGAGATTTTTATGTACAGTCATGTCAATCGACAGTTTGAACCTGTTTAATCTTTGCTTAACCAGATTTATCACTTTTAAGAAGTACTCAAATAGGTGATCATACAAAATAGCACTACCTATTATTATTATTATTAATATTATTATTACTGTTATTATTATTATTCGATTGCTGTTAAAAAAATATTTATATACTTTATTTGATTAACTGATGTAAATCACGTTCATTATCATGCTGCATTCATCTACCTTACTTCACTCTTTCCTCCCTCGCACTCAATACGTGAGAGAGCTAGTATTAACAGTAATAATAACAAAAATACTATTTTTTAAGTGAATAAAGATGTTATTTAGGTAGACTATAATAATTACAAAATCTATTATGAAGAGATGAAAACGTACACTTGCACACACACACACACTGTAAAAACACCGAATATAAGTTGAACACGTTATTCACCAATGATAATTAAGGACGAAATGTTGATCAAATTGAAAACCTAGAACTTCAGTTTATGAATTTTTCTGAAATTCCACGAATTCTTACATTTATATGTTTTAGTGCAAACTAAGATTAATTCATAAACAAATAAATACTGGAAGGGACTATAGAGTCATTTCATTCTGTCTTGAGACTCTTCAGTCGTTTGTAGCTCAGATTCTACGACGAATCAAACCGTCTCTTGGAAGGGAAGGTGGTGGAACTACCTCTAAATCATTGAGATGGGATACAATGATCTGCATGTTTTTAGTCCCATTCAATTTGTGTTATATCGCGCTATCATCAGATAGTGGCATTGTTGGTATCCATCTACTAAGGTCTCAGAAGACGGGATGACACGCTTTTTCTTGATACTTTCTGGTTTCTAATGATTTATCTGATAGTATTTTTCTGTTTAAAATACTAACATGTATTGCATTACACTAATTGATCATTGAGTGGTAACCACTTCTGTGTCTGTCTGGTTCATAATGCTGATCGATCAAGTTGCAATGTGATCATTTGTTTGAATACTGCCTATGCTATAAGTTGGTTTTAAGTGGTTGAAGTTAATCTTCAGGAAACAGTAAACTTACGTTTCATTCTAGTTGGTATCCGTCAGCGAGATGTACGTGTAGTATTTAATGATAGACGAAAGTGAGCCAGTGTAAACGATATGAGGTGTCCTAAAGTGGTGACTACACTAAAATTTGATTGATGAGCAATAAGGCCAAGACAAACAAAGAAGTACTCACTACCTATTTATCAATTAATTTAAATATTTTAGCCATAAAAAATGCCATTTTATGCTTTAACAGTTCATTACTCATTTAGTTACATTTAACACTAGTCAATGTATATTCAAACCCTAATGTAGTGTTAGTTTTATCAAGATTTTATATGCCCAATTCTAATAAATGTCATCTATCTAGAAATTTATGTTCAGAGTTCCTTTCCGACTACTTCCCATCACTTAATATTCATTACAACTTACATACAATAAAAATAAGAACAAGAAATTGGGAAACATAGAAGAGACAGCTTAGAAATATAATAATCAGTTCTTGATAATATTTACCAATTTAGTGGAACTTATGATTTACTGTTCAGTGAATTAATATCTTGATTTATGTTGATTTAACCTGAAACAGAACATATTGAACTGATACAGAAAATATCTAAAATGATCTGACTATAAAATTCATTACGGTGGTTTAAGTACAATTCACATATAGAAAGCCTTGAAAGTAATATAGAAATAAAATTTTACTGAATTTGATCAGAAAAAACAGATTCTATAACTTAAGACTAACAGCGTTGACTAATAAACATTACACAAAAGCAATTAAGAACAAGTTGGTTTTCGTCAGAGGGTGGATTTAACTGATTACAACAGTTTACCTGCTGATGTGATAGATACTAAGCTAGGAGATATCGTGAGTTTGAAAAATAAATTCCGATTTTCAGTATAACAGGTTTGTGGCGAATGTTAAATGTTATTTATATCACCAACTAACTTAAATTAGACAACCATTAAAAATCAGGAAGCCCTGAAAATTTGTCGTACCTTAGTATGAGACTCCATGGGAGTTAGTCATTCACAAGCCTATAGAGGATCGACATCAAAATATTGGGTTTCATGAAGAAAGTTTTAATCGTAGACTACTTATTTAGCATCTTCTGATGTACATATTTGATTTCACTCGATCCACGACAATGAGTGGGTTTGATCACCAGCAGCGCCATGGATGTGCACATCTGAGCAGTCTCATACTAGAGAGAAATAGGTATTCAGTGATCCATGATTTGCAATAGGCATGCAACGAAAGTCGATTCGTGATACTAAGAAAATTCTATTTATTTCAACAACAATAAATAAAATGTTTATCATGAATTGATATCTCGTTAACTGTGTAGATTAATTTGATTCTAGATGTTATTCAATATTAAAGGATATGTGGAATTTTATGTTTACTATCGGTTACAAACACATATCACCCATTTTCAATATTGGTGACATGAATTACTGTCAGTCAAGAGAAACAAAGATTTCGCAAAAGCTTTTGGATATACTAGAATTTTTATGGGGATTTTTGATCTCCAGAACTCCCTTGTAACTTTATTTTAAAAATTTGAATTTCTCGTTTTTGCGCCAAAAGTGCTGATTTTCACCATCATGTCGTATTTCTTACTTGGAAAAATCTTAAACACTATTGGTTCATTGTATCTTTTAGTAAAGCTTCTCAAGGGCAATTTTTTGATGCATATATACGTTTGATTTGCAACTGTTCCTTGTGAAGGTTCTTTACTCGAACACTACTATTCGATTCAGAGCTTACGGCGAATTGTCATTTGCTTTTACAACTTCAAGTGGTGTCCATCAAGGCTGTCCACTTCTCCCTTTTTGTTTAACTTCATCATAGACCTATTGATGGAAATAACATTCTCGTCAACTAAATTCTCAGGCATTGATCTCCTACCAGGAGGTCCGCTTATAGAATTAGAGTACGCAGATGACATAGCCCTGTTTGGTGAAGACGCTGATGAAATGCAGAGTCTTTTGGTAGCACTGAGCAACAATGCCAGAATGTTTGGGATGCGTTTCTCTCCCTCTAAATGCATGTTATTGCTTCAGGACTGGTCTGCATCAACATCTGGACTAAGGATAGGGAGTAAAGTAGTCGAACGCGTTGACAACTTCACTTATCTTGGAAGTCTGATCAGCCCTTATAGGTTGGTGTTTGACGAAATCTCTGTACGGATTTGAAAAGCTCGTTTGGCTTTTTCCAAGTTACATCACCCATGGCTCAGGCGACATATCCGCCTATCAATTAAGGGACAAGTTTACTGCCCGGCAGTTCGTTCTGTTCTACTTTACAGCCGCGAAACGTGGTCATAAAGAGTAGGAGATACTCGTAAGCTACAAGTATTTGACCACAGATGTCATGGAAATATAACTCGCATCTGCTGGGATCACCAGATAAGTAATAGTAAGGTTAGGCTCAGGATATTAGGGAATGATGGTAAATCAGTTGATGAAGTTGTGAATTCTCATCGAGTGAGATGGTTGGACCACTTGTTAGGTATACCTGAACACCAATTAACACAACGGTCAGTTATGACTGGTGTTGAGGATGGTTGGAAGAAAGTTAGGGGCGGCCAAACCGAGACGTGGCATCAGTTCTTGAAGTCATTAACTTCTGATCTGAGCCATGCTGGTGGATGCACACTACGTGGTTGGGGTCCGAATGACTATCGTAAACAATAGTTGAAGACTCTTGGTGAAATGGCTCAGAATCGACCACAATAGAATAGGTGTATACACTCCCTGTCTTCATTTAAACTATCGGATTAAAATTGTTTCATATCTTTCTTTCTACGAACTAATTCTTCCTAACTGTACTATGTCCTGATATGCAATCTTTCTTTTATATATTACCACCATTGACTTAACCACTCCTATGAATTCGGTGCTCATTTTGTTGTGCTAATGCGGTATGGCAACTTGAATCGATGCATATATGTACCTGGTCTTACGTTGTAGCTGACTGACTGGCTGCTAGCACATTTTGAACTTGCTTTTTTCTCTCTAATTAACAGTGTTGAGACGTGTTGGAATAGCTAACTTATTGATCTTTGATCACAGCGTCTTTAATTTGTCCTCAGATTGCATAGCAAATCTAAGTTAAGTAATTCTTTTTCTAATGTTCAACTTTGAAAATACTTCAGTCATCAAGCTAAAAATGAATAATGTTAATGGGATAAATTTAAAAGTTTTTTTTTTGAAAAAAAATCGCCACTGTGTTGTTTTAATTAGTTATTTATCATGATGAAACTGTCATTTAACTTACACACACACACACACACATACACATACACATACAACGAAACAATAAATATGATCATTGTAAAATTAGTCTGAAAAATTATGCAAACTAAATTTTAAAATCGTTAAACAATGATAGATAGATTGTACTTTATTCACAGATAGTTATATCCAATCTTGTAAAATTGTTAATCACTGGGGAATTAATCAATAGAGACCATGATTTATGTATTCTTCATGAAAAATAATGATCCTTAGGATATAGAATCAATGATTTAAGTAAATAAAAAAATAAATTTGAAGAAATCTAGGCTTAGATTGATATTGAATATAAAACTTTTTTTAAAATCTTATTCATCAAAGAACAATATCAAATGTACTATACCAATATTTCCTTAATGTTAAGTGTTTGGATAAATAAGGATTCACCTTAACCCTAAATTCTAACTATAATATATAGTTCCTAAATCTTAATACTTATCTTAACTTCTAACGATACACTCTAACTCAAAATCTTAATTTCAATAGATGATATCATGAGTCAATTAAAGCTAGACAATTATGGAAAGCCTGAAAGCACTGGACGGTTGTTTCATTTTATTGTGGAACTATTCAAAAGTGAGTATCCACAACTCCACCTCTTGAGATTTGAATCCATGATCTATCGGTTTCTCTTTAATTGACTCATGATCTCAAAATTTTAAATCTAATCACAAATTCTAATTGTAAACTTTATTGAGTTTTTATGTAATAAACTATTCATTTGTATTACTTGAAGTGTGTTTAACTGGAAATAAAATTTACTATCATATTATCATTTAATTAGTTAATTAAGCTCGTCAATTAGGTGTACATTCATTGGATGACACATAATATCATAGAATGTTACATGTATCTTAACCTAAAAGTATAGATTATTTAGTAATAATAATATTTCTGGGATAATTCATACCTAAGTTCTTAAAACAAATTGAGTTTTATATGTTCGTGAAAAATTAGTAAACTGGACTATATTAATAAAAGATCGATAAGGGCTAGCAGTGGAATCCAGGATGCCCGTTTTGTCCTATTTTATGCATATTTTATATATAATTATATGTTTAAAACATATTACATGTATGAAATTCATTCGTATTTGGAAAATTGGAAGTATACAGAATTACCAAATGAACTGACTTAATTATTTACTGTTTCTTATTTTGGCAATACGAAATCATAGGGCAAAATTTATTACAGTAAGACTGTTTACAATTAATTGAATAGTAACCAATGTTATGAATATTGATCGGTTTTTATCGATGAAGTTGCAAGGTAGCTATTGGTCTAAGCGATTTAATATCGCGTGCATTATATTCAGATGTAAGATGATGGTTGGAGGTAGTCTGTAAAAAACTTTGGGCTTGAGTTTCGTGCTATTTGACATTTGTCCGTAAGGTATACCTGCACTCTTGATGCTTTCTTAATGGTTGAATTTCATGTCATGCAGCATCACAGTCAGAGACGGTGGCACTGACTTACAGGGGACCAGTCTGAAAAAAAATTCACTTGTAATGTCTTTGAGTGGTAAGCTGAGTGGTAAGGGTCGAATCTACTAGGAAGTTTCAGGTTCCTCAAGATTAAAGGTACGCCTTACTGGCGAATGCTAGAGAGCTTGAATTGTACGTTCAGGGTTTTTCGTCGGATACCACCAACCAACTATATATACATCATATACTACACACACACAAGACGATTGCATTCTAACGTACTTTCTACAAGACAACATTGAACATGTACGTCAAAATTCAATGGTCTAGATTATTATTTTTTAACTAGTTCGTCGAACAAACACAGACACATGTGCATAACTATATAGAGAACAATCGGATTGTAGCACAGACTAGATTATCGTAAATTTTTTCTTATTCAATGTTATTATTAATCATCCACTTTTGTTTAGTCAATTGATCTTCATCTTCTCAGACACATCTTTACTTCTGCATTTCAAACACTTTGCTCTAGTGAATATAACTACAACTATTTGACTAATGAATAATACAATTATAATACAATTATTAATACAATATTATAATTATTTTTGATTGAGATCATGAATCGATCGATGTTAGACAATCAATAAAAACCCGGAACCAATGGACGTCCGTTTCGTCCTGGCATGGGGCTCCACAGCAGTGCGCACTCACTATCCCTTATGCAGGATTCGAGCCAAGGACTTTCGGTCTCGCATGCGATCGATAGATTAAAGATCTCAATTAAAAATATAACAATCTCCACAACCCCATACTGATAATTACATTATTGTTCAAGTATCATTTCTATTTTTACAATTATTATTATAATTATTACTATCACTACTGTACTTTTTTAACCTCTAAATCGATCTACACTACATTATTAAATCAGAAATGAATTGAAGTAAGAATAAATATATGTAAGACAAAAAACATTTGTCTGTTTCGCGAGAATTCGTCTTTCTTTAGATTTTTTTCTACACTTACTCTCACTTTCTCTTTCTTCCTCTCTCACTCTCCGTATCTTCAGTTCTCTACCGAATTATATATATATATATATATATATATATATATATATATATATATATATATATATATAGTCACGATTCCCAACGGTAAAAAGATGGAAATAATCATCTATTCGTTTTTCTTTTTCATTTATTCATTGATACAACCAATACAGATGGTAGATTAGTTTGTTCGTCTTTTCTGTTTGTTTTTTTGAGGGGTTTAGTTTTGTTTGGTCTTGATAAATTTAGCTTGACGCTATTAGTCGATTTATTTGTTTTTCAAATATTTGTGATAAGGTACCTATTATATTTTAGATCGAAGCAAAATAATAACGATAAAACTTTCTTGCCAAAGGTTACATATATATATATATATATATATATATATATATATATATATAATATTAACAGATGTAGGTGTCAGCATGTAGATAGAGATGCATAGTTTGTTTGTCATTTCACTCTAGCCCTCCCTCACTACCTCTCTCTCTTTGTAAGTGTATATCTTTATGGAGCCTACAGAGGAAACGTGCTATCAATTTTCATCCAACATAAACATTACCTACTGTCTTTCAAATAAACATACATTCAGTTACTTACTCTCTAAATTCTTTTATCTAATGATATATGTATATGTATAGTGAAAAAATCGATAGCACGAATTTGTAAGTGCGTAAATCGATTCATTTATTACGCAGGTCAGTTTGGGATTTTCATCATTTGATATATATATATATATATATATATATATATATATATATATATATATATATATATGCTAATAAAAGGTTAGTTATGATTATGACTGGCTTAATCATGCCAAACATTAGACTGGATACCAGTTTGATAACAGGATATTTTGTGCCAAATGACGACTGACTTCTGCATGAATTTCAGATGCTTTAAAGGGAAACACTGGTTGGTGTAGTAATACTGTCTTTACTGGTAATATAAAATGATCGTCACCTTTCTATTGTAAATTCAGTAAAGATGCGAATCTGTACAACTGAATAGTTAGGCGTTTGTCATAACATCTAATGGCATTGAGTGCGATCAAGGGGGCTAAACAACCATACTGAAATCAAACACCTATACAATGCTCTTTAGTTCTTAATGAAACACTTAACTGAGACCGATCAATCAATTTAAACAAAGTCAACTATATGAGAGATGATCTTCTATTAACCAATATAGATCGAAAAGATTTAAAGATCAATATTTTTTTGTGCTATGTTCAATTATAACTGAAGTTATTTCAACAGAGAAAATTTTCTATCCGAAAAACTGTACAATCCTATTTATATATATAACATTATACATCTATTAAGTGTTACAATTTATCAAAGGTAGTCAACCTTATTCAATCTTGAGTAAATAATAGATTTCACAATAAATACAAAAGACAACTAATTACTTTACACTTTGTAAATAAGGTGAAGTAGGAGATAATAATTAGTATTTACGATATGTAATCTTGGGGAATCGCTAATAAAATGACAGAATAATGGATAGAACATGGTTGTTTTATACAAAGAGGTCACATTTTAAATAATGAAACGGTATATGCTCATGTATGAACTAATACTTCACTCTTACTTTCTTTGAATCATTTCTTTTCATTTTGTATATGACTAGAGTTGACTATGTTTTCAAGGATTTACATTTACCTTTAAGTAATCACTAATAATGCATTAAAAAAGAATTCCATCATTTTAATACTAATCATTCAAATAAATTCAATATAATCTATCATAATATAATCAATTTTTTGATATGCTTTATTATAGTGATTATTATCATCATCATCAATTATTTCATTTGAATGAATGGTAAAAGTATAGTAATAGGAATAATTTAAAAATAATCAGGATCAATTTCCAGCTAGCTGTTAATTAGTTAGTTACTAAGACAACAGACTTTATAGATGAATAGTTTATACAAAAGATTGATTAGTTTAGCGAAGAGTTCTCTTTTCGGTGAATTCATTTTCAAAGCTGTACAATCGCAAATATATGAAATCTTAATTTCAACATTTATTATATCATGCTGAGCTATCCATTCCTAATGATATTTTTCCTACCTAATATCAGATGAGTTTTGTGGATATTGTAGTAATTTCAATGGTTAAGATCATGAGACATTAACACCGTTGGATACCGGCTCAGTGGTTTAGTGGTCCTGGTTTGAATCTCGCAGAGGGCGAGGTCATCGATGAGCACTGCTGAGGTATCCCAAATTGGGACGAAACGGTCGTCCAGTGCTTCCAAGTTTTCCATAATGGTCTAGCTTCAACTGACTCATGATCCTAACCGTTGAAATTCTCTACCTAACTTTTGATGAATACTTATGCCATTAACAATCAAATGATTATTAAACTTTCCTTGTTTTTAAAAGAATTTTTTAATAACTTTGTTTATTCAAACCTCACTGTCAACATGCCTAACAGAAGTTTATTATCAGTATTATTATCATTCTGTTAAAATATTTGCGATTGTACAGCTTTGAAAAAGAATTCGCCGAAAAGAGAACTCATCGCTGAACTAATCTTTCTTATTTAATGTCTTAATGGGTAAATTCTGTTTATACAAAAGAAAACAATAATATTCTTAAATGATAAACATAATTTACATATTCAATGAATTGATTAATGTTTTTCACTAGGTTACTTTGTCTGTAAATCGAAAAAAGAAAAACACAACAAAATAAAACAAGCAACAATATTATAAATTCTTCCTTATACATAATTCATATGATCAAAACTCTTATAAGAATCTAAATAGATTATTTAAGAGTTCACATGTTGTTTCTAGTTAAAGTTTAGTAGAATTAATCATTTACAATTAGGGTTTTTATTGTCAACTGACCGAACTTAACTTGAATGCTCTTTGATTAAATGAATAAATAAATTTCTTGCTATCACTGTTTGATTAGTTTATTCATAGAATATAGTTTCATCGAATTAAAAATTTTAATAGTTGAAATCATGAGTCAATTAAAGATCAATTACTATGGCAAACCTTGAAGCAATGGAAGTAGTGACTAGTGGAGTTCAACTGAGTCTGTTGTGAGATAATAATTCACAAAAGACAATAGTAGATGTATTACTTAATTTTGTGGATTAGTTGAAGTTACACATTAACACCGTTGAATGCTAGTCAGCTCAGTGGTCTAGAGGTTAAGCGCTCGTGCACGAGATCGACAGGTCCTGGATTCGAATCTCGCGAGGCGAGAACGAGGAGAAGTCCCATACCAGAACGAAACAGCCGTCCAGTGCTCAACTATTAAAATTACTATAATATCAACAATATCCATTCGGATTTAAGAATTGTTCAGAATTAGCAATTCAAGGATTTAGTAAACGTATGGTTTCGTTAGTTATAAACAGTCTATGAAGAAAGAATTCAATATTCAATATATCCAATGCTATCATTTTAACTCTTTACCGCAAAAACAAACACATTTGAATTATCGTTCAGAACTTTTTTAAACACTTTAGGGTGATGTTTTGTTGTACTAATTCATTATACATAATATTTAAATTTTGCGCAAAACCTTGAAATGCATTTAATCAATACCAATTGGCTTCTATTTCATACTGATTAAATTCATCAACATAATTCAATTCACCTGGTGTTGTTTTACTTGTATCTTCCCATTGTTATTTTGGAGTGCAATCGATCAGTCTCTTGTTGGTATATGTGCATGATGTGTGAATGGCCTCGATATAGCCTTAAGTCACAAGCATTTCCACTGCTAACCACTATTCATCTTTGTTTAAAAACTTTGTGACTTAAGGCTATATCGAGGCAATCCGCACAGCATGCACATATGACAACATGATACCGATCAATTGAAGTTCTAAATAACATTGGGAAGATACAAGTAAAACAAAACCAAGTGAATTTAAACTTTACCCCATTGCAGAATCAGGTAACTATCAGGCCTCAATAGATAAGTGGATAACACGATGACATTTGAAGTAAACGATATTAGATTCGAGTCTCAGAGTGAACATCAACTCTGTGATGTAGGTACATCCAGTTGACGAGTCCTAAATAGGACGAAACACTTATCAAACTGGATTCCACTACTAGCCACTATTTATTTTTGCTTACATAATTCAATATTTAAATAAATTAACATCAACTCTTTAAATTAATACTTCAAATCACCGGAAATTATAATAATAATATTTTTTTATTACTCAAAATAAAAATGGCTTACAGATTATTGTCTTTAAACTAATTTCTTTTTTTATTATTTTACAATAAATAAGAGAATCTATTTATTTGTTTTAATTTATTAAATTATTTGTCATAATTAGTTTATCATAGTGAAAAATTTAGTGTTTTTTTTCTTTTTGTTTAAATTATTGTTCATTTTAACAATTTCAAGAAAAAAAGAAAAAAAATTGAACACAACATTTCATATTTTGAATTTAAATAAATGCGGGAAAAAAACGATTTAAACTAATTTCCTGTTGCTTATTTTTTTTAAAAAAATAATAAATTCTGAATCATAAACCAGAAAAAAATAAATAAGCAAACAAACAAACGAACAACAACAACAACTACTGAATCATAATAATAATAATACTAGAAGGTTTAAAATGAAAAATAATTATTTTTTTTTGTAAAAAATGTTTTATTTGTAATTATTTAATTATTCATTTATTTATTTATTTATTGTAATATTAATGAAAACAATTGATTGAATAATTCACTGATTGACGAATTAATCAGTCATGGAGCGTATGTATATTGAACAAATGACTGAGTATAAACTTTTTTGTTTCGAGTTGGAAGAGAGGGGAGGAGATGGAGGGAGAGGGGGGGGGCAAGTAAAAATGGAATTTATTTTAGGCGCGTTCAAATATTCATTCATTTAAACAAATAAATGAGTACATAAACAAATACGAAAAAAATACATTTTTTAAAATTCAAATATCAAAGTAACATAATGTTGTTTGTTTTTTCAAAATAAAATAAGTGAAACTGATATAATATGACTGATGATAATCATTAATAACAAACATTTTGATATGATACTTTATCTATTAATGAATTTGATTTAGTGAGGGTAAAAAAAAAACAAGAAGAAATAAAAACATTTATTATTGTTTATGAATGAATTTTCATTGAATTTATGTTTATTATTATTAAACATATATGATTTAATGAAAAGTTAATAGTAATTAACATTAATGTATTAATCATAATGTTTTCTATAATACAACTCTCTCATTTCTCCCTCTTTCTCCTTCTCTCCCTCTTTCTCTCTCTCTCCCTATATGTATATATATGAATTATTATGATAATTATACATTGATTTACATGACAAAAATATGATTGTTCAAATAGAAATGATATTGTTTACTCAAATGGGTTATACTATTTTAATTCCAATAAATTCATTACAGATTAATATTTCATTTAAGATATTGTTGAAACTCAAAGAGTCATAGATTGTTATGTAATCGTAGTATAGAATTTCTCAATAAATATGAATTGACAATGTTATTGATGATAATTGATTTATTGGAATCATTATCTAAATATCAATAGTTATAAATTATCATTAGAACTTTAGATATATCTTGAAGTATATCATATTTGAAAGATTTAATTCTTTGATTGTTCAACACGTTTTTGGAATATAGTTACATAATCAGTAACTGTAGATTTTAAATAGATTTAAAATTAGAATATTTTATAAAGAATGATTAACTGTTGAATCCAAATGACATATTTCTTCTGAATTTGAACTGGTTAGTAGGCTAATATCATTTTGTATGTTCATATTGTTATTAAAAATCCATTGAATATAACGTCTTAAATATCAACACCGAGTAAATACAAATTTTTAAAATGATTATCTTTTTCATAAGTGTATATTTTTCCACTTAATATTTGGTTAGTTATTGATTTGAAAAGTATTGAATTGTCTAAATTTTGTTCACAGATCTGTTTAATGATAAACTACTATTTTGGGTGAGATTATAACTTATGGACGACCATTGAGTGACGTTGAAGTGACTTTGAGAGTGGGCGCCTAGGGATTAGCAATAAATGATGTTTAGAAATCAGTTAAAATTCTCACTTACGGTTGATGGTTAGGGTTAAAAATTAGATATAGGATTTTCATCACGAACTGACATCAGTTATAATGTCAAATCTTTATTTAGCCGAATGTATGGATGAATTTCGTGCGGAAATTCATGACGCGTTATCTTATACCTAATTGGTTCGTCCATAAATTATAGTCTCGCCCTATTTTGAATTTTAAAATAAATATAACTAATTTTTAATGACATGCAGAATAAATGCAAAGTATATTAGTAAAAGGAATATGTGGATGTTGTTTACTATTATACTTCACACCATGGATTGATCTTACTGAGACAAAGATTAAAAAGTGAGGAGTACTAAATAGTCATTTTGACTTACTATAGCACTCCTCGGTAGTATTTGAATATAGCTTTTCGGTGTTTGATCGCAGAACTGTTTTCTGCTGATGAATGATTAACCTTTAGATTACTTTGTTGTGAGTCAAAGGTGAATACGCTAAACCTTAGTCATTTAGTAGTATTTCGTCTCTGAATGCTGTTGGTGAGTCATATAATACACGTGGTAAAACTCCACTGACTGTTTGCACAAAACTGAGGAGTTTCATGTTATAACAATAGAGCCGTTTAGTAATTTTTTATTTTCAAGGTTGTCTAAATGAGATCAGTTTGTGAAGTAAATTTAATTATTCATATTATCTAACTAAAGCAGATGATGATATTCATTGAGATATTATTTCCCTAGTAATTAATATAATACTCACTCACCTTGTAGAGGCATTGGTAGGGATATTAGGTGGTTGAAGATAGTAGGTAAGAAAAAATGGTTCATCTAGATTTCCTTTTGGCAACGAATACGTGAAATCTTAGGATAAATTATGCTTCCTGGTAGATTCAATCTTACGTCAGCCAGCTTTACACACAGAGACGCTACTATTGAGCTACAGACCGCTGCCTGGATGGCGCAACGGTAGCATCGCTGACTGTGAAACTGGGTGATATAGGATTGAATCCATCAGGAAGTATTAGCTATTCAAAACTAGAGATATACTTTGCTGAAGAATGCCAAATAGCATGAAAACCTAGGTCTTGAGTCTCTTGCTGTCTACCTCCAACCATTTAACTTGGTTTCGAGTCACACTTTATGAGAGCAAAGTTTACTAACAATAAACCAATGCTCAGTCATTTTGTTAATTAAAGCCAACTTATTATAGTTTATGAATTTCTATTAACTTTAGCTTCTAAGTTTGAAAGTGGAAAGATGGTCTTTAATCATAATAATGAATTTTGTTACTTCAGTAGACGTTAATGTAATGAATGAACACTCAGGCAGGAAAGACTAATTTATTGTTTGACATTAAAGAGAAAAAATGTATTTGTTTGATTAGAAATTACAGTTTTTTAATAAAATATGAAAACAGTATATTATATACCTCATTTACACATTATCCATCAATTGTATGTAACACACTCCATCGTTCCTTCATTTTTGTTGCTATTACAGTTACTCTCTGTTTGCATTTCTGTTCTCTTGAATTTGACCTTCTGACTGGTATTACATATTACTTATATCCGTCAGTATAAGTAGCATACACCATAGCACTGTGGTGTGAGCTATGTATATCCACATAAGTAGTATATAACGATGGGCAGGCATAGAATGTATTTCAGTAGAATATCGAGAAGGAAAGAATGGAAACGGAAAGCAATTGGTATGAAAATGGATGAACAATAAAATCTGATATATGCGAAAGAAACAGTCAAGTTTAAGACAATTGATTGATAATTGCGAACAAACTATTTGCCGTATGGTTCTCAGATTTTAGTGAGTCGTTCTGTAATTTTGTATTCAAATATATCCGATTGTCCCCACTCGTGTTCCTGTTCACTACAGTACCATCAAAAATCATGAAACACTAAATAGTTGTTCTTTCACACTATGTCATCCATGTTGTAAACTTTAACAGCCCCAACCCTCCCGAAATAGATCAAAAACCCTTTAACTGTATGTTTGGTCACTTTGTTGATGCACACTGATCAATAATTTTAGTTGGAATTGATTTTTCTTTTGATAGGTAACTGACCGTAAACCATTTTTGTTTTTCTGCAAAGAGAGAATTATAAACAATCCTATGTTTATGTATAATATATAAATAAATACATATTTTTCTCTTGCATTCATAGAAGGTTCATATTATACAAAGGTATAATCATTTCTTTAAAACTTATCAATCATTATTTGCACAATAATCCAAGTATTTCTAATCTACCGTAGGTAAGTTTATATGTACATGTATAACTGATCAAGAACATTTATATATGTATATCCACTTCGTATTTCTATACGCATAGTTATTGTTTGTTGTACACTATGGAATGTTTCAACTAATATCAGTCAATCGGTTAATTAGTCAATCAGTCAATTTCTTTCAACTGTACATTATTGTTATTATTGTTATATTCTTTCTTCTTCGTAAACTCCTTTGATTGAATTTATTTTGTTTCGTTTGTTAGAAAAAAAAACACTTATAAACTAACCAACACATTGTTATCCATATATGATGCTTTTTATGGGTGTAGAGAGGATTAAGCTAAAGAATGGAAATATACTGTACTAATGTAAATCCACGTGAACATAGAAACAAACATTTAGTAGTATTTCAGTAGTATACATTCATATATCACTTCCTTTTATTTTATCTACAAAAATCTATTTAATTATTTTAATATGTGCTTGTGTAAACAGTTTTTTGTATATAATGTACATGTATATGTTTATGTGTATGTATGTTGTGTGTGTGTTTGTGAGTATTCAACTCAGTAAAGGATATTTGAAGATAGATATAATACTAAAAAGAAATTTCCAGTTCATTTATTCCATGTTCCAGTGTTAATATTCTTTCTTTTTTCTTTTAAACACAACGGAAACAGTATCCTTGTAAGAAAATTTGAAACTAACAAAACAATTTAATCAATTTACAAAATAATGATCAATTAATATGAAATTATCAGCTAAAATTATAACTTGACATTTCATGGTAAAGTATATACTACTAACTTAGTATAAAATGTCATGTATTATAATTGTTTGTAACGTATACTCTCATTCCTGACAAGAGATCTGTTTAAAACTTTATTTCTAATTATAATACTGGTTAGTTTATGGTGTCCGTTAGAAATTAACAGTTTCTATGATAAAATAAATGTGATTGAAGTGCCTTAAATGAGATGAAATATTTATAAAATCTTACTGTTTTCAATGAGATTATAATTTATGGATGACCTTTGGACGATACCTTAATGACTTTGAGAATCTCTATCCAATTTCTAGGATTAAATAAGGATTATAAAGCAGTTTAAAGAATAAGGATTATGATTCACAATTGATAATTAAGGTTAGGAATTAGGCTAATGGTTTTCATCACAAATTGACATGAGCTAAAATATCAAAACAGTATTTAGACAAATAGGTGAATGAATTTCCCGCTGAAATCCGAAACCAGTTATTGTAAATCTGATTGGTTCATTCTATAGTCTCATTAGTAATCTAACATTTTAACAAAAAGAAATTGATGCGTTATTATGAACTGATTATTAGTAAATGATTTTGAATAAATTATCTAATCATTGAGGAGGTTAGATTCGATTGGTTGTCCCTGATTTTGTTTACTAATTGCATTATGTATCCCGAGGTTATGTCTTGCCTGTATATATATATATATATATATATATATATATATATATACCTCACATTTATCGAGACTTTTCTATTCTCATGTTTACTGTCTTCATATTCCGTAACGTTGGA
This sequence comes from Schistosoma spindalis, assembly GCA_946903255.1. Classification (NCBI taxonomy): domain Eukaryota; kingdom Metazoa; phylum Platyhelminthes; class Trematoda; order Strigeidida; family Schistosomatidae; genus Schistosoma; species Schistosoma spindalis. The sequence continues at coordinate 8,646,690 of OX336419.1, read as the reverse complement.
GATAATTCTTGAAGTAATGTGTATTATGTAAATCAAATTTCATTTAAGAAGAATATCACAATAGTTTATAATGAGGTATTACCGTAAGTTATCTCAAAATCTAATAAATTACATCAACCTACCCTTGCCGTTCACTGGTCACTTCTATTCATTTACACTGAACTGATAATCGCAAATCAATATTAGAATGAATAATGAATGATCTAACGTTTAAAATAACATAAAATGAGTTTAGTTATTAGTAAAAACACTAAGATACAGTCACCCCTCCCACAGGAACTATTATCGAATACAATAAATGACGTAAACTAGTAGATTATTGCAAGAAACTGGTGCTAAATTTTACTAATGAAATTACTCATACATTTTAAGCAAAGCTTTGTTTGATCTAATTAATGATTAGGCAATATATATATCAGTAATTGAAGTCAATGTTTTAAAAGTGATTGTGAAATTCTCTTAAAAAATTCTGTTTTAAATAAACTCAAAACATATGAGAATGAATCCTTAAGTCATATTTAACGTATTTGTGTATGAAGCTCATCAGTTTAAATTCAATTCAGGAGTTAAAATATAGAAGTATTAAACTTGAACTATGATGTAAAATACACATCGAGAAAATTAAACAAATTTCGGTTATATATATAGTATGTGACTACTCAGTATTGCACATTTACGATCCCTCACGCGCGACTCCAATTCAACACCTTCGGTTTTGAACATGAACACCTAACCTTTAGACTACTGAGTTAGCATTCAATAGCATTTGTTAACGTTTGTTACCGGTTTAGTGATCTAGAGGTTAGGCGTTCGCGTATTATTGAGTTTTAACAATTTCTACCATTTGGATCTGAATAGTGACTCATTATTGACAATAACATACGTTTTTGATTTGAATACAGTTGTGATCGAAGTTAAAAATATGAGTTATTAGAATTTAATCCAGTTATTTAAAAGTATAAACTAGTCTAATTGGTTCAAAATTGAGTGGATTATGTGCAGATATTAGAGGATTGAAGATTTTTAAAGCATAATATGGTTCCTATTGAACACCCCTTTAATAATAATGACATTACCACATGTAACTCTATAAATCCAAATGAAGTGGAACATATGTACCGTCAACATTTTAGAAATCTTACGATTGAAGACTGAATTCTGTGTACAAAAGCAAAATGTTCTATCTCTATTCTTACCATGGTCTTAACCTCTTTACCATCTTCCATGTTGAATAATTAATCGTTATTACTATTTTCTTATTACTTTTTAATTATTGATAATTAGATATTCTGTCCTTTATATTCACAATTATCCTTCCTCTGCAAAAATATATCTTAGCAACTTTTCATTAGCCTGATAAATCATTAAATATCTTTCTTAATGTTTCCAAACAATGCACTAACATTTTTAATGTTTTTCAAATTGAATTTATAGGTCGGTCTAAGCTAGGTCATGATTGAAAACCTGAAAGCACTGATCGGCCATTTCGTCATAGTATGCGACTCCTCATCAGTGTGCATTCACGATTGAGCATACAGGACTCGAAACCAAGACTACTACAATACTACAATCTCCACGAATCCCAATAATTATTTTTCAAGTTGACAATCATCTTCCATTTGCAATCCATTTTTAGTTTAGTCTATTGGATGATTTCATAAGTCCTTACTTTTAATGGCGAATTTCAACACCTACTTATAGTCATTCATTTTCATATATCGTGTAATTTCACTTCAAGATTTTGACAGAGTAAAATCAATGTCTAATGATAATAGAGATATCCATGTAGTATATGGATTATAAATTGCACTTAGCTACTGTGATACTTGAGTTTATATCACGTACTAATTTTACTAGAAAGAACTCATCGGAAACTAGGAAGAGCTAAAGAACTATTATTTTCTAGTCTAGGACTTCTTATCAGGATACATCCATGACTCTTCCGAAGATCAAATAAAGGACTGTTCTCTGGTCGTTCAAACAACAAAAAATCACTGTGAATAAAATTTTAGTGAGGCTCTTCATCATCAGCAGATATCGGCTAGAAAATAATTAAGGGCTTATAGAACACTAGACATACTTTCTCATCTTTTTTCGAGACCTACTTAACATTATGCACTCACAGGATTTCGATCTTGAAGTCAGGTTCCACTGGTTTCCAACTAATGCTTTTAGAATTATTGCAACAATTTACTTGTCTAGTATTTCTTATTACAAAAAAAATTGAAGTGTAAGGTGGTGATTGGAAGTAGTCGACAGGAAACTCTGTGGTACATTGTAACTTGATCAACAGGAATCCATTTGAACTAAGAAGGACTTGACATAAATGCCACTATTAACTACCTAGTGACCATTCAGTTGAAAAAATCGAAGTAATCAGAGAAAATCATTCAGCTAAACTATTTATAGAACTATTTGGGTGGTAAACTTTATAATCCATTACCGTAAAATAACACAGTTTTAATCCAACAATCCCATATCAGTTCAGACGACTAGACAGCTTAATTTAAAGTTATGATGGCGATTATTATTAAGTAATCGATTTGTGTATTCTAGAAAAAAAAACAGAAGGCGTGCAAATAAACGAGACTGTCCATTTTAAAACTTAGCTTCCTTTTAAAGCTGATAATTGTTATTGTTACATCTATGTAAATCATGAATAGGAAAGTAGGATAAATAAACGAGTTAAAAAACCCAGAGAAAAGATGAATAACGTTAACAACAACGGTGACAACAAAGTATACGAGTAGCTCATACCTACTTATTATTCCATCACTCTTTTGTATACATTCACACCCAAACACATAAGCGTACAAAAGCACAAATCCCTAATTTGAATTTAAATCACTACTGAGTATTACAACATAAGCTTACATGTATGTTTTCTAAGCCCATACATGCCAAATGACGACAACAACAACTCGGGGGGGGGTAGGTGATGGTGGTGGTGTGGTCATTAAGATACAGTTTAAAATAAACGATAAAGTTGGAATTTTCATTTAATCTTTGTCCGATTATAACTTTTCTCTGTTTCTATCTTTTTTTTCAGAAGTTAAATAATGTTTCTGTAAAAGTGTGTGTATGTGTGCGTGTGTGTATGAGGACGAAGAAATTGGTTGTGAGCCCATTTTGTTTCCTTACTTAGCTAATAATTTTTAAAAGAAAATCTTTAATGAAAAGGGAGTAGTAGAAAAAAGTTCTCAGTTAAACAGGAAGGTTTGTGTGGGTGGTTTGATTAACAACCAACGAATGATAATTTAATTGATGGTAATTAGTAAGAAATGGCATTTTTATATTATGTAAGATGATGAAAACCAGTAGGAATAATCAGAAGTGGTTAAGTATAAAATGATGTTTTCTTAAAGTTTATTTTACAATCCAATGCGTTTTGGTAGAATATTTTGAAAATATAAAGGTTTTGTATTTTGACTCTTTCATCAATAATAAATCTCAACTCAATATGTAAAGTCCCAATGTTCCCAAAACTCTTGATATGAAGTAAAACTAAGCAACAGATTTACATCACAAGGTGACTGAAGCTAAAAATGTAAACTGTTGGGTGTCAGCCTAGTAGTCTAAAGGTTATGAGTATCTCATGCAATTTGGATATCGTGGATTCGATTCCAGGTGGGGGTTGAATGAACATTGTTGAAGTCGTCCTATATTAGGACTAATCAATTGTCCAGTGATTTCAGGTTTTTAATGGTTATCATACTTATATATTTATCATACTTATACTTACTTATACTTATACTTACTTATTTATCATACTTATATACTTATATATATACAAGATTAAACCACTTCACAATATCACCATCTGTTTGATGTATTATGAATACAACCATTTATAAAAATGTGAGTGTTCATATGTAATCAATTTGATCTCCTTATGATCATTGTAAGAAAGTATCCAGTTCTCTCTGGAGATGTTTCTAATAATCAAAGAATATTTAACAAAAAAAAACGATTAAACATGAATGAATTTAATAGAACGACCCTTACAGCTAGATCATTTATGTAATTAATAGAAATGAGGCCTCAATGACAAAATTATTTAACATTCACCATATTTGAAGAGAATTCTTTATATGAATATCTGTCAAGTGAAGAAATATCGTAGAGTAACGTACATCAAGCTTTTTGTGTGTTCGATTATTATCAACTCAATTCAATTATGGGATAGAATGGGGGTTATTTTATAAAAAAAACAAGAATATACATAATAGTTATAAATTATCATTGGTATTTATCAGGTTTGTATTGAAAAGTGTCTTTTATTTTCATAATGAAATTGTCTAGTTAAATAAAGAAAGATTTCTAATTCAAATATGTTGCTAAGTGTTGTACAATCATTATGACGCTGTATGTATTGATAGATCGTTTTTTTGAAATGGTTTCAGATTATTTCAACTTCGTTATTGTGTATGTTTGTTAATGAGTGATCAATGTGTCACTCAATTTCGTGGATTAGTTGAAGTTAGACATTAACACCGTTACATACCAGCTCAGTGGTCTAGAGGTTAGGCATTCACGAGCTATACCGATAGGTCATGAGTTCGAATCTCGCGAGGTGTGATCGTGGGTAATCACTGCTGAGGAGTCCCACTGTAGGACGAAACGGCTGTCCAGTGCTTCCAGGTTTTGCATGGTGGTCTAGTTTTAATTGACTTATGATCTTAACTATTAAACTTACTATAATATCCACAAAACCCCTTCTGATGTTAATGAATCAACAAGATTTAAGTAGAATTCAATAATTTAACGATCTCCATTGAAATCAAGATTCTATATGATTATTGTGATATTATTTTTGCCTAAAGTGGTGTACATTTTTTGTATTTAAAAAGTAATGTTTTTCATTTCTATATCCATTCATTGACTCTTTTCTGTAAGTGTTTTTCGCATATTCAGCAAACACTACAAAATAATTAAATAAAAATGAATGGAAATGATTAAGCCATTTATGAATCTTTTATTTTCTTTACAAAAATTTTCAATCAAACCTTCGATGGAAGTTATAAGTTTCTATATTAACTCAGAAAACCCATAGACTATTTGTCAGTAGTATTATTCATCTACTATTGTGATGAATGAGAATACCAGAGAGGACAATTAAATGTATTTCAATATAAAACTACAGAATAGCTTAGTAAAACCTGAGAACCATATAGTAAATGCTTCATTTGCAAAATGTCAATCAATACTCTCAGATTTCATTGTTCCTTCATTTTCACATCCATCGCTCTCTGTCCTCTTTCTCTTCTCTTCGAACTTCTTAATCTCCTTTTGCTAGGCATTTTACATTCAACTGATGACACACACTACTCATATCTGTCGATATCAGTAGCACACCACACAAACAGATAATCGATATTTAAACACTGTTCTAAATTATTTGACTAAATTTTTAATCTGAGTTTTAGTCACACCTACTTGATTCACCGATATAGCACAGTTCAGTCTTGGACAAATTTTCTAGATTACAACTAATTAGCTAATTAGATTATTTCATTGAAAGCATCAATCGATCTATATCAGAAAACTATTAGAAACGTGGAAACACTGAACGGCCGTTTTATCCAAATATGGAACTGCTCAGTAGTTCTCATCCATGATCTAGAGGTCTAAAGTTTAAGTGTTTGCGCGTGAAGCTGAAGATCTTGGATTAGAGTCGCGCGTGAGGGATAGTTGATCCTCACTGCCGAAGAGTCCTATACTAGAACGAAGCGACCGTTCATTACTTCAGGATTTTTTATGGTGGTCTAACATTGATTGATTCATGATTTCAATGAAATTCAACAACCTTCACAATACCATACATAAAGTCAGATTTTTGTATTATATTTAGTGTTCTCAATAAAATCATTAATATTAATTTGATGCAAAGTTACAATAAAAAAATACAAAATAATGAGGATCTCACACGGTACTTTTGAATATCATCCATTGAATAATACTTCCTAATTATTACTATTGATCCAACATTCGACCTCGTAACTCAATGAGTGGTTGAAATCCTGACAGACAAGCGAAATCTAGGTGTTTACTGAGATGATGAAATAGATATGGAGATCATAATTCAAATATAGATTAGGGAAGAATAGAAATGCATCCAGTTATCAAATGAATGATGGGGAATATTGAACGGAACAATTATATTAGGAACTAGAGGATTCCGTGTTACACTAGTAGTAGTAGGGTGGTGTGTGTTAATGATGTCGACAGATATAAGTAGTATATATCGTTAATCGAAAACGAAATGTGTGCCATAAGAAGGTTAAGAAGATTGAAAGAAAAAGTACTGGAATGGAGAGTGATTGGTGTAGAAACGAAGGAACAATGAATTCTGAGACTATTGATTGACATTTTGCAAATGAAGCATTTACTGTATGATTCTCAGATTATACTAAGTAATTCTGTAATTTTGTGTTGAGACACATTAGGTTCTCGCCACTTGTGTTCTCGTTCACTACAATTATAGTAATAGTATTAAAAAGAATAAATGATTTACCAAACACTAAACTAAATAGATAAACATTCCTTTTTTATTTTCATCCATAAATGATAAAATGCCGTCCTTAGTTTTTATTATTTGACCTAAGTATCGAACTAATAAAATTAGTCAACTAAATATCTATTTTCTTAACATCCTTAGTATTAGATGAACACTTATTGAATTGTTCCCCTTCAGTCAACATGATCTAATTACTAATAACAAAAACTGTATGTCAAAAAATGTGTCAATTTTCATTGAAACTAGCTTATATGATTTGTGATTGCTAATTGATGTGTCATTTATATATGACAGAACACATAGTATTTAGGTATACATATATTGGTTTGGATGTAGTACTGTGTATATGTGTTTGATATCTGAAAGTATTTATGTAAATTATGATTAATTCCTTTACAATTCTTATACTGATCCGTGACATCTTCATTCTGTTTAATCTTATATGTATGTGAGTGAGATACAGTCTCATTTATTTCTTTACTATTATTCTGCCTGTAAAACATCTTTCATACTCGTAAAATAGTCTATTTGAAATACTACAATAACAAGTCATATTGTAGATATATTCATAATCCATTAGGCTTTTTCTAATAATTAGGTGGGAAAAATGCACATACGGTTTTTTAGCTCTAAATGGATAAAAGAAGATAGATAGGCGGAAGAAGAAGAAGGAGGAAAAAAAAGGATAGGACGAGATTGAAACACAAGAGAAGAATACAGACGAGTACTCACTCACTCACTCACTCACTCACTAGACAACAATCAAATTAAACTTAGAACTAACTGATCAGCTGATTAATTTTGATTAATCCTTATTGAAAGAAAATGAAGAAAAAACAAATCAACAGCTGACAAACAAACGTTTACATATTTACATATATTCATTTGCTTCAGGCTGTAAATTATGTAATTCATAGTATTCAATGTATTCTACATATATCCTATGTTAATTGAACTTCATTGCAATGTGAATATATGAAGTCATCAAACTGATACACAGTTGTTTGAGTCTTGTAAAAAAAATGGTGGAATTCATATCTTCTTCAGTTATTAGGTGTTGAGTTTTATCAAGGATGGTTTTTCTTTTTGAAATTCCACTATAAATGACTAGTTTCTGGTCCCAGTCAGTATCGAGATGCAATGAATAATGAAAAAACCATTGGAATGATTTCTATATAGTTTCATTTAAGACGATTTAATAGTAATGTTAAGTGATTACAGTCAACTGATAAGAAATTCTTGATCTAAGTTTTATATTAGTTTACATTTGTGAAAATTTATTATCTGAAATATATAAGGTGATTGATTTCATCCTCATCTGGTAGGATTCAAACCAATTTTATAGTCAAAAGCGTTACTAGCGATATATGCATTGTTTTATTTATTGTTAATTTTTGGGTAATATAACTGGTTTTGCAATGGAATATACATGAATTTTTAATGATTCTTCAGTTTATATGAGTTCATGATTAAAACTAAACCAAGAGAAAAATATCTGCACAAAATTCTTAGATACATAATAATCAGAATGGGGATTTGTGGAAATCGTAGTAATTTTTTAGAGTTGAAGTCATGAGTCGATCTAAGTTAGAACACCATTGAAAACTTAGAATCACTGGATGGCAGTTTCATCCTCGTATGGAACAACTCAGCTGTGATCGTTCATCCAGGATCCCTCATGCTCAAATAGAACCCAGGACCTTTGATCTCACGCGCAAGCACAACTTCTAGACCAATGAGTTGGTATCCAGCGATGTTAATGTATAACTCCAATCGATCCATTTTAGGGTGAAGCAGCCATCTGATGCTTCCAGGTTTTTAGTGGTGGTCTAACATAGATCGACTCGTGAATTGAACTGTTAATAATAAACATCGATTTGCTATTGATTAACTTCTATATAGGTTTCAGAGGATGTGCATTTTCCAGTCTGGGTGATGTAATCCTAAACCTGAACGACATTATTGGCAAAAACTTCAGATATGGATGAGATATTCGAATTTTTCCGCAGATTCCTAACAACTTGTTCTATCGATATAGAATTTGATTAATTGGTTAAAAATGACCGATTAAAATCATGCAGACAATGTGATCTAATTGAATATTAAATGATTTACACTTAAACTGTCTAGCTCAGAGAACGAACATCCTTAGTTTGTATTCGTTTTCCAGTTTATATCATTTAATAATTTAGACTGAATGTTAACTAGATGTATTACAAGGACGTTTATATATTCATAAACACCTTTACGATCAAAATTAAAACAACTACATTTGAATCTACACTATGATTTTCTTCAGAAAAATAATCAAACATCAGAATCAGCTAATATAAAAATATATTTACTTGGTATTATAAACATGTATCTTCTGATTGTTCTTTACGACCGCAATTGATTAGTCTCTTGTTAGCATATGTGCATCCTATGCGGATTGCCTTAAGTCACAAGCATAATAAGCAAAGATGCATAGTGATTAGCAATGCAATCAAAGACGCATGTTTCGACCTATTTAGGACTCGACAGCTGGATGTACCTGCGTCTTGGGTTCCATTCCTAGCCACCATCCATATTTTCTTATAATGCTTATGACTTAAGGCAATATTGAGTCAGTTCGCACAGAATGCATATATGCCAACAAGAGACTGATCAGTTGCAGTCCTAAACAACAATTGGAAGATACAAACGAATATTACGAAGTGAATTTAAACTTCATCACATTGCACAAGAAAGTGGCTATCAGGACTCAGTAAATAACGCTACGGTGTTTGAGGCTGAAGGCACAGGGTTCGTGTCCCGGAGCGATTATCAACTGTGGAATCCAGATACATCCAGATGATGAGTCTCAAGTAGGATGAAACGCGCTTCCCAGATTCCAGTGCTAGCTACCATCCATATTTACTTGTAAAAAATATTTTTACCGAATTAACTGTATACTAAACAAATCATCCGAAGTATAATTTGAAGTATTGATCTATTTGTGTATTTACAGTGTATATGGACGTGTGTGTGTGTGCTTCAGTAGATCCATTTTGTTTTATAAAGTGAAAATATTCAATGATGAAAATTTCGCTAGTGGTTCAATATGTTCTTTTTTTTTAAATACTTTCTTTTTGTACATATGAATAAATAAAGATTTATACAGTCAAGGTAGGCGCCAATAAAAAAGTATTTTACAATAAACTAAATCTATTCATCGCTGTCATGTTTTCAAAAGTTTCTAGTTAAGAATAATAAAAATTTTTGTAAAAAATCAACAGTAAGAATAAAGGTTGAAGTTATCTAGAAGGTTTTCAATACTCAACACGTGTGTTATATCTGGCATTTCTTTTTGAAGATCATTTCTTTGTATATTCACAGAGAGAATAGATGTTGTGTAATGAAAACAAAAATTTCATTGTAAGCAATTCGAGTTATTTATAAGTGTTTACTGTGATTGTAGTATATTTAAACATGCTTGTTAAAATATGCGAATGAGTGGGAAGTTAGGAATCGAAATAAAATATTCGATGACCTTGAGAAAATCCACCTCCACAATTGACTGATCACTGGGTGGGGATTAGTGTCATGTCCTTATTAGTGCAAATTGAATGCTATTGACCATGTTGCAATGTGGCCACTAGTCTAAGTGACTTGACACTGCGTGCACTATGTTGAGATCAGATGGTGGTTGGAGGTAGTCGACAGGATAGCTCAGTGGTAACGTTTCTGACTGTGAAGCTGGGTGACACGGGATCGAATCCTTCAGGGAGCACCAGTTCCCTCGAGATTACGGGTGCACCTTGATGACGAGTGCTAAATAGCACAAAACCCGTGTCCAGGGTTTCCTGTCGACTACCTCCAACCACCATCTAATATCCACCTTCCTACTGGGGATAAATGAATGTTATAAAGCAGTGTAACGAATAAGGATTTAGATTTATAATTGATGATTAGGGTTAGGAATTAGATCTAAAGTTTTCATCACAAACTGACATAAGCTAAATTGTTAAAATGCTATTAAGACAAATGGGTGAATGAATTTCGTGCCAAAATCCAAGATCTATTATCTTATGGCTGATTGGTTCATCCATAAGTTATAGTCTCACTAAATATTCACTGTAAGTTACCTTCCGATATGCAGTACTTATTCACTAAATGATATTTTAAAGGTTAAGCACTATGGAAGACCTGAAGGTTCTTGTACTGGCAAGTAGTACGATTGCTGACAATACCCGATTGACTGAATCTATAATGAATGACTATTAATAAACCATGAATATAAATTCTACATATGATTTACCTAGCTTAACCTTGTTTAGGCTGATGAGGTAGTAAAAGCCTAATCTATATTGAATTGAAAGAGTTTATTTTGAACATTCACTTATGCAAACAGATGGTAAGGAGTACAATATGAAGAAAAACTTCTAAGCATGCTCAGTTTGTTTGAAATGACATGACATGACAAGCAAGCATATATAGGCATCTGCACGATCACAGATACACCCTCAGGGCCACATATCTCATCGACAATATGCATTGGAAGATTATCATAATTCATCTGCCCAAAATTAAGAATGCTATTTATTACATGACACTCAATGCTGAAAAATTCTATGATAGAACGAGTCAACTGTTCTGTTTTCCCTGGTCTCCACTGGTTGTCTAAAATAGGTTGGTTCTTGACCTCGATAAGTTCTTATCATTGATCAAGTTTATTGACCTAAAAAGCTTCCCTCTCGAAACAGGTATTATATATATAAGAGAAACTTTAAGGCAGTTTATATGATGAAGACTTTCAGCAGTAACCTAAATCCATTAATTCAATATTATTATATTTTATATGTTTTAACTTACTATTATAATGCTAACAGATCAGCGTTTGGTTTATCGAAGAAGTGCTTGGAATAACCTTTACCTGAACTTCAATAGCTTTTACAAGAAGGCATTTGTTAAAACACTATTTTATCGGGTAGAGAGGATATGTACCACTGACAAACTGAAAGATGAATTAACGAACGTGGAAAAAATGTTTAAAAGATCACTTTCACTCATAAAAGTTTATTGACATATATAAAAAGCCCAAAGAAAACAAGACGGAAATAATTACAGTCAATAAAAAACCAATATCTATAAATCTTAACTTCAAAGGTGACGATGTCACACACATAATCATCAAGAGACTGAACACTGCGCTAACCAGAACTTATCCGGCGGCTAAACTTTCAATTCTTTATAAAACAACATATTCAATAACTCAATCAAAGGTTGACAAGCATCCTTTTCATGTTTCCGCCAACTGTATTTATAAGTTTACGTGTACCTGCCAAAGCAATTACATTGGTCGAACAGAAAAGAGGGCGTATCTTAGAATTTTTGAACATGTTCCAGAAAGTTTCAGAACAAGACAAAGAAAGACTCTAAACAGTACCATTACCAAACATCTCCTTGATACAGGACATCAGGTAGATATCTTGCAATTCTTTAAGGTGATTAATAAGCAGCCATAATCCGGTCTTCTGAAGTTTACTGAAGCTGTTGCCATCAGGTGTCATAAACCTAACTTATGTGTTCAAAAGGAGATGGTTATTAAACTTTCCTTATCTTGGTAACAAGTATTCATATTTTGAATCTTAAATCTTTTCTCTTTCTTTAAACTCTTTTATTATATCATTGAGTTTTATTCCAACTATCTTCTAAATTGATAATCTTATTTTATCAACTGAACTCTACTCACCATACTCCTATCAATGTTTACTTATTATGTAATCTCAGTAGTTGAAATCATGAATCGATTGAAGCTAGATCACATTGGAAAACCTGGAAACACTGGACGGCCGTTTTGTCCTATTATAGGACTGCTCAGCAGTGCGTATCCACGATCCCGCTCCCCGCGAAATTCGAACCTGGGACCTATCAGTCTCGTTTCAATTGACTCATGATTTCAACTATTAAAATTTCTAAAAATCTCCACCAAACCCCTTCTCATTATGTAATCACTTGTTTTTGACCGTTTAAACTGTTATCACAATCAATGTTGTAAAATATTCTTTTACATAATGTATATATTCATAATATTCAATCTATTGAATTTATTTACACCCTTACTATACTATACTGATATGTCTTCAGTATAGCTTCCGACTAAACTCTTCCATGTAAGTAATTTATACCCATTATGTAATTATGGTTTTAAATATCACAAGTTGTAAACAGCTAACGAGAACTGAATACATGATATTCTGTTAGAATCTTTTTTGTTTTTGCTCTTTTCAAAACGATCATCGGGAATTATGTGTATGAAATAATGCTGATTAATATAAAATAAATAAAGAGAGAGAAACAGAATCAACAATATATCCTGAATATAATTAATAATATATTAAATGCATTCAATAGAACTTTTTATACAATATATGAGTTATGTTTTCACTATACAAAAGTATTTCAGTCATACACACCTACCGAAATAGATTATAATTGATAGTTTACATAACATTAATTTTAATTAAATATACATATGTGAGTGTGCGTTGAAGTGAAGCATGAAGAAGATTGTTACAATAGATAGTAATCATTATTAGATCTAATCTAATAACATTGAAATCATCTACCTTAGATATCATTATTCGGTTAATAAAGAGGTCGAAATAGGAGCAGCTGTCTCAATATTAATAATAATAATCTAAGGAAGTTAATAATAAACTTAGTTTTTCGTTGGCAAGATCATTTTATCTCATTATGATCTAAGCAGAATGATGATGATGATGATGATAATAATAATAATTGTAACAAAATTATAAAATAGCCTATGAAGAATTAATTGAAATTCATCATTCGAGACAACCATTCATTGTGTTGACCTGAACTTATACAATAATTATAATAGAATACAGTTTAAATGTAAATAAATGTTAATTCATATGTCATATTTGTATATATATAGTTCACATAGTTTATTTAGTCAATTAAAACTAAATGAAAGTAAGAAAATTAATTAATATAAAGACAGTTTCTTTAATGAACTGAGATAAATGAAGTGATGACTGATATCTATCTATCTATCTATCTATCTACCTGTGACAGTGAATCGTCATGTATATTTGATTGGCATCTTCTTTGATACTAAACATATGCTTTACTTTCTAGTTCTAACTAGCACAATATCGAATTCATATAAAGTTCCTACAACTATCTAATACATGCATATATGTGGGACAATAAACAATCTTATCCCACAGTGATAGATAAAGAGATACTTGGATGATACTGTACAAGTTATGCATACATAACTATTGTATTTAATCGAAGGCACACAATTTTTGAAAAAGAATAAGAGGATTTGTTACAAGAGAGTTTTTATTATTTTTTGATACAACTATTCTACATTTGTAATGTATTTGTAAAACGCTAAAACACACACGAAAAATTTAGTATATTAAAGATTAAAAAATCAATGAGGAAATAGTTAAGTTTTATGACTAACTGTTAGTGTGTAAATATAAGAGAGTGATTTTTTCTTGTACCGTACTATGTTTACTACTAGTCCATAGCTCGGAGAGTTGGGTATAGTGTTTGAAACTGCATCCCGTAAAAAAGAACCCAATATATGTAAAAAAAAACTCTAACCAGAAAGAAATCATTTGAGATAACTGAGTCAAATAAAAATAAATTCAAGTTTTTTTCTCATAAAATTATTTTAATGGTTGAATTCATGAGTTAATTAAAGCTAGATCATCATGGAAAACGGTCATTTATTTAAGAAATCCTATACATTCTTAATGGATAATAATGTTTATCGTGAAATGTATATCAGACACTTAAAACAATTATGTTATATATTATTCTGCATGAATTCATCATTATTATTGTCTTTTGCTAACAAATGCTATTATATTTTGTTGGGTAGATTTATTTTCATTATTATGTTTGAATTAAAGACAATGGTAACCCAATCATTCCAATTTCTTACCTCTTAGAACTTTTTATGTTTCACTATTACACATTTATTTATTTAAATTATTAAGTTGTTTTATATTCAGTTGTTATTTAATAATTCAATTATTTTAAAAGATTCTATTGTTTATTTGTTTATTTATTTATCCATTTATTTACGTTTTAATCATTTTCACAATGAAATTTGTTTTAATTTGATAATTTATATTTAGATTATTTTTAAAAAAAGTAATTCAACAGATTTAAATGATTGTTTACAATCATTATCATCATCATCATCATCATCATCATCATCATCAGCATCATCATCATCATCATCATCAGCAGCAGCAGCAGCATCAGCATTACTATTGCCCAACAGCACCGCCTATCTATCTATCTATTGCAATTTTTTCACTGTCTAATTTATTGAATTATCAGTCGGTATCTAAATAAATTACTAAAATATATTTATTATTGTTACTAACTCTAATCAAATAATAATAATAATACACTTGGCTTTTTATTGTAACTCGAATTTTACTAGATAAATTGTAGCTGTGATTAGGATTGTTTAAATTATCTAGTTCAATCGTTTTGTAAATCTTAATAACTATATTTTTGAACGAAATTGACAAGGATGTAATTCGTAGGAATATAATTCTTGTGTATCTGTATGCTCGTTTCAATGTATCTTGGTGTGAGTTTATCTTTGAATTCATTTACGAATGGTTCGAAATGCTATTAAGCCTAAAATGAATTGTTTTTTTTTTCTACCAAAGAAACTTATATTGATGAGGTATATTCATTGTTTTTTCTAAGTTAAGACAAGATGGAACTGAACGATTATAGATAAATGCATATAGATTTGTAATGTTAGGGAAGATTTGTAACTCAGGTGAATGATTTTGATGAAGTTTTGTTCTCTGTGTATATAGATTTCTTTTTAATTGGTTATTCTTTTAGGAAATCTTAATAATTCCCGGGGAAAATTTTGCGGAAGCCGGTAGAAATACTAGAAAATATTTCAATGACTCAGTGTTCTGTGAAAATGTTTAAGAGAAATCCAGAAATAAATTGATTATGGTTTTCTGACACTGATTGAATAATTACCAAATCGATTAATGAATTTTTAGTATGTTCTTTGTATATGTATTGAATTTTAACGGCCACACAGTTCAATAAATACACTGGTATTTTATACATAATCTAATATTTGTAGTAAAATTGCTTTTGAACTATCTTTTTATATTGATTTAAATCTGAATAATTTTTGGTGTCTGGGAATCGATTAGAAAGTTGTCGTCTAAGCTTTCAAGTAAAATATTCACCGTTATCAAGTTATGGTAGCATGTTCTAGCATACTAAAATTAGATAAGCTTCCATATTTAGATAAAATTTACTCAAAGACATGGTGGTACGAGATCAAACTTTTTTATTGCATAATTTGAATGTGAAATCCCAGTAGAAGATTGGTAGATAGTTATCAGTCTATTATTTACTAGAGGTCCATTGAAACCCAATAAAGTAATAGACAATTATTTTATCCTTAAACGGTAAGTCCCTACACTTTCAAGTATGACCGTGGACTGAAGGTATCATGTTTTCCAAAAAATGTCCGATAATTCCATATTCGATTTTGCGTATAATCCTTCAGAGTTTGAAACATAGGCAGCAACAGGCATTCAAACGCTTTCTGCATTTTGCTGGTCTCTAAAATGACATCAAAATTGGTGATATACTCTTGTTTCAGTTTATGTGGTTAGACATGTAACCGGTAATAATTCCATGTAATTTATCGAAAAATAAATATGTGTAATGTATTCATACAACAAACCATCGCTGGACGTACATTGCTAAGCAAGACAGTATTTAAGAAGCTTTCAACTAATTAAAAAAGTGTCTTGAAGAATTTGTTGTTTGATGTCGTCCACTTGTTACGATAATCAAGGATAATGTTCATAGTATATATAAACTTTACAAATTTCTGAAATGCCCATTATCATGTTATTCTTGTAGAATCTGTCAGATTAGAGATATTTGTCAATATTTTAGGAAATAAGTAATCTGAATGTAAAAGGTCAAAACACTTATGTTACACTAATAATGTGAGCTAATTTGAAATTCGTTTTCTGTTTGTTCATTACTTTCCATCATCGTTAATGAATCAAGATTTATTACTATGTCGAAAACAAACATATCATTATCAAAGATGCATGGTAGCTAGCAGTGAAATCTAGGATGCGCATTTTTTTCTATTTTGGACTCGTCAGCTGGATTTATCTGCATGCTACAATTGATGTTCATTCCGAAACTCGAGCCTAGTACCGTTTGTTTCGAACGCCATCGCTTTATCCACTTATCAACTGAGCTCTGAAAGCTACTTGCTTGTGCAATGTGATGAAGTTTAAATTCGTTTCGTATTATTTACTTGTATCTTCTCATTGTTATTTAGGACTGCAATCGATCAATCTTCGCTTATATCATTAGTTTGACTCCTAACTCAACTTTGTATTTTCAGAAAAATTCGTTAATCTGTTATGCTTGTAAAATTGATTATACCTTATGTCGCTACCTAGTAAAATTAGAACAATTTCAATAGTTGAAATAATGAATCAATTGAAGCTAGACCCTCATGAAAAATCTGGAAGCAATGGAATGCCGTTTCGTCCTAGTATGGGACTACTCAGCAGTGCACATCCACGACCCTGCCTGTCGCGAGATACGAATCCAGGACCTACCACTCTCGCTCGCGAACGTTTAATCACTGGATCACTGAGCCGGCATGCAGCGGTGTTAATGTCTAACTTCAACCAACCCACAAAGTTGCGTCACCGTACACCGTTGTCTTCAGTGAGCTGATGTCTCACAATAGACCTGGTTGAACACCACTTGGTAACAGCTTCTTACTAGAACTGCAGGGAATGCCTCTTGAAATCAGCCATTGGTGAGCAGATGATTATTATCAGAAGAGGTTTTGTGAGGAATTGAATAACTTCAATAGTTAAAATCATGAGTTAATTAATGCTAGATTAGTATGAAAAACCTGGAAGTAATGGATAGCTGTTTCGTCCTAGTATAACACTCGTTATCAGTGTATATCGTTAATCTTATTCTCCGGATTCAAACCTATCACCTATCAATCTCATATACAAACATTTAATCTTTAAACTATTCTGTTATCATCCAATCATATTATTGTTTAATTTTAATAAATTTAATTATGATTTAAATAAATAATTAACTTTTATTTTAATATTATTTTTAGATTATCCATCATTAATAAACTGTGATATAAACCAATGAAGTTAAATATTATTAAATTATTCTATTATTATTATTATCATTATTATCAATATTTATATTATATTATTCAAATTATAATTCAATATGAGAAATATTTCAATTATTCAATAATCAATTTATTGATTCAATTAATCATAATTATTAATTGGATTCATTTTATTCTATTTATCATTTTTATTATTATTATTATTACTATTCTTTATTCATATTTCACATTGTATAATCAAATTGAACAATATAATATATTTGAAATAATTACATATAGATTTATATTATTCATTATTCATTTATATAACAAGGATTTATTATCCATTACTAACAATACTACTAATACTACTATCGTTATTATTAGTAGTATCATTATTATTATTATTAATAGTAGTGGTTCCGTTATTTTCTATCATCATTATTGTATAAAATCATTATGTTTATTAAAATTATGTTCATAGAATGGTTTTGGTGGAGATTATATCATTATAGATATTGGAAATCAATTATTATAATCTATTTTAAATGGATTATTTATATGGATTTATTGATTTCATTATTAAATTTAAATAAAATTGAATCAAATCTTATTATTATAAAATCAAATATGTCTTTCAATAATAACATATCGTTTAATTTATATAATAATAATAATAGTAATCATATAAAAAATCAATATATTATTGATCATCATCATCATCATAATAATAATAATAATAATAATAAAAATACATCAAATATTCAAATAATTCATAAAATTGAACGTCGTAGTAATTTAAAACAATCACCACAGCAACAACAACAACAACAAATAACAAATTATTATGAACCTGAAGAAATTTTATCACCAGATTATACATTACCTTATCAAGATATAAAATGTATGGAATTTATTCAATCAACTGAAATTAAATATATTAAAGATTCATCAATGTTAAATGGATTTTTTGGTATGTCTAATTTACCAAAACGTACAATTGAATATAGTTTTCAAACACCAAATTATCCAGCACCATATCCATTAAATATTGAATGTATTAAAGTAATTGCTGGTAAGTTTATAAATCAAAAGATTAATTAATTTGTTTATTATTTTTTTTTTATTACAAAAAGAAAAATGAATTATAACAGTTGAATTCATTAGACTTTAATGCTTCTTGATTTAGACATCAATTAGATTGGATGATGATTATGACAGAGCTTACCACTTTAATGGATTAGGGATCTGACTTATTTGAGATCGTTTTTGATTGCTATTGAGTTATACATATAGTCAATTCTCGTATATAATTATTAACTTAGATCGTGTTAGTGAATAACGGAATTAAATAAGTCAAATACGAGAATGAATTTTGTTCACTCATTGATCTGGATTGGAAATCAGAGGGATAAAACGAATAGAAAAGAGCGGAACAAAATAACGTACAGTGGAGAAGGCATGTGAGTTAACTCCATTTAATCAAGCGTTAATCAATATTTATAGTCACATAAAATTAAGTTACTGATATGTGATGAATAGGATAAAAAGTGTACACATATACGCTTACATAAGAACAGTAAAGATTGGTAAGCGAATAATTAAAAAGGTCAAAATGTGACTCAAGTTCAATGAATAGACTGACCTGTCCGAAAGCTAGAATAAGATATATGGGCTTAACATAACAATCGACACTAAAAGACCACCATCGAGAGCCTGGAAATACTGAACGGCCAATTTGTCTTAGAATGGGACTCTCCGACAGTGGAGACAGTTATGCACATTATAAAATGGATGAAGGATTGCGAAAGATCACGAATCGCTTAAATTTAGACATTAACACCGTTAGATGCCAGATCAGTGGTCATGCGTGAGACTGAAGTTCTTGGATTCCAGTTGCTTGAGCTTTCCATTGAAAAGTCTCATAATAAGATATAATGACTGATTATTATAACTAAAACACTTATTAACCTTACTTGTTATGAAGTCGAACATGTCACATTTGTCAACTTGAGAATGAAAACAAGTTAAACAGTGAATTTATGATGTTATCATAAAAAAGTGGTGATTTTTATGTAGGAACCGGTATTTATTTTCAAGAATTATCATTATGATTATTATGCTTTTATCGTGAAAATAATACAAATAAATATGAAAGCTAAAGATTTAGATCTTTACCTTGGGTTGTGACTATGAAAGGCTTCAATACATACAAAATAATTTTAGTGATTTGCCATGATTTACATTAATGTCTGTTCAGTTAATGTCTATCCAATTAATTAATCATCGATTAGTGATTAATTCAACAACTGTCTAGTCCTTTTTTATCACTGGTCAAACTCTATCGATTAAGTCTTAAAGTGATCAATAATCCAAACAATTCAAACATTATATTCAAACTTTAACTGATTCTTAATAGACAATAAGAAAACTTACTTAACTTAAATTCTAATATTATTTGTCACCTATCAACAAGACAGCATATAAGATCATGAAGAACTAACATTTTCTTGTCAAAATTTCATCTTATATTATTCAACTTTACAATTTGAAATATGATTACAGAATTATTCAATCAACAATTGACCTCTTCTATACATACCATAAAATAAACTTCTAAAATGTATTCATCTACCAGAATTCTCTTCTTGAAAATGCTTATTGTTTCAAACAAACAAAAAGCTTTTCTAAGCAAAGATGGATATTTGATACAAATGTTCGTCATGATTAGAACGAATAGTTTGATAGAAATTAAGCGCCGAGTATAGAGAAGTCATTATATGTAAAAATTATATTTGAAATAATCTCAGCGATTAAAATGTAAATAATTCCAACGTTTAAAAAGCTATATATTTCTTTGATGATTTTGATTATTACCCTGAAGAAGTCCAGATAAGTTAGCTGGACGAAACGTTGAAATTATTTAAATTTCAATCTCTAAGATAATTTCAAATATAATTTTTACATATGAAGATGGATAGTGGCTAGCAGTGGAATCCAGTTTGACGTGCGTTTCGTCTGATTTGGGACTCGTCAACTGGATGCACTTACATCCTAGAGTTGATGTTCATTCTGGGACTCCAACCCAGTACCGTTTGCTTCGAACGACACTATTCATCTTTGCTTTAAAAAATGCTTGTCACTTAAGGCTCTATCGTTGCAATCCTCACAGAATGCACATATGCCAGCATAAGATTGATCGATTTCAGTTCTAAATAACAATAGGAAGATACAAGTAAGAACAACATCAAGTAAATTGAAACGAAAAGATTGTTTTTTATTTCTACGAACCATTTAAACAATTCATAGCATGAGTAGTATATAAATAAAATGAAATTTATTTATTTAATTATAATTTATTTTCTTTTCTTACTAAAATAAAACCATAACAAAGACAATAACACCAATAACGTTTTTTTTTTTTGAAAAAAAATAAAGAAAGAGGAGAATAGAAAAAAAATGAAATAGAATGTGAAAAAAAAACAAAAAAGAAAAAAACAGTTTCATTCTTCCATATTTTCACTTTACCAATGTTCTATATATTTCATTATGTGTTCTTCTACTATTTTATAAGTACTTATTCATTAACTTACATAGACATGCATACAATGTCGCCTTTGTCGATTGCCAACATTCTTTTCTTTCTTTTTTTGTTTGTTTGTTTTGTTTCTGTGATAATATAATCAATCAATCGATTATAAATTGTTTATTATTATTATTATCATGGTTATTAATATTGTTTTTCGACAGGCAATTTGTTAGAAGAGGGAACAGGGAATCGGTTCGATGAATTTAAATTAATTCAATTTTATTTTTTTTTAAAAAAAAAGAGGGGAGCTACTTTGAAAAACAAAACGGTAAAGTAAATATTAATGGATACATTCTATATGTGAGAATAAATGATGAAATAATTTAATCGGATAAAAGATATTTTTAAAATAAAATTTAGTATTTGTATAACTGTCGAAGTCTTCATCATCATCATCATCATCATCATCATCATCATCATCGTCTTCTTCTTGAACTAGAATTCGGAACGTTTAGTGAGATTTAATGTGCTTGAATCGAATTTAGTTAGATAATATGTGCCAATTGTGGAATATATATATATATGTCTGTCTCTCTAAAAATATATGTATGTGTCTATGGTTAGTTGCAATGAAGTAGAAGTGTTTGCGTGTGCAATTAATGAAGACAAATTTTGATGATTGATGCTATCCGTTATGTTCTCCTTATTGAAGTTTGTATTTTATTCATGATTTTTGGACATATGTATAACAAGCAACGACATATAACTCTAGAAGCTTTGAATAAAATCTTTGATGAAAGTTATATTTGAGTTTGTAGCCCTATTCCATTACACAAGTTTTAAAAAAAATGAATGAAATAGCTAGTAATAACATGTGAGTTGAACAATGAAAATCTGGTGAATGGCCTTGAGTAGTTTAAACGACGTAAAAAAACTGTCTGGATTACTTTTTTTTACAAATGAAAGAAGTGAGTTTCACTACTGAATTACATGATGAATAGTAGTGGATTTGCTCCTGAAGATTATAATTATGAGATCTTAATTTATTGGTTATTCTAAACTCATCCTTGAAAGTAAACAATGCTTTACTTGAATCTTTTAATCAACTAACTTTTTCAGAAATGCAGAAATACAACCGTATAGTTTCTTTTACTTATTCGGTTTTCAATGACTGATTCCTGATCTATTCATGGGTTTTTCATAGAACAAAATAATACATTATCGTTTAACTTGAGAAAGGTAAGAAATAAAGTTATTGCAATCAAATCCCTGTTCGAAGAAAAAGATGAAGTGAGAAAAAAAGTTATTATAACAGCATAAAGAGTTGAACAGTTTTAACATAGATAAATGGAGGCTATTCACTGTTAGAAAATTTGTTAAGATATAGTTTGTGTTTAGTATACACAATTTAAATAGGTCTAAGACGGGAATTCTATGCAATATTAATTATTTTATGTCTAGAATTCGATTGTGATTATTATTAATAATTAAACATAAATATCCTTAATGATATATTACTCCTGTATGCAAACATAACATGATGATGTCAAATAGAATGTGTGTCGAAACCTATTGTGTTTATATGAGAAAGTTTCAATATTACTGCAATAGTGAAGGTTTCAATGTTATTTTGACGATATAAATTTCTTCTATATTTTTTGATTATTTTGATTAAACTACTTATTAGTAATAAATTGATTTTTATTCTTCAAATGAAAAAATTATCTACAATAAGTTAACAATTAAATGAATATTAAGGTGTGGTGATTTCGATGAAGTTTCATTGTCTAAAGGGGTTAGTTTATTAACGTAGTTTTTACTGTTTCTCTGGACAATATCATCAGCACAAACGTCAGGTAGAACTCATCCATATTTAAGTAACAACTGCAAGATTAAAACATTCAGCTAAGGGAACGAAACTCCATCAAGATCATTCGTCTCAACAATAGATCTTCTTCACTGTCTATAATGAATTGGATTTTTTAGAGGATGGTTGTCAGAAAATTAATGTGTTTACTTGAATTCTTTTGTAGGGTAGATTTTGGAGTACACTAATAAGAATGAGTACTATTATGAAACAAAAACTTACATCAAATAAATAATTAGTGCGAATTATGATGTAAAGAACGAACGTTTTCGTCCAGTATAGAATATTGCGTCCTACAGCTCATTTTAGTAGCTAATATACATTTTCTTGCACTTCCCCACCTACACGTGCAGATTAGAGAGAGTAAGAATGTATATGAAGTTTTCATACTCAAGTCCGTATTAGTTGGAACGCCCCAGTAAGGCACTTTTGAGATTTTGAGTAGAATGCTTCACTTTAGTAGATTTGAACTCTCACTACCAAGTTCTACATCTTACGATGATTTAGCTTAAGTATTCAGAAAGCGACCTCTCAGTTCTACAAGAAGTTTATTGAGGCTCGAATCACCCAGAGGTCATGTCTTCTAATATGAAATCAGCAACATGATTCTGAATACCTCATTGATTATTGTTGTTTGCCATCACGAAACATTGATCGATGAAATGTGCGTGTATGTTTTTCTTCAAACATATAACATATATTTCTACTAAATAATATTTCATTTGTGTTTTGAACTTAATCAAGTAGATACATATTTGAAGTTTATAAAATTTACATCAGTTAGTAATTTGGTAATAATGTTAGATCCATTTATAACTGAGCTCTTTATCTAATTAAATTGTAAGATCAATCACTAACGTATTTTTTTCACTGGTTAGTTTTATTCACCAAAAGTGTGCTTACTAGATAAAATGTATTTTGGATAAGTCAGTCTTTTTTCCTTCTTGGAATCAGGCAAAGTCCAATGTTAAAGTTGTAAGATAGACAATTTTATTAAAATCTCGCTCACTGTATTAAGTAGTTAAATTCTTTATTATGGTAGAATCCACTCAATGATGCTAAGAATAAATGAAAAAAGCTGATACAAAATAAGTACTGAAGTGAACAAGAGCCCAAGAGGAGACAATCTAATGTATTATAATGAAACATTACAGAATGACAGTAAAATTTGAGAACCATACAGTAAATATTTCATTTACATGATGTTAATCAACTGTCTTAGACTTCATTGTTCTTTCGTTTCCATAACAATCACTCTCTATTCTCGTTCTATTTTCTTTAATCTTCTTAGCCTTCTTCTGTCAGGCATTTCACTTTCAACTGATAACAAATGCTACTGATATCTGTCGATATCAGTAGCACACGCCGTAATACTTCTAACCTATTAGAAGAAATACCACACTCATCTGATCATGTACAAAAAAACACATTAAAGAAGTCTATTGTCGTATTTTCAGCAGTAAGACGATCTACTACAATAATTATGGACAATAAAAAATAACATTAAGGAAGCTTAAGAGTTACTTGAGAATTAAAACGTGTACTAGCTAATGACCACAGATCGTGTTAAAAAGTTGACACAATCAGATCTGTACGTTGTTGAACAATCTCGTCAAAACTTGATAAACATCACGGGATAAGTAAGTCATCCAGCTCAAAAGAACACAGTTTTAGTAGATTCATCCTTACAATGTATAAATTTTCTCCATCAAATCATAAGGGAATGACAGTTGGGAGTTAAAGTACTTGTTTTTTTGTGTTATTTAATCATAAATTTATCTGAATTTCAAATTAATTGATGTTGAGTATATATTGAAGATTTGAGTATTATCACTTTTACGGGTTATATCTCTACATTGATCAGAAGTAACAAAACTAGACAAAATGACCATTAGGGTTGTCGGTAGATTTTGTCAGGAACTCCTGACAATCGCTAGAACATGTCTCCAAAAGCCAGAAGAATGCTAAAAATACTTTGGCAAATCAATGTTTTGCAAGGACTTCCAAATGAACCGTAGAAGACAATCGAAAATGTCTTCACTATTTTGACTGAAGAATTACTGATTCTACTGTTCATTCTGGGAATTCTTTCAGAAGTTTCTCATGTCTTTAGATCGTACATAATTCTTGTTCTTCATGCATGAATTTAACTTTACACCTTTTGTATTACATTTAGCGATCAATTGTAGAAGACTCTTGAGAACTAGAAATCGGTTAGGAAGTCAGTATCAAGCATTTTAAATGCAAAGCGTATAAGCTTTTCAATTCTTACTGATTTATAATGAAATTATAAATATTTTTATTTGATGTATTACGTAAATCACATTAGTATGTTTTGTTATAACTCACGTGTATAGAAATCTATTTTCCCCAATTTCGTTTTTTTTACACACAGCACCTACAGATCAACATCGTATTGTGTTACATTTTCGTGGAACATTTGAATTAGAACCGGAATCACATTGTACAACAGATTTTTTAGAAATAAGGGATGGTGCTTTTGGATTTACTACATTATTGGGAAGATTTTGTTCAAAACAAGTGCCTGATTTAGGCACTGGACTCATATCAACTGGTCAATATATGTGGTTACGATTTCATAGTGATTCAACTATTGCTCATAGAGGATTTCAAGCAGTTTATCGGTTTATTCAAACAGGTAAGTCACATTGATAGGTATTTTTTTAATAAAATGGTTTTGTGAAGATTAATTTATTATATATGTAATATCTGTCATAGACCTATTTCGGTTCGGACATCATTGAATACCCCAAAATATTGAATAGTATAGGAACTTGCAAGGATACCTGATTGTCTTGAGTTTGATCTTTAGTGTTCACATACTGCTGAGAATTTCTATAATACAAAGAAATCGTTGTTGATTTTTTTCTGATTCTCATGGAGACATCAACTGAGATCAATCTATAGTGACATATATTATATTAATTTTCTGTTCGAATCAGTCGTTATTGTAAGCGAAAGATGCTTAAGATAATGGATTAGTTTCATCTAGACAATTCTTGAAATCTCAGGACCATTGGATAATTTAAGATTACTTAGAAATGTCCATTACCGACTTTGCTAGAGAGTGAATTCAATATTCTCAGTCTTATGAGTAGAGAGTTGACCATAGACCACCGAGTCGAAATCAAATATTTAGCATTTCTTTCTAAATTAGTTCATGATATTGCACATTCATCATTTTTTCCTAACAGTGATACCTATTTCGCTACTAGAACTGAGAGAAAAAGTTAGGAAACCTTCAAAGTTCTGTTTTATTCACTTACCTACTGAGCTATATAACATAAACAAATACCTAATTTTAAGTTTATTTAACCACTGAATAAATGAATATCTTATCAGTTAAATATAAAACCTTTTATATATTGATAATTGACACAGTGAGACAACTGCTAGTGGATTCATTCCAGGATTACACTATTTATTCATCTATGTAACCTTAGGAATAAATTCTATTCGAAAGAGCTTAGCATAGTTTCTAACATCATTACCTTTTTGAAATAATCTTAGTTATAGGAAACCTTACCAATTACTTTGAAATTCTAAGAAATCTACATATTCGTAGTTGACAAAGCTTAAAGAATAAACATTATTTAGATATTCGTTAGCACTATTAAACAAAAAAATGATCCTGATTAACTAGATGATGCAAACATACGCACATATATACATAAATGCATATAAACATGCAAAGAATAAACCTCTTCACATAAGTAGATATATTAAAACTTAGTAGATGAAACTCGATAAACTTTAAGAACTTATATAACATAATATTAGTTGTGATTCAGTGAATGATTTATGTTAACATTATAGTCTTGCAGCTCACTGTTAACATATCTGACTATGACAATGTGTGATATGGTTGAAACGCCACAAGATTATATATATATATATATATATATATATATATATATATATATATATATATATATTACGAAACATATTTATCCACTCATGTTTCACTTTTAGGTTCACACAAGCCAACGGATAGTGTTTCACGTGAGTTAAACTTTTTCTATAAAAAGTTATTAAAAGCTTTTTACTTATTCCTGTTACTCCTCGTGGAGGAGCATAGGTCGCCCAAAAGCACTCTCCACTCACCCCTATCCTCAGCAATCCTTTCCAGCTCTTTCGAGTTGCTATTCATCTTTTTCATATCTCCCTCTATTTCCCGACGTAATTTGTTCTTTGGCCTTCCTCTTTTCCGTTTCCCTTCAAGATTCCAAGTTAGAACTTGTCTCGTGATGTAGTTTGGTGATTTCCGTAATATATGTCCCATCCACTACTATAGACGTTTTTAATTTCCTCTTCAACTAGAAGCTGGTTTGTTTTCTACCATAGTAGGCTGCTACTGATGGTATCCAACCAACGGATGTTGAGGATCTTTTATAGACAACTATTTATAAATACTTGCACCTTCTTGATGAAAGTACAATATCAGTACAATATCGTTTCATGATCTCAATCGAAATAATCTTAATTAGATAAGACTCATTGGACAACTGTTTTATTCTAGTATGATCTTAGTACGCTTAATCACTTTGCAAAGAGATTTGTAAGTTTCAAGTTCAATATCCAATGAAATCTTAAATAAGAATTAAATTCAAGTCTTTTATTAGGGTAGAATGGCTATACAATGCCTTATATTTCCCAAAGTTTAAATTAGTCTATTGTTGTGGTGATCCAGAAAACTTCTTGCAAAAGACAAGAAAGTCTCGGGATACACTAAGAAGCACTCTATCCAATCAGTGTTCACTAGAAGTTTAGCCAAAAACATCAAGAAATTGAAAAGTCACGTTTAGAGTTTCTGATTAGTTGATTACTGTACTGCTACTATGTTTAATAGCATTCTAGAATTTTCTGGAACCTCAAGGAGATCTAAAGTACTATAAAAACCCTATATTTTCTGTACTAAAACAAACCTTTGGAGTAAAGTGCTTCACACATATTTTGTCCCTTTTCTCTCATGTTTAGGTCGCTGTGTAGTTCTAGCTTGAGAGTTACGAGAATAGCTTAGAAACTGAATATAGCGTTCAATTAGCAAGACATATCATCAATAATATAAGACCTAATCATATTTCATTTGAATAACGTGGGGGGGGGTATTTTCTCTACAAACAAATTCAATAAGCAAGTAAATAAGCATTTTTCTAATCAATTACTGATTAGAAGTAAACGTTTGTAACAACATAGTATACAAGAAAATGAAGGAAAAATACACCCTACTCTTCTTTCCCCCCTCTCTCTCTCATTCTTTCTGTCTTTCTCAACTTAAACAAACAAATGTTCATATTTCAATGTTGTTGATACATTTTTCAAAAATAAAACTTTTTTTCCAATAATATACATTTTTTACAGAAAATACAATATTTTTGCTCTATCTTTCCTGTTATTAATTTTATTATTATTATGCTTGTATATATTACTCATTACTGGTTTGACTAATATTAAACAAATATAAGTGTTTTGTTAGTAGAATAAAATTAGTTTAATATCTACTTACTATACTTATATAATAAGCTTATAGTAGTAGTGATAATTATTTAGTAAATTTTTGAAGAATATCTTTTTTCCTCTCTCTCTCTCTTTAACATAAATACACACACACACACACAAATACATATGAACATATTACCACACACATATAGGTCTGCCTATTCATGTACATACATATAGTCGATCTTCATAGATAAGATGTTCTATGTATATACATATATATATATGTATATATACGCACATGTAGCTGTACACTGTATAACATTGAAGAGACACAAGAATACCGCCATCAGTGGTAACAGCTGAAATGCTAATATAATAATCGTAATATTAATTGTAATAACATTATGATTTATTAAGGGAAAAAAGATAACAAGTAGGCGTAACGAAAGCTCTTGTTTAATTGGAATTAATTTAGGTCACGCATATCACTACTATTACTATTACTACTACTACTACTACTACTACTACTACTACTACTACTACTACTACTACTACTACTATTATGGGGCCATTTGACATTAGTTCTATGCAAAAATTCGATTAAGAAAATGATTTGAAATAAAAAGAACTTGAGAAAAATGAAACTGTAATGATTTTTATGATTTGATTGTACAATAAATTAAATTTTTGGAGCTTATGAAATAATATAGTACTTTTATTACTACTACAATTGTGGTGTGTACTACAGATATCAACAGATATAAGTAGTATGTATCATCGGTCAAACGTGAAATGCCTGAGAGAAGGTCAAGAAGATCGAAGAGAAGAGAACGAGAAAAGAGAGTGATATACATTCTTATTGTACAACTATTGAGTAACTATATTATTTGTATATTCATATTACTTTCATTATAAGCTCTTAATTCACTAATCGGTAACTGTTATATGATTTACTACTCTCGAGTTATTCTCAATCTATTAGTCACAGTTTCTCATAATCACTTCGAATTTTGGTTTGATCTTGTACAAACATTATTTTCTATTTTATGGTGTGATGTAGTTTGATTTGTTTATATATAAGCCCAGTATGTTTTCAATATATGATTCATAAAGTGGGGGCTGATATTGGTGTTCTATGTTGAACCGGCTAGGTTAAGAGTGAATCAAATATCCCGGTGGACTAATAAGAATCGAGAATTTTCTATGAACTGCTCGTACTGGTTTATGTATCATTGGCCAGGTCAGTAAGTCGGTGTTCTAAGTGGCGATCATATCACGTGATAATTAACAAACTATATGAACATAATAAAAGCCAGTAGGAACCACTCAGAATACGATTAACAAGTGATTTGTTTTACATTCAAATTAATGATAAATTAGCCAGCTCACATTATTTTATGGTGTCAATCACTTTAGAGTTGTAAGCCTAGAGTTGTGGAAACTGTTGAATTTCACTGAAAACATGAATCGATCAGTGTTAGGCCATCATTGCAAACTTGAAGGTACTAGACAACCGTTTCGTCCTGGTATGGGACACCTAAGTAGTGCACATCCACGATCCCACACGCGTGATTCAAAACCAGGACCTTTGGTCTCTCACAAGGACGCTTAACCTTCAGATCACTGAGCCGGAAACAAGTAGTGTTAATTTGGGATTTGTTGAAGTTATTTTATCAATTCAACCAGTAACATAGTGAAATGAAAATATGACAGTATTTAATTTGAAATAACATTTTCTATTTAAAGATTAAATCAGTAAACATACACCTGTATTATATGTTATTCATACTAATTATAGTTGTTTAAAAGAGGTAAATATAAATTGAGATAATATTTAAACAGAATAATTATTTTAATATTTAATCATCACGTTACAAATGAACCATTAATTTGATTTGAAATAAAAAGAAAAAAGAGAAACTTCACTTGTCACTTAATTACTTACGCCTGTTACTCCCAATGGAGCATAGGCCGCCAACCAGCATTCTCCAACCCATTCTGTCCATGGTCCTTTCTTTCGAGTTCTATCCTATTTAAGTTCATTTTTCTCATGTCTGTCTCCATTTCCCGGCGTAATGTGTTCTTTGGTCTTCCTCTCCTCCTTCCACCTTGAGGATTCCATGTGAGGGCTTGTCTTGTGACGTAGTTCGGTGCTTTCCTCAGTGTGTGTCTTATCCACTTCTAGCGCTCCTTCTTGATTTCTTCCTACACTGGGATCTGGTTTGTTCTCCCCCATAGTAGGTTGTTGCTGTTAGTGTCTGGCCAACGGATCCGAAGTATTTTGCGCAGACAACTGTTAGTAAACATTTGTATCTTCTGGATGATGGTTTTCGTAGTTCTCCAAGTTTTCGCCCTATACAGTAGAACTGTTTTGACATATGTATTGAAAATTCTGACTATGGTGTTGGTTGACAGTTGATTGAGTTCGAAATGTTCTTAAGTTGCAAATATGCTGCTCTTGCTTTGCCGATCCACATCTTCACATCTATTTCAGATCCACCGTGTTCATCAATGATGCTGCCCAAATCTGTAAAGGTTTTTATATCTTCCAAGTCTTCTCCATCAAGTGTGATTGGTTTGGTGCATGTTGTGTTGTATCGAAGAATTTTGCTTTTTTCTTAGTGTGTGTTGAGACCTACTGCTGCTGACGCTGCTACTACACTGGTCGTCTTCTTCTGCATTTGTTACTTAAATGTTCCCATTGATGTTTTGGACTGCAATTTATCAGTCAATTATTGGCATATGTGCATGATGTACAGATTGCTTCAATATTACCTTAATTCACAAGCATTATAAGCAAAAAGGAAACGAATCGAAAGCAAAATTACAGGAATCTAATGTTGTAATCTGATACGATATACATTTACATATAAGAAATGAATTAAATGTAATTTTGAAAATAATAAACATAAATATATTTTTTGAAATAATAATACTATCATTTAGATATCTATTTTTCTTTTTCTTTTTTCTTTTTTCACTTTTCTTTTTTCTTTTGTTTTTTATTTCCTTTTTTTCTAATTACAAGAAGGAATAATTAAGTATATAATTTAGTTAAGATCACTGTAAAACAGATTAAATTTTTTTTATTTAAATGATGATTATCATTATGAGATAACAATGTAAAGTTTATTGTAAAAGATGAACTTAAAATGACCATTTAATTTTATTAAGTCAATTGAAGCTAAACAACTATAGAAAATCTGAAAGGATTGGATAATTATTTCATTCTAGTGTAGGACTCCTTCAACAGTACACATTGACGATAAATCCAAAAAAAATGTTTAAGGAATCTATGAAGTTTATTGATTTTTCTAGAGTTGTTATTAGTTTATTTTTTTAATATTATCATGTAATATCAATAATCAGAATGAGAATTTATTCACATTAAAGATTTCGTTCTTAATCTTTCTGATGGAATATATCCTATCTTGGCCTATTATTATTTCTCTAAAGATTGGATGAAGGGGAAACTATATATATAAACTACTATGATGTTTCTTCTTGAGTTTCTATGTATTTAGATTTGTGATAGATTGTTAACATTTAATAAACGTATACAAATACATAGACAAGAGAATTTATTGGAATAAAGTTGATAATCAATAAGAAAATCTTGTCTAAATTTGAACGAATAGTTTCACAGTATTTCGGCGCCGAGTTAATGTGAGATATGAAAGAGGAAGAATGTATTTGTAAAATCTCTGCGAAAAAATTTTTCTTAAAAAAGCTTGAACCAGATTGCCAGACAAAACGCTGGATTTACTTCAAATTCTTTCGCTGAGATTTTACAAATACATTCTTCCTCTATAAAGTTGATAATCTTTGTAACTTTGAATTTTTAACACGTTGCTAAATCCACCAGTCAATAGTTCTTCTATGAAAATTGACAAAGCATTTGGAAGTCAGTCAATAATGAGCATATATTACTCAAGTCATTTAAAACGTGAATCAATTTCTGCAAACGTTTTAATCAAAGTACATAATTGTTTATTATAAAAATGAAGTACCGAACTTCCATTAAGAAGATCTAATAACTGAGTGATACATAACTTATCCTATTACCAATATTATCAATCGCTTACTTCATAGATTGTTATTCTATAGGTGTTAGATCAGTTTTCTTTTGATAACCCCGTTTGTGTTTAGTTTTTTAGTTTTCGTAAGTTTCTATCTTTGTTTATTTTTTCATTCACTATGGTTGATAACTTCGATCGTTGTAATAATTGATTGAGTTCTTCAGTAAATATTAACTGATTGGATTGAATAATAGTTGGTTTATATACCATACTTCTAGTAACCATCTGATATATTTGAAGTTTCCCGAGATTCGGACTTTTTTAAACCGACTCCTTGTCGATTCATACTTACATACATTATTATTAGTACAGTAATGTTGTCCTACTGTTAGTTTATATTCATGTATATATAAATGAAGCGGGTATTCATTTAATTCATTGTAATATTTATCACAGCATATATTACTGATAGAATCAGATCAGAGATCACAGCATTAACTTATCTTCATCTTTTTTTTACACTTTTCTTGATAAGTTTAAGTAAATTAATTTCATTTCAACTAAAATCTTTTCAGGTAACAACTAAAAACACAAACATTGTAATCTTTAAAATCTATTCTAACTAATTATCTTTAAGATGAATTCACTTCATAGTTATAACAGTAATTCACTATCTTAACCCCCCCCCCCTTCATTTTACATAATAATGTATATTGACTAAGGTAATGACATTTTATATTACTTTAGATTACAATACAAAAATAATTTCCCATCATTAACTTACATTTTGTGAAAAAAGAAACATTATTATTTTCCACCACCTCCATCTCCACCCCTCCCATGTTGGTTTTAAAAAAATACACAACCCAGATAAATGTCATAAAATTCAATAAAATGTATGGGAAATGACATTTTAAGAAAAAAAAAGAGAAGAAATTAGTGAAAAGATTTACCTTTTCTTACGTTGGTGAAAAATTGTATATTGAATGAATTTATATGTGAATGTAAATACATGAATAACCTTGAAAAGATTTATTGAATCAATAATTAGTGATAAAAAACTTAATCTTTATACTGGAAATATTCTTTTTTGTTTTTTGTTTAGCTTAAATGCTTTATCATTCATTAGAATAAGGGATTTTAAATAAATATCCTAGTAACTAACCAACACAGATCAACACACATTTAACGATTACTGTTTGCTTTCTTTTGTTCTTACAAAAAATCATACATTTAGTTTTGTTTAGTCTAATTTATATTAATACAAATGAAAAGAATGTCTTCTAATATTCCAATTGGTGATATTGACATCTTCATGTTAGAATTTAGTTTAATTTAATTATATTACTTATTCATTTGTAAGTAGTACAAAATGTATGTGTAAGATATTTCTCTAAGTTCGTAATGATTGTGAGACTAAAATTTATGGACGATCTTTGAGCGACGCCAAATTGACCTTGAGAGTGTCTACCTACTAACTAGGGCTAGATAAGGGTTATAAAGCAGTTTGGGGAATAAGAGTTATTATTCAGGCATTAGATTTTGGGTTTTCATCACGAACTGACATCAGCTATAATGCCCAGAATCTATTTAGATAAATGTGTGAATGAATTTCTCATCGAAATCTCAGACTTGTTATCATAAATCTGATTGGTCCGTCCAAAAACTGAAATCTTACCGTAATGATTACTGAGAAAACTCGATTGAATATAATGTCATTTAGCAGCATAGATTTCAATAGATCTATAGTTAGTCCATTCACTGAAGACTGAACTATGATACTTTTTTTAGTTTCCATGAAGGATAAATTCAAATAATTGATTTAATATAACAAGATAAATCATACTGTGGTCACGTTTACACATTCTAGATTTAGTAGACTAAACCGAGTTTAGAGAAGATAAACAGTTACAAGTAACCATGTTAATTATATTGTACCTGTTCTCTTTGTACTCAAATAAAAGATTGTGTTTAGTATGAAGGTGGAGTATTTTTCGTCAAGAGATCAAGGAGTGAATGAAATATGTTTTTCAAACTAAATATTTTAACGTAGGTTCTGTTTGAAGTTAAATATTTAAGTTATGATGAATAGAACTTTCGTTTTTGAATTATTGAAGATGAGTACATGAGTAACATGGCAAAAATGGAGTTATCAACTAACTACCCAATCAACAAAAAATATATTTAGATAATAGATCAATTGATCTTCATCATATTTTTATATTTCTGGTTAACTCCATTAATTTACTTCACAAGAGTAATGAATTTCATATTGTTTATCAGTGAAAACGAGTTCCTTGGTGATTATTTCCTAAATGTTATGTATACGTCTGTTCTGATTATCATCATAAGCAAGTTAGGAGTAAAATGAACTAGAATAATTTGATGATTCATTTCTGTATTGTTTGTCTGAATCTCCTCATTGATATTTAGAACACTAATTGATCAGTCAATTGTTGGAATACGTGCATCTTGCGCGTATTGCTTCAGTATTGATTTAATTCACAAGCGTTATAAGCAAAGATAGATAGTGGCTATCAGTGGAATACAGAACGAGTGTTTCGTCTTATTTGGGACTCGTCAGCTAGATCTACCTGAATCTCAGAGGTAATGATTGAATGCCATCGAGATGGCTATCCGAACTCAGTAGCTAAATGGATAACACGATAGTGTTTGAAACGAATGGTACTGGGTTGGAGTACCGGAGTGAAAATTAATTCTGAGATGAAGATATATCCAACTGACGAGTCTCAAATAGGACGAAACGCGCATCCTGGATTCCGCTACTGGTCACCATCCATCTTTAAATTGTTTAATTGACACTAAAATACTTGTTAATCATTTTATAATCACACATAGTGTATTATACTCTTATAATTGTCTATTTAGTAAATTCACTTCCAACATTATAATAATGTTTTGTTATAATTCTTTGTTTCTATAGATGTACAGTTTCAAATAAATTTACAACCTGGACAAGCATGGAAATTAGATCAACAGTATGTATTAATGAAAATGGAAAAATTACCATCAAAAATCCAACAATTACCATTAGAAGTGGCCTTAGATATTAGATCGACAAATGGAACATATGTAAGTTAGAAACAAATAATATAGAACGAAATAATCGTAATTATGATTAATTCTACAGTAATGGGCGAAAACACATGTAGTAGGGGGACAACCAATATGTTTGAATGTAAAATTACCGAGTTATGTGATAAAATGTGAACAACGTATGATCAATACTTCATTTGCAAAATGTCCATCAATCGTCTCAAACTTCATCGTTCTTTCATTGACATAACAATTACTCTCTGTTCCCGTTCTCTTCGATTCGATCTTACAAACTTTAAGCTGCCAGGCATTTTATTTCTGATTGGTGTTATTTACTACTTATGTCGACATCAGTAGCATGCAACACACTACTACTGATCAAATTTTAGTTTTGAAAATAAAGTGTTCTTTTTTGTTATTTGAAGCCTGAATGTATTTACTAACATCTGATAGATAGTATATTCCTTTAAAGAATGCTGTCATTCAACATGAATTTGTATAATTGTTCGAGTGTAAAGTGTGTAATGGAAGCATCAGATTTAGGTGCAATTTAATTCACTGAGCTGGATGATTTGGTAGTGAAGCTTTGATTTTTCTCAACAACATCATCACCATAAAAGTCTACTTGAAGTTTGTGCTCAGCGAACAAAACTCCTAAGCTACAAAAGCATAAGAAAATAATCATGACTGAACTTTAACATCTTTTCTTTTAATCATTGTATACTTGTTGAATTATAAATCGTAATGGTTTACAAAATGATAGATCCTTCATTAAATCATCATGTTTAAGTACTTTGTTTTCTGTTTTCGTCATTTTCAAAGATAAATTACTTATAACATTTTGAAGAACATCATTTCTTCCATTTAGAAAAAGAAGACCAAATCATTATGAATCCACTAATTAAATAATTTGATTGAAGTGTTTTACAAATTGATAATAACATGTCGGTAATATTCATTAAAGATGAAACCTAGTTGAGTTAACATTGAAAACTAGGAAACATCGGAAAGTATTTTTTGTCTTTGTATAAAAACTCAGAAGAATATACTCATGATCCAAGCCAAGAATAGATTTCCAGGAGTTCACTAGCTGTCATAAGTAGCTTTGAATAAACGTCACAGTTTTATTGAGAATTAATTGGATTTCGCATTTTACTATTGGTTACTAATCAATTGGTTGTGAGGGATAAAGGTTTATCGTAATGCCTAAAATTACTAGATCTCATCTTTGATAGAGTTGTAGGTAAGCATTGTTGAGAAAACCTATAATAAGATGAAACGAATTTATAGTGCTGACTATCTTTCAATGCATATCACTACACTTATCATTCCTTGATAAATACAATGCATTAATAGGTCGTCTAATTGTTGAAAAATATATTGTAATCAAAGAGGTGTTTGATGGAAATAGTAGTAATTTAATGATTGAATTCATGAATCAATTGAAGCTAGACTACCATGGAAAATATAGAAGCACTGGGCAGCCATTACATCCTAGTATGGGGCTCCTCAGCAGTACGCATCGACGATCCCACCCTGCGAGATTCGAATCCAAAACCTATCAGTCTCGCGTGTGAACGCTTAACCTTTATTAATTAATCAACATTATGAAATCTGAATTAAGTTCATGTTTATTTCAGACAGATCCCATACGAATTTCAACAGTGATTGTCTAATTGATCTGGCAGTAATTGTATATTAAATTTTTTAATATCATAAGTTACTATCATATTTTGTATAGTTTCTTTCATCTTTACCAATATCCTTATTTGTTTTTTTTTAAATCAATGTATTTCAAATAAAGATCATGTTACACATTGATCATGTACAAGTTCCTCAATCAGCAGCATGGAGTTGTCAACCAGAATCAACTTTTACAAAATTGACAAGAGTTAAATGCCTTACTGGTGAACCTATTGTATTTGGTTTGGAAAAAAAAATTCATGGAAATGATAGTAAGTTATAAACAATTGATTCATAACAGATAATTACTTTTTGATTGAGATCATGAACCGATTGATGTCAGACCATCGTTGGAAACCTGGAAGCACTGGACGACCGTTTCGTCCTATTGTGGGACTCCTCAACAGTGCACATCCACGGTCAAACTAGGGGATCCGAACCCAGGGCCTTCAGTCTCGCACGCGAACGCTCATTGAGTAGATACCGACATATTCATTATTATTCATTTATAAACATTAGGAAACTATTTTTAGTGGATTCGTAACTTAGATGAGTCTTTCTGATGGATCCCAATTATCATGAAATTTAGATCTAATGTTTTGGGCCAAATACATGAAAGCATCTTAAAATATTAACTACTTTACTAAATATTATTTTAATCATAACATAAAGTCATTTCGAGATATTATTGAGATAGATATATGGTAGTACAATGTGGTAGTTTTGAATTCGCCCAAAGGCGCATAATTAGTATCGTACACTATGTCTATTTCAAGATGTTAAAGACTGGAAAATGTTTATTGTGAATATTGCCTTCAGAATATACAAAAATGTTTGCAAAGCTATCATTTAAATTTTGAACAAACTGAACAAATAAATATGTGTCAATTGAAGCTACACCACCATGAAAAACATGGAAGCACTGGACTCATGATCTCAACTGTTCTAATTCCTACAATCTCCACAAAACCCCTTCTGATAAACAAGTATGCGAAGGAATATTATATTTAACTCAATGTTATTGTTATTTAAAACAATTAGTACCTTTGATAAATTTCCATAGTGCAATGAGAAGACGAAGTTTATCCAAATTATGTGATATATTTACGCAATACATTTCGAACAAACTGATCACATTATACTTCTTAAAACACTTTTATATATGAAAATTAAAAGATCAACTAGACAGGTTAAAGGTAAGCCATTACAGAGAAAAAATAAATAAATAAAGTACACAAAGACGAATGTGATAGCCACTCTGTATAATAAATCAGTATTACCAGGGTGGGTTAAGTGTAAAAACAAATTATAAGCAAAGATGGATAGTGGTTAACAGTGGAATCCAGGACGGACGTTTCGTTCTATTTGGGACTCGTCAGCGGGATGTACCTGCATCTCAGAGTTGATGTTCACTCTGAGACTCGAACCCACTATATCCAGCATTGCTTATAATGCTTGTAAATTAAGGCAATATCGACGCAATACGCACATATGCCAATAAGAAACTAATCAGGTTCGGTCCTAAACATCAATGGGAAGATTCAAGTAAAATAGTATCAAGTGAATTAAAAACAAATTGTTTTTAAACACATAAAAGGGGTTTCAAGTTCCGTATAGCCAAGGCTTTAATAAACCTTAGTATACGTCCTTTAAGGCTGATTTGATGTCAATCTTATGACCGGTTTCAATCACATGTTTCGCAGTGGCGAATGATGTTTGTCTGTCCTGTGATCTTATTTGACCATTGGGATCCATTTGTTTTTGCAACCATTTTCGTATGTGTTCACCCACCGTTAGTTGCAAATCACGATTGCTCCTCCCTATGTACGTGTTCCGCACATACATGTAAATTGATAGACACAATGGGATGTGACACAGTCGCTTTCGTGCTGTTTGGGCTTTGAGTAAAATATAGACCTCGGCTTTTTGGTAATGACAAGTTGGGCTGCATGTTGAAACGGAAACTTAAATGAGCTATCAACCAGACATTTCATGCAGCTCATAAGTAGAATTAACAAAAAGTGATTTAAAAACGAGATTGAATTATAGAATGCAATTTCATAAAATACTGTTATATAAATGAGAAAAAATTAGTAGATTGCCGAAAAGAAATCTCTTTATTGAGCTACTCTTACATTTTATGGTATAATGGGTATTTTCCATTCAAAATGAACTCGACAATCTCATTATTGAAGATGATGTTTGCATTTGTTACAACATAAATACTTCGAAATTGTGTAATTTGGAAATTAGGGAAGTCAGAAGGATCTAGTCGTGCACCAATGTAAAAATAGAGGCTGAATATACCTCTTGTAGATACATAAGTTCAGTTTTCTGGAGTTGATCAAGATGACTTCAACTATGTAGAGTAGCTGCTCCTTTAGGTATATCTAAAACAGAGAAAGCTTGATATCTTTTAATACAATGTTCATTGTCTAACAAGTGAGAAAACATTGCGCTGTTAATATATTTCGTGACTTTTTTCCCAACCATGCTGATACATGTTCACGAATACGTGTGATAAAGCCCTCTGAGTATGACTCATATAACTAGCTCCACAGAAGCAGTTGAACTGGTATTCACACATGGAGAAACCCAACATCGGTAACCCATACTTGATCTGTTGTGAAGGCACTGATTTGGTTGAGATAATAACATATAACTTTGTGGTGTGAAACTTCCTTTGAACAGATCTTTTGAGTCGATATATTAAAATGTCTAATTTTCAATTTACATATAACAAAATTTTGAAAAGTTTGTGTTTTAACAGATGCAAACATTTACCATTTCTAACATATAACATTGTCATATCCACTGATGCATGTCTTATTTTGAGCTTTGTAAAATATCACAATAATTATGAACTTATAACTGTAGAGCCTGTAAGCAAAGATGAATAGTGGCTAGTAGTGGAATCCAAGATTCGCGTTTCGTTCTATTTGGGATTCGTCAGCTGGATGCATCTGTATCTGTGTTGATGTTCACTCTGGGACTCGAACAGAGCAATTAAGGCAATATCGAGGTAATACGCACAATATGCACATATGTCAATAGATAGTGATCAATTTCAGTCCTAAACATCAATGGAAAGATTCAAGTAAATAATACCAAGTGAATGTAGAGCCTGATAATGAAATTATTGGAAAAAATTGTTCACTCAAATATTCTTTGTTTTTGTTTATTCTATAGGGTGTTTTCTATTCGTCTGAAAATAAAATTTATCTTGTAAATTCGACATTACTTGAGGTAATTAGTGTGGTGTGGGTTACTGATATCCATATAGGCAGTATATAACGGTGTTCAGTCATAAAATGTATTTCAGTAGAAGATCGAGAAGGAAAGAACGGAAACAGAACGTAGCTGGTATGAAAATGCATGAACAATGAAATCTGAGACAATGGACTGATATTTGCAAAGGAACAGTCAAGTTTGAGACGATGGATTGATATTATATGGTTCTCGGATTTTATTGAGATGCTGTGTAATTTCGTGTCAGATGCATTCTTGTTCGTTACAATCGGAAAATAATCACAAATGAATAATTATACTGTAGTGAAAAAGATCACAAGTAGGAACAATCGATTATACCTGGGAACAAAATTACAGAACGTCTTATTAAAATCTGAGAACCATACAGTAAATACTTCATTTACAAAATGTTATTCAATCGTCTCACACTCGATTATTCCTTCGTTTCCACATTAATCATTCTCTATTCTCGTTCTCTTCTCTTTGATCTTCTTAACCTTCTGCCACTAGGCATTTCACGTCACAATACTACCAAATGTACATAATAGGAACTAACGAATTTAAATTTTATTACACACTTATTGCTTTGTTTTTGCCTAATCCCATCTTAATTTAATATTAGAAGACAAATAACCCTTAGTTATTTATGGGTTATCAAATATACAGTTTAACTATGAATTACACTGATCGTTAACATGTAGTATAAATTGTATTTTATATCAATGTAATGTACAGCTTGTTGCATAAAACATTTGATCAGAATAGATCAACATAAAAAGTGATAATAATATTGAACAATAATGAGAGGAAAACCATGTGTATCTGGTGTTTTTTGAGTAATGCCATATATATATATATATATTTCCCTAGAAGGTATTTTTGTCAAGATCCGATTAAACACAATAGAAGGTTAAGCATTCGCGCGCGAGACTGAAAGGCCCTGGGTTCGAACCTCGTGGGGGGCGGGATCATGGATGCGCACCGCTGAGGAGTCTCACACTAGGATGAAATGACCGTCCAATGCTTTCAGGTTTTCCATGCTAGTTTAGCTTCAATTGACTCATAAATTCAATTATTAAATTACAATAGAAAAGTTTACCTTCAAGAAATGATCCCAACTGTAAATCACCAAGGTATTGGCCAGTTGTTTCGTTGTAACTTAGTTCGTTACGTAAGGATTGCTTAACATCAAACTGATATATTGTTGAACCAAAAAATGTCTCATATAGTTTTAAGATTATACTCTTTTGATCGATTGCTTAACTTCATTATGACGAAGTGATGATTGGTTCCAAATTCGAATTATTGATCCAAGGATCATAATAAACTGGTGTCAAATGTAACATAATAACTTTTCAAAGAATCATCATTCTTTATTTATAATAAAATGAAATGTTTATGTAACATACTACTTAGCACAAAATTAAGATTTATTTAATAAGTCAATGGGTTATATTACAATACATTAGTTCGAATAATCAAGAAGAGTTTCATCCCTGTGTTGACTAATTCGGAAACACCCTTTATAAATATATAGCCTGTGGAAAGTATATAATACTACTTCAATGTATAAATAAATTGTGCGTAATTAATCAGTAGATCAAAAAAACAATTATATACATATAAAAAATGACATGGTACTCATCGATCGGTGATAATTACGTGTGGATATGTTTCATCTAAACTAGAATGAATCAGAGTGGTTAGAGTTAAGAGAGGTCTGTCCAGATTTTCGTATTTTGTAATCTATATCATAGTATGATCTTATTTAGAGAATCATCGAAAATCCATTTATTCCTGCCAACTGTGATTAACTCCTATCCATCTAGCATAGTTCCTGATTACTGCCAAATGACTACTGTCAAACATATAAACAAATAAATAATCACTTGCTGGTCTAAAGGTTAGATACTAGCCGTAAAATATATAGATCCTGAATTCAATCCCTTAACGGGGTCACAAATATACACTTCTAAATAGCTCTATGCAATGACGGAATAGTTATTCGGCGTCTTTTTGTTTTCATTGAATGTTTAACTAAGATTGCTTAGTGATTTATTCCATTAATTCAGCAATCTCCACAAACCACGTACAGTAATTAATCATGCAATGTAACCATTTAAAAAACCAATTTAGACTGGTAAATGTAAGAGAGATAAAGATGGACAAATGTCATTACATAGTAAATCCATTTAAATTATAATGACCAAAGTAGATAAGTAACAAAGGAAATTATATCTTTACGTAGTTTATTATCTAATATTATAACAGTTGAATTCACGAGCCAGTCTAAGCTAGACCACTATTAAAAACTTGGATGCACGGATAGGTGTTTCGTCCTAGTATGGAACTCCTTACCAGTGTGAACCAATGATCTCGCACTTGGGACTCGAACCCAGGATTACCAACCTCGAGAGCGAACGCTTAACCTTCAGATCACTGAACCAACACTCAGTGGTGTTTAAAATTACATTCAATCCATTCATCATCTAATATTCAATTTATTACTAATTTCTAATTATCTTTAACTAAAATGAATTATCTTTTCTTTTATGAATCTATTTAGTTACAGACTCAGGTTTAAACAAATTATCATTACAAGATCCTTCATCAATTATTGATGGACAACATACATTTTTTGAAGTATATCCAGGTAAAACTATTTCACAATTTGTTCCACCATGTCCTAAAATTATCAGATTCTGTGATAAAACTGTAGGTATTTTAAAATTACCAAAAAATCATGGTTCTGATAGAGATTTTTATATACGTTATCCACGTCTTATTATACGTATGGTTATTGCATCACCAAATTTAAAACCGGATTTATTGGAAACAATTAAAACACGTCGTGATTTAACATACACTAATATTAATAATAATGATTATTATTATCATAAAAATTCCAGTAATAATAGTTCATTAGAAGAAAACAATATGAAATATTCATCGATTACCTTACATCATCATAATCATCATAATTATCGTCGTCGTCATCTTCGTCAAACAGGAAATATAATGGATAAAATTGATGAAAAATTACAAGAATATATGCCTAAATTTGTATTTGTATTAACAAGTTTAAAACAAAAATCAGTTAATGGTTAGTTGAATTAATTTTAAATGAAAATAATTCATGTTCAATGATCAATATTATTTATTGATTTATTGATTTTATTTGATTATTGAATATAATTTTAAAGATTCTTTTTTCACACAGTATATTCAATGATAAATAGGAAACATAGATTTATATGGTATTATAAACAGGATACAGTATATAACAGTTTAACCTTAGTTTATTTAACTTTGATTATAGATGATCTTCGAGTAGTTGATCATGAATGTCTAGTAGTTGCTACGAACATACTATGGGAACTTAATCATCGGTAATGAAGTAGTAAGAGTCAGTTGTTAAGGTAGTTATGGACTATCAATTGATAAGCTTAAATATATTTATTGACTTGGTTAATGTAGACATGTACAATGTAGGATCCATATACACTAAGGATTCGAACCCATGACCTTCGGTTTTACGCGTGAAGGTGCTTTCTGGTTTTCCATGGTGGTGTAGCATTAATGAACTCATGAATTCGACTATCAGAGTATATTATATTTGAAGTGATTTTTTATTGATGAGTAGTGTAACGATGAACAGTGTCAATAATGTATTATATAAAATAAAGGAATTAACACTAACGTGAAGAATAACACGCTTCAAGTTAAGACAACTAAGAGCAGAGCAGATAGTGCAGGAAATAATACATTTTTTATTCATACTATTTCTTCCAAAATATACGTGAAGTGAGTGTTATAACGCTTGGTTTTCCGTCTACACGAATGAGATGCTATTTTGCTTTTGATGAATATCTATACTTGATACTCCCTCCCCTGTGTCTATTCTACAGGACTTCAACACAACTCAGATCAAGTACATTTGACTAGCCTGACTAGAACATAAGTGTATTTCCACATCAACAACAATAATAATAAGGGTAGGAGAATATATAACGCATCTAATTCCTGTCAACCTATCTACTAGTCTAACTAAGCAAATAACCAATGATTATCTCCCTCGTTCACAAATCACTGAAATAATAGTGACCTTATTTCTTATAGTATTTGGTGTATGACAGTCACGTTCATGGATATTTTTTCTAAAATTAATTTATCAGTAAACATTCAAGCAAATGACTCTACAAACTTTCAAGATTTTCATCGAGACAATATGTTTACTGTTATTTCGTTATTATATCATCCTGAAAGTTTTCCTGGTACTCTCTGAAACACTTGATCCATTTAGAAAGAGGT
Source organism: Schistosoma spindalis (assembly GCA_946903255.1). NCBI lineage: Eukaryota > Metazoa > Platyhelminthes > Trematoda > Strigeidida > Schistosomatidae > Schistosoma > Schistosoma spindalis. The sequence continues at coordinate 8,601,813 of OX336419.1, read as the reverse complement.
TATTAATTCAATACAAATTCTTTATAATCAACTTTCAAGATTTTATAAACTGGAAAATTTTCTTAAATCACATCAAAGATTTGATGTTGAGTTGTCAGGTATTTAGTTGACAAACCATATACATATTATGTTCATTTGTATAGAAATTTCATATTTTTAATCATGGATTTCAATTTATCTATGAGTTTCATGTTAACATCTGATCGCTTATTAGAAGATCCAATTAAAAAGATCGACATTTCTTTTATTACAGTTTTATGAATTCAAAAACTCAGTGAAAAGAATAAAATGTACAACATGTATACCTCGTAATGTACTTTATCACAAATCAATATTTCAAACATGATGAAACTTATTTCATATCCTCTTACCATTTTAAGCTTCTCACTTGCAGATTTACTCAACTTTCTTGATGCTGCTTATCAATAAAATTCGAAATCTACCATTACAAATAGTGTTGTAATTTACATTTATTCATGATGAAATACTTCCATGCAAGTTTTTGTCCTCTAGATAATAGAACAGATTGAAATTAGTGTGAGTTCGTGATCTTGTCTGTCAGCAGGTACATCCAGCTGACGAGTCCCAAATAGAATGAAACGCGCGTCCTGGATTCCACTGCTTACCACTATCCATCTTTGCTTATAATGCTTGTAAATTAAGGTAAAGTCAAGGCAATACGCACAGTATGCACATATGTCAATAGATAGTGATCAATTTCAGTCCTAAACATCAATGGGAAGATTCAAGTAAAACAATACCAAATGATTTAATTATTGTTCAAATTCATCGAATCTGTTTTATACAGATTACATAATGGTTTATGAAATCAGCCGATATTTATGTAATTTCATTGGTACATTGTAAGGCATGTCTTCATTGCTAACATTATTGAGTTTGACTGTCGTGTAAGCGGAACGGGTCAACTTTGGCCTATTCGTGCTGTGCATAATTGAATAACTATACATGTGATGTGAATGTGTATATGAATGTTGCGAATGGTCCACTAGGGTGCTTGGTACCTGTGTAGTTGCTCCACAGGATTGAGCTGTACTATTCAGATTGTAGCGTTAAAGCTTATAGGGTGTCTGGTTCTCCTATGAAGCGGGATCAAGCTGTACTGTTTGATTTGTCACGTGAAAGTCTGGATGGTGTCTGGTTCTCCTGAAAACAAATGTAGAATTATCCTGGCCCACAAGGGTATATTATATAACTAACTAAAGTATGTAATTTCTAAGTGATTATGTGTAAGTTACATTAAACACGTTCATTTATGTCAATGGAACGCGTTTGTACAATGTAACATGACTTCTTATCGTTATACTCTGTTTGCTGTTCAATTTATTTATATAGGTAAACCATGTGTCAAGGACTGGGAAGCATGTGATTCGGAAGTTTGTATACCAAAACATTTATGGTGTGACGACGTAATTAATTGTCCACAGTGGCAAGATGAAGGAGGTCACTGTACACGTTCAAGTAAGCTACATTTATTTACTTATCTGTATACATCAGACAACCATGTTATTTTGAGTTTTATTAAGTTAAATCTAGACAGTAAAGATCTCCTGATCATCCAGTTTATGTTGTATGTAAAACTGGTAAAATCACTTCAGTTTCATTAACTTTTGGATGAAAAAGTTTTTTAAGTACAATGTGAAGATGCCACAAGTATTTGAAGTTTGATAACACCTTGACCAGTAATACCTTCTACAATCGAAACGTACCAACCCAGTGAAATCAGAAGTCAGAAACTAAAAGGTTATATGATGTATTGGATAAGCTGTCAATATATCAAGAAGTTATTATTATAATCTGTCTAGCGGTTGTAAGAAAAATTAAGCATAGTGTAACCATTTGTGATCTGGTGTAAATGTATGAACGAGTGCTTTCAGGTAGGTGGGTCCATGAAATTTAATATGGTCGGCATCAAATGTAGAAGACTTACAGAGTTGTTGGATTTCGAGATTTATTTACTACACACATTTTCATATTTTAGACAATAATTTTCACCTGTTCTCATTGTTAACAGGTGGACAGTGATCGACAATGGATGAAACATTATTGACTGTATAACTGTATCCATTCTTAAATACAACTAGATCTTAAGTTGATCCCATTATTTTTGAGTTAGTTGATTAGATTCAAAGTCTTGCTATTTTCCAAGCCTAAACATGTATAATTCATCAGTCATCATCATCATCATCATCATCATCTACATGAATATCAAATAGCAGTCAAACTGAACAACTTGTCTGAATTCAAATAGATAATTCCGGACTTATGTTCGACTAAAAAGATGATTTAATGTTAAAAAAAAGAAATATAAAGTAGACTCGAGATTTTCTAGATAATTATGATCCGATTCTCTCAACAGCCAGTAAACATATCGAATTGTAGTCAATTCATATTGAACGTTTATGAATTCTTAAAAAATGTCAAAAAGCATAGTGTTGAAAATAAATATTCAAACAGTGACAGAAAAATAGTTAGGTAAAATGTAATTTATGGACGAGCCATTCAAATGCAAGTGAGCAATCGCAAAGTCTCATCGCCTATTTCAACACTCAATGCTCACATACGATTTCAAGGAGGACGTTGTAGTTAGAGGCCTTAACAAATGAAATTTCTAAGAAGTTACCTATATTTGATTGCGGTGTTCAAATGACTGCTGGATATTGTGTAGAATATTGTGGTGATATTGTATTTCGATGTATTATATGTTGGTGGAAAAAGTCTGATAGGACGGGGAGTTTTTTCTCTCATTCGCGGTCATGATAATTGTTGTAAACTGGGTAATAAAAGCACCAGCAACAGTGGCTGCAACCTTTGCAGATGTGACTGAAGCTTTGACAGTTTAATGGCATTAGTATTGTTGAGATATATGTGCAATGAGAACGACAAGCTTTCATCCAAAGTTTGGAGGAATCGGGAGAATTGTAAAAATCGACGACACAGTCGTTAGGAAACGCTAATTCAATGGAGGCAGAAGTTTTAAATAAGACTGAGCAAGTAGCACTTCGATAAGTATACTTAGAAGGTTCTTGGTATATATGATAGGTCATCCCAAAAGAGACACAGTGCGTGAGGAACCAACAAGCTATAACGATAATACGAATCATACGAGAGTATGTGCATCCGTACACCACAATGTACACGGATGACTGGAGAGCATATCGATGCCTATCTGGACTTGGATACGTGCATCGTATCATCGTTCACAAGTGACATTTTGTAGATCAGATCACAGGAGTATACACCAATAAAAGAGAAGCAATGTGGTCGAGGCTAAAAGAATTTTTTCAACCTTATCATGGCTCCAGAGGTCGACTATCATGGAGTCACATGAATGAGTTGCTGTGCCGCATACATTATGACTTAAGAACTGCAGAGACTCTTTCTAACATCGAAAACTTTTTAAACCTTGTTAAAGAAGTGCATCCACTCTAATATTATGGTTTCATATCACATATTCTCACTCTATACTAGTAGTCATCTGATTGGTTGAAATTTATCAAGGTCAATTAAGATTCGTTCAAACGTCGCATATAAATTATAGTCTCGCCAAAGAGTTAACTTGAACTAGTCAGATTCAAAGACTATAGAATAAGCTGCTAATCTGTTGTAAAAAAGTGTTTGTAATTCACTTCTATGAGAAGCGTATGTTAATGCTGTTTTATAAAAAGATAATAAACGATCACAATTAAGCCAATCATTTCAAGAAAAACACAATTTCATAGAAAACATATTCCGTTTTAGTGGCCCTAAATCTGACTCCAGGTTGATCGTATTAATGATTGTTATCGAAATATACATGTCTCCAATCTTCGTGTATAATCATCAACTTAAATTGCTTTGGTAAATAATGGAATTAAATGAGTCAAATACGAGAATGGATTTTTGAATACGTATATATTGTATACTCGTTGATCTGGACAGACGATCAGAGGAACGAAGCAAAGAGAAAAGAGCGAAGAGAAATGACGTGCAGTGGAGAAGGTGTGTTAATCTAAATTTATAGCCGAACAAAAAATAAGTTACAGACATGTGATGAGTGGGATATACATAAAAAACAGTCAAAATTGATAAGTAAATAACTAACGTGGTCAAAATGTGACTCAAGAATAATGAATAGATTGGCCTGTCTGGAAGCTAGAATAGGCTGTGTGGGCTCAACATAGTACCAAGCACTACACCTTCACTGTTTATTTATTTAAAACTTACACCTATATCAAAGCAGTTCCTGTCTTTAATTGAACCAATATAATCGAATGAACTGTTAAAAACACCTCAATACTGGGAACCTTTGACCATACTGAGTGGGAACTAAAAACGAGAACCATTGTTCTATTTTGCTGTGATCTCTGAGCTGGATGGTTTGTTTGTGAAACTTTCAGTGTTTATCTGAACAACACCCTCAACATGAACTTCATTCTGAATTAAGTGCTAATGATGTTGTTCAGTAGCAACACAATGAAAGGTTCACATCCAAACCATCCAGCTAAGAGATCACAACAGCCCCAACATCCTCATCTTGGACTACAAATATATTTTCTATCATATTGGAAAGGGAAGCATTCTTGAAAAAAAAGCATATTTGCACCAATATGATTCTAATTCTTCAACGAAACCTTTCTTTTATTGACTTTATATTCAGGCTTGCATCCAAATGTATTAGGTCCTGACGGTCAACTAATACAAGATACTAGTAAAAGTGTATTTGAATTAAGAAAGGAGCAAGAGCAACTTGAAGCGGAAGCAGAACGTTTGGCTGCTCAAAAATTACATTTGTCTATATTGGCCACTTTAGGCTTAATATTGTTGATTGTCACTTCCACATGTATATGTAAGTCGTATTGTTATTATTATTTCTGATGGCGATTGATTCATGTTCAAAGAAAAAGTACTTTTATAATTTAGTTTTAGGGATTTTGCAAAAATTAGTTTAGTTTGCATATTTATGCGCTTCAGATTGATTAAGCTTTCTGTAGAATGCTTGAAGATACCTAATTTGGTCTCTTGGTAGAATCGTGGGTGGTCATCTCCAGAAAGTCCCGTACTAGAAAGAAAGAGATGTCTAGTGACTCATATTTTTAGTTTTACCCCCAGCTAAGATCAGTTTGCGATAAATATAACGCATAAGTCAAGTCAACCTCCGCAAAACACCTTCAAACATGAGCGACTTCAAGATATTCCAGGAGTTCTAGTCATGAAACGTGACTAACGTAGTCTACACACGCTAGAAATGAAAAAAATTATTTCAATAGTTGAGATTATGAGTTGATTGAAGCTAGACCACCATGGAAAACTTGGAAGCACTAGATGGCCGTTCCTTTATATTGCGAGACCCCTCAGCAGTGCGCATTCACGACCTAGCCTCACGAGATTCCAACCCAGGACCCATCAGTCTCACGTGTGAGCGCTTAAGCACTAGACCACTAAACCGGCCGGCATCCAACGGTGTTAATGTCTAACTTCAACTAATCCACGAAATTGAGTGACGCATTCACCATTGTCATCAATGAGCTACTATCCCACAACAGACCACGGTTGAAAAAAGTTATCACTAAAAGACTTAGATGATCATCTCACTGTATCACCGATTGACAGAGTTTGGAACTGCATCATTAACTACAAACTGAGTAGTTCTATATCCTATGCGTTTGTGATAAGAACTCGAATTTTTGAGTGAGATACATGGTGAGATCGTGATTTAGTACTGCTGAAGAAGACATTTCATAGCATAACAAGTCAACTATCTGATATAAATTTTAAATGATGAACACTATTTTCTATGGAATCTATTGCAAAAGAATAATCTGTTTTATTGAATTTTTATGCGCTTTTTATTAAAGTTATGACTATACGTCGTCGTCGACGTGAAACAGCACGACAAATTATTAAATCTAAAGAAGATGAACAAAATATACAATCAAGTAAATTTGATGATAGACGTCTACAACGTTTAAATCATGTTATGTCTACTAGTGCACTACTAGAAGGTAGTAATCATTTGAAAAAGGATTATATTAATAATAATAATAACTATAAAAAGAAACCAATATTCACTTTATCTAATTCAAGTTTAACACAAGATATTCAATATTCAAATAATGCTACTAATAATACTAATTATAATAATAATAATCAATCAATAATGATGCATGAATTGAAATCTATGAAAAAATCTGGCAGTCGTAATACTACAATGATTTGGAATAGTACTGATAGTATTAATGCACCATTACTATGGCAACGTAATGTTGAGAATATGAAATCATCATCATCACCAGGTCAAATGAATTCAAATAAAAATCTTATTAAATATTCATTGATTAAAACTAAAGGTAACCATAATAATATTAGTGTTAAATTATCAAATAAAAAGATTAATCCTATTAAACAAACTTCAGCTGAGAAAGAAACTATTGAATGTGTTCAATTTCAAAGTTTTAATAATAATGCTACTAATATTAATAAGAGTAGTATTGTTAGTGTAAATAATTCAATGAATGAATCAACTAGTTTACCTAACACAACAATTAATTCAATTAGAACAATGACAAATATTTTACGTGATAAATCAACTCAACCAACATCATTAACACATACTTATGGATCATATCCAATTACATCATTTGAACAAACTGATGTTTATGAACGGAATAAGCATAATTTAAATACATTTGTACAAAAACGAATGATTGAACAACAACAACAACAACAACAACAACAACAACAATTTAAAAGAAGTGGAAATAAAACAGGTAGAAGAATTTGTTTAGTAATCATATACATTTTCTTTTTGTTAAAACTACCAAATAAACTATAATGAAATTCAGAATGAGGATTTGTAGAAATTATAGTGATTTAAACAGTTGAATTCATGAGTTAATCTTAGCTAGAACATTATTGAAAGCTTGAAAGCACTAAACAACCGTTTCGTCATAGTATAGAACTGGTTAGCAACGTCCCAGGACCTTCGGACTTACGCGCGAACGCTTAATCTCTAGACCATCGAGCTGGCATCCAATGGTATTAACGTCTAACTTCAATCGATCCATGATCTTCCACAGCCTTTCAGCGATTATTAGAGGTGGATGACTGACTCACACCCAGCACGGATTGAACTCCATTGGTTACAGCTTCTCACTAGAGCCCTAGGAAATCTATTTTCAGGCTAGTCATTAGTTCATAGCGTCTGGAGTTCGAGTCCCCTTTGTTGCGGGATCGCAACAATGTTTTGCGCCTTTATGGCCCCCTAGTTATTACGTAATCTATTCGCTAATCAAAATACGACTTATTAGTTCTTATACTGTGCTAAATCAATAACGTTCGTCCGGTATGAGCAGTCTAGCGTCTTTATTGATTCTTTGTTTGCCTAACCCGTCCAGTTCTGTTAAGAACACCAACAACAGCTTCCACTATGCGAATCATTTATTTCAAACATACTTGGCTTATATACCAGCCAAGCAGACTGCATCACACCATAAAATAGGAAATAACATTTACACAAGATAAAGCCAAAATGTTGCTCTGAAGGTGGGAGACTGAGTATAACATAAGAATAGTAAATCGTACAATAATAATTTATAGATCAAAATGAAGCTTATAATAAGGAGAATGTAGATATATATAATCTAACTGCTGAATAGTTATACAATAAGAATGTATACAGAATATTAGTCCATAAATATGTCTCACAAGTTACTCATAATTTAATGTTCACTAGGTTCTCTTCTTTCTTTCTTTCTGAATAGAATCACATTCTCTAATGTCTAGTCCACAGAATCGTGGAAATTGGATTGCAACTAATATTTATCCTAAAATAGATAAAGAATTACCTATACTAACTAATACACATCTATCACAAACTGATCATGATTTTAAACAAAGAATATCTAATTTAAACAATACTATAAATCGTACACAATCATGGGGTGCTGGTTTACGTTATAATAATAATGTACATATATATTGTGAACAGGATAATCGATCACCATTAATGTATAAAATACAAAATTTACGTAATTTCAAACCATCACAACTTTCATCTATACCAAAATGTCAATTATATTCTGTTAGTAATAGTCAAGAACATTTACATCGTATAAAAAGATCTGATACGTATGTAAGTATGCCTGATGTTAATGGATTACATAATAATGAATTATTAAATAATCAACTTACAAATTATCATCATACTAAACAAATTATTCCTATAACATCTACAACACTAACCTGTGGAGTTGGATTAATCAATATTGTTACATGTTCGACAACCTGTACAGGACAGTTAATTACATCATCCAAAGATTATCGACCACCACAAGCTAAACGTCCACGTATTATCAATTCGTTAATATCATCCAATGTTATATCGAATAATGATAATAATAATAATAATAACAATAATAATGTAGTTGGTAATGTAAATAAATTATCTAGACATGCAACTCCTATACATAATGAGAATAATTTTAATAATACATTAGCATCACATCTTACTACTACTACTACTACGATTACTATTACTAATACTACTAGTAGTAACAGTAGTGATAAAAGTAGTATTAGTAGTAATCCTTATAGTGGTAGTGAACATTCACATGTACTTTTAAATCCTAACTATCAACATTTACATCATCAGCATCATCATTCACAGTCTCCACATCATCATCATCATCACCATCATCAAATTCTTTATCCATCAGTTGGAATACAGAATGTTTTATTGACTGATGACAAGTTATATAATAGACGAATTTATGGTTTAAACGATTTTCAACAAAATATGTTAATGTATGGATCGAACACTTCAACCGTTGATAATATTCGTACAAATATAGAAAGATATAAATATCACAAAGAGAATAATGATGATGATGAAGAAGGAGATGATGATGAAGAGAACGAAGGATCCAATGAAGAAAGAGGTGATTGTGGGAAAACAAAAAAATCAGGAAGAACTAATCTTATCGTAGCTACTGACCATGTAGATGATAATGACAACGAAGTCGAAACAACTTTATCCAGGACAGATTCGAAAAATAGCTTAGAGTTGTTGAAGGGAGAAGATGAAACAGATATAGAAAACTCAGAAAGATATTCACCAGAAAGTAGGTTTTGTCTAGCGTTTATTATCAAACTGATCACACAGTATTTTCACAATATTCTATAGAACAGTACTGAACTGTCTAGGATCAGATGGATAGTGATTTCTAACTATATAGTCAAAACGTTTTATGCAAAAGTTGTTTCCTACTACACATGATCAACATCAACTGGTTTTTTATTACCACCGTCATGTGGTGTCTGGTTGTTGATATTTAAGGCTGGATTTTATCAATACTTGGTAACATTCCACGTATTTTGGAAATAGACTTTAATGCTATCTAGATTTAGATTAGAATTTTAATAATGGACTCCATCAAAATAAAGAACTCAAGCATTTGATTACAAATATCATACCTCCATCGTGTAAAATACGAACTAGCTTTAGTTTAATAGTCATCAGAAACCAGAAATCACTGGACAGCAACTTCATCCTAGTATAAAGCAAACTTAGTAATACCCATCCACTACCCTCAGGTGGATTGAACCTACGACTTTTGGGCCTTGTGATAACTGCTTAACCTTCATATTTATACATTTGACATCGATCAATTTGTTACTCTGTTCAGCTATCTTCCAAGAACATTGTTTAGTAACTGCCTTACACTCAACATAGGTAAACTCTACTTAATACGACTTCTATGTAGAACTCTGGAGAGAGTCCCGTAACAGGGGGAAACTGTTATTCAGTGCTTTCTAATTTCTAATCATCATTTATCTCAGGTGTAAAATACGATGTAAATTACGGAACAGAACAATCTTCAGAAACCCTTTACACACAAATATTTAATACTTGTTGAAAAGGTAGGTAGGTATGTAGGTAGAGTCACTTAGTTGCCCATTAAGTAATACACTGAGGTTTGAAAAGTAGAGTATTATTTTCACGTAAAATAGTAGGTATTGACATTGGAATACAAACACATCAAACTTGCCGTTTGTTTGAAATCACACTACTAACCACTATTATATATATATATATATATATATATATATATATATATATATATATATATATATATATGAAAGTTCTGTAAAACAAGAAAAGTATCAGTTCTTTTAGTGCTTAGTCAAGGACAATAATCTTCAGTAATTTATTAACGTAACTCGTCCCTTAAAATAGAAATGTGTAACGAAGCTAAATATCCTAGTTGATATTGAATAATCTATTGCTCACTTTATTAAATTTTAGATTCACCAGTCAATAATTCGACTTCCATATCTGAAACGGATACATCACAAAATGCTTGTAGTACACATGAAGAACCAATCAAGATTACTGTTTATCAATCTGAACCTTATAAACATCGAACTATTAGCCATTCTTCATTATCACCGACAAAATCAATTTCCCCACATTCTTCTCCAAAGCATCAACAACAATATCATCATCATCATCGTCATCATCATCATCATCAATATAAACCAAAATATGTAACTGATAGAGACAAAAGTAGTCATTTACAAATTAGATCAGATGATCAAAATATTTCTGAGACATCATCTGATTTAATCTATGAATATGAAGCCTAAATAATAACGAATATAAAAGTGCCTGATACATATACATGCATATATTATTTCGATATACTTTCATAAACTTTTGGAAGCACTTAATAGACATTCTGAGAATAGTGAATTTCTATGCCTTAATGATAGAGTTACTACTATTACGACTATTATTATTATTATTATTATTACTATCATTATTAATCAAGTGAATAATAGTGATTCCCAAATCAAATCTCTATCACATTATATAAATATTTATATTCAATACACCCGATTATATAACCGAGCGTGTTTGTCCCATGGTAACAAGAAAGAAAAGAAGAAAGACATAACATACACACATATGCTTAATCTAATTTAAAAAAAAATAATAAAAAGATATTTGAATTTCATTTCTACCGTATTGTTGATGTAATCAACTCAACTTTGGTAATAAGCATATGAATAATTTTACAACACTACCCCCACCCACCCCCGTTCCCTGTTGGAAAAACAAACAAACAAACAAACAAATCAATTATTATTATTATTTTTATTTTATCTAGGTTTTTGTTTAAAACAAAAATAAATAAAATCTTATTAGTAATAGCACAACGATTTCAAAGTAGGATAGATTAAAATAAATAAAAAATAACATTTCTTTTTCATTACCATTTTTAGAAGATTTCTTGGTATGTCATTGACATTGCTTTCTTTTTGTATTCTTTCCATGATAACCTGTTTACTATTTCTTTTTTTTTTTGGTTGTTTGGTTGGTTGGTCAAACTGTACACTGATTATTGTAATTTAACACATAAAACACCCACCATTAACCTTAACCTCTTTTCTAATCATACATATAATCTTTATAAAATAGATAAATTCAAACTAATACAAATGAGAAATTAGTAAATCAGTATTAAAATGGTGTAATTGTTGTGCGTGTGTGTATGTGTGTATGTGCATGCGTGCGTGCATATATTGTGTAGAGGCAGATTACAAATAAGAAATAAATCCTGGTGAAAATTTCTTTCTTGAAATTAATTATCATATTGTAAAGATAATAGTCATCAACATTAGAAACTAATTATCATTTGACAGATTTATTTTTTATGATCAAAATTGGGTTTGTGGAAATTGTAGTGATTTTCAGATAGTGGAGAAGATTTGTAACTTGCGTGAATGATTTTGATGGAGTTTTGTTCTTTGTGATGGATGTTTTGATTGTAGAGCTTTCATCGTTCTCCTGAACAATATCATCAGCACAAACTTCAGATAGAAGCGAAGCGTTTGAATTTCTCCACATGCGGTCCACAGCTTGTAGACTTTGAAGTTGATTGGTTCTTGTTGACCTTAAATCTGGCATTGTTTATTTCTTTTTTTTGGTTGTATCTCCCATTGGTTTGGTTTTTGTTCCTATGTTTGTACATAATTTTCCCGATTGTTTGATAAATTTTAATAATTAAATTCATAAGCCGATGCAATCTAGACCACTATTGAAAACCTAGAAGCACTGGAATTTTAGTGAGAGGATGTGACCAATGGAGTTCAATTCCTGTCGGGTAGAGACAGGTATCTACCTCACACAATAAATAAATGGTGGAGCAACCATTCATGGGTGAATTAAATTTAGACATTAACATCATTGGATGCTGGCTCAGTGGTCTAGAGGTTAAGTGTTCGCGCGTAAGTCCGAAGATCTTGAGTTTGAGTCCCGCATGCGGGATCATGGATGTGTACTGCTGATTCCCATACTATGATTAAAAGTTTGTCCATCGCTTCTAGGTTTTCAATGGTGGACTAGCTTAGATCAACTCATGAATTCAACTTTTCAAGATCTATTTTTACTTGTTTTGACGAAATTATTAATCGTAGTAGGCTTTTAGTCATGAATCAACTAACTACTGGTAGCAATAATAATAGTAGTATTACTAGTAGCAGTGATAGCATTGACAGCAAGATATGAATCATAAAAACAGTCAGTTAGAAGTGAGATGATGAGATAAACCGCTTGTTTTTTGTTTCAGACGTGAAATGTCACCTTTTTATTTAGTACTTATTTCATACTCTTTTCCGCATTCTCTTGGCTAAAAAGTCTCTCCCTATTTACCTATTTTTTCTCCATAATGGTGAAGCGAGATTAATCTACATGAAAATAAATAAACTATAGAAGGAAGGAATTTTCAGTTGTTTTTTTCAGGAACTTAGGTTGTAATTTTGAAAACAAACAAGCCAAACAAATGGAAATTATGACAGATATGTTTTTACAATGAAACCACAATTTCTTCATTGGCTATGTGTGTGTGAATAGACATAAATAATGGTTATATTATATATGAACCAAATTGAACTATCGATTAACAATGAATAAAGAGATAATTGTTGAGATAAGATGATTGTATATAGTCAACAAGAAACCCGGGACCTAGGTTTCGTGCTACCTGACAATCGTCTGCAAGGTGTACCTGTAACTTTGAGCGAACTGATGCTTCCTGACAAATTCGATCCCGTGTCTTCCAGCTTTTTTCCTAGGTACGTTTTTTGTAAATGGACACTTTTTATTTAGTTTATTTTAACACACAGACATTGGTACAAGGAGGCACCAAATACATATGCGCCACACAGATCTCATTTAATTTGTATGAGGGCTGTGATACTGCCCGGGTGCCCAAACCGAAGCAGGTGGATTTCTTAGGGGACCACACCTCGAGCGTTCGACCTGAAGGTCTGATCTACAAGGCAGTGGAGCATCGTAAGGAGGTGCAATCACATGGTAGCCGGTGACCAACGATTGGTTCATACGCCATTTGTTCCTTCAGGATACTGGAGCCGATGTGCACCATTGGTTTGGGGTCCGGTTAAAGCGCCGGACATTCGCTTTTCGTCCTCTCATTTTTGTAAACAACACCCCCGCCACGAGAAAGCAATGAGTAGGACTTACCGGGCAGAAGTTGTATACGCGTGGCCAAGTGAGAGCATTTCGAGAGGGAAAGCGGATTATCCCCACTCTCGGCCGTACCAGGGCATTTGGGGGCATCACAATGAAATTTCACTTCATTCCATACTGTTTTGCATTTTTTTTACAACTTGCTAACATTCACAATCACACACCAGTGAATTCCTCAATAACCTAGTGTTAAGTAATAAGGTTAATAAGTGTTTTTCACTAAAATTAGTGATGTGGCGGATAAAGTGCCCCGTGACATTAAAATGGCTGGGTCGCTCCTGACTGATTTGCCACTATAATTAAGCTTAACCATATATGTATGTCGACAGATATAAGTAGTGTGTAACACAATGGAAAACCTGGTAGAAGAAGGTTGGAGAGATCAAATAAAAGAGCATGGGAACAAAGAGTAATGGGTGTAGAAATGAAATTTTTCAAATGACGGATTTGGTGTATGGTTTTTATATTTAAGCAAATAACTCTGTAATTTTGTTAAAATACATTTGGTAGTTTCCGTTCATCACATATTGACTGATCGCTTAATTGTGTAAGTAATCAAGTAGGTTGGGGTTAGAATATATAACAAGATTGTTGAAAGTCAAATGCCCAATTCGTTTAACTATCAACTATGCATTATATCATTCAGATATACATCAAGCAATGACAGCTGTACAAACCAGATGAATAAAAAAACTTTGGGATCAATTACAGAATATTATGGTCAATATTTGGTTTAATATATTAGATGGATGAAACCGCAGGCGAAAATTCTCAATTTATAATTGCGTTCTGTAATGGGAAATGTTAAAGGATTAAAACAGCATTCAGTTAATCAATTTATAAAGAATACAATGTCTAAATTCATTCATTCAAAACTTGTTGGTAATAAAATTGAAATCAACAATGAGAATCAGACAACCGGATAGTATTTAATATTCAGTCATCGTTATCTTAATGACTTATTTGAACTATATTGATGATCAAGATTGTTCTTTTAGGCTTTACCATACAATAATAATTAAGGTCTGAGAGTGAAATGGTACTGCTGACTGTAGTGGGTCGTGATTAGAGTATACAACCTTTATCTACACCGATGGTACTTTCCCACAACAGAAAAATGTTAAAAAACACGATTTCTAAATATAGTACACTTTACTCTGCATGACAGATTTCTATCTTCAGAGGTGAGGCATTTAAAGAACGAAGATAACACGAATATATTATACATGACCTACCCTAAGGAGTTGCCTTTTGCACTTAGTAGTCACGCTTACAATTCATCAGAATACTACTAGCCAATTTTTCTTTTCAGGGACCTAAAGATGATAATTTCGCGGTGTGGGCAACTGAAAAGTGACAACCGCTCACAAGTCGCTAACAATACATGTGTGAACTTAAATCGACGCACCTATGTGCTAAGTTCTACACTGCTAATGACCGACTAGACTACTATTTTATTAAATTCATTTTCAAAAGAAATGTGGCCACAGAAAGGATATATTTTAATTTTTGACACCACGATCGGCTGAATGAAGCATAGAGATAATAATTTTGTAACTTGACAACGCAGAATGAAAGACAGATTTGTTGAATTAGTGCACTTCAACTAATTGTAGTTTCTGTTCACGAATTTAAATAATATACAATTGAACCATTATACACAAACTTCTGTCATATCTAGTTCCATGTAACAGATATAAGCTAAAAAAGAGGGTTCAAACGTACAATTTGATGATTAACTGCCAAGAGTTTATACAACTGACTTCAGTGTAATTGACATCAATCCACTAAGACGAGGTTCACTCACATCTTTTTTCACTCAATATAATCTACGCATTATATTTTCAGAAGTTTTTCTCTAGACGAAAACGTTCATCACTAGTATACCCTTACATACATAAACACAAATGAATAAATTCATTGAGATCATTGGAAATGAATCAGTCTGTGATTTTATAAAACCTGTTTAATTTACCAGTATATCTTGTTAGTAATCGTCCATATCTAAAACAATCAATAGTATTCACCGAAACACTCACCATTTTGACTTTTGTACGGTCAGTCTTTGTTTATTTACCGGTCACGAAACTTTATTTCAGAAGCATGAATGTTGTATACTGATTTAATTTCGTTTTACACCTCATTATTATTAGATTTATACGTGTTTTATTATCGAATATTCCTACTTATCTATATTACTGGATATTCATGTATTAATTACATTTATTAATAATATGGAAACAGATAATGTTTTTAACGATTAACGACTCTTTCGTTCGACAGTTTGTGGGACATACTTTAAGATATATATATATATATATATATATATATATATATATATATATATATATACATGCTACTTATATCTACCGACATCAGTAGCACACACCACAATACTAGTCAAGCATGTATATTGGAAATAGGCCAAGTCAACGAATACAATTAGAAAAATATTATTTTTAATTAATCAGAGACATTGTGATTGCTGGCAATATACATCGAAGAGAATATAATGTATTCATATATCGGGTCCTGAACTGTTAACATTTAACTGGCAACCACTCAATATTTATCGAAAGGATCGATCAAGAAATAAGAAAAGGAAACGTGTTGAAATAATTGGTGTTGAGAATTCTATATTGTACCGTAAGTAGTCTGTTGACCCCAGTTGTTTGGCAAAAGTCCAGTGACACCCAGTAAAATACATACAATTGACGAAAATAATTTATTTTAAACAATAAATGATAATTGTACATAGAAAAGGGAAAAATGTAAGTAAAGAATAAGAGTGGTTTTTGTTTAATCAATCTATATTATACACTGACATATGAACTCAAGCATGAATGGATTAATTTTTCATAATAATAATAACTGTTATATCGCGCTCAACGGTTTGATTCCCATTAAACGTAAACATGAGGCAAGTACATTTCTAGATGCTAGGAAGATGAATAAACGTATCTGAAAAAGTAGATAAAATAAGATATATATATGAGTGCTGGTGGGCGGCCTATGCTCCTCCACGAGGAGTAACAGGCGTAAGTAAAGTAAGTATATATTTAATGAGAAGAATCATAGTTCATTATAATTTAACAAAGAAAACTACAAACTAGAACAATCTATTACATTTATTTAAAGGAGACACATCGATCTTTGAAGTTGAGGTTGTTCTCACAATGATTTCAATACTTAATTGATGTGTTATCTCTTTCTGTTCTTTCAGTTGGTCAAGTGATACATAAAAAAAGAGGAATTTTAACTGAAGATTTCATTTCAACCCATCTGTTTTTCATCCAGTATGTTGAGTTGCACTACACCGACATGTTCATAGTTTCAAATGCTTGAAACATTTAGTGAAAATATTCAGGATACACTTACTAAATCTACGGAAAAATGGTTACCAGCTCTGGATACAATACAATTATTGAACATTAAAAGCGATATTAAATAACCTTATCCTATATTTATACATAATCAACCAGTTATTAATTGGATAGTTTGTATTGTTATATCAAATTATAGGCGGTTAAATATATAAAGTTTTCAAATATAAATACCATTTTATCTTAGGATCATATAAAATCCCTCGTATATTGTGAAACTATTCACAACATCTAATTTCAGTAATTAAACGACTAAACTCATAGTATCTTGGAGGCTTAGTAGTAAGTCAGTTATTAATCGGGAGTTACATTTCAGATACTGTTTTCCACAGATATATTATGGTTAGCAAAAAATATTCGTACTGTTCATAATACTTTAAATAACCACCTTAGTGTGACGAATTAATGTTGTGACAATGAAAAAGAATCTCAGAATGTAACTTAAGTACACGGTTAATATATTTGTGGCTTTTTGAGATACATGAGAAGTAATGATACTTACTGGTTGTTAAAACCGAATTAAATGAAATGGAGGGTTGTAACTTATGACCTACTAATGTCAGTAGATGATTAAAACATTTTGTATTTAGGTTGTTACCCTAATGGTTGATCAGGAATTTAACTATTTTTATTCATAAACTATTTTCTGGAGTGATCTAAATACTATTTATACATTCGTAAATGAGTATATGCAACTAGCTACGGCATCGCTTAGATTAATGTCGATCATGCCACCGAATTCGCTGGCACGGCAGGTGGGAAGAGTCAGCTCTTACTCTCCTTCTCTCTCTCTCGAAATGCTCTCACATGACCACGTGCATACAACCACTGTCAGGGAAGTCCTACTCACTACTTTATCGTGGCATTACTGTTCTTTGCGAAGTTGAGATGACGAAAAGCAAGTGTCCGGCGCTTTAATCGGGTTGGTGGATATGGAGGATCCACTTAGGGGAGTTGGAAAACACTGATTCCAAACCAATAGTGCACATGGGTTCCAGGATCCTTAATGAATAAATGGTGTATAAACCAGTTGTTGGTCACCGGCTACCATGGGACTGTATTTCCTTACGTTGTTCCACTGCCTTGTGGATCAGACCTTTAGGTCGAAGGCTCCGGTTGTGGCCCCCTAAGAAAACCATCTGCTTCGGTTTGAGCACCTGGGAAGTATCCCAGCCCTCACGCAAGACGAATAATTTATGTGGCTCATATCTATTTGATGCCTCCTTGTATCAATGTTTATGTGTTTAAATAAATATAAATAAATAAATATGTCAATCATATAATGAAGATGAATTTGATTAAGCATGCAAAATCACTGGATATTTTCTAACTCTTACAGACTATGACTTTAAACCGATTAGGCAGAATTACTATGAGGTAGTGTACCAATGTAAATTTTGTTCAATTTGTTTCAATAGGGAAGTTCTACCGTTGCTACAATCTTACGTATTCGATCAACATAGTAAACAGTATGTGAGGGAAAGGGACTAATTTCATACAACATGAAATGAACTACCAGTATTGTAAATTTCTCTGCTGATTACCAAAACTTAATGATTTGTTTAACACTAATGAAGAATTAAATTGATTGTTCTATTGATATTCATTTATATCCTTTTGATAACATTTTAACAAGTTATATACTCGATTATTTTACTATTAAATTATTATGTGCTTACTAGTGACTAAATTCAAGATGGATTTCCTGGAGGTTTAATGAGAATCCGTGACCAGTGCAGTTCAACTGTATCTGTTGTGAGGCAGTTACTCACTAATGACAATGATGGGCGGTCGCGCAATATCGTGGATTGGTGGAAGTTAGACATGAACACCGTTAGATGTCGGTTCAGTGGTCTAGAGGTCAAGTGTTCGCGCGAGATACAGAAGGTCCTGCGTACGGGACCGTGGATGCGCACTGCTCACCAGTCCCACACTAAGACAAAACGGCCATCCAGCGCTACCACATTTTTAATGGTGGTCTAACACTGATCGATTTATGATATCAATCTAAAGTTAACAATCTCCACAACCCTATACCGATATTAAATATGTGTTTAATGATGACTAGTACAGGTTCAGACTTATGTCAAGACCGAAACAGTTGTCAACAATGATATTGATTAATTGTTACGCTTTATCACGAATTGATTAAAGTTGAAAGTGTAACGTTGGACGCAAACCTGATGGTTAATATTTCGCTACAAGAAGTAAAAGTTTTGGATTTGACCTGTGAAAGAGCCGTGGATGTGTACTGATGAAAAGTCCCTAACTATGATGAAACAGATGTTTAGTATTTCCTGATTTTCAGTAATACTCTATATGAAAACAATTTGTGACAAATATAACCTACATAAATTTGGCCAATCGATTACGGGTTTCGTCCTCAGAAACTTATTCATTTGATGGCTTAGATTTTAATTTCATGAGAAAATTTTTACGTCACTAATGTTTTTTTTATACCAAGTTAATTGTTTCCTTAGTTCTAAAACAGTTCCATTAGAGGGGGGAGTAAAGAACATAGCAAAAGAAGAATTAAACATATATTGATCACACTCACTAGTTGATCTTCTTTATTTGTGCATGCCAAAACTGGTAAATGCTTCCAAGCTGAGTTTACATCAGAGCTGTAGAATAATGGTATGGATTATGGACAAAAACAGTAAACAAACTTTAGTTGAAGGAGGTTATGAAGATTAGTTAAAATTACAGGTTGTATTCGTCACAGACTAGCCTTTATTATAGTATTGTTGAAAATCAGAGAACTAGACAAGTGTTTTATCTTAGTATAGGTTAAACAACTGACGGAGCTATAGGTGCATGCTGTTAAAAAGTCTCATACTAAGACTAAAAAGCCATTCAGTGTTCCATGATTTTCAATGATAACTCAACTGAGACCAGTTCACAAAGTATGTAACTCACAAATGAAAGGAATTATTGTTGATCGAAAAGCTGATCATTGATAAAGTTTCATGCACACTGAATGAAGTGAAAAGCTCTATGGATTATACAAACCTACTATAATACACCGATAGTATACACAAAGCCAAATCAAACGGTCTTTTGCCTGAAAGCTTTTGACGTGTTTAACATAACAGTATATTCAGTCAGGCAGTTGGTAACGTAGAACCTGACACATATGTTGATGGGCTTGAGTTGTCGAATAACATCAACACCGCAAAGTGGGTAACGCGTTGGCGTTCCAAACGAAATGTATTGGGCTTAAGTCCTGGGTAAGTACCAACATTAGCATGTAGGTGTGTCCAGATGACCAGTCCCAGATAGGTAGAAACGCGCGCCCTGTGGTTTACTGCTAAACACATTCCACTCATTCTAACTATTTTAAAATATACTTTAAAAAAAAATATTTTTTGATGTATGAGATATAGGAGACTTACGTGAGTTGTAATGCATATTGTAGTACGTAATATGGCTCGTATTTTGAATAAGCAGTATGAAGCACAGTAGAAAATCTATCAATAAAGGATAGGTGATAAAACAAATTAAAATGAATAGTATCTGGTCAAACAACTAACCTAGTAAATCATAAAGAACTGATGGATCTTTGAATCTGTCCTAAAATCTTCACAGTCCATTAGTTTGCGTAAGTAGGCTACAGGAATTTAATTATGAGTGCCTTCGGATCAATGGGGATGAATCATGGGATGATAAACTAAGGAATCCTGAGGTTAGGTGTACAGTAGTAGACGGAAATGGCAAATAGGCGGATCATATTGCGAATCTCCATCGACCGAGGTATTCGGAACATGTGTTACATATGCCTGACAATCACCTACATTGACGTTAGCTAGTGCCAAGGTAAGTTGTAAGAAATCGAAGTGAGCAACACAATGGATGGGATAACTGTATATCAACAAACGACTGTTAAGTTTTATCGTGGATTTGTTACTGTCATGTGCGCTTGAGAAGAAGAGGTATACAGGTGAGAAGGGATGATGAATAACAGATAAGTCCTATGAGCGTTTTCAAGGATCCTATGTACAAAGGTTGTAGCGATCAATTAATCGTCATCGTAATGACAATTTAATAGCTTCATAGTATTGTTACAATGAAATCAAGGTATCAGAGACCCTAACTACACAGCTGCTAGATTTTCGAAAGTGAAAATGAGGAATAAAACTAATCACACACACGTATCATGCTCAGTCTTGTGGTATACTACATTAAAATACAGTTAATAATAATATTGTTTATATTCTCAGCTTTTACTATCAACTAGATAACATTTAAAAGCAGCTTGACCTGCACAACTGATCGGCCAATTTTACAAAGGATTTTTCATTAATTGTTGTTGAAGGCCATTCTCTAAATTGATCAAATTCATGAATAAGGTGATCCATGTCAAACACCATTGATGTTGGATCACTGCTATTAACTTTGAATGGAAATAGACCAGATGAAATTGAACGAGATTCTAGGCTTTAAATAAAAGGCAAGAAAGTTGAGGTAATAATAATAATAATAACAATCAAGCGAATATCATTTTTTCTTAAGTTATTGGAAATGAATGTATCTCTAGAAGAATATATGTTCAGTCGACTAATTTATTCTATTATCATTTATTTGTTCATTTAAACAAACATTGGCACAAGGAAGCACCAAATATATATACGCAGCCTTTGAACTAGAAGTCCGATCCACGAGGCAGTAGAGCAATGTTGGGAGATGCAGTTTCATGGTAACCGGTGACAAACTATTGGTTCATATGCCTTTAGTGGCCCTATATCTGACCCCATTTACATCGTATGGATAGTTGTTGTCGATATTTACATCCTGGCTATTCTCAAATATAATCATCGCGTTAGTGAATAACGGAATTAAATAAGTCAGATACGAGAATGAATTTCAAATACATACATTTTGTACAAATATTGATCCAGGCAGACGATCAAAGGAACAAAGCGAAACGAAATGATGGGCGGTGGAGAAGGCATGTGAGCCAACTCCATTTAATAAACGCTAATCAATATTTATAGCCAGATAAAAATAAGTTACAGATATGTGACGAATAGAGTAAGAAGTGCGCTCATATAAAAATAGTCAAGGTTGATAAGTGAATAATTAACAAGATCAAAATGTGAATCAGGAAGAAAGGATGAATTGGTCTGTTCAGAAGCCAGAATAAGTTATATGGGCTTAACATAGTAACCGACACTAAATGCCTTTTGTTCCATCAGGACCCTGGAGCTCATGTGTACCATTGGTATAGAATCAGCCTTTTCTAACTCCCCTAGATCAATCCTGCATATCCACTAAACCCGGTTAAAGCACCGAACATTTGCTTTTCGTCCTCTCTGATTCTTAAACAACGCCGCGAGAATTCATTAAGTAAGACTTCCCTGGCAGTGGTTGTATACGTGTGACCACGTGAGAGCATATCGAGGAGCTGAGCATTTAGTGGTCATTATTATTAGATAAAAACTTGCTTTTCTATATAAGTTGCTATTGTATGTAAAAGTAAAGGTAATAGTGATTGACTGAAACATTCCAGGGAATCCTGATAGATCAAGTCAGCTATCAACGAAGTATGGTGTTGATGGAACTATCAATAAAAGTGATAAACAAACACAACTACTCCACTTTCTATGGTCGGATTAAGAAGAGATTGAATAGTTCGAAATATGAAATGGTATAAGTAAACAAACACAAGGAGATTACAGAGATGAAGTTTTATGTCAATCAGTCAGTTATAAATAGTGTAGAACCGAAGCAAATATGTACATCAGTTGCTAAACCATATCAACACAGAAAGATGAAAATATCAAGGAAAATACAAGAGTAGTAGAGAATTAACAGTATCATAAGTGATAGTGGAAAAGATTAAGCATAGAAAATATGATTCATGAAGAGAGAATGAATTTGTGGAGTCAAAAATATTAAATAATTTTGAAACTCAAGATATGAGAGAAGGTAAAGAATGGATGTATGTTTGTGCGATTCAGACTGCCTCTGAGCCATGTAATCATTTGTTACGGTAGTTCTGCGGACACCAACCAGGAAAACTAAACTCAGGTCAGTTGTCAACATCTTTGTGAATTTAGTCAATCATAATCAACATAGAGCTTAACACATATATGACCTATTCTTCCATAGCAAGAGTAGTGTACAAATGTGTTCAGTCTCTGATTGCAGCTATTATGCGGACTCCAACTACTTCATGCACTGATGTCACGTCTGAGTTTAGCCATGTTCTTTTATTTACTAGTTTTCTATTCGGAGTTAATCATTATGTTAATCTCTTCACCTAAAATATATCGTATATTTTGCATTAGATTAGTCAATTACACCAAACTTATTTTCGAATACATACCTGCACAGTCTTGCATGACAATATTGTAGAGTTAATCCGCATAATTCACTTACAGCTGATGATTTCAACAAATGACTATTTTTCATTGTTGATGATGATGTCACTGGTAAACCAAGGAATGTCTGCAAATTAATTGGTTTTTGACGTGGATAAGCAAACATTGTTGTTACCAAACATGTTACACCTAAATGATCAGCTATTTCATTTTGACATAACAATGGTGGATTAACTGATTCATTTTGGGTTATTCGCGTATCTAACGAAGGGAAAGAAAAAAAATCAAACAAAACGATAAACAACTAATAAGTAGAGATAGATGATAACTAGCAGTGCAAACCAGGACATCTAGAGGGACTATTATAGAATAAAATCAAATGAGGATGTTGACTAGCGATCGTATAATGATTAATTTTTAGTGCGGAAAATATTATTAGGCACTTACAAGACGGTGGATTGGTGAGGACAACACTCATCAATGTGAACGCAAGAATGAAATGACTGTGTATAAATGTAAGTGAAAAGGAATTATGAGATGGAATGATATTGAAGTTTTTGTTAAAGTTAGAACTAAGGTTAGGATTTGTAATAACTGTATAAATGAATTCATTGGCACATTTGTGAGTAAGTGGTCGGATGTGTCGTCACTGCTATATTTGGAGAGCCTTTGGTGCTATGTACGCATCCACTTTTTTGAGCACACAGTCTTACTGCTTTACGTGACAATCGGGAAACACTGTAATTCATCGACCTTACTGTTTATACCAGGGAAACAGGATCCACTGCGATTCTCATAACGTGAAATTAACACACAGAAGACTGGTGATGTGAAGATTTCTTGACTCTCCAAACAAGTCCCTTAAATTACGTAATCATTAGACCGAAACAAGATTACTTTTATGCTAAGTTTTACACACACGTTTAAATCACACACATACAGGTGGAGATGAATAGGCTTACGATAAAACTACATTGAATATAGTTCACCGGAATTGATACACAGAATATAATTGTTACACTGAATGAGTTCACATTTCTTACATTGAGCAAAGTATGTACTGAATTGATGATGCAAGAAAATATTGATTTAAGGTTAGGTTGGAATTAGAATTAGAGTTTAATGTTGAAGAGTTAGGATCAAGATATAAGGTTTAAGATTAGGGTTCGGGGTATGGATTTAGGATTAGAATTGGGGTTCCAGTTTAGGATTAGTGTTTGATGTTAGCGTTAGAGTTAGGATATGTTTTAACTAATCCCAAATCCTAACCTTAAATTATATTTGCTGCTTTCTGATTAGCTGAAATTTACCGTAAATC
The DNA here is from genome assembly GCA_946903255.1 of Schistosoma spindalis. NCBI lineage: Eukaryota > Metazoa > Platyhelminthes > Trematoda > Strigeidida > Schistosomatidae > Schistosoma > Schistosoma spindalis. Next base: position 8,577,240 of record OX336419.1, on the reverse strand, counting down.
AGTGCATAATTTGTACCAATTCGGTATTCTGATTAAACATTACTTCAATGAATAAATAACAATATACCCTTTTGATATGATTGAGAAGAATTATAAGGGCCTCAAATACTTAGATTTTAATTTTATTGGAGAATGAGTGACGTATAAAAAGGGGATTTTCGTCAGTTACTTATAACATCAAATCAACTTTACAAAAGTACTTTGTATACAAGTATGTTATTTGATATCAGTTCCTCTAAGAGTTTAAGACAATAATCATCCAGCCACATTAGCAATTATCGCACGGTCACATCTTTTTGATTCACTCACCTGTCGATTAACATTTTATTCACATTTGTCTTATTAACTCTAAAATGATTCATCATTAGGCAATCATCCCAACCCATAACATCATTTCATTAGAACCAAAGTTCATTAAACAATCAGTGAAAACAAGGAGACAATGAATAACTGTGTTATGTTTAAATTAGGATAACTTTTCAATATTACACTGTCGACGAGTAGTTTCCGACGAGAATGTACGTGTAATTTCGGCATACTACTTAAAATTGAATGTTTTGACCGCTAAGATACTGTTTAACAATTAGGATGGTAGGTGGAAGAAACTTATTCCATGAGTTATCGTTGGTTTACAACAGTTTGCAATAAAACGTAATCACCTAAATCATTAATTAAAAGATAATCTGTCACATATACTATCGAATAACTTACTCTGTTTAATAATACTTTAATAATGGTATGTATGTCTAACCACTACCAGTGATAGTGTAGAAGTTAGTAGAAAGCTGTGAGTAACAAATTAAATCAGTCCAAGAATTCATAAGATATGTACGTAGGTGTAAACCATCAATTTAAGGGGCACATGAAAATCATGATTAGTGATTGGAAACATCGAGTTAAATGGCTCAGAACCGTTCAGTTGATAGATGGGCACACTCGTTATGTTTTTCTAAATCTTGAGTTACGATATTTTTTTATAAATATTTTCTCACGCTTTCTTTTCAAGCCATATTTTCAATTTGAAGTAGAAACGAATGGTGGCTAACAGTGGGATTCAGGACGCGTATTTAGTCCTAATTGGGAATAAATGTACCTGCAACCTAGAGTTAATGTTCACTCTAGGACTCGAACCCAGTACCTTTCGTTTCAAATGCCATCGCATTATCCATTAAGTTACTGATTTGTGCAATGGGGTGAATTTTGATTCATATTTGTTTGTTTGAACCTTCCTATTAATATTTTAAGAATACAATTGATTATTCTCTTTTGACCTATGTGGATAACCTAGATATTGATAGTAAGTCACAAGTATTTGAAGGAGAAATAAATTTTTAATCTTTGTTATTGTCAATACCACTGCATTGTTTCAATTAATTTGGTATTCATCTAGCAAATTATACTCTCGGGTTAATACGATTATAACTAACTTAGTGATAAGTGGGTAAGACATGACATTACATTACTACAACGGTATATATTTTTTCCTATTTACGAAGACAAAACAAAATAAAAGTATAGTTTGAATGTATAAATACAGATGATTGTTTTCTTACTTTGTGAACATTTCATTCGATTCAGCATAAATTGTTGAGCATTATTTAAAATATCCAATAGAAATAAACCTTCACCTTTTCTAGTACTCATTCCCACAATTCGACCGAATGGAATATGTAAAAGATTACGAGCACATTGACTACACTGATCATTATCAGTATTATCATCAACATCATCACCGATCATAGATCTAGGAGCAAAACATGAACAAGTAACTTTACTTTAAATAAGTAGAAACGTTACTTTTCTGTTGCTTATTTCATTATACTGCTTGGAAGTGAACAACTATAGAAGTTCTCTATAAACTTACATTTCATTCTCATTGATGGTTGAAAAATAAGACACCAAAAAGTGGTTGTATGTAGTAAGTTACAAAACCAATAATCTAATCTACAATCACTAAATAATGACCATTGTTATGTTTGTCTAATCATTTAGTGCTGGTCGAATTCTATAGATTAAGTTGCAAAGTAACAAACTAATCTAAGTGACTTGATATTACATGTATTACGTTGAAATATTAAGTGGTGTTTGAAGGTAGTTGGTAGGAAACTCTAGTCTATTTAGGCTTCGTGTTAATCAGGACTGGTGACGAAGCCATAGACCCCATTTTGATGGAACACTGATGCATCTGGTATAATCCGAATCCACATCGTTTAGTTTCATATTCAAATTTGGACTGAATCAGAACTGACCTTCTTTAGGACTGAGACACATTCAATTTAAAGGGTTTCATACAATTCACCTCCAAATACCTAGAAACACTATTATTCCTCAATGGATGCAACTTTGGACTTATCAATCGAATTCATGAGCTTAGCGGAAATCTTATCCTATCTTGCTATTTAGCTGCAATTGAATTAACCGATAGTTTGTTACGGAAAAGAAGTCTAAGGTATCGATTATTAGATCTTTATGGCAAATTAATTTAAGTTTTAAGAAAAAATGAACATATTGTCATCATTGGTTTTCTGAATGAGTGGGATAAAGTTGAGGTTTGGATACAATAGCATTCAATGTATAACACATGGATGAATAAGAAATACTAAAACTGACTTTATAAAGTCGAAACTCTCACACAGATAACAGTTATTTCTTTTTAAACGATGCACATATAATGACTACCAACCCAGAACCTATTACTCAACTGAACGCGTAATATCAGAAGATAACATTTGACCTAAAGCTGGAAAGAATGAATATTTTTTGAAAACATTAATCTACATAAATTTTTAAACGATCTATATATCCATAGGATACAGCCTTTACTAGTGCACGGCGACTGGTTTATTTCCCGACTAATCAGCTCCAGTGAGTATAGTGATACTAAATACCCAAACTTCCTATGAGAATATTATACAAACACTAATGCTTTTATTATTTCGTATTTTATACTGGTTGAATCTTCAGGATATACTTCCATCAACTTCCAATTCTTGTTCTGATTGGTTACTAGTCCAATCAAAAGACGGGTTCTGTGGTAACTGAAGAGAGTTGATGAACACTAAACATTTCAACTGATTATCCATCAAGGGACGTAACTTGAGATATTCACACTTAAGGTTGACATCAAAAGCTGGCGTACTGTAATCACCAGCTCCACTTTTTATTATATCAAGACATTTATGTAGAATACTAAACGGTGAAGTTGAGTCCCCGAACATCTTTGATGTGTTATTGTCCCCTTGAATCTAAATTCTTGAAGTACCTTCAGTAGCCCCCAAATGCCCTGGTATGGCCGAGAGCAGGGAGGGTTCGCCCTCCCTCTCGAAATACTCTCACACGGCCACGCGTATACAGCCTCTGCCAGGGAAGTCCTACTCACTGCCTTCTCGTGGCGGGGGTGTTGTTTACGAAAATGAGAGGACGAAAAGCGAACGTCCGGCGCTATAACCGGATCCCAATTCTATGGTGCACATGGGCTCCAGTATCCTGAAGGGACAAATGGCGTATGAACCAACTTTTGGTCACCGGCTTCCATGGGACTGCATCTCCTCACGATGCTCCACTGCCTTGTGGACTAGACCTTTAGGTCAAAGGCTCGGGGTGTGGCCCCCTAGGAAAACCACCTGCTACAGTTTGGGCACCCGGGCAGTATCTCAGCCCACACACTAAAACTATGATGAACTATCTGCTTATAGAAAATATTCGTTTCTCTCCGACTAACATTGAAATGACTGGTATTATTATTATTATTTACTATGTCATTTATTCACTATCTCCTATTTCTACTTTTTGTATCCGTTTCGACTCAGACAGCAGCTCGCCTATGGTGAAAATTCAGCTTTATCTAAACGTTCTCGAGTCACTGCCTGGTTGAAAATTGTATGTTACTACCGAATATGAGTACTGAAGCAGTTTTTCTGAAACCACGTGCACCATTCAAACTGGCTGCCTTCAACGTTCGCACACTTATGCAGGTCGGACAACAGATAGGGCTGGCTATGTCTTTGTAAAGTCTTAATATTGATGTGTGTTGTCTATCCGAGACCCGTATTCAAGACTCTGGTGAAGTACTACAAGTTCGCTCTCCATCTGTCGCTTCAAAAAGCTTGTTTTATGTGCGTTTACCCGGGGACCCTGTGGCATCTTCGTCTGGTCTTGCTGGCGTTGGTGTCGCACTAAGCGCTAGAGCTGAGGCAGCACTAGTCGACTGGATCCCCATTAACAGTCGGTTATGTGCTGTTAGATTAGAAGGTTCCATCAAAGTGAGAAGAAATCGGCGTGAGAAACGATGTCTTTTCGTCAACTCCGCCTATGCCCCGACAGATCGCAGCCCGGATGCAATCAAGGACGAGTTCTACCACCAGCTAACTGTTCTTCTCCAGAAAGTGCGTTCGACAGATATTGTAGTACTAGCCGGAGACTTGAATGCTCAGGTCGGGCGTCTAGGCACAGAAGAGAGTCGTTTAGGTGGCCGATGGGGACTCGTTGGTCGCAGGACAGATAAAGGGGAACGTCTACTGCAACTACGCACAGACCACAACCTGTTTCTGGCTAGCACTAACTTTCGGCACAGTCATCGCCGATGTGCCACCTGGCGTCCCCCTTCTGCATCTCAAGCCTGGACTCAGATTGATCACATCGCAATCAGCTACCGCTGACGCGGTTGTGTACAAGACTGCCACTCCTTTTGAAGTACCTATCTGGAATCTGATCATGCTCTGGTCTGCGCCAATCTTACCTTACTTTTCAGTGGACAACGAAGTGACCGCCACCAAAGGATTGATGTTAGCAAGCTGGCTGCAACTTCTGTTGCTAGTAAGTACCGAACCGAGCTAGCTTCTAGGCTAGCTACCATTCCACCGAAAAGTATAGATGAGCATTGGTTGCAATTGTATGACGCCATGAAAATGGCGGGTACAGTCTGTTGTGGGTTTGCGGAACGTCCCGCTTACAAACACTGGGTTTCTTCTGGTTCCTTACAACTCATTGAAGTCCGTCGGTCTACTCCGGGTGACCGTGAGTTTGACCACAGACGAAGGATGTTAAGTAATGAAATCGGGCAAAGGTTGCGTAAGGACCGAGAAGCCTGGTGGTCGTAGTGTGCTAATGAGCTGGAAGCAGCAGCTGAATCAGGTAATTACCTGAAGCTCTTCCAACTCATCCGAGCCACTGGCAGCAAGAAGTCTGGTATGAGCGAAACAATCTGCGAGGATGACGGAACGCCAATCACTAACATCCATCGGCGTCATGGACGATGGGCAGAATTTTTCGAAGGGCAGTTCAACTGGCCTGCTGCTACGGCAACATCGGTCAGACTGTCCTGCCCTCCATGGCCGGTGACGACTGATCCACAGAATGAGGCGGAAGTCTGCAAGGAACTCCAACTATTGAAGCGTTACAAATCACCGGGCCCAGACGACTTACCTCCGGCTCTTTTTAAAGATGGTGGTGACATTCTGACTAAGGGACTGACGACAATGTTTACGAAGGTCTGGGAACTAGAGAGTGTACCAACGTCATGGAATGAGTCGATAGTTGTCCCTATCTTTAAAAAGGGTTCACGTCGTTCCTGTAACAACTATCGGGGGATAAGTCTACTTCCGATCGCGTCCAAGCTATTGGCTTCCGTCATACTTCGTAGGTTGTTCAGAACCCGAGAAGGATTGACTCGCGAGGAGCAGACTGGGTTTCGTTCTGGTCGAGGATGTATTGATCATTTCTTCACCCTCCGCCAAATGTTAGAACACCGCCATACTTATCAAAGGCCAACAATCGTAGTGTTTCTTGATATCAGGGCTGCCTTCGATTCGTTGGACAGAACTGTTCTCTGGGATTGTCTATTGAAGAAGGGTGTGCCTGAGAAGTTTATTAACATCCTAAAAGCCCTATACACAAACACCTCAGGCAGAGTGAGGGCATACAAACACCTTTCTCCATTATTCCATTCGAGCAGTGGGGTTAGGCAGGGTTGCTCAATCTCACCAATCCTCTTCAACTTTGCCATCGATGACATTCTGGAAACAGCTCTGATGGATGTAAGTAATGGTGGTGTGGATCTGTTGCCTGGAGAAAGACTTCTCGACCTTGAGTATGCGGATGATATTGTCTTACTGTGCGAGAATGCCCAAGCTATGCAATCCGCACTTAATTAGTTGGCAATCAATGTCCGTAGGTATGGTATGTGCTTTGCACCTTCGAAGTGCAAAGTTCTTTTACAAGACTGGTAGGATTCGAATCCTGTACTCACTCTGGATGGTGAGCAGATTGAAGTAGTCGAGAAGTTCGTTTATCTAGGTAGCTGCATAAGTGCTGGTGGTGGTGTGAGTGATGAGATCAATGCACGTATAGTGAAAGCCAGAGCGGCTTATGCCAATCTGGGCCATCTTTGGCGCCTTCGTGATGTTAGTCTGGCTGTAAAAGGTCGGATTTACAACGCGACGGTGAGAGCAGTTTTGCTCTATGGTTGTGAAACCTGGCCTCTCCGAGTTGAGGATGTTAGACGACTCTCTGTGTCCGATCATCGTTGTCTCCGAAGGATTGCTGACATTCAGTGGCAACACCATGTCAGTAATGCAGAGGTTCGGCATCGTGTGTCCGGGCACAGAGACAACAATGCAATTGGTGTCACCATCTTGAAACACCGACTTCGGTGGCTTGAACATGTTCTACGAATGTCGTCCCAGAGAATTCCACGTCGTGCATTATTTGCTGACTCTGGGACTGGTTGGAAAAAGCGGAGAGGTGGTCAGTATATGACATGGTGTCGTGGTATGAAAGAAAGCTGCAAAGAGCTAGCTTCTGTTGGTCCTTTACGACTCCCTGGTTGGGGCCCGAGAGACGGTGTAACGCAGTGGCTAGAGACGTTATCAGATATGGCTCAGAATAGAAGCCAGTGGCAATCGTGCTGTAATCTTCTTTTACTTTCTTCATAAAAAGTGGTTGTATCTTCCTTAACTGAAAGATCTCTTCTGATTGTACCTTTCCGTTTCCCCCACCATTGTTCTCTCTCTCTCCCTTTATTTTATAATTCCCCACGTTCATTACTTTTTTTTCTCTTTTCTCCTTCTCTTCAAGTTATCATTGTTTTGTGTGGCGCATATATATTTGGTGCCCCCCTGTACCAATATTTATGTGTTCAAATAAATAAATAAAACCTTCAGTAGGATCATGTTTGCTGTTTGCAAGCTCACATCAACAAGCGAGTCTTCCAAGTACCCACCTGCCTAAAGAATTCTATACTGAACATATCTCCCCAACGCTCGGACTACATCGAAAGGGTATTCCCATATTTAGGGCCATATATAAATTTAGGGATGCTGTTAAAAACTGCATCATTAGAAGTAGATGGAACCCTGGGTGTGAACCGAGTCTGTTTTTGTCCTTACTAAAGAATTCATCTAACTTAATCTGTGTTCAGGTAATCTGTAGAATTAAGACAGTAACAATGAGAACAAAGAAAACGAATTAAACACATAGATATCGATGGATTAGTTTAATCGAATTCTTTAACACAGTTGACCGCGACTATAACTCATCAGCTCCATAGTCAGTGTTCCAGTTCAATAAATTTAATAATTAAGTAAAATCTACTTATGCTCTGTAATGTTATTATTTTCTTTTACATAAACTATCCATTTACAAAAGCCATTTTGTGATTGGTTAGGAATTGGTTGAAAATTCCCCAAAATTATTTTAAGCGCTCTCTTATACTAACACATTACCAGAAAATTTACTACACCACCGAGCAATGGGATAAAATGTTTGATTTATAATTCAACCACTAATTCATATTGACAAACTTTATCTAGAAATGAACTTAGGATTAATCAGTCATCATTATTACTAACACTTTACTTATTCATTGAATAAACCACATTTATTAAAATGTAACATCTATTAACTCAGAATCATCCAAGCACATCTTATTTCTGGTAATCATCAAATCGGACAAACATGATATTGGTCACAGAAATTGCAACTATCTGATTCCTACAAGAGGTGGTTCAGCGCCGGAATTGTTTATTCGTAGCGTCTCAGATTGTAAGACTAAGCGACGTAGTTCAGAATGATATGGGGAGCATCAATGCTCTTAAGACTGTAGATACATTGCTGACAAGCGACAAATGGTACGGAACCTATGAACAGTGTATCCTGCTGACTACTTTTAACCACCTAAGAGTTGGATATTTAGACTGAATGACCACCCAGAATTAGTCAATTTTTCCGTTATACAATTCTCAGTATGCTGATCAACTTCGATAGAATAAGAAGTAAAACACATCCACATATCTGAAACCAATCGCAGCTTCTACATTGAAGAAAATTCATTTGAATACAAAAACAATGATACTTACAAAACTGGCCAATTATAACCCATTTTTAGGAGAACATAGTTGAGTTGTTGAAAGTGTAAACGCTGTCCGATTTCAACCTTTAAATAAAGTAATAAACGGGATTATGCTGGCTAATAGATAGTATAACAAGAATAATTTGGATAACAGAAAACATAATAAAAATCACGAAATGAGCCATTTTACTTAGCGTTTTAGAGTGACATTGAAACATCTGCCAACCAAAACGTCACATTATAATATCACCTGTGATGTAGACGGTGACTAATGATATGTAAATGAAGTGGTTAATGGATTCAACTATTCTAGCCAAACCAGTACTGAAACGAAATTTTAAATTTAAAAGGAGAGAAACTCACACTAAACACGCTTGGAATGCTACTTAAGGTATTCAGAAGACTAAGAACTATGTCAACGTCTTCACCAAATAAAACCATACCATCGGAGTATTTCTAGTCGATAAGCGGAATTCATGTTAGAGGATTGATCCCTACGAAGTTATATGAAGTGTGATTTCTAGACCATTTACAGCGAAATTAACTAAGAAAGAGGATATCCCGTAGAAAACTGACTCGATAAAAAAACGCTAACAAGAGGGTATCGGGGTAACCATGATAAAAAACATGAGATTGATAGTTCCGACGATATCCACCATAAGCCGTAACTTAAAAAATAATACTGGAATGTTTAAGAACTCCATTAGTAAACCCTTTTAATGACAAAAACTGTACAAGAATTTTCAGTAAAAAGAGTCGAGAAACACAACTATAGTCAGGAATCGGAAACTTATATCAAAAATATAAACACACATACAATTAACATAGAGTATAAGCTATTCACATGCAACATAATACTGAAATCATCTTGAAATTTAAATTGTTAACCGAATTCAGACCTACGCACTTAAACTTCAGCAACACAGTACTTGGGCATGGGATAGTAATGCCATCCGACCACATGAAGCAAATTAAGTGAAGTGGTGGTCGAACTTATGGATTAATACATGAGTGTCTTTTGGCCATATCAGATAGTCATGTCAGAAAGTCACCGAACACTATCCAGAATTTAGGTGCTCCGGTCAACCAGTTGTACGGGTTTTGTGAAGATTCGTCAAATTTGTAGGTTCTATCCATCACAGGTTAGTTTCAGTTGAGGTATCATTGAAAACTATGGAGCGCTAAACAGCTGTTTCGTCCTATTACGGAACTCCTCATGAATAAGTATTTATGACACCATTAGAGGGCATTGCAAGTGATATTAATTTGTAGTGAATAAAACCTACTTTGGTCGATTGTCCATTGATTATAAAAATAAAATATAAAAGGTAATCATTTATCGGACACGTGAAACTAGAGTGAAAGAGAGAGCTGTCTGGTGACGAAATGTTTATTTTTCAGCAACTTTCGAACCTCCAAGTTGTACTTATGATTGTAAATATAATGGCTGAGGAAAAATGAATTTTACCGCTGAATTAATCTTTTGTTGCATATTGACAAAACCATTAGTACATAAATATGTGCATATATATAACAAATATATTACATACCACATAATGTATTCTATCAAAATGATATTTTTCGTAACGAGAAATCGCCGCCGCTATATCCCTGTGAGTTCAAAAAAGAAAACTACGCACTAAAAAAAGCTACATACACATAAAAGAGATCCTAGTAATAATAATCAAGCCTAATTAGAATAGTGTTAAGTTATTTACCTGGTCAAATATAAAGTTGACTTATCACTTTTTAGTAGGATAATATTTTGATTCGAAAAATTCACATCATTATTGTTTGCTGTCGACATACAAGTCAGTCCATCACTGAACAAAAAAATACAACAATACGAAAATGAAACAGATAACCAGTACAACAATGAATTATATAGTGAAAGTACATTCTACTATTTAGCTTACCGTACTCAATCAAATAACTTAATAACAATGCAATACATAGTGAATCCTATATGTTGTTGGATTACCACAAATCAGTAATTAAATGGTGAAAACAGTGGAGTTGTAAAAAAGAAAAATTAAGTTTTGAATAAATGAATAGTGTTGACGTCTATGAACCAAACGATGGGTAATACAGGTTAGAATACCTAAGGGTGTTATGTCGTCTGTCCTTGCCAATTATCACGTAACGAAACCTCCAATTAGAAAACCGACTTCTGTGACGTAGGCCTTGTGCTAAACCTGTGATAAGTTAACCAGCACGAGCAGATATACAAGCGAGCAGTCAACTAACCATTATGAATTCTCAAGGTCCAATGATCAGATATCATACATAACAAATTCAGGTATTTATGTGTGTCTATCTCAAATCAAAACGTTAGACAAAAGACAAATTTTGACTAAGGATGGAATCTATGATGCGTTTCATCCCAGATGGGACTTGTTATTTAAATGTAAATGAATCCATGTTAATTTCCACACTGATATTCGAGTCTACCGTGTATTGCATCAAATACTGACGCTTTGTCTACTGAGATACTGAGTCGAGATAGCCACTAGCTTATGCAACAACTATACGTTTTGTTTGTAAAGGTTTGTGCTTTCCAATTTTCGGTAACAGTGAGGTTATTTGCCCTGGATATACATATCGCAATAGATTTATCAGATACAATCATTAATATCATCAACGGTAAAATACAAACGTTTACTACACAGGAAGATTTTTGGTAAAATTATATTATGCTGTCAGCTCTGAATAAACTAATCGGGATCAAGATAGAACCCGACCTGCTTCGGTCTGGGCACCCGGGCAGTATCTCAGCCCACGCACTAAAACATGATGAACTATTTACCTATGGAAAATATTCCTTTCGCTCCGATTTACAATGAAACGACTCGCACTATTATTATTATTTACTATGTCATTTATTCACTCTCTCTTATTCCCACTTTATGTATCCCTTTCGACTTAGACAGCAGCTCGCCTATGGTGAAAATTCGGCTCTATCTAAACGTTCTCAAGTCACTGCCTGGTTGAAAATTGTATGTTACCACCAAATACGAGTACTGAAGCAGTTTTTCTGAAACCACGTGCACCATTCAAACTGGCTGTCTTCAACGTTCGCACATTTATGCAGGTCGGACAACAGATAGGGCTGGCTATGTCTTTGGAAAGTCTTAATATTGATGTGTGTTGTCTATCACAGACCCGTATTCCAGACTCTGTCACTTCAAAAAGCTTGTTTTATGTGCGTTTACCCGGGGACCCTGTGGCATCTTCGTCTGGTCTTGCTGGCGTTGGTGTCGCACTAAGCGCTAGAGCTGAGGCAGCACTAGTCGACTGGATCCCCATTAACAGTCGGTTATGTGCTGTTAGATTAGAAGGTTCCATCAAAGTGAGAAGAAATCGGCGTGAGAAACGATGTCTTTTCGTCAACTCCGCCTATGCCCCGACAGATCGCAGCCCGGATGCAATCAAGGACGAGTTCTACCACCAGCTAACTGTTCTTCTCCAGAAAGTGCGTTCGACAGATATTGTAGTACTAGCCGGAGACTTGAATGCTCAGGTCGGGCGTCTAGGCACAGAAGAGAGTCGTTTAGGTGGCCGATGGGGACTCGTTGGTCGCAGGACAGATAAAGGGGAACGTCTACTGCAACTACGCACAGACCACAACCTGTTTCTGGCTAGCACTAACTTTCGGCACAGTCATCGCCGATGTGCCACCTGGCGTCCCCCTTCTGCATCTCAAGCCTGGACTCAGATTGATCACATCGCAATCAGCTACCGCTGACGCGGTTGTGTACAAGACTGCCACTCCTTTTGAAGTACCTATCTGGAATCTGATCATGCTCTGGTCTGCGCCAATCTTACCTTACTTTTCAGTGGACAACGAAGTGAAATCTTACATTTAAGGAGGAAACAGCTACTTTTTATGAAGAAAGTAAAAGAAGATTACGGTCCCAGAGCCAGCAAATAATGCACGACGTGGAATTCTCTGGGACGACATTCGTAGAACATGTTCAAGCCACCGAAGTCGGTGTTTCAAGATGTTGACACCAATTGCATTGTTGTCTCTGTGCCCGGACACACGATGCCGAACCTCTGCATTACTGACATGGTGTTGCCACTGAATGTCAGCAATCCTTCGGAGACAACGATGATCGGACACAGAGAGTCGTCTAACATCCTCAACTCGGAGAGGCCAGGTTTCACAAGCATAGAGCAAAACTGCTCTCACCGTCGCGTTGTAGATCCGACCTGATATCAAGAAACACTACGATTGTTGGCCTTTGATAAGTATGGCGGTGTTCTAACATTTGGCGGAGGGTGAAGAAATGATCAATACATCCTCGACCAGAACGAAACCCAGTCTGCTCCTCGCGAGTCAATCCTTCTCGGGTTCTGAACAACCTACGAAGTATGACGGAAGCCAATAGCTTGGACGCGATCGGAAGTAGACTTATCCCCCGATAGTTGTTACAGGAACGACGTGAACCCTTTTTAAAGATAGGGACGACTATCGACTCATTCCATGACGTTGGTACACTCTCTAGTTCCCAGACCTTCGTAAACATTGTCGTCAGTCCCTTAGTCAGAATGTCACCACCATCTTTAAAAAAAAGTGGTGTAAAAGCTAAACTCTGTTCACGCTAAACCACCGTGGAAAACATGGAAGCACTAGACGGTCGTTTCGTCCTATTATGGGACTCCTCAGCAGTGCGCATCCACGACCACGCCCCCACGAGATTTCAACCCAGGACCTATCAGTCTCGTGCGTACTGGTGAGTCTCACAATAGGACGAAACGGCTATCTAGTGCTTCTAGGTTTTTTATTATGGTTTAGCTTCAATTGACTCATGATCTCATTCATTGAATTTAAACAAAAATTGGCAATATTTACTTAATAAAATACTTGAAGTCGATAAAAGTAGCTATTATACAACCAGACAATGAATGTGATATAGTGCTCGAGTCTAATTACTAGAAACACCTGTTCCTGACGTAGATTATGCAGTAAAGTACTTTTTGTGATTCAGTGCTTAGTTAAGGGTGCTTGTGTATCTAGATAATATTCCTGTACTTCAACTTCCAACTCTGAACTTTAAACCAATGGCTTTTAAGCTTGTAAAACAAAGTGTACCAATGACACATTGAATTAAAGCTGATGACAGTATATAATAACACTGGTTTAATGCCTATTATCTAACTCTAACGGTTTTCAAATTACGTTTAAAGTCAGTTGGTAACAAAATCCTATAGGGTCATAAATTTAACTCACGGATTGTTGATCGTGTCAAGTCCTCTACTTTACTATAGTTTTATTTCATTTTGTCGTTGATTGTTTTATAACTAGGTATTACTTTCTGATTGGCTGATAAGAAGACTAAGGTCGTTAGTACGCAATTTTCATTAGAACCTATCCCTCATCCAAAACAATGAATAAATTATAAATTATTCGGCAATCTATTAAAGTCAAAGCAACTTACGAACTTTTGTAAGCTAACCCACTGGCTAGTAACATATTAGCAAGTGAATAAGCCTTTTCCACATAATCGGATTCATATTCATAGCTTGTAAATCGAATATTCATGCGCTATTAGGATAGTTAGGAAAAACAAAGTTTAAAATGATCAACTCATTGATGTGATTGGAGAATATTAAAACAAGAACAAATGAGTTTACAAAAGAATAGATATTAACCTCGTTTGCATCATCCGTCTTTTTCCGCTCAACTCATTTTTGTGTATTCATATATACTACTTTTATTATTCAGTAACCCGTACACTTATTTCTTGTGTAATATTCTTAAGTAATATTCATTTTCTTTGTCAGAATAATTATACTTTCTCAGCACTTGTTACAATAATTTCCGGTTTTTGTGCATTCTTCAAATTTTTAAGAGTTGTTGGAGATCTTGTTAAATTAGTGACTATCGATCCACAACTGATCCAGATAATTAACAGATGCTAGGGCGAACAGATTTTAGAATGATGAAAGCTACTAGTGGTTATAAAGACCCCTTAGTGGATGACACCAAGATCGATACTGTTGAATACTTTCCTAACTTTAGTTCATATGGAATACTTTTATGTAAGAAGATACTGTTGTAACCACAGAAATAATAAACTATTTGTCGTTACTAGGTATGTAATGCGACAGTAGATAATACACCACTAAACGAGAGATCATAATGTACAACGATACAGAATTCAGGAACAACACAATTGAGAACCAGATCATAGGTTAAACAAGTTTCATTAACACAAATACAAGTAGCTCATACACAATGAAACCTAGAGTACATAATAATGGTAAAAATTAATTTCCAACTTGGAACTGGCCCATAAATTTAACACACCTGTGTGCCCATTTGTTTACACTCACTAGCCAATCACATATAATTTTAATGACTGCACATTAAAGTTAACTTTTGTAATCAGAAGTATGACGTAATAACAAACAGACCGACAAATATACCAGGTATTATTCTGTTCTGATGGTATGCTGTTTGATGTAATAAGATGAGATGACATTCACTAACCTTAAGGAGATTTGGACCTATGACTTAACCGATTGCAGTTAGCCGTTAAAACTACTTAGTTTCCCAGAGCCTAGTTAATCAGAATTGTTTATAGGTTTACTCATTAAAAATGTTCACTTGTTGTTATTGATAAATTAATTACATTTTTCATCGTGAAAAATCAGTGCAAAAGACAATGAGGTATCTAGAAGTTATAATAAAAGATTAATATGACGCCATGTGAATTGAGCCTGATTTTATTGAAAAGTGAATGATCTATAGTCATCATATTCTTTAGTCATTCACATATGTTGAATAAATTCCATGTACGTTTGATTTGTACATTAGTGTGTTCCTTTTTCAGAGGAAAAAATCTGTTTTATTGAGTAGCTACCCTTCTAACTGATCTTAATTTATTGTGGTAGACGATTAGAACAAAGATACATAATTGAAGCATTTTTAATTAAGATTTATTTTTACCTAATAAACACAGAAATATATCAGTCAGCTATAACGAACGACCAAGCACATAAATAGATAAGTACGAGTTGCTACACCTTATCAACACAAGATGAACACCAAATTCATAGAAGCAGATACTTCAACGGTAGTAATGTGTAAAAGAAAGACTGCATATAAGGATATGATACAGGGAGAAAAATCTGTTCGTAGAAAGAAAGGTAAGGTAATTTTAATCTCACGGTTTAAGAGAAGAAAAAAATTGTATATACCTACGCCATTGTGATCGATTCTGAGCCATGTCACCCAGAGTTTCCAGCCATTGGTTAATATAGTCGCTCGAATCCCAACCAAGTGGTCTATATCTACCAACATAGCTAAAACCAGAAGTTAATGACTTTGTGGACTGACGCAACGTTTTTGTTCGACGCCCCTATATGGCTGAGTAAAGGTTCTATCAACAAGCTTTAATTACAACAGTAACAGGAAACTAAATAATGTAAAGAAGATGAAGACAATAATAACATGCATAATAAAATAGTAATTCTTTTCTTTTTTTACCTGATAATTTGATTCCAACTGTTCACAAGTTACTTTACGAATATATCGCCAGAATTCAGTATCACGAGATTGTATTTCAGTTGTATTATTGAGTATTGGTTTGAAAAAGTTAACTGATTCATTTCCATGATCAATTCCATATGGTGGATTTTTTTCATTTGATGATTGAATATCACGATTCGCTTGTACATAGACCTGTTGTAGTAAAATAAAATGGTAGAAGACCTATTTTTTATAATAGATATTATTTCCATATTTTTGATGTTAACGATTGCAATCGATCAGTGTCTGTCGGCTATGTGTATCCTCAGAGCATTATTTCAATGTTGCTATTTTGTTGCCAGTTTTAATGAATTTGGACTATAGCTAGTAGCAGTAGAATTCAAGAAAGGCGATTTATTCTGTGTGAAACTTGTCAGTAGAAAATACCTACATCCAATATCGATATTCAAAATTGTGAACTAAACCTAGTACCCATAGTTCTAATTGCTAATATGTTACATTTAATACAACTTGTGATTAATATTGAGGGAATCTACTCATGAAACACGTATTCCAGTAGAGATCGGTCAATTGAATTCTTTAACATCAACAAAGGAAAAGTATTAACCTTTATGAATACGTTCAAAGCCGTTGAACAAGTTCGAGTCTAATTGAACTCAGTGGTTAATGACTTGATACTCCCTATTTTCCAGCAGATGTCATTTAATGTTAGAAGCTTAGTTCTAAACATAGCGTTCGCTGATAAAGCTCAAACTAGAATACAGTAACTGGTCGATTTGCACCTAATTAGTGGAAGAATCAAAAAGATGCTATAAGATTCTTATGTGAATCCTATTTTAACTACAACTTTACTATTCAGAGTTACTGAAATATATGTTGTTTTCTTTCAATTTTGTTTAGATTTTCGAAGAGTCAAATGAAGTATCGTAGCCACAAATATTAGACGACAGTAGCGGAAATGTTTCATGAAAAACTTCTGCTTCGTACTATATATCTAACAACCTAACTAGTCGTTCACTTATCTAGTAAACAGCAACAACAGAGAGGGTTCATGTATTGATTCGTTTATTACTCTCATGTCGTTTTAACATTAATTTGACATCGTCCATCTCACTATTTAAAATTGAAAAAGTGATCTATTCAAAATGACACTGTTATGAGTGAAATATTCTGAATATAGGTTTGTAAGGCGACAATAAAACACAGATATTTTTAATTAACACATACTTACTTTATATAAGTGTTCAATGGGATTTCTTCGCAATTCAATCTGATCCCCATATTTTGAAAATCCCGATGCTAAGATATCTAAGGATTATTTTTTATTTATGAAAGTTTATATCATTAAATAGAATGACTTTAAAGAAATTATTTGATGCTTTGCTTTAGATAAATTGTCTCACTAAGAACTAAACTATTTAGGTTTTCAGGTGGGGTTTTTGATTAAGAGAGGGTGAAATTCATACGTCGCTTAATAAACAGCTTGGTACCGTACAATGTAATCACAGACATTTGTACGGTATTACTTAAATCAGTAGCTAAATTTTTATTGGCATAATTGGTAGTTTTGAATCAAATCTATCGACGAAATAATGAGTTTGGTTATTGGACAATGTAGCATTAGTTATAATCGAATGATTGATTCATGTAATCCATTTGTTTTTCGTTACGCTAAGAATTCTTGCGATTCAGAACCATAGACACACACTATCTAATGTTACGGGGATGAAACTAGGTAGAATATATGCTCTTGTCCTTCTACCGGCGGTAAGGCAAAGGCATATAAGCTGAGATCTTTGTCAAATTTAATACCAGGTTGATCCGGTAGTATGGATTTATTTTTCAACTTATACTTATCGTTTGGCTTTGTGAGCTTAGGTACATGATATACATGAATGTTCCCAACTCATCAATTTTGTAGAGATGAAGATTAGTGACGAGATCCACTCATTATCTCATTCGGTTACCCAAGATTGCAACCGCATTGTAACTAAGGATGTTCGATTGCATAATATGAATGTGCAAGTTGTGGCATCAGGCTGAAATATTAGCAAACCAATAAGCTAGATTACTCGGTTATCGTTTGCAGATTTGCATATACCACAATGTACTTTAGCGTTCTCCATCTACGGCTTAATTAAGGACTTAAATAGATGGTTGTGTAAACATATAAAAGCCTGCTGCCTTTTTCTGAATGCTAGTTATCCTACGGTGCATACAAATTCAATTCATGTAGAGGCAGGCGCAGAAGATATCTCGAAGGGTGATGAAAATTTCAAAACTGAATTATATAGCTCAGATAATACAATACCGACAAAATAACAAACAGCAGCTGAAATTCTCTCCACCTATAGCATTTATAAACAGGCTCAAGACATTTAGAAAGGTCAAATAAATTAGAAAAGGTGTCCAGAAAGCATACAAAATAGTTACCGAATTGAGTACCCCAATCACCAATGTAATTTATTCCAATTACTTTATGTCCAAAAGCTTCATTGATGTTTTTAACAAAATTTCCTGTTACAGTAGCTCGGAAATGCCCCAGGTGAAATGGTTTGGCAATATTTGGGGAGCTTATGTTAATGAAGGCAGAACGAAGAGAAAAGAGATTGATGAAAATGTCAGTTCACTTAAAGAAGAAGTACCTGTAGTCTACAACAACAGTTTCACAGTGATTCGAACTACCATCACTACCCATTAGTACTCTTGTAACGGGATTAGTGAATAAAAGATTTCGCAAACAGTTTTTTGATTCTGTAGATATGAAGGAACAATGAAAACATAATAACTCACTTTCCATTACAATGGTTCTGATTTATTAGGACTGAAAGTGAACCACAACGTAATTGGCACCAATGGTCATGAGCATAATGGTAGTACATATATCTATGTCGAAAGTCTAAAACCCAGAAAAAAACTACTTAAGTGAACAGCGATAATAATCCTGGTGAATCTTATATTTATTTGTAGCTGTAAGATATTTATTCAAAGGAAACCAAATGAAAACGCTACATGTCCACGCTCTTTAAAAAATACCAAATGTAATTTTACTCAACCGTCCAAAGTAAGTACACACTATTGCATTAACACATTGATAGGTGTTTTCTGTTCCCATTTCCGAAGTGCAACCTTTCTGGAAAAGGATTTGATACACGCCATGGGTACAGCAAGCCAGGCTTTCTTGCATGACGCAAGAGATAAAGTTAATAAACGCGGATGGCGATCCAAAGAAAAGGTTAGACAAAGCAATAATACATATTGCACTTCGATTGTTACTTTATGATCAATGTTTATAGTGATAAAACTTTTGTCATATTCCTCTTGTTTTCAGCTGGCTTCACAGGCTTTATCTGACGTAACTGTAAGTTATTTGTTCGGATTATTGAAAGCATGGTCATTCTGTTAGTACGTCATCGACGTTTAGAACCTACCAAATGATCGTTCAACTTCTGCGTAACGTGTTACAGGAACGAACCAATGAAAACGTCGTATAAATGAATAATGTGTAATTTTATTAACTATAATAAACATTTAAATATTTCAAAAATTGGTCTTTGAATGGAACCGATAAATCGATTGACGTAAAGTTTCTTTGGCAACACGTAGTTGATGAAGCATAATGTTACATCCCGGTAAGAAATGTACGTATGTATTATCGCTAGGTGTTCCGTGATATCCGCAGATTTTGGTATAACTTTTGCGTTAAAACGGTTATGTGGAGGTACCCCAAAGTGGGGGGGAAAGCTAAAGTTTGTGGAAACCCTAAAACGTTTGGGGAAATGTAGGTGAAAAAGCCCAACTTTTGGGGAAATTTAGGGGAAAAACCCCAACGTATGGGGATTTTGTGCCATTTTCCCAAAGTTTCAAATGGCGGCTTCCCCAAAATTGGGAGCTTGAGCATGCTTAATAATGGTTAGGAAAGATATTTCAAAATTAGGTACGTCAGCTAATAACTGCATAGGTGTACAGTATACATTGATCCGTATGTGTTTGAACATTTAGTGACTACTCACACTGATGTGGTGTTGGATAAACCAGGAATGAGGTGACGGTAAAAACACAATGCCTACATAAGTATTACTATAATTTACCTTATTCTAAATTATGACACCCAGTAGATGCAAAATAAACAGGAATTAAATTATCGCTAATTAAATCAGGATTTGTAAGAAACTAAGTTAAAATAAAACCTACTTAACTTAAACAGAATTTTAATATACATATTAACCAACACATTTATAACTTTCTTAGTTACCATTTTCCGAGCCAACGGGGTCGTCAAACGCCTATCGATGTACAAAATTCGAGGTTATGCAGAAAGAACCTCGTTTTTCGGGGGTAGTACATCCACGAAAAGAAGCAAAGTAAATTACTCGTGGTGTAACGCACACGTTGAACAAGTGGCGGAATATTGGTAACAGTGTACAAAAATCAATGCTTAATCGATCCACTATCTTAATAATAACATGTGTAAAGCGATTGACTTCTTTGCTCGTGCTTCTCTTTATCTCGTTACGAAATCAGATTTTTAGCAATAAGCAATGGACAGTCAGTGCGTTTTTTTCAGAGAGGTAGGGTTTCAAGGCGCTAGCGGTTATTCGATTACGAGGCAGCAGGTTGACCAAATTAAGTGTAAAAAGTAATTAATTAATGATTCTTCTCCAAATAAATGATTAGTTCAAAGAATAAACAAATAAGCTCTCTTGTTGATCGGTAACTCAGACAGTGTGAGCTGATCAAATCGAAAGAGTTAGGGGGGAACCCGAGATGGTTGTGATCAAGATAGAAGACAGTTACTGATATACGTTATTGATAACGGTTGTATATCAAGTGACATACATTGGATAGATTTTTCAAGAGGAAGATGTTAATGCACTGGTCAACAGGAAACCCTGGACTTAGGCTTCGTGCTACTCGGCACCTGTAATATTGAGGGAACTGGTGCTCCCTGACGGATTCGATCCCGTGCCACCCAGTTACACAGTCAGAAACGTTGACGCCGACCTATTCAGGCCGTGAGCGACCTCTTGTAAAACTACGATGTAATCACCATTGATTGGTCACTGGGTGGTGATCAATGTCATGTGTGTCAAGTCCTTCTTAGTGCAGATCCAATGCTACCAAGTCTCCGCCTAAAGCCTTCAACTGAAAGGGCTGTGGTCATTTCGGCTTGGTGGGTATTCCAAATAAGGGCAACTCCCAATGACAAAAGGTGGGAACATACTCTGGTTTTTCCTCTTAGATGTTCAGTACTTGGACAATCCCCCTGAGGAACGCTGGGGTGATGTCCAGAAGATAAGCTCGCATTTGGACGGCCTGGATCACTTAATATATTGTATTTTGTTATCAGATCATCCATTATCTTCCTATTGTACAGAGAGAACAATCTCAAGTGTCGGAGTCTGTCCTAGTAAGATTTACGGATTAGCTATTTCACACACTTGGTAGCTCGTCTCTGTATTTGATCTGCGAGATTAATAACTCTGATGAAGAGCAGAGGAGCAGTGAAATTTCAAACCCCAATATGGAGCCTTGCGTACATTTCAACGAGTTAAGAACACCACTGTAAATATACATGTCGTGAATCTTCGTATATAACTATTTACTTAACTCACATTAGTTATAAACAGAATTAAGTAAGTGAAATATGAGAATTGTTTTCAAATATGTGTATTTCATACAATCGGTAATCTAAACAAGCGATCAGAGAAACGAAGCAAAGATAGGAGGGTGAAATGAAATGAGGCACGGTGGAGAATGCTTGTAAGGCAACTTATTTTACCCAAGCATGGATCGATATTCATAGTCAGCAAAAATGAGTTACAGACATGTGATGAGTAAGATAAGAAATTCACACAGATACTCTCACATTGATAGTCAAGACCAATAAACGAATAAGTGACAAGGTCGAACTTTAGTTTCAGAAGAATGAATAGATTGGTCTGTCCGGGGGCTACAATAAGCCATGTGTATGGCAGAGTAATTGTGAACGATAATCTATGGGCCATGTTATGTGTGTTCACAAGCCGAAATCGAAGGCCAAAGTTTACGTTTTTGAACGACAATTTTACAGGCGAAAATGGTAATTGTACAAATAGTAAGAATTGATGAAAAATGAAAGTAGTAACAAAACTAATTACAAGAAGGTCTAATTTATCTTTCCCTCACACATTTGCTGAGGCTACATCTTCAATGTAGTTTTAGTTGTTGTCTAAGCTCGCTAAAGCTACTAGCTTGAGGTCGTTCTCTTTTGAAAGTTCGGGAGTGGATTTCCATGGAGGACGTACTTCTCCTTTGTCAAACGAGACGGAATGTTCAGAACATGTCATTTTGTCAGTTAAATTTAAACGAACTGTCAACTACTCTTGTCTGGTCTTTTTGAATCTCAGGTGGATCCGCTTTATTTCAAATGAGCCACTAGATTTCCCAGTCGTTCGTATAGATTATCGTCGATTAGCCAGTTTTATCCAACACATTAATAATAAAGATCGGGAACATAAGTTTACAAAACACCTGTTTCTTTTGAAACTCCCGATGCTGAAACCATCAAACATGCATATACTCCATTGTCCTTGGTACGAAGAATCCTGTTGAACAGGTAATTTTGGAGTCAAAATAGAAATGAATCAGTGAAACCCATCTTTGCAATCTTAATCTTTGAAAGATTTATGAGAAGTCTAGAGTTATAACATGAACCGTTATAACTTGGCCACAGCAAGTCGTCATTTTTCAAAACGTTAGATATGACTGTGGTTTTGTCATTACTTACTATTGGTTCACGAACATGGACATCTTCTACTAAAAGCTGATGATTTTAATCGCTCGAAAATTCCCATTATATTAAAACACAGTTGTATGAACGAAAAAAATTCTTCCCAATAATTTCTCATCAGGTTAAACAATTATAAATCCAAATTAATAGTCTATAAAGTTGGCCAGATTTGTATTCAGCCTTAAATCTGGCCAATTTTATAGATTAATAATTTGGATTTATAATTGCAGAACCTTATAAGAAATTATTGAAAAGAATATTCTTCGTTCATACAGCTGATGATTTGCTAGTAAATAGTCGGTTTTCCATCCTATCCCATCTCATGGCATCACCTACATGTTCAGCCAATCCTGAACTTGTCATGGCTGTGACAAGTCACTCATTAAAACTTTCTGCAAGGGTTTTATCCTTCTTGATTTGATTTGGAAATAGAGTGTGGATGTCTCCATTCAGTAGTATGTGGTCAAATTCCAAGGGTGGTAATTGTAAAGTCGTATTAGCCATCTTATTTATTTGGTTGTTTATACATATAGACTTGGCTCAAATTCTATAGAGGCACAATGTTACTTATTGTGTTAATAGATGGAATATCATATTTTTGTTACGAGACGTATTATTTATTATGGTCAGCAGTTTCATACTTTCCTCGATAAAGTTCATTAAGATCTAGGAAATGCAGGTCAAAAGAAAATGATGGGATTTATCAAACAAATATACTGAAGAGCCAGACAAAGAGAGGACGAGTAAAACTATTAGAACCTATTAAAAGCCTCAGATGTGTTATTTTAAAAACTACATCTAGTGTATAGAATATGTAAACACAAACAACTGGTTACTATATAGTAAATAAGGGTTCGTTGAACGTAGTAATCTAGCTTTTAACACACCACAAGCGCCATATATTATTTTACGAAAGTACAGGTCACAGAAATGGGATATAAGTGTCGTCTTATTCATTGATTCCATGTATATGAGTCAACTCGATAAACATTTCGTTTGCTGTAAACAGGAAAGTAAATGAGGTTTCTAGTTGAGTTGTTACGAATACCAATTCATCCAGACCAATCATTAGTTTCATCTAAATCTTGGTGATTCTGAAATGTCATTCTCAACTTATAGGGTGAAATTGATTCGAAGACGATGATCGTTAGCATGATGCTTAAACAAGAGAGATCTGATGACTAGTGACTTTCTCATTGTAATATCCGTATCAAAATTGCTTCCAAATGCACTTATACGATAATTTAATCACAAAATCTACTGGTGTTTAGATTTGTAAGAATAACTTTTACAACAGCTTTACTAACATAATTGTTCTAGGATTGAGCGACTACGTTGTTTAATACAGAAATTTCAATTCGACATAATTGTATACTCATCTTGGGTTTATATACAAACCAAATAGACTACATAGTATCGTAAAATAAAAAATAACATATGTACATAATCTAGCCAAAAGTGGCTGTGAATGTGGGAGACTGTAATTAATAAACAGGGCATAACTTAAGAATGATAAATCGTATAATAATAGTCTATGGGTCAAAATAAATCTTGTAATAAGAAGAACATGAATATGAATAGCTTAGTTATTTAACAATTATACAATAATTCTCAATAGTTACCATTCATAATTCTCATCGGGATATAACACTTTTATCTTTTCTTCTTTATTCTTTGTCAAAATTTTCAAATGAAGACTGATTTATAGATTGTTCAGATTTAGAATTTCAAGACAGATTATGTAGAACGATGAGAGAATTGTGAGGGTTATGACTTTTAGGAACTATCATGCGTAAAATTATTGCTTATATTTATATTATACTTATAGTTAAAAGATAATTAGATTATTACATTCTTATATTTTCTTATTTATAAGCTTTCATATGCTTCATTAACAATTGTCGGATGTATTATTTTTCTTTAAGCTGTTGTTAATTAAATGAGAATATATTATTCAATTCCTCTTCAATTATTCAGAAGTTATATGCACATTGTAATATTTTGTGTTGCTGGTTAGTCAAGAGTTCACTCTATATTATCATTATTATGATAAATTTGAGTCATAATATAAGCTGAACCCCATGTCATGTTTTCTCAACTGATTGAACACTGAAGTAAAGACTATGCTGCATCGAGGACTAATAGAAATGAAGAGCATCTTTGCCTCATCTCAAGATAATCATTCTAAGTTAAAACATGTCATTTGTTGAAGGATAAGAGTGTCTCAAAAGAGGGGATTATAAACTTGCTTCAAATTTGTGAATCTTATCCAGTGATATTGATTATGTATATTTATAACGGTTATAATAACAGAACTATGGACCAAAGTCAATTTTTTATAATATATCCTTTGAACAAACAGATTACATTTATCTGAAAAAAAAGAACCGAATATTGTTTATTCCACTGAATGGTTGTTAACATTACTATAACAATACATCCGTTCTTCGAAATGTTATAGAAGATTTACAGCTGAAGCGTATATTTTTTGTGGCAGTGTGTTCCCAGACCTAAACAGTTTGATTGTTGAGTTTTCATTGTCGTAATGGACAATACAGTTAGCGCCTATTTTACATAGTGAGTGCATAAATGGTAGTCATGGTAGGTTTGGTTACTTTCATTTGTTTTACATTCATGTTACACAATCCACTCTAGTCGTGTAATCGGTCAACTTTGCTATTTTTTGATAACTTGGATTCACGTCTATGTGTTTACTGATCATCAAGTGATTTGAATATCACTCTTGCAAAGATCCCTAAAATTTCCTCATAAAAGAATTTCGACATGTTATAATTGAATTAAAGAAAATAAAACTTACGAACACTATTACTTACAAACAAAGGCATATGAACAAACCGATATAACGTATATTTTATAATTGAAGAGCTGACTTTTATACACAGTAGGCACTCATGAATTTGTTCCGAATGACAATAAAATTACCATAATTAAATAATCTATTTCATAGGACACAACTTCATGAATATATATATATATATATATATATATATATATATATATATATATATATGTGAACACGTAAGTTATATGATCCAACGAAGTTAACAAAATGTAATTAAGGTGATTAACGACAATAAATTGTATGCAGTGGTAAATTAACCCCCAAAATTAATTGGTTTATAAGTCTTCGACTTTGATACTGACCTGATTAGTTCTACTGGGCACAACCCTGGCTAAATGAGCTCGATAAAATATACACTTCAGATCACATTTGGATACGTCGTGCTGCACGCCCTTTACCACAATCAGTTAACAAAAATTGCATACATTTAGACATATTGATCATTACCCAAATATGTCTTCGCATTTCTTCATTTTTAACTTCTAGTCTGATTGGGTTTAGGATGCTTGTATGAAAAGAAGTTCCATACAGTAGCGTCAATAAGGATAACATACCCGTGATATCATACTAAACAAATAACTTCGTGAAATTCTAAAATTAAAGTAGTTGCAATAAAAATTGATCACACAATTTAAGATATACTGGACGTGATATAATTAACCCAAAGTTTTGTTTCATTCCACGAACTTAAAAGTTAAACAGATATAACTATTTGTAGGTGAAATCATTTTGTCAAAGATGATTTTTATCAATGACTGGGTTTAATTACATAACTATGAAACATTAAAGATCAGTGGAAAGTTATTTCATACCAATTTAGAACTTCACAGTAGTGTGCTTACATGACAATATCTAGGGATCAAATTTGGATTCTGAGGTATCCTGTATTAGTATGAAACAACTATTTACTACATCACAGACAAAAATAGTTTTCTAGTTAATGTCAGTTTGTGATGTAATTTTGTAGTGTATGTTGCTTATGTTGACAGATATAAGTAGTATGTAACACCATTCGGAAGTGAAATGCCTGACAGCAAAAGACTGAAATAAAGAGAAGAGGAATAACAACAGAAAGTAATTGGAATAACAACAGAATAAGAATAATAACGAAGTATGTGAGGAAAAACTGAAAAAAAGATATGTAAATAATGTATTTAATGTATGTTTTCCATAATTTACCGAGGCATTATGCAATTTTCATTGAACAATAAGCATTCGTTCACTACAATATATCTTCTAGATGAGTCCCTTTCTCTGATATATCAGCGTTGTTTGAACTATCGCGTTCACTTTATATAAATGTTTACATGTCCAATCGTGTATTTTAGAAGCATGCGCTTAAATACCTGAAATAAAGTGAATTCAACATTTCAAGGAATTGTGAACAGTTGAATATTAGCTAATTACTTTGAAGAAGGAGTTCATCATCTTAGAGATACAGTTAGGTCTTTAATTACATAAGTTCATGAAAATCTTGTACAATTTAATGATGATTTCAATGGTAAACTGATATCAGTTGGTATACAATCAGATGATATGAGACATTAGGTAATTACTACTTTCTAGTTTGTGAATTTTTATTTGAAATAGTGGATGTGATTTTTCTTGGTAATCTAACACTGAGATACTTCAGGAGTGAAATTGTTGTCACCAATGGCATTTGGTGTTCATCTCGCTACCACCAAAAAATAATTGAAGTTGAAATTGTTCTATTGGCCGATCATCTAATAAATATAATAGTTGAACGTTTACTAAAAGACCTGAATGTTTTGGAGGAAAGCTGTGGTGGGGCCTTGTTTTTGCACTACTAATGAGTTTCATAATAGGATGAAACAAACAGATGTCCAGTGCTTCTTCGTTTGTAATGTTACCTCAAATGTAATCAATCTTCTATGAAAATAATCTGTATTTGAATCCAATATTTACAAAATCCCTTTAAATAAACTAAAATTAAACAGAAAGAGGTTTTTTGTAGGTATTATAGTAGTTTAATTGTTGAAATCATGAGTCAATTGAAGCTACAGCACCGCAGAAAACCTGAAAGTACTAGACGGCTGTTTCGTCCTATTGTGGGACTCCTCAGCAGTACGCACCCACTATCCAACAATGGAACGAGATGGCCATCTAGTACTTTCAGGTTTTCAACGGCGCCCTAGTTTTAATTGACTCATGAATAAAACTAATGAAATTACTATAATATCTACAAAAACCCCTTTCTGATATTAATCAGCATATGCTCACTAGTGACTGGCTTTAAGAGGTATTTCCTAGAGTTCTAGTGAGAAGCCGTCCAGTGCTTCCAGGTTTTCAATAGTGGTCATACTTAGATCGACTTATGAATTCAATTATTAAAATTATTTATGTGAAAAGATAAATAATTTACAGTTTAATAATTGTGTAATTGGTCAATCTGATAAAAAATAATTTGTTCACCACACGCTGACTCTGATTCGATGCCGGTAATGACGAAATAGAAGTCCTTAATTAATTTCATATACAGTACTAATCATTGACCCCAATAATAATTGTATTAATACAAAGCTTAATAAAAAATTTTATTCCAGGTATTCTTTTGTAAGTCAATAGATGGTACAACTTTGACCATTATCAATCAAAATACCGTTAGTTAATCATAGTTATCTTTTATATCAGATAAGGAATATGTCAAATACGAGAGAATAGATAAGTGACCAATTGGGCTATAGATAAAATAGAGATGTGTACACACACACACTCACACAAATACAGGTCACTACAATCTTGTAGTTGCATCTTCATCACTGGATTTTAGCTTTCTTTTTTTTCATAAAATGGTCAAGATTAGAGATAACTGAAATTGTTTTCAAATGTATTTGTTTACTTTAAAAATAATAATTTTCTCAATTTTAACAATCTTAGCTGTACCCAACGTTGGTTTATTAAATAACAGACAAAGTAGAAGAGATGTGGTGTTCGAAAATATTTTACTTCTCAGGTTGAGATATTGTAGACAAGTACTGAAAGAAATGAGATTAGGAATATGAACTACCTAATTGTAACCAAATGTTTTCTCTTTCACTATGATTCTCGGTTAAAATGTTGGTGCAAATAGCTAAGTAGTTCAAAAGTAATTCTGGTGTGTAACAATTGTCTAGTTGAAGTTCAATTGTATTGTGAATGATAAATAATTTAGAAAACTTCGTGGTAATCTGTTTTATTGATAAGTCGATAATCCAAAAAGGTGCAATTCTAGTAATGATAAACATAATGAGCTTTATTTTGAACCCCTTCATGAGAAAAGAGCCTTTCAGAAAAATGGTTCTACTAAATAATTTCATTAAGAAACACGGTAAAGAATAATTTCAAACTTATGAGTACTTCGCTATTATCAACGAACAAACGTCACCATCCATCATGACTTCAATTTGTTACTATTTACTTATTTAAACACGTAAACATTGGTACACGGAGGCACCAAATAGATATGCGCCACATAAATCACTCAATTTGTGTGACGGCTGGGATGATGACTGAGTGCCCAAACTGAAGCAAGTGATTTTCTTAGGACGTCACATCAGGAGCCTTTGACCAAAAGGTCTGGTTTACAAGGCAGTGGAGTAACGTTAGGAGATGTAGTCCCATGGTGGCCAGTGACCAATAATTGATGCATATGCCATTTGTTTCCTAAGGATCCAGGCGCTTATGGGCACCAGTGGCTTGGAATCAGGGTTTTCAAAATTCCCTAGGTGGATCCTCCGTATCCATTAACCCGATTAAAGCGCCAGACATTCGCTTATCATCCTTTCAATTTCTCAAACAACAGTAATGCCACGATAATACATTAAGATTTTCCTGGCAGTGGCTGTATATGTGTGGTCATGTGAGAGAATTTCGAGAGGGAGAGCTAACTCTCCCCAATTTCCGCAGTACCAAGGCATTTTGGGGAAGAAATAGCATAGAAATTATTGATAGATTAAAAAAATGTTCAACGCTAAATGCTCATCAAACTAATTACAAATGGACTTTTACTCATTATTTATCTTCTGTATTGATGATGAAATGTAGTTGTCTGTTTGTTTTTATTGTGAACTCTATTTTACATGATATTGAACTTATAAGTTAACATTTTCCCATTTCACAATTGATTTAACAAATTACATTCGTACAATGGTTTTCACAAAATTAACCAAACTTTGACGTTAACTGTTATTTCATACAATCACAATTAACACAATGAACAATTACACGTTATCCTTCTTTGTTCCACTAAACAACCTTCACAAAATAGTCATGATCGTAAACGTATACGATTGAATACGAATAGGTAGATGAATGAATTACAGTTATAGTACATGTTAATACATTTTCAGAGTAGTTACAAATGAAATGTTTGTTAAACTGGAATTTTATAGGAATATTTTATAACTTGTCCAGGAAATTGATCATTGTAACTAAACACAAAAATGAATAAAACAACTACCTTAACTAACATTATTCGTAGCGAATAATAATCTCAAAACAGATTCATAAGTTTGCTCAACAATAATCAAATTAAGATGTTCCAATTCTCGAATTCAACCGTGTCTGTTGTGAAGCAGTGACTTACTGAAGACAATGATGACCGATCGCGTAATATCGTGGATTGGTTAAAGTTATACACTAGCACAATTGGATGTCAGCTCAGGGGTTTAGAGGTTAAGCGTTCACGCGCGAAACAGGATGTTCTAAGTTTGAATCTCGAGGGTGAGATCATGGATCGCACTTCTGAAGGGTCCCATACTAGGATGAAACGGACGTTCAGTGCTTCCAGGTTTTTCATGATGGTCTAGCTTTAGCCGTTTCATGAATTTAACTATTACACAATAGAAAACTTATTTTTTTCGATAATCCGAATTGATTTTAACAACTTTGTAAATAATCAAGGAGTATTCCAGATCAGACAGTATTAAAGTGTATGATTGTTTTTTGTAAATTCTTTGGCCGATTCACGAAATCAACCCATAGTGCAACTGAGGAAGAATGAAAAACAATTCAATAAAGAAATAGATAATTTCATGTTACGGTAGACAAAATGTCAAATTAGGATTAATTCACGTTAGAAATTGAAAATGGTAAGTTTCACATCAATTGAGTACTACATATAACAAGTTACCAACAAAAATCAATAACATTATTGATAATGTTAAGAATAGGTCACACAGGAACTGTGAGATAAATTAAATGCTTTAATCCAATAGGCAGATTTAAGTGAATTATACGAAAAGAATTTAAACTTCACTCCATTACACAAGCCAGTAACTATCAGGACTCAGTAGACAAGCGAACAATGCGATGATGTTTTAAGCTAACGGTACTGGATTCGAGTTCGAGAGTGAACATTATTTCTGAGATATAGATACATCCGGTTGACGAGTCTTAAATAGGACGAAACTCGCGTCGTGGATTCCTTTACTAGCCACTATCCATCTTTGTTTATAAGAATTATATTTCTTAAAATAATATGAAAATTAATATTAATCCAATTGGTCTACTTATAAGTAATTGATGTAACTTTAACAAATATTGAAATCAAACATGTAAGCTATAGAAAAAATTGCTATTTAGTCTATTTTAGGGGAAAAATAGTTTTTTTCCCCTCAAAGTCAGTAGACATTACATCATTAACTAGATAAAAGAGTAAAATAATAATAATAAAACCTACAATCTATGATAGAGAGAATGCCTGACGAAATTTCATAGTTCACGTCATCAAATTTTTCACTAAGGTGTTGTTATAAACGCTTGTTATGTAATCAGGATAGTAAGTGTACAATTCAACATTACACAAACCACATAAGATACATACATACATATGCATATGTATCTCTGTCATAAATTCCATGACAATGTCTAACTAATAAAAGAAATATAAATTCTTGTAAACAGTTGAATAAAACTAACTTTTTTTCTTTTCCCACATATTTCACAATTACATATTCAATTACATAATCTTTTGTTTAGCTTACATCATACTTTTCCCCTTTTAAATGATGCATTCTATTGTTAAAATTTCACAAATTTATTGATATTTTAAACTTTGTTTTTATCATGATCTATTTGATCTTTTTTCTTTTGTTCTTATAAGGTAATAGTTAATTTAAATAATTCTTGTTTTAATATCAGAAGTGGGTTTTGTGAATATTATAGTAATTTTCATTGTTGAGATCATAAGTCAATTGAAGTAAGAGTACCATGGAAAATCTGGAAGTATTGGACAGCTGTGCCCATGATGGGACTCCTCAGCATTGACTCATGTTCTCAACTATTAAAATTACTATAATATACACAAAACTCCTCTCTGACATTTATAATTAGTTAATATAAAAGAAAATCATAAATATGTTCAGCTATTTTGTTCAATGTTTGAGATTGAACATTAATAGTAGTTCTGTATAACATTACTAACTATGAGAAAATTTATCTACATGTACTTGCACATACATACATATTGCCGTGTGTGCTACTTATATCAACATAAGTAGTATATAATGCTAGATGGGAATACAATATTTGGCAGTGGAAGTTTGAGAAGATCAAGGAGGAAAGAACAGGAACAAAAAGTAATTGGTACAGAAATTCAGGAACAATCGAGTCTGTGACAATTAATGAATATTTTGTAAATGAAGTATTTATTGTATGATCTTCAAATTTTACTAATAGATTCTGTAATGTTGTATTAAGATACATTCGATTGTCCCCACTTGTGTTATTGTTCACTAGCCACTTATTAATCAGTTAAAAATGTTTAATCTGCAAATACACTATAGTCACGTATTATTTCAACTAAATTTTTGTCTATCAATAATGATTATCGGAAGGAGGTTTTGTGGAGATTTTAGTACTTTTATAGTTGAATTCATGGGTCAGTTGTAGCCAGACCACTATAGTAAACCCGGAAGCACTGGACGGCCGATTGATCCCAGTGTGGGACAACTTAGTAGTACTCATTCACGACCCCAATCGGTAATTAAACCAGAACCTTATGTTTCGCACCCGACTACTTATCCAGCATTCAGTGATTTTGATGTCTAATCAATTCACTATAAATTGACGAAGTGGTATATTGGGAAGTAACTGTCTCACACCTTACACGGATTCGCTCCGCTGGTCACAGATTTTAGCTAGAACTTTGAAACTTTCCTCTCGATATTAGTTACTAATGATCACATGATAATTATCAATATAGTATTGTGAATATTTCCAAGTTTCATTGAAGATAACCACACAGTATATTGTGAATTGATTGAAATTAGACATGAAAACCTTTGGATTTTGGTACATCTGGTTGTAGATGTTAAGAATTCGCTTGTGAGATCTCAAGTCCTAGATTTAATTCCCGCTGATGGGTTTGTGAAGGCTCCTTGTTTAGAAGTCCCATACTAAGATGAAACAGTTGTCCATTTCTTTCAAATTGTTATTGGTGGTATAGCATTGATTAATTCATGATCCTAATCAAAACCTAATCTTCTCCACAAACCTATGCTATTAGTTTTTCATGTATACTAGTATTCAATCTGTAAGGATTAGTTAAATCAATGTTGAATAAACACAACAATTAAGACATAAAATTTATTTAATTAGACTAAACAAAATCAGAATGAATTAGTTTTACAAATTATTTCCTTATAATTAATATTTTTGTTTAAATAATGTGAATAATTTAAAAATCTAGTTATTACGTAATGGAATATAATTATAATGATAAATAATTTTCATTCCAAATTGGTTGTTTGTTATGTATCACAGTAAATAATTGCTTAGATAATTAAAATATTTATAATAACAAAGGATTTCAATTACGCCTGTAGCACTTCTAGGGTTATTATTAGTTTGAAGCTCAGGTAATAGAGGAGGGTTGAGCGTGAGATTGACAACATCACCTCATATTAAATAATCATGCTAAGAAAATGTTAACTAGATTAAGTAAAAATAGATAGGTTGTGAATTAGCAGTAGAATCCAAGACACTTGATTTGTTTTGTTTAAGTATCTTCAGTAGGATATAACTGGATCCAGTGATGAGATGAACAATGGGAAAGTGTACCATTTGAAACTATAAAACAAAGAATTGTTAATAATATTTTAACTGTATAATTAATATTCATTTGATGTTGTTTTACTTGTATCTTCCCATTGTTATATAGGACTGCGATTGATCAGTTTAATGTTGGCATATGTGCATCCTGTGCGGATTGTCTCGATATAGATTTAAGTCACAAGTTTTTTAAGCAAAGATGAATAGTGGCTAGCAGTGGAATCCAGGACGCGCGTTTCGTCCTATTTGAAGTGAACGGTACTGGGTTCGAGTCCCGGAGTGAACATCAACTCTGGGATGCAGGTACATCCAGCTGACGAATTCCAAATAGAACGAAACTGCTAGCTACTATTCATCTTTGGCTATAATTAATAGATCTTTGGATTGATCAATTTTATGTTTTTAAGATCTTATTTGACTTATTAATCATTATATGTCTTCTTGTTCCTGATTAATTAGTTCATTAATATGTTGATGTTATAACACTTATGACTAAGTTATGTACACATTTTAAATCTTATATTGTGTTGTTGTGTAGTCAAATATTTTAGATATACCACTTTTTAAAAGTTTTGTTTCACGATTTAATAGAGTACCATAGAGAACTGATCTTATTTCTATCTTTATCCTTTGATTAGACACTGTGTTGTAAAGAGCTTGAGGAAGAATAAATGTAAGGTCTTACTTTTTATTCGTTGATCAGTGAGTTAATTGGTAGATACAAGGTTAGTGAGGCTACTGGCAAGATAGGCAATCATACATGCATTCTTATCATTTGGCCCTGATAATACAGGCACTAATAAAGATTAACTATCTGCGTATTTTTTTTTCTCATACGTTATATTGTGTCCACACCAGGATTTGAATTCAATACCTTTTGTTTTAAAACCATAATATGTTATCCACTGAGTTAATGAGTAGAAATAATCACTGACTTATCCAATGGATATGAGTTTTATATCACTATTTAACAGCATTTGAATTATTTCAATGTTTTGTTGTTATATAGTACTATATATAAATACTACTTAATATGAACCAAACTTGATGTATTAAAGTATTAGGAGAAGTACAGTACTTTCAACTTATAGAGTTTATAATGCAGTTTGTATGATATTTTCATATTGTAGTTTTATAATCTACATATATGAAACATTCTGTCTACTTTTCTACAACGAAATACCAGAATCTATTTATACAATATACAACCATAATAAGGTCTGCGTTTCAAATAAACCAAATATTGTAGGTATCGTTACCAAGATTTGATTTGATAATTTCGAATAAATTGAGCATTGGGTAGATTGTTATAAATAAATAATATATTTGTAATATCCCAATGAGTAGAAAAATTAGATTTTCTGACGTTTCGTGACTTAGTGTAAGTCACTTCTTCAGAGAATAAATAACTAAATTAAAACTAATCCAAGTTTAAATAGTACAACGGAACAATGTTCCGTTGTATATTTCTACTCATTGAGATATTACAAATATATTATTTATTTAGAACCAAATATTGGTTTTATATAGGATACAATTATTTATTTTCAGAAGGGGTTTTGTGGAGGTTTCATTCATTTCAATAGTTGAAATCATGAGTCAATTAAAGCTAGACCACCATGGAAAACCTGGTGTCTACTTACAATAACCAATTCTACAGACACGTTATACAATATTCCTATAAAATTCCAGTTTAACTATAACTGTAATTCATTCATCTATCTATTCATATTTAACCGTATACGTTTTCGATCATGACTACTTTGTGAAAGTTGTTTAGTGGAACAAAAAAGAATAACGTGTTAATGTTCATTGCGCTAATTGTGATTATATGAGACTTGAGATAACGTCACAAATTGGTTACTAGGTAATTATTCTTTATGAAAAGTGTTATGAGAACGTATAGTGATGAACATATACTTAAATAAATTGTTAAAACTAATTTAAAAATAGATAGGTTTATAGATGAATTTGGATTATTCTTTCAACGTTAGTTAAATAATTAATTTACGATTTCTGTGTAAAATAAACAAACCATGTATTACTGGTGTGATTATTTTATTTGTAATGAGATAAGAACTATCCATAGATTCATTCGGAGAAGAGCAGAGGTCCTGGGTTCAAGTCAGGAAAGAAGGATTGTAAATGCGTACTACTGTGGAGTTCAATATTAGGACGAAACGGCCGTCCACTATTTATTTGCTTACGCTTGTTATTCCCAATGAAGCATAGGCTGACGACCAGCATTCTCCAACCCACTTTGTCCTGAGCCTTCCTTTCCAGTTCTATCCAATTGTTGTTCATTCTCCTCATATCGTTCTCCATTTCTTTGGTCTTCCTCTTCTCCTTTGACCTTGAAGATTCCAATTGAGGGCTTGCCTTGTGGCGTAGTTATGTGTTTTCCTTAACATGTGTCCTATTCACTTGCAGAACTCTTTCCTGATTTCTACCTCTGCTGGAATATGGTTTGTTCTATCCCAAAGTACGTTATTGCTGATAGTGTCTGGCCAACGGATTCGAAGTATTTTGCTTAGAGAACTGTAAATAAACACTTATAACTTCTGGATGATGGTCATCCAGTGCTTCCAGGTTACCAATGGTGGTCTAGCTTATATTAACTCATGAATTCAACTATTAAATAGACAAAGTATCATGAACAAGATGGGATTAATTTGATCATATTTTAGAGAAAAAAAATTCGACCAGTGTAAAGCAAATGTATTTTTCAATCGTGAAATGTTTTATGATATATAAAAGCTTCTTTATTTCTTGTATACTATAAGATGTTACTTAAGTTTATGATATTTGCAGATTTTAAATGTAATGTCATACTTCTTGCCTAATTTAATAATAAATATATTTTACTTCAATAGTTGAAACCATGAATCAATTGAAGCTAGACCACCATGGATAACCTGGAAGCATTGGACGGCCGTTTCGTCTCATTGTGGGACTCCTCAATATATTGGATAGAAAATAATGATGATAATAATAATGAATATTTTCATTACAATATTTAATTAGTTAACATGAAAATTAATTATAATTTAATATGATTGATTGGATGAAGTAAGACATTAACACCGTTGGGTTCCGGCCAGCTCAGTGGTTTAATAGTTAAGCGCTCGCGCGTGAGACTGATAGATCCTGGGTTGGAATTTCACGCGGGGCGAGGTCGTTGATGCGCACTGCTGAGGAGTCTCACACTAGGATGAAACGGTCGTCGATTGCTTTCAGGTTTCGCATGGTGGTCCAGCTTCAATTGGCTCATGATTTCAACTATTGAAATTACTAAAATCTCCACAAAACCCCTTCTGAAAATATATTTTGTGTTTAGATACATAGGATATTTCCAGATCATAATACTAACTTAAGGGGGGGGATTGTAATAACTTGGAACAAGTTAATATTATATTTCTAATTAGTTACAATAGATTACATCATATTAAGCAATTCCTAAGTTATTTCTTGATTGTATGAGGTTTGTAAATTGTTTTTTATACAATGCGCTATTAATGATTCACTCATTAAGTGTAACACTTACATACCTACTTACTAACTTACTTACTTACTTATTTACTTACGCCTGTTACCCTACATGGGGGAGCATAGGCCGCTCAACAATACTATCCAACAAATTCTGTTCTAGTCAGTCCTTCCCAGTTTTTTCCAATTTCTATTCATCCTTTTCATGTCTGCTTCCAATTCTCGAAACAGTGTGTTCTTTGGGCTTCCTCGTTTTCGTTTTCCTTCAGTAGACCAAGTTAGCGCTTTCCACGTGATGCAGCTTGATGATTTCCTCAATGTATGTCCTCTTCACTTCCAGCGTCTTTTCCTAACTTCCTTTTTAGCTGGAGATTGGTTTGTTCTTTCCCGCAGTTGGGAACTGTGGAACTGTCTTAACGTTCGTATTGAAGATTCTGACTTCGATATTGGTTGAAAGTTGTTTTGAGTTACATATGATCTTCAACTGTAGGAATGATGTCTTTGCTTTGCCGATCCTCGCATTTACGTCTGCATCTGATCCTCCTTGTTCATCGAAAATTCTTCCCAGACACGTGAAGGATTTACATCTTCCCTAGATTCTTCATCAAATGTGATTAAGTTGGTGTTCTCTGTGATGTATTCGAAGATCCTGATTTTTCCTTTGTGTATGTTGAGGCCGACTGATGCAGAGGCTGCTTCTACACCAGTTGTCTTTATCTGCATTTGTTCGTGTGTATGGGATAGAAAAGCCAGCTTATCTGCAAAGTCCAAATTTTCTAATTAATTACGAGCTACCCATTGTATTCTGTGCTTCTCCTCAGATGTCGAGGTTTTCATAATCCAGTCGACTACCAGAAGAAAGAGGAAGGGAGAGAGTAGACAGCCTAGTCTTACTCCGGTCCTAACTTGGAATGCATCTGTCAGCTGTCCTCCATGCATGACTTTGCAATGTAGACCGTCGTATAAATTTCGGATGATATCGACGATCTTCTCACGTACACCATAGTGTCAAAAAAGTTTCCATAATGTTCTCCTATCCACTATGTGCAACACAGTTACAATAATATCTAAAATTTGATGAAAAATAACATTAAAATAAGTCTACATAAAACCATGTGTATAAAGATATGGTTGTGAATCGTTTTTTTATATGTAATAAATCAAAATTTATCCTGCCGAAATGCTCATTTATGCTTTCTTAATATAAAATTAATAAATAGTCGTTATTAGCTTCTATATGGTTTCTTACGGTAAACGTAATTCTGAATTTCATTATTGGAATGTATATTAGATTGTCATAGTGTTTACCACATTAAGCTACCTATTTTCAGTGCTTATTTATTATTATAGGTTCATGAATATTCAGACCGAAAGATACTGGCTCCGAACCTTTATGTGTATATCAATACCAAGATCTAGGTACATTCAGTCGATGAATCACAAATAGGATCAAATTAACTTTCTAAATTCCACTTTCAGTTATAATCCATGAGTTCTACAAACCTAGTCAATATCAATAATAATACAGTACAAATTATTAAAATGATCGACTTCTGTTATACTATTTATCGTGATCTTGTATCATTATCTTCATACGATTAGAGTATATACTTGGGTTTGATATTATCCAATAAGTAAACTGGATTGCCAAAGATTGAATGATATGATGGGATTAAAATAGCAAAATTACATTCCTTTAGTCATTGTAATTTTTATTCAGCATTACTTTGTAGTGACCTACATATTGTACCAGTGACTATCAACCCGTAGAAAAATAACTCGCCAAAGAACGCTAACCAGAATAATTAATTCAAACCACCTAAACTCTACTCTGGGGTTAGAAGGTTTTTATTCAGAAGAGTTATGACTTCTCATGATGAAAAGCTAGTTCCTTCGGAAGTCACGAGGGTGATACTCTTTCTGACAACCAGAGTAACCATTAATTTAGGTACATGGAATGTTCGCAAAATGTGGGAGACCGGGAGAGTTATCCAAGTTGCTGCAGAAATAAAAAGATACAACCTGGAGGTGTTCGGAATCAGCGAAACACATTGGAAGCAGGTTGGACAACAAGGACTAGCTACAAGAGAGCAGACGTTATAATCCGGCCATGAAGAAGAAAATGCTCCACGTACACAAGGATTTGCACTGATGCTATCCAAACAGGCACAAAAACACTTATAGGGTGGGAATATCATAGAACCAGGATTATCAAAGACTCCTTGAATACAAAGAAATAGAGCATTACAATGAACGTCATCTGATGCTAAGCGCCTACTAAAGATTACAGTGAAGACGTTAAAGATCAATTCTACGATAGGCTGCAGTCGTTGACCCTAACTTAAGCAATAAATTTTCTTCTACCTGGTTCTTTATAAATTTCAATTACTGATTTGTTTCAAATGGAACGAAAAAGAGGCATTGATAAATGATAAATGCATACATGAGTAGTTCCTTCTTCCCATGAAAATATATAAAAATGAGACTATTATAGGTTTTACGAAGTTACCAAGTATGACCAATAGGTGTGTCACAGGACAGACATCCGTGTAATTCAATGTTCAGTTTGATGTTAAAATTGAATACTTCATTGTCAGGGTGAATAAAATATAATTCAACTTATCTTGGTGTTTGTGTATCATTTTGTAATGAGGTGAACAAAAAAAAAGGAAAAAACAAATGAGGAAATATTGCGGCACAGGAACTAGCATTTGAAAAAAACTTTGAAGTAAATGTATTGCTGCTAACACTGGAACTGAGGGAGCTTGTTTCGTCCTAGCGCTTGCATCCCATTCTTAACTCTGATATCTAAGCTAAAACCCACTACCTAACACTTCAAACGAACAAAGCGTTATCAATCGAGAAACTTACCTATTCAATAGTTCAATAGATATGATTGTCACATAATTACAAGAAATTTTGATTCATGAGTGCAGGTGAATTCAGCTAAAGAATCCGAAATAGGATGAAATGCACATCCTAGATTCCACTGTGACGGAATATCTTTATTGAGACAATCCTCAAAAGATATAAATATCCTCTCAATTTCGCAAACAACAGTAATGACACGATAATGCATTGAGTAGGACGTCCCTGTCAGTGGCTACATACGCGTTGTCATGTGAGATCATTTGATGAGGGAAATCTAACTCTCCCTACCCTCGACTGTACCAGGGCATTTGGAGGCAATTAACCAATCGGGTACAGTTCTATGATTTACTATTCTCAAGTTATTCTCAATCTATTCGTCACAGTTTCTCATAATCACTACGACTTTTGGTTTGATCTTGTACAAATATTATTTTCTATTTTATAATGTGACGTAGTCTGATTTCTTTGTATATAAACGCAATATGTCTGAAATATATGATTTGTATCTCGATGATTGATATTGGTGTTTTGAACTATACCAGCTGAACAAGGAATGAGACTATTATTCTCAGTGGAACAATAAGAAATCTAGGCTACTCGTACTAATGTATGCATCATTAGTTTGATCGTATAAGTCAGCATATCTTAATTTGACAATCATATTTCATGATAATCAAATAGCTAAGGATATAATAAAGATTTATTCACAAATTACATTTCTCTAATCATCTCAACAAATATATGAATGTTTTCTACGAATCATATAAATTACACTGTTACACAGATATTGTAATGTTGTAAAATAACTTTCGATAAATGTCGAATCAACAATTATGAATTGAATATATCGTCATAGATGTGTGTGTTTCTTTTTGGAATCAATGGTTTCCTTCCGGTTGTTATATTTGTCTATGTGTTTGTGTATTTTCCCCTTGTCTTTAAATACATTAATTTCTATATGAACATTTAGCAATCATATTAAATGTGTATAAAAAGATTTACATTTTTGTACTAACCAATTTATTTATTTTATTTATTTCAACACAAACATTGGTAGAAGGAGGCACCAAATAGATATGCGCCACGTTATTCATTCGATTTGTGTGATGGCTGGGATACTGCTTGGACGCTAAAACCGTAGCAAGTGGTTTTCTTAGAGGGCCACACCCGGAATCTTTGACCTAAAGGTCTGATCCACAAGGCAATGGAGCAACATAAAGAGATGCAGTCCTATGGTAGCCGGTGATCAATAATTGGGTATTACGTCATTTGTTCCTTCAGAATAGTGGAGATCATGTGCACCATTGGTTTGGAATAAGAGTTTTCCATCTCCTCTTGGTGAACTCTTCGTGTCCACCAACCCTGTTAAAGCGCCGGACATCCGCGTTTCGTCATCTCAATTTCGTAAACAACATCTCCGCCACGAGAAGGCAGTGAGTATGAATTCTCTGGCAGTGGTTGTATGCACTTGGCCATGTGAGAGCTGACTCTCCCCACTCTCGGCCGTACCAGGGCATTTGGGGGCATTTTGATTGCCAATTTAGAGTTAAAATTATTGATAGAAAGAAAAATGATTTTCGGCCAAGATTAAATCACACCGACACGACTAGTTGACTGTGACGAAAAACTGTATGATAAGCTGTGAATATAGTTTAGTTTGTTCGTTTATTAAGGATCGATCGTGTACAGATCAAATTGCAACACTACGGATCATTGTGGAACAATCAGTTGAATCGAATTCATCACCTTACATCAAATTCATTGACTACGAGAAATCATTTGACAGAGTGGACAGGACAACACTATGGAAGCTTCTTCGGCACTATGGCGTATCTGAGATGATAGTCAATATCATACGGAATTCCTATGATGGATTAAACCTAAAAATCGTGCATGGTGGACAACTCACAGGCTCGTTCGACGTAAATACCGGTGTTAGGCAAGGTTGCTTACTATCACCCTTTCTCTTTCTCCTGGTGATCGACTGGATCATGAAGACGCCAACATCTGAAAGGAAGCACGGGACACAGTGGACATCTGGGATGCAGCTGGAAGGTTTAGACTTCGCGGATGATCTGGCTCTTCTTTCGCAAACACAACAACAAATGTAGGAGAAGAAGACCGGTGTTGCAGCAGCCTCATCAGTAATAGGTCTCAACATGCACAAAGGGAAAACGAAGATTCTCCGGTACAACACTGCATGCAACAATCGAATCACCTTGCAGGAGATTTCGAAGATGTAAAAGCCTTTACATATCTGGGCAGCAGCATTGATGAACATGGTGGATCTGATGCAGATGTGAAGGAGCGGATCGGCAAAACAAGAGCAGCATATTTGCAGCTGAAGAACATTTCGAACTCAAAAAAACTGTCAACCAACACCATAGTCAGAATTTTCAATACATATGTCAAAACAGTTCTACTGTATGTGATGGAAACTTGGAGAACTACGAAAGTCATCATCCAAAACATACAAGTGTTTATTAACAGTTCTCTAAGCAAAATACTTCGGATCCGTTGGCCAGACACTATCAGCAATAACGTACTGTGGGAGAGAACAAACCAGATTCCAGCAGAGGAAGAAATCAGGAAGAAGCGCTGGAAGTGGATAGGACACACATTCGGGAAAGCACCCAACTGTGTCACAAGGCAACACATGACTCGAGAAATGGAGACGGACATGGGGTAATGAACAAAAATTGGATAGAACTAGAGAGGAATGCTCAGGACAGAGTGGGTTATAGAAGGCCGGTTGGCGGTCCATGCTCCATTGAGAATAATAAGCGTAAGTAAGTAAGTAACTATGTTCATTAATGAAATAATATATTTCAATAGAAAGTGAAAAATTATTCTTTTATAAGTAACTAGTCATTAAGTAGAGACGAATATCATTTCTCATTGAAATAATTAACCGATTAATGTTAGACCACTATTACAAACCGGAAAGCACCAGACTGTCGTTTCGTCCTGATATAGGACTCCAAAGCAGTGTGCATTCGCAACCGCGCAATCGGGAATCAAACATAGGACATTGGATCCCGCATACGGATCCTTAACATCTAGACCACTGAGCCGGAACTCAAGAGTATTAATCTCTAATTTAAATCAATCCACGATATATTGTGTCTATGTTTACATATCATCTGAATGTCAAATGGTAAGTGAAAAGTCATAAGCAAAGAATGTCACTGAAGCAAGTTAATTATGTACCGATTCTAGTCTTCAGCCTATCTGCTCTTATCTGGGTCAGAGAGACAAGTGTATACATACCAATAATTTCTGTACTTATTCATTCAATTTTTGACAGTTTAGGCTTTCTAGTCATTTTCCAATCCTTTCACTCCTCTAAATGATTGAATGAATGGACAGAAATCATGAATATTCTAAATAGACTTCGTGGATCACAGAAGATTTCCTGTTCAATGTCAGAACCAAACTAGTTTCCTTTTCCTGTATTCGTATTAAAGTTAACTGTTTTATGTTCTTAAATAACTAATGGAAAACTTAACCTAGAGTGCATCATTTAATTGTTATTGTGAACTCAGCAGTTAATAGAACATGATTATTTATTCTGATTGTTCACGTTTAAAATAAAACAATTTGATCCAGAGAAGAATTAAACTATAGGCACTGGGAACGTGTATCTGTTGTGAGAGGTTACAAATGATATTTATATATATATATAGTTTTATTATCTAGTTTTCTTGTATTCTACTAACGCCGTGCTTTTGCTGGAATGAAACCTTTTACTTTGTCCGACAACTTTGAGGCCACGGTCCGTAAAATACTACTTACGAGCAACGTTGTGAATAGCGTCCACTACACGTAGTGGAATATGGAGCATACATTTTTATTGATGAGTTACGAAAATAATTCGTTCGTCATCTCTTGCACTTAACTGAAAATGTGCTAACTTTGTAAATAGTTTATTTCAGATAAAAAAACATGCATCCGTCTGTATTACAAACTAATTTGTTGAAATACTATCTCAAATCTGAGTATCTATAACCGAGATACTATCCGTAAGAGTGATTTGCATGAAGGTAGGAATATATCAATGGGGGTAAGACCAGTTGGAAGACAAATGTCCTACTACAAATTATTACATCAAGGTAAAATATCAAAGATAAAAACGTCAGCGATATAGTTAAATAATCACTAAGTAATAATCAGTGTTATTTTGTCTTGCTCGATAATATTGATCAAAAGCAGGCTGCGGTGTTGTCACCAGTCTGAGTAACTTGATAACACACACACTACATTGATGTGTTAAGCGATCTTAAAGCA
Source organism: Schistosoma spindalis (assembly GCA_946903255.1). Classification (NCBI taxonomy): domain Eukaryota; kingdom Metazoa; phylum Platyhelminthes; class Trematoda; order Strigeidida; family Schistosomatidae; genus Schistosoma; species Schistosoma spindalis. The sequence goes on along the minus strand of OX336419.1, from coordinate 8,533,064 downwards.
GTCAGTTGGAAATCGTAAACGTAGGTTTCCTGCTAGTTGTCAATTGTCATCAAGATACACTTACGATCTTGAAGTATGCTAACACTGATCACCCAGTTTCATAGTCTGAAACGGTGAATACTGAAACTTATATACAAGATATCCTACCAACTACCTCTAACTATAGTAATTCAAATTTCAGTTTTTCAATTCATTCATTATATGGTGATACAAATGAATAAAATAAATCATTTTAATCATGAAATTTTGTTAAATTAACAATGTAAAACACTGGCAATAAAAAAAACCTGATAGGTTGGCTACAATCTGGAGAAAAAAATGATTGATCTTCTTACAGAATGAAATTCACAAATATTTTTTTATAGCATACAGCATATATTAAACAACTGAATGAATAAATAAAACGTTATCTATATATAAGGTAGAAGAAAAAGCAGGGTTTTTTGTGTAGATTGTGGTAATTGCAATAATTGAGATAATGAGTCAATTGAAGCTAGACTACCATGGAAAACGTAGAAGTACTGGATGACCGTTTCGTCCTATTGTGAGACTCCTCAACAGTGCGCATCTACGACCCCGCATAAAGGACTCGAATCCAGAGTTTTCACTCTCATACATGAACTTTTAACACATAGACTACTGAGCCGATATCCAACGGTGTTATTGCATAAATTCGACCAATCCATGAAACTGAGCGACAAATTCACCATTATCACCAGTGAGTTACTATTTAACAACAGACCCGGTTGAACTCTACTGGTCACAGCTTCTCACTAGAAATACAAGAAATACCTCTTAAAGCCGGTCACTAGTGAGTATATATTGATTAGTATCAGAAGGGGTGTATTTGTTTCGTAATATTACATTCATTCATGGTATAAAGTTGCTTTTTTAATCAATTTAACACGTTTGTTAAATTTTCTATATTAGTTCATTCATCATGATAATATTTATACATCGGACAAAGTAAAAGTTTCATTCCAGCGAAAGGATGGCGTTGGTAGAATACATGAAAACTAGATAATAAAACGGATCATATTGCAGAACACACCGAAACATGCAAACGGATGATTGAAGGCTGTACATATATATATATATATATATTGATCATGATATATATAAATGTTCTATATTAGTTCATTCATCATGACAAAAATTAAATGTCAGTATAGTTATAGGGAGTGCTTAATTTAAGTTGATATCATGAATGGATCAATATAAAACATCCATAGAAAACCTGGACGATCGTCTCATTTTATTATGCGACTCCTCAGCAGTGCTCATCCACGATCCTGCACACAGGACTCAAATCCAGGACATTCACTCTCACATGTGAAGGCTTAACATATGGACTACTGGGCCGACATCCAACAGTGTTAATGTGTAACTTCAACCAATCTACGATATTGCGCGACAGTCCACCATTGTCTTCAGTGAGTAACTGCTTCACAACTGATACTGTTGAACTCTACTGGCTACGGATTCTCACTAGAATTCCAGGAAATTCCTCTTGAAGTCAGTCACCAATGAGCATATTATAACACCTTTAGATACCGACTCAGTGGTCCAGAGGTTGAGTGTTCGCGCGTGTGGGACTGAATGCTCTGGGTTCGAATCTTATGTGAGATATCGTTGATGTATACTGCTGAGGACTCCAATACTAGGATGAAACGTCCATTCAATGCTTCCATGTTTTCAATGGTTGTCTAACATTTATTCATTCATGATATCAATTTAAATATTAGTTGACAAGTTAGTTTTCCATTTTTAGCATTTCCTTCCATATCTTTACAAACTAATGAAATTCATGTTTATCTTCTGTAAGATAAATAGAATACAATATCAATTCATTTGTTAAATGGATAGTATTTAAATTCAATATGACAGTATGTATACATTGTAAATAATAATTAAAAAATTAGGGAGATTGGTCTTATTTAGTTTTCGAAAAAAATTAATCATTCATTTACATCCTGTCTCATTTTATAAAACACATCAACAATGTTGTTTATTTGGAATTCTATAAAGTAATAGTTAGATTATCAGTACGAGGGTTGTGGAGATTATTATGTTTTTGATCGAGATTATGATAATTACCATATGCTCACTAGTGAATAGCTTTGTGACGGAATCCTCGGATTTCTAGTGAGAAGCCGTGACCAGTTAAGCTAATCCATGTCAAGTAGAGACAGGTATCTACTACAGTACAATGGAAGATTGTCGCGCGATTTCGTGAACTAGTTGTGGTAAGACATTAACACCGTTGGATCCCGGTCGATTCAGTGGTCTAGACGTTGAGCGTTCGCGCGCAAGATTGAAGGCCCTAGCTTCGAATCCAGCGAATGGAATCGTGGATGCGCACTGTTGAGGAGTCTCACAATAGGATGAAACGGCTGTCCAGTGCTTCCAGGTTTTTAATGGCGGTCTAACTTGAGATCAGTTCATGATCTCATTCAAAAAGTTAAACTATATTTGATTATATTGGGATATGCAAATGATAATCTAGGAATGATATGATTCATGTATGAGGAAGTAAAGATTATTTATGGAAACTGATTTATTTATCTAAATTTATCAAAAAAAAACAAATACTCAACGAAAGGAAGAAGTCGTGTCAGTTATTTCTAACAAAGTGATACAGATTTCAAACTAATTAATTAGTAAATAATTGTCAATATTATATTTGCCTAGTTTGTTGATGCTCATCAAATGTCATTATTTAAGTGATAATGTGTTTAGTAGTATAAGTGTTTTAACATATCTTGCAGTTTGTTTTGATCTCGGTTCAATATGAACTGTTGGAGACTCTAGATTTCATGCTAGATGGTACAGATCAGCAAATCATAATAGCGATTTAAAGTCGACCGATGCTTACCGGTGGATTGGAAGCTGATTCACCTAATATCATGAGAACAGTGTCATCAGTGATGAAACTAAGCAACGTAGATTTTATTCAACCAGGAAGCATTCATTCTACCAAATCTTATGATATGCATTGATGATGAGTTCCGACTAACATAATAAATACGTCAAAACAGGATTTTCTCTAAGCTACTTTCATAATCTGTAATCTAGCCATTAGGCTTACTTATCGTTAACAGAGCGTTTATATTTTTTGACCGACATTTTAATAAAAAAATCAAAATTAAGTGGTCTAAAATTAAATCAAAGCTTCTCTTTGCTGAAATTGTATGTTTAGCACTTTCAGTTAAGACAGATTGTGAAATTGGAGGTGCGCGCTTCGTTGTATATGGGACTTGTTAGTTGGGTATTCGTTTATTTCAGAGTTGATGTTCACTTGGGCATTTAAACCTAGTACCGTTCGCTTTAAGTAATCGCAAACTTTCGACTGTAAGCACATTCATCTGAAGAGACTTAAAACATGATCCATCTCAGCTTTTATTGCTTGTGACTTAATGGCAATATAGAGGTTATCCGCACAGGATGCACATATGCTAAAAGAGACTGATGATTTGAAGTCTTATATATCAATGGGAAGACTCAAACAATTAATACAAATAAATTGATCAAACTTTTATTACATCTTGAATGTGAGTGGTTTGTGGAAGTTTTATGAAGCTTTGTAGTTTAAACTATCAATTGATTTTAAACAATCACTGGAAATAAGAAAGCCCTAGATAGCCGATCAATGTATGAGAAATCTTAGCAGTGTGCATCCATAACCCCACTGGTGAATGCTTAACATTTTTATCGCTAGGCCAGCATCCATTGGTGCACAAGTCTAATTTTAGTCAATTTATGACATAGCTCATCCATCTTTCAATTCTATTAATGAGTATTTGTCTCACATCTGACATAACCGAACTCCTCTGTTCAGTTATATTTATTGAACAATATACAAACAATCATTACATAAATATGTAAAAAGATTGATCGAAATTTCAAACTAGTTGAAGAAGTTATTAGCCAGTCGCAATAAAATTTAAATTACCTATTCTAAGAACTAAGTGTTGATGATATTATAATCAATGATAGATAGTGGCTAGCAGTGGAATCCAGGACACGCGTTTCGTCCTATTTGGAACTTGTCAGCTGGATGTACCTGTATCTCAGTGTTGATATTCACGCTGAAACTCGAATGCATCCTGGATTTCACCGCTAGCCACTATCCATTTATGCTTGAAATGCTTGTCAATGAAGGCAATATCGAGGCAATACACATAATATACACATATATCAATAAGAGACTGATCAATTGCAGTTCTGAACATGAATGAGAAAATTCAAGTAAACAATACCAAGTGATCATTGATGATATTATCTATTAAAAATATAAAACGGGATGGTTAGTGACTAGCAGTGAAATCCAGGATGCGCGTTTCGTCCTAATTCGGACTCGTCCGCTAGATGTACCTATATCTCAGAATTGATGTTCACTACAGTACTCGAAATAAGTACCGTTCACTTCAAGTGCCATGACATTATCCATTTAGCTCCTGAGTTCTGACAGCCACTCAATTACACAAGCAGGTCTAGGAAAACAATAAAAAATGTATTCATAAAACACACAAAAATATCCAATCGAAATTCTGATTCTTTACTAAAAAAGATACCCTCCTTTATTATCTTAATAAATTAATAATTAACAACATAGAAACTGGGCGTTTGTTAAAATGATAAAATTATTTATTAGATTTTATTCTTATTTATAAAAATAAATAAATGAAATAATTATGGTTATTATTGCTTGATTATTTCACTTATGATAGAAGCACACCCAAATCTGTTGTTTAATTTTTTTTTATTTTTTTCCTTTTTTTCATTTTTTTCTTTTATTGATAAAATAATTCTATTGATTTTAAATTAATTCATTTTGTTTCTTATTTTTTATTTTATTTTTTTTACAAACGTTTACCAGTTACATTTAAAACAGTAAAAAAAACGATCTAAATAAATGAAATTTAATTATTGATTTTAACCTAATTGGGAATCAGTAAAAACTGAGTGAATTATATGGCATTACACAGTTACTTATGACTGTTACTCCTCGTAGAGGAGCATAGGCAGCTCACTAGCATTCTGTATTCAACGCTGTCCTGGGCAATCCTTTGCAGCACTTTACAGTTGTTATTCATCTTTTTTCATATCTGATTCTATTTCCTGACGTAATGTGTTCTTTGGCCGTCCCCTTTTCCGTTTCCCTACAGGTTTCCAAGTTAGCGCTTGTCTCGTGATGTATTTTGATGATTTTCGTAATGTATGTCCCATCCACATCCAATGTCTTTTCCTAATTTCCTCTTCAGCTGGAAGTTGATTTGTCCTTACTCACAGTAGGCTGTTTCTGATGGTATACGGCCAACTATTTATAAATACTTGCACCTTCTTGATTATGGTTGTAATAGTACTCGAAGTTTCATCTCCGTATGGTGGAACTATCTTGACATTCGTATTGAAGATTCTGACTTTGATGTTGGTTGAAAGTTGTTTTAAGTTCCATATGATATTCAGCTATAGGAATGCATCCATTGCTTTGCCAATCTTTGCATTTACGTCTACATCTGATTAAGTTAGTGTTCTCTGTGATGTATTCGAAGATCTTGGTTTTTCCTTTATGTACGTTGTGGCCAACTGATGCAGAGGCTGTTTCTACACTAGTTGTCTTTATTTGCATTTGTTCATGTGTATGGGATGGAAGAGCCATGTCATCTGTGAAGTCCAAATCTTCTATTTGTTTCTGAGCTGTCTATTGTAGTCAGTGTTTTCCCTCAGGTTATGTAACATTATATAGGATATATTTCATAATCTTCAAGAATGCATTATTTTAGGTTCCAAGTGGTACTTTCTTATCTTTACATGTCAATGTTATGATGTCACATGATTCTATAATAATAATAATAATAATAATAATTATTATTATTATTATTATTGTAACTAGTATTACTATTTTGAGGTGGTAGAGATATGTAGCTCAAGTGGATGATTTAGGTGAAGTTTTGCAATCTGAGTTAGATGGTTTACTCGTGGAGCTTTCATTGTTTTTCTGAATAACATTATCAGCAAAAACTTCAGGTATAAGTGGAATGTTTGAGTTTCTCCACATATAACTTAGAGCCTATCTTATACACATCGATCTTGATTGATTATTGCTGACCTTTAACCTGTCATTGTCTACTTTATTTTGATTGCATCTCTCATTGATTTGATTCTTGGTTTCATACTTGTCCATGATTTTCCTTTTTGATAGTTGAATTAATGAGTCGATCAAGGCTAAAAAACCATGGAAAACCTGGAAGCATTGGACTGTCGTTTCGTCTTAGTAAACGTCTCCTCAGTAGTGTGCATGCACGATCATTCATGTGCTATTCGAACCTAGGATATTCAGTCTCACGCGCAAACGCTCAACCTCTAGATCACTGAGTTGGTGTCCAACGGTGTAAATGTCTAATTTCAATTGATCCATGTTCTTGTTCAACTACAATAATTCGTATAATACCAGTGTGATAGAATACAGAGTTTCCAAGTGTAGTCTGAAATAATCTTTCTCTATCTATAAATTTCTATAAATGTGTGATATGAAGTGTAGTCATTTCAATAAGTCTTTATTTTATTTACTAGGAATTCTGTTTTTTTGCTAAAAAAATGAAATGATCATCCATTCTGTAGATTTACCAATGAATATGAATCGCGTCACTTAGAAATCAATTTAGTGTTATTTCAAGGGATGTTTTCGTCTCAACCAATATGTACCATATATGACTCAAGTGACATGCTTATTAGTTTATTGAAGAACCCCAGGAAATTCATTTTGAAGTCAGTCATTAGCAAGCATATGATGATTAAGATCAGAATGGTGTTTTTTAGAGATTGTTGTGATATTAATAATTGAATTCCTGAGTCGATATACACTAGACCACCACTGAAAAATTGAAGAGTCCCATAGGAGGACGAAACGGTTATCCAATGTTTTCAGGTTTTCAATGGTGGTTTAGCTTAAATCGACTAAACTATTAAAAAGAAAAATCATGGACAAATATAAAACCAAAAATCAAACCAATGAGAGATATCATCAAAACAAAATAGATAATCACTGGTTAATTTATACGAATATTCGTCAAGATTAGAACGAATAGTTCGACAGAAATTGGGCGCCGAGTATAGACAAGTCATTATATGTGCAAAATTATATTTGAAATAATCTCAGCGATTGGAACTTAAATAATTCCAACGTTTATTCCAGCTAACTTGTCTGGACTTTTTCAGGGTAATACACATATACACACGCATACAATTTGTTTCTTTCAGTTAATTACTTCCATGTAGCCGAATTTTTCCACATGATTTGTAGTTAACTGACTCATTTTACCTTATTTTACAAAAATCAACATCCAAATTTGATTGGTTTAACACAGTATAGTAATGATTGGTAAAAAGCTATATATTTCTTTAATGATTTTGATTTTGAATATTACCCTGAAGAAGTCCAGACAAGTTAGTTGGACGAAACGTTGAAATTATTTAAATTTCAGTCGCTGAGATTATTTCACATATAATTTTGCACATATAATCACAGGTTAAATATGAAATGTGGCAGATTTTTCAACATACAAAAAAAAATATGAAAGGAAAACATTCATAGAAATGATAATAAATGGTTACTAACGTTGATAAGTAATATTTACATTCAAATTTGCTTCAAAATTTTCTAGATTTCTATTCAGTTTAATCTACAATGAATATGATATTTAGATTAACCAAATCATTTTTTTCTCTGTTACCATTTAAGATAAATGGATAGAACTAACATAAAATGGAGCCTTGAAATCATTTAAACCATTCTAATTTTTAAAGAAAAAAGAAAAAAAAAGAAAACGATATAAAGATCAACTTTATTAGGTCGTTTTGATGATGTAGGTAAATGATGGGTAGTTGGGAATAGTCTTTACATTCAATAGTATACTATGCTTTAAACTATAGAAAAACTATAATTAACCTTTCTAAACATAAGTTTAGCCTAATGTGATTCTTATGTTTTTTGTGTGTGTGTGGAGAATCGTAAAATGCTCAGAAATATCACACTAGTATGCGTGTATACGTATTTGTGAAATAATGTCGTAAATTGTATTTTCAGTAGAAGTAAAATGAAAGTATAGATACGGTAACATCTATGGTAACTTCCATCACAAAAATTTCGAAATGCTCTGAAGACGATCTATATATATATATATATATATATATATATATATATATACTACAAACTAATATTCATGTTTATATAATAAATTTAATGTAAATGACCCTGGTACGGCTGAGGTTGGGGATAGTCAGTTTTCCATCCGGCTCATCAACCGGGTTGGTGAACACGGAGAGTGCACCAAGGGAAGTTGGAAAACCCTGATTCCATATCAAGGGTGCACATGGGCTCCAGTATCCTGAAGGCACAAACGGTGTATGAACCAATCATTTGTCACCGGCTACGATGAGACTACATGTGCTTATGTTGCTCCACTGAATTGCGGATCAAATCTTTATATATATATATATATATATATATATATATATATATATATATATATATATATATATATATATATATATATATATCATGAAATCACGTCGCATTTATACTAGTGCAATTGGATTAGGATATACTGCACAATATAAAACAAATAATCCCATGATAATTATGATTCAAGTATGCGTAAGATCATTCTTAGTAAACTGTTCAACTAGAAAAGTTTACGTTTCTCATATCTCTGTCTGATTCAATTTACCCAACTATAAATACTAATGAGTTATGAGGTAACTGAATCGAACTTAATATAATAATAGTACAGTGCGCACTGCTGAGGAGTCGCATACTAGGATGAGACGGCCGTTTAGTTCCTTCAGGTTTTTCGTGGTGGTCTAGCTTTAATCGACTCATGAATTTAACTATTTACATGTTTCCGCACGTACATGTAAACTGATAAACACAATCGCTTATGTGTTGTTTGGGTTTAAGGTAAAACATAGACCTTGTCTTTTCAGTAATGACGAGCTGAGCTGTATAAAATGTCTTATTGAGACTATTTGAGTAACCTCCAAATACTGACATAATGTAGACTCGCTTTTCGCGTGCCATGAGCGTCATAGGTTTTATCGTATTGCAACCGTTATTTATTAATGCTTCACTGTAGAGCTTCACGTCTCCTTCAATAGTTTCACTAGTACAAATATGATTGATCGCATTGAATAAGGCTTTTATTAATCCATGTTTGTAATCAATTGGACAGTGACTATGGAAATTAAGATATTGCCATGTTCATGTCGGCTTTCTGTATACAGAACGTTGGATGAAACTATCATCTCTCCTACTAATCAGTATGTCAATAAAAAGGAGATGGTTATTCCTCTCTTCTTTGCATATAAGAGAACTATGCTTTTGTCTGGTGTTGAGTTCTTTTAACAAGCGGTTCACATTTTCACAGTTATGATGTCATCCACGCTTATACAGATATATCTTTCGAATCGAGTCTTCAGCTAGAGTACATTTGCTCAAAAGAATCGTTGAAGCAGTGGGCTTGCGTTTGTACGATAATCATTATTAAGTTCAGATATTTTATGTACAGTAAGTTGCTTATTCCGCATCCTGTCCCATAGTTTGACTAATCATCTAGATCTGAGGATTATAAAGTAATTAATACACTTTCATTATCGTTATGGAAAACATTATTACTACCTAATTCATGTAGACTCTTCCTTATCATTTAAAGTTTCTGATTAGCTTGTACAAACTTTATTTACTGAAAAGTTTGATTTTGAACATAAAGTAGCATGATATGTCATGTATATGAAAGTTCGGGTAAAAATATCGGCAGGTTACATTTGTTCAACGACCCTGTCATTTATTTCAGAAATTGATAAGATTCATATGTTTTAGGATTAGTTATTCATAATTATATGTTCTCCAAGTGTGGGTAATTTGATACTGGTTTTTGTTGGAACAGCTTCATGATGAACCTTCCAGATGCCTTAAAGGAGCTGAAGAAATTTCATCTAATTAATATCCAATAGAACCTTCTAGGATATCAACATGGCATGTTATGTTTGGATAGTTGTATAACTTCCTACTTGCGTATTGGTCCGATAATAATGATGTTATAGTCTATACTAAAACCTATAAATACTCCTATTGTTCCGCACATTTTCGACTCTTGCCTAACATTCAATTCCTCTGCTTCTTTCGTCTTCTAATTTACATCTGTGGAGTTCTACTCGTTTGAGTGTTTGTTGTATTTGTTGTAATCAAGTCAAGAACTTAACAGTTTTCATTAGAGCAAGCTTTTGTAACTGAAACTATCACATCTTTATCTTTTCACTCAGCCAAACAAGTATCAAGAACCTTGATGGACCAAATATAAAGAGATTTAAAGTTGTGTTTGAATATAATGCTGACAATTAAATCAGCGTCAAAGAGAAAATAAATTCCTGAACATTACTGTTTCAACAATCGGCTATTAATTGTTCATCCGATCTATTTTAACACTGTTTCATTTATTATGTTGTTCTTACAGATGACTTTATTCCACACTTATTAAGCAATAATGTATACGATAAACCTTCTTAAACGCAACTAGTGAAATTTAAGCCGTTCCAAATACTTTTCGATACACTCAATATTGATTTGTGCCATCTCCGCTTCGTTGAGCGTTAATGATGATAAAGTGATATATTTCATTCTTTTGATATTAGATATTAAACTGTATTCTATGGTGTGTTCTATTGAATGATTCTAACAGATATATTGAAAGTTGCTTACAAATATCGTTACATCATAAAATAGTACTCAACTCTTTCTTTGCATTGATTATATCGTTATGTATTTTTTAGACCTTCATCTAGACTGGTAACTGTATTTTACTTAACTGAACTGTGCTCATTTTATTCTTACTTATTAGTAACGTTTAAAAATTATGAAACTACTTGTTTCTAGCTGTTTGTTCTCTTGTTAGTTAATAGTGAATACTACTCACTGGATTGCTTGTAAGTAGTATGTAGCAGAATGCGAAATCAAAGTTGCAACAGTGTTCAAACGGAGAGAAGATCAGTACAACTAAATCACGGGATAGAAATAAACAGTTAAAGACTAGACGAGAAAGCAATTCAGACTGTAGAACACGTCGAAATTGTAAATAAGTGATTGAAGGCCATGTACATATATTATGCAAATACTCTGTAATGACTCAATTAGTAAGTTCCTTCTGCCCATTACCTTCTTTCACACCATCAACATTGTAGAATATTCTTCATTATGAGATTTACACATGCATTATTTATTTATATCCTTGTTATATTATAAAATAAATTCAAGATACTTTGCTTACATTTTAGTGTATGCTGCTGATATAAGTAGTATGTATCATCAATCGAAAGTGAAATGTCTGTCAGTAAAAGGTTAAGAAGATCGAAAAGAACGAGAACGACAACAGAGAGTGATTAGTGTAGAAAAGAAGAATCAGTCAAATCTGAGATAGTTGATTGACATTTTGAAAAAGAAGTATTTACTGTAATGTTTCACTGAGATATTCTGTAATTTTGTGCTGAAATATTTTCGATTGTCCCCATTTATGTTCTCGTTCACTACAAACACTTTAGAATTATAAATGGAACCATGTGTAGAAAAACTTATAAATGTTTCTTTTCAATTTGGATGTAATTGATGTTGTCCTGGCGTTTATACATTCAAAACAACTTATAGACAATAGACAATAACAAGAAGAATGAATGTTTTAACATGTTATCTATGATAAACACTCAGAGTTTAAAATGTATAATCAACATGAATCTATTACCTAATTAACTGTGATTACATCATGATTGTTAACGTGTTCAAAATGAAAACATTTTTCTACATAATCGAATAGGTTAGGCTGTATATTAAATAACTTCATAACATTGTAGCACTGGATAATTGTTTATTATTTAGCTAAAACGATGTGTATCATAGTGAATCTTTCTATTCTCTTAGTAGGAGAGATGATGGTTCCTTTCAACGTTCTATATTCAGAAAGCCAACATGGACAGGGCAATATCTTAATTTCCATAGTCACTGCCTAGTTCATTAGAAACGTAAATTAATAAAGTGATTATTCAATTGAATAAGTCGTATTTGTACCAGCTATACTATTGAAGGAGACATGAAGCTCTTGACTGATACGTTAATGAGAAATGGTTATTCATTGAAGTTCATAAATTACTGCAAGGGTTGCAACACGATCAAATCTATAATGCTTCTGGTACCAAAAAAGCGACTTCGTATTATGTTACCATCTAGAAGAGACACAAATAGTCTCATGTTGAAACGGAGAGTTAAATTAGCCATCAACCGGACATTTTATGCAGCTCAACTTGTCATTGTTGATAAGATAAGGTCTATGTTTCACCGAGAGCGCAAATAGCAGGTAAGCGATCGCGTCACATCTCATTGCGTCTATCAATTTACATGTATGTGCGGACACACGTATATAAGAAAGAACAATCTTTATTTGCAATTAAGGGTGGGTGAACACATACCAAAATGGCTGCACAAACAAATGAATTCTAATCGTCAAATAAGACCACAGGATAGTTAAAATAAACATGTTTTAATCATAATCTTATTATATTCTAAAAAGAAACTGCCTTATTCCTGAGGTTAATCTTTAAATGATATAAATAATCATTTTTGTTGATTCTAAGATTTCTTTATTGGATAGATGATTGGTTCTTGTGAATATTTTGGCGCAATTGATCAGTCTCTTGTTGGTATATGTGCATCCTGTGCGGATTAACTCAATATTGTCTTAATTCACAAGCATTCTAAGCAAAGATGGATAGTGGCTAGCAGTGTCTATTAGAGATTGTAATAGAACAAATAGAGAGTATGAATGATTTACACTACTTTATATTATTCTGATAACAACTGACTTTATTGAGAGAGTCTATATATATAAAATTTATTTATGAATTCTAATTTCACAGCTTGGATATTCTATTATATGCTTGGGGAAATGGAAATAGTGAAGTTCAGTTTATTACTTATTTCACGTTTATTTCATAACATAGGTACTGAATTGAATTGGTTATTTATATTTACTCGTGTTTACCTTGGTCATTCATACAAGACATAAATTGAATTTTTTAATCATTTGAATTGTTAAATTTCATCATCTGTTAAATTACTAGACAGTTTATGGTACAATATAAAAGTCAGAATGTTTAATACGAACATCAATACAGTTCTAATATACGGAGCAGAAACTTCAAGAATTATCACAACCATCATCAAAAAGGTACAAGTATTTATTTACGCATGATACTCAATGTCCGTTGAACGGATATTATGAGCAATAGCCTACTGTAAGAGAGAACAAACCAAATTCCAGATGAAGAGGAAATTAAGAGAAGACGTTGGAATTAGATAGTACATATATTTCCGACACCATAAAACTGCATCACGAGGTGAAAGCTAACTTGGAATTCTGAACGGAAACTAAATATAGGATTATCAAAGAACATACTGGATTGGGAATTTGACGCAGAGATGAAGAGGATGAATAACAGCTTGAATGGACTGGGAAGGACTGACCAGGACACAGTTTGATGGAGAATGCTGATGAGCGACATATCCTCTTCCACAAAGGGTAACTGGCCGTAAGTAAGTAAACAAGATAGATTTTATTTAGTTTTCTGAACAATCTTCACCATCACTTGTATAAAAAATCCTTCAGATTATTGGTATAAAGAATAGCATGACCTAACAAACACACAGACGTGAAAGTCCCAACATGACGACAATTAACAGATGAATATTTTTTTTGAATGTTACGCATTAAACATACTGACATTTAGTTATCTATAAATCATATGCATTAAATATACAAAAAAGGTATGATTGTACACACCTACCAAGAACTATCCTATTCCTTACTTCATTTTATCAACAAAAACAAAAATATTTACTCAGAAAATCCAATAAGTTTTTTATATTGTTTCATCCAGGATACCGTTTTACTGTTGAATGGTTTGGTGAGTTTGACATATCCAGAATTGGGCGTAAAGGAACCTCAGGTTTATGAATCTTAGGTAGGCTATATAGCCGGGTGGTATGTGTTCCAGAAGGCTTGAGCCCATTATGGGTATGCTCAAAGATGTACTGATGTTGTTCTAAAAAATTTAATGCTCCAGTTAGTTGACGTTCGGTCTTTTCATAGAGGTATTTACATGATCCAAGCTTTTGGAATTTAGTTTGATCACTCAGTAGGGAATTCATCTTATCTATGTAATCTGTCTTGTTTAGAATTACGGTGCCTGGTGCATTATCAAGTTTAGTGATAAGAATGTGTTCATTCAATTTTAGTTTCCGAATAGCCTCACGATGTTTTTCAGTCAATATACTATTTGTGTAATGCTTGTTGCTTTTAAATTGGTTACAGCAATCAACCGGAGTAGTTTAGATTATTTCTATATGGATACACTTTAATAAAATTATAGATTTAGTCAATGGTACATGATGAAAAAACAGAGAACTATTTCATTCATCATATTAAATGGTTACCAACAAAACATCTTTTTCTTCGCCTGAACAACACTGATTCATTTTACAAAAGTTCAGTTTATCAAATCATGTTTAGACTAATAAATATGTATTGGCTTTGATTTGTTAATCAATCACCTTGATAACCGTTAGGATAGTTACTATAAATAAACTGTTATAATATTCTCCGTATTATTTGTCCTAAACTTAAATGTCAAATATAAATAGTTATGTAACATATCAACATGAACAATTTTTTGTTTCACTATATTATAAAACAAATTGAATAAACTCTATTCTATAAACATAGAACTGATTATTATGTAACACCTCATATTACATCATGATATGTCTAATTGTCAGTATACATCAAAATGTCAAAGATGGATAGTGGCTAGAAGTAGAATCCAGAACACATGTTTCGTTCTGTTCGTGACTCGTCAGCTAGATATACGTTTATCTCACAGTTGATATTCACTCTGTGACTCGAACGCCATCGCTTTATCCACTTAGCTACTGAGTCCTGATAGCTACTATACTCCGAGACTTTGAATATATACCATAGTTGTCAATAGTGACATTCTGTCTATTCTTCTAAAAAACGGTTATTTTCATTTCTTCATTATTGTTCAAAATAGAGGTATATGGTTACAAATTTCAGGTGTTTAAGTGACTTGAATTTGAAATTTCTTATAACGATGTGTTACACAGGTTTCTGTTCACCATCAATATATAATGTTGGCAGTCTTTGTGAAATTTGGTTTTATGTTCACACTTCACAATTTTTGTTTAAACCCCCGATCTGTAAATATCCGATGAGATTATCGTGAGTTTTTCTAAAATTTCACCAAACACCTTTGTAACTAAACTTACTTACTTACTCCTGTTACCCTCCTTGGAGGAGCATAGGCCGATCACTAGCATTCTCCATCCAACTCTTTCCAGAGTTAAATGTTTTCAGTTTTGTTCGGCCTATGATTTAAGTTTCATGTTAAATGGAGCTTCTAAAAGGAGCGTATCTGTTATCTTGAGGGTGCTGATGCACCAATTGTCAAGGAAATCATTGAAACCAAAACAATTTCATTGAGGTAGTAGAAAATTTGCTGTCAATCTTGTTAATGAGTGTCAATTAGCTAGAATTCTAAGTCCTCTTAATTTCCTGAAACCATGTTAAAAATTGTACTCAACCGAATCCCTTTACTGACATCGGCGGCCTGCTTGAATATCTGGGCCACCTGTTCCTGCCATCTGAATATTTCAACTACTTATCTGTTTTCTTGTTTGTTTTAACGCATCATTATGCCTATTAGTCTCATAACCTATTCAGGTGCGTTTGTGAAAAGTTTACGATATTTCGCTGTACATGTTACAAAAGAGCTCAATCAGAGACATCATGGTTACTGGCAATATGCATCGAAAAGGATATACATTTATCAGATGTCGATTCTTGAAACCACTAACATCTAACTGGCGACCACTCAATATTTATCGCAAGGAACTGATCAAGAAATAAGAAAGGGAAACTTGTTGAAATGCTTTGTGCTGAGAATTCTATATTGTACCAAAAATATAACAATGAATAAAGCCACTAATAATAATAGTGTTAATCATAATAATAATAATAATCAATCAATCAATCAAGAATAGTAATAGTTTATGACCGTAAATATTTGTTCAGTTATGTCTCAAGATCCAGTCTTTTCTTCATTCATCTCCAAACTGTCCCAAAAGGTTGATTACTATATTATACAAGTAACATTTGTTTCTATAGAACTATTCACATTTAAGCAACGGTACTGGTGAGGATTTCTATCATAGCAACTATGATACAATCCTGACAAACACAAATTTTCATTGGATATTCTTAAACAATCTGAATAATAAATCAGACTTTATTATATTAATAAATAGTTCCTCCGACTGACCATGTTCGTAGCAAATGTTTGGCATCATTAGTAAATAACGATACAAAGTAATTAGCCGAATTACCTAAGTAGGTTGATAATTGAAAGTTGTCAAATACTAACTCAACTGCCTTGAGGAAATGTGCTCATGTAAGCTTCTGAATATTCTGCATAAGATTCCTAATCTGTTTGTTGGCTCTGACTACCGAAATTTCATTTACTAGTATACAGGATCTGTTTAGTATTCTTCGAATGTCAATGATTTCATGGTTGAATTCAAATAGTGATGATAAATAACTTTCAATGCCTAAAAAGCGTGTTAGAAGAACTTTAGAAAGGTAATTAGTTTGATAGACATTGTAGTGGTATGATAAAATAACAAAATCTTGAGAAAAATAATTAATGAGCATTTTGTGTGGGAGGAAGGTAAATCTTGTTAATTATACATTATTATTGTCTAGACAAGTTTATGATAATTATAACAAGTTCTACAAAATGAAATCAAACACATTCTAATTATTTTCGGAATCGTTAAATTCATGAGTCGATTAAGGCTAGACCACCATGGAAAACCTGAAAACTCTGGATAGTCTTTTCATCCTAGTATGCGACTCCTCAGCAGTGAGCAACCACGATTCCACACATGGAACTCAAACCCAGGACCTTCACTTTCACTCGTGAACTCTTAACCTGCATACACTGAGCTGGTATCCAACGGTGTTATCATGTGCTCATTAGTGACTGCCATCAGAATGAATTTCCTCGAGTTCTAGTCAGAAGCCGTAGTCAGTGGAGTTCAACCGTGTCTCTTGTAGAGTAAATTACTCACTGAAGACAATGGTGGATGGTCGCGCAATAGGATAAAGTTAGACAATAACATCGTTGGATGTTGGCTCAGTGTTTCGGAAGTTAAGCATTCATGCGTCAAATTCAAGCTCCTGGGTTTGGTTTTTTTGTACGGGATCGTGGATGCGCACTACTGAGGAGTCACATACTACGACGAGACGGTCGTCCAGTGCTTCCAGATTTGCCAAGATCATCTAGCTTTAATCGACTCATGAATCCAACCGTTAAAACATACTAATTAGTTTGATCTTCAAATGATTACTCATTTCAAATTGACTGGTGAGATAACATATGCCGTCACCTTAATCAATCCAGTTTTGTATCTACTCAGTCGTTTTGTTTTAAATGTTACAATACTTTATAATTAAACAATATGATAGACAAAATATTAGTCTTTTTATTACCAAAGTTAAGAGATGTCTGTTTAGAAAATACACAATGTTTAATGAGTTCAAGGTTACGAGAAAAGTTTATTTGGAATTTGTCCAGGGTTTTCTGTTGACTACCTCCGGCCTCCATCTTATTTAGATACCGTTTGACCTAAATGTATTACTTTCAACCCCTTACGAGATCTTGGATTAGCACGGGCTGAGTTTCATGTCAGAACAAATCAATTCCTTAATATTTCATTCACTATATGAATCGGGTCAATCGGTGATGCTAAATACAACGTTTACTCGTGAAGTAAACGGTAGAGTCATTACGTAATGTGCGCAATCAATCCAGGGCAAAGAAGACAGAATTGATAGTTTTTCAAAAATAAAATCAATATTTCCTTTGTGTTAATTTGTTTTTCATATTAAGATGTTTGGTGCATTAATTTTACAGAAACAGATTTTAGTTAATCTATGAATTACTGTAATGGTTTAGTGACACTCAATCAGCTTAATTACAAACAAAAAAGCATCATGTAATCAATTATTCGTCATTATTAATAGATTTACGGATGTACATTTTTTTACATAAGAGGAACTCATGAAAACGGTTTTTTTGTTAGGGAAGAATACTTTTGTTTTAGGTACACCATTTTCAAACTTTCATCATATGTGATCAAACGATCAAAACATTGCTAATAAATAGTTATCTTATCCCAGTTTTTAACTGAAATCAGACACGAACACAGTTATTTAAGGATAAGAAAATCAATATCAGAAGGGTTTTGTGGATATTATAGTAATTTTAATGGCTAAGATCATGAGTCAGTTGAAGTTAGACCACCATGGAAAACCTGGAAGCATTAGACGGCCATTTCGTCCTAGTATGATGGGACTCCTCAGAAGTGCGCATCCACAATCAATTCATTAAAGTTGAAAAAAAACATTTTCTGATCTAATTAGATTTATTTTTGCCTGTTTAATTATATAGTATACAATAAAATGCTTCAAGATAGATCTATTTATTCATTTCATATTCTTCATTTTTTCTATGGTCGAATTGAATAAATGCTGAATAGAGTGAAACCTATTTTAAGCATAGTTTCCTATTGACCACCAAGTATTGATGTAATATTTTAACATAATGAACAGGACGTTGCTTAAACTGGTGAACATAATTCAAATTGAAAGACATAATTCGATCAGAATTTAAAGGTATTATACAGTTATAACATTCATCACTACTCAGTGACTTATCGATGGTATACATATAACAAGTTAGTCGCTACCTTAAATCGTTTTGTATTGACAACTTACCCACAATTTAACCATAAGCTGAATAAATAAAAGAAAATTTTAAAAGAATTTTTAAGTTTTTTTTTCATGCTATTACATTCTATGACGTAAAAGGGTTACAAAAAAGGAAAGAAAAACTGTTCAAGTAATATGTAAGATAAAGTGATTTTATTCAAATATATGTAAGGGATGCCTTATTTTCAGCCAAGCTGATGGATTTTAATTTTGAAACAATCAGACAAATGATACCTAGTATTGTTGGGAAATATATATATATATATATATATATATATATATATATATAGCAGAAAGGGGATTTGATAGATGGAGTCTCATTGATATTTAGGACAATAAATGATCAGTCTCTGATTGGCATATGATTATCCTATGCGGATCGCCTAGGTATTATCTTAAGTCACAAGCATTGTTAGCTAAGACCAATTCCATTGATAGCCACTAACCATCTTTACTTACAACTGGGTTAATAGATTTATAGGTGTACCTTTTATAGTAAGTCTTTTATCCCACTTAATATTGGATGTTTATGTTTTCTCACTTTATCCCATCAAAATTTTATGTACAGTGTATTGCTGCCGGAATAATGTTATCAATCCGTAAATTTAATAATGTTATTATCATCATTTATGCGTTTTTGTCAGATTGGTACTTATAGAAGTGAAAGCTGGTTTAACTTTCAAACATCAGTCATAATTGACATTATATCATTGCAGTGAATGAAAATAGTCAATTGACAATATAATGAACAAAACCTCTAATCACTGACTATTAACTAGTTTCATACTTGTCTAACCTTAATCACTGATTGAATTCCACTAGTCACTCTATAATTGATACAACATCTAATGTAGCATCTATAGATATTACGTTGTTAGACGTAATTAGCAAGATGTCATAGTAACTACACATTAGGAAACACCATGTTCTTAAGAATAAATTACGGTTGTATCTTTGTACTGATTATCTTTTCCAATTTAAAATTTTATGTAAACCGTCGTTTTCATTTCCTGACAGAAACATTAACACATTTTTTAATATTCTGATTAATATATATATATATATATATATATATATATATATATATATATATATATATATATATATATATATATATATATATATAAGATTCTATATCATCGAGGAAACACCGAAGCCGGTTATATAGCATACTTATGAAAAGGTATAGAGTTGTATTAAGTCACTATTATCACACAATTACATTTAAATTTTGAACAGAAAAATTATTCTAATCTTTCTATTTGTCTTATTCATATGCTTGGTCTTGTCAACTATTGAAACATGTAAGTAATTGATAAAGTTTAAATTGAGATCATGAATCAATTAATTTTAAACCACCACTGAAAACATAAAAGCACTAGACGGCCATTTCTTCTTAGTATGGTACTGCTCAGTAGTGTTCATCTACGATCCTTCGTTGGGGATTCGAACCCAGGATATTTGGTCTCACATACAAACGCTCAACTTCTAAACCACTGGACCGTCATCCAAAGGTGTTAATATTTAACTTCAACCAATCTACGGAATAGCAACACCATTTATCATTGTCTTCAGTCAGTAACAGTCTCACAGTCAACTCGGATTAGCTCCATCGATCACGCCTTCTCAATAGAATTTCAAGAAATATCTCTTGAAGTTAATCACTAATGAGCACATGGAAGTGATCAGTATAGAGTAGTGTGACGATTGTTTAACTTTTAATTGAAGTACAATGCAAAATACTAATAATAATGAAAAATATCGAATAGGTGTATGTAATTAACATGTGAAAGACAATGTACATTTGTTCTATTATAATGACCAATAAATTTGTAACATGAAATGAATTGTTTGTGAATTTTTAACCAGATGTTTAACAGATTTTTCAATGATCATACATTATTACTAAAACAGCTGTTTAGTATTCTGTTTTCTCATGTTCTCCTTCTTATGAATTCCTTTCATTGTATTAATGAAAGGAATAATGCATAAAGATGTTTGTTCATTCATAATTTATGATAGTGTGGTGTGGGTTACTTATATCTATATAAGTAGTATATAATGGTGGTCAGGCATAGAATGTATTTCAGCAGAAGATCGATAAGGAAAGAACAGAAACGGAACGCAATTGGTATGAAAATGCATGAACAATGAATGCATGAGAGAATGGACTGATATTTGCAAAAGAACCACTGAAGTTTGAGACGATGGATTGATATTTTGCATATTAACTATTTACTATGTAGTTCTCAGATATTACTGAATTTCATGCCAAATATATTCGATTGTCCCGACTCGTATTATTTTTCATTACAATAGTACTGAGCATTCTATGTTTAGACGACTGAATAAAGATTTAATTCTCAATGTTACGTAATTGTTTATGAATTGATTTTTATTTGTAAAGTTTTGTTACGGTGGACTTTTATTAAAGTAGCATTCCATCAGATTTTAGGTAGAACGACCCAGTAATCTCACCTTTACATTCTCACGCTATAATTTCGATGCTGATTTGATGTTTACTGGAGTTCTAGTGAGAAGCAGTGACCAGTGGAGTTTAACCAGATCTCTGGTGAAATATCAGCTTACTGAAGGCAATGGAGAACGGTGGCGCAATTTCGTGGATTGGTTGATGTTAGACATTAACACCGTTGTATGCCGACCGGCTCGGTGGCTTAGTGGTTAAGCGCTCGCACGTGAGACTGATAGATTTTGGGTTCAAATCCCACAAGGCGGAATCGTGGATGCGCACTACTGAGGAATCCCACAATAGGACGAAACGGTCGTCCAGTGCTTCTAGGTATTCCATGGTGGTCTACCTCCAATCCACTCATGATTTTAACTATTGAAATTTCTAAAATCTTCAAAATAACCCTTTTGATAATGGATATAAGGCAGAAAGTCAAGAGGAGATCAGAATTCATCATTATATTCAATGTCAATGATGCTGTTAATGTTCGTAGCATTTCATTTACATTAAGCATAGGAAAAGTAATAACCGTTCGAATTTTCCGACTAACTTGGTGCATAAAAAATTATTCGGTTCGATTCTATCAACTGTTGTCGTCATGACAAAAATCTTTTATTTTTTCATCTTCTCATTATATAGTTGTACAAATTATCTTCATTTGTAAGCTTGTTATTTTTATGTTTTATTCTTAATTTACACAACATTCATATAACTTATTTACTTATCCTTCTATTCAATAGACTTTTACAAATCTCTTATAAATCGTATACGATTCATATTGTCAGTGTAAAGTCTTGCAAGAAATTACCTACACATTTGTGTTTATTTAGATTGCTTACTGAAAATGTAAATAAAAGTAAAAGCAAAGATGTATGGTGGCTATCAGTGGAATGTAGGACGCACATTTCGTTCTATTTGGGGACTCAAGGCAGTCCGCACAGAATGCACATATGCCAACAAGTGATTGATCAATTACAGTTCTAAACAACAATTGGAAGATACAAGCAAATAATACCAAGTGAATTTACACTTTACTCCACTGCTCAAGTGGGTGGTTATCAGGACTCAGTGGCTAAGTGAATAAGGCGATGATGTTTGAAGCGAGTTCGAGTACCGGAGTGAACATCAACTCAGATGCAGGTACATCTGGCTGACGAGTGCCGAATAGGATGAAACGCGCATCCTGGATTCTACTGCTAGCCACTAACCATCTTTGCTTATAAAGCTGATGACTCAAGGCAATATCGAATCAGTCCGCACTGGATGCATATGTGCTAATAAGAGACTGATCAATTATAGTCTTAAACAACAGTGGAAAGATAAAAGCAAACAACCCTAAATGAAATATATATGTAATCTGTAATTACTTCAAGTTTGATTATAGACGTAAGTACTTGTTTAATGTTAAAAAACTACTTATCTCCGAATGAGACTATGTCCCGAAATTATCGGTAAATGTTTGCATATCCTGCTATAAAATACTACAGTATGTATCATCACTTAATCAGTTGTCGGTTAAGCAGCATTAGTAAAAAAAAAAGTTATTTTTAGAATCTATTCTCAAGTTTGTCCCATGACAAGAAATTGATCTAGGATCATGGATTAACTTTAGTGATGAATGATAAGGACGATAGAAAATTGAATGAAACCAGGCAATTACATTTCTTATAAGTTATTCGTGAACAATTATTACGATTATGAAGTTGTTATGCACCTATAAATGAATTAGAAAATAGAGTTTATTATAGTAATACATATTCAAAGAGGAAATATTGCCACGTGGATCATAATTTACTGAAAAAACTGCTTTTATTCAAAACAAGTTTAAACGGAATACACTCATTAAGACATTAGATAAAAAAGATTGATTCAGCGATGGGTTCTCTTTTCGAGGAATTCATTTTCAAAGCTGTACAATGACAAATATACATATACTTATGTTTTCAGAATGATAATTATCATAATAATTCTGATAACAAACTTCTGTTAGACATGGTGTTAGGGAGATAAAATTAATAAAGGTAGTAAAGAAAAATGTTTAAACAAGGAAACTAATAATCGTTTGATTGTTAACGGCTTAAATATTCATCAACCAAACATTGGTTCAACTCAAGGCTAGAAACAATTGAACATCATTTTGAAACCTTTTATATTCTACTTACTTACTTACTTACGCCTGTTACTACTCGTGAACGAGCATAGGCCGCTCACCAGCATTCTCCATCCAACCCTGTCCTGGGCAATCCTTTCCAGCTCTTTTCAGTTCTTATTCATCCTTTTCGTATCTGCTTCTATTTCCCGACATAATGGGCTCTTTGGCCTTCCTCTTTTCCTCTTCCCTTTAGGATTCCAAGTTAGCGCTTGTCTCGTAATGCAGTTTGATTTCCTCAATGTATGTCCTATCCATTTCCATCGTCTTTTCCTAATTTACTCTTCAGCTGGAAGCTGTTTGGTTCTCTCCCACAAAAGGCTGTTGCTGATGGTATCCGGCCAATGGATGTTGAGTATCTTGCGTAGACAGCTATTGATAAATACTTGTACCTTCTTGATGGTGGTTGTTGTAGTTCTCCAAGTTTCAGCTCCGTACAGTAGAACTGCCTTGACGTTCGTAGTGAAGATTCTGACTTTGATATTGGTTGAAAGTTGTTTTGAGTTCCATATGAAAGAATGCCGCTCTAGCTTTGCCAATCCTCGCCTTGACGTCTGCATCTGAACCTCCTTGTTTATCGACGATGCTTCCCAGATATGTGAAGGATTCCACATCTTCCAGAGTTTCGCCATCAAGAGTGATTGGATTGCTGTTCTCCGTATTGTGTTTGAGGACCTTGATATTGAGGCCTACTGATGCAGAGACTGCTGCTATACTGGCTGTCTTTGTCTGCATTTGTTCGTGTGTATGTGATAGGAGGGCCATGTCATCTGCGAAGTCTAAATCGTCCAGTTGGTTCTGAGCTGTCCATCGTATGTCGTAGTTTCCCTCAGATGTCGAAGTCTTCATAATCCAGTCGACCACCAGAAGAGACAGGAAGGGAGAGAGTAGACAGCATTGTCTCACTCCGGTCCTTACTTGGAATGCATCTGTCAGCTGTCCTCCATGCAATACTTTGCGTTGTAGTCCGTCATATGAGTTCCGCATAATGTTGAGAAACTTCTCATGAACTCCATAGTGTCGAGGAAGTTTCCATAACGTTCTCCTATCTACACTGTCAAATGCCTTCTCATAATCAATGAAGTTGATGTACAATGACGAGTTCCACAAAATTGATTGTTCGACGATGATCCGTAGTGTCGCCATTCGGTCTGTGCACGGCCGGTCCTTACGGAATCCAGCTTGTTGATCTCGAAGTTGAACGTCTACTGCATCTTTCATCCTGTTCAGTAACACTCTGTTAAAGACTTTTCCTGGTATTGACAGTAGTGTAATGCCTCTGTTAAACGCTAACCAGAAAAATATTCTACTTAGTATTGCTTAATTGAAAATTCACATTGATGTTTAGAAGTACAATTGATCGGGCTCTTATAGGCATTTTTTGTGTACTGATTCGATATTGTCTTAAGTCACAAGCATTAAAAACAATGATGGATAGTGTCTAGCAGTAGAATCCAGGACACGCGTTTCGTCCTATATGGGACTCTTCAGCTAAATGTACCTGCATCTTGGAGTTCATGTTCACTCTGGGACTTGAATTCAGTAATATTTACTTCAAACATTTTTGCGTTATCCATTTATCTACTAAATCCTGATAACCACCTATTTATTCAATGAAGTGAAATCTAAATTCATTTAGTAATGTTTACTTGAATCTTCCCATTGATATTTTAGACAGCAATTTAGCAATCTCTTATTAACATATATTCATACTGTATGTATTGCCTCATTATTGCCTTAATTCACAAGCATTAGAAATAAAGATACAGTGAATATCAACTTTACTTTATTGATACATCCAGCTAACGAGTTCCAAATAGGATGAAATACGCATCCACCATTCATCTTTACCATTATATTCCATTTATGAAAAAGGGTAAGTTAGATAAACAACAACAACAACAACAACCATTTGAATAAATCCAATAAAATGTTATTATTCATGTTATACAAAGATAACATAGTATAAAGATGTTTACATGGTATAGTTTGTTAAAACTACATCCCTTATCATAAACATTGATATTTACATTTCATGTTATCTACTAATATCTATTTAAATAATAAAGTTATTTATCTAATAAATAAAACTTATTTAATAATAGACAACAAACATTTAATATTCATAACATAAATGGACCTACATTAAACATTCAATAAAAATCAATAATTACTACGTAACTGTTTTATTCTTGTATGATATTTCACATTATTGTTTACTCATTATACCACCATTTATGTAAAACTTTATAAATCTTTATATTGATAAAACAGGTTCATAATAAACTGTTGAGTTAATTTGCAACAAGCAACAGCAATTAGGAAAACTCTCCTAGTCTCCCACATTGTACGAGCATTCCATGTACCTTAATAAATGGGTACTCTGGTTGTCAGAAGGGGCATTGGCCTCGTGACTTCCGAAGACGTCATAACTGTTCTAAATGAAGACTTTCTGATTCCTAGAGCAGAATTTAAATGGTTTGAATAATTTTTTTGGTTAGCGTTTTTAGCGAGTTAGTTTTCTAAAGGATGGGGTCGCCAACCCAATGCCCAACCCTACTCCTTTATCTGGGTTTGAGACCGGCAGTAGCTCCCGAAGGGACCCCAGGAGAAGTTGAGCTAATTTACATCAACTAAATGATAGATAATACGTATATATTTATTAGCCATTCACATCAATCATTTCTGTTGTCAAATGTGTATTATTGAGACAAGTGTTTCATTTGCTTTACTTGGAGCATGAATCATATGTCGTTTGACTAGGTTCTAGATAAATTTTTATAAATAAATAATTTAGATTGATATAATGAATGGATTAATGTTAGTTCATCATTAAAAATTTAGAAGTAATGAACAAAATTGTTTTGAACTAGGATGGGACTCGTCAGCAGTACTCATTCACAAGTTTCACAAAAAGAATATTAGGTGTGAACTGCTGAGGAGTTTGATACTAGGATGAAACAGCTATTCAGTACTTCCAGGTTTTCAATGGTGATCTAGCATTGATCTATTCATGATATCAGTCTAAACTCAACAATATTCACAATCTCATACTGATAAATAAATAATTGTTCAATGTACAATAAAAATGTCAAGTTAGAAATTCATATTCAACCAAGTAAAATAAATTTATTTCAACGTGTTTTATGGGAATTAGTTCAATTTACACGTTTTATTTGTCACATATTAACTACAATTGAGCTTCTCTTGTAAACCAGAGAGCACTTAACATTTATATCACCCTAGTACGAAACTCCTCAGTAGTTTAAACCTCGATTGTACTTTATTTGAGATCAATCAATAAATGATACAAATAATCAATCAAAACAATTTCTATTAAATGACTTCAAATAAACTATATTAGTTATCTGACTAGTGACTTATTTTGAAATGTTCTTGAAGTTCTAGTGTGAAATAGTGACTAGTGGATCCCGGATATTTCGAGGATGAAACACGTTTCGTTAATGACATTGTATTATTGATATGTTCCGTTGAACAGCAAGTCAGTAATGCTAGCGGATAAACTGTCTTCGTGATCTTTGACGGTCCTAATTTGACCTCAGGATCATGGACGTAAATTAATGACGATTATCACATTACGAAGAAATATTTATATGGAGCTCTCTGGTTCTCAAATGATACCCCTAATTAGGTCAATCTGTGATAAATACATCTTAAAAGTATAGTATATAGTTGTGATTACTTATACCACTTATTTACCTACCATTATATAAGACTAGAACAATTCATTCACTTCAATAGAACAAAACTAAGCCATCAATGGGTTAGTTACGTAAACACTAAATTCCGGTTGATGTAATTCTTATGAAATATATTTTTTGTCAATGATTGTTTCTACTTTCTTCTATGGAAATATAAGTGTTTTACTTTGATTTGGAAGATATCTTAAGTCAGAATAAATTATGTTTGATTTTTTTTTGGTATTTTGAGTTATGATCCTTTAGTTGCTTGGTGATTTAAGGAAGCGAAATGAAGTTTTACAAAAAACACTCGCAGTATCAAATAACTTTTTTTACAAAGAATGTAGCCCCTAATTTGGTGTAAACATAGAATACTAATAAATTTTTAAGTGGTAACATTAATCTGAGTCGTTATTTCGTGTATTTTTTTGTAAAAATGTATTATGCAAGTTTATATGAACATAATGGTCTCTTAGAAATAAAATGTGAATCCGATCTTTCAAATCAAGAAGTTGTTTATATGTTCAATGATTTGCAACATATATACATGGTTTGCTTGTGAAAGTGAAAGTACAATGGATCCATGAAAACCAGGCATGAAAATTTTAATGAAAGCATAAAAATGTAAAGCATAAACCAGATTTACACGGTGGAGAGGTGTCAGTTTCTCTTTGAGTTTTTATTAATATGGTGATAGGATGTTTGTGAAGATTGGAGAATTTCCACAGATCCCGTCACTCATGGATTTTAGATAACCACTGAAATACAGGAACAAATTAATAGCTATTTTATTATGATATGAGACTTCTTAGCACTAAACATAGTCGATTGACTAAATTATCGATTAACTTATCGATCAGATGTTAAATATTTGAATAGCAGTCAATTGACTAACTTATTAATGAATGTTTAAAAATTTAAATGACAACATTGATTATATATAATTTTGTATAAATACGCATGTTTTATTGTATATTTTGATTTTTGTCAATAAGTGCTCACAACCGTCTTTCGTCTTCTTACTTGCGAGCGGTTGGAGGTTATAACGTTCGAGTGTCGTCCGTTATAGAGTCTTTTCGTGCGTATTCGAGTAGAGAACTTAACAGAAACGAACCAAGGGTTTTTGTTTTCTCATCCCGATAGTTATCCTCTAGGCAACTGAGTTAGCAATAAATAGTAAACATATCTCAATACAATCAATTAGTGATATTGTTCGACTATTTCCGATTGCCTTTAATGGACATCTTTCAATTGAACAATTGTTTCGTCCTAGTATGAGACAACGTCAATAAACATAGATAATCCCATCAGTGATCAAGTTCAATATTTCCTAATTCATTCAATTTCAAACGATGAAGCTGTTTCATTCTCCAACGCGATGATTATGTACACTATTGTGAAGTTGTGCACTACGAGTCGTTTAGTAGTTGTGTATTTCATCCTGTTTAGAATTAAATGCTCAGATTTATCTGAAACACAATGGTGATGCGCACGTTGAGACTTGATCTTTGAGACTATTTATAATGTGCACCGTGTTGAACTACTGAGTTCAACTATTTACTAGCATGTATAATGAGGTTAAAACTATTGTTAAGGTTTTGTGGGTAATTTGTTGGAGCTTGAAGTGATAGACACAACATTTTGATGTTATCTGATAACGGAACACTCTTGTTGCTTCACTTAAATGTTAATACAGTTCGTTAGAATATACTAAGCTCAGAAAAAGCCGATCTAGTGTATTTTTTCGATTGACCTCATAAACTAACTGTCATCGCGGGAACAGAATAATGACATAATGCAATCCGAGTCTCATCAACTCTATTACAACATTTCTGTATTAGGTATAACGATAAGTATTTTAATCAAACAGCTCAAATGAGACAAAACAGTTTAAATTTAAAAGAGGTATATGTGAAATTAGTCAACTTATCCACTTTTCAGTGGGCTTAATTGCTATCTTTTATTCCACATTGAGTACAATAGTACAGCATGAGTTCATATTTATTTACTGACTGAATAATTTTTATCGCTATAAGCTTGTGAATATTGTTAAGTCTAAATTAATATCATGAATGGATCAATGTCAGATCACCATTGAAAACCTGGAAGCATTGGACAGCCATTTCATTCTAATATGAAACTCCTTAGTGGTGCGCATCCACGATTCCGCATTCAGGATTAACATTCAAAGATTGACAAGTTTTATTTTAATAATCGTGAAAAAAATTCACGTTCTGACTATTTGATATTTTGAGAACTTTAGCCTGAACGATGAAATATAACTTGAACCATATATGCGTCAGTATATTTTATATTATTACTTAGTCTTAGATATTAACCTATAAGTTGTCAGCACGTTATATCTACCCTTCTGATACTAATCAACATATGCCCAATAGTGACTGGCTTCAAGAAGTATATCCTGTAGTGACCAGTGGAGTTCGACCGGGTCAGTTGTGAGATAGTAACTCTCTGACGATAATGGTGGATGTATCCTACAATTTTGTGGATTGGTTGAAGTTAGACATTAACACTATTGGATACTGGCCGGCTCGATGGTCTAGAGTTTAAGTGTTCATAAGCGAGACTGAAGTCCTAGGTTTGAATTTTCCGAGGCGTGATCTTGGATGCGAACTGCTGAGAAGCCCCACGATGGGACGAAACGGCTGTCCAGTGCTCCCAGGTTTTCATGATGGTCTAGCTTTATTTGATTCATGATATAAATATATGTAATATGGGTATAAACGTTTGAAATTATATCTTAAAAAAAGATGAATAGTAGTTATCAGTGGAATCAAGGTCGCGCGTTTCGTCTCATTTAGGACTCGTCAGCTGGGTGTGCCTGCATCTCAGAGGTGATGTTTACTCCGGGGCTCGAACTCAATACCATTCACTTCAAACGCCGTCACGTTATCCACTTAGCTACTGCTAACCACTATCCATCTTTGCTTAAAAAGCTTGCTACTTAAGGCTACATCGAGGAAATCTGCAAGTATGAACATATGCCAATAAGAGACTGATCAATTTCAGTCCTAAATAACAACGGGAAGGTACAAGTAAAACAACACCAAGTGAATTTATATTTAAAATATTTCTGTTATTTTATCGATTGTTGACAAATAAATTAGCTTATATGGGACAGTTAGTTATATGGATATGAGAATCTATCGTTGACGACGGATGAAACTTCTGTATTCAGATAAATAAATCATAATCAAAGTTACTTAACAGTAGTATACTGTTTTAGTCATTCACTCGAATCAAGTTAATTACTGATCTCTGCTGGTGAAAAAAACGGGAAATGGAAATGTGCAAAATAAGTGTTTTCCCCATTAGTCAACTACTTTATATTTGTCAAAGTAAATATAGTGAAAATTATTTTAATTTTCCAAGTTTACTAGACACTCCTCATAATTTAAAATGATATGAAAGCTTTTAGCAGCATACACGCAAAATGCTGAGAATATTGAAAATGTTTGATACGTATTGTTGAGGGTGTAGGATCAAGAAATTATCAATGGATCCAGGAAATATCTCTCAGTCATGCTAAACGTATTTTAAACTGGTCACTAGGTTTTAGCTTGCTGACCGAATTTCATCAGGGCCTAAAACGGTTAATGCTAATTAACCATTTGACATCATAGGCTCAACGTAGCCTTAAACGTAAATAATTCAATCGGTTCTCCAAGTTTACTTAGGGAGCAGAATTATCTGCCTATCAGATTAGGATGAGTCGTACTTAGGGAGTGATTCGGTAGTTTAGCATTAATGTAAGATTACTTACATTGGTCGATTATATCACTCTGGATAACTTGAAGAAAATTAGTCGAATAGTCCACAATTTACACTGGTAATGATAAGACTTACTTATCACCATATAAGGACATTATTATTATTATTATTATTATTATTACTATTATTATTATTAGATTTACTCAATATTATAATTTTGATACAATATAGAATTTTCAGCGCAAAGTATTTTCAGCGAGTTTCCGTTTCTTATATCTTGACCAATATTGATGATAAATATTGATGTTAGCATTTTAGAAGTCGACATCTGATTAATGTATATTCTTTTTGCTGCATATTGCTTGTCATCTCAATATCTCTGATTGTACCTTTTTGTAACTGGTACAGTGAAATGTCGTAAACTTTTGACAAACGCACCTGATTAGTTTATGGGACTGATAAGCATAATGATGTGTTAAAACAAACAAGAAAACAGATAAGTAGTTGAAATATTCAGATAATAGGAACAGTTAGCCCAAATATTCAATTAGGCCTCCGGAGAAAGCATTGACTTGAAAATAACTTAAAATAAGAATACACATATAATATGATCAGTACTGTAGCATAACTATCGATGTTTTATTACATGTTTAATAATATTACATAACAGATAGAAATGAATTCACAAATATAGTCACTATTGTCTCAAACAAACATTCGTTTTTGTATTAACTTTGATCTTGGTAACAAACATTGTATACCTAAAATATAAGTGGATGTAGAGTGTTTATATGTCCTACAAATGAAGACATTTTCACTAATATTCCCAATGATATGTTATACAATTAACGTATCAATAGAGTTTCATTGTTAACCCCCACAGTTTTCCACCAGTAATAAAATTATAATCATAATCCTTTCGAAAAAAAGAAATTGAATATCTCTTTTAAAGGCTTTTGATAATGTGTATTTAAAATTGAATACATTCATAGGTATAGTGTGAGTACTCAACAGTTTATAGAAAGCTTAAATGTCGGGTGGCCATTGTAAATGTGTTCTCATGGCATATAATTAGGGTACCTTAAAATAGGAACAACTCAAAATTTCGGGAAATTTTATACAGCTGTCATTGTCATGTTCAGGAAAGAAATAGTTACTATATCGTACTACATGTGTACTTGGTTCATGTTTCAAATCAAGCATAAAGTATAACACCAAGCATTTATTGGTTTGATGTTTGTTTTTTTTCTTGGAAATTTGCACTACTTTCTGGACAGTAAAAGTAAGCTTTGTAATAGCCCTCAAAGTGATTTAAAAAATGATACATAACATTATTAATCTGTTATTATAATGGTAGGTGGTCTGATTGAATATTCATGCTACCTGTTCCTGTCATCTGGATATTACAACAAGTTATCTGTTTGTTTTAACACATTATTATGTTTATTTAATGGCATGATCTATTCAGATACGTTTATGAAAAGTTTTCAATCGTTAGTTGTACAAGTTAAAAAAAGAGACCAATCAGAGATATTGTGGTTGCTGGCAATGTGCACCGAAATGAATGTACATTATTTAGATATTGTCTGACTAGACTGCTAACTTTTAACTGGCGAACAATCAATATTTATGGTCATGATCGATCAAGAAATAAGAAACGAAAAGTCGCTGAATTACCTTGTGCCGAAAATTATTCTATATTCTACCAAAAGATATAATATTGAATAAAGTTAATAATAATAATAACCTACATTGTTCATAATGCTGAATGAATAATGAGACATGAAACAAAGAATAATACCTACTTGTGGCTACAATTTGTATACATTTGGTTCACATTATACAATACACTCATGATGAGATAGTAATAGTCAACATTTCATGATCTATATAATGAATCATCTTAACTGTCATTTGGGTCCAACATATGGAAATATTCATTTCATTCATAAAATAATGATGTGGATCATCTGAAAAAATTGTTATCATTTTTTGCTCTAATCAGTAATTAATTTACCTACGTTTAAAGTTGTTAACTTTCTATCACTGTTATTGAAACGCGATTAGATGAGTAGAATTTATAATGTCTAATTGAATTTATCTTATATATATATATATATATATATATATATATATATATATATATATATATATATATATATAATTAGTTGA
The DNA here is from genome assembly GCA_946903255.1 of Schistosoma spindalis. Lineage (NCBI taxonomy): Eukaryota > Metazoa > Platyhelminthes > Trematoda > Strigeidida > Schistosomatidae > Schistosoma > Schistosoma spindalis. The sequence continues at coordinate 8,499,890 of OX336419.1, read as the reverse complement.
ATTCATCAGTCAATTGAAGCTAGACCACTATGGAATACCTGGAAGCACTGGACGGCCGTTTCCTCCTAGGATGGGGATCCTCAGCAGTGCGCATTCACCCATCCGCGAGATTCGAACCCAAGACCCATCAGTCTCTCGCATGAACACATAAACTCTAGACCACTGAGCCAGCCGGCAGCCAACAATGTCAATATCTAACTCCAACCAATTCACAAAATTGAGCGACACATCCACTATTGTCATCACTGAGTTAATATCTCACAACAGACACGGTTGAACTCGTTTTTAGGGGTTTAAAAATTCATTGAAAAGGCATTTTGCTCGATGTTGTCAATTTGATCAACACAAATTCATACAATGCAGATATTTTTATTGATCTTTTTTTTTATTTTCGAATCCAACATATTCATTAAGGATGAATTTATCACTACCTCCGCAACTATTTCACATATGTTTTTAAATTAATGTTTCTTTATCTTACACAATTTTCTTCAGTATTAAACTTGAATCGGGTAGAAATAATACACGTTGTAGATTTGACTTACAAAGTTAAACACATAAACGATTCCCACTAAAACTATAAACTTCAGTTGTTAGTTTAAATTCTTTGTAACTTCAGTTTGAGATTTTCTACGATAACAATAGTTTACATAACCGTATAATTTCAATGAATTGATGTAGATATTAGCAGATGTTTGAATAGATATACATGATTAATCAATTTAATTTGAACTGAAGAAGTACAATATGAATCAATATCAATTCAATTAATACATGATATGATTTGTAATTAATCTGCCAATAATTAAATGTACATACAAATCAATGATATTCTCTCTTAATCATTGGTTACTAAGGCAACAAAACGAATCATATTGTTTGTTCGTTTTTTTTATTACCAAAACAACTGTTATAATTTATTAGGGTTTAATAACTTAGAATGATAATACAAATTTGGTTATGAAAAATGTGACAATTCGGTTATAGATGATACTAATTATAATACTGTCAAATATTATTAGATTCATTTTTTATAGAAGAATTAGTTTCTTACTTAACAACTGTTTACTTTATATTAACTTTGATTCAAATTTATTTATGATCGTAAATAACTGATATTAAAGACAGCGGTTAAATTGTTAAATACAAACAACCGGTCCACCACCAACAAAAAAATTGAAGAAAACTTTGTCGCAAAAAGGGTAATAACTAACATATCACTTTTTAAAAAAAATTAATTTCTATTGATTGCTTGTAACTTTAATGAATGTTTAAAACTGTAATCGATCAGTCTGTTATTGACATATGTACATCCTGTGCGAATTGAATTGATATTACCTTAAACTATAAGCATTATAAACAATGATGGACTGTAGCTAACAATGGAATCCAGGACGCACGTTTCGTCTTATTCGGATGTTTTCAGCTGAATATTCGAATTCCGGAGTGAACATCAACTCTGAGATGTAGATCAATTTAGCTTCTGAGTCCCAAATAAGTCGAAACGTATGCCTTCCATTCCACTGTTAGTCACTATCCATATTTGTTTATAATGCTTGTGAATTAAGGCAATATCAAATCAATTCGCACATATATCAATAAGAGACTGAACAATTGAAATCCTAAACATCAACTTACGATAGAAAATGAATTATTTAGTTTTTCAACGATTTAGTAAGACCATAATATATATAAATGAACCAATCAGATTTAAGATAACAATTCTTGGATTCTGGTGTGAAATCCATGCATCTATACGGTTCAATAGTGATTTGGGATTATAGTTAACCTCAGTTCGTGATGAAATCCTGAACCCTAATTTATAAAACTAAATGGTAATCCTAATTCTTTACACTAATTTCTAACTCTACATTTAACCCATATAAGTAAGTGGATATTGTTAAGGTCACTGAAGTATCAAATAAAGGTCATTCATAAATTATAGTCTCATCAACAATTTTTTATGGTATTAATGTATAACTCAAAAACTTGATATATTGTGTTGATTATCTTATTGCAATGGTTGAGATCATGAGTCAATTGAAGCTAGACCGCCGCGGAAAACCTGGAAACACTGGACAGCCGTTTCGTTTTATTGTGGGGCTACTCAGAAATGCACATCCACGAGATTCGAACCCAAGACCTATCTGTCTCGTGCGCAGACTTTTAATCAATAGACCACTGAGCCGGCATCCAACGGTGTTAATTTTTAACTTCAACCAATCCACAATAATACGCCACCGTCCACCATTGCCTTCAGTGAGTTACCTTCTTACAACAGACCCGATGGAACCCCATTAGTCACATAATTTTTTATACAAATATAAAGTATACATTGTTAGATTTTTAAATAAATGTTTCAAATAACATGATAGTCTACTTCTACTTAACGTTTATACTCAAGCATTTAATGTATACCATAAGAAAGGGAAGAATAAAGAATAAATTAAAAATCATGAAGGATAATGTTGTAGACATCAGTTTTTCAGCTCGTAATAACAGTTGTCCTTGCTATTCTTATCAACTAAACAGCATTCATGGAACAGATCATTAATTAACTTATAGGTTAGTTTTCCCCCTTTAAGTTCAGTTTGTTGTAAATCAAACATACACATCCGCTATCTTAAGGCTATACTGGATTGTCTAGTCCATCGTATTAGTTAACTAGTTTCGGGATAAATCTCCATGAATATCAAAGCACAGAACTAATTAAAAAAACCAAGGTTGTGATAAATTTTGTACTCTATGGTTCTGGAAACAATGTTTATGACAGAAGCCTAATAGCTAATCCTTATACAAATATAATTATATTCCAGTATACACGAAAGCAAAATATGCTACTGCTTCATGTAAAAGGCATTCAGTTGAATAATTTGTACTGACTACATTAAACTTCAAATTAATAGGTTTTAAGTTCAATGTCTAGGTAGATCCCTTTGCCAAACACTATTCACTACATAAGTAATTTTATCTATATTCATTAATAATCCGTCAGCTGAGGTTGAATATACATAACTAAGAAGCGATGACTTATAATCCTGAGTACCAAAACAGGTAGTCACACGTAGGGAGGTCAGAACGTTGTATATATGTACATTGATTTAAGTTTCTACACCACATAAAGAGATGAAATTATGAAGACAGATGTCAGAGTAGTGGGAGTAATGATAGTATCCGATTCGATAAGTTTTTTCAACTTTTATTTTTAAAAGCCCCTAAAAATAATTAGATTTTCTCATTCTTGTTGAACTCATTTATGCTCATCCTTTCTTAGTACTCAACCAGTTAACTCAAAGCGGTTTAAGAAGATGTATACTACTGTGAAGCCGTAATATGAGAATCAGCAATCGCACAACGGTACACACAGTGGAGGAATCTTAAATAGAATAAGTCCTACATCCTGAATTCCTCAAGGTAACGAAAAAATCTGTTGAACAAATTATATATATATATATATATATATATATATATATATATATATATATATATATATATATATATATAAACAATTGATATTTTAATGTACTTGATATTGATAGGCAATCAGAAGTGACCTAATCAGAAGGTCAATCGATGGCCATCAAAAGCGACCTAAAGGACAAGTGTATTTCATTGGCTAAGAAATGGATCAATTTCCTAAGGGTTAGAGCGATAAATATATATAAGTATTTGTGTATATTATTTGGTAGCCTAATACATTTTCTTATTCAATCTTGTGTTCTCGCCCAAGTAGTCAGTTGAGGATGGCGGAGGTTAGTGCATAACACAATATGTACCAATATCAGATTTTGGACACCGCCCGTCATAATAGTAATAATATAAACAATGATCTTTAAAGGAAAGGATTATTCACAATGACAAATAATCTAGAATGATAATATTTTAATGCATCAATTTTCATTATTAGTAGTATAGTCAATGAGATAATTACTTTAGCTTAGAAAGCATTACTTCTAATGCAATAATAACATATGACAAGCGACATCATGAATATTGAAAAAGAAAATTAAAAAGTGTTTTTCTTATCATTTTTCCCATGAGGTTGTGATATACGTAATCCCCATTATATCAGTAATTTACTTATTAGATTTGACAGAATTAATGTTCTTCATGATGTATATCAGTGAAATTTACTTTTGAGTTATCTATCTCCCCCCCAAAAAAAAGAAGTGAATATTTTCATTATTATCTAATCAATGTCTATAATGCAGATCCATTTTGGCCTATATCAAATAAACACTTGATTAGAATTAGTAGTAAATTTTAGGTAAAAATAAATCATTGATGGGAAAATTGTTCCTTTATATGAAAGCTGAGTAGAACTATTATACAATGAAACTGTATCAAATGAAGCCTACTAAGGAAGAGAACAAACCACTCATGAGCATTCTTCATCCAACTCTGTTCTGGACAATCCTTTCCAGTCATTCATGTCACTATTCATACTCTTCATATCTGCTTCCAATTACCGACATAGTGTGTTCTATGACCTTCTACTTTACCAATTCCCTTCAGGATTCCAAGTTATTTCTTGCCTCATGATGCAGTTTGATGATTTCCTTAATGTATATCCTATCCACTTGCAACGATTTTTCCGAATTCCCTTTCGAGATAGAAGTTTGTGTGTTCTCTCGCACAGTAAACTGTTGTTGATGGTATCCGACCAACAGAAATTGAGTTTCTTGTGTAGACAATTGTTTATAAATACTTATACTATTTTAATGATGGGTGTGGTAGATCTCCAAGTTTCAGCTCCGTACAGTAGAACATTCTCTTGACGTTTGTATTGAAGATTCTGACTTTGATATTGTTTGAGAGACATTTGTTTTAATTTCCCCATGTTCTTCATACAGAATTCATAATTGTTCATAAATATTTGTTTCTTTCTTTCAGTATACTAGTAAAGAGTAATATCACATTTAATGAAAAAACAAAAAAACAAATTACAATAACCATTAGTCCATTTTAATGAAATCTAAACACACACATCAAACCTTTCAGTTGAAATATTAAAGAACAAAACATGGATTCATTATTTATTTAATTAACCATTTCGAATATAAAATTCCTTTCCTTTTTGGTTCTTTTTCAATTGATATTCTATAAACTTACTTTTGACGTTTAATTGTATTTCTATGACAGGAGTTGGTATGAAATGTCTTACAAAACAAAACGCCAACATACTTACTTACTTACTTACTTACGCCTGTTACTCCTCGAGGAGGAACATAGACCGCCCACCAGCAACTAACATACACATACACACACACACAAATGTTCAGTAATAAAAATTTAACCTAAATATTGACATTAGACATTTAAATGAAAATAAAATAAAAACCAAATGATCGATGTGTTAATTGTTGAGTAAATAAAAGAAAATGAGTGATTTTCTTCTTTATTCTGATCTAGATCATTGAATTTATAGTTTGTAAATAAAACTGAAGTATTTATAGAATGAAAAGATTGTTTTAAAATAGGCATCATTTTTGTTGTTGATTAAATAATATATTCACAAATTAATTATTTAAACAAAAACAAAGGATTGCTCAAGATCATGAATCGATTGAAGTTAGACATTAACATAGTTGGATATTGGTTTATTGATTTAGAGGTTAAGTGTTCGCACGCGAAACCGATAGGTTCTGGGTTCGAGTTCCTCGTGCAGGATTGTAGAACTGCACTACTGTGGAGTCCCATACTAGGAAAAAACGTCAGTCTAGTACATCTGTGTTTGTAATGAATAATGGATTTAACTAATTAAAATACAATTTATTGATTCGTAAATAAATGTTGTTTATTAAATTTAGCAACACAATCTGTCTAAAATCGATTTGAACTGAATAACTGTTACGTTACTAACTAAGGGATTTATTGCCACAATGATGAAACAATTAATGAAGCTGAACTATTCATTCCTTAACATATATGCTCGTTTAATATAAAAAGTAACTGAACCTATACATTTTTTGTAGTGAAAAAAGGGTTCTGAGTTTTAAACGAGTCTTCTTAATCGCTTTAAGAATTTAGTTCACTAATTGATACCGAGTTTACATGATGCTGACAGATATTTACAGTATCAAGACATTGTATTAGCAATATCTGTTTTGAAGATCTGTAATTTTCTGACGGACTACTCATCAGACTTGGTTATATACAACGCGTTCCTGCTTTGAAATAAAATTTAGATATGTCTCAGTGATAATGGGACAACGTGGAGATGATAAAACGTGAAACCGCAAGGCTGAAAATGAGCGTAACTGGGATGGATAGCTTAATCATGGAGATTTGATCGCACTTCTGGACAACATCATCAGCACAAACGTCAGGTAGATATTAGATATATGAATTTCTCTACACATGATCAACACCTTCTTCTGTTCACCTCAATCTTGATTAGTGAAAGGTCAATTTTTCAAGTTAATCGTCAATCTTTCATCAATCAAGATCAAAGTGGACAAAACAAGGTATTAGACAAATGTGTAGAAATTCAAATATTTACTATCTACCTGACGTTTGTGTTAATGATGTTATTCAGAAGTGAACAGAGTCTGAACTAGTATACTTCCATATGGTTCATTTATTCAATATTTAGAAGATGCAGTTTATACACCTTATAGTTGCAAAAAACAACCTCTGTAGACTTACTTCACAATACTCAATTATTTATGGAAGTATTTAAAGTCATTTCATACATAGAAATGGTTTTTAATAAAAACACTCCACATCAAAGGCTCTGAATTTTTTTATATTTTTCAAATGTTTATCGATCAAAGAATACCATTTTAATCTTCAGGGGAATAATGTCATACATCCAGAAGCATAAAATTCTATTAAATCTATATTTGAATAACAAAATAGAATGTCAATATTCATTTAGTCTTGTTTATTTGAATTTTCCCATTTGATGTTTGTGACTACAATTGATCAATCTAATGAGTACCGAATAGGACAAAATGCATATTTAAGATTTCAGTTCTAGTCACCATTTATCTTTACTTATAATATTTATTACTTATCACCATTAGATATTGTTATTAAACTGAATCTCGAGATTCATCATGCAAACATACAACAGAAAAGGGTTTTGTGGAGATTGTAGTAATTTCAACAGTTGAGATCATGAGTCAATTGAAGCTAGACCACTATAGAAAACCTGAAAGCACTGGACGGCTGTTTGGTTCCAGTGTGGGACACATCAGCAGTGTGCGTCTTCGACCCTTGCCCCGCGGGATTCGAACCCAGGCCTTGGGTTTTCTGTGTAAAACATTTCTGACATTCATCATTGAAAATAAACAATTCAGTTTGTCTCTGTTTCATGTTTTACTAAATTGTTCCATAAAAAATATACAGTTTGAAAATATTCTGTTGAATAAATTTATTGAATAGTTCCAGTGTAAATCAGAGTGAATTGTTTTAACAGTTGATTGGATGTTTATATTTTCAAACATTCTTATTCTATTGTTTTGTTCTGACAAAGTCTATTTTTTCTCTCTGTCAAGTGTACAATTAAACTTAGATAACTTGATGTTTGACATATTTCTTTTTTTAGGATAAATGTTATAATCAAATAGGAAACTGGAATAAATTGATTAGTTACTTGCTTATTCCTGCTACTCCTCATGGAGGAGTACGGAGGAGCTGCCCACCGTTCAACATTATCCTGGGCAATTTGTTAAAAACATCAAAATGATTGAACAAATATATTGATTGATAACATAGAAATTCAAACTTGTAAAATAATGTAAGAGCGTTTAGTAAATCTAGACAAACCATTAAAGACATTGAAATGTTTCAGTTCTCATATGTTATCATTCAGTTTACTGATATCTCAAGAGAATTAAATATTCATGTTTGGAATCGGAAAAAAATCAAATCTTAAGATATACAGTTTATCTACAGAAATTTTCGTTCAACGCCATAGTATATTAAATTACAATTTGAAATGGGATATAAGCAGAGATGGATAGTGGCTATCAGTAGAATCCAGAATGCGCGTCTCGTCCTATTTGAGACTTGTCAGCTAGACGTAGCTACATCTCAGTGTTGATGTTCGTTCCGTGACTCGAACCTATTACTGTTCTCTTCAAACGCTATTAGGTCTAGGTAATATCGAGGCAATACTCACAGTATACAAATACGCCAATAAGAGACTATTGTATTGCAGTCCTAAACATCAATGGTAAGATTCAAGTAAACAATACCAAGTGGATTCATCTCTTGAATAATTTATGAATATTTATAAACTGGATGAAATACTATATTGTATATGAAAGTCTGAGTAATTGACATCAATATAATTTGGGGATGAAGTATTTCAACTTAGGATAAGAGGTCTTGGATTTTGAAGTGAAATTCGTCCATTTATTTAGTTATAAAGCGTTTCGGCATTTAAGCTGATGTAATTTCGTGATCAAAACTCCGAATTTAGTTTCGAACCTTAACCATCAACTGTGATACATAATCCTATGTCCCGATAAGATTAACGAGTGGTAACATTTGGGACCCATTTGTGGACCAGTACTATGCGTATATTTTTTGTCGTATAATTGTTAAGTAACTAATCTATTCGTATTCGTATTTCTCTTATTATAAACTTTATTTTAACCTATGAACTGTTATTATACGATTTTGCATTGTCGGATTATTCCCTGTCTATTAATCACTACCTCCCACATTGACAGCCACATTTAGCTAAATCTTGTACAAATGTTATTTTCTATTTTAGAATACGATGTGGTCTGTTTGATTGGTATCTAAACCCAGTATGTACACGATTCATATTGCAGAGGCTGAGATTACTGTTGTTGACTTAACTGGCTTGGCTAGGCGGAAAGCAGGATCAATCAGGACTCTAGGCTCCTCGCACGTATTGTACGCGTTATTGGTCCGATTGATTAGTCACTGATCCCTAATTGGTGGTCACAAGTTATAACAATCAAAAACGTTTAAACAAAAGTTTTAGTAATTTTCCAAACCAGTTATTTATGCTTTAAAGCCTGTCAAAATCATATAACAAAATTGTGTTACACAAGTTTAGTTAAACTTTGTCAATGTTCATTGTATATATATATATATATATATATATATATATATATATATATTATAGGAGAAAAAACCATAACTATTTATTAATGGCCAACTTATTCACAGGGTTAAAGAGATTAAACATTGTATACTTTGGCAATCATCAAAAAAATGGGATCAAGAAAGCCTGTCAACATTCGATTTTAGATTCTTTGATCAATTGTATCTATATTCCAAGATTTCCATACACATTTTATTGATATCGGTATTAACTAACAAAGATATTGAAGCTCAAATATTTTCAGATAAAAAACCTTGATTAGAACGAATAGAATATATTGGTTTGCCTATTTCTTTTAAATTATATTCAATTTCTTATCATAAGTAGTTATGAGGCAATGATTAAAGTAGTACATCGATTATGTTAATTAGATGCACTTGATATTGTTTTACTTGAATCTTCCCATTGATGTTTAGGACTGCAATTGATCAGTCTCTTATTGACATATGTGCATACTGTGCGTATCGCCTCGATATTGCCTCAATTTACAAGCATTATAAGCAAAGATGGATAGTGGCTAGCAGTGGAATCCACTGGGTTCGAGTCCAAGAGTGAACATCAACTCTGAGATGCAGGTACATCCACCTGACGAGTTCCAAATAGGACGAAACGCGATTCGTGGATTCCACTGCTAGCCACTATCCATCTTTGCTTATAATGTTAATTAGATGGTTTTTGATTTAGATTATCAACCATGGGAAAGTCAATTCTCTTCCCTTAAATGAACTTAATTAAATATTGATATTTGATCAAGTTATTAGTATCACGAATGTTCAATATATATGCCAAATTAGGTCATAAAGATGTACTCTACCACAACATGGTCATTCTGATAATGTATTATACTTACAGATCAAACTAACTTCCTAACTGTATAGTTCTAATGAATAATTTTCAAGGTACTATGAATTTTCTACTTATTTAATCTAAAAATGTTAAATAGGATTCGTCTATATAGTAAGTATACAATGACATTATGGTATATCAGATATAATTTGTAAAAAAACGATTCTCTACCATTTATATATCAGTATACAAATATGAAAGAAAAGTAAATGTGATGTGTTAATATGGTGTGTGCTGCTGAGATCGACAGATATAAGTAGTATGTAACATTAGTCGAAAGTGTCTGTCAATTTATTTTATATTAATTTGTTATACATTTTGATTTCTAAATAGACAGTTTACAAATAAGCAACTTTACAGTTTACTTTTATTACTATTGATGTCGACTGATATAAGTAGTATGTATCATTGATAGAAAATAGAATGTCTGATAGTAGAAGGTTAAGAAGATCAAAGAAAAGAGAACGAGAACAAAGAATGATTGATGTAGAAATAAAAGAACAGTCAAGTTTAAGACAATAGATTGACATTTTACAAATAAAGTATTCACCATATAGTTCTCATATTATCATTATTATTATTATTTTTGTATTCATATACATTTGATAGTCCTCATTTGTATATTCTTGTTTACTACCTTAACATATTTTAAATCATTAAAACATATTCACTATTCCATTAACATTTAATGGTATTAGAATGAACATACTGACTTCGATTACTTTATCATAAGTTGATAAAAGAAAGAAACAAACAAACAAAAAGAAAGCATAAATGAGACATAGAATTTATTATGTCACCAATAAATGTCATCTTTAAAACCTTTTTCTTTTCATTTTTCTTTCTTTTTTTTTTTTAAAGGTATTGTACATACCAAAAGGAGGAAGGATTTTTCTTCCAAATACCTTGAAACTTGAACTAAGATCGTTTCATTCTTTATTATGAAATACATTTTCATATCAGTTACATAATAGTTGAATAAGTTTATATTCGAAATAGTTAAAGAGTAATATTCAATGAGGAAAATTCAAAAGATTAATGTTATTTCTTAGAAAAACTGTTAAAAGTTTAAATGCTCGCGCCGATTTTTTTTGTTTGTTTTAAATTTTAAATTATTCTGTGAAAGATAGAATGGATTATAATGTAATAATGATTACATAAGTATTTGTTATGTGATTATTGATTTTAGATGTTTATGGATCATGTCAAGTATTTAGAATGAAGATGTTCCATTTCGTTTAAAGTTATGTTTGAAATGGAATGAGTGGATCGAGTGACTGGTTAATAGAGATTAGCATTACACATATTCAGTGTCTTGATTAGTTTTATGCATAGTTTTAGTTATATCATGTTTATGTAACATTGTGTTAAAAAGGCCAATATATGAAATATGTTGAGGATAAAATTTACTTGATGTTGTTTATTTGAATTATTGGATTAATGTTTAGAACTGGAATTGTTCAGTTTCATGTTGGCATATGTGCATCCTGTACAGATTGTATTGATATAGCCTTAAGTCACCAGCTTTTTTAAAAAAACAACAACAACAACACCAAGTGAATTCAAACTCAGTAGCTAAGTGGATAACGTAATGGCGTTCGAGTCCCGAAGTGAACATGAACTCTGGGATACAGGTACATCCAGCTAATGAGTTCCAAATAGGATTCCGCTTCTAGCCACTATCCATCTTTACTTAAAATGCTTATGTTGAGGATAGATTTTTTTCAAGCTAACGTATTATCAGACAGACCGAGAAACCAAATATATTATTGAATTCATCATAGAAAGTGACATACTATCCAAAGTGATTCAGTTAAGGCATAACTCAAGTCACCTATAAAGACAATGATAAGCACACTCTATTCACAATAATATAAAATGCCTAACCATGTTTACTATACGGAAATTTATTTTCACAGAAGTTTACAAAATAAGATTTGTGGTAAGAAGTAGTACAAACGTAAGAATCAAATTGTCTAAAAAGTTACACTTTGTCACTTTAACCTGCGAGATCCAAGTAGTAGTTGTAGTCCTGTTCTTCTTTATGGCGTTTGGGAAGAAAACATCAAGGACAACATTGTTGCATGGGTATACTAGAAATGATTATTTCGAAATGCACTAGATAGTTGTGACATGATCTTTTGCTTACATGGTATATATTAGATGCAATTTATTTGTTTATAATATTAAAAAAGGGTTGAGCGAAATTGGGTTGAACTAGATTTAATTATAATTAGACTAAATCTGATCAAAACCTGAGTGTTTTACGTTATTTGTTGTGACTTGTAGCAACTGAGATTGTTTTGATCATAAAACGGCTAGACTATAATTTATGGACGAGCCAATTAGAAGCGTCTGAATGATTCCAAGGTCACGGCGCCAATCTCAGTACCTGATGCTCATGTACCATCACTTCACAGCTGATTTCAAAGAAGACGTTATAATTGAGCAGCCACAATCAAATCACTTATGGTCTTGTGCAGACTACCATGACGACCTTCATTTTGCCCATGAAAGTATATGGATATTCTTAAGGTCGCCTAAGATTCTTTCAAACTTCGTCCATAAATTATTATCCGGCTAATAAAAAATACACCATTTTATGTAAAGTTTCTCTCAAATAAATTTAATAAACATTCATGTTTGCTTCAGCAATAATAATAGTCATGATAATAACATGGAGTTTGATCAACAGACATTTTGTCAAATTAAGTAGTGAAACACTGTTATCAAACAAATTGTCAAAAGCTAAATGAATATAAGTGAAAAGAGAGAAAAATCTGTCAACATTTCCATGCCCTTCAATGGGTATTGAGTAAGTGACATTTCGAGACAATAACTTGCCGTAAAAGTTCACGTATTTATTTAAAAACTACAACTAAGTGAAACATAAGAAACTATAAATAATAAAGAATAATATGAAAATAGTTTCAGTCATGAGTCTTTACACTTGATTAATCACTGAGTGGTGATCAATGTCATGTATAGCAAGTCTTTCTTAGTACAGATCAAATTCTATCGACCGAGTCGCAATGTGGCCACTAGTCTAGGTGACTCGACAGTGCGTCGATAGGATCCAATCTGCACTAAAAAGGACCTGACATATATAACATTAATCATCACCTATTGATCAGTCAATTGTAAATGCATCACAGTCCAAAAAGAGGTTTTCCGCGGTCCGGATAGCTTAGTGGCAACGTCTCTGACTATTAAGCTGGGTAACACGGCACCAAATACATCAAGAAGCATCAGTTCCCTCAAGATTACAATTACACCTTACTGACAAGTGCCAGGTAGCACGAAACCAAGGTTCAGGGTTTCCTGTTGATTATCTCCAACCGCCATTCTATGACGTAAGTCATCTCAGAACTTTTGCGGTACGAATGAGAAGAAGAGGACGGCAAAGTGTGACCTCTGACTTCGGTGGATGATAGTCAAACGGTGTTAGGAATCAATTAACTAGTTGAGTGGTCCTCCCACTTCGAGATCTGAAAGGCTTGAGTTTAACCACTAAGTAGGATTGATGTTAATAATTATAATAATACAATCATGTGAATAAAATATTTATTGATCCAAATGTAGTTGATATAAGAAGTTGATGTTAACTAAGAGAAATAAATTTGCTAAGAGATAGGAAGGTATTGAGTAAATGATACACGTCTTTAATTAGTCTTAACATGAGATGAGGCAATGCTAAGTCACGGAAGGCAGCGTGGTTAAATATACCTTTGGTGAATACATACATTCAACTTTTAAGTTGATCACCATGGCTTCTGTTTTGTAGAGCAACTGTAATCTCGTTCCTATAGATGAAGCGTCGCAACTTGACTTAGAATAGAGAATGCCTAATCTGTTTGATATAATGTTCATTAGCGACTACGGGAGAAACGGCAACATCGTTGGTTGACTTGGTCAAACCTTTTCCTGACCATATCGCCAATTGTTCACGAGCAAGTAAAGATAAGGCTTCTGGAGTACGATTTTATAACTAGCTTTCTTAAAGAAGTATAATTGGTATTCACAGGTGAATGGGTTCATCAACGATGTGCTATCCTTGCGTTTTCGCTTAAGTACTGGCTTAACTGAGATCACATAAAAGTTGAAATTCAATTCAATACTTCCTATAAGTTGACATTTTAAGAAATTACTAGCTATATCCCTTAAAACCCAAATCTTAGGTAAAAAGTTTTTTTACTGACTGTGTCAGCCTTTACCCTACTGTTAGTTTAGACACACGTATTGACGAAATTGTCTCAAAAAGACGTTGTCTCGTAATACATTCTTTAATGTGCTTATTTTTTTATCTATACTATACTCAGTGCTTGAAGTCACTAACTTCTAGTCTGAGCCATGTTGGTAGATGCACACTACTTGGTTGGGGTCAGCGTGACCCTCGTAACCAATGGTTGGAGACTCTTGGTGACATGGCTCAAAATCGATCACAATGGCGTCGGTGTATACACTCTCTATCTTCCCTTAAAATAAGAGATTAATATCACTTCATATCTTTCTTTCTACGTACGAAATCTTTCTTCTTATACTATATCCTTATATGCAATCCTGCTTTTATATATTACCACCATTGAATTAACTAGTTCTATGAATCCGGTGTTCATCTTGCTGTGCTCATGTGGTGTAGCAACTTGGACCAATGCATATATTTGCCTGGTCCTACGTTGTAGCTGACTGACGGACTATACTCAGAGTACAATAAAGTGATTAGATTTATCATTTACTGAAGGAATATGAAGCTTTAGATATAAGTATATTTATATCATCATGTACTCTTTCTAACTATATTCATTTATATGAACACATCCATTATTCTGCAAATAAGGGCACATACAAATGTTATGCTAATTTCATATACCTCTTCAAAAGTGAGTTTATTAACTGGATAAATATAATTGAAACTGCATAGTAGCTTTCATTTATTAACAGTATTTTCGAACACAATCAGTATGTCATTTATACATGGAAAGTGACCATGGTAACACGGTTATTATGAATTTTTTTGAATGTAGAACGTGTCGATGAATTTAATGAAAACTATTAGATGGCCAACTATTCCTTTTGTTTTTGAATAATAATTCTGTTGTGTTTATTTTATATACACAAGTATTCAAAAGATAAGATATAGAATTCATGAAAATATATTCTGTATTAAAAAAGGATACTTGCAAAATAGGAAGTGCAGAAAACAAGAACTAAGGTAGGGAAGTTAATTTATTGTTTAATGCAAAATTACGTGAATTGCTTGAGGTTAGACATTTCCACCGTTGAATGCCGGCTCAATGGTCTAGACGTTAAGAGTTCTCGAGCGAGACCGAAGGCCCTGGATTTGAATCCCGTTGGCGGCATCGTGGATACGCACTGCTGAGCAGTCCCACAATAGGACGAAACGATCGTCCACTACTTCCAAGTTTTCAATGGTGGTCCAACATCAATCTTTTGATGATAACAATCAAAATAACTCATTCATAAAATGTATAAACTATATATTAAATATTTCATTTGGATATTTTCCATTAATTGTCCTTTACATCGTTCATGAATCATCCGTTGCTCAATTCCTCTGTTTCCGTTCATTGTTTTCTTCAGTTCGATCTTCTCAAACTTCTTTTGACAAGTATTCCACGTCTGATTGGTGTTTTATACTACTTATAGTGACAGACATTAGTAGCATAAATCAAACTAGTCTTGCGTTTCTTGATTAAGATTTGAATAATTTATAATGGAAATTGACCCAAACCAAAAGACTTTATAACTTAGATGGAGTAACATAAAGTTCATTCCTTTAATATTTTACGATTATCTGTCTATGCAATTTCTAAAAGTTTCTTCTAATGTCAGAATTTACCTAATTGCCATGGCCTAATTAGACGTTTCGCATACATACACTTATTGAAAGATATCAAAACTTCAGATTTGATCCATGACAAGGTTGTGAATGCACACTGCTAAAGAATGGTATGTTATAAATGTTCAGCTAATCTATACTCCCTGGTTTTAAATGTATCATTACATGGAGTTAATTTATGAAGAAAACCTCAGCATGTTGCATGTAAAAACGGCTGTGAGATCGAACCCAAGACTAAAGTGAGTTCAAGTTTTTCAATTATAATCAAGCATAACATAGTGCAACGATTTTTAACTATAATTGTTTACGGCTGTCTGATTTCAGCTATGTCTGATATCTAGCGTTTATAACTTTCTCTCAATGACACTCAATATCAGGTTTATGTTCACGGATATTATGTAGTTATTAATCAGAATTATAATCGTGTACTCAATAGTCGTTTACTTTATATTGATTTCCTGAAATTCTAATGATAACTCGTGTTTAGTTGACTTAGTTTATGTCTGGAGCAAATCAATCTTAGTTACTGAGAAAGAGAGAACATCGACCTATATAACAAATCAACAGACTTAGAAATTCAATCCACTGAACTGCAGCTTAATGGTCTAATATTTATATGTATGAGTGTTTGTGGAGATTGTTGAATTTTCACGATTAAATTGACTAGTCGATCTAAGATAGAACACCATTGTAAACTTATAAGCACTCGAAGACCGTTTCGTTCTGTTACGGAGTTCACCTTCTGTGAGCTCTCACGATCTCGTACATGAGACTCGAACCCAGTATACTCGTTCACGTGCGAAAACACTTAAAACTTAGACTACTCAGTTGGAATACAACCGTGTCAATGTGTGACTTTAGCCGATTCATGATATAATCCCCCTCTTCATTCATTGTCTTTGGTAGGTAACTGTCTCACACCCCACACAGATTAGACTTCAGTAACCACGTCTGCTCACTAGAGACAGTTTTTCACCCCATACGACGGATTAAGAGTTGAATAATATCACCGGTCAGCTGAAGTTAGACATTAACACAACTATATGTTGGCTCAGAGGCCTAGAGGTAAGGCATATTCGAACGAGACCAAAACTGCCATGTTCAAATCTTGCAAGTGGGGTTGTGGATGCGCACTACTGAGGAATCCCAAACGAAAACAAAATTGCCTTATTGTGCTTCCAGGTTTTCAATGGTGGTCTAGCCTAGATCAGATTGTTAATTCAATTGTAATAATAGTTATTTATATGATTTTAGACCTAAATGCACCTAATTTATCAGTTTATGAAATCATGCAATTTCATTAATAACCACAGATATTGTCAAATGCTTTATGGCTTTTGATGTTACCTTATATGAAAATAATTTGTGACAATTAACAATTCGAAAATTAATTTAGTTCTGAAATTTTGTAAATTATTTATAACTGACAAGGTTTTAATATCGAATTCACCAGTAATCATGATGATGTACGACGAGGTATTTTAATCATTAGACTATAATTACTATGGTATTTTGTAAGATAATTGTAATCCTAAAGGAAAAAGGAAAAAAGGTAGATCAGAGGACAAATTCCTCCAACTTGGTGTTGTTCACTTGTATCTCCTTATTGTTATTTGAGACTACAATTGATCGGTCTCTTGTTGGCATATGTATATCCTGTGCGAACTGCCTCGATATTGCATAAAGTCAGAAGCTTTATAAGCAAAGAGTCCCAGAGTGAACATCAACTTTGAGATACAGGTACATCCAGCTGACGAGTCCGAAATAGGACGAAATGCGCGTCCTAGATTCCAGTGCTAGCCACTATCCAAATTCCTCCAACATTTGGAAACAGATATTAAAAAGATAAGTAACATCTGGAAACAACTTAAGAACAGTAAATCGTACAATAATAATCTATAGATTAAAATGAAGCTTATAATAAGGGGAATATAGATATACATAATATAGTTATTGAATGGTTATACAATAAGAATGTATACAGAATATTAGTCTATTAATGGTTCTCACACGTTACCTGTAACTTAATCTTCACTAGGATATAACAGTAACCTAAACTTTTATTTTCTTCAATTGATTTAAAATAACTTAATTACATTGTAATCAATAATTTTCATTGTGTATCTGAGTGTGTGTTTTACATCTTATCAGCAGTAACTATCTGAAATTCATATAAAAGTATTAACCTAATTCTTAATGGATAAATCACAGTGAAATTAAATTCGAATCGATTTTGTCTTCTTTTTTGTTTGTTTTTTAATGTCAATGAAACTTAATCAAAGTTTAAGAATGTAAGATCTCTCTTTATAGAATAATAATAATATTATAGTACAATATAATAGTATGATCTCTGTATGATCCCTAGAGAATTTCAATTTGTCATTGTTTATAGATACTTTTCTTCTTTTTTTTTCTTTTTTTAAAGTGTTTTTCTCTATCTTTTAATCTTGATGAAATTAAACAATTTTTTTCTTCTTTTCAATTATATTATCATAATGAATATAAAGTAATGTCGATAATTAATTGTTACTTGTCAGTCTATTCTAATCTGTATATTAATCAAGTTATAGACGTTTAATAATTGATGATCTTTAAAAGTTTTCAATAAATGAGATATTCTCATCAGAGAAGAGTTTTGTTAATAGTATAGTAATTTTTTTTAATAGTGGAGTTCAATCAAGTCTGTTGTGAAAAAGTAAACTAACTAAAGACATAGGAGGAAAGTGGTGACATATTGTAGATTAGTTGAAGTTAGACATTTACATCGTTGGATGACGGCGCGCGAGACCGATAGATCCTGGGTTCGGGATCATGGATGCGTACTGCTGAGAAGTCATATACTAAGACGAAACGGCCGTCCATTGCTTCTAGGTTTTCCATAATGGCCTAGCTTCAATTGACTCATGAATTCAACTGATAAGAAAATAAGTTATTACTTTATTTATATTTATCACCCTTTCTTGTGTCTTTATCTTATTATTACAATGTAACCTTCTTTTTCACGATTATAATTCGTTATATATCTACTTGACAAATAAAGAAAATTATGTCGACCACATTTTCAGTTTTATAATTAGAACAACAGTTTCGTTTTCATGTACAGCAAATCTGTTCTTATTATAAAGCAATATCGAAGCAATACTCACAGTATGCTCATAAGCCAATGAGAGACTGATCAATTGCAGTCCTAAACATCAATGGGAAGATTCTAGTAAACAATACTAAATGAATCTAAAATTCACCTCATTGCACAAGCAAGTGGCTATCAGGATTCAGTAGTTAGGTGGATAGCTTGATAGCGCTTGGAGCGAACATTGCTGAGTTCGAGTTTGAGAGTGAACATTAACTCTGAGATGCAGGCACATCCAGCTGATGAGTCCCAAATAGGACGAAACGTGAATCCTGGTTTCCACTGTTAACCACTATCCATCTTTGCTTATAATGTTGTTACTATTGATATTATTATTAATATTATCGTCATTATCGTCATAGTTATTTAAATTCGACTGTACATCTTGGGAAATGAATTCGTAAACCAGCAAAATCATTATTGAATTAATCTTTCTTAATTTCATTTCAAGTATTTTCTGTTTAATTAGATCAATTTTAAACTTGAATTTAATTGGCGATAAGGTGACGTAAAATAAAAGCAATACCTTCATTATTGATACTTTGGAATATCTTTCATGGTCAAGTATTGGATTACACATAGGATCTATTTAAATTGGATTATTGATTATGGTAGTTTCCTGTTATACATAATCATATCAAATGTAATAAATGCATTTGAAATTACTGAATTCATTCAAATCGGAATCTTTTAACTACGAATATGTCAGAGAAATAATGAAAGTGATTATTGTGTTCGAGTGTTTAGCTCCATATCTGACTACGATTAGATCGTATGAATGATTGTTAATGAAATATACATTTCGCCAATCCTCGTACATAATCATCGACTTAACTCGCACTAGTGTATAAAGGAATTAAGTAAGTCAAATACAAGAATGAATTTCTAATACGTGCATATTTTGTTCATTCATTGATCTGAACAGACAATCAGAGTTACGAAGTGAATAGATGAAAACGAATCGAAATGACGTGCAGTGAAGAGGATGTGTGAGCCCACTCCATTTAATCAAGAGTTAATCAATATTTATAGCCAGATAAAAATAAGTTACGGACATGTGATGAATTGGAAAAGAAGTGAACACACACACATACGCTCATATATAAACAGTAAGAGTTGATAAGTGAATAATTAACAAGGTCAAAACGTTACTCAAGAAGAATGGATAAAATAGCTTGTCCAGAAGCTAGAATAAGTTATACGGGCTTAACATAGAAACCGACATTACATCATATTGCAATTAAAACAAAGTATCCATTTATCAGTTATTTCAATGGTTTTTATAATGTATGGTTAGTGAAAGTAAATATAATTAAGCACAAATTATAGTCTCGCCGTTTTATTTGATATAGTCGCTCAATCATAACGTTTTGTAGAAAATTCCTTGTAAACCGACCGTACGTTAGTATTAAGCACTGAAGTTGACGCCGTACTCTTGAAATCTCTAAGGTGCTTCTGATTGGCTCGTCCATAAATTAAAGTCTCGTCATATTTTTATTCTCCCGTTATATCAACCTAGTTCATATTAATATTCTTCTATTTGCTAAACTGTAGAATTTACCATTTATTACAACATTCTGGGCTTTTACCTTTGATTAGATACTTAACAAACAAACAACATAGACATATTCATCTAATCATTGAGTAGATAAGATATCCCCCACCCCTTTTCCTTCTAAGCTACAATTCAATATTTCTATCACCAACTAAATAACTTTTCTCTGATAGGATCGATTATTTTTTCAATAAACTTAATACTATTGATTAAATAATAAACTGAAGTTATACATCTAAGGTACTTGATAGGACGTTGAATACTATCTATATAAGAGCATACAAGAAAAAAAAGAAAAAAAAACAATGGTGTAAAAATAATAAATTATAATTAATGAAGTATTAACGTGTAGACTTTTATGTAAGATGAAAGAAATACCGCATTATGGTTATTGTAATAATAATGATTACGTAAAATAACAAAAGTTAAATATCTGATTACAAATGTACATTATGAATATGTAATTAAAAGAGATAAACAATGATTGATCTAATCATCAATTTAAGTAGATTCTTTCTTTAAATTGTTTACTGTTATGTAATATGTAAGAATTCAATTATTCAATCATTACTATCTTATTATTTTGAATATTTTAAGTGTAGTTGTAAGTGATTAAGTTCAATAGGTATGTTTTGACTCAGTTAGAAGTGATGTTTTTGAGCGAATTATATGACATTATAATTGACTGATCATTAAGTAATGATTATTAATACGTTTATCTATACGTTCAATATGATGATCAAATGTTAGTGATCAAACAAAAAAAAACCTAAATTCAAAGTTTCAAATTCGTTATATTCAACCATTAGTTTACATATCAGTATGGTGCACCTTAAGTTGAGTCATTTAAACTGATTGAAACTTTCAGAATTGCTAGACAGAATTCGATTAACAGTAAATGAATTAAATGAACATGACAGTGGTGATTGCTCAGTGGTTACAACTGTTTAGTCGTAAATGTTCATCATAATATATTTACTTTACCCTAAATGATATCATGATTATTTTATTTTCGATATATTTATTAATAGTTGTTAGACTTGTATGATGATAGGTGGTTAGAAGTAGTCGTGAAGATTAACTTCATGATCTTACTTTCGTGTTAGTTGATACTTGTCAACAAGATTTAGCTATGTTCTTGACGGAATAGATGTTCCATGCCAAATTCAAGCCCGATTGACATTTAGTGATCATTTAACGAAGGTACCTAAGACTGATAATAGGTCAGTTGGAGTACTATGACAATGTCTATCAATTAGATAACTTCATTATTTTCATATGAAAACCTAATAAATATCACTAATATTCACTCATGACGGTAGTATTCATTTTATGTCAACTAGATGCAATGGTAATTGTGAATTAGTTGTTAAAAATATTCTTTCTCCTTGTCTACTTATTACCAACTATGACATTTCAGCCTTTTTTTAATAACTTCATTTTAGTAGTTAAATTCATGAGTTGAATAAAGCTACACCACTATGGAAAACCTGGAAGTACTGGATGGCTGTTTCGTCCTAGTACCTGACTTTATTTTAAACAATTTGACACAAATCACTTCTGAATATTGTATTAGGATTGTTGTTTATTCTCTATGTCTCTTGTTTTTGTTCTGTGCAATTTCAAAATCGATTTCAGTGATTAAGATGTGAAAAGCTCCGTCTATGATTATTTAACCTGCGGTAATTTAAATAGAAAGTCTTGAAATAAAATAGAATTACTCTATTCTCTAAATCAGATTCGTCGTGTTTAATTTGAATTTATCAAGGTATCAAAATATGTGAAATTTAAAAACGAAATCACATTTTGGGAATCAACTATTTAAAAATTCTCTGAAGAAACAGTTGTTTTCAATGAGGTTCAATGATAATGATGGTTAGTTTGATGCACAAATCTATGACATGCATAATACCATTATTCACTTGATATTGTTTAATTGAATATTCCCATTACTGTTTAGGACAGCAATTAATCGATCTTTTGTTGGCATATGTGCATCCTGTGCGGATTTCCTCGATATAGCCATAATTTACAAACCATATAAACAAAGATAGATAGTAGTTGGCAGTAGAATCCAAGACACGCGTTTCATCTTATTTGGCACTCGTCAGTTTGATGTAATTGCATCTCACAGTTAATGTTGACTCTAGGACTCGAACCCAGTAACGTTTGCTTCAACGTTTAGCCAGTGCTTATTTTTTATATCATACTGATTTGTTTTCTTTTGAAATCAACTGCAGTCCTAAACATTAATGAGAACATTCAAATAAACAATACCAAGTGAATTTAAACTTCACTCCATTGCACAAGCAGGTGGCTACCAGGACTCAGTATCTAAGAAGATAATGCAACAGTGTTTAAAGCGGACTA
The DNA here is from genome assembly GCA_946903255.1 of Schistosoma spindalis. Lineage (NCBI taxonomy): Eukaryota > Metazoa > Platyhelminthes > Trematoda > Strigeidida > Schistosomatidae > Schistosoma > Schistosoma spindalis. The sequence goes on along the minus strand of OX336419.1, from coordinate 8,477,041 downwards.
TACTGGGTTCGAGTCGCAGCGTAAAAATCAACATTGAGATGCAGGTACATTCAGCTGAGGAGTCCCAAATAGAACGAAACGTGCGTCCTGGATTCCACTGCTAGCCACTATCCATCTTCGCTTATAATGCTTGTGGATTAAAGCAATTTCGAAGCAGTATGCATATATGAGAATAAGAGATTGATCAATCGCAGTTCTAAACACCAATCTAAAGATTCAGAGAAACAACACCAAGTGACCTCAAAATTCACCTCATGACACAACCAAGTGGCTACCAGGACTCAGTAGCTAAGTGGATAACGCGATGATTTTTATAGTGAGCGTCACTGGATTTGTGTCCCAGTGTGAACCTCAAATCTGAGATACAGGTACATCTGACTGACGATTCCGAAATAGGATAAAACGCGCGTCTCAGATTCCACCGCTAACGACTGTCCATCTTTACTTATAATGATTATTTTCAATAATAATTGTGAATTTACATGGTGTTGTTTACTTGTATCTCCCATTGTTATTTAGGAATGCAATTGATCAGTCTCATGTTGGCGTATATGCCTCTATATAGCCTTAAGTCACAAGCTTTTCAAGCAAAGATGGATAACGGCTAACAGTGAAATCCAGGACACGCGTTCCGTCCTATTTGGGACTCGTCCTGGAGTGAACATCAACACTGAGATACAGGTACATCCAGCTGACGAGTCCCAAATAAGACGAAACACGCGTCCTGATTTCCACTGTTAGCCACTTTCCACCTTTTATTAATTATGAATTTACCATTAAAATGTCTTGACAGATTGTCTCATAAACTTTTTTTATTGTCATCACAAATATATTTATGACTAGATTTTAAAATGACTTTCATTGGTATAATTCAAATATAATTGATATTATCATGTTCATAATATTGATAGGGTAAAAAAATTTAAAAAAAGAAAAAAAAATTTTGAATTCCAATAATTTCATTGGTTAAAATCAGAAACAATTTCATGAATCATTTCAACCAATCAAATAAAAGTATTCAGAAGAATAAAATTTTTCTTTATTTAATTCAATCATTTAGGATTATCCAATTAAAATTATCAAAAAAAGAGGAAAAAGAAAAACGAAAAAAAGAAAGAAAAATTACAAATTCTTTTAAATCATTAAAATATAATTCATTATTTATTATTTAATTAATCATTATTGTTATGTTATGGATGAACCAATACATAATGTTATTGATGAATCAAATAATTTACCATTTACAAAAAGTGAAGTGACATTTTTAGTTATTATATTTGCAGCAGTTATAATATTAGCTGTAGTTGGAAATACAATTGTATGTATACTATTACGTTTTCGTTATTGTAATATATTGAAATTTTTTACAAATACATTAGGATGTAAAAAGAAATCATCATTATCCAAATCAATAAATCATAATAATAACAATATTGATCCATGGGTTGATGAATGTCCAAGTAGTCAACATGAATGTAGTTGTGGTAAAACATGTATTGTACAAAATACACATCGTTATGTAATATTTAAATCAATGCATAAACAACATGAACCAGGTACAAGTGTTGGAAATTATGCTGGATCTATTACGGTTGCAAATAATATATCAGCATTACCAAATGAAAAACGAACTAATTTAACAACAAAACATAAATGGAAAGCAGATAATTATTTAAGAGGAATGCGTACATCAAGTATAACAAGTTTATTTTTATTTAATCTTAGTTTAGCTGATATACTTATGGCTGTATTATGTATACCAATGAATGTTATAACAGAAATTGTTTATTTATGGTGGCCACTTGGTGAACCATTATGTAAAATTGTACCATATGCACAAGGTGTAAGTGTTTTTGTTAGTGCATTAACACATGTACTTATTTCATGGGATCGATTTGTTTTAGTATATTTTCCATTACGACCAAGAATGACACAACGTAAAGCTATTTATTTATTACTTGGTGTATGGATATTAGCATTAATTATACCATTACCAGTTCCTATTGTAAATAGAACAGTAAAACGTGATAATGAAACATTTTGTGTAGAAGATTGGAGTTTATTATTATCATCAATTAAAACAATTAATGTGAATAATTTTACAAATCTTGAACAAATTAAAAATGAAATAACAATACAAATATATGATAAAACAATTATATTACAAATTGATGTTATCTATACAATATTATTAATGATATTACAATATTTTTTACCATTAGGTATGATTTGTGGAACATATACAGCTATAGGTATTAAAGTTATTCGTTTACAAACACCTGGTGAACGTGATAGTGCAAGAGATCAAAAATTAACTAGAGCTAAGCGAAAGGTAAGTAGATATTGACAAATGGTTTAATATAATACATGAAACGTTTGTTCCCTATAATTAAAACCTTGATAAAAGGTTACACAAGATCCATAGATCGATTAAAGTTGGACATTAATATCATTGCATGCTGATTCAGTGATTTGGGAGTTAAGTGTTTGTGAGTAAAACAGAATGTTCTGAGTTCGAGTCCAGCCCGTAAATCCTGGATGCGCACTGTTAAGGAGTCCTGTACTGCAACAAAACTACAATCTTTACAAGTTCTCATATTGCTATAGATAGTGATTATAGTTTCCACTTATTTCTTATTTTTTAATTAAACCAGATAATTTATGAAACAACAATTGTCATTATTATTTAAATGAAAACTATTCATCATAGAGCACAAAACTAAACTTTATATTTCAAACAGTCTTCTCATCTTCATGTTATTTAATCAACAGACTGAGAAGTGTTAATTTGTTTTCTATAATTATAATATGTAAGGAGACTTTAATTAGATTACTGGCATCGAAAAACTGATAGAAAATGTTGGTAGCTAATTGAAGTTCGAATTGTAGACTAGTGTACAATAATGAAATGGCCCAATTTGTCATTCTTTGTAACATAAATCTAACAGTTTATGCTTCTACACTAGGACATAACTAAAAAACAAATTTGGTGAGACTATGGTCTATGGACGAACTAATCACGTGTAAGATTACAAGTCTCGGATTTTAGTGTGAAATTTTACTTATTCATTTAAATCAATAGAGTTTTGTCATTATAGCTGATGTCAGTTTGTGATCATCAACTGTAAATGATAATTGCAATTCCTCACACAGGTTTATAGCCCTCATTTAGTCCTAGTTACTAGGTAGATACTCTCAAGATCAGTTTAGCGTTGCTCAAAGGTTATCCATTCTCTCAACTATTGTATGGTTATTTCAATAAAGTCCCTTTTTGTCACGAATGTTTTACAGTTCCATAGTTTTTATTACATTTTTGTAACTGTAGTAAAAATGTTAGTTGGGAAAAAACAACTTGATGCCTCACAAACATGATGATTTGGATTGAAAAACAAAAAAAAATTCTGAGCACTTCAGTTTGACCTCAATCTTTATAAAACAACATTCTGAAATATATTTCAATGTCTACGCCCTTCTATTGTATGGCATATATAGATAGATTTTTGTATATATATAATTTCAGAGGTAAAGACGAATAGTTGTAGTATGAAGAATAGTACTCTTTCATAAACAGAGAGGGGTCGCGTGAAGACTAGTAATTTAATAATTGAATTCATGAGTCAATTGAAGTTAGACCATTATCCGGGTCTGTTGTGAGATAGTAAATCGCTTAAGACAATGGTGAACGGTGGTTTAGTAGTCTAAAGGTTAAGCGTTTGTGGGTTCGAATCTCGTGGGGCGGATCGCGGATGTGCACTGCTGAAGAGTAGCATACAACGATGAAACGGCCATCCAATACTTCTACGTTTTCCATGGTCGTAAAGCTTCAATTGACTCATGAATTCAATTATAAAAATACTCTTTTAATGGATTTATCAATAATTGTATTAGACAGATCTAATAAGCAGAAAGACTTAAGTCGGTAGATTGAATTTACACAGCTTTAATGAGGAATTATTGATAAAACGGGACAAATACTTCTGATAATCACTTCCTAAATATCTCACTGATAACGTTTTTGATAATGACACTAAGCGATTTCAGTTTAAATCTAACTGCAAAACCATTTTCATCAAGACATCAGGTACAACATTCAGTGGTCACCTATTCTCACAAAATTTAAGGTGTACATTGTTGACTAGTGTCAACTAGTATAAAACTAAGAAGTAAGGTTGCCTTTTGATTGTTTATAGTCATCAAGTACGAAAACATACTGTATGCAATATTGAACATTCACTATACCTCATATACAGAAAAAAAATTAACACTGCAGGCCAAAAAAATAACGACATCAGCCAATACACAGTAATGCATCGGTACAGCCTATTAATGTTATCTGGTAGTGAGTGTTTAAAGTAGTTTGTACTTTTATGTAAGTAAAAAACCAATTATTTATATAAACCAAATGTATTTATACAAACAAAAATATTCATTTGCAAACTCATCGAGTAATTCTATTTTTATGTCAGTTAAAATACCCAGACAGAGACTTTCGACCAGAAAACGTTGTTTTATAACCTAGTATTTTGTAACTGGGATGATTGATTTTGAAATGTAGACACCAACACTGAAGGGTACTTATATATAATTGATGATTTTTAGGTAGAATGACAAATGCTTCGGTGATTTTATTGAAAACTTCATTTAATTGTGTAGCATACACGGTAACTTTAACAGACCACTACAACCCAGAATATCATTAAACAAATAATAAAAATATGTACAGTTTACCATAATTACGTCATATGTAATTTCATCAAAATCAACAGGGAGGAATTCTGGTAAATAAATCGTTTCATGTTTACATGCGTACTTACTTAATAATTTACATCTGTGAACCCTCATGGAGGAGCACAGGCCGCTCGACAACACTTTCCATCCAACCATGTCTCGGTCAATCCTATTCATCTTTTTCATATCTGCTTCCGATTCCCGACATAATGTGTTCTTCGGCCATCCACTTTTCTGTTTCGCTTCAGGATCCCAAGTTAGGACTTGCCTCATGATTCAGTTTGATGATTTTCTCAATGTATATCCTATTCACATCCATCGTCTTTTCCTAATTTCCTCTTCAGTCGGAATCAGATTTATCCTCTCATATAGTAGGCTGTAGCTCATGTTACGGAAAAATAATGTACATTTCTATAAATCCTCAAGTAATCGATCATCCAGAACTTTTCACTTTTTTATAGATATCAAGATTATAATTTATGTAATAAAGCGTTTTGGAACTTAAAATTATGATCAATCACTAACTCTATTGAGTACTTGATCATTATATTTCATGTTAAGACTTATCCATATGTTATGAATGTAATTATCAATGTATTATACTCATTAAATATATAAAGATTAATCCAAGTAGTTTAAAGTGTGTTTCTGAATAAGTAACTGACTTGATCAAGCATTAAATGATCTGAAAAATAGTTGGAAGCTTTTGTTTATTATAATTTTTCAATAGAATAAAATCTATACCAGAAAAGTATAAAAAAAATTGATTATGATTTGACAATCAGTGTTAATATAAACATTCTTTGAGAGGTTTATTTTGAATAAACAATATAATTTAAATAATCAGAGAGGGTTTTTCTGGACGGCTGTTTCGTTCCAGTATGGGGCTTCTCATCAGTGTGCATCGACAATCTCTCCTTGTAAAATTCAAACCTAAGAACCAACTTCGTGGATTGGTTGAAACTAGACATTAACACAATTGGATGCCGGTCGACTCAATGGTCTAAACCGATGGGTCCTAGTTTCAAATCTTACGAGGAGGGATCGTAGATGCGCATTGCTGAAGAGTCACATGCTAGGGCGAAACGGCCATCCAGTACTTCCAACTTTTCCATGGTGGTCTAGCTTTAATTGACTCATGTACTCAACTATTAAAAAAATTCAAATAGTTGAATCGTCTATCTTTTGTAATCAATAAAATACTTCATCGGTGACATATTTGCATTTCAGAATATTTATTTCAGTTTTTTCTTAGATGTCATATTTCACTAAACTTTGAGTTTCAAAAATATACCGCAAGAAATTATATATATACTTCTAGTAAAATTGAATTTTCTCTATCAGTAGGCATTTATTTATATTTTGTATCAGTCAACTCGATTCCATTCCAAACTAGTATTGACTTTCACAGTGATATTCAAACACGAAACGTATCCCGTACATGTTTGTAATGTAGCTCAGTGAGTAATTCGATGATATTTGCAGTCGTAGATAACGTATGTAAATATAGGATGAAGAACTGAAAACAGATACTTGAGTTTTAGTGAAGCATCTGTGTAGTTTTTTTCATTTATTACAAGCATCTAATAATTCGTTTAGATTGTCTAGTTAGTTCTGAAAATCTCCTGCTAATCAGTGATACGATAATGAGTAAAATCTCACAACTATTAATTCATAATTGATCACTCTTAGGCTTATCTACACGATAGCCATAATAGAGTTCAACACAGTAAATAGATGAGATAATTATATAGTCCAATTTTATAATCGTAATAAATTTAAGGTAAGTGATTTAGAAAAGTTTGAAAACTTGGTAACAACTTATGGATCACGAAATATTTTACAAGTAGGGAAATACATGGATACAAGTACTTAGTTATTAGACAACAAATTTTTAAAGAATGATATCAGGCAATACAGTTTCGAATCTTCAGCTTTGCTTAATATTTACCTTATTGTATAAGAGTACTAACATTATAGTTCGTTATAGATTAAGCTGACGAGCCCTATTTGAAACACATAATTTTGATACTCTTGCCAGACACAATACAGATTTACTACGACTTGTGACTAAATGATTACTTTACTGTCGAACATCCCAGTATTCTAAATGAAGAAAATATATAAAACGATATTGTATAAGCAATGAATATTGAAATGTAGTTGTGTTACAAATTCACGGATACGTCTATTCTCTAAATCCATCTAATTGTAAAATAGAACGCAGCCCTCTCCACAATATTTCAACCAAAATGTGTTAGACTTATAACTTTATTCAAATCCCTCTTTTACTTTACATTTCATGATAAATAAACAATTAAACAAATCGTTACCAATTGTTATATTACGTACCAAATAATATCAATAGTAGTGTAGTAGAACGAGAACATGCAAATGAAGACAACCAAATATGTTTGAACACAAAATTACAGAACATCTTAGTCAAATCTGAGATCCATACATCAAATACTTCATTTGTAAAATGTCAATCAATTGTCTCAAACTTGACTATTCTTTCGTTTCCATATCAATCATTCTTTGTTCTCGTTCTCTTCTCTTCGATCTTCCTAACGTTTTACTGTCAGACATTCTATTTTCGTTTATCGATATATGCTACTTATATCAGTTGACATCAGTAGTACATATCACAGTAGTAATAAAAGTAAGCTGTAAAGTTGCTTATTTGTAAACAATCTATTAACAAATCGAAGTGCACAATAGATTGATATTAAACAAATTGACAGATCCTTTTTGATTAAGATTATGAACCGATTGATGTTAGACCACTGTTGGAAACCTGGAAGCACTGGACGGCCGTTTCGTCCTAGTGTGGGACTCCTCAGCAGTGCTTATCCACAGTTCCGCTCGCGATAGTCGAACCCAGGGCCTTCAGTCTCACGCGCGAACGCTTAACCTACTGGACCACTAGGCCGGCATTCAATGGTGTTAGTGTCTAACATCAACCAAACCACGAAATTGCGCCACCATCTTCCATTGTACTGAGGTAAATACCTGTCTCTACCCAACACGAATCAGACAGACATTTGTTTATACCTAAATGAAAAGTAATAAGAACCAGATAATTGAAAACCTCCCTAAATTAAATAGTTCTGATCGATTTATCTTTCAGTGTTTTTTTTTCTTTTTTCATAAACAGTACAAATAAAGGTGTCTTAATTTAATAAAATTAACCTTTATGAAAAAAAAGAAAAAAATAGAAAGGGAAAAGATGTGGAATTTTATATGTTAACTTATCAATCATTCAGTTAGATACACAAAAGTACAATCATCCATTTCATATCATTATGGTATTAGAGTGATAGTAGTTTAGTATTATAAATTTTAACCTAAATCTTATCTACAGTGATTTATGTATATATCACTGTAACCAAGTATAAATAAAAAAATGAAAAAAAATCGTTACTTTACATATTGTATACCATTTCCTGATATTATCATTATACAATGTAAAATTCATTCAATGTAATTGGATATAATTTATTCGAATGGGATTTTAGTGGATAAAATCTATCAGTGATATGCTGTCATCTTTAAATCCTTCAGGGAATGATTAAGATTTATATATATGTGTGTGTATGTGTATGTGTACATAAAATGTGGTGTTGCTTTCAGAACAGTAGATTGTTTGAAAAATGTATGAGTTTACTGTCTATTTATTTATTTATTTGAACATAGATTGGTACAAAGAGGCACCAAACACACACAAACACTTGATTTGTGTGTGAACTGTGATACTACCTTGGTGCTCAAACCGAAGCAGCCTTCATCCTGAACGTTTGACCCATAAGGCAGTAGAGCAAAGTAAGGAGGTGCAGTCCCATGGTAGACCGTTCATACATCATTTGTTCCTTGGAGATCCTGGAGCCCATGTGCGCCATTGGTTTGAAATCATTTTATTCCAACTCTCCGCCTGTAGCTCTTTCAGAGTTACTGCCGGTCCCAAGCCCGGGTAAAGGAGGAGGGTTGGGCATGTGGTTAGCGTCCCCATCCCGTAGAAACCTAACTCGCTAAAAAAACGCTAACCAGAAAAAATAACTCAAACCATTTAAACTCTGCACTGGGATTTAGAGGTAATATGACACTTCATGGTGAAAGCCGAGTTCCTTCGAAAGCCACGAGGCCGATGCCCCTTCTAACAACCAGAGCAACAATTTTTATAGGCACATGGAACATCCGGACAATGTGGGAGACCGGGAAGACCAGTCAAATAGCAGCGGAAATGAGGAGATACAACTTGGCAGTACTGGGAATCAGTGAAACCCATTGGACCCAAGCTGGACAACAAAGGCTAAATACGGGAGAGATGCTGCTATACTCCGGTCACAAAGAGGAAAATGCTACACACACTCAGGGAGTCGCTCTAATGCTATCCAAAGTGGCACGAAATGCACTTGTAGGATGGGAATCTCACGGATCCAGAATCATCAAAGCATCATTCAAAACAAAGAAGGAGGGGATCACAATGAACATTATCCAATGTTATGCACCCACCAATGATAGCAACGACGAAGTAAAAGATCAATTCTATGAGAGACTGTAATCAATCATAGAGAAGTGCCCAAGAAAGGACCTCACCATTCTGATGGGAGATCTAAACGCCAAAGTCGGAATGGACAACACCGGATATGAAGACATCATTGGACTACATGGACTGGGAGAGAGAAACGAAAACGGGGAAAGATTTGCAAATCTGTGTGCATTCAATAAATTGGTCATAGGCGGTACAATATTTCCACACAAACGTATACACAAAGCTACATGGATCTCACTGGACCACACCACAGAGAACCAGATAGATCATATTTGCATTGACAAAAAGTTCCGAAGGACAATGGAAGATGTGAAAACCAGGAGAGGAGCGGACATAGCTTCAGATCATCACCTGGTTGTGGTCAAATTGAAACTGAAGCTAAAGAAGAACTGGACAACTGGACAAACAGCACCACAAAGGTTCAATACAGCCTTCCTTCGAGATACTGACAAACTCAATGAATTCAAGGTAGCTCTCAACAACAGGTTCCAAGCCTTACAGGATCTACTGAAGGAAGAAGAAACTACTATGGAGGATAGCTGGAAAGGTATCAAAGAAACATTAACTTCAACGTGTCAAGAGGTTCTTTGCCCCAAGAAGCATCATCACAAGGAATGGATCTCTATAGAAACACTGGACAGGATCAAAGAAAGAAAGAACAAGAAGACAGCAATTAACAACAGTCGAACAAGAGCAGAGAAAGTCCAAGCACAAGCAGAGTACATAGAAGCAAACAAGAAAGTGAAGAAGAGCATTCGAGCTGATAAGCAAAAATACGTGGAAGAACTAGCAACGACGGCGGAAAAAGCTGCAAGAGAAGGAAATATGAGACAGCTTTACGATACGACGAAGAAGCTAGCAGGGAAATACAGTAAGCTAGAGAGACCAGTCAAAGACAAAGAAGGAAGACCAATCACTGAGATTCAACAACAGCGCAACAGATGGGCAGAGTACTTCGAGGAACTCCTGAACAGGCCGGCTCCAATGAATCCACCGGACATCGAAGCAGCACACACAGATCTTCCTATAGATGTCAATCCACCAACGACCGAAGAAAACAGAATGGCTGTCAGACAAATCAAGAGCAGGAAAGCAGCAGGACCTGACAATATACCAGCTGAAGCGTTGAAGTCAGACATCGAAGTAACTACAAGCATGCTTCATCTTCTATTCATGAAGATTTGGAAGGAGGAACAAGTGCCGATGGATTGGAAAGAAGGACACCTCATCAAGATTCCAAAGAAAGGAGATCTGAGCAAGTGTGAAAACTACAGAGGAATTACACTACTGTCAATACCAGGAAAAGTCTTCAACAGAGTGTTACTGAACAGGATGAAAGACGCAGTAGACGCTCAACTTCGAGATCAACAAGCTGGATTCCGTAAGGACCGGTCGTGCACAGACCAGATTGCGACACTACGGATCATCGTCGAACAATCAATTGAGTGGAACTCGTCACTGTACATCAACTTCATTGATTATGAGAAGGCATTTGACAGTGTAGATAGGAGAACGTTATGGAAAATTCTTCGACACTACGGAGTTCCTGAGAAGATTGTCAATATTATGCGGAACTATTATGACGGACTACAACGCAAAGTAGTGCATGGAGGACAGCTGACAGATGCATTCCAAGTAAGGACCGGAGTGAGACAAGGCTGTCTACTCTCTCCTTTCCTCTTTCTTCTGGTGGTCGACCGGATTATGAAGACTTCGACATCTGAGGGAAAACACGGCATACAATGGACAGCTCAGAACCAATTAGACGACTTGGACTTCGCAGATGACCTAGCCCTCCTATCACATACACACGAATAAATGCAGACAAAGTCAGCCAGCATAGCAGCAGTCTCTGCATCAGTAGGCCTCAACATATACAAAGGGAAAACCAAGGTCCTCAAACACAACACGGAGAACAGCAATCAAATCACTCTTGATGGCGAAACTCTGGAAGACGTGGAATCCTTCACATACCTGGGAAGCATCGTCGATAAACAAGGAGGTTCAGATGCAGACGTCAAGGCAAGGATTGGCAAAGCTAGAGCGGCATTCTTCCAACTGAAGAACATATGGAACTCAAAACAACTTTCAACCAATATCAAAGACAGAATCTTCAATACGAACGTCAAGGCAGTTCTACTGTACGGAGCTGAAACTTGGAAAACTACAACAAACAACATCAAGAAGGTACAGGTATTTATTAATAGCTGTCTACGCATGATACTCAACATCCATTGGCCGGATACCATCAGCAACAGCCTTTTGTGGGAGAGAACCAACCAGCTTCCAGCTGAAGAGGAAATTAGGAAAAGACGATGGAAATGGATAGGACATACATTGAGGAAATCATCAAACTGCACCACGAGACAAGCGCTAACTTGGAATCCTGAAGGGAAGAGGAAAAGAGGAAGGCCAAAGAGCCCATTATGTCGGGAAATAGAAGCAGATACGAAAAGGATGAATAAGAACTGGAAAGAGCTGGAAAGGATTGCCCAGGACAGGGTTGGATGGAGAATGCTGGTGAGCGGCCTATGCTCCTTCACGAGGAGTAGCAGGCGTAAGTCAGTAAGCAAGTAGGTTGACCCTCCTTATCCATCAACTCGGTTAAAGCTCCAGAGATTCACTTCTTGTCCTTTCAATTTCGTAATCAAAAACTGTCCCGCGAGAAGGCAGTGAGTAGGACTTCCCTAGCAGTGGCTGTATACTCGTGACCATGTGATAGCATCTTCAGAGGGACAGCAAACTCTCCCCACCCACGGCTGTACCAGGGCATTGAATTATTATATATATGCCAACAAGAGACTGATCTATTACAGTACTTAACAACAATGGAAAGATACAAGAAAATAATAACAAGTGAATTTAACTTCATCCTATTGCGCAAACTAGTAGTTATCAGGACTCAGTGGCTAATTGGATAACACGATGGCATTTGTAGCGAACGGTATTGGATTCGAGTCTCGATGTGAACATCAATTTTGGGATGCAGGTACATCCAGCCGACGAGTCCAAAATATAACGAAACACGCTTCCTGGACTCCGCTATTAGCCACCGTCCATCTTTGCTTCTAATTTTATATTTTAAATACAATTTAAAAATTGAGTTTATCATATACAAAGTGCCATTACTTCATTTAATTATTATATGATCTTTACTTTTCCATTTACTTGAAATTCGGGAGTTTGGAGTTTTTCATCAATATGAAAAAACCATTCACATCGTTATAAACAGACTCAAACGTCTGATTGACCGAATTCATAGAATGATTGATATCATGATCGCTGTATTCAGTGATCTTCATCTTCATAATAACAAATTAACTAACAATATAGTTTAATCATTTTACAGTAAATAGTCCTTACTAAACCTTGAAAACGTAATATCTTCCAGTTATAATTCCCTTAAGGTAAACTAAATACGAACTCCGCCTCGAAATCCTTGGGGTCTACTACCGGTCCTAAGCTCGGATAAAGGTGGAAGTTGGGCATGAGTTTAGCTACCTCATTCCGTAGAAAAATAGCTTGCTAAAAAATCGCTAACCAGAAAAATTAATTAAAACTATTTAAAATCCGCTCTAGGAGTTACAAATTCTTCATTTAGAAGATTTATGACATCTCATGGTGAAAGCCAAGTTCCTTCAGAAATCACGAAGCTGATGCCCATTCTGACAACTTGAGCAACCATTAATTTAGGTACATAGGATATCCAAGTTACCATAGAAATGAAAAGATACAACCTAAAGGTGTTTGGAATTGGTGAAACACATTTGATACATGTTGGACAACAAAGACTAGCTACAGGAGAGCTGCCGTTATACTCCGACCATGAAGAAGAAAATGCTCCACATACACAAGAAGTTTCACTGAATACGAAAAAGACTGATCAACACAGGATTAATTATTTTTAAAGCCACAATTATTTCTATATGAAAAACTAATTTATCTAGCAATTATCTTCCAGTGTCCAATTAATTAGAATTAGCAACTAAGCGAATTACATATAATTTAGTCGTCAACTAAGATTGATGAGAATGTTTAGTGAAACACTATTTTTCTTTAAAAAGTTATTCATGACTGTTTATGCAATTTGATTTGGATTACATAACACTTTGTCAGACAAATAGATAGGATCCTATCATATGTAATATATATCAATAAAAGTAGATTAAAAGGGGTCATTTATCTAGGTCGTTTTATAATCATCATGATTTTTATATAAGAGGGGGGGTTCATAGCATTTTCTTTACTCATGGATCATTAGTAATATTGTTTATTGTATTTCCATTAACTGACATGATATTTGGTTTATTCAGTAATTTACTGTTATCAGAGCTGTTAAACAATTTGTTAGCAGCAGATACATAATCATATGTTATAACAGATTGACACTATAACGTGGTTATTATCATGTTAGCAATCTTTAAACTTAATAAAATGAAGATTTTCACCTAATTCGTTTATGATATTATATAAAGCAATTAGTCCCTTTTATGAATTTCGATAGAACAATGAGAAGCCGGAGTTGATCTGAAGGCTTGGCTATTCGTAAATTTACCCCCCCCCCTTATGTGTACAAAAACAATTTGTCGTAACCTTGAATTTATCTTGGTAATCTTTAAGTCATTCTATGGCCCTAGGATAACGCGAAAATTTCTTAATCTTTCTATACAATGTAAAATTGTTTCTCTCCCCTTTGTAACTTTTTTTACTTGAACTTTCATTTAATGGACCTTTATTAATTTTCGTATAAAGTGCTCTGACAAGCATATGTGTGACCAGATTGTTCAAAATATATGGCGTATTTACATCACATTTTTTAGATCAACTCCGTCTTCTCGTTGTTCTCAGAAGGGGTTTTGTGGAGATTTTTAGATGTTCTTACTAACTAGTCATTAGAATCCAGATTGTCACTTTATCAAATAAACCATAAACTACTGAATAAAATCAATCCGTTCTAATATATTTTTAGTGATAAATACTACCCTTTATGCCATATCTACTACATTTACATAATAAACCAGTTCCCAGTTACTTTTTCATTTGAAATGAATGTACCAAATGCGTTTTAATAGCACCATTATGTTAAAAGGGGTCTGTTTATAAATTAGTGGCTTATATTGCAAGATATCTATGTGAAATTACATAGTTACATTTGACGACTATTACTTTCGGATATCTTATTGCTATTTATTCATTCCTTGATAGATTTTATTACAACACTACCTTTATACATTGGTTTGATGATATAAACTTTCTGTATTCACTGTGTCGCTTTATCGTTTACTTCCATTATATCAATCTTTTATTATTATCATTATACAAATCTGGTCATGATACGAATCTACCTATTTGGTAGAACTGTAATGGTCAATCTTTATTGATAAGACATCTGATGATAAGTGTATTAGATCTATTCCCTAATAAGGTCAATTATACTTAGATTCCTCATATTTATGGCTCATTGACCATGATGTTTAGTGACTTATTTTTCAGAAGAACAATTACCTGTAAACACTTCAATGATTCGTTAGAAAACAAAATACTATTTGGCACAAGTGTACTTAGGCCAAAATTAACACAAAATATGAACAGTTTAAAATAAATTGTATCACTAAATTAGGCTAATTTAATTAAACAGTTCAACTTGCGTTTATATGATAAAATGGTATTGCTTGTTGTTAAGTGAAAAAATGAGATGTAAAATAATTAATTCATGAGTCAATCGAAGCTAGACCATCATGGAAAACGTGGAAGCACTGGACAGCTGTTTCGTCCTACCATAGGACTCCAGAGAAAGGACGTCCACAATCCCGCACACGGGGCTCGAACCTTGGACCTTCAGTCTCGAACGCTTAACCTATAGACCACTTAGCCGGCTCCCAATGGTGTTAATGTTTATCTGCCATCGATTCATGAATGGATACGCAACCCTTCATCCATCTTTTGGAGGTAGATACCTGTATCCACCCGTCACGGATCACATTTTCAAGATAATGCACGACATGCATTGATAAACAAACATAAGGCTTACATATTTTTGCACATACATTATATTCAAGAAACAATGTTTGGGGTTAGGCTGTTAGATGTAGTCAGCAGTAAATGTAAATCGTCAAAAAACTCGAATGGATTATTGGAAAATGTTTTGATAAATGTCCTTTGCTTAATTGAGGCAGAATACGGTATGCCACTAACGGTATTCAAACATGTAGAATCTTACTGCAGCAAAATCAAAAGACGGAAGAAGCACTTGAAGTGATTATTAAGTAAGAATCAAAAATGTACAAAAAACAGCTATTCATGGTTATTAGTATTGGCTATAAAATCATTACAATTCAGCTAAACCTCAAAGAGACATGTTATGCAGTTGTTTAATCTTAGCATACTAGGTTATTATTCTAGAAAGCTATATCGGTTTCTCTCTCTCATAAGCAAAGAGAGATGGTGGTTATCAGTGGAATTTAGGACGCGTGTTTCGTCTTATTTGGGACTCGTCAGCTAGATTTACTTGTATCCCAAAGTTTATATTCAAAAGCAAACAATACCAAATGAATTTCCTTCTCATACTTTGTATTAATTATGAGACAAATGTTGCATCCTTAATCAACAACTTAAATTAATTAATTAATTATTGGTGGACTGCTTGAACATCTGGGCTACCCGTTTATTTCATTTAAATTATCCGTTTCTCTGTCTGTTTTAACGCACCATCATGTCTATTAATCATATAACCTATACAGGTGACTAACTAAAAAGTGTAAAATCTTTTGTTGTACAAATCATAAAAGAGCCCAATCAGAGATATCGTGGTTTCTAGCAATGTGCAATGAAAAGAACGTACATTATATCGATATCGATTGACTAAACTGCTAACATCTAACTGGTGATCAATCAATATTTTTCATCAGGATCCATCAAGAAATAAAACACAGAAACTCGCTGATATACTTAGTGCTAAGAATTATTGTATATTGTACCAAACGATATACTATTGAATATAACCAGTAATAATAATAATAATAAATAATAAACATGTTCACACATGTTTATTATAAACTATTTTAATACCTCTACTTTTAAAGCATAAACTTGCTGAATAGTTGATCAGATCATTAGATCTTTATACGCTATTATATTACTATAAAGAATAATGAATTTTATAAAGCAATAACTATAGCATCATATATACATTGTACAATTCATAGACTTAATTAGTTCAGTAGACAGTTAGAGTAAGACCGTTAGTATTATGATATACTTCTAACATTTATCATGAAACATAATCATTTCAGAAACAGTAAAAGGAGTTTGAAATGAAAACATCTGAAAATCAACTCTGCAATGCAGGTACATCCAGCTGAAGAGTCACAAATAGGACAAAACGCGCGTCCCGGATTCTACTGCTAGCCCCTATCCATATTTGCCTAAAACAGCTTGTGACATAAGGCTATATCGAGGCAATCCGCACAGGATGAACATATGTCAACATGAGACTGATCAATTGCAGTCCTAAATAACAATGGGAAGATACAACTAAAACATTACCAAGTGAATTTGAGAGCATCTTTGTTTTTTTTACTTTATATTTATTAAAAAGAAATATAAAGTAGCAGTTCACCGACCTGATTAGATTATAGCCTATGTATGGTTGAATGCTAATAGTCTTATAGCATTCTACTTGATATTATTTCATATGTAACAAATGAAGCAAATAATCATTGATTGAAATATATTTGTTTTTTTTGTTATTTGTATCCAGTAAATATTAAGTAAGAAAGATAGATTGATTCAATAAAGAGTACTCTTCTGCTATGGTCATGAAGTTTTGTAATTTTCTTTTCTTTTTTTTCTTTCTTCATACTTTTCTTTCATTTTACAGCTATCTGCTTCCATTTCCATTTTCTTCATAGATCTTCTACTCCCCCCCCCACAATGACTGGTGTATTTATGTATCTACGATCTTCCTGATTACATTTTATCTTATTGTGATAAGTCATCTGTCCCCAATTATAGTTCCCCTATTTATCTTCATAATGAATATTCAAGCGTTTAATAATAAAATTATTATTAGTATCCCTGACTGAAAATGTGTTTAATATTTTTGTTTATTCTATTACACTGTTACCATCATGTTTAACAGAATGTTTATTATCACTATTACTGTAACTATTATCGTCCCGATAAACCAAGTATATACATATGCGGTTGTACAGCGCTGAAAGTAAATTCGCCGTAAGAGAGAACTTTTCTCTGAACTAATTTTTGTTATTTAATGTCTGAGTAGGAATATTTCGTTTAGTTAAAAAATATTATAGTTGAATTCATGAGTCAAGTAAAGCTAGATCATCTTTTAAGATATGGAAGCATTGGATATTAATTTCGTGTGTCGGTTGAAGATAGACAATAACACCGTTGGATGCCGGCTCAGTAGTCTAAAGGTTGAGTGTTCATGAGCGAGACCTATAGTATCAGGATTCGAATCCCTCCGGGCGGGATCGTGGATGAACACTGATGTAGAGTCCTATACTATTAAGAAACGGCTATCCATTGCTTCCAGGTTTTCTATGGTGGTTTAGCTATAATTCACTCATGATTTCAACTATAAAATTACTAAAACATCCATAAAACTCTCTTCTGTTATTAAATTATCAATAATGATATATGTTCAGTCGTTTTACATAATCAGAGAGTATACTTATCATATTTCTTGCTATTCTAAGTTATTTATTATAATTTTAATGAATATATATTAGAATGTAAGTTGTAAGATGTTCTTACAAACAGATAATAAGTAATAAGTAGTATAAGCTTAATTATCAAATATGAAAAAAAACGTTTACGTTATTTAACGTCATTTTTAATTTATATTTGATGACCATAGTGTAACATTTTTATTCTCTTTTGGTGGTATTTATAAACTTCAATGTGTTTCGATACTTTTATT
Organism: Schistosoma spindalis; assembly: GCA_946903255.1. NCBI lineage: Eukaryota > Metazoa > Platyhelminthes > Trematoda > Strigeidida > Schistosomatidae > Schistosoma > Schistosoma spindalis. The sequence goes on along the minus strand of OX336419.1, from coordinate 8,458,817 downwards.
TGATAACTGCCTTATATCTGATATGGTTGAAAATATCAGGTTACGTATTCCGGTTAGAACTTCAGTTTCAATCGTCTAATCGTGGTTGGGTATTGCTGAATAGTCTCATATGATGTAAGAAACAGCCATGTATTGTATTATAGTATTTAATGTGAAGTATTAGTTTGTGTATAAGTTGACGAGTATATTTCTCCTACGATGTATAAAAAAAGTCTATATAACAAATTGGCTGATTCATAAAATTATCTATAGCTATCACTAGTCCAAATACTATGATTTTGTTCCTATTAAAAGTTGTATGAGAGTGAAACTTATAACTAACTACATTTAATGAACTGTTTCATCAAGAATAACGATTAACTTACTCTATGGTTTAAAGCATGAATAACTTCTGGTCAACATGTAAGACAGTTCATTTCTTCGACATAATATATTTAAAGTATTAACGAATTTCATGCGAATCATCATCCTTACAATTAATGAGTTTCATGTAGACATAGCAGCATATCTTATCCTTGAATATAACTTATATAATAAGCATTTTAAAGTATATCCTCAGATATATTGTTTTTCTCAAATTAGTTAAAATGTCAACCTGGTTTTATGATTGTATAATGATCAATTTATACATGAAATATCTCATTAGACTTATAAAGATAATTATTTTCACTCGCTTTACAAGCGAAGATGAATACTGGTTAGCAGTGAAGTGCAGGACATGTATTTCATTCTGTTTGAGACTCATCAACTAGATGTACCTACATCTCAGAGTTGTTGCTCACTCCGGACCTCGAATCCAGTACCATTCCCTTCAAATGCCTTCGAAATATCCACTTAACTACTGAAACCTGAATATACTTTCATTCAGCTTAGCATTATTTTAACAGGAGATAATGATTATGATCAATTTTTTTCAACTTAATACTTATACTCTCAACCAATACATAAATTTAGTTATATAATTGTTAATCACTACTAACCATCTATGTCAATTATCCACTAATCTTCATTTCTTAATTTAATCATATTATCAGAAGTTTTTTGGAGACTTTTAATCATTTCAGTAGTTGAAATCATGAATCTATTGAAGCTAGACCACCATGGAAAGCCTGGATGGCACTCTTCAGCAATGCGCATCCACGAAACATCCCCCCGCGAGATTCCAACCCAAGACCTATCAGTCTCGCGCGCGAGCGCTTATCCATTAGACCACTAAGTCAGCCGGCATCCAACGGCGTTAATGTCTAACTTCAACCAATCAACCATATTAAATTATAATTAATTTTTATGGAAACTAATGAAATATTGTAATGAAAATATTCACTATTATTATCATCATTATTTTCTATTCAATATGTTAAGGAGTCCCACAATGAGACGAAACGGCTGTCTAATGATTCCAGGCTTTTCATGGTGGTCTAGTTTCAATTGACTCATGTTCTCAACTATTGAAATTACTAAATTCTTCACTAAATCCCTTCTGATACATATTAGATATTTTAATATAAACATTACATCAAGTAGGTTAATTGATTACATAACTTCAATATTAAAGCTAAGTACATTGATCTAAGTTGTTTTATTCAACTTCATAGAATATAAATAAAAGCTTAACGGAAATACATTAATGGTTTGAGTTTGTATACAATTAAGAAAAATAAAAGAAACATAAAGTATTTTAACTTTGTTATGTTTCTTCTTGTTGTTGTTCTTCTTCTTTTTGTTCTTCTTGTTCCTCTTGTTCCTCTTCTTGTTTTACCCTAAGTATGTAAACAAACAACTATTTTTTTCTTTTATTAAAAAGGACATTTAAGTAAATAAACAAATGAATTGATCATGAGATATCTAATATCTCAGATTGTAGTTAATTTTTCTTTCTTTTTTATGTCCAATATTAGTTGCTTTTTTTACCAGGATCCATCAGATTATTCATCTGAATCAGATATGTGAATGATATGTTTGTTATTATTAAAAAAAATTGTTGTCTTTAGAAATTTCTTTAAACTGATAAATATTCTCTCAGATTACATTAAAATTTATCTTCAAAAGTAGAAACAAGATGAATATTGAGATCATGAACTGATTGATATGAGACCACTATTGAAAACTTGGAAGCACTGGATGGCTTTTTCGTCCTATTGTGGGACTCCACAAGAGTGCGCATCTATGACTGCACCGTGATCAGTGGAGCTAATCCGTTTTGGATAGAGACAGGTATCTACCTCAGTGGATTGATTGAGGTTAAACATTAGCACCGTTGGATGCCGGTCAGCTCAGTGGTCTAGAGCTTGAGCGCTCGCGCGCGAGACTGAAGGCCGTGGATTCGAATTACGTGGGTGGGATTGTGGATATGCACTGCTGAGCAGTACCACAATAGCATGAAACCACCGTCCAGTGCTTCCAGGTTTTCAATGGTGGTCTCACATCAATCAGTTCATGATCTCAATCAAAAACATAATAATCTCCATAATTTCATACTGATAAAGATGAACATGTTGAACTACCTTTCTTCAGATTGTTTAGTACAGTGAAACTTAAATGAGAATGTAGGTCTAACTATATACCGTAAATCGACACATTTAAATACTTACACAGATTTCATTTCTGTTCATCCATTCAATACAAAATGTTTTTGGTTCTGGGTCTATTCAAAGGAGCTTCCAATATCATTACCTTAATAGAAGATTAACTATGGGGAAAAAACAACAAAATAAGGGGTAAATAGCTCCGCTCACAATAAAAGTAGAAGGCCTAACTATTCATCTAACTTTGACTGTTTATTCACATGATCATATGTTACTGAATTTACACAAAATACAAACATACTCTCAAATATCAACACTACTAAATAATACAAATTACATATTTTTCATACTCACCATCATACACACAAATATACACAGTAATGTCTCAACCAAAATTAGCTTGACCAAACGATTTGACATGATATCGACGTACCCAGACCTCTTTTGATTTTGATTAAACTAAATATTCTGCCTTATTCAACAATACTGTTTAAACTTGAGTTAATTTTATTCAACCATTCATTCACTTACTTTGAAGACATGGCTTACACAGAGTTATGAAAGCCTAAAGATCCTAATTTCTATTCATTGGGATATCCACGAGTAGATTATTATTATTGTTATTTTAACACTAACATTCAATGCAACCCTGAATCTTTTTGAAATTATTGATAAGTAATTATATATTTTCCTTTGACGTCAGAAGTAGACTATATCATCACTGGAGAGCATGATTTTCTTACATTAAAATATAATCAATTTCAATGGATAGAACATTCATTGCTAGTTATTCTTAGCATCAAGCATGTTATAAGTCTAATGAGATATTTCTTTTTTTACTAAAGGATAAAACAATAACTCCGTACAACAGAGGTTCAGATGTTATCTTCATTCATGGCTTAGCAATAATTTTTATATTGCTGAGTGAGTTGAATTCAGACAAGAACAGAAATATGGAAATTATGATCATCCTGTCGTAGCGAGTTTTAAACAGTATGACACATATAAAGTAATACTTCCACCATTTGTCAACAGCTAATTAAAGGACTCGAATACAGTCCCGTTCACTTTAAGCGTCATCGCATAATCCACTTAGCTAATAAGTCCTGATAACCACTTGCTTGTGCAAAGAAGTGAAGTTTTAAATCATATTATATTGTTTGAATGTTCCGGTTGATGTTTAAGACTGCAACTGATCAGTTTGTTATTGGCACATGTACATCTTGTGCGTATTGCCTTAAATCACAAGCATTATAAGCAGGGATGAGTGGTGGATAACAGTGAATTTCAGGACGCGCTTCTAAACGTAAACTGTCCAACATGTTACGATATTAATATTCACAACAAAATTTGTAAACTAGTTTAAACTCATCATATATAAACAAAATATGGGAATTTATTCAATTCAACATAAGTAGTGAGTAAGAAGAGGGAGCAATTAAAACTTGTTCATACATTTGTTTTTGGTAGATAATAAGATATTCCAATGAAGTTGTTTAATATGGTTACTTTATTTAGATCAATGTACTAAAGGTAGAAATGAATTTTGAAATGAGAATAAACCTTATTTATGGTCAGATATTCAATCGTAAAATTGAGTAATTCATTCAATATTTAATATGATACTTTTTGTAAATGTATATATTTATAATATAAATTATGAACTGGTCTTGGCTAAACTACCGTTGAAAACATGAATGTATTGCACGGACGTTTTATCCAATTAAAAGACTCTTTAGTGACATCAGGATCTTTGTTCCCACATGGAAACGCTTTACTTTCAAACTACTGAACTGGGATGTTACCATCTCACATTGCATGCAGCAAATAACTGTCTCACAACCGACATGGGTGTACTCTGATAGCCATGGCTTTTCATCTGAACTCCATGAGTTGAATCCTGAAAATAGTCACTATTGATTAAATAATACCAGGGAAGTGGCATTTGTGGAGATTGCAAAGCTTTCATAGTTTAAACCATGTTTACAAAAAACCAAATGTCTTGAACCCTATTTTCAAATGCTCAGTTATTGATGAACACTGGTGAGGAATCCCGTACTTAAATAAAACTGCCATCTGGTGCTATAAAGTTCCAATGATGGTCTAGCTAAAATCAGTTCATAATTTAAACTATGGAAATTTTAAAATCGTCACAAAATTCCATGTCTTAATTATCATTTTGCATAAATCGGACTCAACATAACTTCGAAAGAATAAAATTAAAGGTTTAAATTAGAAGATAATCCCGATGAGATCGACAGTTAACTTATGAACGAATAACTATTACGCAACTAATTTATCTTTTTTATTTAAACACTGACCATTGAAGCAATGATTATAAATTGGATCTATTTGAGTTTTTAAAATCTGAACCCCTTCATTTCACTGTACTGTTTTGTGTGTCTGTGTTTATTACACGAACTTAGAGTTTGATATTCTGTAGCTATTCATAGACGTTCAGCTGTATTGTTATGAACGATGATTTATACTGTATGATTTTAGACTTGTATCTTAGTTCTTGTATGAGAAGGGTTGTTCAGTACACTATTATAACATTCATATAATCTGATGTTCGAATTTATGTCAAGTTATTTTAATGGGCAAATACAGCTTATCATTCGCTTAATAAAAAAATAATAATCATTTATAGAATCTCCTCGAAGTCAATGATCTTGAAATTAATGAAAAGTTTAAAATAGACAGAGACTGAAGCTACTTTTCCGGAATCGCAAGAGAATTATAATTTCGATTACTCCAGTTAAACATTATTGACTATTCAGCTACAAGCATTATCTCTTGGTCTTAAATTTTGTAGTATGTCAACTAACTTTAAGGAAATCAGTGCTAGAATTGAATAAAGCTAAAAGATAGGATAAATGGTATGTATTTAAAGATCAATACAAGTAAGTAACATTTGTCTATGAAGATAAATTCAAATTAAATAGAATTGTAGAATGATATCAAATAGAGAGTTACTAAGTGACAATGTGTGGTGAACTTTAAAAAAATATGCTAACCATGATACGTGATTATTATTGATTCGATTACATACAAATTTATTGTTGCCAAGTAAAATGAAACAGTATAACATTAAAGTTATGTAGATCATTGTATCATATCAAGTATTATTGATTTTTAAATTCCATAAAATTTAGTTTATTGAATTAGCACATACTGAGTGTATACATCTAAGTCGACACTGAATGTCAGCTTGAAGCTTGATAACTGAATATGTAGATACATGCTACTTAAATAAATAATAATGACATATTTACAAATAGGTGTAAACAATGAACAAAGAAACGACGATTCAGCATACCTTTGAAATATGTTTGACAACTGAACAATAATTCAAACCTATATCTCCGGGGATAACAGTATCTATATGATTTTAAATTCATGTCATGAAATGACATATTTACGCCATCATTAATATCAGTCGGTGTCAAGGCTAAATCGACTAAAAAATAGCATTTAACTATTAAGAAACGGGTTGACAAGTTTACAAAAATATCAGTGCATATTTTATTATAAGAAAAGATGGACTCGTCAGCTGGATTCACCTGCATTCCAGATTTCATGTTCACTCTAGGACTTGAATCCAATACCGTTCACTTTAAACGTCATCGCATAATTCACTTAGCTAATGAGTCCTGATAACCACTTGCTTGTGTAATAGGGTGAGGTTTAAATTCATTTTGTGTTGTTTGTTTGAATCTTCTAATTGATGTTTAGTACGGTAATTGATCAGTCTGTTATTGGCAAATGTGCCTCGTTTGCCGATTGCCTCGACATTGCCTAAGTCACGAAACGTGTGTCCTGGATTCCATGGCTACCCGTCATCCATCTTTGTTTATAATCCTCGTGACTTCAGGCAATATCAAGGCAATCCGCACAGGATGCACATGGGTAGATAAGAAACTGATTAATTGAAGTTTTAAACATCAATGTGAACATTCAAACAAACAATGCAAAATGCATGTTATATTTTTTTTACGTGACAAATGTTGCAAAAGAGGACTTTACCAAATGGATTTCATCAAATATAAGTTGAATTGAGACGTTTGATTGGATGTTGTGAAGTGATGATTACTAAGTAATAATATTATAAAACACTGCTAATAGGAAACGAAATTCAGTTATAAGTCATATTGTTATTCATAAACTTGGAATTTGTAAGCAGCTTAGTTTCCTAAGTTGAATTTACATTGGTTAGCTTGCAAGTATAGTTTTGAAATGATTGCCAAGCAATGTCAGCCTCAACAAGGTATTGGTATTGATGAAGAAAAGTATAATAGCAGGATAATTCTTCGTTTAAAATGCTACTGTTAGTATTTCTATGTGTCCAACAAACGGAAAAATACATTCAGTTCGAAGTTAGTGTACTTAAATGGCTGAATTCACGAGTTGATCTATTCTAGACCACCATTGAATACCTGGAAGCCCTGGATGGCTGTTTCTTCCTAGTATGAAACTTCCCAGCAGTGAGCATACACGATCCCTCACGTTAGACTCAAACCCAGGACCCTTGGTCTCGTGCGCGAACGCCTAACCTCTAGATCACTAAGCCAGCATCCAACGGTATTAATGTCTAACTCCAATCAATTCAAGAACAAATTAGTGAATGTTTTATTAAAAACAATTTCGAAAGATCTAAACAAAACGTTCAGTAGGTGGAGAGTTAAGTTTATATTATACATATGTTTTCTTAATACAGTTATTGTTATGAATGTGACTAATTGATCGGATTTGTTTGAATTAAATTATATCAATCTTAATAGTAACTTGAATACCGATGATGATAGGATTTTGATTAGGTCAACCCCTATAACTTGTCCTTAGCGTAGTATGTAATATGTACTTGACACAATAATGTGAAATTGTTGTATTCCTTGTGTACTTCATCCGTACATGTGACTTGTTCTTTAAAAATTTGTCGAAAGAAAATGATATGAATGAACTGAATGGTTTGTATTTGTTGAAAAGGTGTTGGTCAGTTATTTGGAGAACTTTAAATATCCGTCTAAAATAATATTCATAACGACATAAGAAAATTCCAAACCTACCTTATTACTTATGAGACACAGCGAAATATTTTATCAGGACATCAAAGGATTTAGATTTTCATAAGAAACTGTGGCCACCGAGAAGCCACCCACGTACATAGTCGAGTGACTTAGTTATCGATTAAATTATCGATCAGATGTTAAATAGTTGAATAGCAGTCAATTGACGAACTTATTGTTGAATGTTTAAAAATTTAAATGACAACATTGATTATATATAATTTGTATAAATACTCATGTTTTATTGTATATTTTGATTCTTGTCAATAAGTGCTCACAAAACCTCTTTCGTCTTCTTACTTGCGAGCGGTTGGAGGTTATAACGTTCGAGTGTCATCAGTTATAGAGTCTTTTCGTGCCTATTCGAGTAGAGAACTTAACAATTTGAATCTTCTTATTGACCTTTAGGACTTCAGTTGACCACTTACCTATTGACATATGTGCATCCTACGCGTATTGCCTCTATATTCCCATCGGCCACAAGCATTATAAGCAAAGATGGGTGGTGGATAGTAGTGGAATCTACGATGTGATTTTCGTTATATTTGAGACCATCTGTATATCAGGACTCAAAAGCTTGGTGGATAACATGATGATGTCTGAAACGAACAGTACTGGGTTCGAGTCCTGCAGCAAATATCAACTCTGGGATCTAGGTACATTCAGCCGAAGAGTTCCAACTAGGACGAAGTATGCGTCCTGAATTTATCTGCTAGCCAATATCCATATCTGCTTATATTTAAATTACGGTCATATTGTTTATATTTATATATCGGATTGTTATTATAAAATTTCTATGTATAATTTACATTTATACTTGACTAAAACATGGAGGAAAAGCATGTTGTTAGAATTTTATCATTTTAATGAATAAAATGCTTAATCTTACATGCGGAGATATTTAAATGTATCGTAATATGTCAGAAGTAAAATCAGTGCTGTACATAATTACGGTGTAACAAAAATTGAACTATAATTTAAAGTATCGATCATTCCATAAATGCTTGAAGGTCTCATACTTACTTGTTGTGTATGTAACCTAAATGTCTCATGTATTCAAACCAAGACAAGGTTTGGGGTGATCACTGTAAAACTAGTGTGTAACTAGAATAAAATAATTTCTAGGTGTTTTCTGGTTTTCCAAAGTTATCTGGTTAATGGTAACACATGTAATAACTAACTTTAAAGAATCGATTGTCACAAACAATTTGATGTGACCAGTAATGGGGTTGTGGAGATTGTTGAGATTTTGAATGAGATGACAAGTCGATCACCACTAAAAATCTTCAAGAACTGGATAGCCATTACGTTCTAGTATGGGAATTCACAAAAGTGCCCATCCACAATACCGCACACAGAATTCGAATTCAGGACCTTTGGTTTCGTGTGTGAACGCTTAACCTCTAAACCATTGATCCCGGTATCCAATGGTATTAATGCCTGACTTCAGCGTCATCATCTCTAATTGTCTGAAGTAGATATCTGTCTCTATCCAACACGGACTATCTTCACTGGTCACGACTTCTCAGTAGAACTTCAAGAATTACCTCTCTAACATTGATTGATTCATGATCTCAATAAAAAACTTTGATATGACTTGAAACAGATTTCATCATTTCATTATTATCAGAATGAGAAACATACAATGCATAAAAGTATATATATAATTCATCTTTATTATTTTCATAACTTTTAATCCCTCATCAAAGTTTCTACATCATAAACTGCTTTCAGTTAATAAGTTTGAAATAACCTATATAAAGTAAACGTTTCTTAAAATTAGAAAAACTTCGAATAGAATTATATTTATGTATAACATACGATAAATAGTTTGTCTAGGACAATATTGTGGTATGGTAACTCAAACTGATGTACGTACGTACGAAGTTCTACGTTGTTACTGACTGATTAGGACAATATTATAAACATGCGTATTTATTAATTTGCGTTCATTTTAATAACTTAATCGATAATCATATATGAGATTGTTCCATTACTTTTGTATCCATAAACATATATCTGTAAATGTTAGTTGACATACTGCTCAAGAACTGAATTACGTAATTATTAAGACGTAACTATTGCAGTTTTAGATAAAACATGTTTGTATATATTAAAGTATTTTTTCGACGGATTGATTTACCATCATTTGTGCACAATATAATTTTGAAATGAGGTGTGAATCTTTAGACAATTGTCAATCTTGAAAAAAACCATAGATAGAAAGACGAATTTGTTGGTGTTTTAATACTGATGTTTATTTAGTTAAACACATAAACATTGGTACGAAGTGGCAACAAACAGATATGCGCCACATAAGTCATTCTATTTATGTGATGGTTGGAATGCTGCCTTGGTGCCTAAACCGAAGCAGGTGATTTCCTGAGGGGGCCACACTACGAGCCTTTGACGTAAAGGTCTAATATACAAGGCAGTGTAACAACTTCAGAAGATGCAGTCCCATGATAGCCGGAGACCAACAATAGGTTCATACATCTTTTGTTCCTTCAGGACCCTGGAGTTCATATGCACCATTAGTTTGGAATCGGAGTTTCCCAACTCCCCTAGACGGATTCTCGGTACACACCAACCCGATTAAAACTCCAGACATTCATTTTTTGCCCTCTCATTTTTGTAAGCACCAACCCGATTAAAACTCCAGACATTCACTTTTTGCCCTCTCATTTTTGTAAGCAAGAAGGCAGTGAGTAGGACTTCCGTGCCAGTGGTTGTATGCACGTGGGAACTTAAGAGCATTTTGAGAGGCAGAGGTGACTCTCTCCACTTTCGGCCGTACCAAGGCATTTAGGAATGAGATTATATCATGAGGTTATTTCATACAAAGTTAATGTTAGCAATCGGATAAATATTTATATAGTTGAATTCGCAAGCCAATCTAAGCTAGGCCACTATTGATAACCTAGAAGCACTGGACTTCCGTTTTTGTCCTAGTATGAAACTTCTAAACAGTGCACACCCAAGAATCTGTATGCGGGACTTGAACCCGGAACTTTTGGTTTTGCTCAGGAACTTCTAACCTCTTGATCAATGAGCTGATATCCAACGATATTAATGTCTAACTTCAATTGATCCATAATCTTTTGTAACCATTCATTCATTATCTGAAGTGAATAACTAACTCCACACGACATAGATTGAACTCCATTGATCCTGGCCATCCAATGCCTCAAGGTTTTCAATATTAGTCTGACTTAAATTGACTCGTGAATTCACAAATCCCCATAACGATTCTTGAACAGTTTACACTAAAAATTGATGATCACTGAAGATAGAAACATGATGTTTGCCAAAAAACAAAAGACTTTTGTTTTAAAAATATAATGATTGTCTGAAGTTGTACTTAAGCTAAACAAGATTATGACTAAAATGATTTAATAGCTATACACAAGCTCAGAAATATTTTTCTCAATAGATATTCATCGTTAAATAGAAGGACTATACAGATTTCATGCAACCTTTTTTTCAATATATACGATTATATACATATATATAATGTAATTTTTCATTTTTAGATGGTGAAAATGTTAACATTAGTAGCATTAATGTATGGTTTATCACAATTACCAAGGCATACAATCTATTTACATGGATTAATTAATCGTGAATTTTGGTTTAAATCATATTCAATTAAAGCATGGGCTGCAGCAAATTTTGCTCGTGATTCGTCAACATGTTATAATCCATTTATATATGCATGGATAAATAAAAATTTTCGACAAGATATTTATCATTTATTTTATTCATGTTTTTTATCATGTTTTAAAATTAAATTACCTAAATTAACACGTTCAAATAAAACAAATTTGTTACTACGTGGCAACAACAATAAAAACAACAACAACAGTAACAATAATAATAATAATATACAGTTGCCAATTATTCGTATGAATCAATCATCTATAAATGAAGGTAATTCAAATTCGCTTCATTATTTCCCAATTAATCATTCAACTACTCATAGTGAATTACATGATAAATCAAATGTAAATCGTATTTCAGATGCTTAAAAAAAAGGATACTACTAACAATAACCACAGCAACCACAACCACCACCACCACAACAACAACAACAATAAGTAAACCCATTCAAGATACTTAACTGGTGTTAATGATGTAAAACTATCTAGATAGATTATGTTTTAATGTATATTGTTTATTTAAAAACAGAAAGAAAAAGGAGTTAAGCTGTATTTTGTAGATATACACATACACATACAATTATTACTATGTATTGGTTCAGAATAATAAAATCATGATAACATTGTGAAAGATTTTATGGTTATGATTATATAGAAATGTCATTTATTTCATGACAAATGTTAATATTCTGTATTATTTTCTATTTTAAAATATATAAGTATATTTTATTGAGGTTATTGGTATTGATAAAAGTACTATAATGAACGAGATTACACAAGTGGGGATAATGAAATGCACTTGGATACAAAATTATAAAATGCCTTAGTTAAATCTAAGAACTATACAGTAAATATTTCATTTGTGAAATGTCAATCAATTATTTCAGACTTATATTGTTCTTTCATTTAGTTCTCTTCGATTTTCTTAACTATTTGCTACTAGGCATTCCACTTTCGATTGGTGATACATACTACTTGACCACAGATGTCTTAGAAGTATTGCTCTCATCTGCTGTGGTCATCGGGAAAGTAGTAGTGAGGTTAGACGCAGGGTATTAGGGAACGATGGTAAATCAGTTGGTGAGGTTGTGAACCTTCATCGACTGAGATGGTTGCGCCACGTGTTATGTATGCCTGAACAATGATTACCACGACGAGCAATGCTAACCGGTGTTGAGAATGGTTGGAACAAAGTTAGTGGCGGACAAATCAAAATGTGAAATCAGTGCTTGAAGACATGAACATCTGGTCTGAGCCATGTTGGTAGATGCACACTACTTGGTTGGGGTCAGCGTAACTATCATAACCAATGGTTGGAAACTCTAGGTGACATGGCTCAGAATCGATCACAGTGGCGTAGGTGTATACAATCTCTGTCTTCGCTTAAATTAAGAGATTAAAATCACCTCATATCTTTCTTTCTACCAATTAATTCTTTCTTCCTGTACTATGTCCTTATATGCAATCTTGCTTTTATATATTACCACCATTGACTTAACCACTCTTACGAATTCGGTGTTCATCTTGTTGTGTTCATGTGGTGTGGCAACTTAGACCGATGCATACATGTGTCTGATCCTACGTTGTAGCTGACTGACTGACATACTACTTATATCTCTTAACACAAGTAGTACACACCACATTACATGTGTTAACCGTTGTACAGAGGATGTCTTGCTAGAAGCTGTTCAATGAAGTATATCTATCGCTTTTTTTAAAGCTTATGACGATAATACACCAAATCAAACTCTTGAAATAATAACTCATTTTAGAGAAACATTGTTAAAGATTAGAAATTTTAAATCGATATGATCCTAAGTTTGAACAATTTACTTTAAGATTGTTATGTTTTACTACTGTGTGTTCAATGTAGTACTTAAAATGAGATCTGAGTTCCAGTCACTTATTTTACATAGCTGAAGTTTATTATGATACCATTCGGTTGGATTGTTAGAATTTGAGGGGATATTTATATGTTTCAACATATTTTCGAAGTAAACTGATATGTTTCAGTAAATAATAGTTATGAATTGTGAAATAAGAGACAGAAATGTAACATCAAGATCATTTGTTCGAAAGTTAATGTCTATCATTAATGTCCTAATACAAAAGGTTACCGTAGAAACAATGATCTACAGTACAACGTTTAGTAATATTCAGTTATCTAGCTTAAAGTTTACATGGATGAAATCGTTGAACAATGATCTAACTACATAAATAAATGACATTTGAAAATAACATTGAAATAATTGTCACAAGGATTTATAATGGATCAGGTATTTAGTTTCTTTTGAATAGATCTTAGTAATCAGTAATTGGATACGGAATTTCACATATCGTAGTTAATAACAACTCGTCTTGGTGGTTCAAATGAACTGACTTACTAAAGTACTAGGTAAAGTAATATATAAATATAAATATATATATATATATATATATATATATATATATATATATATATATATTATGCAAGAAATAATTAGGTATCATTTTCGATTTTGGGTTGTGGGGAATACTGTGTTTCATTAAAATCATGAACCGATCGATGTTAGACCACCATCGAAAATCTAAATAACCTGTGGTGGCTAAACCTTAGACATTATTATTGTGGAGTCGTGACTCAGTGATGTACAGTTTAAACATTCGGGCACGTGAAGGAAAGTCCTCATTTCTGATCCCGCTTTCTGGATCTTGAATGCTCACTGTTGAGTTTATAAATGACTTTTTCACTACTTTCACAGATATTTTCAACTCTATAAATCTATCTAGCGATTGATTTGTGAGGATAGATATATAGCAACAGAAAAAATTAAAATATTACCTAATTCATACTAACTGATACTTTTAATGGCAAATAGCTTCAATGTTGACTACCACAGCTCAAGTCAGTGATTGAAACCAAATTATTCAGTTTTTGAGGCATACGTTTATCATTAGAATCACTGGATCCGCGTTATGAGATATAGTTCCAACTTCACTAAGTTTCTAATTTAGGTAAACGAACACTAATGAAAATATTTCATCTTAGAAAGTAAATCTTTATACTTATGAAAATGTCATTTCAACACTTATAACTATTACATAAACATAACAACTGACATTTTAGGCAGGGGTTTGTTTTGTTTGTCTTTTTTTTTCAAAAAGAAACAAACACATTTCTGTCACGTATAGGCACCATTATGAATGTTAAAATATCTCTACTTGGAAGCATGTTTTTTTTATTTCTCAGTTCTACTAAACATATCAAAGGAGAAAAAAAGTAAACAAAAGTGATATTGAAGTTTTCTAGTTACTCGGTAATTTTAAGTACAATTATTGATTATTGCAGTTGATAAAACGGGATAAAATAATGACCGACAAACAAAGTATATATCATAAATGATATTGTTTCTATTGTATAGACTACTTAAAATGTGGCATTTCAATAAAAAAGGTGATAATAATCATCATCATCATCATCATTTGTGGTTAGGTAATGTACAATAATTCATGTTGAAGTACCTTATATACTTGATATACAGTTTGAAAAATCATGGTAATAAAGCATAACTCCAAATCTATTGAAAAGTATGTTTTAAAATGGATTGTCTTTGTGAAAGCTATAAATTTAGTTATATTAATGACTCTTGTATGATATTTGAAATAAGCTAAAATGTTGTAATGGTAAACGTCATTATTGTTTAAGTATTTACCTTTAAACAACTACATACATACATACATACATACATACATACATACATACATACATACATACATACATACATACATACATACATACATACATACATACATACATACATACATACATACATGAACTGATGGTTTCTTGTAATTTCGAACTAGATAGAATATCAAATACCAATTTTATTTCCGTTTCATAATCAGAAAAATGATAAAGTAGTAAATATGAAATAAAGAGTTATTACGTTAAATGTATTATTTTCGACAGTTATTTTATTAACGTAATGATAAGTTCTAAGAATAGAACTGCGACATTTTCTGTTAATTTCATTAACTTTATGACGCTGTTTATTAATATGTGATTAGATTATCAATTAGAACACCGACTTGTATGAACTTGGTCAACTAATGGCACGTTATACAGCATAAGCAGCCTGGAATCTACTTTCAGTCTTTATTAGTTCTTCTTGTTTAACCCTGTATGTTGGAGTAAAGAAAGCAATATTAGCTTCTATTGTATAAATAATGTATTTTAGATATACGCAGTTTATATATAAGCAAATCAGACCGCTTCATATCATAAAATAAAAAAATAACAATTATATAAGTTCAGGCCAAAAGTGGTTGTGATTATGAGATACTATAACTAGGAGATTGAAAATATCATAGGAATAGTAAGTCGTATAATAGTAGCCAATAAGTCAAATGAAATCTTATAATAAGTGAAATATAAACATATATGCAATATAATTACTTAATAGTTATGCAATAAGAATATATACAATGGCAGTTCATACATAATTCCTAGAAGTTACCATATAACAATCAATGTTCACACAGTAGTTCAAATGAATTTGATAATGAAAGAATATAATTATTATTAGCTAAATTTAACTCAAATAAACTGTAGTAGATAAAGCTGTCAAGGTAACAGCACAATTGTTGAACTTTGCCAGAAGTATGAAATAAACTCTTCAATTACTCGAGGCTAATATTACACACCAGCAGATAATGCCTAGTTGTAATTCTCAAATGAAGCATAAATATAAACTAATATGATAATACTATACATTAGCATAAAACTTCTTGATAACATTGTTACTAGTTCAGTCTTTAATATGTCTTTATTATTCATACTTGAAGTACGTTTGTGACATTTAAATTTTGATAGTCGAATTCATAAATTGATTTAAGCTAGACCACCATTGATTACCTGGAAGCACTGAACGGCCGTTTTATTCTAGTATGAAACTCTTCAACAGCTCGCACACACAATCCCTTATACAGGACTCTAACCCAGGACCTTCGGTCTCGCGGGCGAACACATAACCTTTACATCACTGAGCTGGTATCCAATGGTGTTAATGTTCCGTTTCAATCAATCCATGATCTTTCGCAACCCTTTATCCATTATCTGAAGTGAATAAATGTCTCCACCCAATACATTTAAATTTGCCAACAGATTATAGTAAGAATAAACTACTTAATTGTTTCAAATATGTTTAATAGTCTTCAATATTCACACCGATTTTATGGTCACCATAAACAATTCTCAAAATATATAATGTCATAGAGGGTGAATTGATGAATCTAATCTAAAGAAAGCAGTACTGAATTAGGTTAATGGGAAAATTATAAACAATAAACAGAAACATATACAAACACAAAAGCATACCTTTTAATTAATTGACCTTCATGAGAAAAAGCTCCATAGTTACTTTATTAATTTTGTTAATTACCAACTAATTTGTCCTGACCACTTACTTAATTCATTTCGAAAGAAAACAAAAGTGAAAACTATTGTCTAAACAGAAAACAATCCATTGTATTAAACAATTATAGTAAGTTGAAATGTAATCTGTGGTGGACGGTGTTCGATATATTCCTTAAACTCCGTATACAGTTCGTCTCGGTAACCGTCACCAAATACTGCTCCAACGGTATATTAATCAGAAGGCGAATACGAAGCGTTAATTACGTTTATTAAGAGACCACACACAGATATCCAAAATTACAGATGCGTTAAGCAAGCATGAAATAGTTGTGCCGAAAGGCAAACAAGCAAGCGAGCGGACGAGAGAGAGCAAGGGCAAGAGCGAGCGATCGAGCGAGCGAGTGAACGAGCGAGTCATGAATATGAATAACATGGACATATATATACATAGTGAAATGAATGAATCATCGAGTCAATTAAGCGGTTAATAGTAAAGCTAGTAGCGTGAATAAATGCGTAGGCAGTAAGGCTTGCCAAGCATACGTATTCATACAAGGATAACAATAATAAAGGTACATACATTCGCAACAGTAATAAGGATACAATAAGTTATTATAGTGCAGGTGACTTTGTCCGTTTAATAAGTTAATAAAAGGGCTTAACCGAATTAGGTGAGAGCAAACTCAATTGAACGTGAGTTACTATAAATCTTTGAATGATACATTGTTCAATACAATTTACAGCAATGTCACATGAAATAAGTTAATGAATGATACTTTGAAGAAAACACTTAAAAAAAAAACCAATTACACCATGTACTTTTTGTTGGTCTTTTATTGAGAGCATCAACCAAATGATGTTAGATCACTATTGATAACCTAGAAGCACTGGACAGGCGTTTCGTTCTAGTTTACGACTCTTTAGCAATGTGCATTCACAATCCCTTACTTAAGATCTTCGATCTCGTGAGGGTATTTGACATGTAAACCACTGAGCTGTCATTTAACAGTGTTAATATCTAACTTCAGCTAATCTACGATAATAAACGACCATCTTTAACTGTCTCACATCCGACACAGTTGACCTCTCCTAGTCTCGGCCTCTGACTAGAACTCCAAAAATCGCCACCGGTGAGCAATTGATAATGTTAATATTATGTTGCATGATCTACCGGTATGTTTACCAGTGTGAAGTTATTTTGTTAGATTCAAAGATAATTTCTTTAGATATACTATTTTTGTTGTTATGTATTTCATTTGGAATCAATTTATCTACTCTGTTTACAAATGTTCCGAAGATCTTTCATATCTAAAATCTTTATAGTTGTATTCTTAACATCAACAAATTACTTATTTACATTTCTTCATTTAAAATTGTTATTTTTTGATGGGGGTGGGGAGGGGGAGAGAGGGGGGAAATATTCTAATTACAAGAATATTCTACTTTGTTACTTTCACTATTCAGTTCATAACAAAATTTGCATATTCATTTTTGATTAAGAAACTAATTTGTTAATTAGGATTAAGTATTTAGTAAAACAAAACAAAAAGGTAAATTAAGAAGGCATGTTAAGCTTAGATTATATATATATATATATATAATCTTATTCTTTAAGAATAAATACTGTTTTCAACTTTAATATTGAAGTTTTAATTAACTAAAGAGGTTGAATATGGTTTCGTTCTTTTACGTCAAGGTCTCATCAGTTGCTTAGAACTTATTTAATATTTTAATATCAAAGTAGTAATAGTAGTAGTGGTAGAATTAGTATTAGTATTCTTAGCATTATTCAACATTATATATTTGGTACAATATAGAATAACTCTCAGAACAAAGTATTTTAACGAGTTTTCATTTCTTATTTTTTGATCGATATTGACAATAAATATTGATTGGTCGTCCGTTAGATGTTAGCATTTCAGAAGTCGACATCTGAACAATATTCATTCATGGTCGTAAACTTTTGACAAACTCATCTGGATGGGTTATGCGATCAACAGACATAAAGATATGTTAGAACAAACAAGGGAACAGATAACTTGTTGAAATATTTAGATGGCAGGAACAGGTAGTCGAGATATTCGATCAGGCCGTCCGACGTACTTGTAAATACTAAGGTGATTAGAGATGAATATGTGTATCATGATTTAACGATAATTTCAATAAATTTAGTAAAGTAAATAAATAACATGTAATTAGCTTCTTTTTAAATCTAATATTCACCTTTTGCTACCATAGTTGTTCAATTTTTTATATATCATGAAATATTTGATGGTATTCTAATCATTAATCGATTACATCACAGATTGATCTTAGACTATAAAAATATTCCAGAAAGGACCGTATAGCCATTTACATCCCAGGATGGATCTCCTCAGTAAAATTCATTAAAATACTTACAACGTGCTCATTGAAACCGCCATAGACATGTACAGAATTAGATGTTGGCTCAGGAAGACCGAAGGTCATAAGATAAATCTACAGTGAGATCAAGAATATACACTACCAGTACTTTTTGGTTTTCAGCGATTATTTAACTAAGATTAATCCGTGATGTTATTTATGAAAATCTAGTGGATACTATCCAATTGTGGTGTGTGCTAGTGATGTCGACTGATATAAGTAGTACGTACCATCAATCAGAAGTAAATAAATGAAGGCAAAAAGTTAAAAAAATCGAAGAGAAGAGAACAAGAACAGAGAGTGCTTGATGTGGAAATGAAAGAACAATCAAGTCTGAGACGATTGAGACGATATTTCGGAAATGAAGTATTTACTGTGTGGTTCTTATATTTGACTAAGACATTCTGTAATTTTGTATTCAAATACATTTGATTGTCCCCACTTATGTTCCCGTTCACTACAATATAATTACTACAAAATACAAGGATTATCACCGATTAGTGTTTGGTTAGAGTATTCTGCAAAATATACTTCCGCTATGTGTTACGATTGATTCGAAAAATTATTTTTTCGCTGCCACACAACAGGGTTTAGAATATTTTTTGATTGAGATCTTGAACTGATTGATGTGAGACCACCATCGAAAACCTGGAAGCACTGTCTGGCCGTTTCGTCCGATTGTAGGACTCCTCAGCAGTGCGAATCCACGGTCTAGCTCGCGGGATTCAAACCCAGGGTGTTCGGTCTCACGCGCAAACGCTTAACCTCTAGACGACTGAACCGGCATCCGACTGTGTTAATGTCTAACCTGAACCAATCCACGAAATCGCGCAACCATCTTCCATTGTACTGAAGTCGATACCTGTCTCTACTCAACATGAATTAGCTCCACTGGTCATGGCTTCTCACTAGAACTCCGAGAATTCCATTACAAATCTAGTCACTAGTGAGCACACGATAATTATTAAATACTTCAATCACAGTTTAGTATATACAACAGTATCAAACAGATAGACTGAACGAATATAAATTTTTATAATATGATTCTTAACTGTTTATTGTATATTACTGTTAATTAAAATAAACTATTGTGTCATTAAATAAAAAGAAAGAGAATTCAGGGAAGAAAATTTTCTTTGTTTTTTTACTCCTTGGTTATTGCGTAACCTCATTTGATAATAAGAGTCTCAAATCAATTTATGACGCAATCTTTTCTATCCTTCTACAGACATATATATTTTCCATATAACTATATATACAAATCTACAGCCTAAGTATAGTACTGTCTTTGTTGCGAAGGCATCTTTTTTTTTAGAGTGAGATTGATTTGATGGGCAATCCGAATTAAAACTTTTAGTAAGTGGATAGATGTTGTAACAAAACTTATTTATTTCAAGGTGAAGATTGATTATAATGTTTACTTTTATTATCATTAGATCAATTGAAAATAACCTACGATAATTGCTTGAAATTGACTTATCACTGATTAGTGAACAGCATCATGTTCTTCCAGTCGTTTGAGTGCTTTTTGAACTCCGTCGAAAAAGTGGCAGTGTGGCAGCTATTCTACATGACTTAATGACGTGCATGTAGTGTCTGTTCTTATGTCAAGCCCACATAATTTATTTTAGCTTCCGGACAGGTGAATTTATTCATTCTTCTTGTGTTACACTTTGACCTTGTTACTTATTCCTTTATCAACCTTGACTGTTTATACGTGAGTATATGTGTGTGCATTCTTTATCCTATTCACTGCATATCTGTAGCTTATTTTTGTAAATATTAAGTAACGCTTAATTAAAGTGAGTGGTCTCACATGCTTTCTCCGGTTCGTTTCACTTTACTACCTCTGCTCTCTTTCACTCAATTCCCTCTGTTCTCGGTTTCTGTGTTACTTGCTGATTTTGTCAATTATTAACAATATACTATCCCTACAACTGGTGTTCTGACTTTCAGATAATCTCGAGTAAATTCATAATACTACTAGGAGATTTGGCCTGTGTAAATTCTCACTTAACGGAGTATTATTTATTGGAGTCAGATATAAAGGAATTAACCTCTAAATGTGTACATTGTTGAGATAACTTTGGTTACTACGCAGTTATTGATCAATTTGAATATTTTATTTGCACAGCAGGACAGTCATAGCTCCTATATGTTGTTGGTAATGCCTCAGATCGTGAAGGTGGATGAAGTGGGTTAGAATCACGCAAGAAACATCATTTATCTGAAGATTACAGGCAATTTCGGCAGACAAGTGTAAATTAGCAACAAACAATCTCATAGATTCTCGTTGGCAAACCTTTTAACCATTTAATCTGTTTATTAAAGCAACTTGATCAACAGAGTTGGATTGTATTAAAAAAATGAAAACATGTTACTCAACTGCAAAACTAATTGATTTTCATTAGCTTAAGAAACAAATTATACACTTCTAATTGTCATTTCATTTAATAATTTTTATGCAATTGCAAACTGATCACTTTCTGCCAGGATATAATCTTTATGGTAATATGTTAAGAAACACTTCGTGTATATCTGTTGGTCTCGTTTTCGACAACAATTGACAACAACAGTCTCGCGCGCGAGACTGATAGGTCCTGTGTTCGAAAACATATTCAACAAATCCATGCTGACGATTGTTAGTGGTATCTCCACCATAGTGTTCATCAAAAAAAGTGTTAAGTATTGGTTGGGTTGAGTTTTCTGTGCTGATAAGTTTAATTATGAGACTTTTATTATCGTTCAGGGTAACATCATTCAATGCTTACCTTGTATAGTATTGATTGAAAGGAAAATATGTCGATATCTGTCACAAGTTTTATAATTCTTAAATAAAATAAAAATATCTTGATGACTAAACATTTCAACATTTGAAAATAACAACTTCTTTGATTACCAGATGTTGTAATTCTCAAAAATGATCAAGATTCCTGCGTAGTTGATTTGGATGATGAAAATAAGTTAATGAAGGGCGTTTCATTAAATACTGTTAGGAAACTGACAACCGGAGTGAATTTTAGCTTAGTGGAAGTATCCTTCACAAATTATAATACCAAAGAGGAGTTGAACATTCTAATAACTGTTATTCTCATTTATCGTCACACAACTAAAAGAGTTACTCTTTTCATACACTGATTAGGCTCAATTTACTTTTGAAAGTAACTAATTTTGACATGTGAATGGATGGTGTAGCTATGAGACATCTATCAGTTAATATTGATATGTTATAAATTGAATATGTGCCGAGCGAGCTCACCATCAATGGGATTTTGTAAATGAGCTACGTGAATGAAATATTTTCTATATGTTACAAAGATTTTTTCCTATTAAATAAACTTAATCATGTATCGAAGAGGAAACAAATACTGAAGACAATGTATTATGTTCGCAAAATATCACAAAGTGATTGCAGTACGATTTGCATACCAATCCACTTCAGGTATCATATCAAATGGTAAGGCGGTCCCGTAAGCGATCAAACGGTTTGAGTTTCCCACTGGAGGCTGCTCCGTGAATACTCACTGGTGTGGCATTCCACACTAAAACAAGACAGATATCCAGTGCTCTCACATACCAATCCCCATATGACTTAGATCATTTCGTGCTATTGATAGTATTCAGTAAACTCCACAATGCCATAGCAATTATACGAATAAACTGAAGTTTTATTAAATTATTGTCTATTGAACTGCATGACATATATATATATATATATATATATATATATATATATATATATATATATATATATATATATTACTTATTTACGCCTGTTACCCCTCGTGAAGGAGAATAGGCCGCCCACCAGTGCTGTCCATCCAACCCTGTCACGGGCAATCTTTTCCAGTCGGAACTCATCATCTTCATGTCTTCTTTGGCTTTCCACTCTACCGTTTCCTTTCGGGATTCCAAGTTAGCGCTCGCCTCATGATGTATTTTGGTGTTTTTCTCAATATGTGTTCTATCCACTTCCATCGTCTTTTCCTAATTTCTCCTTCAGCTGGAAGCTGGCTGTTGCTGATGATATCCAGTCAACGGATATTGAGTTTTTCCGATCTCCCACATTGTCCGGACATTCCATACACCTATAAAAATTATTGCTCAGGTTGTTATAAAGGACATTGGCTGTTCTTCCTTCAACTCTCAAAACAGAGTTTAAATTGTTTAATTTGTTTAATCTGGTTAGCATTGCCGACTGTATGCCCTACGCTCCTCCTTTATCCGAGCTTGGGACCGGCAGTGACTTTAGTAGAGTTATTCATATATGCAGTGTAAATACATTATACCCGTTTTTCAAATCAACTTTTTCGTTGCATTACACTGTCACAAAATATTCTAACAAGATGTTTTTATTTTTGTTTAAACATCATTTTGAATAATTAATTTATTTTACACATTTTCTCTATCTGGTTGCCTGTCAAAATTCAATATATATATTTTTCTCTTCATGTCAGAAACATCTAATTAAATCAAACTTTTCAAATAACAACTGACGTCATAACGACAAAATCAAAAAAATTTTCTTGCATAGAAACAAATTATCGTAGGTTAAATAGTAACTATGAGTCGTTTTTTTTCATTAAAAAAAAATTAACTGATGATCATATAAACCAGATATTTTGGAAATGACTTTCATAAATGGAAAACAAATGAAGGTGTTTTTTTTATATTTTTTTCTTGATCAATACACAACAATATAATTGATACATAATCCTTTGAAAAAAATAGAAATGTCTATCAATCTGTAATTGAAATTCCATCATCTTAAATGAAAAACAACAAAAAAGAACAAATAACTATCTCAGAAAGGGGGGTTTTGTGGATATCATAGTGATTTAATGGTTGAGTTCATGTGTCAATTGGAGCAATGGATTATCTCTTTATTTTGGCTATGCTCAATCAACATTGTAACAATGTTATAGAGTAATTAAATATTGGATTTTTTTTAAAAAGTACTTATGAAACTTTATAGGAAGTGAAACGAAAAGAAAAAAAACGATTACAGAAAGAATTATTTCTGTAGATGGGCAGAAATAAATCAGTTTTATTGATTACGTAACAGATACATGTAATTTAATGACTTGATATAAGTATTGTTTACGATAAATCATAAGCTTACTTGTTTGTAGTTGATTTGTCGCTGAGTAATCATCAGTGTCTTGTTAGATTTGTCATTGTGCATTGGTCAAAATCTGTAGATTAATCTATAATGGCATCATTAGTTCAGTAGAGTGGACCTCAACTGCACTATATTGACGTATTAGTACTTGTTCTCAATGTGTATTTGCAATCTTGAAGGATAGGATGCCCCAGAATGGTTAGTGATTTAATGGCCCGAGATTTGACTACAGTTAGATAGGATGAATGATTGCTGTCGAAATTTACATCATGGTTACCCTCGTATATAATCATCGACATAACAGAATTAAATAAGTCAAATACAAGAATGGAGTTTTGATAACGTATATTTCGTACAATTGTTGATCGGAAAAGTAAGCAAAACAAAATGATGTGCAATGGAGAAGGTGGGTGAGCCAACTCATTTTTATCAAACATGACTCAGTATTTATGGTCAGAACAAAAATTTGCCACAGACATGTAATGAGTAGGGAAAGTAAGTAGCACACAAACAATCATATAAAAAAGTAAGGATTATTAAGTGAATAAGTGACAAGGTAAAAATGTGGCTTGAGAAGAACAAACAGATTGGTCCGTCCAGAGGCTACAATAACCTATAACATAATACCAGACCTTACAGTGGTACTGTTTCAGACTTCAAAGTCGAGTTCAGGTGCACCAGTGAGGATCAGTTCTCACAAGACCAAGGATATTATCTGGCTGATGAAATTTAAGTAACACAAAAGTTATGATCTAGACTTCCTGTTAACTACCAGCAAACTTCCAACGAACTGTTATACTTATCTAAATGACTGGCCAATAGACATCAGTAAACAGCTTGACAACAAAAATAATTTGTATAATATAGTAACCGCAAAGCACTCAAGCACAATCTTTAGAATTTAGTAGAGACGAATAACTGTTAAAACTGTTTAAATTCAACAAACTGGTTAAAATTGGTATACTGTTGTGGAGGTTACTGGAATCATGAGCCGATCAATATTGGACCGAAATTCAAAAACTTGGATCACTGGACAACCTATGTTAGATTACTGCATGCGGAGTCGTGGATGGGCACTGTTGAGGGATCAAATACTAAAACGAAACGGCCATCCAGCACTTCCACATTTTCAATGGTGGTCGAACATTGATTAGCCTATTATCTTAACGAGAATTAGGAAACATTTGTACTGTTTGAACTAGTTAACGTTCATATGCATTTCAGTGCAGACGAAATGGCATCGTGATTGCGTTCATAGTTTATTGCTTGTCTCTTCACTCAATGTTCAAAACTTTGTTTTTTGTTAATGACTTGTTGACATCAATTTCATAATTTATTCTATAAAGTAAACCATGGTTATCACCATTTATTTGCACATGATTTTTAAAATATATAAACACAACAGTTATGAAAAAAAATGAGCTTAAGATCCAGTGAAATGCAGATAAAACCAAATAATGCTCTCTGATTACCTAACTAAAAACGACAGAGCTGTATGGTCTAAAAATGATCATCAGATGAAATTTTAGGTATTTAGCTATTTTGATGCTAAGTAACCAGGTATTCACGGTATTTACTTCACAATACTCTGACGTAAATCCAGTCTTAAAGAATTTAACGTCTCCTTGAAAAATTAAATAAACGTCACCGAGATCCATATTTCCAAGTGTTACTAACAAGCCATTCAGTTGACGACTGAATTTAAGTCGAACTGGGATATTTAAAATTTGATAATTTTGTATCTGTGATTTTCTCTACATTGTAGCTTTACATATTCTTATTTTCAATGTTTAATTGTAAGCAAAAAATCATATTTCAAGTCAGAAGCTTCGTTCTGAGAGTTACTAAACACACCTACAAATGAGAGAAGCTCTTTAAAGCCAAACACTGATCAAAATTTTTCAATTATTGATACCTGTAAGCAGTGGACATATATTTTTTCCTACAATGAGACTCTTCAGCAGTACATATACAAGACCCTTTAACCAGTTATTAAACCTACGACTTTCGTTCTCACACGCAATCACTTAACTTCTAAATTACTGATTCGAGATATATATATCTATATTGACTTAGACAAGCACAATATGATTTGCAATGTATGCTTTTGTCTTCCTTTATACTTTAATTAATTCGCAAATTGATTTCCTTCAGCTTATAAGTGGGATCATACATTCTACGTTAACAATGAATGAAAATATCATTGATAATAGAATAATAGTAACCGGATTTTATAATAATTTTATTTAACATGCAACATAATACAACATAATATATATGTCATCTATATGACTAACAGTAATGAATCCAATTTAATTCAATACAATTAGAATACTCTTTATTAAAAAGCATCCTTCTTCAACTTAGACTTAACTTTACTGAAAAGCTTTCTCCTCATTAGAATAGAAATAGTTTTTTTATTTTCTCATATTCACTTTTATTCATACACAAACATGATCTGTATATTATGTAGAAACGATTATTTTCAATTATGAACTTTTATTACATAACTATTCAGTTAACCAAAATTCAATAGATTATTGATGATTATGTTCCAAATAGTCTATTGAGTAGTATGGTGACTATATTAAAATTAAATGATAATCAATAAACTGTAGAATGATTCCTTGGCAAAACTCCTGACTCTTAATTTTATCCAATATAAAGTCTTGAATGAAACTCATGATAGTCAAAACTTAGAATGATATTAGTATCCAGTGTAGTTGATCATTTTGTTTATAAAAATAAATGGATTATTATTAATCAATGCAAACTATGATATTTTTATTATTATTCCTATCCCACAAAACCATCTCCATTTTCAAAAGGGAGTTTTGTGGAGATTTTAATAAATTAATAGTCGAATTCATGAGTCAATGAAAGCAAACCATCATGCGAAACCTAGAAGCACATGTCGGCTATTCCATCCTGGTATGAAACTCCTCAATAGTTTACATCCACGACTCCGCTCGCAGGACTAGAACCCAGAACCTATCGGTCTCACGCGCGAACGTATGACCACTGATCCGGCATCCAACAGTGTTATGCAATTGTGATTTCTAGTTGAACTCGAACTTATAAACTAACGATAATTATACATTGTGCATAACCTTATTAAAATGAAATTTGATTGTTACAGTTAAAATGTATGTTGCTTATCGTCAATAACAAGAAATACGTTTCAATAACATAAAACAGTACATATCTCTGTTTCGAATTGCGACTCTTGATATTGTGGATTAAAAATCACAGATTTTTGCATGATTAAAAGGATAATGCGTTACATTTTTTATAAAATCCTTTGCTTAGAATGATATTGAACAATTTCAAAAGTTGAAATCATGAGTCAATTGAAGATAGACCATCATGGAAAACCTGAAAGCACTGGACGGCCATTTCGTCCTAGTATGAGACTCCTCAGCAGTGCGTATCCACGTTCCCTCCCACTGTGAGATTTGAACCCAGGACCTATCAGTCTCGCTCACGAGCGCTCAACTATTAGACCATTGAGCTAGCCGGCATCCAACAGTGTTAATGTCTAACTTCAACTAATCCACGAAATTGCTCCACCGCCCACCATTGTCCTCAGTGAGTTACTATCTCACATTGAATGACTAAAGCATCATGTTATACATTTATGTATATTTACTAGTGTTTATTTATTGTCAGTCTATAAATCTATGGATATAAGTAAGGATTTAGTTATCAATCAAATTATGGTAATTGAATATATTTACACATATATAATTTGTTTATGATTGATGAAACTCACCTGTTACTAAGTTACAAAATACAATAAACAAAATTGATAGACATACACGTGATGATCAACAACATTTGATAGTTTATAGACAATAAATTGTCTAATATGTATAATAAAAGATAAATTAATTTGATTAATTAACAAATTTATACATAAGCAATGAAACTATCAAAAGTGATAATTTTCAATCTCCTTTGCAGTTGAATTATGATGGTTCGTTTAAAATCTTTGCGAAACTATATAAATATATATATACATGAATGGCCTGTTTGAATATCTAGGCTACCTATTCCTGTCATTTAGATATTTCAACAAGTGATCTATTTCTTTCGTTTTGTTTTAACACATCATTATGTCAATGAATTGCATTATGAAAAATTTACAACCTTTCACTGTACAAATTACAAAAAATATGTACAATCAGAAACATCGTGATATGTATTAAAAAGAATGTACATTATTTAGATATCGATTACTGAACTGTCATCATCTAATTGACAATCACTGATTATTTATTGTCACGATCAATCAAAAAAAAAACAAAAAAATGGAAACCGGTTGAAATACTTTGTGCTAAGAATTCTATATTATACCAAAAACATAATATTGAATAAAGCTAATAATAATAATAATAGGGTAGTTCATTTGTATTGATTATTTGAATCTTGCCATTGATTTTTAGGACAATAATTGATATGTACACTTTGTACAGATCGCCTTGACATTTTTATTAAATCAAAAGCTAAGAATCTAACTCGATAGTGTTTAAAACGAAAGTCAATGAGTTCAAATCTTGAACTAAATATGAACTATAAGAATCAGGTAAATCTAGTTGATGAGTCTTCGATACTACTTCTAGCCACAACTGTTAGCTACAAATTTATATTAATAAAGAATAAAAGTCTTTGATAATGTACAGTGTTTCAAGTTAACTAAATCTTTGAATAATATAATAAAAATGTAGATAAGTTTCTCTTATTCTTTGTCTGATCTTTGTGTAATTACTACTTGTTTTTTGAAACAATTAGTAGTTTGGAATGTGAAAGAGAGGGACATACAAAAACGAATTGATTTAAATTTCATTCTTTGCTCTATGTGAATAATGAAACAAAAAAAACAACTTTACATTGCATATATATTATTACTAAACTTAGACTTGAAAGATGCCTAGAAACAAAAAATGCATTTGTTGACATTTTGTTGGTGTTCATGTAGGCATTTTAAAATAGTTACTTTAGAAGATATATTAATACAATATAGTGTAGTATAAAGTACATTTTGAATTAAATTACAGTTATTTTAATTAATGATGTGGTGTGTGCTACTTATATCGACATAAGTTGTATATGACTTTAGTCAGGAACACAATATCTGGTAGCAGAGAAACAACAGGATCAGACAGTAATGAATGGAAACAGAATGAAATTTGTATGAAAATGCAAGAACAATGAAGTCTGAATCATTTTAGGACAAGTGATGGACATTTTGCAAATCAAGAATTTACTATATGGTTCTCAGATTTTATTGAGATATTCTGTAATTTTGTGCTAAAGTACAATCCATTGTTGTTCTGTTCACTACAATGAGTATACAATAAAATGTATATTATATAGACAGTTGTCTTTTAAATGAATCTTAACCATGTTTGTATCTTTATCTAGTGCGTTCAATATAGTTATTTAATTGACTAAGTTAATTTGTCAACTATTGATGTTTTGTGGAACTATTTTACTTTAGTTAGAAATGTTCCAATTGAAGTAACCAATTACATATAACGTCTAAAAACGAACATGAACGAATTTGCTCAGTGTGTTGTTATACAATAAACTGTAGTCGGTGATCCACATTGTTTATCAGAACGAGTGATATACGAAGTGTTAGGAATTATTTGGAAGATAATTCACAACAAAAACTGAACAAATCCGTCTTTTAAATTCATTTGGTGTGGTTTTAGTTTTATCTTCCCATTTTTATGTAGGACTGCAATCGATCAGTCTCATGTTGGTATATCTGCATCCTATGAGATTG
Organism: Schistosoma spindalis; assembly: GCA_946903255.1. NCBI lineage: Eukaryota > Metazoa > Platyhelminthes > Trematoda > Strigeidida > Schistosomatidae > Schistosoma > Schistosoma spindalis. The sequence continues at coordinate 8,428,856 of OX336419.1, read as the reverse complement.
CCTCGGTATAGTCATAAGTCATAATTAAAGACAGAATTTTTAAGAAAAGATGGATAGTGGCTATCAGTGGAGTCCAGGACGCGCATTATTTAAACTTCACCCGATTGCACGAGCAGGTGGCTATCAGAACTTAATAGCTAAGTGAATAAAGTGATGGCGTTTGAAGAGAACGGTACTGGGTCCGAGTCCCAGAGTTAACATCAACAGGTACATCCAGCTGGAGAGTCCCAAAAGAGACGGAACACGTGTCCTGGATTCCACTGCTAGCTACTATCCATATTTGTTTAAAAATTCTGTCTTTGATTATCAATTTTCTAAATGTTTGAATGAAGCAACAACAGAAATGAATATAACATAAAATGTCTTTTTGATTTTTCTTTTTTGTTTTTCCAATTTATGACAGAATATTTTTTCATTTTTTGACACATTATTGTCATTTTTTAATGAACAAGCCAACTAACTGTCTAACTTGTTCATACAAATTTCCATCAAGAACTAAACATTTAAAAAATGTATTTATAATAGTGAAAACATTCATAAACTCAATTAATTTCACTCAAATCTTTTTTTAAAAACAGTGGACATACTGGCTTACTCTAGCTAAACAGCCGTAAATTGTATTGGCTCAGTAACTCATCATCAGTTATATATATATTCTTTATTCAATGTCATAGTGATACATATGAGTTTACTCACTATGATTTAAACAAACTGTTAGCCAATGTGCTAAATAGTTTCAAAACAGAAAAGTAACTTTATTCAGTTGTATATGTTTGATGACAGTACGGAAAAAACAGTACTGCTGACAATTCAACTTCTGCATACATTTCTTTCATCATTGTTCAAACCTATGTTATAAGTGCATTCTAATTGTACAGATCTGTCATTTATCATCAGATATCTATGTCCACAACTTTTCATCCTATAATCTTTAAATACATGAATCTTAGTATATTCATCTGCTATTGCTTTGAAAATGCTATAAAACATGTGAAATCATTAAGTTAATTCTTATAGCAATCTATCATATCGTTGAAAGTATAGACATCGGAAATTGTTTACTGTTATAACATGATAATCAACATACATTTTCAGATTTTTAAATATATATGTGTCTTTAGATGCTGACTACTACGTAATATATAAATGCTTCTTTTCGGATATCTTCACTGACAAACAAATTAATGAATCATCAGTAATGAGTTGTGAACATTGTTGAGCTTAGATTAATATCATGAATGGATCAATGTTAGACCACTACTGAAAACCTGAAAGCACTGAACGACCGTCCTGTTTTAGTATGAGACTCCTCAGTAGTATGCATCTACGACTCCGCACGTTGGACTCGAACATAGGACCCTCATTCCCGCACGCGTATGCTTAACCTTTAGACCACCAAGCCAGTATCCAAAGATATTAATTTCTAACTTTATCAGAACAATTTACGTATAATTATAATCATATTGTGAATATACAACCTAATGAATTTTAACAATTTTCTGTCAAAATAAATGTAGTGTATATTAACGTTACATTGTCAAAAGGCTCTATAAATCAATGAAATTCTATAAGACCATACTAAAAGTCACTTTGTCAGGAGATCATCTACAAAAAAGTCGTGTTCGTCAAACTTTACATGATTTTCTTTCGATAAATATATATATAAGATTGTTTTTTTACTTTTTATTTTAACAGTTGAGTTCATGAATCAATTGAAGCTAGACCACCATGGACAACCTGGAAGCACTGCAGAGTCATTTCGTCCAAGTATGGGATAATTTTTACTTTAGCCGATTCATTAGAAAGTTTCAATAAATACATCTTAAAGGGGAGAATAAAAATATCATAAAATGGAAGCTTTAATAGCTTCAAGTTCACACATATTGCACTTTTGAAAAATGAGCATTTTATCACCTGTACGATATCATTTATATTCCAACTAAAACTAGGTTTCAGTAAAGCTATGTCGGCTAATCTCATATCTTTATACATGACGTAGAATTCACCATATCCGTTTAAAATGTGGAACGCAATTAACAAGGTTGTGTGTACGAGTGTTTTTATCGCCATCATGTAGTTGGAAATTCATTCTGTTTAACAATCTGACTAAGTTTTGCTCATAAATAATTCATCTTTTAAAACTGAAGCTTAAACTTTAAAAATAATCACTTCTAACATAATCTAGGGATGTGAGATAGTCGCCACTTTATGCTGATCTCAGAATCTTCCAAGTCGTCGTGGCGAACATTCGCAACTGTCCTTAAGAATGTATGAGTGACAGTATTCATTATAAAAATATTGGGAAAAAACATTATTACTGAACACTTTGTCATCAGTTTCAAGTTATTATGCTTGTAAACTGAATAAGCAAAGCTAACAGGGTTCAAAACAGTGAATTTGTACTCATTGAAATATATATAAAATATTGTTGACAAAAAATGCTTAACCAAGATGAATTCAATATCAAAAACAAAATGTAGATTTAAAATCCAAGAGTTTTTACATATACAAATGTTATACCTTGTTGCCTTGTGTCCCTATCAATATATAACGTAATGATAACGTGATGATAATAGAGAACAGTGAATTGTCGACCGGACCAATGACGTATAAAACCCTTACGATCAGTCTACAGTTTTTATCCACCCTTCTTCCTGTCTAGATGTGCCTTTTATGTCCAGAACACCAATCTCAGTCTCTGCGAGACGAATAATGTATTTCAAACATATTGAGTTTATATACAAACCAAATAGATCACATCACACCACAAAACAGAAAACAAGATTTGTACAAGATCTAGCTAAATGTGACTATGAATGTGAGAGACTGTAATTAATAGACTGGGCAGAACTCAAGAACGGTAAATCATCTAATAGTCTATAGATCAAAATAAAGCTTATGATAAGAGGAATATGAGTATGCCTAGTTTAGTTACTTAACAATTATACAATAAAAAATATATGTCAGTCCATAAATAGATCCCAACAGTTGCCATTTATTATTCTCGTCGGGATATAACAACAAGTTTGAAAAACTGATCATTTTTCACATAATCTCAAGAGATTTAAGATGAAGTTTGTTTTTTTTTGCTATTCACTGTCTTGAAATGAATACTTATCAAAACTCTCACTCAGCCAAGACAACCAATACAAGCCTGATACAAGTTATCTCTCTTGTTTTCGACAATTCAATAATAAAATACTCTGATCATCACTTAGTATTTTTATGTTACAACGTTATGTGAGAGTCTAAACATAAAATGAATGGTTTTTTCTTGTTATTAGAAACCATTTGAGTTGCCCTTTTTGTTTAATATTGAGACTAAATTTTAATCAATATTTGTTAACGTGTTCACTTCTTGTTAAGATTGTCATTATATCACAAGTTATTCGGAACAAATAGGTCATCATAAATCGTGGAATGTCTGATGTATTTTAACTTATTCCCGACTAGTCAACTGAATGCATTTGTATCTGATTATTGATTTTCATACAGTGTTGAGGCTTCAATTAGAAAATCAACGTTAAGATCTGAGCTTACCCACCAAACGAATCCCAATTAGAACGAACTACATCATATATCCCATTGTTTGCTGTAGTTCATCTATGCTGAATAATTGAATAAGTGTTTTGAATAACGTTTTCTGGTTAGCGTTTTTTAGCGAGTTAGTTTTCTACGGGATGGATTCGTTAACTCCATGCCCAACCCTCCTCCATTATCAGGACTTGAGACCGGCAACAGCCCCAGAGGAGCTCCAGGAGGAGTTATGCTAAATAAGTGAGTGGTTTTTATTAAAATCTATACACTGTTACTGAATTTGATACATTTCAAAATTTCTACAATGTTATCTTACTATTTCACTTAACTAAAATGTCTTCGAAATTTACTAAATAAGTTCAAGTCACTTAAAAATTGTTTGCTGTTTTTGATACTGTGTATTTCTTCATACACTATTCGCCCCTTATATTAGTGGTGTTTTACGAGATCAATACTAACGAGTGAATGGATTTCATGGCGTTCATACAAACCAAATCAAAGTATAGAATGCTGTTTGTTCATCTATCAATAACCCTATTTATATTTATTAAATAATTTAGCGAAATAAATTCATTTGATTTTGCTTACTTGTATCTTACCATTGTTGTTTAGGACTGCGATTGATCAGTTTCTTATTGGTATATGTGCATCCTGTGAGGACTACATTAAATCACAAGCATTATAAACAAAGTTGGATAGTGACTAGCAGTAGAATCCACAACATGCGTTTCGTTTTATTTCGGGTTCGTTAACCAGATCTACCTACATCACAGAGTTCATGTTCACTCTGAGATTCAAACCTAGTACTAACTGATCAATTGCAGTCCTAAATAACAATGAAAAGATACAAGTAAACAACATCAAGTGAATTTACAACTTCACCCGATTGCACATGCAGCTGGCTATCAGGACTCAGTAGCTAAGTCGATAACGTAATAGCTTTTGAAACGAACGGTATTGAATTGGAGTCTTGGAGTGAATATCAACAGGCACATCCAGCTGACGAGTCCCAAACAAGACGAAACGCGCGTCCTAGATCCCTCTGCTAGCCACTATGCATGTTTGCTTATAAATGTAGCGAAATTTCTTTAAAAGAAAAATAAACAATTTCAATGATCAAACCATTCAAGTAGTTTATTTCAAAGTATCTATCAGATAAATTAGGGGGCATTGCTTGAATGTCTATATTGACAATTTGAAAGTATCAGAATACATATGGTAAATGATTAAACTTAGAATTTTATATGAATTTCTGTTAACCTTGTAGTGATCTACTTTTGTCAACAGAACGCGATTGGTTCAATGAAAACAATTATTATTATAACCAGTTGTACCAGTGATTGTTTTACTGTGCTCGTTTGTTTCACTGTGCTAATGACAACCATTACTCTCTCTCTCCCGTTGACTTTGAACTTGTACGAATTCGGTTGCGCTTAGTAACCACGCTTGTACTCCTTTGACACGATCTCGGTATTCTTTCGATACCACAAGATCGCCAGCAAATATATCTCGACTACACCCATCATCTGCCTTCTGATATTGACCTACGGGCATCATATTGGTTAACTGGCACGTAGTCTTCTTGTAGTGGTGTTCATAATCAATCGCGACCCGACTCCACGCTACAACCTAATCATCTAAGAATAATAGCTCACTCTATTAAATCCTCATATTGAATATGAATTATATTTGAATAAATAAACAAACCTATGGATGTTTTTCTATATTTTTATTATTTAAACTAAACAGATGGTCTAATAATGTAATGACAATAACAAACCACATTTAGTCAAGAACACGCAAAGTACTATTGGTACAATGTTATTTTTATTCATTTATTCTAAGCATAAAAGTTCAATTTCAGGGCAGTTGATCATGTTCCTTTTTCTAACAAACTATCAAAGTTATTTGTTTGTTTGTTTTCATTTAATCATATACCATGTAAACTATTCATTAAAAGATAACAATTGTTTATCAAAAATATAATATTAAATATAAAAAAATATTTGACATTTATATAACAAATTGCACAGGAATTATCAATAATTTATATAAACTATTTTAAAGTTAAATGTCAAGTATAACTAAAATATAATCCATCATTAATATATATTTATGTATTTATAAGCAAAGATGAATAATCATTAGAAGTGGAATCCAAGACTCGCGTTTCGTATTATTTGTGATTCGTCATCTAGATGTAGCTGTATCTTGGAGTAGATATTCACTCCAGGGCTCAAACCCAGTACCATTCGTTTGAAAAGCTATCCACTTAGCTACTAAGTCCTGATAACATATACCAACAAGAGATTAGTTAGTGGCAGTCATAAACAATAGTGTGAGGATACAAGCAAATAATACCAAGCGAATTTGAACTTCACTACATTATACAAGCAGGTGGCTATCAGGAGTTAATAGCTAAGTGGATAACATGATGGCATTTGAAGCGAATGGTACTGGGTTTGAGTCCCGGAGTGAACATCAAATCTGAGATGCAGGTACATCTAACTGACGAGTCTCAAGTAAGACGTAACGCATGTCCTGCATTCCACTACTAGCCACCATCCAACTTTCTTTATGATTTTACTAACTAACGCACGCCAGTTACTCCCAATGGAGCATGGACCGTCAACCAGCATTTTTCAATCCGCTTTATCCTGGGTCTTCCTTTCTAGTTCTATCCAATTATTGTTAATTCTCCTCATGTTTGTCTCCGTTTCTCACCGTAATATATTCTTTGGTCTTCCTCTTCTCCTTTACACTTAATGATTCCATATGAGGACTTGCATTGTGACGTAATTGGGTGCTTTCCTCAATGGGTGTTCTATACACTTCCAACACTACTTCCTGATTTTTTCCTCCATTGGAATCTGCTTTGTTCTCTCACACAGTAGGTTGTTGCTCATAGTGTCTGATCAACAGATCCGAAGTATTTTGCGTAGACAACTGTTAATAAACACTTGTATCTTCTGAATGATGGCTTTCGTAGTTTTCCAGGTTTCCGCCTCATACAGTGGAACTGTCTTCACATTTGTATTGAAAATTCTGACTATGGTGTTGGTTGACAGTTGTTTTGATTTCCAAATGTTTCTCAATTGTGAAAGTGCTGCTCTTGCTTCGCCGACTCGCGCCTTCATCAATGATGCTAAACAGATATGTAAAGGTTTTTATATCTTCCAAATATTCTCCTTCAAGTGTGATTCGATTGTTGCATGTTGTGTTGTATCGGAGAATCTTGCTTTTCTCTTTGTGTATATTGAGATCTACTGCTGCTGAGGCTGTTGCAACACTGATCGTCTTCTCCTACATTTGTTGTTGCGTTTGCATTAGATGAGCCAGATTATCTGCGAAATATAGATATTCACTTAGCTCATAATATGCACAGTATGCACATATTCCAATAAGAAACTGATCAATTTAAGTCCTAAGCAACAATATGAATATACAACCAAATAATATCAAACAAATAAAATTATTTAATTTTATCTTACTGAAATGAAAATGTCTAATTACTTACCTACTGATTTCTTTTCAAGTTCATAATTCTCATCAGTGAAATTGGTTTTACGGTATTAATTGACATGTTGTGCAAAACAATCCTGTTTCTTATTTTTTTTTGATAGATAAACATGAACAAAATGCCGAATAAAATCACTGACAACTACATAAATGTTGTATCACACAGAAACAATTGGCTAAAACTTAGCTAAGATCATAACATCTATCTCCTGTCAAAATAAATCATTATTCTTTAGTTCTGTAAAATGAAAAAGGCTTATTTTGTATTTCAATGAATAGAAATAACACTCTTCATATAGGTAGCGGTTTTATTGACAAGAAATAAATAAGGCCAGGTAACGAAAAGTTTTATTTGCTTTGATTTATACATTGATCGTATGTTCAGTATATAATGATTCCATCACTATAATAATAATAATAATAATAATAATCATTAATTACTTCATACGTTAGTCGGTGAACTATCTGCTAGATATGGTTCATATATACATTAGTATGTTATTAAACAATTTACCTCCTCCCTCCCTCCCTTCCTTCCTTCCTTACTTACTTACTTCCCCACTTACTTACTTACTTACTTACGCCAGTAACTCCCAATGAAGCATAGGCCAGAGACCAGCATTCTCCAACCCACTCTGTTCTGGGCCTTCCTTTCCAGTTCTGTCCAATTTTTGTTCATTTTTCTCATGTCTGTCTCCATATCTCGGTGTAATGTGTTATTTGGTCTTCCTCTTTTGCTTTGGCCTTGAGGATTCTAAGTAAGGGCTTGTCGTGTGACGCAGTTCGGTGCTTTCCTCAATTATTAAATAATTTAGTTTATTATTATTCAGTTATGGTTTAAATTTAAGTCACTTCACTTGTATTTTGTTTATTGATAATGTTCTTCATATTGGATTAAACAACGTTTAAAATAATTATTAACTTTAAATTGTCCTCTGTTCGATCATATGATGATAATGATCTCTAGTTACTTTTCTATCATTAAAAATGTGGAAGTACTAGACGGCCGTTTCGTCATAATCTGTAACTTGACTCGTGAATTCAATTATGGAAATACAACAAACTTTACAAATCCGTATGCTAATATCATAATGTGTTAACATGTTCGAGATTGTTAACATAAAAACTTGGATATTAGTATCGTGTCAATTGGTATCTGTTCGCAATGTGCAACTGGTGCTCCGTTACTTACTTACTTACTTACGCCTGTTACTCCCAATGGAGCATAGGCCGCCGACCAGCATTCTCTAACCCACTCTGTCCTGGGCCTTCTTTTTTAGTTCCATCCAATTCTTGTTCATTTTTCTCATATCTATCTCCATTTCCCGGCGTAATGTATTCTTTGGTCTTCCTCTCCTCCTTCGACCTTGAGGATTCCATATGAGGGCTTGTCTTGTGACGCAGTTGGGTGTTTTCCGCAATGTGTGTCCAATCCACTTCCAGCGCTTCCGCCTGGAGCCCCTTTCCGGGGGCTACTGCCGGTCCCAAGCCCGGATAAAGGAGGAGGGTTGGGCATGGGGTTAGCGACCCCATCCCGTAGAAAGCTAACTCGCTAAAAAAACGCTAACCAGAACTGGTGCTCCGTAGTAAATGTAAATCCTCGTAAAAATCGACGATTTTCTGCAGACTATCTGTAAACACCTAGCATCACTTCAAGAAGTAAGCAAATAGGAACTTAATCGATAGAATTAGATTAGCACTAAGATAAATCATAAGATACATCTGATTGTGGTACATAAGCAATCAGGTAACATCGATATAATAAGAGATGAGTAAAGCTTTTCTTTTTAATTCAAATCAATTTATATATCCTATATATTAGTTGGGTAACATTTATAGGATATGTAAGTATTCATAGCTAATAACATAAAATTGTATATATTTGTAAAGAAATTTTCATATTCTGATGAGATATTTCCTATCAGTTAGATTGTGGAGATATTCATTACCAATTCAATATTATACAAGAAATCGTTTGTAAACAAACTAATTTAATAGTTGAATTCATAAGTTAATTAAAGCTAGATTAGGCCATGGAAATCCTGGAAGCACTGGATGGCCGTTTCGTTCTAGTATGAAACTAACAAGCAGTGCACATCTCACCCGCGAGATTCGAATCCAGGAACTATCGGTGTGACGCGCGAACTCTTAACCCCTATTAAACTGAACCTAACTTCAACCAATCCACAAAATTGCACCACCATCTACCATTGTCTTCAGTGAGTTGCTGTCTCACAACAGACATGGTTGAACTCCATTGGTTAAGGCTTCTCACTAAAACTCCAGAAAATACCTCTTGAATCCAGTCACTAGTGAACAGATGATAATTATTATCCAAAGGGAGCATTTTTGTGAATCGGTTGAAGTTAGACATTAACACCGTTGGATGCCGGCTCGATGAACTGGAGGTTAAGGGTTTGCGCGTGAGACTGACAGATCCTGGGTTCGAAACCCGCTGGTGAAATCGTGGATGAGCACTGCTGAGGAGTCCCACACTTAGACGAAATGGTCGTCCAGTTCTTCCAGTCTTTCCATGGTGGTTTAGCCTTAATTGACTCATAAATTCAACTGTATATGTTTCTATAGTATTAAAGACACTCGGATATACAATGTTTCTATCACAATATGTTACATCCATCCTCAACAATGTTTATTCTGATAACGTTTGATCACAATAAACCATGTTTAAGTAAATTTAAGAATTTCACTTAGATTAATCATTTCTTAAAGGGTTATTTAAGTCTATTTATTGAATTATTCATGTATAATCCATGATTTAATAAATAATCAGGTTGTACTCTAAACTAACACTAACACCAACATGTTCAAAGTAACAAAACATTATAAGTTACATTTAGAAATTATTTTTTTTTCTCTTCAACATTACAATTATGGCTATGTACAAATTCTAAGAGTATAGTTAATTTTGGAATGTAATACATTGTGACTAACATGTAATAGGATATGCATAAAAATTTCAAAGAATGTCTATTTACAATCTTGAATACAGCTCGAGAAAATAATAGTAGGTATACTTTATTGTGGAACAATTGTCTGTAAATATAAGTAATGAATAAATATATTATGACCTCATGTTGAATTCGGTCTTATGTATGCATTTTGAATAAACCAATAATCAACACTTAATTAATGATGATCTATCTACATCTCATCAATTATTATTGCAGTCACTTCCTGGAAGTGGTATACTGGTTAGTGTTTTTTAGCGAGTTAATTTTCTACTGAATGGGGTCGCTAACCCCATTACCAACCCTTCTCCTTTACCCGGGTTTGGGACCAGTAGTAACTATGGAAGAGCTACAGGCGGAGTTGGAAGTGGTATAGGGGTATGTTAAAGTTGTAAATCAAATTTAGAACATTTTTTTCGGATTGTCGATAGTTTAGAAATTACTGTCACATAATGATAATCATAATAATTATGGCTTTATTCAATATTGCATGTTTAGTACAATATGTAATAACTCAACATGCAATAGAGATCATGAACCGATCACTTGGAAACGTGGAGGCTTTAGACGACATTTCTGTCCTAGTAATCGACTACTCAGTAGTGTGCATCTACGACCCCTCATACGGGACTTGAACCCAAGACCTTCGATCTTACGAGCGAACGATATAAGGAGAATGAACAACAGTTGGATAAATCTAGAAGGGAAGGCCCAGGACAGATTGGGTTGGAGAATACTGGTCTCTGGCCTATGCTCCATTGGTAATAACAGGCATAAGTAAGTAAGTAAATTAATAAAACAAAAATTCAGAATACGACTTTTGATATAATTAATGACAAGATGACATAGCAAATATACATTTAACTAGTAATAAAAAGTCATTACATAACAGAAAATTTAGTGTATTCTGAGATATACATTGATGCAACTGTACGAAGATCCACTTCCAAATGACTAGGTTGAATTTTTTTTCAATCTTAATAACATTAAGATACAACTTGAATTTATTTTATATTGAATTTGGGTTAGTCCATCGTTAAAATTGAGGGAAGGGAATTTTGATCGATCTTCATTGGCATATATAAATCCTGTTTGAATTTTCAGTGATTCGTGCAATTGGTGCGATTTTTATATCAGGTTTTTAATGGTCATTAACTGATCTAATGTCACTGATTCTAAATGTGTCGCACGAGAAAAATTAACAGCTATGAAGTGATTTCTGGTAGTTACTAATTTTATAACCAATATCAACATGTATTGTATAACATGTTCATAATTACAAGCAAAGATGGATGTTGGCTAACGATGGAATCCAGATTGTGTGCTTCGTACCATTCTTTTTAGGACAGGTCAGTTAAATGTACTTGCATCCCACAATTGATCTTTACTTAGGGATCATAATTACTATTAAAAAAGTTTGAAATTTGAAATCTTGTTCTTTTAAAATTCTAATTAATCACCACCATAAGACTATTTAGAAATGTATTCACCACAAATAGGAATCTTATGAAATGAACAAAACTATTAATTACTAAATCAAAATTTGTCAATGCAATCATTTACATACAAATAAACAAATATTTGTGACTATCCATGTATATATATATATATATATATCCCTAATTTGTAGCTCATAAGTTTATAAACATTTAACGGATTTCTGGATTAATTTTTTTAAATTACTACAGTTGTAAATTACCTTTCTCTCTCTCCCTATCTCTCTCTCTCTCTCTCATAAATGTGGTACGTTTATCTGTGTAATAAACTATTTTCCTTCTCTCCTCCCTCTCTCCTCCTTCTCTCTCTCTCTCTCTCTCTCTCTCTCTCTATATATATATATATATATATATATATATATATATATATATACGACTACATATATGTGTAGATCTCTATGAATTTGTAAAGATATTTTTAGATAAGTTTTCTCCTTTTTAGATTTTTGTATACCTTTAACACGAAAAAAAAAAAGAAAAAAAAGAAAGAATCCACAAAATTTTAATTTTTTTAAAAGCTATTTTATTGAGTTTCATGATAGTCCATTTGTTTCTTCATGATTTATCACTATTGAATATATAATACATATACCTATTCAATCTAATCTACATTACATATATTCTTAAATAAAACTTACATTTACAATATGATGATGTATATTGAACAGTGATCATTATTTTTTTTAAAACAAAAAAATACGCGCTTCATTTAAAAAGTAATGTTTAATAATAATTGAATATTTAATATTTCCATTTAACTTGATTATAAATTATATTCTGTAATATAATATATATATTATTATTGTTTATATAGGTATTGGTCATATACCTTATCTAAAGAGACATGAATGACTAGTGTATAGTTGTATATATATGTATAGTTGTTGATGAAACCTTATTGAAGACATTGAATTCTATGTGAAAAAAATATTAACTGAATATGAAATGAAGTCTTGAAAGCTGGGTTTATTCTTTCCTTTAAAGAAAAAAAAAAAATGTTTGTTTATTTTGGAACAAATAACTTGTAGAAATAACATTAAATTATGTCTAACTTATTTGGTATTGTTTTTCTTATATCTTTCCATTAATGTTTAAGACTGAAATTGACCAGTCTATTATTGGCATATGTGCATCATATGTGGATTGCATCGATATTGTCTTAATTCACAAGTAAATGGCTATTAGAATTCAGTAGCTAAGTGGATAACGCGATGGCGTTTGAAGCGAATGGTACTAGGTTTGAGTCTCGGAGTGAAAATCAAACCTGAGATACACGTACATCTAGCTGACGTGTCCCGAATAGGACGAAACTCGAATCCCAGATTCCACTGCTAGCCACTATACATCTTTGCTTATATGTTTTACTTATGTGAAATAGTTAACGATTCTTTCTAGAACATACATATTTATATATATTTTAGTGAATGAGAACACAAGTGAGAATAATCGAATGCGTTCAGACACAGTATATCTTTGTAAATTCTTAGAACCATACAGTAAATACTTCATTTGCAAAATTTCAATCAATTGTCTCAAAATACACTGTTGCTTTTGCAAATATCAGTCAATAGATTCACACTTTATTTTTCTTGCAATTCCATACCAATTGCTTTCTGTTCACATTCGTTCCTCCTCGATCTCCATGACTAGCGTTATGTACTACTTATGTCGATATAAGTAGCACACACCACACCAACTAGCACCTCAGTTACAGGTCTGAATCGGCATCCGCAGTACAGAACCCTTTCCCCCCTCCTGGTTGGCAGCGACATCAAATATAGTAGATGAGAACACAAGTAAGGATAATTGAATATATTCAGACACAAAATTCCAGAATATCTTAATAAAATCTAAAATCCATACAGTAAAAACTTGATTTACAAAATGTCAATCAATCGTCTCAGATTCGACTGTTCCTTCGTTTCCACACCAATCATTCTGTTTCGTTAGATGTTCTTAACCTTCTATTGCTAGACACTTTATTCTCGACTTGTGATACATACTACTTATATCAGTAGCAAACACCAAAACATTATCATCAAAATAATACATTTTCAAATGATGTTCTGTAATTCAGTAATGTATATTTTAAAATTAATCAATTTAAATTCATCTGAGCCTAGTTAAAGTATTATCAAGTAATAATAATGAATAGATAATTGTTGTTTTCCTTCACAGTAGGACTCTTGAAAATTAAGAGTTTGAAATGATGTTTATGAATTAAGCTATTCCATTGATAATAAGCAACATTACTTCATCTTAAAGGTAATATCGGTATTATTTAGTAAACAATCATAATAGTTGTCAAGTATATTTTTTCTTAAAAAGAAAGATTATTATCATTATTTACATTAATCCGTAGTGAGATTATATAGTATTGGAGAATAAAAATGATAAGTTTCTAAGGTGATACTATCCTTTATGGACGAGATTTGAGTTAAGCTTAACTGACTTTGAGAGTGTCCATTTAATATCTATGACTAAATGAGGGTTATAAATATGTGTGGGGAATTAGAATTATGTTTTACAGTTGATGATTAACGTTAGAAATTAGATTTCCAGTTTTCATCACGAACTGATATCAGTCATAATGTCGAAACTATTTAACCAAATTGGATAAGTAAATTTCGCGCCAATATCCGAGGCCTATTATCTTATACCTTATTGGTTCGTCCATAAATTATAGTCTCGCCATTTCTAATTACAAATGTTGTAGATCTGAGTTATAAATTACATCATCAATACTTTAGTGTAACAGGTGAATTCACTCGCAATATTGATCAAATGAACAGATATAGCACATTGTATATCAATTTTCTTATTGACCTTCTTTGTGATCATTTTCAAATTATGTAAAGGAATGTATGCTTTGAAATATTCACTAATTATGAGTAAATAAAGGATGAAGGATCAATTAGGCATTGAATTTTAGCTTCAGAATGTATTCACAAAAAAACATCCAAGTTAATAATTACGTTTGTTTATGGATTCTAATAATCGAAATCATGATCAATCAAGACGAACTGTTCTTTCAAAGACATCTATAAGGTAAGTAGAAGTTTTCCAAAGGTAATTATATTGAATCTTCTTAGCACTGCCGAAGCAAAAGCCATACATGTGAGAAAACCAGAGTTATATGTCCAAAAAATTGATACAAACTCTTCTCCTACCGTGGTCTTAATGTCTCATAATTTTTTCTCTTTTTTCCTCATACTCTTCTTTCTTTACAGCCATCTGATTTCCCTTCCATCTACTTAAACCTTCCAACACAAACTGGTTTATTTCTATTCCTATGATCTTTTTGTTTACATTTAGTCTCGATTTCAACATTTTACCTTATCATGCTGAACCATCCTTTCCGAATGATAATTTCTTTATCTATCTTTATGATGAATATTCAAGCCCTTAACAATCAAAGGATTATTAGTTACCATGTTTATAAAATAAAATTTTGATACATTTGTTTGTTCTATTTCACTGTCACCATGTCTAACAGAAGTTTATTATCAGTATTATTATGATTATTATCATCCAGAAGAATAAATTTAGACATACGCTATTGTCTAGAGTTGAAAATGAATTCGCTGAAAAGAGAACCCATCACTGAATCAATGTTTCATAGTTAAAATCATGATAAGTTTTATAAAACATTGATATGAACTACTGAATTCCAATTAGAACTACTTTACATTGACAATCACGTATTCTAAATGTAAATAGTCGTTTATTTATATTACAAAATGCTACAAATTGTTACATTTTAATTTAGTTATCTATTTCATACTCTCCATGAGAACTGTTCCAGTATGAACATGTAATATGTATATACTAGTATAGTGAACAGAACACCAGTGGGAACAATCAAATGTATTTGAGCACATAATTACAAAGCATCCCAATAAAATCTGAGAACAATATTAGTAAATCGTTAATTTGCAAAATAACAATCCATCGTCTCAAATTTGACTGTTCATTTGTAAATATCAGTTCATTGTCTCCGATTTCATTGTTTATGCTTTCTCATGCCAATTGCGTTCCGTTTCCGTTCTTTCGTTATTGATATTCTGCTGAAATACATTCTATGACTGACCACCGTCATATACTACTTATATAGATATAAGTAACCCATACCACACTATCATAATGTATCTAGATACAAAATAACAAATATCTTTTCATTGTAATTATGCACTTTAATCTGTTGTTACCAAGTAAACGATACTGAAGGTTTTGTTTTTCCCCAAATTCAAAAGTTGTCAATCAACAATCTTTCTTTAAGTGTTTAACACTTAATGCTAATTTCCTTTTAAAAAAAAATATTGTGTATGTTCATATGAAGAAAAATAAACTAGACACATTAAAGGAAGTGATAGTATCAGTTAGTAATTAAAGGTTATATTGACAGACTATTTACTTATGTGGTTGATGCTTTAATCTATTTAGTTATATAACATTTTGAAATAACATTATTACTAATATAAGAATATTATTTTCATTTGCTTAATTCATAAGCAATATTATCTATAGACAATGCGTACATGGTGTGTTAAATTGAAAACACTTGAAGAGACTTCCGAGTTATATAATGGTCTTAGTTGTGTGTTCTTTTTTCATAACAACTTTAGTGAAATATGGTGAATTCAAAACAGTCAGTTTGATTATTGAATAGAAATCAAGTTATATCTTATCAATGGTTGAGTTGATGAGTCAATTGTTGCTAGGCCACCGTGAAAAAACTGGGAGCACTGAACGGTCATTTCGTCATATTATGGGATTCCTCAACAGTGAGCATCCATGATCCCGACTCGCGAAATTCAAACCCAGGGTCTGTCAGTCTCCTAGGTGAACGCTTAACCTCTAGACCATTGAGCCCGGTTTTGTGGATATTATAGTCATTTCAATGGCTGAGTTTATGGTCTAGAGGTTAGACGCCTGTTCACAAGACTAATAGGTCTATTGTTGGAATCTCGTAAGGCAGGATCGTGGATACGAATTGTTGAGGAGTTCCACAATAGGTTCTCCATTATTTTCTAGTTTCAATTGACTCATGATATCAACCATTGAAATTACTATAATATCCACAAGAACCCTTCTGATATTATAAATAAATAATTTATTTGTAATATCCCAATGAGTAGAAAAATTAGATTTTCTGACGTTTCGTGACATAGTTTAAGCCACTTCTTCAGAGAATAAATAAATAACCAAATCAAAATTAATCTAAGTTCTAATATTATTTCTTTTCATTGTATGATTTACTTAAATTCAATATTAACATCAACTCTGGGATGTAAGTTAATTCAGCTAACGAATCATGCATACAGATCAAAACACATGTCCCTGATTTCATTGCTAACCATTATCTATCTTTTCTTATCAATATATACAATGGTATAGACTATATAAATGATGGACATTTCAATAAAATACATAGTTGTAATAAACTTGTCCATTTATATATCTCAATAGAAAACAAATACATAGTGGTAGGTATGATATGATATATAACAAAATATGCAAAAATCTGTTATTGTTATTCTAATATGTACAATTTGTTGACTCTCAACAATGATACTTGTTTATTAACAAAATGATTGATTTTCATTAAAATAATAAAATAAAAAAATATAGTTTCTATGAAAATATTAAAAAAAATACATTTCGACAAGTTTTTATTATTTTTTTTTTCAAAGCATTTAACAGTTTCGTACAACAAGCAAAGTTGGATAGTGATTAGCAGTGGAATCAAGGACGCGCGTTTCGTCCTAGTTGGGACTAATCAGCTGGATGTACCTGTATCTCAGAGTTCATGCTCATTCTGAAACTCAAACCCAGTACCGTTCCCTGCAAACGCTATCGCGTTATCCACTTAGCTACTGAGTCCTAATAGCTCCTTGCTTGTGCAATCTGGTGAAACTTAATTCACTTTATATTGTTTTACCTGAATCTTCCCATTGATGTTTAGGACTGGAATTGATCAGTCTGTTATTGGCATATGTGCATACTGTGCGTATTGCCACGATATTGCCTTAATTCGCAAGCAAACGGTACTGGGTTCTAATCCCAGAGTGAACATCAACTCCGAGATCTAGGTGCATCCAGCTGATGAGTCTCAAATAGGACGAAACGCGCATTCTGCATTCCACTGCCAGCCACTATCTTTGCTTATAATGCTTGTAAATTAAGGCAATATCGGGGCAAAACGCACAGTATGCACATATGCCAATAACAGACTGATCAATTCCAGTCCTAAACATCAATGGGGAGATTCAAGTAAAACAATGCGAAGTGATTTTCGTATAATGTTTCATGGTTTGTTATTTAAAAAAGGAAAAGCTCATTTCTGATGTAAATTATACTTTAAAATATAGTAATGTAAATATGATACTCATTCTATTCATTTTACATTTCAATAGAAACGTCAAGATAGTTTCATTATACGGAACTGAAACTTAGATAACTATTACAATCATCAAAAAGTACAAGTATTTTCAAACAAATTATTTATATAAGATATTCAATGTCCGTTGACTAGATCCTATCATCAATAGTCTATTGTAGAAAAGAACAAATCAGCTTCCAACTGAAGAGAAAATTAGGAAAAGACACTAGAAGTGGAAATCACCAAACGGAATCACGAGGCAGGTACTAACTTAGAATCTTGAAAGGAAACGGAAAAGAGGAATGCTGAAGAACACACTGCATAGGAAATTGGAAGTAGACATCGAAAGAATGAATGGCACCTTAAACAACTGGAAGGGATGCTTTTGAACAGAGTTAGATAGATAGGCAACCTGTGCTCTTCCGTGAGAAGTAAGAGACATAAGTAAGTAATTATTTTATCTACTAATATATTCAGTTTTGTGCAGAACTGTGTACTCTAAGTTAGATTGTTTAAATGCAGGGTTTTCACTGTCGCTTTGAACAATATTTTTAGTTCGTACTTCTTGCAAACGGGAGCTTTTAATCAGTCCTAAAAGTGTTATATCAGTGCATTCGATTAGTCTTATTTATAGTGGCTTTTCATCATTATTCATTCTTACATTCATAGTGACTGTCCTTTTTGGACGGTTTTTATGGTGAAACGGATTGAGTTTTTCCACATTCGTTGATAATATTGGTTTATTTTCAGTATTCATTATTCTCAATTTCATTTAAATGGATTGGTTGCAGGCGTTTTCGGTATTTTGTAGTCAAGATCAGTACAAGTACAAATGAAAAAAACATAACCAATGATAATTACTAATCATAGACAAGGTAAACAAAATAAACTAATGTAATATTTGTAGAATAACTTAAAAGATGAATTCCACATGGAGTAGCTTCTGATGATGTTGTCAAAAACGACAGTAAAAACTTCGAATTCGAACCATTTTGCTCAATAATTATAATAACATCAAAAACACACACCTGTGTTTAGAATTGTCCTCATGATTTTAAGACATCAGTGAAATAACGAAGAATTTAACTTGTAATGAAATAGTAACTTAATTAGTTTAGTTTTTATAGACACATGAAGAGGAACGATTACAGATAAGATAATATATGTATTTTCTAATGTACATTTGATGATATATATATATATATATATATATATATATATATAAGCAACGACTGATGATGGCTAGCAGTAAAATTCACAACGTGTGTTTCGTCCTATTTCGGACTCGTCATTAGAATGTACCTGAACCCTCAAGTTGATGTTCATTTCGAAACTCAAAGCAAATAATGTTCGCTATAAACGCTATCGCGTTATCCACTTAGTCATTGAGTCCAGAAAACCACTGGCTTGCGCAATGTGGCGAAGTTTTATTTCAATTTATATTATTTGTTTGAATGTTCCCATTGATGTTCAGGACTGCATTAAATCAGTCTCGAATTGGCATATGTGTATCCTGTGCAAATTGCCTCGGTGTTACTAGGAAGTCACAACGATTATAAGAAAAGATAGACAGTGGCTAGCAGTGGAATTCAGGACGTGCAATTCGTTTTATTTGGGACTCCTCAATTTGATATGCCTGCACCTCAGAGTTGATGTTCACTCTGAGACTCGAATCCAGTACCATTCGTTTTAACTATCATCGCGTTATCCACTTAACTACTGCGTCCCTAATGTTTATTTAACTGTGTTTCGTTGGTAACTAAATAATCTAACACAAGCAGCGCGAAATCTCAAGAAATAGTGACATTTGATTTCTGAAAAATTATTTAAAAACTGAACTGCTTTCAAAATTACAGATTTTTTTAAAAAACTGCACAAACCTTTAAACTTTTAAGATTCCATAGTAGTATATCAACGACAATAATTATTCGGATTATTCAATATTTTCTTTATACATTTTGTCATTAGAAAAAAATGTTCCGATAGAAAATCTTGTGTTTTGGCTACGGGTTGATCATTGCATCCATCACTAATCAGCACCAACAAGGATTTTATATTTGTACACTTATGCTTCAAACAATTATTAAGATACTTTTATGAATTAAGTAAATAGCATTTAGTAGTAGAATACAGGACGAGTGTTTTACCTTATTAAGAACTTATTGGCTGGCACCTTCTGAATATTGTTGATTTTCACAATAGGATTCAAATTTAGGATCTTTTGCTTCAAATTTCAAGTCATTATTCACTGAGCTAACAATAGCCACTGACTTGTATAATATAATATATTATTATATTTACTATTATTATCAGAAGGGGTTTTTGGATATTGTAGTAATCTTAATAATTAAGATGAGTCAATTAAATGCCCCGTTCACTGGTTTAGTGATTAAGCGCTGTCGCACAAAACTGATATATTTTGGATTTAAATCTCTGGAGATGCGATTGTAAATGTTTACTGCTGAGGAGTCCCACAATAGGACGAAACGGCCGTCCAGTGCTTCCAGGTTTTCCAAAATGTTCTAGCTTCAATTGACTCACGATCTCGACTATTGATATTATTAATATGTTGTCTTCTGTTTACCTGGTTGAATGTCAATAGAAGCTGATATGCTATAAGCCGTGCTTCTTTACAAATCATCAAGCTGATGTATTCATTTTATTTATTTTAAAATTATTTACTTTGTAATTCCAATAACATGTTAATAGTTACATTATTTGTTGGTAAAAATCAAATATTAACATTCATATCAATAACACACATGTAGTACTACATAGTAAGCCAACCGCAGTATACGAATTCCAAAGTTGAAGACTCCAATAAATTTTCACAGTGATGGATTCAGTTTATCTGTGTGATGTTGATTAACTTGTGAAAATACTGTTAAATTATTTGATTAATCAGTTAAAATGAGAAAACCACTTAGTCAAAATGTGAAAGATAATAAACGTGACTGATTATTCATTGAATAGTTAATTTAATTGCTCTGGTATGCCCAGCTGTGAGGAGAATCAGCTTTCCTTCTCAAGATGCTCTCGCATAGCCATGCATATACAGCCACTGTCAGGGAATTTCTACTCACTGCCTTTTCGCAACAGGGGTATTGTTTACGAAATTGAAAGGACGAATAGCAAATGTCCGGAACTTTAACCGTGTTGGTGGATATTGAGGATCCACCTATTGAAGATGGAAAATCCTGATTCTAAATAAATGATGCATAGGGGCTCCAAGAATCCTATGGAAACAAGTAAATATTGTTCCCTCACGCTAAAATTGTATAAGTTTGCAATTATTGTTGAAAGTAATCTTTAACCAAGCAGAGAATAAGTTTTTAAAATGAATTCAAATTGATTCTGATTTCTGAATGGGAATTTGTAGAGATTGTAATAATTTTAATAGTTAAATTCATGAGTCAATTGAAGTTAAACCACCAGTGAAAACCTGGAAGCAATGGATAATAGCCATTCCGTCCTAGTATGGGACTCCACAGGAGTGTTCAACTATGATCCCTCATGCGGAACTCGTACCCATTACCTTCGTTCATAATTTTTTGAAAATCAAGTTATCAAAACATTTACAGTTCAATTGAATTACTCCGTTTAACCTTTTTTCTTGCTGAGAAAAAGAAAGCACTTTATAAAATTGAAAAAAAACTAAACATGTTTTATTAATCTAAATCTCGAATTTATATTTAATTTAACCTGGTTTCTTTTCGGTACTCATGGTGCCTTGTAATGACCTACATTTAAAATGCCAACCCTCCAAAGTTAGTTATATTTATTCGGTTTTTATAATCAGTGAAGGTATGAAATTTTTTTTATTTGACCTTGTTCATCTTTTTTTAAATTCTTCTGAAAAAATTAAATTATACAAATTAATTAGAGAATGTACATTCACAGTACTTAACTGATATACATTCATTTTAATAACCGGACAAAAGGAGTGAAAAATTTTCAGTATAGGGTTGTAGAGATTACTAAGTTTTTGATTAAGATCATGAAACGATTGATGTTAGACCACCATTGAAAACCTGAAAGCATTGGACGGTCGTTTCATCCACTTGTGGAACTCTTCAGCAGTACGAATCCATGATCCCGCTCACACGGTTTGAACCCAGGGCCTTCAATTTCGCTTAATGTTTAGACCACTGAACGGGCATCCAACTATGTTAATCTCTAACCTCAAACGATCCGTGAAATTGTGCGACGATTTTTCATTGTACTGAAGTAGATACTTGTTTCTACCCGACACAGATTAGTTCCACTGGTTATGGCTTCTCACTAGAACTTTGAGAATTCCCTAAGGAAGTTAGTCACTAGTGAGTACATGATAATTATCAGTATAGGGTTGTGGAGATTATTATGTTTTTGATTGGGATCATGTACTTGGACGTTTTCAATGGTGGTGTTACTCCAATTGGTTCATGATCTCAATGAAAAATTTTCGTCTAAATTAGATTTCTATGATGGTTCTAAACTATAATAGATATTTACGGTAATGAATATTACTGAATAGTGGTGTAACATAATGACAGAACTTCAAAATGAGTATAAAAATAATATTAAATGAATAATTTAATTGAAGGGTAGATGATTATAACAATCAAAATAATTTGAAATAAACAGTATTGTCTTCAAGTCCCAGAGTGAACAATTCTCAGATTCAGGTTCATCTAGCTGACGAGTCCCAAAATAGACCGAAACGCACGTCTTTGATTTCACTGCTAGGTATCATTATTTATAAAAATCAATAGATATGGTAGAGAAGATTTGTTCTTTAAGCTGGATGATTTGGTCGTGGAGCTTTCATCGTTCTTCTTAACGACATCATCAGCACAAACTTCGAATAGAAGCTTGGTTGTTTGTACAAACTTCTTTTGAGTACAAAAGTTTCGTGGATATGAATTACACTAGCTTTGATAATATTGAAAAGACTAACTTATGAATCACACGATATATTTGATAGAATATTATTTATGGCTTTTAAAGCTTTATTGAACTCACCTTGATATTCTATCTCCATTAAGTAAAAATGAATAGGACTCTTAATCACTTTTACCTGTCTTTTAGTCAACTAACATAGGTGGTGTTCTACTGTATCATGATAGACTTGTGAAAGTTTACACCCTATATAAATATATATGATGTATATTTGGTTATCTCGGTAATATCGATTGTACAGTGTTTTGAGAATGATAATACCTACGATACGTCAAATAAATATGAGCGACTTTTATACCATTCTTCTAAGTTTGAATTAATATCCTTTTGTGTTTTGTTCCATTGACAAGTTCGAATAAATTTACAAATTTCCTCATCTTCTAATCCGATTTAAAGTTAATACCATTCTAATCATATGTACTTTACACCACATACTGTTAAACTCATCCCCAGATACTAAAACTAAACATTTTATCTTTTTGTTATGACCTTGGTTTGTCTACCCACTTTTGGTGCCGAGGATACTTGTCTAATCTAAATTTCGACCTTGATGAGATAGACGGATCGGCTTAACCTTGATACTAGTACGCGTGAGTTCGAGTTGGGGTAGAGAGAAGAAAACTATTCTGTCACCTGATTGGCGGGCAAGCACACGAATGAGAGAAGACAAGACAATTGGAACACTACTCGATCTACTCCTGACTTCACTGTAATTCACTAAATTCACTGAATTCAGATTAGTGTAAAAAGGAACATGAATAAATAATTGAATAACCCGACTGCAACGTACAATAATTAGGAAAAATACAATTATGTCCAAAGCTGGGAATTAGAGTAGAAAATAGGGTGCAAAATAATATGTTTAAATTACAATAGCTTCGGAATAGAAAAAGATATGGCAGTGAATGATACATCGAACGAAAGCTTATGTTCTGTAGAATAAATTAGGGACAAAAATAAATGTCAGTGTTTTACAAGCTTTGAATAAAATGAAATAACGTCCCGAAAAATAGCCTTCGTAATTTGTCAGGGCTTCTTGTTTCCCGGTTCACATCACTTTTGTAGCGTTTTGATAAACTTGTCTTGACTGTCAAATATGAAGTAAACAATTGAACCATTAGAAACACAAAAGTTTCTATTTCATGTAACTGCGATAGTGATGAATTCATATATTGAGTAATATATAAACTTCATTGCTCAAAAGATATGAACAAATCCATCTCATTTTAAAATTAGCTAAATGCTTGAAATTCCTTATCAAAGATCTTTAATAATGACATGAAGGCTTGAATAATCATTTACAACACAATAGTTGGTAGTTATGATTCGTTATCTCTCACGTATTTCATATTTCATCTGTTAGATTTATTCATCACTTAAAACTTATTGTTGATGTTGTTAGGATATTTAATTTTAGTTATGTTAATAATGATTACTTCCTGATTGACAAACATTTTAAAATATTATTTTAATATCATAATCCAACTATTGAAAAACACAATACAAGTGAAAATAGACATTGTTCCATGTGATCTAACAATTAGATTTTAATATTTGATTTAGAAATGCCATCATTAATGTTATATGTCTAGAATCAGAAATAATATATTGTTCTCAGCTATAGGTTGATAGTGAATGATTTACTTCATTGGAATGTTTCTATTATTGGCCAATACTGTCATTTAATGGATGCAAACAATTTAATCTGTTGTTGTAGCACGCCAATTTTAAAACTTTACTATATTTTTAAATTCTAACAGTTGAATTTACGAGTCAATCTAAGCTAAACCATCGTCGAAAACCTGAAAGCATTGAACGACCGTTTCTTCTTAGTATGGGGCTCCTGAGTAATGCGCATCCACGATCCCGTACCTGAGATTCAAACTCAGAATTTGCACTCAAACGCTCATCCTCTAGACTACTGAGCCGGGAGCTAACAGTGTTAATGTCTAACTTTAATCAATACATGATTTTGCACAACCTAACTGTCTCCATCTGATACGGATTGGACACTATTGATCACAACTTTTCACATAAACTCTAGGTCATTCATTTTGAAACCAATCACTAGTAAGCACATGATCGACTCATAAATTTACCTATTAAAATTATTATAATCTCCATAAATCCACCTTTTGATTTAAATTGTCAAATAATGTTGAGGAGTCCCATAATAGAACGAAATGACCGTCCAATACTTCCAGGTTTTACATAGTGGTCTAGCTTCAATTAACTCATGATTTCAACTATTGAAATGTTTCATATTGTTATCATTATTTTATAACAATATTTCATATTGTTATGACATGTTATTCAATTCTATCAGTAATGTTTCATTTTGTTTAGCGAACATGTTACTTGTTTCTCATATTTCGATAAGTTTACATTTAGCTAATTTGATTACTTAAACATTCATATAAATAACCTACTGATCACAGCAGGTATAAAGCTGAAGAAAAAAAAACTGTTATTTAATTACTTATTATACAAGTGGAAAACATGTTAAAGGATCGTTAAAGTTTCCGGTATAGAAAATCACAATGTTTATCATTAATTTAAACAAAAAAAAAGAATATGTAACTATGTAAGTTAAACTATGTCATATTGAAAATTTTACCGCCAAAAAAATGTTTACAGAAAAATAAAATAATGTTTATATGAATCGATTAGGGTGAAAACAATATTGGTTAATTAATCATAAGTAATACAAAACTTGATCAATTCAAATTGCTCTATCACAGTAGTACAGCTAGATGAAATGATTCAAACAAAACAAAGATCAGTGAATGCAATAACTGTAGTTGTAACAGTAATGTGGTGTACGCTACTTGGTGGACACGGGAAGTTTACCTAGGAGAGTTGGGAAATTCTGATTTCAAACCAATGGTGTATATGGGCAATAGTATCCTGAAGGAACAAATGGAGTATAAACTTATTGTTGGTCACTGGCTACCATGAGACTGCATCTCCTGACGTTGCTCCATTGCCTTGTGGATTAGACCTTTAGGTCAAAGGCTCCAAGTGTGGCCCTCTAAGAAAACCACTTGCTTCAGTTTAGGCACGCGGGCACTATCTCAGTCCTCACACAAATTGAATGATTTATGTGGCGCATATCTGTTTGGTGCCTCTTTGTACCAATATTTATGTGCTTAAATAAATAAATAAACGCCACTCATGTTTGCTGATTGAAGTAGTATGTAACACCAGACATGTGTAGAATGTCTGAGAATATAAAATTGAGAAGATTGAAGTAAAGGAAAGAAGAAAGAAAACTGTAGGTAATCAAAATAATGACAGCAATGAAGGAACAATCGATCTTGTAAGAGATAATTCAAAAAAGATTTACAAATGATGTATTTTACGAAACACTGAATTGGTCTACCCCACTCTACTTTCCGTTTACAACGGTAGTAGTAGCAGTATTATAAGTTGTAGGAAATAATAGGTATAAACGACATGATATGACATGATAATTGTCAAAGAAGAACCATTAATTATATATGTACCACATAAATTAAAAAGATGTTTCACTTGACCACCTGACATTATTGTATTCACTAGGCTTTTTGTCTTGATTGCAGAACTTTTATTATCATTCTGATCAACATCACATAAATGTATACTTTTCATTTATTCAGCACATGCTAAACTCTTACCTTCTTATGAATATGCTTTAAGGATATGACATGAGTCTTATTATTTCTGTCTTGATGCATTCATGTTGTTTTGTCAAATTTTAGCTATGTAATTAATGAATCTTACCCACCATGAACAGACAAATTGGATTTGTGGTAAATGGAAGTAAATGCTGCGTTGCAATAAATTCTTAAGAGATTTTTTTAAACTTTCTCCAACTTAAATTTTAAAATTTTTGAGATCATGCTAAGATCTGTAGTTGTATGTATGGATTAGTTTCAGTGTTACATTATCGGCAATTTACGCTATTTGTTATTTTTTGTATATAAAGGTGACAGAAGCGCTCTCTTGGTTTAGTAGAGCGCTCCTCACATTTGATAGAAGTGATTTGGTATATAATTTGCATTCTTCTTTTTCAGCATACATGACCCTCAGCAACCCTGCTGTATTATGAAAAATATCCAAAATCACATGCGATAAATAAAAGATACAAAGCTGTGAACAATACTAAACGTCACAAGTGTATTTTTTTTTCAGTTTCATCAGAGTTGTTCGTTGTTGCCATTCAGATGCAGTACTATGTCTTTAGTATGGTTTACTTTTGTTTAAATGAATTCAGCCATAACATCGTTGTTTAGCTGTAGACCGATTATCTTACCACAGATTTGTTTGAAAGAATTGATAAATTAATCACAGGACTGTTAAATAATATCATAATCTGGAAAGTTCGTTAAACAAGTTTTATGTTAGAGACCTGCTTAGTCACGTGTAAAAGGTTGAACTGCTGAGAAACTGAGGGAGCGAATTTTCAATACATCACATCGTTTCTAAACTTCATTTTTGTATATATCTACTCTTAAAACGTTTGC
This sequence comes from Schistosoma spindalis, assembly GCA_946903255.1. NCBI lineage: Eukaryota > Metazoa > Platyhelminthes > Trematoda > Strigeidida > Schistosomatidae > Schistosoma > Schistosoma spindalis. The sequence goes on along the minus strand of OX336419.1, from coordinate 8,401,507 downwards.
TTATATTTTTGTGTGGACATTTATTTTGATACCAATTAGATCAGACTGTAATGTTATCAAAGGGCTCACCATCTGGAATTCATACTACGGACTACACTGCAAAGTCGTACATGGAAGGCAGCTGACAGATCAATTCCAAGTGAAGACTGGAGTCAGACAAGGATGCTTACTCTCCCTTTTTCTTTACCTTCTGGTAGTTGACTGGATTATGAAGACCTCCCATCAGAAAGGAAACACGGAATACAATAGACAGCTTGGAATTAATTAGAAAATTTGGACTTAGTGGATAAACTGGCCTTTGTATCCCATACACACGAACAATTGCAGATGAAGACAACTAGTGCAGCAGCAGCCTCTGCATCAGTAGGCCTCAATATATACAAGGGGAAAAACAAGATCCTGAAGCACAACATGAAAAACTCTAACCCATTCACCCTTGATGACGAATCAAGAGAGGATGTGGAATCTTTCACGAATCTGCGAAACATCATCGATAAATATGGAGGATCAGATACAGACGCAAAGACGAGAATCGGCAAAGCAAAGACAGCGTTCCTACAACTAAAGAACATATATAACTCAAAACCACCATCAACTAATATCAAAGTCAGAATCTTCAATACGAACGTCAAGATAGTTCCAACATACGAAGCTGAAACTTGTAGAACCACCACAACCATCATGAAAAATTTACAAGTATTTATAAAACATCGTCCGTTAGCTTGATACCACCAGCAACAGTCTACTGTGGGAGAGAACAAACCAGCTTCCAACTGAATGGGAAATTAGAAAAATACGTTGGAAGCCAATAGGACATACAGCGAGGAAATCATCAAACTGCATCACGAGGCGAATGCTAACTCGAAATCCTGAATGGAAACAGAGAAGAGGAAGGCCGAGTAACACACAAGGTTGAGAATTGGAATCAGACATGATGATGAATATAGCAACTGGAAAGAACTGGAAAGGATTGTTCAGGACAGGGTTGTATGGTGAGTGCTGATAAGTGGCCTATGGTCTTTCACGTGGGATAACAGGCATAAGTAAGTAAGTATAAACATGATTCAGTATTATTATTGCAAGGACTATTATTTGGAATTTGTTCACTTGCAAAATGTTATACAAATAATTGACTACTATAGATCTTTTCTACAATATTATTGTAAATGTAATTTAATCACATCTCATTAAAAAGAAGGTTCCAACAATCAACTAACTTTGATATGATAATAATGCAATCACAAGTATCATAGGACTGCTTTTATCATTCTATTATCCAACTTCATATTTGTATTCTCACTTGGATGAAACAGTCCTACAAACTGACCAATCTTAAATGAACGTTTTTGAATAACAGTGTGATGTGTCCTACTTATATCGACATAAGTAGTATATGACGTTAGTCGTGAACAGAATGTCTAGCAACAGAGAGACAAGAGGATCGAACAGTAATGAATGGAAACAGAATGCAATTTGTATGAAAATGCAAGAACAATGAAGTCTGAATCATTTTGAAACAATTGATGGACATTTTGCAAATTAAGCATTCACTATATGGTCCTCAGATTGCATTAACAAGTCCTGTAATTTTGTGTCAAATACATTCTTTTGTCCATACTGGTGCTTATGTTCACTACAACAGTTTAGTAGTCTAAAAGTAACACTCTACCCAAGCACTTTGGTAATGTTATCTTATATCATCAATAACTTATGATTACTGTAAAGAAATCTCATATTCATAAGCAAACAGTTAGTCAATCATTTTCAACATTATTATTCGTCATCATTTCTTCATTGTGTAAACAAACTTAAAACTTTGATTAATATGAATAGATTTATAATATTATAGGTAGAATATTATTGTTTATTCTATATTTTTATATCATTCTATAATCCAATTACTTTGAATGAAATCTTATATAATCAAATTTGAAGTAATGATTTTCATGATGTTATGTAATCATATAAAAAATATGAACATGTGTATTAGTGTAATTTAAATATTACACTTTTATCAATATATATTTATATAGTTGAATTCATGAGTCAATTGTAGCTAGACTATCATAGAAAACCTTAAAGCACTAGATGGACGTTTCATCCTATTATAGAACTCCCCAGTAGTGTACATCTACGATCATGACTTGCAAGATTCGAACTTGGGATCTATCAATCTCGCGCACGAACGTTTAACCACTAGACCACTGAGCCGGCATCCAACGATGTTAATGTCTTACTTCAACTAATTCACGAAATTGAGCGACACATTCAACATTGTCATCAGTGAATTACTATCTCACAACTGACCCGCTTGAAATCCAATGGTCACTTCTCATTAGAACTTCAGGAAATACCTCATGAAGCTAATCCCTAGTGAGCATATTTTGATTAATATTAGGTTTTTTGTGAATATTATAGTAATTTCAATGGTTGAGATCATGAGCCAATTGAAGCTAGACCACCACGGTTAACTTGAAAGCACTGGGCGGCCGTTTCGTCCTATTGTGAAACTACTCAGCAGTGCACATCCACGATCCCGCCATGCGAGATTTGAACCCAAGACCTATCAGTCTCGTGAGCGAGCGCTTAAATAAATTATAAATATATCATGAAAACAAATTTACTACTGAATTATTACTATAATTATTATCATTTAATTTGCACTGAATTAAACTTCCATTCAGTTTACGTTTATTATTATTATTATATTCAACTTTGCTTATAATCCTTGTAATTTACTGTTAATATCGAGACAATCCGAACAGGGTTGTGCTTCCTACTTCCATCTAACCTTGATAATTGAAATATTATTTCGTTCCTGTTCAACTGTATTCTGATTTGCGAATTTGTTCTGTGAATTGGTGTCCAAGAATATTGAGAAATAGAAATAGCTGGGTCGTAATAGGAGATATCATATCTGTCCTAGATTCCACTGCTAGCCTTATAATCCCTGTGACTTATTGACAATATATACTAGCAATTCATACGGGATACACATATGCCAATAACAGACTGACCGATTGCAGTCGTAAACATCAATGGGATGATTCAAGTAAACCATACCAAGTAAGTTTAAGCCTCACCCCATTGCACAAGCAAGTAGCTATCAGGACTCAGTAGCTAAGTGGATAACACCGTAACGTTTAAAGCGAACGTTACTGGGTTCTAGTCCCAGAGTTATCATTAACTCTTAGATACAGGTACGTCCAACTGACGAGTCCCAAAGTAGGACGAAACACGCATCCTGGATTCCACTGCCAACCACTATTGATCTTTACTTATAATCCTTGTGACATACTGGCAATATCGATACAATCCATGCAGAGTACAAATAAGCCAGTAATAAACTGATCAGTTGCAGTCTTAAACATTAATGAGAAGATCCAAGTAAACATAATCAAATGAATGTCAATGAATATAAGTTCATTCTGATAATTTAATTTCAATTAAAACTACATTTAATAAATTTATGTTCATCCACTATTGAAATTACTAAAATCTCCACAAAACGCTTTCTAATATTAATAAATTAATATCAAAAAAATGTCAAAAACAAAACATTAATTCGATAGAATACACAGTTTATGATAATCAGTGAAATGTAAGAGACAAAGTTCATCTTATTATTCCTGAATCTAAATAATTATTTTCAACTAAACTAAGATCACATGTTGGAAATGGCTTGTGTACGACCTACTTAAGTAAAGAAGTTAAATCTCTGTAAACCCTTTACAGAGTGCTTCTATAAGATATGATAACAATGCAATATACACACTAATTGTACATCATATACATGCTTCATGATTCTTTCAATTTTGTTATGAATAAAATTGGTTTCTTTTTCGGTTCTCTTCAATTGAATTTTCTCAATTTTTTGCTGTCAAACATTCACCTTCCGGCCGGTGTCACATACTACTTATATCTATCAATATAAGTAGCACTCACTATAATACAAATGTTTAAGTAGTCATTCCGAGTTCTGAAGGTTTTGTGTCTGATCTATCATCCGTTTTTGTATTTTATTACTAAGGAGTCGCACGTTCAAATCAAATAGCTGTCAAAGGTTTCTCAAGTTTTAATGCTTTGTTTAAACTTTGAATATTTATGTAACTTACCGATAGAATATGTGTCTGTTGACAAATATTATTTTAAATATTGTATAAATTTGAAACTTGTTATATCTTGTGGCCTTGCGCCTTATTAATATATAACGTAATGATACCACCAGTTAGAGAACAGTAAATTGTCGACTGGACCAATGGCGCATAAAACCCTTACGAGCAGTCTATAGTCTTTATCCATCCTTCTTCCTGCCTAGATGTGCCTCTTATGTCCAGAACACCAATCTCAGCCTCCACAATATGAATCATGTATTTCGAATATATTGTGTTTATATACAAACCAAACAGGCCAGATCACACCACAAAACAGGAAACAAGATTGCTACAAGATCTAGCCAAAAGTGGCTGTGAATGTACTTACCTACTTACTTACTTACTTACGCCGACCAGCATTCTCCAACCCACTCTGTCTTCGGCCTTCTTTTTTAGTTCCACCCATTTCTTGTTCATTTTTCTCATGTCTATCTCCATTTCTCGGCATTATGTGTTCTTTGGTCTTCCTCTTTTCCTTTGGCCTTGAGGATTCCATGTGAGGGCTTGTCTTGTGACTCAGTGGGGTGCTTTCCTCCATATGTGTTCCATCCACTTCCAGCGCTTCTTCTCGATTTCTTCCTCCGCTGGGATCTGGTTTGTTTCCTCTCACAGTAGGTTGTTGTTGATAGTGTCCGGCCAACGGATCTGAAGTAGGCTGTGAATGTGTGAGACTGTAATTAATAGACTGGGAAGAACGCAAGAACGGTAAATCATCTAATAATAATATATGGATCAAAATAAAGCTTATGATTAGAGGGATATGAATATGCATAGTTTAGTTACTTAACAATTATGCAATAAAAATATATGTATAATGTTTGTCTATAAATGGATCCCAACAGTTACCATTTATTATTTTCGTCGGGATATAACAAAACAAAAAGTATCAATAAATACAACTATGTTCAGATTACAGACGAATAAACAAGATTGAAAAATTCGATACATTTTCATTCATTTTTTGTTTTTGAAAATTAAAGTTAAATTGGAAATTTTTATGTTTCTACACGGAAATACTTGTACATAAACTTGTTGTATGAACAACCAGAAAAACACTTATTTCGGCAATTTAAATGGTATGAGATAAGATTTAAGTGTTTCATTTTATACACAAAATAAATAAATGTTACAGAACAATTTCATTTTCTCAGTGTCCAATCAATATGTTGTATATATTTTTGTATCCGACAATGTGCACTCAACAATCTCTACAACTCTATACTGATAGTCATCATGTGCTCGTTAGTGACTGGCTTCAATACGGATTTGCTGGAATTCTGATGAAAAGCTATAACTAGTGGAGTTCAACCGTGTCTATTATGAGATAATAACTCATTGAAGACAATGATGAACGGTTACGCAATATCATGGATTGGTTGAAGTTAGACATCTCGGCTCAGTGGTCTACAAGTTAAGCATTCACAAGCGAGATCGAACGTTCTAGGTTCGATTTTTGTGTGAATACGCACTACTGAGAAGTCCCATACTAGGACGAAACAGCTGTCCAATGCCTCCAAATTTTCTATTGTGATTTATCATTCATCCATTCATAATATCAATCCATATTATCTCATAGTTACGAGTATGTTTTTACATGATTAATTGCACATATGTGAGTGTGTAGTCTTGTAAATAACAATGTTCTATAATATAGCCGAGAGAAAATACTTTATTATGTTTTAATATCTGATTTAATATTCTTGGAATTATCAGTACATTGGCGAGACTATAATTTATGGATGAACCAATCAAATTTAAGATAACAGGTTTAGATTTGGGCGCGAAATTTATCCACTCATTTGGCTAAATAGAGTTTTGGCATTATAGCTGATATCAGTTTTCGATAAAAACCCTAAAACTAATTCCTAACCTGTAAATACGAATCCAAATTTTTCACACTAATTTATAACGTTCATTCAACTATAGTAAGTAGGTGGACATTTTCAAGGTCATTTTAGCGTTGCTCAAAAGTCATTCATTAATTATAGTCTTACTTGTATATTTATCTATACAGATTGATCTTTTATGGTATAATAGAAAAACTCTTGACAATATAAAATGTCATTTTTATTAAACAGTATACATATATGCCGACAAGAGGTCGATCAATTGCAGTCCTAAACAACAATGGATTTCTCAAAAATCGATCGTGCATGACATGTCATTTTGACTTCTTTAATTTAGTGTACTCTCTACGTAGCCAAGGATATCTAGTCTTAGTGCTATATCTGGACATTTCTAAAGCCTTTGACATGGTTAGTCACCAACTTCTTATAGGTAAACTTGCATCTTATGGGGTTCAAAATCCTTTGCTAGATTGGATTGGTTCATTTCTCAGCAATCGACATCAAATAGTTAAAATTAACTCTTCATTGTCTAACGCTGTCCCTGTTAGAAGTGGTGTAATACAAGGTAGTGTCTTAGGCCCTTTGCTCTTTTTAGTATTTATCAATGGCATTTGTGAAAATTTTTGTGTAGGTAAGCCCCTTCTATATGCAGATGATCTTAAACTAGTATATTCATTTTCTCCACATGAGCTGGCAAATATGCAAACTTGCATCAACTTGGAGCTTAACAAGGTAGCACAGTGGTGCTTAAAATGGCAACTGGAACTTAATACGGCTAAATGTGGATGAATATGCTTCGGCGATACATCACTTAACCTAGACCTTACCATAAATGGAGAAGTGTTATCTAGGTTACATACAGTAGTAGACTTAGGACTTAGATACTCCCAAGACTTATTGCTTACAGAACAGATATCGAAACAGACCTCTAAGTCACAACGTCTAGTAGGTTACATAATTCGAAACCTTCATAAAAATGAGTCACGTATTTCAATGTACAAAGTTTGTGTTCGACCTCTTCTAGAATATTGCACGTTTATTCTTAGTAGTACGCGCATAAAGGATAAATTAAGGCTGGAATCAGTACGGAGACGATTTACAATTCGTATTTTCTGAGCTGATTGTACCTTAACTTATAATTCTAGATGTAAAAAACTAGAGCTATACCCTTTATGGAAGAGGAGACTCAAACTAAATCTTATTTTTTTCTTCAAACTACTTAATAAACTATCCTTTACATCCAATTACGTAATTCAATACGCAGAAACTCCACACTATGAAACTCGTAATTCCTTGTCACTGGTGAAACAAACTTATTCTAAATCATCTCTTTATATGAATTACTTTGCCTGTAAATTTTCTAGACTCTGGAATAACCTACCAGAACATATCCGTACGATAAAATCACTCCCATTATTTGTACGTTGCATCGATGCATACTGCTCCTCTGAAAATGCATTGAATGCTCTAGCACCTGCAAGTGTATCTCACTCCACAAGTGTTATTATAGAAACTTTAAATGTTTAGGCATTTTTATTAGTGCATTCTCTGGATAAAACCACCAACTTGCTGTCACTTTATGTTAATACCGTCCCCAGCTAGTTTAACTAATTTGAATATCATCAACAGTATATCACTGTGTCACATGACATACGCATTTTGATAGATCTGATTGACATATTTCGGTAATTACTGGTTTGTTGTTCCGTGCTCTCTGTTTTCGTTTTAATTTCTCTAGTTGTAGATATTTATCATTAAATCGATCTGGCACACGAAATGACCTTAATAACAGCGTTCATAAATCAACAGGCTGTCCAGTTAAGAAATATTAAATGTTCCAGGCTGATGCATTGGATCGCTGTAATACCTAAACAATTACTGAACTAGTAACCTTAAAACTCCTATCACATATTTGTTCTATACATATAATTATATTATTTATACCAAATTGATCATGCCTGTAAACTGGCGTGAATTCTGTAATTATTATTTTTTTCAGGATATATAAATTATTATTATTATTCAAATAAATAATATCAAATGAACGTGGATGCGCACTGCTGAGGAGTCCAACAATAGAATGAAACAGCCGTCCAGTGCTCTCAGGTTTCCAACGGGTTCTAACATCAATCAGTTCATGATCTCAATCAAAAATAATCTTTATTATTAAAACTGGATGAGATTGTAAATAATTTGTACTTAGAATGTATAAGTTTCATTCCTTGTCAACATCACATTAACAAATAACACTGAAATGATTAAAATAAGCTTTTCATAATCATTAACTCAATGTATCTAACGTTGATCAATGGTAACTACTATGAAAAGTTTCAGAAGTATGATTATTTGTAAAGAGTCTTAAACCATTTGTTTTATATGTGTATAGCTATTTATTTATGCAGTGTATATATGAGGAGTCCCATCATACTAGGACGAAATGACCGTCTAGTGTTTCCAGGTTTTTCATAGTTACGTAGCTTCAATTGACTTATAAATTGAACTATTAAATTATTAAAATCTCTACAATATCCTCTTTTGAATATATGTGTTTAGTTTGTCTGGAAAGATTTACTCTCAAGTGAAATAATCAAATGAATTTTACTTATTTGTTGACAATTTATTTTACTCCACTATAAGATAATAAAAAATAAGGTTTTGAAATAGATTATGGCTACCAGCGGAATACAGGATAAGGGGTTCATCCTATTTATTGGTTATTCGTTAATTGTACTTGTGGTCAGATGTTGATGTTTATACTGAGCAATTTAAGACAAAATGTAAATTTCAACACTGTGATGTAGCTAAATTCATCTGAGTCCAAACTTGGACACAAACAGCTTTCGTAATTTCACTGTGAAACACTAATCATCTATAACAAGATGGTCGTGTTCGAAACAATCTACTTACGATGAATATCCATTAACTAAGACCGATAACAATTCAGTCCTGAATAGCTACATGGTTATTCGGGTGTGCTTTTTAAAGTGGAATATGATTTTAATTAGATAAACCAATTTACTAGGACTTAAGAATGGAATTTTTGGCTTCATTTAAATAGCGAAATTTCAAACACACAAACGCAGAAGAGAGGTTCGCAGAGTACGATGTTTGTAATGTTCACTCTTCTTATTTATATGTTAGGGAGATCCAGAAAATTTCCTGAGGAAATCGAAAAAAGGCATTGAAAATGCTGTGAAACATCTTATCCAATGAACATTCATTAGACGTTTCGCCAGAAACATCTAGAAAGTGAAAAGTCACATGTTATATTTTTTATTGGATGATTACCTTTAATGTCACTATGTGTAGTAGCGTTCCACAAATTTCCGGAAGCCCAAGGCCATCAAAAATACTATAAGAGCCCTAGATTTTCCGTCCCAACCTTGAGTGCTACCTTGACGTGGTGGTCGGGCTTACTTACCGTAATGACCCAAACGAGCTGTACTGGCTGGAACATATGCTCCCGTAGGTTCTACCATGCCATGCAGGTCGATTAGAGAACGGTCTGAGGGCGAAGTCGTACAGCTGATTGTAGAGGGATGTGACAGCAGTAAGGTGTTTCCCTCAGACAACCAGGATCTGCAATAAGGCCTTTTGAACAACCGAGCTAACACGTTAAAAACCTCCCATGGAATGTCCGTGCATGATCGGTCTTAAGCAGTTGTCTCTTGTGCTCTGAGGTCACACCCTCAAGTCGTTGAGACCAACACTAATCCAACTTCCTTTTCAGCTTCCTCAAGAAATACCCTTCCACGGTGTGAGCAACCGAGAAGTGACACCAGCCCTTATACCCGTAACAGCACAAATTTTCTGTACTTGGACGAACTTTTTGATTAAAGCGTTTCTTCCATATTTCGCTCCTTTTCTCTTGTGTTCAAGTCACCGTGTAGATTTAGCCTGTGGGTTACTAGAAGAGCTTAGAAAGAGAATCTAGCGTTCAATTAGAAGACTTAGCAATATATATAGTCAACAATAGTGTTATCAGGTAAAGATTACTGATGAACAGATACAATGATATAGTATGACTAGTTACCAAGGAAGAATATCGTATAAAAAAATCTAAGAATTCATACACAAAATGTTGAACACAGAATTGAATATCATAAAAACTTGTTCAATATGTTGATGATTTTAGGATTTGGATTTTATAAGTAACTTACTATCTACATATTTGTAGACCTAATTTATAAGTTTCAATATTATCGATTATATCACAAATATTACCTTGATAAATGTTATTCAACTAAGTATCTACTGTTTACTAGGACTGTAGAACAACTAATATCTGTTATTCATTCCAATGGAACAAGACAATTATATCAATGTAAGGAAGAAAACACGACTATAGAAGACTGTTTTATCCATCATGCATCAATTAAATGCCAACTTAATAATAATAATAATAATAATAATAATAATAAATTACAAATCAATTTCAATTTTTGATCAATCAATAAGTTTGAATGAACTAACTTATCAATTAATCGATTATTTAATCTGAGTATATAAACTGCATAATCAATAAACTTATTACCTTAACTGAGAAATACAATTTATTACTAAATTACTTATTTGTTTTTCACTCAAATATCTTTCTAATAAAGGATAACAAGCAAAACAATGTAGGATTTATTTCTTTTGGTAATAACTAATTATATCAGTATATTTCAATGATAATTTCATGATTACTTTAGAAGTTTTGATATTCTAACGCAATACTATTATTGTTTAATATAATAGTATCATACTTCATGGTGAAACTCTGGAAGATGTGTAATCCTTCATGTATTTGGGAAATATCATCGATCAGATACAGACGCAAAGACGAGAATCGGCAAAGCAAAGATAGCATTCCTACAACTGAAGAACATATACAACTCAAAACCACCGTCAATCAATATCAAAGTCAGAATCTTCATTACGAACGTCAAGATAGTTCCAACATACGAAGCTGAAACTTGTAGAACCACCACAACCATCACGAAAAATTTACAAGTATTTATAAAAAATTGTTTATGCAACATACTAAATGTCCGTTAGTTTGATACCACCAGCAACAGTCTACTGTGGGAGAGAACAAACCAGCTTCCAACTGAATGGGAAATTAGAAAAATACGTTGGAAGCGAATAGGACATACAGCGAGGAAATCATCAAACTGCATCACGTGGCGAATGCTAACTTGAAATCCTGAATGGAAACAGAAAAGAGGAAGGCCGAGGAACACACAAGGTTGAGAATTGGAATCAGACATGAAGATGATGAATATAGCAACTGGAAAGAACTGGAAAGGATTGTTCAGGACAGGGTTGTATGGTGAGTGCTGGTGAGCGGCCTATGCTCTTTCACGAGGGATAACAGGCATAAGTAAGTAAGTAATGTACACATATAATGAAAAAGTAAGTAAAAATAAAGATTTGTTTGTGTGAAAAGAGTTCATATTTTTTGTGGTTTTAAATGACTGGTTCTCACTGATATATGTAAAACATAAGAGGGTTGTCTGGTTATTGACGTTTAGTTACAGGTTTTTACTAAAATCGCATAGTGGATAATAATGAATTTCAGGGAATATATTTCATACTATGAGATCGATAAATCTAAATCCTAGAGTTAATGTCAACATTAGGATTTAAACTGGACAACCTTCTATTGAGATATCGATCTGTTACATATTAAACTACTAAGTCTATTTAGTCACTAGCTCGTGCAACAGGCTTGAGTCTCAATGTAAATAATAACACAAAGATGTCGATCTATACTTTCTACGAATACTGATGAACGTGGAACACTCGTTCCGGATTAGACTGTTTGTCGGTCCGATAATTTAGTGCTCTCAAATTGGCGTTGTTATCACGTTATACATTAACAGGGCACACAGGTTACAAGTTATGATAAAAATATATGATAAATTGGTAATATGTAATATGTAATAATGTAATAAAAAGATGAAGATTGCGCAATACAATCTGGTCATACATAATACATTCGTTAAGAACATTTATCTATGAAAGTAAAAACTCGACTAAACTAGAAATGGGGACTAAAAAGCGACAAAGTTAGTAAAGAAAATAATGTAAAAAACAAATTGAAACCTTATCACGCTAGATAATAAGCTAATATTACAAGCGTAGGCTTAAAATGAGAACAAACTGTATTTAAATACACAAAGGAGGTTTAAATTCTCGTATTGCTAAGGTTTCAATAAATCTTAGTATACATCCTTTAGCACTTTTTGTACAACATTACAAAAAACCGAGTTAAGATCAATCTTATGACCACTTTCAACTGTATAGTTGTTGATAGAGGGTGATGAATTTCTATCTTGTTTAAACTTGGCCGCTTTAAACTTAGTGAATTTAATCAGTAAGAAAACTGGCATTAATAAACTTAATTATATTTAATTTAATGAAATAATATTTGTTTTTTTTTAGTTTCCCATCATCTACTTCTCCTTAATGTAACCAAAAGTCATTAAAAGTAAATATTATGTTTATGAAATAAAACTAAATTTATATTTAATACAAAATTAAATTATTCTTTTTCCAAAAAAAAATACTTTAACCAATGGAAAAACAGTTTTGTAAGCACTTGTATGATTAGTTAACTGTAAAGTCAATATTCAGCATGGGATCGTGGAGATTATTATGTTTTTGATTGACATCATGAACTGATTGATGTTAGACCACCGTTGAAAACTTGGAAGCACTGAATGGCTGTTTCATTTTATTGTGAGACTCCTCATCAGTGCACATCTACGATCCCGCTCGCGAACGCTTAACCTATAAATCATTGAGCCAGCATCCAATGATGTTAATGTCTAACCTCAACCAACCCACGAAATCGCACAATCTATTTTAAACACCTTATGGATGTTTGAATACAAAAGATAACTCCTAGGCTTCTAATAAAAAACTCTGTCCAAGTGAGTCTAACCACATCCGGAGAGAGAAGTTTAAATAATCTCTAATGGTGGTTGATTGTCAAGAAGTATTGTTGATTGACCTAAATCAAAGGTGTAACTCAATCAATGCCACTTCAGTAACCTTAAGATTAAGCTATTCTCGTGATGCTTTAAAGTCTTGCATTCAAACTGTAGTGGCGTCGGAGGTGTACACTATTCAAAAGTACCGCACCATAGGGAAACGCTTTTTTATCACTTTCTGGTATCCAATCCTTTCTTATCTAATTTCAGTCTATGTTGTAAACCTGCGAAATTCAAATGGTAACATAACCTTTATTGTTAAAAATTATGTATTGTTTTTTTAAAATACTTGGATGCGTTTCGCATAAAATGATCATTGAATACTGACAGTTAACTAAATAAACAAATAAATAGTCACTTCTCAGTGATCAATCAACGTAGTTTTATCGGTCTTACAGGACAAAAAGTACCATGTTAGTTAATTGACATCACACCAGAATGTAAAGCTGAGTGAAACAGGTTCTAATTGTACAAGATGCATTTATCTTGACGATAATTTAAGTCTTCACTTTATTTATAGTGTAGACCTGAGTTCAGGGTCTTTAACGATTATCTTTAACCAATCACATAGCTTCTGTGCAACTAGAATGACAAAAGTAATGGGAAAAATAACACTGAAATTTTTTTATCAAGAACATTCATTGAGAAATAAATATAATAAAACATTCATTTCATGTAACCCCGAAAACTTTGTACATGAAACTATGTTGTCTCCAACGACACTCAGAGAAATATCTATAAATTTTACTCCAGGCTTTCATTAAATCTGGTGCTTATTTTAAAAACTAATAAGGACCACTCTAAGCAACAATGCAGGCATGTTTGGGGTTCGATTTTCCCCTTCGAAATGCAAAATGTTGCTTCAGGATTGGGTTGCATCGACACCCGAACCAATGATAGGGAGTGAAGTAGTTGTGCCTGTAGACCGCTTCACATATCTCGAGAGTCTCATCAGCCCTTGTATCTGGCGTGTGACTGAATCTCAGCATGGATACAGAAGGTTCGACTAGCTTTTGCCAACTTGTGTCATTTATGGCGTAGGCGAGATATCCTCCTACCAACCAAAGGACGGGTTTACTGCTCAGCAGTTCGTTCCGTCCTACTTTATGGCAGTGAAACATGGCCAGTAAGAGTAGAGAATATTCGTAGGTTATTAGTATTTAATCATAGGTGTCTTCGAAACATTGCTCGTATATCCTGGGACCACCGAGTAAGCAACTCAGTTGTTAGGAAACGGGTACTAGGTAAGGATGGCAAATCAATTAATAAAGTAATGAAACTTAATCAGTTGAGATGGCTGGGACATGTGTTACGTATTCCCAACCACCGCCTGCCCCGAGGAGCGATGTTTCATGGTGTAGGATTAGGTTGGAAGAAAGCTAGGGGTGGCCAGACCAAAGCATGGTACAAATCCATGAAGTCACTAACAAACGGACTGAATCATGTTGGTAGGTGTAGACTATCTGGTTGGGATCCGCGAGACAATAACAATCGATGGTTAGAGATCTTGAATGACATGGCTCAAAATCGTTTGTAATGGCACAGGTGCATCCACTCTTTGTGTTCTCCCGAATCCTAATCTTCTGAATACCTCATGTCGCTTTCTTGTTTGCCTCTTTCCAAATTTATTTCATTTGATTATACTCCTTGAACAACATCTTCAAACCCTAATTTTCCCGATTACTGCTTATACTTTTACTACTTTTACCACCACGGAATTTAAATTGACAGCCGCATCTCTGTGGTAATGTGGTATAGCAACTCGAACTGATGTACGTACGTACGAAGTTCTACGTTGTTACTGACTGACTGACTGAATAAGGATTATTGACTATCTAATTTCAGTAATAACATTCATTTCATCCATAATTATATTAATACACATTCGACGTTGGCTAAAATAAATAAACACACATTAGGCATTTTAATATAAACACTTACTCTCTTGAAAATTGTTTTCTATACTGATATGTTTCAATGCAAGCCATGAACCATTTGTTCTATTCAACTTGGACTATTGTAACAATTCATAGAAGATACAATTATGTCATTCAAGACAAACTGAATTTCAGATTTGAATGCTAATAGTTCATCAATAATAATGTAAATAATGTTATCTAGTATAACACACTACTTTTGAAATGATCTAGGATGTAATCAAATTTACAGACGTGATAATCGCTTAGTAAAAATCCTATCATTTTGTCTCATCATTGATATTATTCAGTTATATTATTAGTTGTATACTCATAAAGACAATCTTCACTAATGGTAAATAACATCTTATAAATAAACTTTAAAAAAAAAATGAAAAAAAACTACAAGGAAGCCTATGAATTAACTGTTAAAAATTAAAATACAAATTGTCATTTGTCTTGTCTAATATGACAGCTAATTAATCAACGAAAAATATAAAAAAAAATAAAAAAAGCGAATAAAAAGAAAAGAGAAAAACGAAAAAAAAAAGAAAGATTGTAAAACTTTTCGAATGTCACTCTAGTCTTAACATACTGTTTTTTTTTGTTTGTTTGTTTGTTTTATCATTCATATCAACAAAAATTTAATTTAATTTAAGTGTAATGTAAATGACAAATGAGTTTAAACATTGTTTATCAAATTTTATATAATAGAAGAGAATTAGTGATATATATATATATATATATATATATATATGTTTTATAGGTTAAATGTATACTTATTCATCATGTATTTAACTATGAAATAACAAAACAAAACTAATTTTCTTTCATGGTGTTAATTTGTTTGACTTTTTTTATTTTGTTTTGTTTTGTTTTTTTTTGATGGAGTTTCATTCTCTGAGCTGGATCGTTTGGTCGTGGAACTGTCATTGTTCTTCCGAATAATATATATATGATTAGACAAAATGATGGAATTTTTATCAAGCGATTATCACGTCTGTAAATTTGATTACATCCTAGATCATTTCAAAAGTACTGTGTTATACTAGATAACGTTGTTTACATTATTATTGATGAACTATTAGCAATCAAAATTGAAATTCAGTTTGTCTTGAATGACATAATTGTATCTTCTATGAATTGTTACAATAGTCCAAGTTGAATAGAACAAATGGTTAATGGCTTGCAGTGAAACTATGGAAGTAAGTTTTAGTACTTTATGGACTCATCAATTTGAATCTTACTGTTAACGATCAAATTACAACTCAAACGCGGTATTATTCAATTCACATTTTATCGTGTTATCTACTCAGCTATTGAGCCTAAGTACCCATAATCTTGCTTAGTGGCTATGATATCTATATGATTATTGGTGATGGTTTGAGATATCTGGTCGTTAATAAATAAGAATTAATTTAGATTTCTTTGTCTGTATAAATGTATTCTCATTGGAATGATTCCATGTAATAATTTTGTTACTTATAACTCAAAATTCAGGCTCTTATTAAACAATCATGGACTACCTCAACAACATAGCTCGCTAGACCATGGGTTTTTATTCGAAAGTAAATGTACTGTGTTTTGATCCAAACGTGAACATCAATGTTGGACACAAGTACACACAGCTCATTGGTCTCAAAAATGACGGTATAGTAATCTTATACTTCACTGACACCCAAAACTCAATTCTATTTTTACATAGAGAGTCATTCACTTCACATTATAAGAGGATAATTCCTTTCCAGATTGTGACGTAAATCAAAAACTATGTGCTTATCATCACCATTCATTTCATTTCAATCAAAGCCTATGATAATGTCAATAAATTTTACCAAATAGCTACAATAGAACTTACCGAACATAATCCAATTACAACGATTGAAATCATGAGTCAATTGAAGCTAGGCCACCATGGAAAACCTGGAAGCACTGGACGGCCGTTTCGTCCTAGTATGGGACTCCTCAGCAAATCGCATCCACCATCCAGCCCCAGTGGGGTTCACTCGGGTCTGTTGTGAAATATCAGCTCACTGAGGACAATGGTGGGCGGTGGAGCAATTTCGTGGATTAGTTGAAGTTAGACATTAATACTGTTGGATGCCGGCTAGCTCAGTGGTCTAATGGTTGAGCGCTCGTGAGCGAGACTGATAGGTTCTGAGTTCGAATCTTACAGAGGATGGTGTCATGAACGTGCCCTTCTGAGAAGTCCCTTACTAGGACAAAACGGCTGTCTATTGCTTCCAGGTTTTCCATGATGGTCTAGCTTTAATTGATTCATGATTTCAAACATTAAAATTACTAAATTCTACATAAAACCCCTTCTGATAATCCAATTAACCAAAAAAAAGACTACACAAGTTAATATTTTACTTTAACACAACAAACTTCTCTTTTATATAACACTATTTCATAAACTTTTCTGGTGTTGCTATGAAAAACTAAGAACATCAGTCATCATCCTACATTATTTAATAACTCGCTCTCTCATTCCCTCCCTCTCTCACTCACCCTGTCTCTCTCTCTCTCTCTCTGAATGTATATACTAATAAGTGTTATATAACTAATGTTGTTTTAAACTTATATTGCACGAAAGATTATTATCCAACAAATTTTTTCATGTTGATAGTTTTCAATTGTTTCAGTTTCATTTTAATTAGTGATGAAATTTTTTTTTTCTAAAATATAAAAGTAATATCTAATTCATTGAAGTAGTAACATGAATGTTTTATGAAAAATTAAATCATTCAAAGTAAATAATAAACAATGAACATCTGTCTGGAAAACTATGAATACATTTTTTTGTTTGTTTTCATTTTATCATAAATCATAATGATGATGATGATGATGATGAAAAAGAAGAAGAAGAGGAACAAGAAGATGATGACGATGATGATGAAGAAGAAGATAATGATGATGAATAGGAGGAAGAAGAAGGTGATGATGATGATGAAGAGGAATAAGAAGAAGAAGGGGAACGAAAAGAAGAAAAGGAAGAAGAAGATGATAAAGAGGAAGAGGAAGAAGTTCAAATATTCATGATTTCATTGTACTAAACTCAAAATATGTAAATAATTAATAACCTTTTTTTTATAAAAGACATAAATTATGAAATTCAATCTTATACGACTATTAAATGTTCTACTTATTTGAATTTATTAATTTGTTACAGTATATTGAAGTAATTTCTGTCACAAATTTAAATGTATCATTCAAGTATGAGACATATGGTTAATATGTACAAGCATACGTATAGAGATGTAGGTTAGTGATTACAGGTAGTAGATAAGAAACCAAATAAGTTAGTTTCGTGTTATTTGCCATTTATCTGAAAGTTATCCCTGTAATCTTATGGAAATTAATGCTTTTTAGAAGATTTAATAACCTGTCACTTAACTTTACAGTCAGACATGTTACCATAGAACTAATTGAGTAGTAAATTATTTGGGTTAGATTTATGATGCATTTACAATTGATTGACCATTGAATGGTAACCAATGTGATTTACATCAATCTAATCATAATGCTGATCACATTATGTTGATCTAATTGTTAAATAACCGGTTTAGGGTATTCTTTCAACTACGTTCAACTGTCAATTCACATTTTAACATATTGCATGTGACATTAAGTTGATTAGATTAATGGCCATATAGAAAATTTATCAATAAAATTAGAACAGAATAAAGAAGGACTTAATATACATGACATTGGTCACTACTCAGTGATCAGTTGATTGAAAATATTTGTAGGGGATTTAACCCTAATGGTTTAAGTTAGTGAGGTGAACTCATAATTTTCAAACTATTGAGTTCGAATCCAATGAACTACATTTTAATCAATTAAAGATACAAGAGAATTTTTATGGATTGTTTGTATATTTGCCATTGTTTGAATCATACTTTATTCACTTGTTTTCAAAAAGCTTAAAATCGTAAACCTTTTCGAGTAAACTTTAACAGCTTATGGATAGTGACTAGCAGTGGAATCCAGGACGCGCATTTCGTTGGATGACTTATTCAGTAGACAGAAAACCGGAGAACCATGTACCTACATATATTCGATAATTTTATTGTTTGATTATATTTTCCTTGAAAAAAACTTGGACCAGATTACCAGATGAAATGTTGGATTTACTTCAAATTCTTTCACTGAGATTTTACAAATACATTCTTCCTCTTTAATATTATACAGTACTTTATGCATAATAGATCCAAGAACTTTTAACATACAATTACTGAAAGCTCGTTCAGATTATTTTCTATGGAACTTTTGATGTTTAGAACTATTTCTACATTTGAATCTCATGGATAATGCACCATTGTTTGGTCAATGAAAGATAGAATCCAAATATAACAATTTTTAAAACTAATGACTTAGAATTTATAAGTTTAACTTATATGTTCACATTTCTGAGAACATTCCAAAGAATTCGAAACAAAGAGGTGAAATGGCTCTAAATAATGTAATAGCTTGATATTTAATTTATACCGAGAACTTCATTTATTTACTTCAAATTCTTTCACTGTGATTTTACAAATACATTTTTTCCACTTTAATATCTCATATTAATTCAGTACCCAAATACTATGAAACTATTCAATTAACTTTAAACGAAAGTTCTTATTTAAAATATTGTACGTTTTAAAATGAAACCAAAAAAAAACACACACACACATTGAATTGATGAATTAATAGCTAATTATATATGTCAATCAAAACTGATATCAAATTAGGTATATTCATATTGAACTATTAAAATAATATAAGTGAAATAAGATGGATTATAAAAACTTTTGTTTATTCTAATCAGTAACGTTTTAACTTAGCAATTTATTCAATAAAGTATTTGAACTGGGCTTGTTTTTTTTCAATATTTCAGTTGTTCTATGTAAGATTTAATAGGGTTTTATATGATCTTCAATTTCTTGTATATGTAATAAATGTTTGTAGACATAGGTAGTCTACTATTTTAGGTCACATATTAGTTTAAAAATGTATGAATCGATACTCTTTAAGTATTTCATTAATACCAAATCAAGTTGTTTATTTCAAACAATTATGATAAGAGATCATGAGTCAATTGAAGCTAGACCATTATGAAAAACCTGGAAGTACTGAACGGCTGTTTCGTCTTATTGTGGGACACTTCATTTGTACGTATCCACGATACCGCAACCCCCCCCCCTGAGAGATTCCAACTCAGGACTTATCAGTCTCGTGTGCGAGTGCCTATCCATTAAACCATTGATCCATTACATCTTGGTTTGGGTTTAAATCTGTTCAAAATAATACAGGTTCTTGTTAAACTTATGTTTCGAGTAAATAAAATGAGACAGATACATATAGGATAAATCATTGATTAAATAAACATTTAAAGGTTTAGTTAACAGATGTCTAGAACTTAAATATTACTTCAATAAATTTATTCTGCCTAATCAAGCAGTATAATGCAGATTTCAGGTGAAATATTTGCATGGAAAGACAATTATACAAAGTTTTATTTTGTTAATGGGTTCAGTAAATGTTATAATTCACCTTAAAATGTTGTTGTTATACAATTTAATAAATTTTTCAGATTGACAAATTTGTTTCATTTGTACTGAACATGAACTGATTTCTACAATTATCGAATTGTATCTATTTATATACTGTAATCTTTTAGTGTATAAATCAAATTATAAGGGTCAATTATTATTATTAGTCTACAAATGATAAGATAAAGCATATTACAATATAGGTAAAAAGATTCGTAAAATAAATTACAAAGATACTAATCAACATATGTTCACCAGTGACTGACTTCAAGAGGTATATCCTGAAGTTCTAGTGGGAAGCTGTGACCAATGAAGTTCAACCGGGTCTGTTGTGAGATATTAGCTCACTGAAGAAAATAGTATACCGTGGAGCAATTTCGTGGATTAGTTGAAGTTAAACATTAACACCGTTAGATGCCGGCTAGCTCAGTGGTCTAATGGTTAAGCGCCTGGCGTGAGACTGACAGGTCCTGGGTTCGAATCTCGCGAAATGGGATCATGAATGCGCACAGCTGAGGAATCCAGTACTAGGACGAAACGAGCGTCCAGTGCTTCTAGGTTTTCCATAATGGTCTAGCTTATATTGACTCATGATTTCAACTATTGAAATTACTAAAATCTCTACAAAACCCCTTCTGATGAATATAAATAATCAATATTTATGATTTTTATAATTTATTGCTTTATACAATAATAGAAATCCATGCCAAATTTTATCTTTATAATTGCTGTAAAACATCCAAGCAACAAAAACATACCATTAGAGTGAATATAATTGGTTTCGTGTATAAATAATAATTAAAACTTAATTTTTATATACGTTTGAAAGGTAATAATTGTTTATGCCTTCATTCATCGAATATATAAATTTACATATGTGAATTCTAATTACTTATACGACTAAAGACAAACTCAATTAACTCTATTTACAATGATAGTTTATATGAAACAAAATGACTACCTTGTTTATGTTCAAAATCGGAAAGAGGGTTTTGTGGATATTATAGTAATTTCAATAGTTGAATTCATGAGTTAATTAAAACTAGACCATCATGGAAAACTTTGAAGCACTAGACGGTAGTTCCGTCCTATTGTGGACTCCTCAGCATCGCGTATCCATGATCCCGCCTAGTAAGAATCGAACCCAGGACCTATCAGTCTCGCTCGCAAACGCTTAACCTCCAGACCATTGAGTCGGCATCCATCACCACTGTTCTCAATGAGTAGCTATCTCACAACAGACCTGGTTGAACTCCACTGGTCACGGCTTCTTACGAGAACTCCAGGGAATCCCTTTTGGAGATCATCAGCATATGATCATTATGATCACAGAGGAATTTTGGATATCATAGTAATTTAATAGCTAAATTCATGAGTCAATTGAAGCTAGATCATCTTGGAAAACTTGAAAGCACTGGACGGATGTTTAAAATGACATAATGAAAATACAAACATGAATCTGTTTAGCTATTACAAGTTAAAAATCGAAGGTAAACTGATCGATAAATCTTTGTATTTTGCCTTTTTATTAAATAATCATTTAATAATTCATTTCCCTTGCGTAACATAGCCATATTTGTGTATTTAAATGTTAACGATAATTGAATTATCGCTAATGTATTACCGAACTTTGAAATTAGGTTTTTGCCACCACATGTTAGCAAACGTTTATAAGACATTGACGATCGAACACAAAGAATCGTCAAAAGTCGCCATCTCAGATGAATCAGGTTTCTCAAACAAAAAGTAGGGTTGTTTTCACTCATGAGTAAAGTGCAACTGTATTGTTGTTGGAAATAATACCATTAAGAGGAGCTCAAACCAACGTCAGTGAATGCTGAGATCAGATGCTTCACAGTTGAGCTACTTAGTAATTTAGCAGTTTAATTAATACTAATCAATTTCATGTTACATATCCCTCAGTGATGTTAGGATAACATGAATCAGTTTTATTCATACGACTACAGATACTTACTTACTTATCCCTCGTGGAGGAGCACAGGGTACCCAACAGCACTACCCATCCAACTCTAACCTGGGCGATTCATTCCAGTTGCTATTCATCCGTTTGATATGTGCTTCCAATTCTCGACGCAGTGTGTTCTTTGACCATCCTCTTTTTCGTTTCCCTTCACGATTCCTAGTTAATGCTTACCTCATAATCCAGTTTGATGATCTCCGCCTGTAGTTCTTTCAAGGTTACTTGTGGTGTTAAGCCCGGATAAAGAAGAAGAGTTAAACATAGGATTATCAACCCCATCCCATAGAAAACAACCTTGCTATAAAAAAAACTTGCTAACCATACTACAGATACTAAGCAATAAAATATTTTGTTTAGAAATTCCTTAATATACCATCTTTAAAAATTATGATTGACTACTTAAACATTTCAAATGAATATGTTAATGCACAGATTTTTCATTTCTTATCTTAATTTCCCATCTAACTATAGCTGAAAAACTATTCAATTGTAATTTATCATAGAGAACAATTTCATTCAGTTATTATTTGATATCCATTTGTAAAACAACTAAAAAGCTTATGATATTTATCATTTCAGATTAGTAACTTTGTATTAGCATAGTGAGTTATTAATTTATGTTGTCTAGTCATATTCATATTCATAAAGTAAAATACCTTCAAATGGTTTAAAAGTAAGTACTATAAAAAAAATATAGCCCGTAGTGTGGTGTGAGCTACTTATATCCACATAAGTAGTATATAACGATAGAAGAATGGAGTGTTCTGGCAGGACGGTGTTGGCTGTAGCGGGTGCAGTGGGATGTGCTGCTACTGGGCGGGCACCGGATGTAGATGGCTCAGCAGGTCGACGGATCTACGGAGGTCAGCGCGTCGCAGACCCAACATTTTGACGGAGAGGGTGGCATAGACTGCAGAAAAGAGGACAGTGGCAAGGAGATCAGAACCACCGTATGAACGACTGATTTAAACGGAAGACGAGTGTTGTGTGAGCTACTTATATCAACATAAGTAAAATTTAACGCTAGTCACGAATAGAATGTATTTTAGTAGAAGATCGAGAAGGAAAGAACGGGAACAGAAGGCAAATAGTATGAGAATGCAGGAATAATGAAATCTGAGACGATTAACTGATATTTGCAAAAGGAACAGTCAAGTTTGACTCAATTGATTGATAGTTTGCAAATTAAGTATTTACTGTATGATTCTCAGATTCTACTAAGATGTTCTGTAACTTCGTGTTCTTGTACATTCGATTGCCCCCACTTGTGTTCTTGTTCACTACAGTAGTAGAAAGCAAAGATCAGTTTTTTTCTTGTTTGAGACTAATTAGTTGGATGTACCTGAGTCACAATGTAGATGCTTACACGGGGACTCAAAACCAGTACTTTACGTTTCCCATGACAATGCGTTAATCATTATTATTTAGAAATCTTTTCCATATCATTGATAAATAGTCTTATATTAGACAAGTGGACACCATGGAAGATTGTTAGTTAAAATAAGTTGTTTTGCAACCACAAATGAAAGAAGAAATAACGATATTTTTTCAATACTTCTCCTGTTAGTGACCACAAGGAGCACTTCTCCTTGTCTTAACAATAACCTACTACACAGTGATGTATCCTTAACAATTTGTATAAACAATTAGAATTTGTTGATTATTAGACCTCTTGTGAAGTACTCATTTCAAAAATGAGATTACATGTAGCAATTAAATGTATCTTAATTACATTTTATACGAGCTTCCGTCTAAATCTGAAATAAATATTTTCATATTAGTTAAGTTCTAACTGTATTTAAAGGATCTAAAGCCAATCAGAAGTAGACTAATAAGAAGGTCAAGCGATGATAAAGGACAAGCTCATTTCATTGATTAAGAAATGGATTAATTTCCTAAGGATTAGAATGGTATATATACGAATGAGTATTTGTCAATTTTATTCAGTAGTTCAATACACTTTCTCACTCAGTCTTGTGTTGTTGCTCAAACAGGGGAGGGGAGTTAGCGCATAGCAAACCGTATAGCAGTATCAGATTTTGGACACAGCCGGTCACGACATTATATTTGTAAAAATCTCATTGAACTACAAAATATCGATCTCCAGCCTGGTTCAAGCTTGTTCACAGAACTATTGTGTACTAACTGACTGTTCAATCACGTTAAAATAATGAATTTAGAATTTGTTAAACTGTTAATATGAGTTATTTGATATGAAATATAAGATATGTTGTTGTAATGGGATAAGATTTAAATGTGACAAAAATCTGTATAAAACGTTTCAGTTCTTATAAAAGAAAATGACGGCCGAACATCTACTTAAATAGACACACTGAAATAATACCAATAAATGAGGTGGAATACAATTAGCTGAACTATGGTAGTAATTCATTAATAACAAAAGACGAATGTATTGATAGAATATCATGTTTTTTTTTGGACAACCATAACGTGCAGTTTCGATATGCTTGGAACAACCAAACTATTTATTATAATAACATGAATATATATTTATTTATTTATTCCCATTCAATTTATGCTCTGGTAAGTTTGATTTCTGGCTATCTATCTGATTCACTAATTTTATTTCCAACCATATCCTAGGTCCATAATATGGTCAGTGGTTTGTTTCACACTATATCTGCATACACATACATTGCTTCTCTTACTACAATATCGGTGAGACAATAATTTATGGACAACCTTTGAGCAGTACTAAAGTGACCTTCGGAATGTCCACATAATTACTAGAACTAATGAGAGTTATGAACCAGTGTGAAGAATAAGGTTCATGATTTACAGTAGATGGTTAGGGTTAGGAATTTGATTTACAGTTTTCATCACAAACTGACATCAGCTAAAATGTCAATACGCTATTTAGCCGGTTGGATGGATGAACTTCATATCATAATCCAAGATCTGTTATTGTAAATCTGATTGGTTCGTCCATAAAGTATAGTCTCGTCACAGTTCCTACTGAATTTCATGCCAAATAAATCGAATTCGCTTTTTAACAGATTCCAAATTCAACATCTTAATATGACTCAATAGTTGGTTAATACATAATGGTTCTGTTCATGTTAGATAATTCTGATTCTTAATCATTACCCTAAATATTATGAATTGGATTAAACAATAAACTTCAGCTATCAGTATGAAATTCATTATTTTTAATTTAAAGTTAAAGTATGTGGTTATGGATACTTCATTACATCACACCTCAAACGGAAAGTTTCATTTAGTAACTTAGAAATTATTGATTTATTTAGAATGATTAAACTTCACTTCACTGTCTAATTGAAAGGTATTTTTTCAGTATAGAAGATTAGTTTATAGTTGACTGGTTTATTGTTTCATTCTCTATTTGAATCAAGTATAAGTTTTCACTCACAACACTGCAATGATAAGAATCCTTTGAAATTAAAAAAAAAAAAAGAATAAAAACGAAAATCTTAGATTTAATTTGTACTGGAACTGTATAGTGAACTCATGAGAACAACAAAAAGAGATGAACAATCGGCGAGACTCTAATTTAGGGACGAGCTTTGAACGAATTTTGAGTGACCTTGAGAATAATAGCCAATCAAAAGACACCTAGTATAACGTAGAAATATATTAGAAGATACTAATGGATTACAGTGAATATACTTCTTTTACATGATTTAAAAACTTATCAATGTTTGCTAAAGTTTCAGATGTTTTGAAATCATATTGCATATGGTATAAAAAGTCATAAATTCCAAGTACCTGTCGAGTATATTTACGGAAATGCTACTTACACAATCCTACTTTATACTACGTCCCCTGTTGTATTTTCGCTTTCTCACTGCCGTTTTATCTGTCTGCACGATACATCCTACTCCTCCGAATGATTGGTGTACAAGTGTTATTTTAGTTGCACGGCAGTACTCATACCACTGGACTGCTGAATTTTCATAAACAACTGCAAACGCCGCAGCCAGTGTTACTGGTGTATTTATTACCCAATTTGCAACTATTATCATAATCTGATTCAGTTTCAGTAGCAATCGAGCAAAGAAAGTCACCGTTCTAGCAGACTTTCTCCTCCAACATGAAGGACAACGAAATATAATCTCACCACGTTTATTTGCACACTTTACTGCAGTCATTTGATAACCGCAGTCTCACGTACAAGAACTTTTTAGTAATCCTATCCCTTGTAGCCTCTCAATAATCACCCCTTCTCTAAAATCCGCTGTAAACCGATTATATGTGAGCATCAGGTGTTAAACTTGGCTCTGTGACCTTTAAACGGCTCAAACGCTTCTGATTGGCTCGTCACTAAATTAGAGTCTCGCCGAACAATCTTTTATAAATACTAAGTATTCAGTAATTCATTAGATTATTATCAGTTATTGACTGAAATGATTTAAATAAGGAATTTATATATTTTGTTTTATTTAATACAGTTAAAGTTCAATTCTTATGGTTCACCATTGAATAAGATTGTAGTGAACACGAACACTAGTGGAGACAATCGAATGTGTTGGACACGAAATTACAGGACTTGTTAGTAAAATCTAACAATCATATAGTGAATGCTTAATTTGTAAAATGTCTATCCATTGTCTCAAAATGACTCAGACTTCATTGTTCTTGCATTTTTATACAAATTACATTGTGTTCCCATTCTTTACTGTTCGATCATTTTGTCACTCTGCTGCCAGACATTCTGTTCACGACTAACGTCATACACTACTTATGTTGACATAAGTAGCACACACCACAAGATGAGCCATTTAATAAAACAAGAAATAAGCGTATTTTACAAAAATCACCATCCAAATTTGATTGGTGTAAAACGGTATAGTTTTGATGATTTTGATTATTACCCTGAAGAAGTCCACAAAAGTTAGCTGGACGAAACGTTGGAATTATTTGAATTTCAATCGCTGAGATTATTTCAAATATAATTTTCACATATAATGATTTCTCTATACTCGGCGCTCAATTTCTGTCAAACTGTTAGTTCTAATCTTGACGAATATTCGTAGAAATAAGCGTATGTTTAAATAAAATTTGCAAAAATGAAGGTATTTATCTAACTGTATAAATAGTATGTTTAATACAAACAAGAATAAACTATTTGAATAATGTAGTAAGAAGAAGAAAACTATCAGAACTATGTGAAGAGAAAGGAGTAATCGTGATTTGCAAATTAGATTGACTAAACCTGTGCATAAATGGTTACAAGAAACAAATTAAATCTAATGATCCAATAAGAATAAATGATAAGCATCTATCGTACTCTATTGTCAAACATATGATTGAAACAGGTTATAAGATTGGATGTTGTCTAGCGTTGAAATCTTGGAAGCAGATTTTAGTCCATTTGGGACTTATCAGTAAAATGTGCCTATATCCGAGTTAATGACTGCACCAGGATTCAAACCCAATATCGTTCGCTTCATATTCCATTGCGTTATCCACTTAGCTACTGAGTCCAGATTACCATGAAATTGATCTCGACTACGATTCTGTGATATTGTATATCGTGTTCAGGAGTGGATACTAAAGTTTACTGAAGTTTCGGTCAAACGAAAGTTCAAAACCCCTTAATATACTCAAAAACATTTTATTCTCACTCTAAACTAACGCTAATAATATTGCAGTTTTACGTCCTTGATTTGTCTACCCACTTTAGTGCAGAGGATAACTTGTCTAATCTAGATTAAGACCTTGAAGCGATAGGCTAACTCTCTTAACCTTGAGGCTAGTATGTATGAGTTCAACGTGAGATCAACTGCTTCGGGTAGAAATAAGAAAACCATTCTACCACCTGATTGGCTGACAAGCACTCAAGTGAGAGAAGACAAGTCAACTGGAACACTACTCGATCTATTCCCGATTCCAGTATGGCTCCCGATTTCAGATCAGTGTAAAAAGATACATGCATAAATAGATGACTAACCAGATCACAACGTATAAACAATTGGGAAAATACAATTACGTCCATAACTGGTGATTAGCGTAGAAAATAGAGTACAAAAGATTACATTTAATACACAATGGTTTTGGGACAAAAAGGGCTATGACAGTGAATCATACATCAAACGAAAGTTTGTGACATATAGAATAAATGTTACTGTTTTACAAGCTTTGAATTAAATGAAACAACGTTCCGAAAAGTAGCTTCCGTAGTTTCTCAAAGCTTTTTGTTTCACTGTTCACATTAGGTAATGAACAAAAACTCAGGTGACGAGAACCAAATTATTGTTTATCAAAAATTACAGAATGACTTCGTAAACTATGAAAACTATGTAATAAATATATTGTTTAAACATCTACTTTCAGTTGTCCGTTACATGCTTCATGACTCCTTTAATTCTGTCATTGTTAATTCCTTTAATTCTTTTTACATTTATTTTTCTCTTCGATTCAATCATCTCGATCTTTACTGCTAGGCATTCCACTTCTGATTGGTGTTACATACTACTAATATCTGTCAACATAAGTGGCATACACCACAATATTAGTTTATTATCCAATGTGATGAAATTTACACTGTTTTTCGTATTACATTTGTCTAGTTAACCTTTTATTCTTTCGTATATAAATGTTCTCAACAAGTATATATGTAATTTAATTGTCAGTAGTTGAAATTATGAGTCAATTGAAGCTAGACTATCATGAAAAATCTGCAAGTACTGGACGGCCGTTTTGTCCTAATATGGAACTCCTCAGCAGTGCGCATCCGCGACCCCGCCCCCCCTTGAGATTCGAACTCAGGACCTATCACTCTCGCGCGCAAGCAATTAATCATTAAACCACTGAGCTAGCCGGCATCCAACATTGTTAATGTCTAACTTCAACCAATCCAAGAAATCGCTCCACCATAGACCATTATGTAAAATATACTGAGCTAATATATCATACAATTCTGAAAATCTTTTGTATTCTTCTTCGAAATTTATCAAAGCGGACAAATTACTTTCACTAACATAACAATAATTGCTTTTCAAAAATATTCAATCAGCCAAAAAATCAATCACATCAAAATAATAAATTAATTCAATACAAGATGAATGTAATGTAAATACAATTATAATTAATATACCACTGATATAGAAATAAGTATATATATATATGTGTGTGAGGTAGTGGTTAAAAGTATGTATTTATATACTCTAAGTATATATATGTATAAACAGTATTGTATTGATAGAACTCAGATTAGCTTACAAATATTTATTCTAATTCTCCAGAGAATTGAATTATGTAAATATCTAGGATAAATGTAGTCTGTTTTCAGTTGTTATTAGATGCTGATCAAGTCTGTAGCTTGTTGAAATAAGACAGAAAAATCAAAATAGGCAAGACTCTAATTTATGGACGTCCTTTGAACGAATCTTAAGTGACCGTGACAATTATTAACCAATCAGAAGACAGTTAGTATAAACCAAAAATATATTACAAAAAAACTGAAGAATTAAAGTGGATATACTTCTTTTACATGATTAAAAAACTTATTATAGTTTGATAGAGGTTCAGAGGTTCTGAGGTTCTGAAATCATAGTGCATACGATATAGAATCTCATCCATATGGCTCCATAATAGTCGACATCTGAAGCCGTGATACGGTCTTAAAAACTCCTTCAGTCTGGTCCACATGGCTTCCATAATAATAGTATGAACGCCGGTTGTAGGATCGACGAAATGGCTCTTTTTCACTACGACATGATGGACATACCCAAGTCTATGTAGGCGTCTATACACTCTCCAATCATCTGTATATATAGTAGAGCTCGGCTGTACGTATTCCTTTATAATTGGTATTATTGTGCTTGCTTGCTGGTTTATGACCCTCTGAAAATGTCCCTTTAGCGCTGATCGATCATAAATTCCAAGTACCTGTCAGATATATTTACGGAAGTGCTACTTACCCAGTCTTAGTTAATATTACGTCCTCTGTTATATTTCCGCTTCTGTACTAATGTTTCATCTATTTCAACAATATTGCCAACTCCTCCGTATGACTCGTGCAAGCGTGTCATTTTAATTGCGCATATGTCCTGGCAATACTCATAACATTGCACGACCGAAGTCTCAGTAACATTTGCAAATGCTGCAGACAGTGTTACTGGTACTTTTACTATCCAATTTGCGACAATTTTCATTACTTGTCTCAGTCTTAATCGTGATCAAGCGAAGAAAGTACCCGTACGAGAAAACTTCTTTCTCTAACATAAAGAACATCGAAAGACAATGTCTGAACACGGTACTACAGTCATTTGATTACCGCAGTCACAAATAAAGGAACTTCTTAGTAGTTCCATCTGTTGAAGTCGCTCAATAATCACGTCTTCTCAAAAATCCTCTGTAAACCGACCGTACGTGAGCATCAAGTACTGAAATTGATGCCGTGACCTTGAAATCCCTAAAAACTCCTCTGATTGGCTCGTTCATAAATTAGAGTCTCACCTCAAAATATTAAAGAGAACCAACTGTAAATTTGTAAATTTATTTTAGATTCATAGAGTATATTTTAAAAAAGTGTTTCACTGAAGACATAAAACCTGCTGCTCACTATCAATATTATAAATAATCGGATTCATAAATTCAATTCAACTTATTTTAATGATAAAATTATCATTAGAATATTAAACTTAAATTTGTGATTGAGATTTGAACTTTCAGATCAGAATTTTGAGATTGTATTGTGTTTTTAGGATTAAAATGAAGAGTTGAGGAGTTCAGATTTGATATTGGGCTTTATAGTTAATCTATTATTTACTCTATATAGTTTAAATTTTAAATCATAACAATCAACTTCCCTATTAGTTCTAGTATAATAAATCATTCAACCTATGATTATTCAACTACTAATCAATGATTGTAATCTCCATATAAGTATCTTTATTAATTCTAATTATGTGTATCGTTTTATTTTTTTATTACTGTTGGCTATATCTGTCCCATTTTTATTTTCTAACTGACTGTGCTTATTACCAATCCTTCTCTACATGTCTTTTTTAATCCATTTATTTTCTTGGCAAACACGGAAACGATGTTAATAATAAAGTGTTCAATAAACATCTAATTTTAGTACAACTGTTGATATTCTTGAATGAAACAATCATAGAATATGCTTTTTGAAAGATCATTTAATGTTGAAATGACTGCTACAGATACATAATTCGAAAATCTATCTAGTCAGACTGATAATAAGTTTAACTTTATTAAAAAAAAAGCTGTATGTATACATGATTCTAAGAAATTATTTGAGTATTTGAAATGTTAAGGTATCCAAAGAGTTTCACTTTTGTATACTTTCAAATATATTTTGAGTAATGAAAATGAGAATGGAACAATTGGTTTACCCATGAATTTAAAGCATTTTAGTGATAGTAGAAGTGATCTACTAAAATTTTACAAAATGTAGTTTTATAACCTCATTTTAAGTAGTAATGCAAGACAGTGAGTAACGTTTAGTAGTAATATGCTTCCAAATGCCCTGGTACTGTCGAAGGTGAGGAGAATCAGCTCTCACTCTCGAAATGTTCTTACATGGCCATGAGTATACAGCCACTTTCAGAGAAGTCCTACTAACTGCCTTATCACTATAGGGGTGTTGTTTACGAAATAGGAAGGACGAAAATCGAACGTCCGAAGCATTAACCTGGTTGGTAGATATGGAGGATCCACCTAGGGGGAGTTAGAAAACTCTGATTCCAAATCAATGGTTTACATGGGCTCCAGTATCCATAGGAAACAAATGGTGTGTAAACCAGTTATTGTTCACCCGCTACCATGGGAGTACATCTCGTAACGTTGCTCCACTGCCTTGTGGATTAGACCTCCAGGCAGTATCAAAACCGTCATACAAATCAATGGTAACTGCCACTGGCCTAATTGTTATTGTGTATCGCATATGTATTTGTTTCCCCCATTGTACCAATGTTTATGTGTTCAAATAAATAAATGGAGCAGCACTAACTACATGATTTATAAGTAACAAATGTACGAATTACATATTGCAGATTTCTGTACATCTGGAAGAGAAAGACATAACATAGTAACTTTGAGTATTACTTAACAATCAAATGTTATATAATTCTGAAAAATTGTAATTTACCCATCGATTTTCATTCTTTTAATGCATTGCCAATATTAATTATTATGCCATTAGTCACTGTTACGTTGCTATATTTGTAAATGGAATCCAGGATACCAATGCTAGCCACTATCCATCGTTGCTTACAATGCTTCTGTCTATCCGCTCAAAATGCACGTATGCTAATAAGAGACTGATTAAATGCTGTACTGAACATCAATGGGAAGATTTACACAACTAATACATAATGAATTCCATTAAATTATAAAAATCATATGGCTAGTTCAAAAGAGATAGAAATGAAACGACGTGATCAACTGAGCTCAAACATGTAGGATATAAAGCAGTCACCTATTAGTGTCATTTGAAGATTGTTGCACAATATCGCGAATTGATTAAACATACTACTGTGATATCATTACTAGAACTGTGGTGTATGCTACTTATGTCGACAGATAAATTTGTAAATAAAGTAATCAATGTATGATTTTCACATTTTACCAAAAAACTCTGTAATTTCGCATTAAACAATAAATTGGTTATCCCTACGTGGGTTCTTCGCCATTATATTTGGTGTCATTTCCAACCGGGCGACAAAGAGG
This sequence comes from Schistosoma spindalis, assembly GCA_946903255.1. Classification (NCBI taxonomy): domain Eukaryota; kingdom Metazoa; phylum Platyhelminthes; class Trematoda; order Strigeidida; family Schistosomatidae; genus Schistosoma; species Schistosoma spindalis. Next base: position 8,368,415 of record OX336419.1, on the reverse strand, counting down.
GAACAGTTCCGTGGACGCCTTTGCGAAGCCTAGAAAGGAGGTACTAGTCTAGAACGGGAAGGTGGAGTGTAGTGAAGTAATGTAGCAGGACAGCTTTAGCTCTAATATTTGCTTGTCAACAGACAGAAGCAGTGAGACTTGCTGCTGTTGGGCGGACATCGGATTTAGATAACCCTGAGGGTCGTTACTGCTACGGAGGTCAGCGCACCGACGGGGAGCATGCTATAAACTGTGATGAAGAAGAAGGTGGCACAACGAGCACAACAACCACAAGAACGACTGTTTAAAGGAGGGGACGAGTGTGTTGTCTGCTACTTATATCAAGAGACTATAAACTTGTTTCCCCAACTGGGCTATTTGACAAGGGTCACTTAGTGGTTCCAACTGCTAAATATTATTCAGTTTGAACAACAGATTAACATATACTTAGTCTATATCTTAAGTTTCAACAATTCACACATACACACTCATAATACAATAATCCAATTGTTCATGTTTACATTTCAAAAAGAATTTTTAATCCAAATCAAATAATTCATTCGTTTACTTTAAAGAAACATAATTTAAGTTGAATTATATTGAGAAAAAGAAAAATAAAAATAAAAAACCAAATCAAAATGGTTGTTTATATGCCAATTGGATTAGATTTTGATACACGAGAGATGAACCTTCAAAATTCCTTCAATATTCTAACAGTTTATTAATTTAGTTTTCTTTTTTTAAGAAAAGAGAAAAAATAAAAAAGAGAAAAAGATAAACAACCATTGAAAATTTTATGAAGCATATCTAATTCTTACCTAGTAGATTTAAGTAAATAAGTTGAAAATTCAAAACACTGAATTAAATCTTATGATTATGATATCAATAAAATAAGGAAATAGATTAAGATTTTTTTGATAAATATATAATTCTGTATCATAGTGTAATGTGTGCTACTGATGTCGACTAATATAAGTAGTATGTATCATGAAACGAAAGTGGAGTGTTGTGTCGGTATAAGGTGAAGAAGATCAAAGAAAAAAGAGTGAGAACAGAGAGTAATGGATGTGAAAATGAAGAAACAATCAAATCTGAGTTGATTGATTGACATTTTGTAAATGGAGTATTTACTGTATGGTTCACAGACTTCACTAAGATGTTCTGTTCCAGGGGAAGGAAAGTGTAATGTTCTACGAACGGCAATACAGGCCTTTAACTGAGGTGCTAATTGATATGGTGTGTGCTGCTTATATTGACATAAGTAGTATAATACGCTAGTCAGAAATAGAATGTCCGATAGCAGAAGGTTAAAACGATCGTGCAAGAACGAACGGGAACAGAAAACAATTGGTATGAAAATGCAGGAACAATAAATTGTGAAACGATTGACTGATATTTGCAAAAGGAACAGTCAAGTTTAAGACAATTGATTGACATTTTGCGAATTGAGTATTCACTGTACAGTTCTCAAATTTTACTATAATACATTCGATTGTCCCCACTTGTGTTCTCTTTCACTACAACAGTTGTGTATTTATACATCATTCAATGATAATTAACGTATGGTTTAAACTAAACACTAGTAAACAGATTGAAAATCACTGGCGTTTGTTTATTTTCCGTTTTATAAAATAGTGTCTATTAAATAAAATATAGATTATTTTAGCTTTTAGATATTTATAAGTAGTATGTTAGGATTATTGCAAAATTATCTAAATTGAAATGTACATATTAGATAAGAAAATGACATCATAGAAGATATTAACATTGAAAAATGATACTAAGCCATAATGAACCAATTACTTCTAAAAAATAAGGACCACTTGATTTCTGTGCAATTGTTTAAAAATGATTAGTGACTTATGCAAGACATAAGTTTTAACTTGTTCAAGATTTTAAATATGAATTAATGATGCGTCTCAACTTAAAATGAAACACATATTCAATGCATCTTATTGTAAAGTTCCTTTAACTAGTCATATCTTGTAGTGAAGAGTACCTTAAGGAATAAAACATATTTTCAGCATCAATATATCACTTATGCTTTCTGTTACATACTTGACAGATAAGGCAATTCTTACTTTTCTACCTAGACTTATAAAGAATTGAATCAAGAAGTAATCTGTAGCATTATCTTTGCTTATTGACCATACAGATAAAAGGTAAGAACTAGAAATTAGTAAGCTGTAATTATCACAATTTAATTCAATATGATAATATTTATATCGCCTTTTTAGATTACATGATTTGTCTCACACTCAATTACTTAACACCTAGACCACTGAGCCGTCATCCAATGGTATTAATGTCTACTATCAATCAATCAACGATATTAAAAAATTATGTTTCATTATCTTCAGTGGGTAACTCCCTCACAGCTGACACAATCTCATACTGAAAACAATGCGAATATCCAAATCTTCTTTAAAGTTCAGGGATTATGTATCTGAAGATAACACTCGTTGGCTCCTGCTCGAATCCACTAAATAATTCCTAGAAACAATAATTCAATGTTTATAAATAAAAGAATTAAACAAAAGACTATACGTATAGTTAGAATCTACAACATACTAAAACTATCTTTAAATAACATGAGTCGCTTCACAAGTTGTCAAATGAAGCATAATTATTCGATAACACTAGATGAGGATAATAAAATATGAATAAAAAAAGAGTTAAGTAAAAGTACTTAAAACAGTGAATTTCACACAACCAATCAAAAAATAGAGGGAGCTTGCACCAAGACTTGATTATTTTGATTTTTCTGTCATCTAGTAGGTAGGTGTCGATCGGATATGGTGAAGAAGATTTGTATCTCAGGTGGATGATTTTGATGGAGTTTTATTCTCTGAGCTGGATATTTTGATGATTGTTCTTCTGATGACAATGAAAGCTCCACGATCCAGCTCAGAGAACAAAACCCCAAAAACTAAATTAATATTTATCAAGAGAATAAATCACTGAAATTCTAATAACTGATAAACATAAAGTTACAAGTGAACTAATCAACTACTTACTCAGTAGGAAGACAATCATTAAGTCGAAATGTATAAACACTAAATTATCCAGAAAAATCGATGTTTCATATTCATTACATAATGATAATAATAATAATAATAACAATTATGTTCTTCCTAAAGTAAATAACAATTATAAAAAGCCTATCAATCTATAGACAAGATTAGATTAGATTTGATTGATTAAATAATTATCTAAACATTGATAATAATCCACTTGGTATTGTTTTAATTTAATCTTTCCATTGATGTTTACGGCTCGAGTCCCATAGTGAACACTAACTCTGAGATGCAAGTACATCCAGCCGACGAGTCTCAAATAAAACGAAACGCGCTTCTTGGATTCCACTGCTAACCACTATCCATCATTGCTTATTGATAATATTCTTTATAAAATTTTATAAAATACCATTCCATTACAGTTGGATTTACTTTATTCTTTTTCAGTCATTTATTTCAATTGTATGGTATTTGAAGCAAACATTACTGAGCTCGAGTTTTAGAGTGAACATCAACTCTGAAATACAAGCACATCTAGCTGACGAGTCGCGAAATAGAACGAAAGGTATGTCCTGGATTCTAATTGTTATGACTTGTCAATCGAATGCTACTTTGTATCTGGTCGTCGCTGATTGTTATGTCGGAATCGCTGACCACTTATGCTCGGAACGAAGGGACCTCCACAATTCCCACGACGCGAAAGTAAGAACACAAGACTGATATAAGCGAAGTTTATTAGCCCCAAAACACTATGATGACGACGACAACCTTAGTCGAAAATACACTCATTTATATATTGATTATACAATCATTTCGATTAATAATTAGAATGAAATTACATACATGAAAAATACTCACAGTTATCACAAATCACATATAGAGCGTAGTTCATGTCAATTAAATACAAGAATATCGTATATTATACAAAATAAAATATCATACGAGAAAAGAAAATAAATACTACATTGACTAATCATTACATTAAATCAAAACAGAAGTAATGTTGAATAAAACTCATAATGAGTAAATCAATCGAATATTGACTTTCTTTCCATCATATCACTAATACTAGCCATTATCCATCTTTACTTATAATATGATACATAGTTATGAGTAAACGTTGCAGAGGATGTTCATTTATATTAGTTGAATTCTATAAGATAGATGTCTTGTTGTCTTTATAGAGATTTGTGGAGATTGTAGTATTTTAACAGTTGAATTCAGCAACGACCATTTCCTCCTAGTATGGGACTGCTTAGTAGTACATATCCACAATCTTGTCTGTTAAACACTACATAAGTTGAAGTTTTGTTTTGTTTTTCATTAACGCTGAAATTATTTATTGTATGTTTGTGTTTCAATGTCAAGCATCTTGAAATAGTAAACCGTTTACTTTGAGATAACTTTCATGTATGCAAACTATTCTTCTTAAGAAATTTGTACGTAGGATAGAAAAATGCTCAACTTCGAAATCTTTTTCTTTCCCAATTAATCCTATTACTGTTAGTCTGTTATCTTATTTCAGCCATTTATATAGTGAAAGTTTGTCCGATTCTAGAATAGAGAAAATAAATTACAACATTTCAGAAAAAAAGACTCCCCTATTCCTTGACTACTGATCTTCTATATAAATATTGAATAATTAATCATCAAAGTAAGAAGACAAGTGTAACAGGAAACTTTTACGTACGATTATATCTACCTTCAAAGAGTTCATGATTAAATGTATTTAAATAATTAGGTCACAACACAATAAATTTCAAAACAGAATATATAAAATACAACGCTCATATTAAAATCACAATAAATTTTGAATACAAGAAGAAATAATATTAGTTCACAGATTAGACAAAAACCATATGAATGAAACCACTCGATCATACTAACATTATGGGAAAGACTAGAATTTATAGATGAACCATTCAGATATAAGATAACAGGTTTTGAATTTTCTCACGAAATTCATCCACTCATTTGATTAAATGGAATTTTGACATTATAGCTGATGTCAGTTCATGATGAAAACCTTAAATCTAATTTTTAACCGCTGACCATCAACTGTAAATCACTGGTTTATAACCCTCATTCGACCCTTGAAGAGCACTCTCATGGTCATTCTAGCGTCGCTCAAAGGTCGTCCATAAATTACAGTCTCATCACATTATGTTATGAATTATGTTATTTAATGTTCTAAAATGCATCTTACATAAATTTTCATTTCTTACTTATTCTTCTCTTTATAACATAATGATTCGATGCTAACTTAATGGTCCAAGAGTTAAGGGTTAATTTTCACCACAGACAATTCATCATGTATTAAGCACAATTAAATAACATCTATTGTGAATAACAGAAAATGTTTAAATGAATGACAAAAATTCATCATGAAAAAGTTTATTATGAAAAACAAAACAATCAAAAGAAATCTCCTCTTACAAGACAATAAAACCAAATAAGAATGAAATAAGATGTTATGGATCAAGGTCTACAGGACGAGCTGTGAACCACATATGGAGAAATCCGAACACTTCACTTCTACTTGAAGTTTGTGCTGATGATGTCGTTCAGAAGAACGATGAAAGCTCCACCAACAAACCATCCAGCTCAGAGAACAAAATTCTATCAAGATCAGAAAGCAGTATATTTATGAAACTTTAAATAATACATTTTGTTACATAACATTAGTATTCTTTAATTTAACTACACTGTTTAAATGTTATGTTTGAAGAGATTGTGAGTTCACCAAATCTGAGGACGGAACTAATTTTGAACAAAAATCATAATGATTAAATCAATCTAATTTTGACATTTCGTCCCGTCATATTACCTCCCCTTTCTTTTTGAAAACTTGTAGTTTAGATCGTAACATTAAATTTTCTGACTTTCTCCTCCCCCAAGAAATAATGTTGGGTCAGATGTCTTCGTTCATAGTCAGCTTCAAACATCGATAGCGCGTGTTGAACAGTGAGGAGTTATCTCCGAACTGTTGGCTCAATGACTGGACGGTGTCCGACAATAAGCAGTCACGTATGTTTAGAGGCTAAATTAAGTTACAGTATCTATCTAGTTCACTTGAACCCAACTTTCGAAGCAGCAAGCGGACCTTTCAAGCTTCATCTTGATTGGCAAAATCAAATTTGAATACGTTCTCATAATGTCGAAGCTACATATCAAATGTGACAGTGGACTCAGGATCGTAATGAAACCCAGAGATACTACTCTCGATACCATCAACTGAAGGTGCAGTAATAGAAGAATTAGAAGTGCTTGGTTATGTGTTAGGCGTATCTGCTAGTATTTGGATACTTTTCAGCTGCTGCTCGAGCAATAATTCCACTTTTGAAGGATACATGTTTTAACCAACCTCGTCGCCAAATGCTGAACGAAAATCATAATAAGTAAATCAATTTAATTTTGACTTTTCATCCCTTCATATCAGTCAGTTAAAACAAACCTTTACTACTTTCAAGTACTAAGCGGTTTTTGTTGTAAATTAGAAAGTGTCAGTCAATATCATTTACTAGATTCGCCAATCATAATCCTCGTTATATTTCTCTAGCCAATGTGTACTATTTAGTCTACAAACTAGTATTCTAATCTTTTACCAATGATATGCTTTAAGTGATAAGATGAACCTTGAGTTGAAGACGAGCTTCTATTACTGTATTTCAGAAACTTTGTATGTTTATCTCAACTATTCATTAGTTTATATACACAAATTATCAGACCCTAAATAAAAAGCCATCCTTTAAAGACAATCATTATTTAAGTAGAGGAGAGTGAACAAACTTATTTACTTACTTACTTACGCCTGTTACTCCTAATGGATAATAGGCCGCCGACCACAGAGTTAGTTAGTTAGTAATAATTAAGGAATTGTAAAATGCATAACAATAGTTATTGGGTCCATCGGAAACTTACAATAAGTGGAATATTGAAAGATAATAATATTTTTGTGCAATATAAATATTATTATTAATAGTAATAATAATCTATAATACACTTTCAAAAGTTTTAATAATCTCAGAATTGACTCCGTTCCAACAGTTTCTTATCAATTAATTGAGTTTATTCACTTATTGTCAACTACATTTGACTAATAACTTAGTAATTTCAATAGTTGAAATCATGAATCAATTGAAGCTAGACCACCGTAAAAAACCTGAAAGCACTGGACAGCCGTTTCGTCCTAGTATAGGACTCCTCAACCGTGTGCATCCACGATCCCAACCCGCGGGATTCGAACTTAACACCTATCAGTCTCGAGCGCGAACGCTTAACCTTTACACCACTGAGCCGGCATCAAATGGTGTTCATGTCTAACTTCAACCAATCTACGAAATTGCTCCACCGTTAGGCATTAACACCGTTAGATGCCGGCTAGCTCAGTGGTCTAATGGTTAAGTGCCTGGCGCGAGAGTTATAGGTCCTGGGTCCAAATCTCGCGGGGGGGCGGGTTTGTGGATGCGCACTGCTGAGGAGTCCCATACTAGGACGGAACGGTTGTCCAGTGCTTTCAGGTTTTCCATGATGGTCTAGCTTCAATTGACTCATGATTTCAACTATTGAAATTACTAAAATTTCCACTAAACCCCTTCTGATAATAACTTAGTGTCTTTATTCTAAAAGAGTTCACGTTGTTTTAAAATAACTAACAGATACTATTGTACTATATCTTTACAATGTAGTGAGCTTTCGGTAGATTCGAATTTTTCCTATATTATGCTTTTTAAAAATATCATATTAATTAGTCTATAGTAACATTTCAATAAACATCTTTCATGAGATTATAATATATGAACGACCTTTGAGCGACACCTTAGTGACCTTAGAAATACCCACATAATTACTAGGGCTAATGAGCGTTATAAACTTATATAAAGAATAGAGATCATAATTTACAATTGATGGTTAGGGTTAAAAATTAGATTTAGAGTTTTCATCACGAAATGACATCACCTAAAACGTCAAAACCCTATTTAGCTAAGTATTAACTTACTTACTTACGCCTGTTACTACTCGTGAAGGAGCATAGGCCGCTCACCAGCATTCTCCATCTAACCCTGTCCTGGGCAATCCTTTCAAGCTCTTTCCAGTTTTTATTCATCTTTTTCATATCTGCTTCTATTTCCCGACGTAATGTGTTCTTTGGCCTTCCTCTTTTCCGCTTTCCTTCAGGATTCCAAGTTAGCGCTTGTCTCGTAATGCAGTTTGATGATTTCCTCAATGTATGTCCTATCCATTTCCATCGTCTTTTCCTGATTTCCTCTTCAGCTGGAAGCTGGTTGGTTCTCTCCCACAAAAGACTGTTGCTGATGGTATCCGGCCAATGGATGTTGAGTATCATGCGTAGACAGCTATTGATAAATACCTGTACCTTCTTGATGGTGGTTGTTGTAGTTCTCCAAGTTTCAGCCCCGTACAGTAGAACTGCCTTGACGTTCGTATTGAAGATTCTGACTTTGATATTGGTTGAAAGTTGTTTTGAGTTCCATATGTTCTTCAGTTGAAAGAATGCCGCTCTAGCTTTGCCAATCCTCGCCTTGACGTCTGCATCTGAACCTCCTTGTTTATCGACAATGCTTCCCAGATATGTGAAGGATTCCACATCTTCCAGAGTTTCGCCATCAGGAGTGATTGCATTGCTGTTCTCCGTGTTGTGTTTGAGGACCTTGGTTTTCCCTTTGTGTATGTTGAGGCCTACTGATGCAGAGACTGCTGCTATGCTGGCTGTCTTTATCTGCATTTGCTCGTGTTTATGTGATAGGAGGGCTAGGTCATCTGTGAAGTCCAAGTCGTCTAATTGGTTCTGAGCTGTCCATCGTATGCCGTGGTTGGATGGATGAATTTTGCATCAAAATCCAAGACTTGTTTTCCTAAATATGATTGTTTCGTTCATAAATTATAGTCTCACCATATCTTTTATTGACAGTTTAAAGCTCCAAATGTACTTTATTCATTTTGTATGAGAAGATAGTCATTTATAATTTCATTATATTTGACCTAATTAATTTCATTTAAATACATTGTGAATTTACAGTAACCCACCGGGTTTACTATTTTCATATTGTAGAAAGTGTTTTGTATAACTCATAAAACAATCATAATAATAATAATAATAATCTCTCAATGAATTTTACCGTGAAAATTTATGAATTAATGTCAAATGAAGCAAAATTTATAAGATAATTATATCATTGACCAGAAATTAATGATCATTCAATGAACCACAAAATAAAATTATAAGTCTTTACCTGAAAGTACAAATTATAAAATAATGTTTAGGTTAAAATGGATTGTAACAAATTATCTTCAATAGAGTATAGGCCGACAACTAGTATTCTCTATATCCCTTTATTTTGCGCCTTCTTTTCTAGTTCTATCCAATTCTTATTCATTTTTCTCATGTCTGTCTACGTTTATCGACGTAATGTATTATTAAGTCTTCCTTTTCTCCTCCTTTGGCCTTGAAGATCCCAAGTGAGGAATTGCCTTGTGATACAGTTGGGTGCTTTCCTCAATGTGTATCCTATCCACTTCCATCAAATCTTCCTGATTTCTTCCTTTGCTGAGATCTGGTTTGTTCTCTCCCATAGTAGGTTGTTGCTGATAGTGTGTGGCCAAAGGGGCCGAAGTATTTTGTGTAGACCACTGTTAATAAACACTTGTATCTTCTGGATGATGGCTTTCGTAATTCTCCAAGTCTCCACTCCATACAATAGAACTGTCTTGACATGTGTATTGAAAATTCTAACTTTGGTGTTGGTTGATAATTGTTTTGAGTTCCAGATGTTGTTCAATTGCAGATATACTGCTCTTGCTCATTCAGTAATAAATACAACCAATTAAATTAATTATTTATTTAACGTTAACATAGCCAATTATCAATAAAAATTTGTAAGAATAAAAACTACACATAAGTATCATGCACCGGAGTTAAACGTCACCTATTGTTTCTCTGGCTAGCATGCGGTAATAAAGTGTCTCTTACTAAAACTGTGCAATTCCCTATGATCTCCATTATCTTTTGGTTGACAATAACCAGTGACAAACTAACTTCAAAGTAACGTGATCAGTCGACTAACTATGATTAACATGTATTGAATGGATATTATATCACATCTAAAAAGACACGTCAGTAAAATGAATTAATAAAATGTGCATAATTTGAGGGGAAGAATAGTTACCGTTCGACATCAATTAGGAAAATAGTCCACAAATGCCCTGGTACTTCCGAGGGCGGAGAGAGTCAGCTCTCCCTCTTGAAATGCTCTCACATGGCCACGAGTATACAGGGATGTCCTACTCAATGCCTTCTCGCAACAGGGGTGTTGTTTACGAATTCGAGAGGACAAAACGCGAATGTCCGGAGCTCTAATTGAGTTGGTGGAAACAGAAGATCCACCTAAGGAAGTTGGAAAACCCTGATTCTAAACCAATGGTTCACATGGGCTCCAGGATCCAGAGGAAACAAATGGTGTGTAAACCAGTTATCGGTCACTGGCTACCATGGGACTGCATCTTGTAACGTTGCTCGACTGCTTTGTCGATTATATCTTTTGGTCGAAGCCTCCGGGTGTGCCCTCGTTCGAAAACCACCTACTTAGGTCTGGGCACCCGGACAATATCATAGCCTACACACAAATTAAGCGACTTGTGTGGCGCATATGTATTCGGTGTCGCTTTGTTCGAATATTTATGTGTTCAGATAAATAAATAAATAAATAAGAGAAATAGTGGGAAAATCTGGACATCCATACCGTTTTAGTCCGCGACTAGTCAGTAAGCTTCAATTCTGTCTCATACAAGATCGAATCCAGAGTTATTGAATGTAAACCATCATATATAAAATCATCTTACATTTTCTGATATTATTATTTCATGACATACGCTACCTGCTCAGTTCAAACTGATACCTTCATATCACTTAACTAAACAAGTATATTTAACCTAAGTTTGAATATACTTGATAGGCTATTTCAGTCAATCTGAAAACCTCAAATATTATAAATTATCACTTATGAATAATAACTTTGTAGCTATTTAATGGATGTAATCTACCTATCTGTCCTTACAGGAAATAATCGAAATAATAAAGCTGAATAATAGAAACGTATATTTCAAATGTAAAACCTAATGGAAGTATTTGTTAATGAGTACTTCTATTATAGAAAAAAAAGTGGCAGAAATAAGCTCGAGCCTCAATTTAGAGAATAGCAACTTACTAATGAACATTGATACTTATTCAATGAAGAATCGAGCAAAATATATAAAACAGTTTTTTCATCAGGATAATTCATTAAATATCTTGAATTATACCGACTCAGTGGTCTAAAGGTTAAGCGTTCGCGCGCAAGAACGAAGGCCCTGGGTTCGAATCCCAATCGAAGTTAGACCATCATGGAAAACCTGAAAGTAATGAATGGCCGTCTTGTCCTATTGTGGGACTCCTCAACAGTGTACATCCATGATCCCGCCTCGCGAGATTCAAACCTAGGACCTATCGGTCTCGTGCGTGAACGCGAGAACAACTCACTTCGACATGATGTAAGATATGACAATGTGTTATCTAGAATAACAATGAAAGGTACGTAATTAAAACATGTAGCTCAGAGAATACAGTGTTATTGAAGTTATCTCTTCTTACTTTATGAATAATTACATACATTAGAATGATATTTCCCCTTGAACTAGCTTACTGAGTACATTGTATAGTGTAGTATACAAAATGGAAACTACTTAATTTGACTCTTAAACTATTTGTTATGAATTTGTGAAATATAAGCTTGTTGGTTCATGCCTTGATTTCTTCTATAAAGCAGTATTTTAAACTAAACTAGTAGGATGTGTATTATCATACTACTTATATGACAATTAAAAATAATTAAAAGAATAAGAGTTAAATAATAACATTATGCTTTGAAGTAGTCCTATTCAATATGATACACAGTTTAATCAAAAAATTGAACATGATTTAATAGACTAATACATCCTATTAAGGAATACTAATAAGTAAAATAGTGTAAGAACAAATCAATCGCGATTGATAAACATTTCTGTCAGCATTTTTCAAAGTAAAGTTGGATAGTGATTAGAACAGGAGACCTAAAACCCCATTTCATCCTTTTTCATACTTGCCAGCTGGTGTTCACACTGAGATGCAAGTACATCAAGTTGGAAAATCACAAATACGACCGTGGCTCCGCCGATTGTCACTGTCCAATTTTACTCAAAATCTGTTATCTCAATGTCAGTATCAAGGCAAACAGAGTAAGATGTATATACACTGAAAAGAAACTATTCAGTTGCAGTCCTTAACGGAGTTATGCAACGATTGGTAAACTAATAATTAGTCTTAAAAAACCAATACATTATCTACAATCCATGACCTCTAATAGGTTTTGTCACCTCTTTTACGAAATACATGTAATTTATACAGACACTTTGATCCTTGGCTGAAAATTGCCTTCAATAATAAAAAACTAGTCAGTCTAGTTCGAATACTGTACTTTTTCCCATATACCGATGTAATAGAGAATAATTAACTTTAATAAAGTACTTCATATTACATAATATATGGTTTAAAGACATTTAGTTGAGAGTAAGTTAAGTAAAATACTATTTTACACCACCATTGAAAACCTGGAAGCACTGAACGACCGTTTCATCCTAGTGTAGGATTCCCCACCAGTGCTCAGCCACGATCTCGCGTACGAGACTCGAACCCAGGATCTTGAGTCTCGTGCGCGAACGCTTAACCTGTCAACCACTGAGTCAGCATCCAATGATCTTAATATCTAACTTCAATAGATCCATGATCTTGTGCAACCATTCACCCATTGTCTGAGGTGAATACCTGTCCCACTGATGTGAGACAGTTGTATTGCAATTTCAATTTTTCATACGAGCATAGATTTGGCGGAAGTCTTAAGGAATAGAAAAATAAAGTCCAACCTCAAAACTAGAATCATATCAAGTATGTTAGTTCAGTTGTATTTCATCGATGCAATAATTCATCGATAGATTAAAAGGAAAGTTCTAGAAGAAAAATATGAAGCTTCAGTAAGTATTCATTAATGAAACAAGTTTTTTTTTTTTAATGAGTATTTATTAAACAATCGTTCCATATAAAGTAGATAGATTGTGGCAAGCAGTAGAATCCAGAGCATGCATTTCGTCTTAGAATACATCAGATGGATGCATACGGATCTTAGTGTTAACAATTATAATAACATTCGAATCCAGTACCTTTTGCATTAAACACCAACACTTGATCTATTAAGTTATTCAGTCTAATTAGACATTTAGTTGTTCAATAGATATGATATCATTATTAGGGAGGAACTGAATTGTAAATAGCTTATGACAAAATGTGTTTTTCAAAACACCCCATATTGGATGTACATATGATCGAAAACTTTGATCAAGATTCTATAAAGAAGGCAATACAAATTCCTCGTTAACAATGTTACAAACATTATATTTTTTTTTGAACACAGTGGTTATCTGGTTTAATCTGGTTGGTGTTTTTTCTTGGCAAGATTTTTTCTACACGATGGGATTGCCGAACTTATGCCCAACCTTCCTCTTTTATCTGGGCTTGAGACCGGCAGTAATTCTAGAAAATCTACAGGCGGAACTGAAAAGGATTGTCCAAGACAAGGTTGGATGGTGAGTGCTGGTGGGTGACCTATGCTCCTCCACAAGGAGTAACAGGCGTAAGTAAATGAGGTAATCTGGTTATCTCAGTAGCATTCGAAGTAAAATTTACTGGATTCCTGTTTGCTTTATGATACTTTCATACAGTCCTGATTTTCACTTATCTTTAGATCTCAAACTATTCTAGGCTATTTTATCAATTCATAAAAAAAGTTCATTTATTTCAAGTGGTTTGCATCCGCTAAGTTTTATTTTCCATATTTCCTATTACAATTATGTTGTATATTGAAACAATGAGACTAGCATTTATGTTTCACAATTGAATTTTCTGCTGTTAGAGACATTAGAAGAAAGGTACTTTTGTGTTTTATTTATTCAATGAAAAACATGAATGTAGTGATTATACAACTGAATTTCTTGTTAATAACCTATAAGATCAATAGTGGATTTTTTTGTTTTGAAATAATGAATAACATAGTCCTTACAAGTACTTCAAAGTGATTTCCGATTACATTTTTCGTTATTCAAAAAAATTGATACTAATATTTCACTAGATAGAACAATGATTGAATGATAACAGTTTGAAGACAAAGGAAGATCAGGTAGTTCAAGATAGATATTCCTTTTTTTATTGGTTTTTTTTTGTTATTTGAACACATAGATATTGGTACAAGAGGGCACCGAATATATATGCGCAACTCAATTCACTTGATTTGTGTGTAGGCTATGATACTTCTTGGGTTCCCAAACTGAAGCAGGTCCTAGTTTGAAAATGAATCAGAAATATATACTCATGATCTCACATGAAGTGAAACTCACAGCTTTACAGTATGTAAGGCTGATAAGTAACATGGTTTGACTGTTATGAAAAACCTGTAAACTACAACCTTGTTTTAGTGATTTAATAGAGGAAGTCAATTAACGACGAACATTATCCTCAAATTTTGCTAGCATCCATAAATCACACAACCATACAGGCTCATTGGTCTAGAGGTTAAGCTTTCGCGCGCGAGACTGATAGAATCTTTTGTGAGGGATCCTGAATGTGCACAGCAGAAGAGTCCCATACTAGAATGAAATAGCCTTTCAGTGATTCCAGGTTTTCCATGGTGGTCTAGTTTCAGTAGACTCATGTGTTCAACTATAAAATTACTAAAATCTCCACAAAACCTCAGTCCCGTATTAGTTAACTTATAGTATTTAGTAGTTATATATTATTTCAGTTAAACCAACTTCACTAATTTATAGGTATGAGTTCAGTTTTTATAAAACTACATATTAACAAATTGAAATGAATTGTGATTATAGTTGGGCTTTTTCCCCACTATAAACTTTAAAATCTGAAATCATCTTAAGAATTTTCGTCTTTATTTGCTAATATTGTTTACATCATAAAAATACTAAAACTTCTACACTGTATAGACATTTCAATGAGTAGAAAAAGTAGATTTTCTGACGTTTCGTGACTCAGTGTAAATCACTTCTTCAGAGAATAAATAAATAACCAAATCAAAATTAATTCAAAGTTATCCCTGACCTTGCACATATACAACTACACACACACAAACTTACATACATGTCACTTGTGAATCACCTTCATCGAAATAACATATCATTGACTTGTTCTGACTTGTTTTTAATTGATCTTACCTAATATTCTTACGCTGTTGCTTTGTACTATTTAAACTTCAATTAATTTTGAATTGGTTATTTATATATTCTCTGAAGAAGCGGCTTACACTGAGTCACGAAACATCAGAAAATCAAATTTTTTACTCCTTGGGATATTACAAGTATAATATTATTATTATTTATACTGAACAATGGTCATTAATCAATTATAGGTGACAACTAATTGCCTCATATACAAATGTTATTCAACATATAAACCAGTTCTTCTCATTTTGTTAATTTAAATAAAAAAACTTATGATTTCACCAATAAGAAGCTTTATATTCATGTTATGATTAAATATTATAAGTTTGTAGAGGTTAACAAAGTTTGTTGAGATAAATTTCCTCTATATTCGACTCCAAATAAAGATATCTCATTAACCGAGTATTTAATACAGGCTTAATCTCCTAGTAGAATTATCGATTTTACTCGAGATCATTAAAAAGCCCAAAAATCAGTTATAGAGATAGTTTATTGTGAAAGCTTGGTAAAGTCCGCAAGCATACAGCAAGCAAGCACCGAGTGAGACAAAAATCAAAGTCTGTGTGTCTGTGTTAAAAGATCCATATATATTTTTGAGTATCAATCAAGTGTAGATAAATTATTGATTATCTATGTGTCACAACCAATGGGGAATAGAATAGGGATTGAAGTGCAGACACACGCTCAATCATACTCATATGGAAATTAACACAGTTGTGTAGACAAATAATACATTAATGGAATGGGCTTGCTACATAAGCTCCCATCCAGAACATTGATGTTTTTATTTACAAAAAAATTTTTATTAACATCTATGTTCGACAAAGAGATAAAAAACGAAATTGTCTTTAAAATAAATGTACAATTTGATATGATGATGAGTAAGCGTTAAGTTGTCATAACAGCTTGTGTGTTGAAACGCTTTGTATCATGTATGTATAAATGTATATTTAACATCAACGAATTTCATAAAGTTAAAATGTAAGCATAATGAAGATCCGTGGCGCCAATAAAATATAGTAATGAAAATAAAGAAGGACTTTTGTGGTATAAGAGCAATCTCAGGACTTGGTCTAGATAAATGTGGTGGTTGCTACATACCTATCTGGCCAGTGTACTTTTCTTCCTGATCTTGTTGTGGTTTCTGTTGCGGGCGTACTTTTGAGTGAAGTTTTGTTTGTTGCGGTTAGTCTGTATGGTGCTTGCTCTGATGCAGGTTTAGACCGTTTTATGGTTGTGTTTTTTTCAGTATACTTCAAAAACGGTGGTTTTACTCTGTTGATGCTAACAGCAGTGAGCTTTTGAATATTTGCTATGTCTTGATAGTTTATATCAGGGATCGAGAAGGTATTGATACTTAATCTCGACAGTGCATCTGTTGCCTCATTTGCATTGCCTTTTATGTATCGTATATCAGCTGCAAATTGCGAAATGAATTCTAGTTGACGAATTTCGCGCGGACTGTATTTATCATGATTGTGCATCAAGGACTTAGTTAGAGGTTTATGATCCGTATATATCGTAAAAGAATTGCCTTCTAACATATACCGAAAGTGTTTGATGGCTAGGTAGACAGCTAACAGTTCTCTACCGAATGTGCTATATTTTGTTTGCGTTGCGTTTAGCTTTTTTGAGAAAAATGCAAGGGGTTGCCATTGTTGATCGACATGTTGTTGAAGCACAGCGCCTACTGCTACATTAGAGGCATCGGTCATTACTGCTAAAGGTGCATTAACCTTTCGACGTACTAGTAATGCCTCGGTGCTTAAGGTGCTTTTTAACTGTTCAAATGCTTGAATTGCTTGCGGTGTCATTGTTAATGATTTAGCTCGTCCCCTTAATAAATCAGTTAGCGGTTTTGCTATGTCTGCACATTTCGGAATAAAACGTCTGTAAAAGTTGATCATCCCAAGGAAACGTCGTAGTTTCTTGAATGAATCAGGTAAAGGATAATTTTTGATGGCTTGTGTTTCCTCAGGAACTGGTTTGATGCCTTGACTATCAATTACGTGACCTAAAAAGGTGAGGGATTGTTTTCCGAACTCACATTTGTCAGGGTTGACTGTTAACCCATACTCGTTTAGCTTCTCAAAAAGCATTTTCAGATGAATTAGATGTTCATTTTCATTTTTGCTTGCGATAAGAAGGTCATCTATGTAAGCATATACGAAAGGTAAGCCACGTACTACTTGGTCGATAAAACGCTGGAAACTTTGTGCAGCATTCCTTAATCCGAAAGGCATGCGAACAAATTCGTATAATCCAAATGGGGTAGTAATGGTAGTTTTGGGAACGTCGTCCGGGTGAATTGGAATGTGATGGTAAGCGCGGACGAGATCAACTTTTGAAAAAATCGTCACATCAGATAGACTATGAGTGAAGTCATGCAAATGTGGAAGTGGATATCTGTCTGGTATAGTACGGCTGTTGAGAGCTCTATAGTCACCGCACGGTCTAACTTCGGAAGAGTTTTTCTTGGGTACCAAATGGAGCGGTGATGCCCACGGACTATCGGAGGGGCGTATGATACCCAACTCTATCATTTTGTTGAATTCGTTCTTTGCTAGAGCCAAACGAGAGGGGTCAAGGCGTCTTGGACGTGCGAACACTGGTGGACCCTCTGTCTTTATATGATGTACGACGGTATGTGTCAGTTTGTCCCGTTTGAAATTCGGTCGTAATAAGTCTGGAAACTGATTAAGTAAACTAACGTACTTGTCATTCTCACGATGAGGTTTGATCAATAAATGTATGGATGTCTCGTTAGAAATAATCCCTCTAATTTCGCTGCTATGGTCAGCAAGGACAAGTTTCCGATTTCTTACATCTACGAGTATTTTATGGGATTGTAAAAAATCAATGCCGATTATAGGAATGAGGACGTCAGCTATGATGAAGTTCCATGAAAAATTGGATTTAGGACCGAAATTTAATTGTAAATGCCTTTTGCCGTACGTCTTGATCTCAGATCTATTTGCAGCTTGTAGTTTTAGTTTGGGGTCAGGTGTGTTTTTCTCAAGTGTAGTGGGTGGTACTACACTAACCTCTGCCCCAGTGTCGACTAAGAACTGTGTTCCAGTCCTTTTGTCTGTAACATATAACAAGCGACTGCTTTGAGAGTTGTGTTCAGCGACTGCAGTCGTCATTAACCGACGTCCATGATGGTCTCTTTGTTGTATGCTTGCGAAATTACAGGGAGGAGTACATTTTTTAGCTTGCTTACCATACGTTTTATGGTACCAACAAATGTTATGTCGAGTGGTGCTTGGACTACGACTTTTACGGCTTCTAGACCTTCCTTTCCGCTTGCTGTGGGAGGTATTCAAAAATTGGAGCTGAGCTATCTGATTAGCGAGGACTTCGACTGTTCGTCGCAACTCGGCGATCTCGTCAGATGAGTTTGATTGTATGTGAGATACGGAGTGCGTCCTAGTTCGCTCGTAAATTCTATCGGCTATATCTGCTAGCCTATCAAAATCGATATCCTCGTCTCCGATTGCTAGTATCTGTTGGATGTTTTGTGGTAGACGTCTGAGCCACAATTGATACAATAGACGTTTATCTACTGTACGATTCCCCAATAAATTTGTCATGTGGCGTTTCAATTGAGATGGTGTACTGTCACCTAGCTCTACATTAGCTAAAAGTTGATCAATTGTTTGCTGGTCGGTGAGAGATGTAACACGAATAACCTCTCTTTTTAGACAATCGTATGGTGAGTCTGGATCCGGTTTAAAAATGACGTCAGACACTTGTTCTATAACATCGTCTGGCAGCAATGAGTTTGCATAACTAAATTTTGTGTTCTGATTTGTGATTCTGTTTGCAACAAAAAAGCTTTCTAAGCGTGCAAACCACAGTTCGGCCTTTCGGGGATTAAAGACAGGTAAAGGTACAGAGATGGCACCCACGGAAATAGACTTAGATGAAAGGCTTGGTGAATTATGAAGTGACATGATACGAAGAAATAATAACAATAGCAATAATAATAAGCTGAGGATTGAAATATATGATATGAATAAGTCGAAAATAACAACAAGAAATATATATGAGACTCACCGAAAACAAAGGTCACTTTGAGTTTAAATAGGCAAATATAAAGTAATAATTCCAAAGCAACAATGTTATAGATGAATTAACTGACTGTCAATGTATTGTTAATAATTGCAATAGTAATTCCAATATGAAGTTCTTTATGATTGGAGAATATGCAGCAGATTTTGTAGAGAAACAGGCGCGTGTTCTAAATGCGGCTCACCAGTTTGTAGAGGTTAACAAAGTTTGTTGAGATAAATTTCCTCTATATTCGACTCCAAATAAAGATATCTCATTAACCGAGTATTTAATACAGGCTTAATCTCCTAGTAGAATTATCGATTTTACTCGAGATCATTAAAAAGCCCAAAAATCAGTTATAGAGATAGTTTATTGTGAAAGCTTGGTAAAGTCCGCAAGCATACAGCAAGCAAGCACCGAGTGAGACAAAAATCAAAGTCTGTGTGTCTGTGTTAAAAGATCCATATATATTTTTGAGTATCAATCAAGTGTAGATAAATTATTGATTATCTATGTGTCACAACCAATGGGGAATAGAATAGGGATAGAAGTGCAGACACACGCTCAATCATACTCATATGGAAATTAACACAGTTGTGTAGACAAATAATACATTAATGGAATGGGCTTGCTACAAGTTACAGTATATCCTAATATTAACAATCCGATTGTTCATTATTGAGTTCATATTGACCAATATGAATTACAGAGTGTACTAGTTTTATTTTATCCATTTACTGATAGAATAATTGAACTCCGCCTGTAGCTTTTCTAGAGTTACTGCCAGTCCCAAGCTCGGGTAAAGAAGGAAGGTTGGGCATCGGGTTAGCGACCCCATCCCGTAAAAAACTAACTCACTAAAAAAAACGCTAACCAGATAGAATAATTTCCTATTTGATGATCAAGTTTTTAGATTATCCGAATTAGTCAACATTGAATCTTGGATTTTACATATCGGCATTATTTTACGTGAACTGATATTTCTTTTATAATTCTAACTCGCATCACTCAACCCTACAGTTCTAAGATGTTACCACTGAACTATTCTGGTTAGAACTGACTTCCTGTACGACTGAGATATTGATCACCATAAGTGAGACAATAACGGCGGCCTGCTTGAATATCTGGGCTACCTGTTTCTGCCATCTAATTATCTCAACAAGTTATCTGTTTTTCATTTTATTTTAACATCTCATTATGTCTATTAATCGCATAACCAATACAGGTACGTTTATGAAAAGCCTAAGACAAAAAAGTATAATAAAAGATTCGAGTCTCAGATCTGACGACTCCCAAAATGGGATGAAACACACATCCTAGATTTTACTGCTATCTAATATCTATCTTTGTCTATAATGTTTATGACTTAAGATAATATCGAGACAATCCCTGCAGAATACACATATGCTAATAAGCGTCTGATCAATTACAATCCTAAACATCAATGAGAACATTCAAACAAACAATATAAAATGAATTTCATTCTAGCTATTTATTTACATCAAAATTACAGATGGATAAATTAATTAAAATCAATAATCTAATTAATTCAGTCTACCTATTACATAATAAATAAGAATGTTTATTTCTATTTACGATAAACAGACAATATTCATATGTGTTTATTTATTTATACTTGGTAATTTAATTACTTGGTTATTTACATCAACTATTCCTAAAGGATGTTTTTTTTTCTTGCAGCAAAATTATGTAAATGATGTAACTGTTTGAGAGTAGTAAGTAAATAGTTTCAGTTATTAATTCAAATAATCCAATAAACCGCTTACTTACGCCCGTTACGCCAAATAGAGAATAGGCCACTAATCAACATTCTCTAAATCACTCTATTCTGGGTCTTCTTTTCTAGTTCTATCCAATTCTTATTCATTCTTCTCATGTCTGTCTACATTTCTCGACGTAATGTATTATTTGGTGTTCCTCTTCTCCTTCTTTGGCCTTGAGGATTTTGTGTGAGAACTTGCCTTGTCACTCAGTTGGGTGCTTTCCTCAATGTGTGTCCTATACACTTCTAGCGCTTCTTTCTGATTTCTTACTCTGCTGAGATCTGGTTTGTTCTTTTCCACAGTAGGTTGTTGATGATAGTGTCTGGTCAACAGATCCGAAGTATTTTGTGTAGACAATTGTTAATAAACACTTGGATGATGATTTTTGTAGTTCTCCAGGTTTCCGCCCCATACAATAGAACTGTCTTCACATTTGTATTGAAAATTTTGACTTTGGTGTTGGTTGACAGTTGTTTTGAGTTCCAAATATTCTTCAGTTGTACATATGCTACTCTTGCTTTGCTGATCCGCGTCTTAATATCAGCATCAGATCCACCGTGCTCATCAATGATCTTGCCCGGATATGTAAAACAAATATCATGTTGAATGACAACAACATGATTCTCTTGTATTATTTCACCTTATTAATGAGTTCTTATCTTCTTTTCGATTAATTCTAATATATTTCTTTACTAGTATATATATATATATATATATATATATATATATATATATATATATATATATATATATATATATATATATAAAGGCTGGAAGAACCACTTGTGATGTTCATTTTAATGTATCATATGCAAGTGAATATATGAAAGATAAACATTTTTTCTTTGATTTTCCTACCAGAGAAATATTGTTTAATGT
This sequence comes from Schistosoma spindalis, assembly GCA_946903255.1. Lineage (NCBI taxonomy): Eukaryota > Metazoa > Platyhelminthes > Trematoda > Strigeidida > Schistosomatidae > Schistosoma > Schistosoma spindalis. The sequence continues at coordinate 8,346,385 of OX336419.1, read as the reverse complement.
TCAAGTTTTTCTTGTAATTATTATATAGATTTTATCACAATTGATTGATCACTGGGTGGTAATCAACGTCATGTGTGTCAAGTCCTTCTTAGCGCAAATAGAAGCCCATTGACCAAGTTGCAATGTGGCCACTAGTCTAGGTGACTCAACATTGCGTGCATTATGTTGATATTAGATAGTGGTTGGAGGTAGTCGGCTGGAAATCCTGGATCCGGTTTTCGTACTACTTGGCACTCGTCAGTAAGGTGTACCTGTAATCTTGAGGGAACTGGTGCTCCCTGACGGATTCGATCCCGTGTCACCCAGCTTCACAGCCAAATTGCAACCTGGTCGATAGCATTCGATCTGCACTAAGATGGACTTGATACACATGACATTCATCACTACCCAATGATCAATCAATTGTGACTACATCTCAGTCCTACAGGATGTCGGTTGCGGTACGGATAACTCAGTGGTAACGTCTCTGACTGTGAAGCTGGGTGACACGGGATCGAATCCGTCAGCGAGTACCAGTTCCCTCAAGATTACAGGTACACCTTGCTGATGAATGCCAAGTAGTACGAAACCTGGGTTCAGGGTTTCCTGTTGACTACCTCCAACCGCCATCTTATATATATTTTATGTTTGATTCTATTTACAAGACATAATGAACTAAGCTAAGAAGACAATTGTTATCAACCAAATATGTTGCAACATATTATTCTAATTGAAATATGAGTTAATAACACTCATCAGGTAGCTGTCAGAAGATAGTATGTATTCCATGAATCTTATGTAAACCTTTCATTACCTCTAAAATTATCACATAATTTATCATATCTGTCTCTGAACACTACTCAACTATTACATCATCCACCCTTAATGTTTACTTGACTCTAACACCAAATAACTTCTGACCTGTTCTTGCACATATATATTTATACAGTTATGATTGATAACCCTTGCCATCCCAAGTTTTTACATTGATGTATGTCAATTGTTCCACACTATATCTTATATTAGAATATTTTCTAATATACATTTAGTTGTAAGCACCTAATAAGAAACGATAAAATATAATGAATTCATATTATTCCGCGTCAATATTTGTTTTTGGCTTGATTTAAATTTATAAAGGGAACTAATTACAAGAACCTTATCAATTTTATTCTGATATACAATAATATTTATTTGTATATTCGATATTTTTAAACCAATCACGGTAGGTAGTGATAAGAGTCAGTGATAAGAGTGAAATAGATTACATAAGTAAACTTAATAGATAAAAAGTATTTTTTTTTAAAATCGATAACATGATGACATGTATGTTCTAGTTGTGATAAGAATAATAAAGGCTTAAGTCAGTTGTTGTTTTTTCTCATTATAAGAAGTAGGTCAATGACTTGAAAAAAAAAGAAAAAGATACTGAAATAGCATTCAATAAAGATTATAAAATTATGTATTATAAAGTGTTTGAAAAGAAGATAGTGAAGTGTGTATTTGAAAAAAAGGAGTTGTGAAAAATAAGCAAAGATGTATAGTGATTAGTATTGGAATCCAGGATGCGCGTTTCGTCTTATTTGGGACTCATCAGATAGATGTACCTGTACCTTATAGTTAATGTTCACTCTCGAACTTGAGTCCAGTACCGTTTGCTTCAAATATCATCGCGTTATACACTTGGCTACTAAGTCCTGTTAGCTACATGATTGTGCAATGGGGTGAAGTATAAATTCACTTGGTGTTGTTTAACATGTAACTTCCCATTGTTATTTAGGATTGCAATTGATCAGTCTCATGTTGGTTATATCGAAGCAACCCGCACAGGATGCACATATGCCAACATGAGACTGATCAAGTGCGGTCCTAAATAACAATGGGAAGATACAAGTAAAACAATACCAAGTGAATATATATAGTTGGTTCATTCATAAATAGAAATTGTAAATAGTCAAATTGTATTCTGTACTTCATCATACAGTTTTCATAAATTATTTATGTCCTATTTTGAATATCAAAATGTTTTAACTAGGTTGAAATCTGCTAAGCAAAGAAACTCTAAACCATAATCATTAATTTGCCTATCAGTGTATTATTCACAAGATAAATGAATTACATTAACTAACCATTTATTTTTTATAAACAGAAGTCCCATACTAGAATGAAATGGCCTTCCAGTGCTTCTAAGTTTTCCATGGTGGTCTAGCTTCAAATGACTCACGTATTCAACTATAAAACTACTAAATTTTCCACAAAACCCCCCTTTGATAAGAATTAAATCAATCAATTTGCACACAAAATTTGATTACGTAATTACTACTTATTCCCAATTAAATTTAAAAAGTATGTTTGCTATTAATCCGATGATAAATAATTAAATTATTACCGATTTAGGTTTCACTCACAGATCATGTTCCATATGGAAGCCTGAATCTCACTTTTAAACTATTTTCTCCTGATATAAAATATAAACTCAACATTCTATGTGTTATTGAAGAATAAAGAAAGTAATGGAGCCGCATCCCTACAATTGAAGAACATATGGAATTCAAAAAATCTGTCTGTCAAAAAATATCAAAGTCAGGATCTTCAATACGAAAGTCAAGACAGTTCTATTGTACAGAGCTAAAACTTGAAGAACTATTGCAACCAACATCAAGAAGGTACAAGTATTTATAAATATCTGTCTACGCAAGATACTCAATATCCATTGGTCGAATATCATCAGCAACAGCCTTCTGTGGGAGAGGACAAATCAACTTCCAGCTAAAGGGGAAATTATGAAACGACGCTGAAAGTGGATAGGACGTACATTGACGAAATCACCAGACTGCATCACGAGTAAAGTCCTAACTTGGTATCCTGAATGGAAGTGGAAAAAGGTAAGGCGAAAGAACACACTGTGTCGAGAAATGGAAGCAAATATGAAAAGGATGAATAACAACTGGAAAGAGCTGGAATGGATTGCCCAGGACAGGGTCGGATGGAGAATGCTGGTGAGCGGCCTACGCTCCTTCATGAGGAGTAACAGCCGTAAGTGGAAAGTAATAATCCAAAAATAAATGTCCCTTATTACAAACATTCTTCATCTTTAAACGTTTAATTTCAGTCTTACATCGCAACAATTGCTTACCTTTTCAATCCTCTGTTGGTAGAAATTTAAATGTTAGTAGTGTAAATGAACTTGGAAAATGTATAGATTTTTCATTGAGTCAGTGAATAGAAAGTGTATCCCTATTAATCATATTGACAATCTCAAAAAAACACCCATTTCTAATAATAAATTTGAGAAAAACTATATTCTTTTACAGTTACTAAACATGAAACATTTTGAACAGTCACAAACTACTATCGGTCACGAGTAATCACTATTCAAGAACTAAGTAAATAAATCAACAGATAATTATTTGAGTGTATGGAGGTTTGATTTTCAACCTTTTGAAAGCGGATAACAGTTGAATTTTCAATCAGTTGAAAATTTTATTCAACTATCAATCAGTATGATAATCGACGAAGCCTATTGCATAATGTTTAATTCAATAATGTTTGCTTACTAATAAAGATATTTAAGTAGTTTAAAATTTTAACGAAATAAATACCACTATCAAGGTTTGATTTGATAATTTTAACAAAATGTTTATTTGGAAGGATTAGATATATAATTTCTTTTATATATGTTACTAGAATCCAAATCTGTTCTAAACCTCAGATGATATTGTCATACTGGTCTAACCCATAGTGCTAGGCAGTTTTTATTGACCAAATAGAAACGTGACAATTACATTAAGTTACTCAATATCGTGTGACCTATGTTTTCATGTTAACTGGTTGATCGTAGTTATCAGAAATCCCATAACCTACTCTTCGTACTAATTGACGCGCATCCACGACCACTGCTGAGGAGTCCCATACCAGGACAAAATGGCCGTTCAGTGCTTCCAGGTTTTCCATGGTGGTCTAGCTTCAACTAACTCATGATCTCAATCACTGAAATAATGTTCAGCTTAAAAATCGTAGGATTTGAATATGTTAAAGGTGTCTAACTCAATTAAATAGAATCAATCATTAAAAATTGATTTACAATGTACAGTGAAGAAGACAAAAATTTAATTCAGTCACTGAAACATTTTAGCTTAAAATTAGAATATTCCAGCGACAAATCCAAAAACCCGTATAAAAATCACAAATGACTTTCTTGTAATAAGTGTGATGTAAAGGTTAGACACATAAATCAATTACAATGTGTATCGCATTGCTAATTAACGGTTATCTTCATGTACATTACATAATCTACCTGGAATGCAGATGCTAGCAGAATTGACTCAGTTAATCATAACTAAACCAGATCCTTTTTGACGATGAGCACCATAGTTCAGAAGATCAGAAGACTTTAGTTTGGCCAGGAATTTGTATTAATTAAATTACAATAATAAATAAACTGATCACCCGTACAATAAATAATGAAATATTGGAACCAATGTAAATTTACTAACAATTTCAATTATTATTTTATAAAACATTAACCTAACAATCACGACTACAAGATTATCTGAGATATAACTTGACCTATCTCTGAACAAAGCATTCATTGAAGATAAATTGAGAGATAATTTAACTAATTACTGGACATTTTCAAGGATGAGTATCAAATGAATCTCTCATTGAATAACTCAACATCCATGTAAGTACGTAAATTGGTTCATACAGAAAATCATAACACTATTATTCTAAATATCTGACAACCGTTATCAACACAATCTGACAGACTGACGTCTGGATGGATAAGGATATATTTAAAACATGACGTAATATAGATGGAAATTATAAGCAACAGTATGAGTTGATAACCAAGTGTTAATTGGTTTACTCAACTTTGAACTATACATCCTTATAACTGAAGTATTCACAAGTAACTGCTTTTGTTCATTACATAACTTTTGCTTTATATTTCATTGCTTAATCGTATACTAACTGTTCTCTTATTGGTTGATACACTTCTAATCTGTCCAGTTATGATGAATTAGTTATTTTAATGCTTACCGGTGCTGAGAACTAACTGCCGTTTTCCAGTTCGTTAACTCAAATGCGACTTATTAACCTAGGTTAATCAATATTTATTGTAAAACCATCTATTATATATGTTGATATTCATACATCAATCAAAAGTAAGATAGTTTTCTGGATTTAGTCAATCACGAGTGTTTTACTCCAGAGAAACTAAGATAATAACAAAGATGGATAGTGGCTAGTAGTGGAATCCAGGACATCAATGGGAAGATTCAAATAAAACAATATCAAGTGAATTAAGATAATAACAATACTTGTCTCAACAGAAGTGATTAACATAATGAACAATTCGATCTAGTCAGTCCTCTAAGTCAAAACCGACGTAGAACCTGATGTATATTGGTTGCCACACTACATGAGCATAATGACAGAATGCTAACGAGACGAGTACCAGTGTGCAAGAAAAACTATTATTATTAATGGTAGTAGCACATATTACAGATAAAAAATGCGATTCAAGAAGAGTGAATTCGCAAAAGAGAAAAAACAGGACAATCTTAGAACTCTGAATACAAGGGAAGAGAAAGAATGAATGCATTTGTACCATAACTGTTATACCCTAGTGAAGATTAAATTACAGGTGACTTCTGAGAACTATTAGTGGGCTAATATTATCTATATATTCTTATGGTATAACTATTCAGTAACTAGATTGTATATATCTATATTCCCCTTATTATAAGCTTCATTTTAACCTATAATTTATTATTATACGATTTACTGTTCTTAAATTATACTCGGTTTATTAATTACTGTCTTCCACGTTCACAGACACATTTTAGCTTTATTTTGTATAAATTTTATTTCCTATTTTATGCTGCGATGTGGTCTGTTTGGTTGGTATATAAACCAAGTATGTCTGAAATAAGTGATTTGCATAGTGGAAGCTGTTATTGGTGTTCTGGACTCAACTAGACGGGCTAGGCGGGCAAAGAATCAATAAGGACACTAGACTGATCAGACCGGTTAAACGTCATTGGTTTAGTACAGTACAAGAGTGAATAAGTCGTATTTCGATCGGCAAATAAATTACATGATAACTAACCGGACTTAAAGTCACAACAATAACCATCAATTCTAACCCATGCATTCTATCGTCTCCAACCATTTATCGTAATTATCACACCAACACGGATCAAGCAATTTACATCAATCAAAAAGACACAGTTCAATAGTCATTGACTTTATGGATTGATGTCATATCTTCGTTTGATTGTCCCGCTCTAACCTTTACAATACATATATACAAACATTCTTTTTTACTCTCTTTCTCTAAAATTCTATCATTATTACCAAGTGAAAAGAGTTGAAATAAATAATCATATCTCTCTTCATAGTTACAACAGACATATTATTACTAATCATCATTTCATTTATTTTAAACAAGAATGTATCATTATGATCATGTATCAAGGCACACATTTTAAAATAGATAACAACAACAACAAAAAAAATGAGATAGATAGAAATAAAGAAATGTAATTATTGTAATAAATTGACATAAACATACGCATAATCAAATATAAGTGTAAAGAATTATATGAAAAGGTTAACAAACCAATATAAACAGTAAATAGTAAACAATGTTTGATTTAACAATGTGATTCAATTCTAATAATCACTTTCAAATACATTCATAGTAAAACGAACTATGAAGTTGGTTATGAGGGGGGGGGAGTGGAAAGGGCAAAAGAAAACAGTTTAAAAGATAAAAGCTAATAAGAAAGAAATTAAAAGTTGTGTATAATACATGACTTGATCATTTAAATACAACTAATGCTTATATTCCATGGCAGTAATAATAATGATAATAATGTATCATTTGTTCAGATGGTAGTTTTCTCACCACCACCACCCCCTCTCTTCATCAATCAAACAATAAACAAACAAACTGATTATTGAGAATTCAATTCATGTCAATTAGTAAACACGTCTATATATGTATATGGCTAACAGTTTACAAAATATGGAATAACGATTTATTTTTTAATTAAAAAATAAACAAACCAATATAAAATTAATTAAATGTCATGCGGGCAACAAAAATTGTAGTCATCACAATTAAAAGAGAATGGTAATTATAATGATGACGATTATTATCCATTACAGAATTAATGGGGAAAATTGTTTTAGAAAACAAAAAAAGAAAACCAGTCGAACTCATCGTCACAAACAGCATGGCTGTACTTAATACGCATAATCAGTATACGGTGTATATCATACAGGAGGGGAGTGTATGTAAGTAGGCCTGTGCTCCTCCATGAGGAATAACAGGTATAAGTATGTTTGTGTGGCGGATAGGTACACATATACACAAGCATATAGATTGATAAATTGTATATTTGTTAACCAACTGTCAGCTGTTTTGGCTCTCTCTCTCTCTCTTAACACATAACACAAATAATACGGATAGACACAAAAAGAAAACTGATTGGGTTATAATAGTAGAAATTGTCTTTTGACATTAATTTTCACAATTTACATTATCGTCAACACTGTTGGTATTATTGACTAAAGTAGAAGATTGTGATTTTAGGAACGAATTATTATCATTATTATCCTCAACGGTATTTTCTATAGGACTAGTAGTCAAATCATTGACAATACTAAGCGACGACAAAGACTGATCATCAATATTACAATGGTTTGTTAGCTCAGATGGTGATGATGATGAATTGACAGTTTCAACTTCGTCGAATCCAGCCGCTGTCACTGTTGTTGTTGATGATGGCAGTAGTTCAGTTTGAATATAAGTTGGATTATTATCATTACTATTATTATTCTGTTTAACTTTAATATAATAACATTGAAACGGTTTACTGCTTGTTGTTATCTTCAATGTATCCATAGCTTCAAAGGCATAGAATTTCACATCAGTATCAGAATCTTCAGCTAAACGAGTTAAACAAGATTTAACTTCATTTTCAATATTTTTCTCTTCTAATTGTGAACCTAAATTGCTAAGTGCTTGAGCAACCTAAAAGTCATAAAATAATAATAATAATAATAATAACAGTGATGATAAGCAATTTGAATCTTATTATTTTATCATTGATTCAATCGTTGCTCTTGGTTATGAGTCACGTTAGACTCAAAGTATGAAGGTTAATAAAATTACCACTTAGTTGTTTAGACTAAACTAAGTGATGAGGGGTTCAAATGTGAGATTCAATGGAACCCACTAACTACTCTGCCACAGCTCCGAAAACCAAATTAAATTGGTTAGTAGTTTACGATAAAGAATGAATATACTTGCATCATTTCGATCGATTTTGGGTCATGTCAAACAATGGTCAACTATCGGTTGGGAAAATTACGCGGACTTCAAGCGGATAGTATGCACGCGCACAAACAGCTCAGTCCAAAAACCGATAATTTGGTGAACTAATGTCATGTCTGGGTTTGATCTCCTTTTAGTTTCCTTTCAACTTACTCTTACATCAAGTATCCCACGTCGAGGTAGGTGGGGGTTGGGTATACATAATGTGTCTCAATCACCCCAGTCGATGAAGGTTAACTCCCTTATCAACTGATTTGTTATCTTCACCAAGTATCCTGCGTCTAATTTCAGCGTTGCCTATATAGTGGTCCTGACATAAGCACTCAATACTTCTAGGGCACCTACGACCAGACACTAATAATCTACGATAATATCTTCTGTTTTTAAAAACCACACTTCACAGCCATTAATACACTTGAACGATATTAATAACAATATTAACTAGTGAACACTTTCGACATCTCCACCTCTACTTAAAAGCTACCAGATGTGAAGACTGCTGAATGAAGACAGGAAACTTTATAATTGCTAACGTTTTAGGTTCGAATACTGACTTCAACAGTTGCCTGCAGTGTGGTTTAAAGCCAAATAATCAGGTTTGTACTTCGTTGAGTTACACAACTTAGTCATATTATTTTTCTACAAATGAAGGAAGCACCTGTAGAAATGAAATTGTAATTAATTGTCTCCGTAGTGTAACAATCTTATACAGAAACGCCTTTAAGTGAAGTGGATTGAATAGGGATATATTTTTATAGAGATTTAAATTCATTACAGGATATTTATAATATCTTGAAAGATGATGAATGAAACTTACTCCCTGAGTGTAAATAAATAATACAGACATTTTAGATGATTGTTGTTTTTGAATAAACATTTTGAGCAGGTTTCTCTGTGCGCAATCCAAACATTTGTCGTTAAGAGGTGATTAGATATGAACAGTTCATTAATCTCAATTCATAGACTAGTCTATCCACAATTGAAGCTAACAGTGTGTCTCATCTAAATCAGGTTGGATTAATCCGAATTATCGCCAACCTATTAAGTATTGATAGTTCAAGTGTAACTGAACATAACATAAAATCACACGCTTTGTTATTATGTTCGATAAGATCTTGTGTGACGGCTGAAAACTGGTTGATTAGTAGTCCAGATTCATTTACATCCTCCTGTTAATTTCGAATTTCAATTCATATATGTATTTCATATGCTTTCTCTGAATTATATTTAATGTCTTTATTAAAGTTGGACAGTGACTAACAGTAGAACTCAGGATCTACATTTCGTTCCATTTTAAAATTATCATCCAGATAAACCTATACATTGGAGTCGATTTTCATGTTGAGACTTGAACATGATACTTTTAGCTCAAAACGCCAATACACTATCCATGAAAACATATAGTCCAAACAATCACCATTTTGTGTAACGAGGAAAAAATTTTATTTTTTAAGTTTACGTATTTCCCCGTTGTTCAGGTTTCAGTGTAAACATAAATACCAGTATGCAGATACATGAAGATAACGGGTTCTAAATAGAGGGGAAAATACGTCCAGAACTCTATTACTACCCACTAACTATCTTTATTAAATAACAATAATGAGCCCATTCGCTTAGAATCTGATCAACTGTAATCATTAAAACTAATAACAAAAAAAAACTACATAGTTTGACAAATATATTCCTTATACCTAATTTTTTTATTATTACATTTATAATACAATTTACTTTGAATCATTTAATTTCTACCTTCTTATTAATTGACTTTCTTCATTTTATATTCACATGTGACGATGATGTTATAACTATGGACTGAAATATACACTTTTTAATGACAAATTTTACAGGTTGATTAGAATTTACTATTTTACATATTATGGTATAATAATTGAATATAGAATTTAAAAAAAATAAAAAAAAAAAATTAAAGAATATCTCATGAACTATACTTATTAAAAATGAATTGAAACATGAATGATTATTGATAATGATAATAAGAATTTACTTACTTTAAAACGAACATTAGGTACATTATCTGTATGCATTGATAAAACAGTAGGTAATAAATATTGACAACAAATTGTTGGACTGACAACTTTACATAAACTTATAATACTTTGTAAACAAATCATACGATGAAGATAATTTTCATCACGTGACAAGTGGATAATCTATAAATTGTTCATTGAAAAATTAAAAGCAAAAATAATGATATAATATATAATATGGATTGTAGTAATCATCGATTAATATATTGTAGAATATTAGACATAATTTTATTTATGATAATAATCATTATTGAGATTATAAAAAACGATCAATGTTAGGTCATCATTGAAAACCTAAAAGTATTGAACTAGCTTCAAGAGCTAATTCTCGGAAATGCTAGTGAGAAGCAATGACCAGTGGAATTCAACCATATCGATTGTGAGGCAGTTACCCACAGAAGACAATATAGGATTGTCGCGCAATTTCGTGGATTGGTTGAGGTTATACACTAAAGCCGTTGGATGCTGTTTCAGTGCTCTCGTGAGTGACCGAAGGTCCTGGGTTCGAATCCCACGTGCAGGATCGTGAATTTGCATTTCTAATCATTGTGTAATGTAGCAGTTTAAAAATCCAACTTAGTTATGAATCACTTGTTAAATAGCTTATCACTGTGCACTAACATTTATTACGGAATAGCGAAATTGGGAAGTAGAAAAAAAGGTATTCGTTTCAGAATAAATACTCGATTGAAGATTGCTTATCCAGCAAAAAGAATCTTCACTTTACACATGAAACGGATAACAAATAAAAATCGATAAGTCCACATTATCCAGTACTTTTGACTTCATTTATCAATTTACGTGTCATGTAATAGACATAAATTAAAAGAACAGAGACACCAGTACATTTTTATATTGCCGAGTACATTCTAAAGAGTTAGAGACTAGATATTGCCACGAAAAAACAGTTCAATATCTCGATATTTAATTGACAGTGGAGATATTACAGAGGCGTATCAACTATTCGAAATCATTAACAGATAAAAAAGCAACATTTTACATTTCTCTGAAGTGGTAGCAAATAAAAAATTCACATTAAATGTAATTACTCAAAAAGAGATAGTTGCTAATTTATCACTGTCATGGTAAATTCATAATTATATATTTATAATTTCACACGAGAGTCTTCTCCAATAATCCGCTAGAGCTAATTGGTTAAGATATGGCCAGTCAGCGTGCTCCAACACAACTCCACACGGAACATGCTTTAACGCAATCCATATTCCGCTAACAGTATTAATAAAGAGAGGAAATTTCGTATTTACGTTTTGTTGCGAATTCTTGCCAACTAGGGAACCTGATACAAACCGAACATTACTGAACAACGGTTTAATTCTAGAATAGCATATATCCACGACCCCACCACAGATAGAATGCAGAACCTCCAGGTCTCTCAGGCAGCGAGTTATCTTCAAACCGTTGAAGTTATAGATGTGAACCAATGAACTCTATCATACAAAAATGACGTGTTTTTCTCTGAAACTTGAAAGTTTAGGTGGGGTGTAGATGCGTTTAGACTATCCTATGATTTCATTGGTTTGCTTTAAATAATAGTTTACCAGTTTGAATCAAGAGACTTTATTCTAAAGTTATCCATACATTTTATTCCACACACTTAATCTTATTCATATTATTATATATAATAAGAACGGAATGAAGAATAATTTTCTGATATTATTAATTTTATTATGAAAACAAACTAGGTGAGCGATATTAGATCACGTAGTAAAGTGAGTGATTCAAATTATCTACTGCTTGGTAAGATAAGCATCAAAATAATTAAGCTTAACTACTCAATTAACTCTTCCGTACATTCACAGATTATGTCATTGAAACAGAAAACTGATCATTTCAGTAATATCTCATTCAGTCAGTCAGTCAGTAACAACGTGGAACTTCGTTAGTACGGACATCAGTTCGAGTTGCCACACCACATTAGCACAGAGATTCAGTTATCGATTAAAAATCCCGTAGTGGTAGAGGTAGTGAAGGTATAAGTAGTGATAGGGAACGTTAGGGTTTGATGATGTTATCTAAGGAGTATAGTCCAGTGGAATAGATACGGAAAGAAAATAAAGGAAATGAAGAATTCAGAAGATTAGAGTTTGAGAGAACACAAAGAGTGGATGCACCTGCGCCATTACTCCTTTAAGAGACAAACACTGCCATAGGACCTCACGATCAACAGAGTCAAATACCGCCTTAAGGTCGAGAAATACGACTATTGTGGGGCGAATATCTCAATTTAAAAATACATAAAAGCGATGAGCGTCGCATAAAATAAAATGTGTGAAGGAGGGGCGAGATATTTTCTGGGCACTCGCTATCAATTCCTGGTCTTGATTAACCGATTATGTTAATCTCACACCATTACATAATGTTAGCTGTTATCCGATCACTTTGATTGTTAACTGTAAAAGTACATGTTCATGTGCTTGCTAAATTGTCGGCTCTCTTTTTTTCATTCTTCCCTACTCGAGATTCTTGCGAACATAATGCTCTAAACACTCCCTATCCCCCAGTACATAGTATACCACTTAGGTTAGATACACAATTATCATAAGTCCAACGTTTCACCTATATTACCAATTATTTTATAGCTATTAATAACTGGTTACATCACTTAATGTTCATTATTGGGTAGAGACGGTTAAAAATTCGTTCTTCGATATCAAATGGAACAGTCAGATAGTAGCATTAGCCCAATGTAAACGTGTGGTCTATAACCGAGTGTATGGTCACGTATTTTGTTACAAATAACAAGTCTAAAGAAATTGTACTGACGTTATGAAGTTAAAATTATGGAAGCTACCTCCGATCAAATGAAAACTAAACAACTGAACAGTATTATTTATCTTCAAATATTGGATATAGCTTATAAAAAGGTATAATATCCATGAGATTCTAACTGATTTATTCTTTTGAATTACGGCTTTTTAATGAGATATTTTAAGAGTAAATAGAGTAAATTGAGTTTCAACTCAAGAAAATAATTTAAATGTATCGTCCCAACTAAGAGACCTAAAGCTTCTGGACTAAATCTCTGATAGTGTTTCAGATGTGCACTTTTGAGGAGTCCAATAACACAATAAAACAGCTGTCCAATTATGTTTATAGTTTATAGAAAAGGTCTGAAACAACCACAGAAAACCAAGAATCACTGGAAAGCCCATTCTCTCTAGTATAGAACTTCTCAACAGTGCGTATCCTCAACCACACCGAGAATCGGGATCAGATCCAGGACACTTATGTTTTGAAACAAGTGTTTAACTTTCAAACAATTGAGTTAGTATTCTATAATCTACTTTATTCAGTTTGTGTTGTTGTAAAACCATTTTCTAAAGTAAATACTGAGTAACTACCTCACACTTAATAAGTCACCGTTTCTTACTAAGAACTCCAAGAATTACCAGTGATCTTTGAGTTTTTTTTCAGTTTATTATCAATATTTCCATATAGCAAACTAAATTCCAATGAAACAATCTTCATCAAAACATTTGTTTTAACTATTTATCTATGATAAGATAATATATTACATAATAAAAGAGTTTAATTATGAAAATATATACCCATATTACTTACTTTTGGTATAAAGTATTGACTAGCCCATTCCGATCCAAATTTTTTACATAAATTTACAAGATTTTCAACAGCTGCTTCTCTAATTGCATAAACTTGATCAATAAGCCATGATAAACATAATTCAATTAATTGATTATTAAAAAATTCTAAACCTAATTGTTCCGCTAATAATGGCATATATTCAATAATAGCTAAACGAACACGCCATTTTGGATCTTCAGCTAATTGTATAATAGCTGGTAATAAATTAATAGTTAAATGATCAATTCCAATAATTGAATTAACTTGTTCTAAATTTGATATTACATTTAATCGAACTTCTGGATTATCATCATTTAATTGAGCAAGAAATATAGGTAATAAATGTTCAATTGTTAAATTTTTACCAATTAATGGAGCTAAACCAAGAATAGCATTAGCTAAAGAAGATTTTACATGAGTATTTGATTCATTTGTAAGACTTTTAATTGCTGGTAGTAATTGTAACATAATTATGTCATCTTTAGATGCTAGACCATTATTATTATTATTATTATCATTAAGATTATTGACTGATTCAAATTTCTCATCAATTTCCATCATTTTGTTATCTAATGTTATTGGTGTAGAAGAATTTTTACAATCTTTTGTATCAGAATTAGTAGTTTTATCAGTAGTATTCATATCAGAATCAATAGGTAAACCTAGTAGACATTTGGCAAATGCTTTTACTTTTCCAGCAGCAAATGCTCGTACTTCAGCTTCTTCATCATGAAGTAGTTTCATGAAGAAAGGCTAGATATTTAGTTATTTGGAATAATTTTTAAAAAAAAAAGGAAACGGAATAAATATGATTGAAAATTTCAGCTTGAAATAAGAGATTGTTTATACGAAAAATTAATAGATATAATTTATAGCAAACTGTTATATTTCTCTCTTATTACAACCCAGCTATTCCTATTGCTTAGTATCCTCGGACACCAATTCACTCGATAAGTCCCCGAATCAGAACACGGTTGAACAGAAAAGAGATTAAATTCCAAATAACAAGGTTAGATGGAAGTAAAAAGCACAATAGGAAAAACGTTAGTATATTTATAGTTTTTACATGAGAAGTTTTCTAGAGGGTTCTCCATGTACCGACTAGCGCTGATTGGATAAGAATCAGCCAATCAGCGTGCGCCAAAGCAATCCTGCATTGAGCATGCTTTAATCCAATCTATATCCCGCTAACACAAACTATACGAAGTACATGTCAACAAAGGACCACTCTATAACAACAACTCATATATTTCAATCTAAAAAGTATGTACTCGACCAATCTTAGAATATTACATTTTTATTCTTAAGTGTTCGGATAAAGGATGAGCACAGAAGTGATTAGACACTTCATATTCTTGGGAATGATTGTATCTTAAACTGGAAATTCAGATGTAACAAACCTGCAGTTGACCTTTTATGGGACCAGAGATTTAAACTAAATTTAATCTATTTTATGGGTTAGAAATATGATGTTTGGAGTATCGAATCACTTTATGATACAATCTTTTCTATCCTTCTATAGATTTATATATTTATCATACAACTATAAATATGAATGTACAACTTAAGTAAATGATTTTTCATGACTATTATTCAGTTATTATTATGACTTTTATGTTTTTCGTTTTTCTTCATATCTGTCAAGCGGACAATTATTTTTTATAATTCTGATACGTAAATTATTTTCATCCTTCTATTTTTTTCCAACTCCCTGATTATTAAGCAACCATATTGGAGATTTGAAGTCTCGAATAACTTTATGGTGCAGTCTACTATTTTTTTTATTTTTATTCTTTAAAATATTTAATGAACTATTTTGTTATCCGATGATAGAATCCAACATACTAAAAGGCCTAGTAATAGCATCCGTAACTCTTTATCATTAGTGAAACGATCTCATTTAAAATCTCTATATGAATTACTTTACCAGTACATTTTCGAGACTCGGATCATTCACCATAATTTGCCCGTGAACTAAGAACTCTCCCAACATTTGTTAGATGTACTGATGTTAACCTGTAGTGTCTGTCATTATGTTAAGCCCAAATACCTTATTCTAACTTTCCGACATCTCAATCTATTCATTCTACTTGAGTCATATTTTGACCTTGTTAATTATTCGCTAATCAATCTTGACTGTCTTTATATGAGCGCGTGGGCATGCGTACACTTCTTATCCCACTGTTCATCACATGTCTGTAATTTATCTTTATGTGCTTATAAATATTCATTAACTCTTTGTTAAGGGGATGTTGGCTTACCAGCCATCTCCACCGCGCGTCATTTTTGCTTCACTTTCCTTTCTTCGCATCGTTTCCTCGTTCGTTTGTCTGATCAATGATTATACAAAATATATGCATTCAGAAGTCCATTCTCGTTATTTGACTTATTTAATTCCGTTATTAACTAACGCAATTCAAGTCAATGATTATATACGAGGATAGGCGATAGCAATCAATCATTACGATCAAATCGGATTCAGATTACGGGCAACTACAAACCTTTCCTGTGAAACTTCCTCAAATATGCTTAAAACTTGAAATACTTCCCATTCGACTTGTGAAATCATAGTAAAATCACGGTATAACCATTATTATTACTGAACCCACTTCCCAACCGTTGCTACTAACTTAACGTGGTGGTCGGACTTGCCTATTGTGTCTATCGGGTTATACTGGCTGGAACGATCACTCCTCAAGGTCCTACCATGCCAGATAAATCAGTTGAAGAACGAAAGGCTAAAAGCAACAAACCCACGGTCCGAGGGTGAAGTTATACTACTGACCGTACAGAGATGTGGCGGCAGTAAAGTGTTTCCCTCAGACAACCAGTATGAGAGCTGTTGCCTTCCCACAAAGGTTAGGGTTAGAAAAAGTCGACTCTAAAAACACACCTCGCCTTATCCCACGGATATCCGTGTCCGGCGGTAAGGTCTCAACATTTATTATTATTTTTATTTTATTTTAACACATAGATATTGGTGCAAGGAGACACCAAATACATATGCGCCACACAGATCTCATTTGATATGTGTGAGGGCTATGATACTGCCCGGGTGCCCAGACCTAGGCAAGTGGTTTTCTTTGGGAGCCACACCCCGAGCCTTCGACCTGAACGTCTGATCCACAAGGCAGTGGAGCATCGTAAGGAGATGCAGTCCCATGGTAGCCGGTGACCAAGAAGTTGGTTCATACGCCATTTGTTCCCTCAGGATACTAAAGCCCATGTGCACCATTGGTTTGGGACCCGTTTAGAGAGCCGGACATTTGCTTTTCGTCCTCTCATTTTCGTAAACACCCCCGCCACGAGAAGGCAGTGAGTAGGACTTCCCTGGCAGAGGCTATATATGCGTGGCCATGTGAGAGCATTTCGAGAGAGAGAGCGGACTTTCCTCACTCTCGGCTGTACCATGGCATTTGGGGGCAAGTTCTCAACAAGTACGGAGCTAACACGAAAATTACTCACAAAAATGTCGTGTAAGACCGATCTCAAGCAGTTGTCCTTTGGGCACTGAGGTCACGCTCTCAGGTCACTAAGACCATCTCTGATCCGATTTCCTTTTCATGTACCTCCAGAAGAACCCTTCCACGGTGTGGGCAACCGGGAAGTAATAACCGCCCTCATACCTCTAACAGCACTCAAGACCACTGAGGATGTTCCGACCATTTTTGTCTCAGAAGGATTGCTGAAATTCAGTGGCAACACCATGTTAGCAATGCAGAGGTTTGGAAATATGTGTTTGGGAACAGTGATGATAATTTAATTAGTGTCATCATCTTGAAACACTTGCTCCAGTTACTCGGACATGAGCTACGAATGTGTTTTCCCTAGCGACTTTTACATTATGCTCTATTCTCTGACGCTCGGACTGACTGGAAAAGGTGGTGGTTGGTTTATGACACGGTCTCGAGGTATGAAAGAAATGTGTACAGGACTGGCTTTTGTTAGTTAAAACCATCTGTTTGGGATCTTAAGGATGATGCAACACAGTGGGTTGAGACGTTATTGGAAATGGCTCAGGATAGAAGCCAAAGGGCATCCTGCCGTAACTTTCTTCTACTTTCTTCATAAAAATGAGTGACCCCTCTAACTGAAAGATTCCTTTCTGGTTATATTTTTCCCAACTGAACTGCTTCACCCATCATTACTATTATTTCACTCTCACATACTAATTCCTATTCATTTTCGTTTTTCTTTTTTATTGTACCGACTTTCTTTTCTCTATCTCTTCACAATCTCATTTCCAATAAATCTATTCTTGTTACACCCCAATGAGTAGAAAAATTGTATTTCTAACGTTTCTTGACTTCATATAAGCCACTTCTTCAGAGTAAATAAATAATATTCTAATAATACAATTTAAACTTGTTAATTTAGTTCGATCATTTAATTAATCCGAAGAGGTGGCTTACATCAAGTCACGAAACGTCAGAAATACAATTTTGCTACTTATTGAGACATAACAAAAATATATTTATCATAAACTCTCTACCCAATGTTCAATTTATTTGAAATTATCAAATCTAGCCTTAGTACTGATACCTATAAACTCATTAATAATCGAATTAGATTATCCAAGTGCAAATGTAACTGGTACAATCTTCGAATATTTAACGAACGTTGTATAAACAATATCGTTTCTATTGTGTGGAGCGCACATATTCTGGTGCCCCCTTGTGTCAATCTTTATCTGTTCAAATAAATAATAAAAGCTAGTACTTGTAAGGCAAAGCTACAATTACAGACCCAACATCTCTGGTTGTGACATAATAAGCTGAATTCCATGGAGGGAAACAGCACTCTGCAGATTGTATAAGGATATTTCTTGAGGAACCTGAAAAGGAAGTTGGATTAATGTTGGTCTTAGCGACCTGGTAGCGTGACCGCAGAGCCCAAGGGACAACTACTTGAGGCCGGTCGCGCATGGCCTTTTGTGGGAGGTTTATGACGTGTTAGCTCCGTTCTTCACAGGGCCTTATCGCTGGAGACGGAGATCCGTGAGGTAAGGTGAGGCGTGACACTTTCAGAGTCGACCTTTTCTAACCCCTTTTTTTCTTGTGAGAAGGCAGCATCGCGGCAGATGCTAGTTGCCTGAGGGAAACATCCTGCTGCTGTCACGCCCCTCTACAGTCAGCAGTACAAATTCGCCCTCAGACTTTAGGTTGCTGCTTTTGGTTTTACCGTTCTCCAATCTACCTACCTGGCATGGTAGAACCTACAGGAACATATGTTCCAGCCAATATAGCTCAGTTGGGTCATCACGATAGGCAAGCCCGACCACCACGTCAAGGTATCAGCTACGGTCGGGATAGATAAGTCTTGTTGAAAGTTAATAATCAGTAAAAGCTTCGAATCTAAGGTCTCATGTTAATTAACTCCAAACATGTGGGAAACCATAAAACTAAGACGAAAGCAGAAACAATCAACAGTTATTATGTCACCAAACTCTACGAATGTATTATAGGACTAAAGTTAAAATCGTAACCAGATTGCTTAGTAAATTAGTTGAGAACGAAAATAACAGTATGTTGATAATTATTGTGTTGTAATCTATTTAAAGTTTTTAAAAAAAAATTAAGGCACTTGAAAACTCCCCAGTGCTAAAAATAGAAATCATTGGTCACACTTCATGAATGATAGGTAACTTTCGCATTGGGAATAGACTACTCGCCAACATGGAATCCCAGATATCAGACCACAGGATTTACGATATAATGCTCCATGCATAAAATCCGAAGATCATGCAATACAATGGGGAATTCAAAATGACAGTCATTAATCACAACGGTTGATGCCTAACCAACTAACTCGATTGTACTTTAACCTTTAATGTATGATAAATGAATGATTTGAGATTTCGCATATCAACTATACTAGTGATCAGATAAGCTAAGAATTTTATCAGAACAGCGTGCTTGAATTAGCATACAAGATGAATACGAAAAAGTCTATTTGATCTAAATGAAAGATTTATGCAATTTGTGTGGGTTAAACTGATGGTGTCAGTAGTTGAAAGATGTAAAAAGTACATGAACACAATGGATCTGTATTTCTGTATTTAATTGGTCAACTTAGAAAATAGAGAGAAATACAGCTTTCACTAGTTAGAAGTGTTCACAATCAACACATTCATCATACTAGCATAAAATTCATTATCTAAGACATGTAAATGTAGTTGTATATGTTGATTGCGTGATATTATGTTTGTATAGATAAAGTGGATAATTTACCTACGCTATCATTTCGATAAAATACACCAACAACTATTACCTTCAGTTTTAATTATCATTTGACCCAAGTTGTAAATTTTTTAAAATTTGAAATGGTAGATAGAACATTAAAAGTATAACCGAAACATCTACCTAACATTGAAAATAGCTGATAACATAGAAGATTACTAACTTACCACCAATCGTTCACGTGAAACTCGTAAACCCATAGCTGTCTGAATTTCCGTAAATTTATCGGCTACAACACATCGAACACGCCAAGATCTATCAGTTGTAGCTTGTTGGATGAGATCAATTAAATAACCCTCAGATTCTTCAGGTCCCAATGCTTGTGCCAATTGAACAATAGATTCAACTGCCATAAGGCGTACAGACTCTTGTTCGTCATCAACTAGTCGAACAAATAAGGGAACAAGTATAGTAATAATATAACTCCTTTCTTTCTCAGGGTCTAGAGTAAAGTCATCAGATTGAAGAGGATTTGCAAGAGTCGATGATTTTTCAGCTACGCTATCATTAGTCAAACGTTCATCAGTAGCAACTCCACAACTAAATTGGCCACTGTTCAAACTAACCACTTCATTTGTTGATAATTTTGATTCAGTGATAGAAGTGGTCATATTATTTGAATTATGCTCAGATATCTGACTTGATTTTTCTCCATCAGCACTAGGTTTCTCGGAAGATTGACCTACTGACATGGCTAGTGCTAATTCACCTAGTCGGGCGGCGACTGCTCTTCTGACCATCGGTGTTTCATCCCTATACAAATTCATAAAAATATGTAATTTAACAGGTATCAATAGTCAGTAAAATCGGAAACAAAATAAATTGAAGTGATATTAAATAGCATGCAATGTAATATATCGTAAAGCTGGCCCAGAATAATATGCACGCGTTTAGGAACCCAAGAAATATAGGTTGATGGATTTAGTGAATATCTCGCTTAGCGTATTTTCCCTAAACATTAACTTGTATACTTTACAGTTTACTGCATGAGAGGAGGGAGTAGCCCCCTAAGAAAACTACCTGCTTCGGTCTGGGCGCCCGGGAAGTGTTTTAGCCCTTACACAAATCGAATGACGAAGTGTGGCGCATATACACTTGGTGCCTCCTTATACCAATGTTCGTGTTTAGATAAATAAACAAATAAATGAGTCTATATGCAGACATTGGGTTGTGTTTATCCTTCTACATAATTTCACGTTTCTGGTCAATTACATCAGTCACTCACAAATACAATGCAGAATGTGAACCTGAAAACAAATAACCAAAAAAATATCGTACAGAAGATACATGGTTTGCAAAAAACGAGAGCTACGATAGTCTGTTTTGCTTATTCGTAGCGGTGGATCAGCGGTTAATGGGTCCGATTTTCAGACATCAAGTCACAAACTCGAACCAAGTCTCACCTACTTTGACTTCGTAAATCAGGTAGTTTTCCTATCGCACACATCTAGTGTTACTTAAGGCCAAGCAAGCAAATTCGTACCTGGTTTGTTAGTTAATAATAATAATAATAAAATTCGTAGTGGTAATATTCAGACACAATTCTACAAGTTAGTAGTTTATTAAAAATACATTATACTTGTAGTGTAAGCGAGAAATATATCCACCAAGCAAGGATGTGTATATTGTGCAGTACCTAACTCTGGATTACTTTATGATCGTGAAACGTGGACTTTGAAAACAGAACACACGTGTAGGTTACAGGTTTTCATCACTAATTTCTTCGAAACATTGCATGAGCTTCGTGGAAATGACAGATTGAACAACGTTGAGTTTACACATAGGTAATGGGAAAAGATGGTAAACGGATGATGAGTTTATAAGTCTTCATCGACTGAGGAGGTTGAGACATGTTTCACGCTTACTTGATCACCGTCTACTTCGACGATAGATGCTCCATGATATAGAAGTAGACTGGAAAGAAGCAAGAGCCACCTAATCCAAAATCTGGCATCAGTTCATCCAGTCACAAAATGTTGGGCTAAGCGATATAGGTAGAAGCAGACGACCTAGCTGGGCATCATACAACAACTGTGGCCAGTGGCTAAAGACTTTGAGTTATACGGATAGAAATCGTCCACGCTGGCGCAGACGTACTCGCTCTTCATCTTGAATTTCAATATTCCCACAAAAATACCTTCCACCTTGCAATTTGAAATCATATTGCTGATGTTCAGTCTTTCTCATTTTCATTATTACTACATTATTTTGATCGCTTTGCAAGTCATTTTGTTATGTTTATCTCCTAGTATGAATATGGTATGGCAACTTAACTCAAAGCACATATGTGCCAGACTACGTCCATGATGACTGATACATCCCAACAAAGTTAAACTAAATATCTATCTTTGAAAAGATAACTACGAAATTACTAATGTGCTCACTAGTCCTACTGAAAGGTTAACAGAGAGGATGAGGCATATGTTAAAAATAAACGTCTTTGCTTTTACGAATAACGTATTTAACCAATATTTTACAAACGAACGCTTATTAATACCATAAGTATCATGTACGTTCTATCTAAAGTCGGTATTCATTGTATAAATCATGAACCGAATTCGATACATGGCCAGGACAAAGAACATTACGAAATATTGTTTCAAGTTAGGATATAAAAGAACATCAAAAGGAAAAAGATACTAAAAGTCAAGGTGAAAAACAAATGAATAACTGGGAAAAATCTTTTATCCTGATTTTACCATGACAAAACCCAGACAGGTCCCAAAAGACTGATTTATCATAATAGCTTATACTCGATTGTCAATATAACTAAGATTACCAACATGGATTTCAAAGTTTGTCCGTCAAAAACTCATCTTTAAACCACTAAGTCTAATGCAAAAAATGAGGCTTCATTTATTCAGGTATGAATTAACAAATGGTAAATTTTATGTCCTTACAACGTATGCTTTAAGATCTGGTGCAAGATTATTTATTATTATCATTTTAAAACATAGATATTGGTACAAGGAGGCACCAAATACATATGCGTCACACAGATTTCACTTGATTTGTGTGAGGGCTGTGATACTGTCCGGGTGCCCAAACCGAAGCAGGTGGTTTTCTTAGGAGGCCACATCCGGAGCCTTCAACGTGAACGTCTGATCCACAAGGCAGTGTGGCATCATAAGGAGGTGCAGTCCCATGGTAGCCGGTGACCAAAGACTGGTTCGTACGCCATTTGTTCCTTCAAGATACTGGAGCCCATATCAGTCAGTCAGTCAGTATCAACGTGGAACTTCGTACGTACGTACATCAGTTCGAGTTGCCAAACCACATTAGCACAGAGATTCAGTTATCGATTCAAATCCCGTAGTGGTAGAAGTAGTAATAGGGGATATTAGAGTTTGATGATGTTATTTAAGGAATATAATACAGTGAAATAAATTTGGAAAGAGACAAACAAGAAAGCGACATGAAGAATTCAGAAGATTAGAATTTGGGAGAACACAAAGAGTGGATGCACCTGCGCCATTACAAACGATTTTGGGCCATGTCATTCAAGATCTCTAACCGTCGATTATTATCGTCTCGCGGATCCCAACCAGATAGTCTACACCTACCAACATGATTCAGTCCATTTGTCAGTGACTTCATGGATTTGTACCATGCTTTGGTCTGGCCACCCCTAGCTTTCTTCCAACCTACTCCTACACTATAAAACATCGCACGTTGAGGCAGTCGGTGGTTGGGCATAAGTAACACATGTCCCAGTCATCTAAAATGATGAAGTTTCACTGTCATCAATTGATTTGCCATCCTTACCTAGTACCCGTTTCCTAACAACTGAGTTACTTACTCGGTGGTCCCAGGGTATACGAGCAATGTTTCGAAGACACCTATGATCAAATACTAGTAACCTACGAATATCCTCTACTCTTACTGGCCATGTTTCTCGGCCATAAAGTAGGACGGAACGAACTGCTGAGCAGTAAACCCGTCCTTTGGTTGATAGACGGATATCTCGCCTACGCCACAAATGACGCAAGTTGGCAAAAGCTAGTCCAGCCTTCTGTATCCGTGCTGAGATTTCGTCACACACCAGACCACAAAGGATGATGAGAATCCCAAGATAAGTGAAGCGGTCGACACGCTCAACTACTTCGCTCCCTATCACTAGTTTGGGTATCGATGCAACCCAACCCTAAAGCAACATTTCGCATTTCGAGGGAGAGAACCGCATGCCGAAAATGCCTGCATTGTTGCTTAGAGTGGTCAGCAGACTCGGAATTTTGTCAGCGTCTTCACCAAATCGAATTATGTCATCGGCGCCCATGTGCGCTATTGGTTTGGGACCCGGTTAGAGCGCCGGACATTTGCTTTTCGTCCTCTCATTTTCGTAAACAACACCCCCGCCACGAGAAGGCAGTGAGTAGGACTTCCCTGACAGAGAATATATACGCGTGGCCATGTGAGAGCATTTCGAGAGGGAGAGCGGACTTTCCCCACTCTCGGCTGTACCAGGGCATTTGGGGGCTCTGGTGCACGATAGGAGTAAAATAGCACAAGATGACGATATACAAATTAAGATGAAGAATCTGTTACTAAAATAATTTGATACACTACATTTTTAAAGTAATTATGAATGTAGTTAGACATTACTCCATAATCACTAATCATACAACTGAAAATGTTAATGGATAAAAATAACATTACCAGACATAGAATACAAATTTTAGGGCTAATATTAACTTACTTGGCTAGTCTCCGAAGAAAATCAAGTAATTCCCATCTTTTTGAGCTCCTTACTCTAGGATATACTACACTAAAGAGAGCGCATGCAGAGGTTCGGCTTGTGAACCAATCACCAGTAGCTAGACGATGTAACAATGGGTTGAAATATTTTTCCATTGCTTCTGTAGTATGTTCTGGTGCAAGCTTCCTGAGTGCCTCTACAGCCCTGTCACGTACAACCGTTTCTTCAACCTTTTTCAAAAATTAAACAAAATAAACGTGAAATTGCTTATCGATTCCGCTCAACTAAGCATTTTGATTTATTTCAGTTTAAAAACACAGCATTCATACAAACCAGTTATCATAGTGAATCGGTATTCGAACGGGTCATTTTTAAAACATGTGTCAGAAACCTATTAGATTTTCATGCAACTAGATTTCAGTTTCACTAGCTTATGAAGGCTAACGGAACTTCACAGTCTCCCAAACTGAAATGTCTGAAATGGAGTTCGAAACCACAACACAATGGCTAAACGTTAAGTACTTCAACTGCCAAGCCATTAGTAAAAGTAGAACCTAATCAACAAGAAAAATTATTTTTCCGGGAAACTACATTCATAAATATACAGTGGTGTCCACTTTTTAACCTAGTCATATAACATGGTGAGTTAGCAATTACACTAGAAGAGACCACATGATCACCCACGATCAAACTATCGGATAGTAAAAAGGAACTCCCCTGCCAGTCTGGCATGTAAAGCCTGGAGAAGACAACCAGTACAGAATTATCAGTCAGTTTTACCTTCTCAGTAACAATAGGTAGTGTTCGTAATTAGTACTCTACCCTCATGAAAACCAGTAAAAATCAGGTTCACAGAGATGAAGTTTTAAATTTTGATTTCTTCTTACTTTCTGAGGACGTTCTGCCAAGGAGAATGAATTACTCATTTTAATATCTATTGAAGATGTTAATGTGTGGAGGAAACCAAACGCAATGATCATCAGGCTGATTTAAACGTGTGGACTAATTGATAGTCATTAGAAATAACTATACTTGTTATAACATCAAGAAGACTGATACCATTACTTGACTGTCCAAATTTCTACACCAAAGGTTAGATTTCATAGATGGGGATTTCACATTAACTAACCACGGACGTGTTAATTTCTTTTTTCGTACTGAGAACCAGACTACTACATGTTTAACACTTAATACTGAAAGATGTCCATACTGTAATAAAGCCTTCCTACAAATTATGATTACAATAACTCTACTCCACGTCAAATAATGAGTGATAGGTGTAGTCAGACATAATCAGCGTAAACCTGACACACATGCGTTATCCCAGGTTGTCATACTGATTCAGTATGACAAGGTAAAATTGAAAAGATGAGTAGCAAGGAAGTCAAAACCATCGTCGTAGCAATGATTAGAATAAACCTTTAGAATACGACCCCAAAAGTTGGTGAAAAGGCATGTACGACGGTATACTCGAATTCAAAATTGGAAGATAGAGAGGAAACAAAGGTGCTGTAGTATACAACTATTCGGAAAAAACAATGGAAAACTTTTGAATGGATATCGGCCCTCGAACATTACAAGTAACTTACTGCTGCAAGACTCTCAAGTGGAGGAAGAAGTGAGTGGGCATACTCAGGACCGCCTACATATGGAACTAGAGTTCCGATTTGTTCTGCTAAAGTGAGCAGTACTTCATCTTCATCATATATTGTCTCTGTCAGAAACGGTATTAGTTGGGATCTGGTCTTTTCCGGGCCAAGAGCTAAGGCAATAGTTGAGATTTTGCGAATGCTATGAAGACGGACGTGTAAGTCTTCACCACGAAGTTCTTCGATAAGTACACCAATAGGATAATCCTCATCCCTCTCACTTTCCATCAGTATCTAAACAAACGAAATTAGAGAATACTGACCAGTTTTTGGACCATGTTAGATAACAACTTAAATAACAAAGTATACATATGTATCTACTTCTATAATTGTTTTTTTAATGGATAATGCTCTCAAGAACTTGGCACAACTATTACGATTCATCAAATTATATGCCTGTTATTTCTAACGGATATGATGTGTAGTGGGTTAAACAATCTCCTTTCACTTTAAGTTTCAACATTGTCTTAATCTGTAACTTGTGTTGTTGCTGGTTACTACTTACTGCATTGCTTACAAATTTTGTATGCGTTAGTTAGGTCCTCAACTCACCTTTTCTTGTTCTCTCTTTCATCCCTTTTCACGCTACTTTATGTGCTTTTCTAGTACACACAGTTGCCTCTAGTTGGACGCGAGCCGAAACAATAGGTTTTGTCGTTAATTCCAAGTAAATTCTGTGTGCTCAAAAATGCTGGGTTAGGTTTTCGTTTATTTTCCTTGAAAGCATCAAAAAATCACCTTGAAACCTTTAAAATAACTGTAAACTTTCACAAAGAGCACAAACGTGGCACCGGGCAATAGTTTTAAACACTTGATAACGACCGTTACAAATTAGTGTACATCCTAGTACTGGTTGAGAATATGGATATAAGATTAAAAACAGGAAAACTGGCTTGTATGCAAAGTGAAAAACATCTACATAATAGAAGCCTAGCAAAATGCAAAAAGGCTAAAGCTGACATTTCTGTCAGCTTGATATTCAGTATTTACGAGTTTCTACTAAAATGCCGTCATGCTCAAGGAAGATTCAGTGACGATTTACGTTTATTTAGGGTAAAAACCTTGTAGTCTACATTGATTCCAACAAAAAACACTACCTATGTATGTGTCCGTCAGTTCGTCTAACATAAAACCTGAAGAACGAAATTTGGCGCTATTTTGACGGATAAACTAAAACTCCTCAATGCAAAGACAATCTAAGGAAGTTTTATTTTCGTATAATCTTGAAAAATTAAAAGATAATAAAACCAAAATCAAATGTGCAGCCTTCTACAACCTATAACTAATATACATGTACATGTGAATTACAGTCGTTTTAGTGCCTTTTAAAAAATGTGGAAATATACTTAATGTTGTCAGGTCAAGTTAATGTATCGTGGGCCCTATTAACAGTTATTTTCACGTCCCTTTAGTCAATAGGTTGGTCATATTATAATGCAATTTTAATTTTTTTTAATTACATTGTGCTGTAAATTTTGCTATAGCAGTCATTTTTTTACCACGTGAAACTGCGTTATACCGGACATGCACTGCATGCTGGAATGATATCCTAAGTCATAAAAATCTTGATAAAAGTCGTGGTCGTTTCGAAGTAAACTGCTCGTGAATATCGTTACTGGAGAAAGTATTTTCATGCTGCAAACTATGTTTTGATGCTTAAATTACTGTTGTATTCGGTCTCTAAGCAATATCGTTTGTCCTCTACTTCTAACTTACTTACTCTTCCATCCAACTCTATCCTGTGCAATCCTTCCCAGCTCTTTCCAGCTGCCATTCATCCTTTTCATATCTGCTTCTATTTACCGACGCAGTATGTTATTTGGTCTTCCTCATTTCCGCTTCTCTACAGGATCCCAAGTTAGGGCTTGCCTTGTGATGCAGTTTGATAGTTTCTGCCATGTATGTTCTATTCACTTCCATCGTCTTTTCCTAATTTCCTCTTCAGGTGGAAGCTGGTTTGTTCCCTCGTGTTTGGCTGTTGTTAATTTCTGTCTTCTTGTTCTCGCTTTTGGGAATCTTTTCCAAGGTTTTTATAGAGATCCATCGCTTATTGTGATGCTTCTTGCTGTTCAGAAATTAA
This sequence comes from Schistosoma spindalis, assembly GCA_946903255.1. Taxonomy (NCBI): domain Eukaryota; kingdom Metazoa; phylum Platyhelminthes; class Trematoda; order Strigeidida; family Schistosomatidae; genus Schistosoma; species Schistosoma spindalis. The sequence continues at coordinate 8,317,741 of OX336419.1, read as the reverse complement.
ATTGACCACAATTAGGTGTTGATCTGTAGCTATGTCAGCTCCTCTCCTGGTTCTCACCTCTTCCATTGTCCTTCGGAAGTTTTTATTGACGCAAATATGATCTATTTGGTTTTCTGTGGCGTTGTCCGGCGAGATCCATGCGGCTTTGTGTATACTCTTGTGTGGGAATATTTTTCCGCCTATAACCAACTCGTTGAATGTACATAGATTTGCAAATCTTTCCACATTTTCTTTTCTCTCTTCTAGTCCATGTCATCCCGTAATACTTTTATATCTGGCGTTGTCTATATCGACTAAAACGTTTAGATCTCACATCCAATTGGTGTGGTTATTTCTTGGGCACCGCATAGCCCTCCATTTGAAGGTCTTTTCAAAGTTGCCTCAAGGAAATCTAAATATTTCATGGTAGAAAAACACGAAACCATCGACTCTGTTAGTATTCATAGGCTAAAAGCGGCTTATTTCGATCATGAACCACCGTATGTGCTGCTAGACCGTTTGCTTGACAAAACAATTACGGAATCGACAAGTAAAAACGATAAGTCTTGACAAGTGGCTAAAAGAGTTAAATGGGCACTGCCGATTAGTCAGTGAAGAATATTGACAGTTTTGGCTGCAGACTAAAATATAACCACGTATCTTATAAGGTCTTGCGTTTATTTAGCTTAAGTTTTTTTCGCACCGTCTCACCTATTTTACTTAATTAACAAAAACATTACCAAACAGTATAGTCTGTAATATTACGCTATTCACACTCCTTAGAATTTTGCTTTTGATACATTAGCGTTATATCCATTTTTAATACCCAATACATAGGCTTTTATCCGTAAACGCACGCTGAGTAATATAAGACGAATACATATAAAAAGGGTAAGTTACAAAAGAACGAAGAATCTTCGACTAAGGTGAGTGATGTGAGCAAGTTTTGCCTGCCAAATTAACCATTTTCTTAGATTTTGCTTCTAATAATAGACAATGAAAAAGGTGGATGGTAACATCGAATAAATTCTCTATGAACATGTACTATAAATCTAAGCAATAAACCCTCGAATAACGACAAGTTCCAAAAGCAACTCAGGCGAGTTTTATGTTTTTACCTTTTCTGAGTAATTTACTCTGATTCCAGTAATCCTTAGCTTATGTATATTTTTCTCCGTTAGACTGATTATATACATTTCATTCGAGCTACTCTCAAAATTGCTTTTTTTGTATAAGATAGGTTTGGTAGTTGTATACGACCAAAACTAATAATGAAAGCATTTTATTTTTAAACGAAACATTTTACATCAAACAATGGTTAAATACACGTTAGTGGTCCTCATTGGCATATTTTTTTACATGCTTATAAAGGTTATTCACTAAGGTAACGAGTATTACTGCTGCATGATTTACAATGTAATCACATAATTCAGTCTCATTGGCACCATTCAATTTTTCTTTCATTATATTTTCAGTTTATGGCATTTTCTATAGCTAATCCCAGAATCAAAGCTATTCATAAATGGTTTCTCGACATCATCATAAAGCTTTGTTACGATTTGACAAGCACCTAATATGGTCGGTCTAAGCGATGAAATTAAGAACTAAAACAGTCGACAACCTAACTAATAACTCTGCACAAATAGTGTTGTTTTCTCACAGTTACCTTTATGCAAACGCTGACTAAGAGTTCAGACCATTATCATAGAGATGGGTTGGAAGATATACTCCACTTGGCTAAAACCTCTGCTTTCATGGCTTGCACTCACTTATCAATGTACGAACACTTAATTAACTGAAGATATCATATAGTATAATACCTGTAGCATAACTAAATTAGCTAAATTAATTTCACACATTTTATAGGCGACCCGTCAGGTAATTAGAACATTCAGTTTATGAAATAAATCCCACAGCCAAACTGACGTTAAAAGAATTATTGTCTGCGGTCCACACGGAATTCTTACCACTTGTGTTATGTAAAAACGATATTTTTTCCTGTTTGTCATATAGCTGTGGCTTTTATATTTGATTATTATTAATATAGACAGAAAACACTAGTACTGTACATACTTTAAGCGGCTAACACGGTGTCCCAATGTGACCTAATAGTTCACTTAGGTATACTAATTTTCCTTTTGTTGTTGTTTTTCCTCATGTCTGAGCAAATGAGTTTTGCAAACAAAAACGCCAGCCTCGTACTCACACGAGTTTCTGCCCAATCTTCCAAGTTTGGAAAAATCTTGGAGAATTTTCCAAGGTCAAATGGCATTCACCAAAGTTTGAGAAAATATTAGGGAATTTCCCCACATGGTGGTGCCATTTCCCCGAAATCGGGAGATTCGGTGCCCTTCCTTATGACTAATAGAACTTACACACTTATAAGGTGCAGACCAACTCGTTACCTCGATGACTTGAGGAAATATGGCTTCAATATATTGTGCATACCTACATCAAGCCGTCAAATTTTGGCAGAGACATATGTGTTTGATTCGCGTACTCTTTATAATTTTCTTTTCCTCCTTAACCATATATTCTACTTTTCCGGGTTGGGGAGTATTCTTGTGCACTCGCAGTTACGAACTCTGTTATAAAAGGCGGTCATCATATACTCAAGGTCATATATTGGATCGAGTTTAGTGAGGAGTCCAACTTCTGACAAATCCACACATCTACATATGTGCATTTTAAGAATAATTGTTTTCGTTTGTTTTGTTTTTATACCTTTTCGTGCACAAGATATCTACACCATGTTTATTTTCTTCCAGATTACCAATCGATTCTGGAAGTCAAACACTTATGTTGAGCCGAACAACCATGATTTACGTTTGTGTCTTTCCTTTTTGTACCTTATTATCTTATGCAGGCATCGAAACAGTTCTTCAGGTTTGGTTGGTTTTCATCATTGCCTTTGTAGTAGATTCTGCCTTATATTTTACTTGAGGGCGACTCAAGAGGCAGGTGAGTAGACACCTGATAGCCGGACAGAGCATGAAAAAACCATACCTCACAAACATGGTGTTGGGTAACCCGCTCGCGGCACTTCCTAAGATAATCTTGTTTCATTTCCTCACTCTTTTTCCCTTGCAAGCTATGATCATCATACAGGAGCATGTAGCGAACCGTCAGCGATAGTTGTGGAAGAAACTAAATGCTACAAAATACGATGATAAGCTAGTAGACGAAGAGACATCCATGGACTGTCGTCGATTGCTGACGAAGTTAGTCGTCATTGATTGGAAGCCAAACAGTAAGTGAGTTGGTAATTCTGCCTTGGGCTGCGGAAACAGAACTTAAGTCTTTTTTGATAGATAGGGTAATCAAACCGACGTTCCTGCGGAAGTCGATTCTAGTAGGAAGCCAATGTAACAGCTTAAGTCAATTGATTAAGAGTTCTCCTCAAACAACTAAGTATACGTAAAAACTATACAGTTCAAATATTCACTCACTTCCTTATTTTGTATGGGCATTATACTTCCTATTATCATAAACTGATTGCTGAAAAGCTTTGTTTGTCTGAACAGGCAATTCCACACTCCACTGTGACTGCGCGATGATCTAAATAAAGACCTATTCACTACTAGTCTGGTTTCCTCTATCAATAACAGAGGGTAACCTAAAGCACGAAAAACTCACAATAATAGGCATATCACTATAATTCAAAAAGGCTTTTCCAACTATTAAGAGAGGCGAGCAGCTAAATCCCTCTGTCCTCAATTGGAGGGAAGGAGTGAATGTTCATTCAGCGTGAACTCTTTATCCAAGCATATGACCCTATTTATTTTCCACAAAATCTATACTCACATCCAATTTCTTCCCTACTGCTTCATATTACAAATCCATATATTTTACATGCCCACCTAATGTACGGGTTAACAGAGTGACAGGTCATAAAAATTCACTCTGATCATGAATAACGTGATATATTCAGACTTCAATTATGATGAAATATTTTGCATTGTTTCCTCTGTATCACATAAATTTTAACTAACTCAACCCGGTTGTTTATTTACTCTAAAGAAGTAGCTAACACTAGGTCACGAGACGTCATAACATAACATCAAATATATTTATCATGTAATTCTTTTATTTACCTGTTTCATATTTTTGACTAAAGCCAATACTGTTTGATTGTTTAAAATGGAACAGAAATGAGCCCTCGCAAATTTCCTCTCAAATTGTTTCTGGTGAATCCTTTAACTGAACGCTATATTTGATTTCAAAAGTAAAACATATAACAGTTAAAAGTCGAACTAAAATGGCAGCATACAGTAAATGCGCAAGTCGTGACTTGTCTTCATTGCTTACTCAAAGTACAATATAGAGATATTAGCTTAGCTGATGCATTCAGTAAGACCTTTTTAAGCTTTAGTAAATATATTTTTTGTACAGTGCAGAATTCTCAGCACAAATTATTTCTGCGAGTTTTCGTTTCTTATTACTTGATAGGTATTAACTATAAATACTGAGTGGTTGCCGGTTAGATATTAGCACTTTGGAAGTTGACATCTGAATAATATTCATTCTTTTCACTCCATATTGCCAGCTGTTAGCCTCTGACCATGGACCACCCAACCATTTCCATTACCAAAATAACAGGCATAGGCAACACGTTGATAACGGAATTCCTTTTGAAAACATCACTAGAATCTGTAGAATTATGGTCTACTATGATATTAGCACTGCTCTAATAATAGAACTAATCCTAAAATTGTAGATTTGTCATGATGCAACTGCCTAATCTATAAGATCTTACGTGGAAGTTACTTCATCGTCTACACCAACTCATTGAATTGTAACAATTATCAATACGTGATAGAGAACAAGCTTATGCTAGAGATAGAGCAATATATTTAATATGAATAACAGATATTTAATGTAACATTCAACAGGGACCACGCCAGCAAGGCTGAGCCATGCCATCCGATCAACTCGGACTAATTCAATTCATTGTTCCCGCCTTATCCATCGTTGGGTTTTTCCCAGCGTTAAATGTTGAATGTCTATTTTCCATTTTGTCTCGTGTTAGAGCTCAATGACACTACACTACTCCCCCACCAGAATCAATGTGACGTTGGTTTGATATTAATTTGAGTGGGATTGTCGCGCGCCGGAGGTTACCAAGACTAATTAGAACCCTCCGGGTATTGATAAGCTGAAAGATAAATCAAAAAGAAGGCAGCAGCATCTGGTCGGGAAACACATGTAATAATTTCAACACATCTGATTGCATGTTTAACACGATTAAAATGAAAATTTAGGTAAATGTTATTCGAGCTAAACAAAGTGGGATTATAATAATAATAATAATAATAATAATAATAATAATAATAATAAAATGACTCCGTGTAGGGATATTTTAATGAGTCGCCGTAATAATAATAATAGAACGTAAGATGCGTGTTAATATCCGTTGGTTAATAACTTAACTTATAGGTAGTAAGTATTTTGTATTTATAAATATTAAAAGCAATCCATATTGTAAAAATGCTAATATTGGTATTAGTTTTGGTTCAAATTATGAAATTATATAACGTTTATGCCTGTAAGCTGTCCATATGAGTTGATTTCCAATTGGGTCTGTATTAGTAGGCTAACTGAAAGAACAAAAGTGTTATCGTGGAGAAGAATTCCAACTAGTGTTCCAGTTAGTTTGATACGGTTTATTTATTTATGAGATTTTCTCGACCTCATTTTTACTTGACCGCGATAGAATTTAGTGATACTACTAATACATATAAATGGTTATCAAAAAGAAAAGTTTTTTTGATATGTGAAAAGTGACAATCATGTGGATTTCGGACAGATAGATAAGAGAGATTCGTTAAACATGAGTGTATTCGTAAGAGACATGCTCTAGACTCCATGTTCTGACTTGCCATAGACTATTTATTTATATTCCTACCTATCTTCTGATGACACAAGTTAGTTGCAAGTGTCAGTTTAGTATGACGGAATGCTGTTTCATTGAAACATAGTGATTATAAGTAATTGAAATCAGTTAAGCCTATGTGCCACCTTTCTAGGTGATGTGGTGCTGCAAGATGTATTCGTCTAAATAAGTTTTTACAAGATGATTAACAGTGAGTGATGCTCATGTGATTACCAGGGAGAACATAAGTTGTAACCAAGGGGAGTACATTCCCAACTCATGTTTATGATAGCATGAATTTTAGTCAATGTTGGGGTAAATTCGACATTGATGTTTTCAGTTTGCAGGAGATTTGCTCGACTGCTTATACTGATTGTTTGCATGCATGATTGTGTCGCTAAAACCTCCAATTAGGCTGACAAGGTTTTGAGAAATTTACTGAATGAGCAACTGATAAACATACTGTAATCATCCGTAGTGAATGAAAAGAAAAAAACCAATACCACTTAATGATAATTATAAGTCAATTTGCTGACCGATTTCTTAATAGTTTTCTCGATTTTATCAATCATATTACGTGATTGTCAAGTCATGACAATGCTTTATGACGATGTCCTGAAATTATTATGCTTAACTAGTTATAGTGTTGATTGAGGAGTAGCCAGTTGAAAATAGGTATTGTTTTATGTGCTCCTGAAATAGCAGAAGCTTGTAGCGTTAAAGAATCCGAGCTGTCTAATTGTATTATAAATCGCAACTTAAAAACATTCGTTTACACAGTGTTAATTTTAGTAGTAGGATCAGGGGTTTTAATTTTAAATATTTGTTTGTCGAACAACTACATGAGTTTAGTTATTGAACTAGTGCAGTATGATAATACCTAGATTTGTTGACTTTATTATCCCTCATATGTTCGTCTTTTTTAGACTACTAATACACTAGACCAATTCATGAACCCAAATAATATAGCAGTAATGACTATGATGGGTTTATTGAAAATGTTAAAGGCGATTCAGATGATTTTTAAATTTAAAAGACATAGAGATGTGATGCAACGCATGTACGGGCCAGGTTAACATGCAGGTTGTTGAGGTATATGACAATTTAAAAATAATAAACATGAACAGAAAAATAATTATGAAGTTAAGAGTGCTTATAAAACTTCAGGCAGGATTATGACGCGTTATAAACTTTCCACAAGAAGTTCTTGTATTTAGTTTAGTGGCACTTACAAATATGTCGCAAAAGCAACTGGAAAATATATACATATGGTTAGTACAAAAAACCACCCAGTAAAATGGTTGAACTCGCCTGGATTATTTTTGAAAATTAGATTTTTCAGTAGACGACATATGTAACGCCATTCGTGAGGAGTAATAGTGATCAAAAAGCATCCAGAATAGAACATGCAGTGTGTCAATTGATTCCAGGGTTCTAGATGCGCTGACGTTTTTGTCATTCGCTTGAATCAAAACAATTGAATGGATCCAGACAATTGTGTGGTTGCCATTTAATGAGCCATCTAAAATGATCTTATGATTGCAGAAAACTTATAGCTAAAACTCACCGCATGGTTATGTAGTAGTGTCATTCTTGTTGTTTGGCAATGGAACTCGAGAATATGAAATTAGGCAGGCATTTGTCGGAAAAAAGAGATATGACAGGATAGAATGAGGAGTTAAGTGAAGAAACAATATGAAGAATCAGATCCAGATGACTGTTTAGTCCTTGCTTACGTTGCTAGTCAATGTATATTTACGCTATTTACAGGTCATATTTGATAGAGCTTGATGTGTAAACAAGTTTATTTCGCTGTAGCATGTTAATGCTATTAAAGCTTGTCAATGAAACATCAAAGCTAATAATTAAAATAGAAGACCAGTTTTTATTATCGATCGAGCTAGTAAGTTATGAGTACTAATCAATATAACGTTACGAGAATACATATGAACATTAATCAGAGGACTATTAAGATAATGGGTTTACATAAGTAAAAATCGATCGAGAAAGTTGAAGAAGAAATACAGATTAACAATAATAGGTTGCGCTGCTTTAGTCGGGCTCACCAATGTAGAATTATGGTCTACTATGATATTAGCACTGCTCTAATAGTAGACCTAATCCTAAAATTGTAGATTTGTCATGATGTAACTGCCTAATCTATAAGATCTTACGTGGAAGTTACCTCATCGTCTACACCAACTCATTGAATTGTAACAATTATCAATACGTGATAGAGAACAAGCTTATGCTAGAGATAGAGCAATATATTTAATATGAATAACAGATATTTAATGTAACATTCAACAGGGACCACGCCAGCAAGGCTGAGCCATGCCATCCGATCAACTCGGACTAATTCAATTCATTGTTCCCGCCTTATCCATCGTTGGGTTTTTCCCAGCGTTAAATGTTGAATGTCTATTTTCCATTTTGTCTCGTGTTAGGGCTCAATGCCATTACATATCCACAACGACCGGACATTGCGTAATGGTTTAATCCCGTTAGTGGAATAAGGTTATCCATTATACTACAGGGAATAACAAACAGGGAGTCTTTTTCTTTCATTGCTTTCAAAAACCTCGTAATAACATTTAGAAGCGAACATGTGAACCTTTAAAAGAGTACAAGCAGTTGCAACATTCATTTTGGCCAAAAAACCCCTTTAGTCCGATGTTTGCTGTCCACAAAGCAATATTCGAAACAAAATGGACTTCCACTTTATCATATAAAACAAGCAAGCTCACCGGAAAGAATACACTGAGTAGCAGTAGCAGAAACCGAGAAAATAAAAATGGTTCAGAAATCCGCGTCGACTCTTGGATTATCACATAAATTGTGGAAATTCAGAAAACTGAAAGATTAAATCTGTCAATGATGCCGAAAATTCAGCGGAAAACACACAAGACGTGGCACGTCAACTACTATTGCTTACAAAGATAAATGAAATGATAATTATCGCTTCGTTCTGGTTGGTTGCTTAGTAGGCTCCCAAAATTACGAGCTGTGGTTGATTTTATTCTCAGTCGTTCACGTAACTTTGTAATGGCATTAGGCCCTAACACGAGACAGTATGCGAAATAAATATTCAACATTTAACGCTGGGAAAAACCCAACGATGGATAAGGCGGGAACAATGAATTGAATTAGTCCGAGTTGATCGGATGGCATGGCTCAGCCTTGCTGGCGTGGTCCCTGTTGAATGTTACATTAAATATCTGTTATTCATATTAAATATATTGCTCTATCTCTAGCATAAGCTTGTTCTCTATCACGTATTGATAATTGTTACAATTCAATGAGTTGGTGTAGACGATGAGGTAACTTCCACGTAAGATCTTACAGATTAGGCAGTTACATCATGATAAACCTACAATTTTAAGATTAGTTCTATTATTAGAGCAGTGTTAATAGCATAATAATAATAATATATTTCTGCATGAGCAGGTACACGCCATTTTTACAGGCATGATCTACAAATTATAACATTTGTTGGAGCATAGCATGCTTCCTAACTTATTAAGTTTATAGTTGTTATAAAGTAGTCTCGTAGAGCGCTTGTTATAAACCATGGCCTTGAGTTGACGCTTACGTCAAGTTTGTTCCAGACGTTAGAAGTTTCATAGCTGTGCCCTCGGAGCAAGATTCTGAAGAAAATAAAAAAGAGGAACAGCAGAGCAACAAGGCACTTGGATATGGGCTCCAAACGTTGCTTAACATTACGTAGTAGAACAGACAGAGGTATAATAAATTAGATTAAATTCATATTATCTCTTGTTAGAGTGAAATAAAGTCAGAGGCTCCATTCAAGAGAATGTAGTAATAAAGAACAATGAATTGTGATGTTTAACAAGTTGGATTAAGCTCATATGAAGGGAGGGAAGTTAAGGTTGGTACAGGGAAAGTTGTTTATTAGAAGGGAGTGTGCATATAAAGGGTGAAGTGTTGAAAATATTAATAACTATATCTTTTGTTGTCTGATTTTTTCTTTCTTTTTTTTCATCCGATGCCAGCCACACAATCCATGTGTAAAAGTCCGAGTTAGCATGTTATAGGTTGTCTTAGTAGAATAGCTACTCCAGTATAAAATTGGAAACATGAGTCTGAGTGGTGAGCGTAGGAAGATAATCTATATCACAGATTGATTGACTTATGCTCAATCATAGAGAGCCTGATACATACAAAATGTTCTGCCCCACAAACACGGGTGGATTGAAGTCATCACCCTCACCATCAATGCTTGCTGGTCAGTAACTCCACCCTCCCTCCTTTTGTGATGTTAGGCTCATTTAAGCTTATTCTTGGATATATATCATACCTCACACAATCCTCTGTTTCACAATCTGTTGGAAAACACTCTATAAGTACCATTTTACAAGCTTATCAGGCAGTTACAAACTATGAACTGTGGGTAAGGCATCGATGTAGTGCTTTAATTAATTATAGTATAAAGTATAGTTTGCCTATTAAAGTATAAGCATTAAGAGGGGTGTAATGTAGGATAGCAGTTTAATAAAACGGGCGGAAAAGTATAGAAGTATATGAGTTGTAGATTAGGTAACGAGTGGAGGAATAATATTAATTGCTAGTCAACATGGTGTGCAGAAGAGTAAAAAGCAAATAAGCAATAAACAAGGATAGACTCACACTAACTTGGTGCTGATGTTCTTTTGTGTTGTCCTAACCAGTTGATGGGTAACAGGCTTCAAAGATGCAGTTCGATCGGTAGTAGGCAGTCGATTGCGCGGTTCTCTTGATTTTTTAGGGTGGTAGTGTGTCTCTTAGCGACCGAGTTTAGTTGGACAGTATCAGCAGGTCCAGAGAGTTACCTGTCTACTTTAAGTGAAGAAATAGAGTGGGAAAAGTAACTAAAACAACTGCAAAGTAGGAAAAATAAGGCAAACTGAACTTGGAGTCCATTTTGGTTTAGACATGTAGAGAGCCTATGATATCTGAGTGGGGCGCAGATCTGTTCGTATGTGTTAGATCAGTGCAAACGAGGGCTTGATCAAGCAGCCTTACAAACGTATGTAATTCATCTGCCATGCGTATTTCGGAGGGGAGACTGTTCCAAATTATTGCATACTTGATGAGGAAGAAGTTTTCCCGAGTTTTTTATCTGTATTTCACAACTTTGACCGTAGATTCTTTGTTTCGAAGTACATATTCATGTGAATTTCGGGCAAGAACTATATTACATGTTGAATAAGTAAGGTTTTTGAGTCGTTTGAAGTATAGAATCAAATTAGACCTAAGCCTTCTCTTCCAAAGGGGTGCTATTCTTAGGATTTGGCATCGGGAACTGTAGTCAACGACTGATTCAGTCTTAAGTATTTTGCGGGTGAAGTCTCGTTGTATTCCTTCCACCTTTAGTATATCAGATAGGCGTAGGTTGGAAAAGAAGAACGAGCAGTATTCAGCGATAGGTCTTACACAAACTTTATAAAGAAGGATTTTGGATTCATTTTTATAGAAATTATGGAGAATGAAGCCAAGCAATTTCCGCATTTTAGATACTTTGGCTGAGATGTGTTCAGAGAAATTAAGACGTTGTGAGTAGTGTACCCCTAAGTCAGTTACTGATGCCAGTCTGGATAGTGTGTTGTTGTTAATTGTTGGTTTTATTTTGAGAGACGTGTCTCCTATACATAACCAGCCGCATTTCTCTGTGTTGAGCTCTAACCTCCAGCGTTTGCACCAGTCGTCTACTATGTTGAGTTCATGTTGGATTGTTTGCATAGTACTACGTACATCCCAAGTGTCGGTTTTATAGATGACTTTTAAGTCATCGGCATAGAGGTAGGTCTTACCTGTGCTAAAGCATTTGCATATACTGTTGATGTATATTATAAAGAGCAATGGACCCAAGACACTACCCTGCACAACACCACTGATTATTGGTCGAGGTGTAGATGTTGTAGAGTCAATCTTGGTTATTTGGTATCTGTTCGTCAGAAAAGATTTGATCCATTGCAATAGGGGATTTATAATTCCAACTGACTTAAGTCTGTTGATTAGAAGATTATGAGGTACTTTATCGAAAGCTTTCTTAATATCGAAATATAGTATAACCACCAGTTTCTTTTGATCACCTCGTTAAAGAAGTCTATCAGACATGTACTGCACGACCTTGTTCTAATGAAGCCGTGTTGTGACGGGTCTATTAGATTTTCCTTAAGTAGGTGATCAGATAGTTGATTTTTTATCACTTTTTCCATTATGCGTGATATAACTGGAGTGATATTTATAGGTCTGTAGTTTTCGACCAGGTTTCTCGGTCCGGATTTGTGTTTTGGAAGAACAAACGTTACCTTCCAGGTTTCCGGATATGTACCTGTCTCTACAGATAATGTGTATATTTTGAGTAATAGCGTCTGTATGTCCAAACCTGACATTTTATAAAGGATTGAGGGGATGCCATCGGCACCAGAACTCACATTTGGCTTAAGGGTTTTAATGGCGGTATGTATACTCCCTATGTCGAAGTTTATGGTACTAAGATAATTTTTGCAGGTGCACTTTGTGTTGATATCTGTGACATGAGATGTATTCCCATTGTGGGAAAACCATTCACTTAATAGTTCACATATGATGGTTTGGTCATTATGCGTCACTCCATCGTGCAGTAGGGAGTGAATGTTGTTATCTTCGTTCTTTCTTATGCGTTTTGCGAGGAGACGGCATAAGGCATGGGTTTTAGATGCAGCAGTGAGCGCAGTATGTTCCTCTGCCTGTTTATGCTTGTCGTGTTGACTTTGTACTCCGTCGAGTACAGAATATATCTGGTGCAGGGCACTAAAGTCTTTTGATATATAGTAGACCATAATTCTACAACTTCTCCGCTGTCCAAGGCAAATTAGGAACGTAATCTACAAATTGACGCTTGCACAACTAATGCAAATTTGTAATATATACTTTTGAGAGACATTAGATTCTACGTGGTGTGACGACCATTTATTTAATCATTTTTATTTAATCCAACCATAAATGTCTTTAGTCTGACGAACTGAAGGCCAAGGAGTTGCGGGAAATGCAAATAAATCCTGCTAAATGTTTTGTTTTTAAGCTGCGGGAAATGTTACATTCTGTAATCCATTGAAAATAATTTGAACTTAGAGGGAGTATCGTAATTATCTGCAATTAATATTTTACAAAACTCAGAAAAAGGTTTTGTGTGTTTAAAAATACCTGAAGCTATTGAAGGAGGAAGACAGTTTGCTTTCGCTGGATTAACAATAATAGGTTGCGCTGCTTTAGTCGGGCTCACCAATGTAGAATTATGGTCTACTATGATATTAGCACTGCTCTAATAGTAGACCTAATCCTAAAATTGTAGATTTGTCATGATGTAACTGCCTAATCTATAAGATCTTACGTGGAAGTTACCTCATCGTCTACACCGATTCATTGCATCGTAACAATTATCAATACGTGATAGAGAACAAGCTTATGCTAGAGATAGAGCAATATATTTAATATGAATAACAGATATTTAATGTAACATTCAACAGGGACCACAGCTGCAAGGCCGAGACATGTCATGCAATCAATTCGAATTAATTCAATTGATTGTCCCTGCCTTCCTCATCGTTGTGTTCTTCTCCGCGTTAAATGTTGAACATGTATTTTCCCAAGTGTCCCTCGTTCAGCACTGAGGATTATGTGATTAAGGCCCAATTCCACTACACGCTTGTTGGCCGTAACTAAAAAACAGTTGTGATACTGTCTGCGGAAATGGTCTGTCAGTCACTGTACACAGGAAAAATGGTATTTGCTATGCCATTTATAGATTTATTCCACAAGAATCGGAGAGCGAAGTAAGTGAATAGAAAAGTGATGGGCCACAGTATTTTTCTTCAATTCAAGCTGGTCTAAATCTCTAACAGCTACCTAAAAAGCTGAATCGCTTGGTTTTGAATACAAATTACTTTTTATTGACACTAGATTGCTTGGAAACCTAGAGACTTTAAGCAATATAGGGGTGATTTATGGACATCCTGGTCCTGTAGAGCGGGCTTGTAAGATTGATATTAATTGCATCCACCTTTGCTATTAGAATCATAGACTCAGTTCCGAAATCCGAGAGCTATACCGCAATTCTTTATTTGCAAATTATCTATCAATTGTCTCATGTTCGATTATTCTTTCGCTTTCACACAAACCATTCTCTTTTCTCTTTCTCTTTTCCTTGATCTCCTTAACGTTGTGTCACCAAGTATTTCAATTTTGATTCATGATACATGCTACTTATATCTGTCGAAATCAGTGGCACACACCACAATAGAACCTCCATTGACAGTCATTTAATATAATCTTGAAGCTGACTGTAACAAATGAAGTACCAATACTCGGGTTGAACACAAAAACAACAAACCAAAATTTATTCGATTAGGCCAGACAACGCTTTTTTGCATGGCGTATCAGGCGCTCTTGAGTGACTCGTATAAATTATACCAAAACACAAACTCTGTGTTCAAATATAAACGGTTCTAACTTGAAAAATATAATAATTTGCATCAAAAGTAGGAAATACCCCAAACGGTACACTATGTGCTATACAGCCGGGGATTTTGCAAACACAAACTGACGTAATAAACAAGAGAAGGAATGGCTAATAAAAAAGATTTCGATAACTGGGAATCAATAGAAATATTTCAAACAAGGTGCGATCAGATATGTATCTGCAAAGATTAGGGTAACCTGTAGTGGCATTGGGCCCTACCACGAGACAATATGAGAAATAGACATTAAACATTTAACGCGGAGGAATACAGAAGAATGGAGAAGGCGGGGAGAATAAATTGAAATGGTCCGGGTTGATCGGATGGCATGGCTCAGCCTTGCTGGCGTGGTCCCAGCTGAATGTTATCTTGTATCTTTTATTCATATTAAATATATTGCTCTATCTCTAGCATAAGCTTGTTCTCTATCACGTATTGATAATTGTTACAATGCAATGAATCGGTGTAGACGATGAAGTAACTTCCACGTAAGATCTTATAGATTAGGCAGTTGCATCATGACAAATCTACAATTTTAGGATTAGGTCTACTATTAGAGCAGTGCTAATATCATAGTAGACCGTAATTCTACAAACCTTTCCAGGCGGACAGCCAGAGATTAACAGTCATGCACTGAACCCTGCTGTGATCTTACTTTTAGTCAAACTCAACCCTAATGTCAATAAGCCAGCAACATTCAACAGTAGAATTTATTGACAGAAGATGAGGCTTTAACCAAGGCCACATAATAAAAGCCCAGAAGAGGATATAAAGTGCGTCCAAAGGTGACCCGACCAGAAGCTAAAGTACAAGACATGGAGAAGAAACAGACAGAAAGGTAGCACTGTCCAACAAAACGCTGTGGATGGATTCCCAGTGTGTCTTTTACGTTACATTGACTGTTTTAACTGAACTGAGCCTTTATCTCCTATGTCGAATTGAATGTGGGAAAATAACAAAATTCGAGAAGTTTTAGTGTCAACACTTCGAAAGTTTTTCGGAATTTACGACTAGGTGTAGCGCAACTTAAACTACAGATCTAAGAAAACCGGGTGGTTGATACATAGAGATAGTAAAACATAAAGAGATGGTCGAAAGAGAAGTAAGAGTTCTTTATCGTAGTCGAGACACCAAGGGTCAATCATAGTAACAGGTCGGTTATCTCCTTAAAGGCCCAGCTGAGATAAAGCTTTTAATACATAGAGCATAGTGATTGTGATATGGTCTCAACCAAAAAATCACTTACATAGCCTATGCCTTAGCATATCACTGGCATCGCTCTGTTGAAGTTTTACAGGTCAGGTAGCCAGGTGACTGAAAAGAAAATCAAATTGAAATGTCTAGGATATCAATTAGCTCTACGATTAGAAAGGATTTGTCTCAAAACCGGGAATTTTTTGAACGGATCTCTTGATCGCTCATCTTATGAAAGAGCCAGGAGCTGAAGAAAATAAAACTAATATTAGATGGCGGAGATAAGCACTATAGAGTTTTAGATCAAAAGGAAATCATTCCGGAGGCTTTTTTGACGCTTCGCCGAGGCTTTCGACTAGGCTTTGAGACTTTTACATAAATCCCCGAAGCCTACTTGACAATCAGTGGGAACTAGGTGCACAAATTTGTCCTATCGGACAGGGTTTATGCACACACCCTCGGAAAATTGATTGACCTTGTGTGTGATTAGACTAACTTTTCACTATTATTTAATAAGAGGATTCGTACTCTTTTATCTAGATGGAAGGGAATGTAGGAAAACCAAGGTCACGATACATAAATATTTATGTCCCAACCCTATGTTACATTGAAAAGGAACATAAAAAAATTCTTTTGGTTTATAGATTGCACAAAACACATATATTCATACACAAACCAAGGCACAAAATATGCAGAGACATTTGAACATTCTATGGAGATGAGAGTGTTACATCACTGATCGAGGATGGGCAAGATAAAACTTAGCTATCCTCGGACTAGGCCAACACTGAATATACCATAGAAACATTCTTACATTGAGCACATTTCAATACTTCCATCCGTATTCTGGAAATGCCGACCATTGAAGAACTCGATTTTTTGGTTTTCAAGCATTCTCGATTTAGGTAGCTCTATGGGACACATAGGATCTTTATAAATTTTCAAGTACTATTTCCCGATCCCAAATTCGAGTATTGCACGAAGATAGCCAGTTTCCACCTAAAACAGGCAAAGAGCTGTCAGAAAAGGTTAATAGAACACCATTTAAGTTGATTCGTGGAATCACAAGACGAGACGCTACTAAATTGTGCTTATTTCTCAGTTACATATCGGAGCTAGATTTGACTTGATTGCAGTTTCTTAAATCACTTGTTAGTAGTTTTGCATGCAAAAGAACCTAATTTTTATTATCTTTCAAAACGGAATTCACAGGGGCGCTCCATAAAAGCTTGTAGGACCAAAGTCTTTTACTTGTCAAATAACTGCAAACCTTCCTGCCTAATGATGGACGAGCGGAATTTTTCACCATAACAAATGACTGAAGCCCCACCCATCTAAGTGTTCTAGAGAGAGTTGGATCAATTGAGACCACCATTATCAGGACTAACACATGCAGTTTAACCTCCTATCCTTCCCTATCTGTAACTGAAACTAATTTGCTCATTTCTTAACTCTTGTCATCAATCCATCCATCTGGACACTAGTTTTATGAGTTCTACACTGAAATCAGTAAGTCTTCTGACCGGTTATGTAACAGATGCTTTTCGGGCTCGGAACCTAAATCTCGTTTTGACCATTACATTGGGTTGATAAAACAACCACTAAATCAGCTAATGCCTCAGGATATCTCCTTAGTCACTTTGCTAAAGATGTATAAACTAGGCAGCCAGACGAACATGAAACAAAATCAGACCAGGCTGCTTTAGGCTGTATTTAAAACTCCTAATGAACAAGACTTAATATTACGGAATGGACATTAACAGAAGGGATCAAGAGGTTTCGTCCGTAAGGACGTGCTGCTCGCAGACCGTGTAAAAAGACGAGAAGCCGAAAAAGAACTACAATGTAGGTTGAATGCTGGCGAAAAGAACCTAAAATTTGTAAATTTCCGGTTGTGAGGCTTCGATAGAGAATAGTGCTGAAGCCATTGCGGGTGAGATACTAAGCAATTTAAATCGATTTCGGATCAGTTACACAAATGCCCGAAGCTTATTCAAATAAGCGATAGAATCTAGGTGTACAGATTAACTCCACCAAGCCAGATGTAATCGTAGACACAGAAACGTGGCTGATACAGTCTATAGACAGTATGGAATTTGATTTGGAAGGCTTCGCGTTAGTTAGGGTGGACAAAATACTGGAGCGTAAAGGAGGAGGAGTACGTCTATTGGTTAGGAACACTATCTCATTTGCCTTTATGAACGGTGTATCCCATGAAAGTGGGACGTGTGGATCACTTAGTTACCGCTTGAAATGTAAAGGCTAAAAGCTACTGATTTGTTTGGTTAATGAGGCCCTTGGTCTGGCGAATAAGCTTGATATAATCAAATCATCGGAACCCAATGCAATGCATCCTTATTTACTAAAGGAACTGGCTAACTTCGTTGCAAACCCTTCAAGTATATATTTTAATCTATCCGTAACCCAGAGTCAACTACTGTAAGACTGAAAGAACACCTGTCCTGTCTTAAAAACAGGTAAGAAACACAAATGTAAGAACTAACGACCCGTGTTTGTTAAAATTTTTGAAAGGATTATTCGGAAGGAGCTGTTCAAGTATCTTGATGAAAAACGGATTGTTTCGGGAAACCAGCATGGCTTTGGAATAGATTTTTCCTGTCTCAATAACTTATTAGTGGCTTATGAAAGTCGGTTCGCCTTTAAAGACCAAAAGTTACATATAGACGTAGCCTACATTGACTCCAGCGGAGCTTTGGACAAAGTTCCTCACAAACGACTGTTATTTCTGCAGCAATTCGGATGACTCTTCCGGTCTTTCACATTGTACGATTATTCCATGTACCTTAATTAATGGTTGCTCTGGTTGTCAGAAGAGGGAATCAGCCTCATGACTTCCAAGGAAACTCGGCTTACACAACGAGGCGTCATAATTCTTTTAAATGAAGACCTGACTCCCAGGGCAGAGTTTAAGTGGTTTAAATTATTTCTTACGGTTTGCGTTTTTAGCGAGTTAGTTTTCTAAGGGATAGAGTCGCTAACTTCATGACCACACCCTCGTCTATCCAGGCTTGGGGCCGGCACTAGCCCCAGACGGGCTCCAGGAGGAGTTACCACCTGTTATATAAGTTAAGAAATGACGGAGTTAGAGGCAATTTATCAATGTGGATAAAAGACTTTCTAGTTGTGCTCCAACGAAGAGTATGGGTGAACTCCAAGTATTTTGACTGGGAAACTATGCTTAGTGGAGTGCCACAGAGTACAGTTTGCTTGCCAATGTTAATACTTTAGAATAAAAATGGCCTTCTATATGTTTTATCATCATTGGCCTTGCCATATGCTGACGATGTCAAGATATGGAGAGTGATTGGAGCTTAGAGCTTCAAAATGACTTGGAGAAATTATCTGAATGGTCTCAAACTCGGCAGTTGACGATAAATACTCTCAAGTGTATTGTGATCCATACTGGTCGTCAAGGTACAGATACATATACGATGAATAACTTTGACCTACCTTTGTCCAGACACACAACGATTTATGAGTCAATGATAGCCAGAACATAAAAAATACTGCACACTGCCATGAAATAGTCACTAAAGGCGTTTAGCCATGTTAATGCTAAAGCCTTTTTGACTTTGTATACAGTTCTTCCCAAACTGAAAATTTACTAGTGTGAGAACAATACTACAAATAAATGTCAGGTTCACTAGGACTAATGTAATCAAATGACAAGAAAGGCTTCAGTAACTCTACGAAAGATTCGAGCTGAAAAAATTAATTTGTTTACGCTAGCTTGTCACAAGTATATTGTTCCTTGGAAAGGTCAAGTTGTTCCCTCAGGGTCGTTAGGGTGTGCAAGTTGTTGTGATCCGGGGACTTTTACAACTTATGTTTTGGCTATGTAGCACCTCTTGATTTTGAATGCTTGTTTTCCCCAATGGTTAGAAGTCTGGTACCAAAAATGTCTAAAAGTCAGAAAAGAGTGGAAAAAAGCAAATTTCTTTAGCTACACATGACCGCTTTTTAAAAACGACCAAATGGCACGGCCTATAACCCAATTTAGCAAGAATGGGGTAATAAAGCGGACATTGCCTAATGAAATTTGGTGTCGATTCAGGTTGTGATGCAAGTCGCCTTTTTCTCTCACTTGGGAAGTTATGAGACGATTCGCCTAAATGTCACCCATGTTGCGATATGTATATAAATTCACTCCTTAGTGATCGCCAAATTGTCTGCTTTTCGCATAAATTTAAATCAGATTGCTTGGTAATTGTTAGATAAGCTAATCATGAGTTCTCGAAGTTGCACTTCATTACTACTGAACTGTAATAAAACCCATTGTGTACAGCACTTTCCTACAATTGAAGAATATCTTGGTTTTTATAAGTGACTTCTCAGTTCTATAGGACAGATTGTTGTCGACATGTTTCCTGAAAGGTTCCATCTATATAAGTGCAGACTAGTTCCCTTGATTGTTTACCAGGCCTAAGTGGTTAAATAAGGAATCTCAAAACACATATAAGTGTGTTTACTTCAGAATAAAATAGTGTTGGAAACCAGTCGTTCTTTCCACCATGTTTCATTGTGCTCGAACTCGTGTACACCATATCAGTGCATTGTCGAGTGGGCCATGTTTCTCCGATTTTGTTCGATCTCACCTTCATGTGAAGATAACATACAAAACTCATGGATTTAAATCTTCCTAAATTTTCTGAAAATGGTGTTGTTTCGTAGTTATTCGTCAGAAAGTTGTTACTTGGTATCTTTTTCAAGTTGTCCACGCAATCTCATTAACCTGATTGTTCTTTGTCTATCTTTTTGTATTAGTATTATTACTCACTATGGCCTATACCATGTAGATTGGGAATTCGGATCGCAATATTACCGAGAGTATATTTAGGTTTCTTAGAACAGTTGGCGTATGCATAAAAATGAAATTGAATCGAAATATTAGCGAGTGGACGCCACACTAGACTGAAGTAGCAATAGTACTGGCTTAACACAGAAATTAGAATTTCACTTGCACAAAATTTCATGCAGTTGTAGAATTATCCTGAGTTGCATTGTATATGTCCACCCTAAATGGAATAGAAATATATGCAAAGTCTTCAATGGTGTGCCTTAAATTTTAATCACTTGGTAAAACGATAGAGTAGGACTAACAGTTCGATAGACTAAAAAACAAAGGCATTATAAAGATATACATATAAGGGATTAAAGTTAATCACATAATTCAACATAATTTAAGGAATAGGATTTGATTGTAAATCCGATGGTCTAATGTTCGATCAGAGTATATGGTTGTGAAAATCAACATGTCCGGACTAGTATAGAATAATTACATTAATTTCGAGTAGCCAATAACTAGTGTTATTTAGCTCTATAGAGTAAATGGCCTTTTTCTCCATACTCATTCGTTGATTTCTTTCCTGAAGTTTTTGTTAAGCATCACTCCACATTCAACACTAAACTTTTAGCTTGATGTTTTGAAAGTGATATTTAGTTTATTTCAAGTCGGTTTCATTTTTATCTGATTTAAGATGGTCAACCCTATAAGAATGGAAATTGATTTAACTACTCAAGTGGCTGAAGCTGCAAATATTGATCGAAATCTAGTCAGTCGTGTGATTCCAATGTTTGAAAATGGCTATACTGTGCCATTTATTGCACGCTATCGAAAAGAAGTAACTGGAGGCGCAGAACCAACAGTGTTGCATAGACTGAAGGAAAAAATGAATGACTGCAAGTAACTGCGACAGTAATTTTCTTAGTGTAGATGCTTATAGAATGCTTGTTGATAAAATTGAGAAGTCACTTCAGTTTTTTGATAAGAGTGGATTACTAACCAATGAATTATCGCAACAATTAATGAAATGCAAAACAACTGAAGATATTAAGCTTTTGGGAAGTTTATGAGATTTTAAACTTTAATAGGACTTTGTTAGACAGATCCCTTCAAATCTAAGGGTCCACGCACGCTCGCAGGTCGAGCAAAAGCTGTCAATCTGGAACCTATTGCTTTGGACATACTTCATTCAAATAGGTGTGTTGATATGTATGGTCTGGCACCTCCAGAAGCTAAAAGTAAGGTTATTTAATCATACTTAAAGCATTTGCATTTCATTAGAATGGTTTTATAGTCAATATCAATACTTTGGGTTCACAAAGTTTCTTGTCATAGAGCGATAAGCCGCCAATGCTTTCGGGTATGGAAAGTCAAAACAAAATAAAGATGAAGTTGTGATTAACCAACGGATAAAATTATGTTGAATCCTTAAGAGTATACGACTTGAGTTTAAAGAAATACGTTGAAGGTTCTCAGACTATCTAAAGACCGTGAATTTCAAAGCTTGGTAGTTGTTAAGAAATAAAAATTACAATTACGATGCGTTTCACTACTTAAATCCCAAATTACGGGTATTTCATCTACGGTCCGTTTTCCATATAAGCTTTAACTAACATATTAGTCTATAAACATTAGTATCAATGTTGGGATGTGATGATTCCAATTGAGTCAAGTCACTAACGAGCATTAGACCTATGATATAGTTGTTGCAGTATTTGACTTGGTAGCTCAATCTTCGGCTTGTATACATTGGTATTGAGAGCCGATGATATCACGGCTACTCACATTGAGTGTACAACAACCCCGAATGCTTTTATTTATTTATTTAGACAAAAAACATTGGTGCCAGGAGGCACCGAATTTACATAAGTCACACTCATTCGATTTGTGCGAGGTTTGGAATACTGTCCGGGTGCCGAACCGAAGCAGTTGGTTTTCTTGGGGAGCCCTCCCTAAGACCTTGGCATTGAGGTTCAATCCAGAAGGAAGTGGAGCAGCGTTAGGAGATGCATTCTCATGGTAGCAAGTGGCCGAGAATAGGTCCATACGACATTTGCCCCTTCAGGACCCAAGACTGGCAGGATTCTAATCCTGTACTCACCCTGGATGGTGTGCAGATAGAAGTAGTCGAGAAGGTCATGTATCTAGGTAGCTGCATAAGTGCTGGTGGTGGCGTGAGTGATGAGATCAATGCACGTATAGCGAAAGCCAGAGCGGCTTATGCCAATTTGAGCCATCTTTGGCGCTTTCATGATGTCAGTCTGGCTGTAAAAGACCGGATCTACAACGCGTCGGTCAGAGCAGTTTTGCTCTATGCTTGTGAAACCAGGCTTCTCCGAGTTGAGGATGTTAAACGACTCTCTGTGTTCGATCATCTCTGTCTCCGAAGGATTGCTGACATCCAGTGGCAACACCATGTTAGTAATGCAGAGGTTCGAGATCGTGTGTTTGGGCACAGAGACAACAATGCAATTGGTGTCACCATCTTGAAACACCGACTTCGGTGGCTTGGACATGTTCTACGAATGTCGTCCCAGAGAATTCCACGTCGTGCATTATTTGCCTACTCTGGGACTGGTTGGAAAAAGCGGAGAGGTGGTCAGTATATGACATGGTGTCGTGGTATGTAAGAAAGCTGCAAAGAGCTGGTTTGTGTTGGTCCTTCACGACTCCCTGGCTGTGGTTCGAGAGATGGTGTAACACAGTGGCTAGAAACGTTATCAGATATGGCTGAGAATAGAAGCCAGTGGCGATCGTGCTGTAATCTTCTTTTACTTTCTTCATAAAAAGTGGTTGTATCTTCCTTAACTGTAAGATTTCTTCTGATTGTACCTTTCCGTTTCCCCCATTATTATTATTATTATTATTATTATTATTATTATTATTATTACACTACCTTACACTAATCTGCTCGTTATTGTTCTTTTTTTACGCTCCTTACCCTCTTCTTTTTTTTCTTTTAAAATTCTCATTGTTTTGTGTGACGCATATATATTTGGTGCCCTCTTTTACCAATATTTATGTGTTCAAATAAATAAATAAATAAAAGGACCCAGGAGCCCATTTGCGCCGTTGGTTTTGAATTAGGATTTTTCAACTTCTCTAGATGGATCATTGATATCCACCAACCAGATCGAAGCTACGAACATTCGCTTTTCGTCCTCTCAATTTCGTAAACAACATCCCTGTTGTGATAAGGCAGAGTAGGACTTCCCTGATAATGGCTGTATACGCGTGGCCATGTATTTGTCAATGTATTATTATTATTATTATCAGTATGGGGTCGTGGAGATCATTAAGTTTTTGATTAAGATCACGAACCGATTGATGTCAGATCACCATTGAAAACATGGAAGCACTGGACGGTCGTTTCGTTCTACTTAGGGACTGATCAGCAGTGC
Organism: Schistosoma spindalis; assembly: GCA_946903255.1. Lineage (NCBI taxonomy): Eukaryota > Metazoa > Platyhelminthes > Trematoda > Strigeidida > Schistosomatidae > Schistosoma > Schistosoma spindalis. The sequence continues at coordinate 8,293,990 of OX336419.1, read as the reverse complement.
GTATCCACGATCTCGCCAGCGGGATTCGAACCCTTCGGTCTCGCATGCGAACGCTTAACCTCTAGACCACTGAGCTGGCTGGCATCCAACGGTGTTATTGTCTAACCTCAACCAATCCACGAAATTGCGCTACATATCCCATTGTACCGAGGTAAATACCTGTCTCTACCTAATACAGATTATTATTATTTTATATTGACTACTACAAAATGCTATTCTGAAATTTCATTACAAAACTGGCGTAGCACATTTCCTCCACGTTCAAAATGGTCGTAAGTAACTATTCTTTTCACTCTTGAAATGTATTTTCTTGTATTAGTTAGAGAAGCATATCAATATTGAATCTTATGTTCTGATTTTCTATTGTAGAAACTTTTACATCGAAAACAGCCCTCGAAGATGCTGTATCTCATATCATTGCTGATATTTTTGCTAAGGATTTAGATATAATCCGAAAGGCTGAGGAGTTGTAAGTCAATTCTGTTTACATGCAATATCTTTTAAACGATGTTTCTAAGTAACTGGATTCTTTTGGAAGTGCCTGAAAAGGAAATTGGATTAGGGGTGGTCTTAGTGACCTGAGAGCGTGACCACAGTGCCCAAGGGACAACTGCTTGAGGTCGGTCACACACGACCTTTTTATGAGTAATTTTTGTGTTAGCTCCGTACTTGTTGAGACCTTACCGCCGGAGACGGATCTCCGTGGGATAGGGCGAGGTGTGCATTTTTAGGGTCGACCTTTTCTAACCCCACCCCTCCTTTTGGGCAGGCAGCATCGCTGTTATGCTGGTTGTCTGAAGGAAACACCTTACTGCTGTCACACCTCTGTACAGTCAGCAGTACGACTTCGCCTCCGGACCTTGGTTTTGTTGCTTTTAGTCTTACCGCTCTTCAACCGACCTGTCTGGCATGGTAGGACCTTGAGGAACGGTTGTTCCAGCCAGTATAGCTCAGTTGCTTCATCACAATAGGCAAGCCCGACCACCACGTCAAGGTAGCAACAACGGTCAGGACACAAGACAACTCTACAGACTAATAAAAGAAACTGGAATTAATAAGTCAAGTGTAAGTCAGACTATTTCGAAAAAAGACGACACTCTCATCTGCTCCCAGTCCAGACCTTTAGAACGATGGGCGGAACATTTTAAGGAGCAGATCAGTTGGCCTTCAGCTATTCTACGACTACCCCCTATCCCCAGACAGTGTGAATGGAACATTGAAGTAGGCCCCCCATCTCTAGCTGAAGTTCAAAAGACAATAGTTAATCTGAAACATTTTATAAAGGATTGAGGGGATGCCATCGGCACCAGAACTCACATTTGGCTTAAGGGTTTTAATGGCGGTATGTATACTCCCTATGTCGAAGTTTATGGTACTAAGATAATTTTTGCAGGTGCACTTTGTGTTGATATCTGTGACATGAGATGTATTCCCATTGTGGGAAAACCATTCACTTAATAGTTCACATATGATGGTTTGGTCATTATGCGTCACTCCATCGTGCAGTAGGGAGTGAATGTTGTTATCTTCGTTCTTTCTTATGCGTTTTGCGAGGAGACGGCATAAGGCATGGGTTTTAGATGCAGCAGTGAGCGCAGTATGTTCCTCTGCCTGTTTATGCTTGTCGTGTTGACTTTGTACTCCGTCGAGTACAGAATATATCTGGTGCAGGGCACTAAAGTCTTTTGATATATAGTAGACCATAATTCTACAACTTCTCCGCTGTCCAAGGCAAATTAGGAACGTAATCTACAAATTGACGCTTGCACAACTAATGCAAATTTGTAATATATACTTTTGAGAGACATTAGATTCTACGTGGTGTGACGACCATTTATTTAATCATTTTTATTTAATCCAACCATAAATGTCTTTAGTCTGACGAACTGAAGGCCAAGGAGTTGCGGGAAATGCAAATAAATCCTGCTAAATGTTTTGTTTTTAAGCTGCGGGAAATGTTACATTCTGTAATCCATTGAAAATAATTTGAACTTAGAGGGAGTATCGTAATTATCTGCAATTAATATTTTACAAAACTCAGAAAAAGGTTTTGTGTGTTTAAAAATACCTGAAGCTATTGAAGGAGGAAGACAGTTTGCTTTCGCTGGATTAACAATAATAGGTTGCGCTGCTTTAGTCGGGCTCACCAATGTAGAATTATGGTCTACTATGATATTAGCACTGCTCTAATAGTAGACCTAATCCTAAAATTGTAGATTTGTCATGATGTAACTGCCTAATCTATAAGATCTTACGTGGAAGTTACCTCATCGTCTACACCGATTCATTGCATCGTAACAATTATCAATACGTGATAGAGAACAAGCTTATGCTAGAGATAGAGCAATATATTTAATATGAATAACAGATATTTAATGTAACATTCAACAGGGACCACAGCTGCAAGGCCGAGACATGTCATGCAATCAATTCGAATTAATTCAATTGATTGTCCCTGCCTTCCTCATCGTTGTGTTCTTCTCCGCGTTAAATGTTGAACATGTATTTTCCCAAGTGTCCCTCGTTCAGCACTGAGGATTATGTGATTAAGGCCCAATTCCACTACACGCTTGTTGGCCGTAACTAAAAAACAGTTGTGATACTGTCTGCGGAAATGGTCTGTCAGTCACTGTACACAGGAAAAATGGTATTTGCTATGCCATTTATAGATTTATTCCACAAGAATCGGAGAGCGAAGTAAGTGAATAGAAAAGTGATGGGCCACAGTATTTTTCTTCAATTCAAGCTGGTCTAAATCTCTAACAGCTACCTAAAAAGCTGAATCGCTTGGTTTTGAATACAAATTACTTTTTATTGACACTAGATTGCTTGGAAACCTAGAGACTTTAAGCAATATAGGGGTGATTTATGGACATCCTGGTCCTGTAGAGCGGGCTTGTAAGATTGATATTAATTGCATCCACCTTTGCTATTAGAATCATAGACTCAGTTCCGAAATCCGAGAGCTATACCGCAATTCTTTATTTGCAAATTATCTATCAATTGTCTCATGTTCGATTATTCTTTCGCTTTCACACAAACCATTCTCTTTTCTCTTTCTCTTTTCCTTGATCTCCTTAACGTTGTGTCACCAAGTATTTCAATTTTGATTCATGATACATGCTACTTATATCTGTCGAAATCAGTGGCACACACCACAATAGAACCTCCATTGACAGTCATTTAATATAATCTTGAAGCTGACTGTAACAAATGAAGTACCAATACTCGGGTTGAACACAAAAAACAACAAACCAAAATTTATTCGATTAGGCCAGACAACGCTTTTTTGCATGGCGTATCAGGCGCTCTTGAGTGACTCGTATAAATTATACCAAAACACAAACTCTGTGTTCAAATATAAACGGTTCTAACTTGAAAAATATAATAATTTGCATCAAAAGTAGGAAATACCCCAAACGGTACACTATGTGCTATACAGCCGGGGATTTTGCAAACACAAACTGACGTAATAAACAAGAGAAGGAATGGCTAATAAAAAAGATTTCGATAACTGGGAATCAATAGAAATATTTCAAACAAGGTGCGATCAGATATGTATCTGCAAAGATTAGGGTAACCTGTAGTGGCATTGGGCCCTACCACGAGACAATATGAGAAATAGACATTAAACATTTAACGCGGAGGAATACAGAAGAATGGAGAAGGCGGGGAGAATAAATTGAAATGGTCCGGGTTGATCGGATGGCATGGCTCAGCCTTGCTGGCGTGGTCCCAGCTGAATGTTATCTTGTATCTTTTATTCATATTAAATATATTGCTCTATCTCTAGCATAAGCTTGTTCTCTATCACGTATTGATAATTGTTACAATGCAATGAATCGGTGTAGACGATGAAGTAACTTCCACGTAAGATCTTATAGATTAGGCAGTTGCATCATGACAAATCTACAATTTTAGGATTAGGTCTACTATTAGAGCAGTGCTAATATCATAGTAGACCGTAATTCTACAAACCTTTCCAGGCGGACAGCCAGAGATTAACAGTCATGCACTGAACCCTGCTGTGATCTTACTTTTAGTCAAACTCAACCCTAATGTCAATAAGCCAGCAACATTCAACAGTAGAATTTATTGACAGAAGATGAGGCTTTAACCAAGGCCACATAATAAAAGCCCAGAAGAGGATATAAAGTGCGTCCAAAGGTGACCCGACCAGAAGCTAAAGTACAAGACATGGAGAAGAAACAGACAGAAAGGTAGCACTGTCCAACAAAACGCTGTGGATGGATTCCCAGTGTGTCTTTTACGTTACATTGACTGTTTTAACTGAACTGAGCCTTTATCTCCTATGTCGAATTGAATGTGGGAAAATAACAAAATTCGAGAAGTTTTAGTGTCAACACTTCGAAAGTTTTTCGGAATTTACGACTAGGTGTAGCGCAACTTAAACTACAGATCTAAGAAAACCGGGTGGTTGATACATAGAGATAGTAAAACATAAAGAGATGGTCGAAAGAGAAGTAAGAGTTCTTTATCGTAGTCGAGACACCAAGGGTCAATCATAGTAACAGGTCGGTTATCTCCTTAAAGGCCCAGCTGAGATAAAGCTTTTAATACATAGAGCATAGTGATTGTGATATGGTCTCAACCAAAAAATCACTTACATAGCCTATGCCTTAGCATATCACTGGCATCGCTCTGTTGAAGTTTTACAGGTCAGGTAGCCAGGTGACTGAAAAGAAAATCAAATTGAAATGTCTAGGATATCAATTAGCTCTACGATTAGAAAGGATTTGTCTCAAAACCGGGAATTTTTTGAACGGATCTCTTGATCGCTCATCTTATGAAAGAGCCAGGAGCTGAAGAAAATAAAACTAATATTAGATGGCGGAGATAAGCACTATAGAGTTTTAGATCAAAAGGAAATCATTCCGGAGGCTTTTTTGACGCTTCGCCGAGGCTTTCGACTAGGCTTTGAGACTTTTACATAAATCCCCGAAGCCTACTTGACAATCAGTGGGAACTAGGTGCACAAATTTGTCCTATCGGACAGGGTTTATGCACACACCCTCGGAAAATTGATTGACCTTGTGTGTGATTAGACTAACTTTTCACTATTATTTAATAAGAGGATTCGTACTCTTTTATCTAGATGGAAGGGAATGTAGGAAAACCAAGGTCACGATACATAAATATTTATGTCCCAACCCTATGTTACATTGAAAAGGAACATAAAAAAATTCTTTTGGTTTATAGATTGCACAAAACACATATATTCATACACAAACCAAGGCACAAAATATGCAGAGACATTTGAACATTCTATGGAGATGAGAGTGTTACATCACTGATCGAGGATGGGCAAGATAAAACTTAGCTATCCTCGGACTAGGCCAACACTGAATATACCATAGAAACATTCTTACATTGAGCACATTTCAATACTTCCATCCGTATTCTGGAAATGCCGACCATTGAAGAACTCGATTTTTTGGTTTTCAAGCATTCTCGATTTAGGTAGCTCTATGGGACACATAGGATCTTTATAAATTTTCAAGTACTATTTCCCGATCCCAAATTCGAGTATTGCACGAAGATAGCCAGTTTCCACCTAAAACAGGCAAAGAGCTGTCAGAAAAGGTTAATAGAACACCATTTAAGTTGATTCGTGGAATCACAAGACGAGACGCTACTAAATTGTGCTTATTTCTCAGTTACATATCGGAGCTAGATTTGACTTGATTGCAGTTTCTTAAATCACTTGTTAGTAGTTTTGCATGCAAAAGAACCTAATTTTTATTATCTTTCAAAACGGAATTCACAGGGGCGCTCCATAAAAGCTTGTAGGACCAAAGTCTTTTACTTGTCAAATAACTGCAAACCTTCCTGCCTAATGATGGACGAGCGGAATTTTTCACCATAACAAATGACTGAAGCCCCACCCATCTAAGTGTTCTAGAGAGAGTTGGATCAATTGAGACCACCATTATCAGGACTAACACATGCAGTTTAACCTCCTATCCTTCCCTATCTGTAACTGAAACTAATTTGCTCATTTCTTAACTCTTGTCATCAATCCATCCATCTGGACACTAGTTTTATGAGTTCTACACTGAAATCAGTAAGTCTTCTGACCGGTTATGTAACAGATGCTTTTCGGGCTCGGAACCTAAATCTCGTTTTGACCATTACATTGGGTTGATAAAACAACCACTAAATCAGCTAATGCCTCAGGATATCTCCTTAGTCACTTTGCTAAAGATGTATAAACTAGGCAGCCAGACGAACATGAAACAAAATCAGACCAGGCTGCTTTAGGCTGTATTTAAAACTCCTAATGAACAAGACTTAATATTACGGAATGGACATTAACAGAAGGGATCAAGAGGTTTCGTCCGTAAGGACGTGCTGCTCGCAGACCGTGTAAAAAGACGAGAAGCCGAAAAAGAACTACAATGTAGGTTGAATGCTGGCGAAAAGAACCTAAAATTTGTAAATTTCCGGTTGTGAGGCTTCGATAGAGAATAGTGCTGAAGCCATTGCGGGTGAGATACTAAGCAATTTAAATCGATTTCGGATCAGTTACACAAATGCCCGAAGCTTATTCAAATAAGCGATAGAATCTAGGTGTACAGATTAACTCCACCAAGCCAGATGTAATCGTAGACACAGAAACGTGGCTGATACAGTCTATAGACAGTATGGAATTTGATTTGGAAGGCTTCGCGTTAGTTAGGGTGGACAAAATACTGGAGCGTAAAGGAGGAGGAGTACGTCTATTGGTTAGGAACACTATCTCATTTGCCTTTATGAACGGTGTATCCCATGAAAGTGGGACGTGTGGATCACTTAGTTACCGCTTGAAATGTAAAGGCTAAAAGCTACTGATTTGTTTGGTTAATGAGGCCCTTGGTCTGGCGAATAAGCTTGATATAATCAAATCATCGGAACCCAATGCAATGCATCCTTATTTACTAAAGGAACTGGCTAACTTCGTTGCAAACCCTTCAAGTATATATTTTAATCTATCCGTAACCCAGAGTCAACTACTGTAAGACTGAAAGAACACCTGTCCTGTCTTAAAAACAGGTAAGAAACACAAATGTAAGAACTAACGACCCGTGTTTGTTAAAATTTTTGAAAGGATTATTCGGAAGGAGCTGTTCAAGTATCTTGATGAAAAACGGATTGTTTCGGGAAACCAGCATGGCTTTGGAATAGATTTTTCCTGTCTCAATAACTTATTAGTGGCTTATGAAAGTCGGTTCGCCTTTAAAGACCAAAAGTTACATATAGACGTAGCCTACATTGACTCCAGCGGAGCTTTGGACAAAGTTCCTCACAAACGACTGTTATTTCTGCAGCAATTCGGATGACTCTTCCGGTCTTTCACATTGTACGATTATTCCATGTACCTTAATTAATGGTTGCTCTGGTTGTCAGAAGAGGGAATCAGCCTCATGACTTCCAAGGAAACTCGGCTTACACAACGAGGCGTCATAATTCTTTTAAATGAAGACCTGACTCCCAGGGCAGAGTTTAAGTGGTTTAAATTATTTCTTACGGTTTGCGTTTTTAGCGAGTTAGTTTTCTAAGGGATAGAGTCGCTAACTTCATGACCACACCCTCGTCTATCCAGGCTTGGGGCCGGCACTAGCCCCAGACGGGCTCCAGGAGGAGTTACCACCTGTTATATAAGTTAAGAAATGACGGAGTTAGAGGCAATTTATCAATGTGGATAAAAGACTTTCTAGTTGTGCTCCAACGAAGAGTATGGGTGAACTCCAAGTATTTTGACTGGGAAACTATGCTTAGTGGAGTGCCACAGAGTACAGTTTGCTTGCCAATGTTAATACTTTAGAATAAAAATGGCCTTCTATATGTTTTATCATCATTGGCCTTGCCATATGCTGACGATGTCAAGATATGGAGAGTGATTGGAGCTTAGAGCTTTAAGATGACTTGGAGAAATTATTTGAATGGTCTCAAACTCGGCAGTTGACGATAAATACTCTCAAGTGTATTGTGATCCATACTGGTCGTCAAGGTACAGATACATATACGATGAATAACTTTGACCTACCTTTGTCCAGACACACAACGATTTATGAGTCAATGATAGCCAGAACATAAAAAATACTGCACACTGCCATGAAATAGTCACTAAAGGCGTTTAGCCATGTTAATGCTAAAGCCTTTTTGACTTTGTATACAGTTCTTCCCAAACTGAAAATTTACTAGTGTGAGAACAATACTACAAATAAATGTCAGGTTCACTAGGACTAATGTAATCAAATGACAAGAAAGGCTTCAGTAACTCTACGAAAGATTCGAGCTGAAAAAATTAATTTGTTTACGCTAGCTTGTCACAAGTATATTGTTCCTTGGAAAGGTCAAGTTGTTCCCTCAGGGTCGTTAGGGTGTGCAAGTTGTTGTGATCCGGGGACTTTTACAACTTATGTTTTGGCTATGTAGCACCTCTTGATTTTGAATGCTTGTTTTCCCCAATGGTTAGAAGTCTGGTACCAAAAATGTCTAAAAGTCAGAAAAGAGTGGAAAAAAGCAAATTTCTTTAGCTACACATGACCGCTTTTTAAAAACGACCAAATGGCACGGCCTATAACCCAATTTAGCAAGATTGGGGTAATAAAGCGGACATTGCCTAATGAAATTTGGTGTCGATTCAGGTTGTGATGCAAGTCGCCTTTTTCTCTCACTTGGGAAGTTATGAGACGATTCGCCTAAATGTCACCCATGTTGCGATATGTATATAAATTCACTCCTTAGTGATCGCCAAATTGTCTGCTTTTCGCATAAATTTAAATCAGATTGCTTGGTAATTGTTAGATAAGCTAATCATGAGTTCTCGAAGTTGCACTTCATTACTACTGAACTGTAATAAAACCCATTGTGTACAGCACTTTCCTACAATTGAAGAATATCTTGGTTTTTATAAGTGACTTCTCAGTTCTATAGGACAGATTGTTGTCGACATGTTTCCTGAAAGGTTCCATCTATATAAGTGCAGACTAGTTCCCTTGATTGTTTACCAGGCCTAAGTGGTTAAATAAGGAATCTCAAAACACATATAAGTGTGTTTACTTCAGAATAAAATAGTGTTGGAAACCAGTCGTTCTTTCCACCATGTTTCATTGTGCTCGAACTCGTGTACACCATATCAGTGCATTGTCGAGTGGGCCATGTTTCTCCGATTTTGTTCGATCTCACCTTCATGTGAAGATAACATACAAAACTCATGGATTTAAATCTTCCTAAATTTTCTGAAAATGGTGTTGTTTCGTAGTTATTCGTCAGAAAGTTGTTACTTGGTATCTTTTTCAAGTTGTCCACGCAATCTCATTAACCTGATTGTTCTTTGTCTATCTTTTTGTATTAGTATTATTACTCACTATGGCCTATACCATGTAGATTGGGAATTCGGATCGCAATATTACCGAGAGTATATTTAGGTTTCTTAGAACAGTTGGCGTATGCATAAAAATGAAATTGAATCGAAATATTAGCGAGTGGACGCCACACTAGACTGAAGTAGCAATAGTACTGGCTTAACACAGAAATTAGAATTTCACTTGCACAAAATTTCATGCAGTTGTAGAATTATCCTGAGTTGCATTGTATATGTCCACCCTAAATGGAATAGAAATATATGCAAAGTCTTCAATGGTGTGCCTTAAATTTTAATCACTTGGTAAAACGATAGAGTAGGACTAACAGTTCGATAGACTAAAAAACAAAGGCATTATAAAGATATACATATAAGGGATTAAAGTTAATCACATAATTCAACATAATTTAAGGAATAGGATTTGATTGTAAATCCGATGGTCTAATGTTCGATCAGAGTATATGGTTGTGAAAATCAACATGTCCGGACTAGTATAGAATAATTACATTAATTTCGAGTAGCCAATAACTAGTGTTATTTAGCTCTATAGAGTAAATGGCCTTTTTCTCCATACTCATTCGTTGATTTCTTTCCTGAAGTTTTTGTTAAGCATCACTCCACATTCAACACTAAACTTTTAGCTTGATGTTTTGAAAGTGATATTTAGTTTATTTCAAGTCGGTTTCATTTTTATCTGATTTAAGATGGTCAACCCTATAAGAATGGAAATTGATTTAACTACTCAAGTGGCTGAAGCTGCAAATATTGATCGAAATCTAGTCAGTCGTGTGATTCCAATGTTTGAAAATGGCTATACTGTGCCATTTATTGCACGCTATCGAAAAGAAGTAACTGGAGGCGCAGAACCAACAGTGTTGCATAGACTGAAGGAAAAAATGAATGACTGCAAGTAACTGCGACAGTAATTTTCTTAGTGTAGATGCTTATAGAATGCTTGTTGATAAAATTGAGAAGTCACTTCAGTTTTTTGATAAGAGTGGATTACTAACCAATGAATTATCGCAACAATTAATGAAATGCAAAACAACTGAAGATATTAAGCTTTTGGGAAGTTTATGAGATTTTAAACTTTAATAGGACTTTGTTAGACAGATCCCTTCAAATCTAAGGGTCCACGCACGCTCGCAGGTCGAGCAAAAGCTGTCAATCTGGAACCTATTGCTTTGGACATACTTCATTCAAATAGGTGTGTTGATATGTATGGTCTGGCACCTCCAGAAGCTAAAAGTAAGGTTATTTAATCATACTTAAAGCATTTGCATTTCATTAGAATGGTTTTATAGTCAATATCAATACTTTGGGTTCACAAAGTTTCTTGTCATAGAGCGATAAGCCGCCAATGCTTTCGGGTATGGAAAGTCAAAACAAAATAAAGATGAAGTTGTGATTAACCAACGGATAAAATTATGTTGAATCCTTAAGAGTATACGACTTGAGTTTAAAGAAATACGTTGAAGGTTCTCAGACTATCTAAAGACCGTGAATTTCAAAGCTTGGTAGTTGTTAAGAAATAAAAATTACAATTACGATGCGTTTCACTACTTAAATCCCAAATTACGGGTATTTCATCTACGGTCCGTTTTCCATATAAGCTTTAACTAACATATTAGTCTATAAACATTAGTATCAATGTTGGGATGTGATGATTCCAATTGAGTCAAGTCACTAACGAGCATTAGACCTATGATATAGTTGTTGCAGTATTTGACTTGGTAGCTCAATCTTCGGCTTGTATACATTGGTATTGAGAGCCGATGATATCACGGCTACTCACATTGAGTGTACAACAACCCCGAATGCTTTTATTTATTTATTTAGACAAAAACATTGGTGCCAGGAGGCACCGAATTTACATAAGTCACACTCATTCGATTTGTGCGAGGTTTGGAATACTGTCCGGGTGCCGAACCGAAGCAGTTGGTTTTCTTGGGGAGCCCTCCCTAAGACCTTGGCATTGAGGTTCAATCCAGAAGGAAGTGGAGCAGCGTTAGGAGATGCATTCTCATGGTAGCAAGTGGCCGAGAATAGGTCCATACGACATTTGCCCCTTCAGGACCCAAGACTGGCAGGATTCTAATCCTGTACTCACCCTGGATGGTGTGCAGATAGAAGTAGTCGAGAAGGTCATGTATCTAGGTAGCTGCATAAGTGCTGGTGGTGGCGTGAGTGATGAGATCAATGCACGTATAGCGAAAGCCAGAGCGGCTTATGCCAATTTGAGCCATCTTTGGCGCTTTCATGATGTCAGTCTGGCTGTAAAAGACCGGATCTACAACGCGTCGGTCAGAGCAGTTTTGCTCTATGCTTGTGAAACCAGGCTTCTCCGAGTTGAGGATGTTAAACGACTCTCTGTGTTCGATCATCTCTGTCTCCGAAGGATTGCTGACATCCAGTGGCAACACCATGTTAGTAATGCAGAGGTTCGAGATCGTGTGTTTGGGCACAGAGACAACAATGCAATTGGTGTCACCATCTTGAAACACCGACTTCGGTGGCTTGGACATGTTCTACGAATGTCGTCCCAGAGAATTCCACGTCGTGCATTATTTGCCTACTCTGGGACTGGTTGGAAAAAGCGGAGAGGTGGTCAGTATATGACATGGTGTCGTGGTATGTAAGAAAGCTGCAAAGAGCTGGTTTGTGTTGGTCCTTCACGACTCCCTGGCTGTGGTTCGAGAGATGGTGTAACACAGTGGCTAGAAACGTTATCAGATATGGCTGAGAATAGAAGCCAGTGGCGATCGTGCTGTAATCTTCTTTTACTTTCTTCATAAAAAGTGGTTGTATCTTCCTTAACTGTAAGATTTCTTCTGATTGTACCTTTCCGTTTCCCCCATTATTATTATTATTATTATTATTATTATTATTATTATTATTACACTACCTTACACTAATCTGCTCGTTATTGTTCTTTTTTTACGCTCCTTACCCTCTTCTTTTTTTTCTTTTAAAATTCTCATTGTTTTGTGTGACGCATATATATTTGGTGCCCTCTTTTACCAATATTTATGTGTTCAAATAAATAAATAAATAAAAGGACCCAGGAGCCCATTTGCGCCGTTGGTTTTGAATTAGGATTTTTCAACTTCTCTAGATGGATCATTGATATCCACCAACCAGATCGAAGCTACAAACATTCGCTTTTCGTCCTCTCAATTTCGTAAACAACATCCCTGTTGTGATAAGGCAGAGTAGGACTTCCCTGATAATGGCTGTATACGCGTGGCCATGTATTTGTCAATGTATTATTATTATTATTATCAGTATGGGGTCGTGGAGATCATTAAGTTTTTGATTAAGATCACGAACCGATTGATGTCAGATCACCATTGAAAACATGGAAGCACTGGACGGTCGTTTCGTTCTACTTAGGGACTGATCAGCAGTGCGTATCCACGATCTCGCCAGCGGGATTCGAACCCTTCGGTCTCGCATGCGAACGCTTAACCTCTAGACCACTGAGCTGGCTGGCATCCAACGGTGTTATTGTCTAACCTCAACCAATCCACGAAATTGCGCTACATATCCCATTGTACCGAGGTAAATACCTGTCTCTACCTAATACAGATTATTATTATTTTATATTGACTACTACAAAATGCTATTCTGAAATTTCATTACAAAACTGGCGTAGCACATTTCCTCCACGTTCAAAATGGTCGTAAGTAACTATTCTTTTCACTCTTGAAATGTATTTTCTTGTATTAGTTAGAGAAGCATATCAATATTGAATCTTATGTTCTGATTTTCTATTGTAGAAACTTTTACATCGAAAACAGCCCTCGAAGATGCTGTATCTCATATCATTGCTGATATTTTTGCTAAGGATTTAGATATAATCCGAAAGGCTGAGGAGTTGTAAGTCAATTCTGTTTACATGCAATATCTTTTAAACGATGTTTCTAAGTAACTGGATTCTTTTGGAAGTGCCTGAAAGGGAAATTGGATTAGGGGTGGTCTTAGTGACCTGAGAGCGTGACCACAGTGCCCAAGGGACAACTGCTTGAGGTCGGTCACACACGACCTTTTTATGAGTAATTTTTGTGTTAGCTCCGTACTTGTTGAGACCTTACCGCCGGAGACGGATCTCCGTGGGATAGGGCGAGGTGTGCATTTTTAGGGTCGACCTTTTCTAACCCCACCCCTCCTTTTGGGCAGGCAGCATCGCTGTTATGCTGGTTGTCTGAAGGAAACACCTTACTGCTGTCACACCTCTGTACAGTCAGCAGTACGACTTCGCCTCCGGACCTTGGTTTTGTTGCTTTTAGTCTTACCGCTCTTCAACCGACCTGTCTGGCATGGTAGGACCTTGAGGAACGGTTGTTCCAGCCAGTATAGCTCAGTTGCTTCATCACAATAGGCAAGCCCGACCACCACGTCAAGGTAGCAACAACGGTCAGGACACAAGACAACTCTACAGACTAATAAAAGAAACTGGAATTAATAAGTCAAGTGTAAGTCAGACTATTTCGAAAAAAGACGACACTCTCATCTGCTCCCAGTCCAGACCTTTAGAACGATGGGCGGAACATTTTAAGGAGCAGATCAGTTGGCCTTCAGCTATTCTACGACTACCCCCTATCCCCATCTCTAGCTGAAGTTCAAAAGACAATAGTTAATCTGAAACATTTTATAAAGGATTGAGGGGATGCCATCGGCACCAGAACTCACATTTGGCTTAAGGGTTTTAATGGCGGTATGTATACTCCCTATGTCGAAGTTTATGGTACTAAGATAATTTTTGCAGGTGCACTTTGTGTTGATATCTGTGACATGAGATGTATTCCCATTGTGGGAAAACCATTCACTTAATAGTTCACATATGATGGTTTGGTCATTATGCGTCACTCCATCGTGCAGTAGGGAGTGAATGTTGTTATCTTCGTTCTTTCTTATGCGTTTTGCGAGGAGACGGCATAAGGCATGGGTTTTAGATGCAGCAGTGAGCGCAGTATGTTCCTCTGCCTGTTTATGCTTGTCGTGTTGACTTTGTACTCCGTCGAGTACAGAATATATCTGGTGCAGGGCACTAAAGTCTTTTGATATATAGTAGACCATAATTCTACAACTTCTCCGCTGTCCAAGGCAAATTAGGAACGTAATCTACAAATTGACGCTTGCACAACTAATGCAAATTTGTAATATATACTTTTGAGAGACATTAGATTCTACGTGGTGTGACGACCATTTATTTAATCATTTTTATTTAATCCAACCATAAATGTCTTTAGTCTGACGAACTGAAGGCCAAGGAGTTGCGGGAAATGCAAATAAATCCTGCTAAATGTTTTGTTTTTAAGCTGCGGGAAATGTTACATTCTGTAATCCATTGAAAATAATTTGAACTTAGAGGGAGTATCGTAATTATCTGCAATTAATATTTTACAAAACTCAGAAAAAGGTTTTGTGTGTTTAAAAATACCTGAAGCTATTGAAGGAGGAAGACAGTTTGCTTTCGAAGGATTAACAATAATAGGTTGCGTTTCTTTAGTTGGGCTCACCAATGTAGAATTATGGTCTACTATGATATTAGTACTGCTCTAATAGTAGACCTGATCCTAAAATTGTAGATTTGTCATGATATAATTGCCTAATCTTTAACCTCTCACGTGGAAGTTACATCATCGTCTACACCATCTCATTGCATTGTAACAATCACCAATACATGATGGAGAAGAAGCCTAGACTAGAGATGGAAGAATATATTTAATATGAATAACAGATATTTAATGTAACATTCAACAGGGACCACAGCTGCAAGGCCGAGACATGTCATGCAATCAATTCGAATTAATTCAATTGATTGTCCCTGCCTTCCTCATCGTTGTGTTCTTCTCCGCGTTAAATGTTGAACATGTATTTTCCCAAGTGTCCCTCGTTCAGCACTGAGGATTATGTGATTAAGGCCCAATTCCACTACACGCTTGTTGGCCGTAACTAAAAAACAGTTGTGATACTGTCTGCGGAAATGGTCTGTCAGTCACTGTACACAGGAAAAATGGTATTTGCTATGCCATTTATAGATTTATTCCACAAGAATCGGAGAGCGAAGTAAGTGAATAGAAAAGTGATGGGCCACAGTATTTTTCTTCAATTCAAGCTGGTCTAAATCTCTAACAGCTACCTAAAAAGCTGAATCGCTTGGTTTTGAATACAAATTACTTTTTATTGACACTAGATTGCTTGGAAACCTAGAGACTTTAAGCAATATAGGGGTGATTTATGGACATCCTGGTCCTGTAGAGCGGGCTTGTAAGATTGATATTAATTGCATCCACCTTTGCTATTAGAATCATAGACTCAGTTCCGAAATCCGAGAGCTATACCGCAATTCTTTATTTGCAAATTATCTATCAATTGTCTCATGTTCGATTATTCTTTCGCTTTCACACAAACCATTCTCTTTTCTCTTTCTCTTTTCCTTGATCTCCTTAACGTTGTGTCACCAAGTATTTCAATTTTGATTCATGATACATGCTACTTATATCTGTCGAAATCAGTGGCACACACCACAATAGAACCTCCATTGACAGTCATTTAATATAATCTTGAAGCTGACTGTAACAAATGAAGTACCAATACTCGGGTTGAACACAAAAACAACAAACCAAAATTTATTCGATTAGGCCAGACAACGCTTTTTTGCATGGCGTATCAGGCGCTCTTGAGTGACTCGTATAAATTATACCAAAACACAAACTCTGTGTTCAAATATAAACGGTTCTAACTTGAAAAATATAATAATTTGCATCAAAAGTAGGAAATACCCCAAACGGTACACTATGTGCTATACAGCCGGGGATTTTGCAAACACAAACTGACGTAATAAACAAGAGAAGGAATGGCTAATAAAAAAGATTTCGATAACTGGGAATCAATAGAAATATTTCAAACAAGGTGCGATCAGATATGTATCTGCAAAGATTAGGGTAACCTGTAGTGGCATTGGGCCCTACCACGAGACAATATGAGAAATAGACATTAAACATTTAACGCGGAGGAATACAGAAGAATGGAGAAGGCGGGGAGAATAAATTGAAATGGTCCGGGTTGATCGGATGGCATGGCTCAGCCTTGCTGGCGTGGTCCCAGCTGAATGTTATCTTGTATCTTTTATTCATATTAAATATATTGCTCTATCTCTAGCATAAGCTTGTTCTCTATCACGTATTGATAATTGTTACAATGCAATGAATCGGTGTAGACGATGAAGTAACTTCCACGTAAGATCTTATAGATTAGGCAGTTGCATCATGACAAATCTACAATTTTAGGATTAGGTCTACTATTAGAGCAGTGCTAATATCATAGTAGACCGTAATTCTACAAACCTTTCCAGGCGGACAGCCAGAGATTAACAGTCATGCACTGAACCCTGCTGTGATCTTACTTTTAGTCAAACTCAACCCTAATGTCAATAAGCCAGCAACATTCAACAGTAGAATTTATTGACAGAAGATGAGGCTTTAACCAAGGCCACATAATAAAAGCCCAGAAGAGGATATAAAGTGCGTCCAAAGGTGACCCGACCAGAAGCTAAAGTACAAGACATGGAGAAGAAACAGACAGAAAGGTAGCACTGTCCAACAAAACGCTGTGGATGGATTCCCAGTGTGTCTTTTACGTTACATTGACTGTTTTAACTGAACTGAGCCTTTATCTCCTATGTCGAATTGAATGTGGGAAAATAACAAAATTCGAGAAGTTTTAGTGTCAACACTTCGAAAGTTTTTCGGAATTTACGACTAGGTGTAGCGCAACTTAAACTACAGATCTAAGAAAACCGGGTGGTTGATACATAGAGATAGTAAAACATAAAGAGATGGTCGAAAGAGAAGTAAGAGTTCTTTATCGTAGTCGAGACACCAAGGGTCAATCATAGTAACAGGTCGGTTATCTCCTTAAAGGCCCAGCTGAGATAAAGCTTTTAATACATAGAGCATAGTGATTGTGATATGGTCTCAACCAAAAAATCACTTACATAGCCTATGCCTTAGCATATCACTGGCATCGCTCTGTTGAAGTTTTACAGGTCAGGTAGCCAGGTGACTGAAAAGAAAATCAAATTGAAATGTCTAGGATATCAATTAGCTCTACGATTAGAAAGGATTTGTCTCAAAACCGGGAATTTTTTGAACGGATCTCTTGATCGCTCATCTTATGAAAGAGCCAGGAGCTGAAGAAAATAAAACTAATATTAGATGGCGGAGATAAGCACTATAGAGTTTTAGATCAAAAGGAAATCATTCCGGAGGCTTTTTTGACGCTTCGCCGAGGCTTTCGACTAGGCTTTGAGACTTTTACATAAATCCCCGAAGCCTACTTGACAATCAGTGGGAACTAGGTGCACAAATTTGTCCTATCGGACAGGGTTTATGCACACACCCTCGGAAAATTGATTGACCTTGTGTGTGATTAGACTAACTTTTCACTATTATTTAATAAGAGGATTCGTACTCTTTTATCTAGATGGAAGGGAATGTAGGAAAACCAAGGTCACGATACATAAATATTTATGTCCCAACCCTATGTTACATTGAAAAGGAACATAAAAAAATTCTTTTGGTTTATAGATTGCACAAAACACATATATTCATACACAAACCAAGGCACAAAATATGCAGAGACATTTGAACATTCTATGGAGATGAGAGTGTTACATCACTGATCGAGGATGGGCAAGATAAAACTTAGCTATCCTCGGACTAGGCCAACACTGAATATACCATAGAAACATTCTTACATTGAGCACATTTCAATACTTCCATCCGTATTCTGGAAATGCCGACCATTGAAGAACTCGATTTTTTGGTTTTCAAGCATTCTCGATTTAGGTAGCTCTATGGGACACATAGGATCTTTATAAATTTTCAAGTACTATTTCCCGATCCCAAATTCGAGTATTGCACGAAGATAGCCAGTTTCCACCTAAAACAGGCAAAGAGCTGTCAGAAAAGGTTAATAGAACACCATTTAAGTTGATTCGTGGAATCACAAGACGAGACGCTACTAAATTGTGCTTATTTCTCAGTTACATATCGGAGCTAGATTTGACTTGATTGCAGTTTCTTAAATCACTTGTTAGTAGTTTTGCATGCAAAAGAACCTAATTTTTATTATCTTTCAAAACGGAATTCACAGGGGCGCTCCATAAAAGCTTGTAGGACCAAAGTCTTTTACTTGTCAAATAACTGCAAACCTTCCTGCCTAATGATGGACGAGCGGAATTTTTCACCATAACAAATGACTGAAGCCCCACCCATCTAAGTGTTCTAGAGAGAGTTGGATCAATTGAGACCACCATTATCAGGACTAACACATGCAGTTTAACCTCCTATCCTTCCCTATCTGTAACTGAAACTAATTTGCTCATTTCTTAACTCTTGTCATCAATCCATCCATCTGGACACTAGTTTTATGAGTTCTACACTGAAATCAGTAAGTCTTCTGACCGGTTATGTAACAGATGCTTTTCGGGCTCGGAACCTAAATCTCGTTTTGACCATTACATTGGGTTGATAAAACAACCACTAAATCAGCTAATGCCTCAGGATATCTCCTTAGTCACTTTGCTAAAGATGTATAAACTAGGCAGCCAGACGAACATGAAACAAAATCAGACCAGGCTGCTTTAGGCTGTATTTAAAACTCCTAATGAACAAGACTTAATATTACGGAATGGACATTAACAGAAGGGATCAAGAGGTTTCGTCCGTAAGGACGTGCTGCTCGCAGACCGTGTAAAAAGACGAGAAGCCGAAAAAGAACTACAATGTAGGTTGAATGCTGGCGAAAAGAACCTAAAATTTGTAAATTTCCGGTTGTGAGGCTTCGATAGAGAATAGTGCTGAAGCCATTGCGGGTGAGATACTAAGCAATTTAAATCGATTTCGGATCAGTTACACAAATGCCCGAAGCTTATTCAAATAAGCGATAGAATCTAGGTGTACAGATTAACTCCACCAAGCCAGATGTAATCGTAGACACAGAAACGTGGCTGATACAGTCTATAGACAGTATGGAATTTGATTTGGAAGGCTTCGCGTTAGTTAGGGTGGACAAAATACTGGAGCGTAAAGGAGGAGGAGTACGTCTATTGGTTAGGAACACTATCTCATTTGCCTTTATGAACGGTGTATCCCATGAAAGTGGGACGTGTGGATCACTTAGTTACCGCTTGAAATGTAAAGGCTAAAAGCTACTGATTTGTTTGGTTAATGAGGCCCTTGGTCTGGCGAATAAGCTTGATATAATCAAATCATCGGAACCCAATGCAATGCATCCTTATTTACTAAAGGAACTGGCTAACTTCGTTGCAAACCCTTCAAGTATATATTTTAATCTATCCGTAACCCAGAGTCAACTACTGTAAGACTGAAAGAACACCTGTCCTGTCTTAAAAACAGGTAAGAAACACAAATGTAAGAACTAACGACCCGTGTTTGTTAAAATTTTTGAAAGGATTATTCGGAAGGAGCTGTTCAAGTATCTTGATGAAAAACGGATTGTTTCGGGAAACCAGCATGGCTTTGGAATAGATTTTTCCTGTCTCAATAACTTATTAGTGGCTTATGAAAGTCGGTTCGCCTTTAAAGACCAAAAGTTACATATAGACGTAGCCTACATTGACTCCAGCGGAGCTTTGGACAAAGTTCCTCACAAACGACTGTTATTTCTGCAGCAATTCGGATGACTCTTCCGGTCTTTCACATTGTACGATTATTCCATGTACCTTAATTAATGGTTGCTCTGGTTGTCAGAAGAGGGAATCAGCCTCATGACTTCCAAGGAAACTCGGCTTACACAACGAGGCGTCATAATTCTTTTAAATGAAGACCTGACTCCCAGGGCAGAGTTTAAGTGGTTTAAATTATTTCTTACGGTTTGCGTTTTTAGCGAGTTAGTTTTCTAAGGGATAGAGTCGCTAACTTCATGACCACACCCTCGTCTATCCAGGCTTGGGGCCGGCACTAGCCCCAGACGGGCTCCAGGAGGAGTTACCACCTGTTATATAAGTTAAGAAATGACGGAGTTAGAGGCAATTTATCAATGTGGATAAAAGACTTTCTAGTTGTGCTCCAACGAAGAGTATGGGTGAACTCCAAGTATTTTGACTGGGAAACTATGCTTAGTGGAGTGCCACAGAGTACAGTTTGCTTGCCAATGTTAATACTTTAGAATAAAAATGGCCTTCTATATGTTTTATCATCATTGGCCTTGCCATATGCTGACGATGTCAAGATATGGAGAGTGATTGGAGCTTAGAGCTTCAAAATGACTTGGAGAAGTTATCTGAATGGTCTCAAACTCGGCAGTTGACGATAAATACTCTCAAGTGTATTGTGATCCATACTGGTCGTCAAGGTACAGATACATATACGATGAATAACTTTGACCTACCTTTGTCCAGACACACAACGATTTATGAGTCAATGATAGCCAGAACATAAAAAATACTGCACACTGCCATGAAATAGTCACTAAAGGCGTTTAGCCATGTTAATGCTAAAGCCTTTTTGACTTTGTATACAGTTCTTCCCAAACTGAAAATTTACTAGTGTGAGAACAATACTACAAATAAATGTCAGGTTCACTAGGACTAATGTAATCAAATGACAAGAAAGGCTTCAGTAACTCTACGAAAGATTCGAGCTGAAAAAATTAATTTGTTTACGCTAGCTTGTCACAAGTATATTGTTCCTTGGAAAGGTCAAGTTGTTCCCTCAGGGTCGTTAGGGTGTGCAAGTTGTTGTGATCCGGGGACTTTTACAACTTATGTTTTGGCTATGTAGCACCTCTTGATTTTGAATGCTTGTTTTCCCCAATGGTTAGAAGTCTGGTACCAAAAATGTCTAAAAGTCAGAAAAGAGTGGAAAAAAGCAAATTTCTTTAGCTACACATGACCGCTTTTTAAAAACGACCAAATGGCACGGCCTATAACCCAATTTAGCAAGAATGGGGTAATAAAGCGGACATTGCCTAATGAAATTTGGTGTCGATTCAGGTTGTGATGCAAGTCGCCTTTTTCTCTCACTTGGGAAGTTATGAGACGATTCGCCTAAATGTCACCCATGTTGCGATATGTATATAAATTCACTCCTTAGTGATCGCCAAATTGTCTGCTTTTCGCATAAATTTAAATCAGATTGCTTGGTAATTGTTAGATAAGCTAATCATGAGTTCTCGAAGTTGCACTTCATTACTACTGAACTGTAATAAAACCCATTGTGTACAGCACTTTCCTACAATTGAAGAATATCTTGGTTTTTATAAGTGACTTCTCAGTTCTATAGGACAGATTGTTGTCGACATGTTTCCTGAAAGGTTCCATCTATATAAGTGCAGACTAGTTCCCTTGATTGTTTACCAGGCCTAAGTGGTTAAATAAGGAATCTCAAAACACATATAAGTGTGTTTACTTCAGAATAAAATAGTGTTGGAAACCAGTCGTTCTTTCCACCATGTTTCATTGTGCTCGAACTCGTGTACACCATATCAGTGCATTGTCGAGTGGGCCATGTTTCTCCGATTTTGTTCGATCTCACCTTCATGTGAAGATAACATACAAAACTCATGGATTTAAATCTTCCTAAATTTTCTGAAAATGGTGTTGTTTCGTAGTTATTCGTCAGAAAGTTGTTACTTGGTATCTTTTTCAAGTTGTCCACGCAATCTCATTAACCTGATTGTTCTTTGTCTATCTTTTTGTATTAGTATTATTACTCACTATGGCCTATACCATGTAGATTGGGAATTCGGATCGCAATATTACCGAGAGTATATTTAGGTTTCTTAGAACAGTTGGCGTATGCATAAAAATGAAATTGAATCGAAATATTAGCGAGTGGACGCCACACTAGACTGAAGTAGCAATAGTACTGGCTTAACACAGAAATTAGAATTTCACTTGCACAAAATTTCATGCAGTTGTAGAATTATCCTGAGTTGCATTGTATATGTCCACCCTAAATGGAATAGAAATATATGCAAAGTCTTCAATGGTGTGCCTTAAATTTTAATCACTTGGTAAAACGATAGAGTAGGACTAACAGTTCGATAGACTAAAAAACAAAGGCATTATAAAGATATACATATAAGGGATTAAAGTTAATCACATAATTCAACATAATTTAAGGAATAGGATTTGATTGTAAATCCGATGGTCTAATGTTCGATCAGAGTATATGGTTGTGAAAATCAACATGTCCGGACTAGTATAGAATAATTACATTAATTTCGAGTAGCCAATAACTAGTGTTATTTAGCTCTATAGAGTAAATGGCCTTTTTCTCCATACTCATTCGTTGATTTCTTTCCTGAAGTTTTTGTTAAGCATCACTCCACATTCAACACTAAACTTTTAGCTTGATGTTTTGAAAGTGATATTTAGTTTATTTCAAGTCGGTTTCATTTTTATCTGATTTAAGATGGTCAACCCTATAAGAATGGAAATTGATTTAACTACTCAAGTGGCTGAAGCTGCAAATATTGATCGAAATCTAGTCAGTCGTGTGATTCCAATGTTTGAAAATGGCTATACTGTGCCATTTATTGCACGCTATCGAAAAGAAGTAACTGGAGGCGCAGAACCAACAGTGTTGCATAGACTGAAGGAAAAAATGAATGACTGCAAGTAACTGCGACAGTAATTTTCTTAGTGTAGATGCTTATAGAATGCTTGTTGATAAAATTGAGAAGTCACTTCAGTTTTTTGATAAGAGTGGATTACTAACCAATGAATTATCGCAACAATTAATGAAATGCAAAACAACTGAAGATATTAAGCTTTTGGGAAGTTTATGAGATTTTAAACTTTAATAGGACTTTGTTAGACAGATCCCTTCAAATCTAAGGGTCCACGCACGCTCGCAGGTCGAGCAAAAGCTGTCAATCTGGAACCTATTGCTTTGGACATACTTCATTCAAATAGGTGTGTTGATATGTATGGTCTGGCACCTCCAGAAGCTAAAAGTAAGGTTATTTAATCATACTTAAAGCATTTGCATTTCATTAGAATGGTTTTATAGTCAATATCAATACTTTGGGTTCACAAAGTTTCTTGTCATAGAGCGATAAGCCGCCAATGCTTTCGGGTATGGAAAGTCAAAACAAAATAAAGATGAAGTTGTGATTAACCAACGGATAAAATTATGTTGAATCCTTAAGAGTATACGACTTGAGTTTAAAGAAATACGTTGAAGGTTCTCAGACTATCTAAAGACCGTGAATTTCAAAGCTTGGTAGTTGTTAAGAAATAAAAATTACAATTACGATGCGTTTCACTACTTAAATCCCAAATTACGGGTATTTCATCTACGGTCCGTTTTCCATATAAGCTTTAACTAACATATTAGTCTATAAACATTAGTATCAATGTTGGGATGTGATGATTCCAATTGAGTCAAGTCACTAACGAGCATTAGACCTATGATATAGTTGTTGCAGTATTTGACTTGGTAGCTCAATCTTCGGCTTGTATACATTGGTATTGAGAGCCGATGATATCACGGCTACTCACATTGAGTGTACAACAACCCCGAATGCTTTTATTTATTTATTTAGACAAAAACATTGGTGCCAGGAGGCACCGAATTTACATAAGTCACACTCATTCGATTTGTGCGAGGTTTGGAATACTGTCCGGGTGCCGAACCGAAGCAGTTGGTTTTCTTGGGGAGCCCTCCCTAAGACCTTGGCATTGAGGTTCAATCCAGAAGGAAGTGGAGCAGCGTTAGGAGATGCATTCTCATGGTAGCAAGTGGCCGAGAATAGGTCCATACGACATTTGCCCCTTCAGGACCCAAGACTGGCAGGATTCTAATCCTGTACTCACCCTGGATGGTGTGCAGATAGAAGTAGTCGAGAAGGTCATGTATCTAGGTAGCTGCATAAGTGCTGGTGGTGGCGTGAGTGATGAGATCAATGCACGTATAGCGAAAGCCAGAGCGGCTTATGCCAATTTGAGCCATCTTTGGCGCTTTCATGATGTCAGTCTGGCTGTAAAAGACCGGATCTACAACGCGTCGGTCAGAGCAGTTTTGCTCTATGCTTGTGAAACCAGGCTTCTCCGAGTTGAGGATGTTAAACGACTCTCTGTGTTCGATCATCTCTGTCTCCGAAGGATTGCTGACATCCAGTGGCAACACCATGTTAGTAATGCAGAGGTTCGAGATCGTGTGTTTGGGCACAGAGACAACAATGCAATTGGTGTCACCATCTTGAAACACCGACTTCGGTGGCTTGGACATGTTCTACGAATGTCGTCCCAGAGAATTCCACGTCGTGCATTATTTGCCTACTCTGGGACTGGTTGGAAAAAGCGGAGAGGTGGTCAGTATATGACATGGTGTCGTGGTATGTAAGAAAGCTGCAAAGAGCTGGTTTGTGTTGGTCCTTCACGACTCCCTGGCTGTGGTTCGAGAGATGGTGTAACACAGTGGCTAGAAACGTTATCAGATATGGCTGAGAATAGAAGCCAGTGGCGATCGTGCTGTAATCTTCTTTTACTTTCTTCATAAAAAGTGGTTGTATCTTCCTTAACTGTAAGATTTCTTCTGATTGTACCTTTCCGTTTCCCCCATTATTATTATTATTATTATTATTATTATTATTATTATTATTATTATTACACTACCTTACACTAATCTGCTCGTTATTGTTCTTTTTTTACGCTCCTTACCCTCTTCTTTTTTTTCTTTTAAAATTCTCATTGTTTTGTGTGACGCATATATATTTGGTGCCCTCTTTTACCAATATTTATGTGTTCAAATAAATAAATAAATAAAAGGACCCAGGAGCCCATTTGCGCCGTTGGTTTTGAATTAGGATTTTTCAACTTCTCTAGATGGATCATTGATATCCACCAACCAGATCGAAGCTACGAACATTCGCTTTTCGTCCTCTCAATTTCGTAAACAACATCCCTGTTGTGATAAGGCAGAGTAGGACTTCCCTGATAATGGCTGTATACGCGTGGCCATGTATTTGTCAATGTATTATTATTATTATTATCAGTATGGGGTCGTGGAGATCATTAAGTTTTTGATTAAGATCACGAACCGATTGATGTCAGATCACCATTGAAAACATGGAAGCACTGGACGGTCGTTTCGTTCTACTTAGGGACTGATCAGCAGTGCGTATCCACGATCTCGCCAGCGGGATTCGAACCCTTCGGTCTCGCATGCGAACGCTTAACCTCTAGACCACTGAGCTGGCTGGCATCCAACGGTGTTATTGTCTAACCTCAACCAATCCACGAAATTGCGCTACATATCCCATTGTACCGAGGTAAATACCTGTCTCTACCTAATACAGATTATTATTATTTTATATTGACTACTACAAAATGCTATTCTGAAATTTCATTACAAAACTGGCGTAGCACATTTCCTCCACGTTCAAAATGGTCGTAAGTAACTATTCTTTTCACTCTTGAAATGTATTTTCTTGTATTAGTTAGAGAAGCATATCAATATTGAATCTTATGTTCTGATTTTCTATTGTAGAAACTTTTACATCGAAAACAGCCCTCGAAGATGCTGTATCTCATATCATTGCTGATATTTTTGCTAAGGATTTAGATATAATCCGAAAGGCTGAGGAGTTGTAAGTCAATTCTGTTTACATGCAATATCTTTTAAACGATGTTTCTAAGTAACTGGATTCTTTTGGAAGTGCCTGAAAAGGAAATTGGATTAGGGGTGGTCTTAGTGACCTGAGAGCGTGACCACAGTGCCCAAGGGACAACTGCTTGAGGTCGGTCACACACGACCTTTTTATGAGTAATTTTTGTGTTAGCTCCGTACTTGTTGAGACCTTACCGCCGGAGACGGATCTCCGTGGGATAGGGCGAGGTGTGCATTTTTAGGGTCGACCTTTTCTAACCCCACCCCTCCTTTTGGGCAGGCAGCATCGCTGTTATGCTGGTTGTCTGAAGGAAACACCTTACTGCTGTCACACCTCTGTACAGTCAGCAGTACGACTTCGCCTCCGGACCTTGGTTTTGTTGCTTTTAGTCTTACCGCTCTTCAACCGACCTGTCTGGCATGGTAGGACCTTGAGGAACGGTTGTTCCAGCCAGTATAGCTCAGTTGCTTCATCACAATAGGCAAGCCCGACCACCACGTCAAGGTAGCAACAACGGTCAGGACACAAGACAACTCTACAGACTAATAAAAGAAACTGGAATTAATAAGTCAAGTGTAAGTCAGACTATTTCGAAAAAAGACGACACTCTCATCTGCTCCCAGTCCAGACCTTTAGAACGATGGGCGGAACATTTTAAGGAGCAGATCAGTTGGCCTTCAGCTATTCTACGACTACCCCCTATCCCCAGACAGTGTGAATGGAACATTGAAGTAGGCCCCCCATCTCTAGCTGAAGTTCAAAAGACAATAGTTAATCTGAAACGAGGAAGGGCAGCTGGTCCAGATGGATTGGCCCCAGAGGTCTTTAAGGATGGTGGTCTAGTTTTAGCGATTAGGTTGACTAATATTTTAGCTAAAATCTGGGAGTTAGACGTTATCCCATCTAACTGGTCACAATCACTTATCGTCCCAATATTTAAGAAAAGGTCAAAATCATCCTGTGACAACCACAGGGATTAGTTTGACTAATATAGTATCTAAAATACTAGCCTCGATAATTTTCGGACGCCTAAGTAAGACTCGTGAACTGCAAACACGTGAAAATCAGGCTGGCTTCAGACCTGGTCGTGGCTGCATCGACCACATATTCACCATTCGTCAGGTTCTAGAACACAGGTATACCTATCGGCGTCCGACAATGGTGGTCTTCCTTGACTTAAAAGCAGCATTTGACTTTGTAGACCGAGAGGTTCTGTGACAGTGTCTGTCATTGAAAGGCGTACCTCAGAAGTACATAAACCTTGTGAAGGATCTTTACTCGAACACTACTAGTCGAGTCAGAGCTTATGACGAACTGTCATCTGCTTTCGCAACCTCAAGTGGTGTCCGTCAAGGCTGTCCACTTTCTCCATTTTTGTTTAACTTCATCATAGATCTACTGATGGAAATAACGCTCTCATCGACTGAATTCTCAGGTATTGATCTCCTTCCAGGAGGTCCACTTATTGACTTAGAATACGCAGATGACATAGTCCTGTTTGGTGAAGACGCTGATGAAATGCAGAGTCTTTTGGTAGCACTAAGCAACAATGCCAGAATGTTTGGGATGCGCTTCTCTCCCTCTAAATGCCAGTTGTTGCTTCAAGACTGGTCTACGTCAACACCTGAACTAAGGATAGGGAGTGGAGTAATCGAACGCGTCGACAACTTCACTTATCTTGAAAGTCTGATCAGTTCTAATGGGTCAGAATCGATCACAATGGCGTCGGTGTATACACTCTCTGTCTTCCTTTAAACTGAGAGATTAAAATCGCTTCATGTCTTTCTTTCTACGAACTAATTCTTTTTTCCTGTAATGTGTCCTTATATGCAATCTTTCCTCTATATATTACCACCACTGAATTAACTACTTCTATGAATCCGGTGTTCATCTTGTTGTGCTAATGCGGTATGGCAACTTGGACCGATGCATATACGTGCCTGGTCCTACGTTGCAGCTGACTGACTGACTGAACTGGATTCTTTATTTTCGAAATTCCTGAATAAGAACACATTCAGAGTGAACATTGTTCATATCTTTTCACGGACAAAATATATTAAAATGAAAGTTTCATTTTATTCGCATACAGTTTAAAATATTGGATATCAAATTATATTTGCGAAAATCTCAATAACCACTCATAGTTTATCCTCGTAAATAATCAGATGCAAAATTGTGTTCAATTAGCCTTTCACTTGTCTGTAGCTGTGAAACAACCTATGGAAGTGGGAGACGTGTATGGTGTAAGCTTTCAATCGTGGTTATCTTCAAAGCATTGTTTACATATGTTAGGACCCCTGAGTTAAACACCTTTTTAAAGGCGAAAGTAGTAAACCAGTTGTGGCTGTCAATCTTCACCGATTGAAGTAGTTTGAACAGACATATACATCAATAGAGGGCCTGACAAATGTGTTTTAGCCCAATTTGCCATATTTGATTAGCTCAACTCAATGAAAATAATGAGAGATTGAAATAATGTAGCAGTGATAAAAGAATGACTAAATCGTTTGAGTATGGTTCGCGAAGTCAGGGTAGAATTGTGTGCATGATGGGATATTGGGATTCAAGATGAAGATAAAGAGTGAGTTCGACTGCGCCATCGTGAACGGTTTCTATCCGTGTTACTCAAAGTCTTCAGCCACTTGCCACAGTTGTTGTGCGATGCCCAACCATGTAGTCTACTTCTATCTACATCACCTAGCCCAACACTTAGTTACTGGATAAACTGATGGTAAATTTCGTATTGTGTGGCCCTTGCTTCTTTCCAGTCTACTTCTATATCATGGAGCATCTATCGTCGAAGTAGGCAGTGGTTAAGTGAGCGTTAAAATATTGTTGGTCTTAGTCATGTTTATAGATATAGATTACGTAGTCTATCTGCATAATAAACACTACCGGTGGCTGGATACTCTACGTTTCATGAGTCAAAGTTGACCACTGGTGCATTCACTTTATGTTCGCTAAATCTTAAGTTTCAGTATTTTTTCATACATAGTTAGTTTTTCTTTCCCTACTCAAAAAGTATACTTTGAATGTTCAGTCTTTTTACTATGATTATTACTGGCAAGTGGCTTTTATTAAATACAAAGCATCTATTCCAGTCACATCCTTCTCTTTGTATATCTTCCGTTAGATCGAGACAGATACATTCGAATAAATATTTGCAAGCAAAAGTACAATATCGTACATATCTAGCACAATTACTCTGTGACAAACAGGTTATAAAAGCGAACCTAAACAAAAACTTATATTCTTGAACATGTTGCTAAAAATTCTTATTTCTAATGAATATCTCATTTAGTTCTATCTAATATGACAGATATATTTTTTCACGACATAAGAAGAGAAAGAGAAGCTTTTTGAAATATCGTATGCTAATAATTTCGTGCTGCACTAAACTTATGATAGTGAATAAAGCGATTGTTATATATAGACTCCTTATAACGCAGTGAATGCTTGCGAGTTTCTGCTCTGCAGTTTAATCATCACTGTAGATCAACGTCGCTACTGGTTAAAGTTTGGTCTGTCTGACTTATTTTTACCTACAAAGTACTAAATAGTCACGCGTAGACGATAAGACGTGAAATGACGATGCGGAAGAAGAAGACTGACTTTTTAGGACTTTCAGAAGCGTTTTAAACAATGAAAATAAAGATAAGATAAATATCGTACCATGGATTAAGAGGTATTTTAAAGGAGAATGGAGTTGTTATACATTTAATTTATTAAAAGATTTTACTTTTGTAATCTTAGTCCGTGTTATTTATTGAACTGGGTATACGTATCTAGTAATATGTAAGTTGAATAATCGCTTAAAATCTATTAAGAATTCTGAAGGTTTATTGTATACACTTATCATTTAATTGTCTCTTCTCATATTAGGTGTTCAAAGTATAGTGCTACACTTGTCACAGCTAAGAAATCAAAACGTGGTAAGAAAGGTGAACAATCGTCAGGAGGTAATCTTCCAAAATCTATGTCCATTGATTTTGATGATAATGATAATGCTGATGATGCCGAATGTGTTCAGAATTCGCATTCTTTTATGAATGATACTAATAATAATTCTAAAAAGGATGATTTGGTTACATTTAAAAATTATTTAAATTTTTCTCGCCCCGTGTCATCGATACTAGCACACCAGGTAAGTTTAAGGTTATTTTTTTACCTACTACTACCAGGTAAATACTCATTTATTTGGTTCATAGGTAGACTTTACTCGTGAAGGCTAGTGGCACTACCTGATTACTGAAATATAAGTAGGCTTCGGCCCTGTGCAGTTTAGTGACTGAAACGGGAGCACTTTAACCACTGATCCCAACATTAAATATTGGTGGATAGTAAGACTAGGAAGCCTCAAACTGATATAAAATTGTTAATGAAGGGGTTTTATGGTGCTAACGGGATAAAGATTGCATTAAAACATATTTTGTTCAGGATTGTGTTGGGGAACACTGATTGGCCATTTCCTAACTAATGAGCGCTACTGAAAACTTGGAGAGGACTCTAGAATCTTCTTATGTAAAAATCGTAATTGTGCTAACATTTTTCTTACTGTGAATCCTACATACACCCAACCTTATTTATTTGTAATATAATTAATCTCCTGTCTAACCGTGTTCTAATTTGGGGGCTTACTGAGTGGAGGTAATATCAAAGAATACTAAGCAATAAAAGTGGCTGAGTCGAGCCCCCAAATACTCTGGTACGGCCGAGAGTGATTAGAGTCATCTCTTCCTCTTGAAATGCTCTCAATGGCTACGCGTATACAGCCGCTATCAGGGAAGTCATACTCACTGTCTACTCGAGGCGGGGTGTTGCTTACGAAGTTGAGAGAATGAAAAGCGCACGTCCGGCGCTTTAACCTGGTTGGTGGATATGGAGGATCCACCTATGGGAGTTGGAAAACCCTGATTGCAGGCCAGTTGAACTGTCCTTCGAAAAATTCTGCCCATCGTCCAAGACGTCGATGGATGTTAGTGATTGGCGTTCCGTCATCCTCGCAGATTGTTTCGCTCACACCAGACTTCTTGCTACCAGTGGCTCGGATGAGTTGGAAGAGCTTCAGGTAGTTACCAGATGCAGCTGCTGCTTCCAGCTCATTAGCACGCTCCGACCACCAGTCTTCTCGGTCTTTACGCAAGCTTTGCCCGATTTCATTACGTAACATCCTTCGTCTGTGGTCAAACTCACGGTCACCCGGAGTAGACCGACGGACTTCAATGAGTTGTAAGGAACCAGAAGAAACCCAGTGCTTATAAGCGGGACGTTTCGCGAACTCACAAGAGACTTTACCCGCCATTTTCATGGCGCCATGCAATTGCAACCAATGCTCATCTGTACTTTTCGGTGGAATGGTAGCTAACATAGAAGCTAGCTCGGTTTGATACTTTCTAGCAACAGAAGTTGCAACCAGCTTGCTAACATCAATCCTTTGGTGGCGGTCACTTCGTTGTCCACTGAAAAGTAAGGTAAGATTGGCGCAGACCAGGGCATGATAAGAGTCCAGATAAATACTCTAAAAGAAGTGGCAGTCTTGTACACAACCACGCCAGCGGTAGCTGATCGCGATGTGATCAATCTGAGTCCAGGCTTGAGATGCAGAGGGAGGACGCCAGGTGACACATCGGCGATGACTGTGCCGAGAGTTAGTGCTAGCCAGAAACAGGTTGTGGTCTGTGCACAGTTTCAGTAGACAGTCCCCGTTTTCTGTCCTGTGACCAACAAGTCCCCATCGACCACCTAAACGACTCTCTTGTGTGCCTAGACGCCCGACCTGAGCATTCAAGTCTCCGGATAGTACTACAGTATCTGTCGAACGCGCTTTCTGTAGAAGAACAGTTAACTGGTGGTAGAATTCATCCTTGATTGCATCCGGGCTGCAATCTGTCGGAGCATAGGCGGAGATGACGAAAAGACATCGTTTCTCACACCGATTTCTTCTCACTTTGATGGTACTTTCTAATCTAACAGCACATAACCGACTGTTAATTGGGATCCAGTCGATTAGTGCTGCCTCAGCTCTAGCGCTTAGTGCGACACCAACGCCAGCAAGACCAGACGAAGATGCCACAGGATCCCCGGACAAACGCACATAAAACAAGCTTTTTGAAGTGACAGATGGAGAGTGAATTTGTAGTACTTCACCAGAGTCTTGAATACGGGTCTCGGATAGACAACAAACGTCAATATTAAGACTTTCCAAAGACATAGCCAACCCTATCTGTTGTCCGACCTGCATAAGTGTGCGAACGTTGAAGGCAGCCAGTTTGAATGGTGCACGTGGTTTCAGAAAAACTGCTTCAGTACTTATATTCGGTAGTAACATACAATTTTCAACCAGGCAGTGACACGAGAACGTTTAGATAGAGCCGAATGTCCACCATAGGCGAGCTGCTGTATAAGTCGAAAAATAAGGATAGACAGAGTTAGAATAAAAGGGAGTGAATAAATGACGTGGTAAATAATAATAATAATAATAATAATAATAATAATAATAATAATAATAATAATAATAATGTGAATTGTTTGGCAGTAAATCGCAGCGAGAATATAGTTTTCAGTGAATACCATCATTCTCATTATCATTATATTAGTGTGTAGACTGAGATACTGCCCGGGTGCCCAGACCGAAGCAGGTGGTTTTCTTAGGGGGCCACACCCCGAGCCTTCGATCTAAAGGTCTAACGCACAAGGCAGTGGAGCATCGTGAGGAGATGCAGTCCCATGGAAGCCGGTGACCAACGATTGGTTCATACGCCATTTGTTCCCGCAGGATACTGAAGCCCATGTGCACCATTGATTTGGGATCCGGTTATAGCGCCGGACATTCGCTTTTCGTCCTCTCATTTTCGTAAACAACACCCTCGCTACGAGAAGGCAGTGAGTAGGACTTCCCTGGCAGAGGCTGTGTACTCGTGGCCATGTGAGAATATTTCGAGAGGGAGGGCAAACCCACCCCTCTCTCGGCCATACCAGGGCATTTGGGGGCAAAGGCTTAGGGTGTGGCCCACTAAGAAAACCATCTGCTTCGGTCTGGGCGCTCGGGCAGTATCCCAGCCCTCACATAAGTCGAACGATTTATGTGGCGCATATCTGTCTGTTACCCCCTCGTACAAATGTTTGTGTTTAAATAAATAAATAAATAAGTTGGGTCGAAATAAGGAAATTCTAACATTAAGAATGTTGAATTTCATAATTCGCCTCACCAGCAACCATTGAATCTCTGTTTCGTCCTGATGTACAACTCCTAGTGACTAATTTTGATAGCTAATTCCCAGAGTTCTATTAGAGAGGCGTAAGGAAGAAGCTCAGCCATATTGGATGCGACGCAGTAACTAACGAATGACATTTGAGAATATTTGCTCAGAATTGCCAATTGTTTGGGGTGGAAACTGTAAATTGAGTTCCAACTAAGTGGCAAGAAGTACGAACGCTGGCCGCGAAACCTGAAGACCTTGGATTCGACCCGCGGTAATCTTGTGAATGCACAATGCTGCATGTCTTATACTAAGGTGAAACAGCTGTTCAGTAGTTGTTGGCTCCCAGTGGTTAGCTAACATAAGTCAATCCGAAGTGTAAGCTATATAATGTGAGATTATGTGATGAACTTTCGAAATTTAACGGCCAGTCTTTCCGCCAATTTTAAACGCTGCATACATCCAAGGATCGTAGACACACAAAATCTAATTTCATATTTGTAAAGATCTTAGTGAGTGGTTAGTCGTTGCACACTAAATGTCTTGAACTCAATCCTGCAAGATTTAGGTGTTTTATGTGTAAACTGCATTTGAACTGGAAAAATCAACTGTTCACAGCTACAAGATACTTCATGGACTAACCTTATGTAAACCACCAATAAAAATCAGATAGCACTGAACTGGTGTTTTGTCCCAGTGCGGGACTTCTCAGGAGTGTGCATGCACAATGTCAAACGTAAGACCGTCAGGTCCCACATTGGACGCTTAACCTTCAAACCACTAAGTCGACAAACGATAGTTTACATTTCTAAATCCAGTCACTTCACAATATTGAGGAATCAGCTTTTAATGCTAATGGTGGATAAGTGTTTCACACTCCACTGGTCACGATATCCTACTAGAACTCAGGGAATTACAAATGAATCAATTAGTATCATTATTGTTGTAATGTATTAAAAAATCCTTTTTTCCTCCAATAAATACATACATAGGTGTTAGCTATTAATCGAGCTAACGAAAGAGGTGTGATTACAGTAAAAATCCACTTGTCACCACAAGTACAACATAATTGTGCAACATTTGTATCTCAAAAATATTTTCCTACGACCAACCGTATTCATTGGGATTTTGTAATGTTAGCTTTCAATGATGCATGGAAACGTTTAATTGATCCACATTTGGTGCGTAGTATACGGTAAGATGATGCTGTTATTTCTGTTATTGTAGTCTTTGTGAAAATAGTATCAACTCCTCTCAGGGAGTCAGACCAGACAAATGAGTTACTATTACAATCCAAATTGTAAACAACGGTCGATTTGGATAGTTTAAATTATGAAAGTATTTTCATTCATTAACCAGTGAGTACCAAGAAGTAGTAGATTTCTGTTTTTCTCCTATTACGGGGCTTTTCATCAGTGTGCATTCAGCACCCAATCATAAGGCATCGAACGCAGTATCTCCATGTCTCACAGCGAGTACTGTACGTCTGTTTGTAAAACCATATTGTTATTAATGCCAATATATACAATGATGTGCACAAACGTCATTTCACAAGGTGCCTAATAAATCTTCCATCATTGGAGTACAATCAAGGAAAAAGCGCTCCCTGCATTAGTTAGATAAAGATAATTAACTAAACACACGATAAACTAATTATTAGCTGGTAGCTGTGTCAAATGCAACGTGAATGGATAGCACATCAAAATAATGTTTGTTCACAGGAAGTATAAGAATTGTTTTAGGTTAACAACTGAGATTGTTAAGCGAATATAATTACGATAAAAAACAGGTCCAAATGTCTTACATACATTTAGATGCTTAGAATGATTTCTCATTATAACGAGCGAACATCAAAACTTCTATTTCTTAAAATGGTTAGTAACAACACAAGTTACTGAATATTAGTGAGTAGTATCATTTCTTATCGAAAGCGAAACGGAAATAGTACCCCCCATCACCAAGTTTAAAAATAGTCTTGTCTGAATTACAACACGTCACGCTTCGAGTCGTTGCGGTGCAATTCAATTAAAGGTCACAGTGGATTTAATATTTATAGCTCGGGAAAGGTCGGTCAGAATTGAATGTTGAAAACATGAAATTCAATGAAGGGATCCCTTTTCGACTAATTGATTTTGAGTCTGTATATATTTAAATGAAATTAATCCCGTGAGAACATATGAAAAACGATTGAACATGATGACAAAATGGGAAGATCATAATGCTAGATTGCGTAATATGAATAATAAAAATAAAAGGTTGTGTGTGTGCGCGTGCAAATAAAAAGCTTTGTAAAGTTAATGAGAAGTTAGCAATGGGTTATAATATGAATGAAGTAAAATAATTAAAATGTTTTGTTACAATAATCACAGATAGTAAGGGGATAAAGTGATTAGACCCTAAGTAAACCCCATTGCGGTTATTGTTGTAATATCTACACTTCTTGCTTTCTAAGCATGTTTCTTTGATGATTTTGGTCCAGACTTTACAACGTTGTCTATTTTTTCAATTAAAATAGCACAAAATTAACAACTTCAGCTCAAGATGCATCTCTTGAAGTATTTTCAGAGAATCTCCGACGTCTCCTAATGACGGCACCGTTACGTATTCCAGTTTCATCAAGTGATTCCACTTTGAAGAATGACAATGATATTGGCATGATATCTTCAGCGTCTGGTGCACCAGGTGATCGTCTTCCTGTGATTGGATTAGATCCAGGCTGGAGAAATGGTTGTAAATGGGCTGCATGTGATCCTCATGGAAATGTTCTGAGCACAGGTATTTTATGGCCACCGCATACATTGTCTGCCATTCCACCGAAGAAATTGAGCATGCAAAATGGACCAATGAGTAATAACGGTTTGGGTGCATTGACTGCAGCTATGCAACGTCATCAGTAAAAATTATTTTTTTCATGTTGGTGTAGCTTATTGAACTTTTTCCATAATTGTCAATTCAAAGTTGGTCTTAAGTTTCAGCTATCTAGAATTTGTGTTATGCCTACAGTGTAGTCTCATACTTAGTCTGTCTGAGTGCTGTCTCGGTGGTTAAGTCGTTCGACTCGGCCACTAAGTCGTAGTTTCGAACGATGCTTCACACGATTCGGATTAGGCAACAGAGTAGTATCGTTAACTTTCGCACTTGGAGTCGAATACACCTCTATTGTTTTCCCTAACATGAATGAGATCATCAATCTTCTTTACCTTGCTTTGTCCTTACAGTCTTCTTAACGGACGGGAAATTAGCTGATATCAAACTGCTTACTTTATTGTATGCCCAATGACCTATGGATATTATTCTATGACAAGTGGCCTTGCTGTTTTTGCGTTCTATTTGATAACTCTTCTATCTTACATTCTGTCCAATAAGAGTATTATTTTACTGATTAGATATAAGCCTATACAAGCCAGTTGTGGTCTTATTTGTTAATATTATTCTATTCTGAAACTTGATAAAATTAATTGCGTTTCGTGAGTGATATTCGTTCGATCGTTTAACATCGATGCAATCAATTGATCGGAAGACCATATAAACGCACATTCTATTTCATGACAACGGTGTGGATTTCAGCTTAAAGGGTAGGCTTTCGTGTCAGGGAGATTTATTTATTTTAACACATAAATATCGGTACAAGAAGGCACCAAATACATATGCGCCACACAGATCTCATTTGATATGTGTGAGGGCTGTGATACTGCCCGGGTGCCCAAACCGAAGCAGATGGTTTTCTTAGTGGGCCACACCCCGAGCCTTCGTCCTGAACGTCTGACCCACAACGCAGTGGAGCATCGTAAGGAGATGCAGTCCCATGGTAGCCGGTGACCAACGATTGGTTCATACGCCATTTGTTCCTTCAGGATACTGGAGCCAGTCCATGTGCACCATTGGTTTGGGATCCGGTTGTAGCGCCGGACATTCGCTTTTCGTCCTCTCATTTTCGTGTCAGGGAGATGCATTGTATTTTGCTGTTAAATATTATCAAATAACTTTTGAGCAGTTATATTCCTGTATGATGGGCCAGTTGTTATGTTAGATTCTGTGATACATCTGTGCAACTTCAAATTTCGTAAATATGTTTATGAATAGGATTCAAACCTTCTGTTGAGACAATTTCAACTTAAAGTATCAAATAACTGATATTTTGATGGTGTTGTGTTCTCATAGCTAGTTAGTTTAATTGCAGAGCGTTCACTATCGTTCTGGGTGGCACATAATCAATGTCAGCTTAAAACAGAAGTGAGATTTTCAGTTATTTCATGAGCGTTTTATCGGTCAGTTATGATAGCCTTTATAAAATACCTGTGAAACATCTGCAAAGCTCAATTCTATATAAACTTTCGTTAATGCGCTCTCTGGGACAATAATGAAAGCTATGAAATTTAAATATCCAATTCAAAGTACACAACACCATTGAAATGCTATTTGTTGTAGATGATCAACAAAATTATTCCATACAAATGTACTGCAATTCCAATATTGTCTAACATATCTTAAACTCAATACTTCAAATTAAAACACGAATTAAAAGCAAATAAATATGTAATGTAAATAACAGAATATGTAGTGGTACAACTTGTTTTTACTAATTTATGGATTTAAATACATAAATGTTTGTTCAAGGAAGCACCAAATATACATGCGCCACACTTTGCCATTCGATTTATGTGAAGGCTGGGATACTACCCGGGTGCCCAAAACCAAGCAGGTGTGTTCTCTTAGGCAGCCACTCCCCAAGCCTTTAATTCAGAGGTCTTATCCACAAGGCAATGGAGCAACTTCAGGAGATGCATTCTCATGGTAGCAAGTGACCGAGAATAGGTCCATACGATATTTGTTCCTTCAGGATCCAGGAGCCCATCTGCACCGTTGGTTGTGAATCCGGATTTTTCAACTCCTCTAGATGAATCCTTGATATCCACCAACCGGATCGAAGCTACGAACATTTGCTTTTCGTCCTCTAAATTTCGTGAACAACACCCCTGTCGCGAGAAGGCAGTGAGTAGGACTTCCCTGATAATGGTTGTATACTCGTGGCCTTATGAGAGCGTTTCGAGAGGAAGAGCTGACTCTCTCGACCTTCGGCAATACCAGGGCGTTTAAGAACCAAAAACACTAGAGTTTGTATAAAATTTATGTATGAATCTTCTAGTATCTTACGAATCAGTATAGTTCAATTTAATCTTGATTTGACTACACAATATTCAATAGCTCTATCGTACAAACAAATTGTCACTAGCTTGTATTGTATTTACGTTTTTCTATTTATTTTAGAATCGAGACAATAGCTCTTGGTAATGGTCAAGGTAGTCGGCAAACTGGTTGTTGGTTGGCACATTTAATAGAAATTCAACATTTCAAACCTTTAAATGTTCGTTATGCTGTTGTGAGTGAGTGTGGTGCTTCATATTACAGTGCGTCAAATCTAGCTTGTACAGAATTACCAGATTTAAATGTTAGTTTCCGTGGCGCAGTATCTATAGCTAGACGTTTACAAGATCCTTTAGCTGAACTAGTTAAAGTTGAACCGAAACATTTAGGAGTTGGTATGTATCAGCACGATATACCAGTTAATCAATTAACTTCCGCTGTTCATAATGTTATGGAAGAATGTATAAGTTTTGTTGGTGTTGATTTGAATGCAGCTCCATTGCATATTTTATCACGTGTTGCTGGTTTGTCTGAGATGAAAGCGAAAGCAATTTTAACATATCGTTCACAAATCGGTCCCTTCCGTTCAAGAGCTGAGTTACTTAAGGTAAGTATTATGTGTACCTAAAAACTGAATGAATATTGTTAATTTTGTGGGAGAAATCTAATGGAGAAAGTTGTTCAACACATCCAATGAAGTTTGTAAAAGATAATAACATGTCGGAAGAGAAGTAACCGTTACCGTTCGAATTGGTCGAGATTGAAATTGTATGAAAAGAAATCTATCGAGTGATCCTAATGAATAACAGTTCCCTTCGAAACCTAAGAGTTCTAGATGCAATCCATGATGCTGTCATGGTTGCTTGTTGCCAAGGGATTCCATATGAGAAATCTGTCCCAATGTTTCCTGGTTTTCAGTGGTGCTCCAACTAATATCGATCTATAACGAACAAAACATACAAAATGATAAATGGGTGTAAACTGGTTCTGAATTGTTATTTACCCTTTGTTACGTGTTGAATTAATTGAAAAGAATATTTGACCAATGGATTGTAGTAACATAGTAAGTTGAATAATATAGTTACAAAATGTCGAGTTTTCATGAGTTTCTTCTCCATTTAATAATTGCTAAAGGGAAGTTCTTAATTGAAATGAACTATTATTAATCCATGACTATGAATAGGGATATGTGAGTGATAAGTCTACCAACTGAGCGCTTGAATCGGTTTCGTAGGCTCTTCTGATAACCCAAGCTAAATCTACACGGCAACTTGAACACGAGAGAAAAGGCTCCAAGTGTAGAAAACAAAACGCTTTACTTCAACGTTAGTTTATATACAGAAAATCGAGAGTATTTATATTATTTCAGATTGTTTTGGACATCTATAAGTTTCTAGAACCGTACTAACTATAGTAGTAGGAAAGATAGTTATCCAAAGAGAAATGTGGTATGTTTCTTCATTTTCTAGATGTTTCTGAGAAACTCCCGGTCAACGCTGGTTGAATAAAATGTTTCCCAACGTTATTAAGGCTTCTCTGTACTTGTTCGGTGAATACTTTGGATTTCCCTAACAGTTAGACAGTCTGTTGTCAGCCTGATTTCAATAATTTTATCAGTCCCTAGAAAGTGTGAAATTTCCTGTATTACCTAAACAAATTATTAAGGATGTATCCTGGCCAATAGATATGCGAATTGAGGTTGTAGAAGTTATTTTTCCAAAACTTAGTACACAATAATTCTACTGCTCTCAAGACATTCTTCATTTTGTAGTGTTATATTTATTCCGCCTTCGTTTCCATCATTTGAAATATTCCTGAGAACTTTGAGGAATGAAAGCCTTTGTTGCACTCACGTTCTACTTTACCTCACTAAATCCCAGGATCAAACTACATTCCACCTACTTCGATTTGAGTAGTATCATTATGCTTCACACTCATGTTTAAGTACCTGGAGCTGAATGTTTTTCTGTTTATAATTGCGAAACCATGATCCTTCACCAGTTATGACCTGTTCATGGGAAAGTGAAGTTTACGCTTAAGTTACTCCAGTCTGTCCAACGTTCGATTCTTCTTCAGGTGCCAGGATGTTTGAGCCGAATCACACAGATTTGGTGTTTTCTAGTTCATTATCTACGGAAACTCATAACATATTATAGTGTTTTGATTATATATAAGTAGATTACAGTTTCCCGTAACTAATGACCGTGACAGCCCAGTTCGTCAGTTTATTGAAGAGGGTGGGAGAGGATATGTATATATCGCTCGAAAAGTCGAATCATATTAAACCTCATGTCTATTTATAAATGGTCAAATTGGTTAAGGTGATCACATGTGAAGGTAGACGTCAGATATGTCGATAATCCATTGACGATGGAACAAGGCTGTCGATGTTGAATATTAGCATGTGGCAAACTGTATTCATCATCTTGTCATTTCGTCTTATGGTTCAATGGTTTGAACACTTGAATTTCATTCATATAGTTAGGAAATTTGACGGTGGAACTGAACTTACTGAAATGTGAAGTGTCACACAGTATCTTGAACGCTAACTTGGAAGTTGCTTATGCATGTTGTATGTGTGTGTGTGTGTTGTCGAGATTTGTGAATCCAAAGTTTCACATGGCGAATTTCCTTGAGTTAAACAACTAGTGAAAAACCATAAAGACTAGTGGAAAACTATTTCATCCTGGTTTTTAAATGGTTGTCTTAACTGAAATCGGTCTACCATGTGAGATTTCAAATTTATGGTGTATTATTTTAATATGTGAATCGGTTCATTTTGTAAAATCAAATATGCAATGTTAAAGTTTATTACTGGTCATGGCTTCATGCTTCAGTTCTCTTGTCATTTATTAAGGTATATTGTACGATGTAGCTATTATGGTTTTCTATAAACTTCTCATGTAAATGAACTTCATTTTCAGTGTATATGTATGACTAACGAGAGGACTCACTCATGAAATCGTAGATGTGCTTGATGTTCATCAGTAGTGTTACGTTTGTAGTATTTCATTCAGTGTACTATGTTTGTAAATGTTACACTGGCGTTGTATATCAGTCACGTTATTGTATAGAAGGATTTTTTTGTAATGGCGGATTACTTGTTTCATATTCTGTGGTTGATGACTGTGTTGTATATTATGGTTTCTCAATAAAGATGTGGTCGTGAAACTGGATGCTGTGTAATCTTTGAGTCCAGGGAATGGTAATCATTGATCAGCGACTTCCGTACGATATTAGAATGTTTTGTAGGATATAAATTATTCCGGCTGTCATTCTTTTTATTCAAGGTGAATTGTAAGTAATTAATTAGATTAGATTAATTTTTGAATAGCGGTTTTATTTTAGGTTAAAGGTATTGGACAAGCTACGTTCGCTCAATGTGCTGGATTTGTACGTGTCAAACCCACATATTCTACAACTACTTTAGATGGGACTAAGTAAGTTTTCTACATCTTTCTATCATTTATATAGTAAAATTTTAATTGAAATTATTGGTTAACAGTGTGTGAACTTCAAGTCTTATTGTGGTGTGAGCTACTTATATCCATATAAGTAGTATATAACGGTGATGAGAAATAGAATGTATTTCAGTAGAAGATCGAGAAGGAAAGAACGGGATCGGAAGGCAGTTGGTATGAAATTGCATGAACAATGAAATGTGAGACGATGGACCGATATTTACAAAAGAAACAGTCAAGTTTGAGACAATTGTTTGATATTCTGCAAATTAAGTATTTACTGTATGGTTCTCAGATATTACTAAGTTCTTCCGTAATTGTGTGACCAGACACAGTCGATTGCCCCACTCTTGTTCTTGTTTACTACAGTATGAGTGTCCTTCGAGTAAAAATTGATCGTTATATTAGGCTTGCATACTGATGGATTCACCTTTACCCTGAAGATCGAATCTAGTCAGTTATAAGTGATAACCAGTGTGGAGCCTGGCACAAGTGCACGTTAGCTCAGATTGTCGTACTACTTCGATATGACCAGGTGAATTTCGGTGGATAAATTCTAATATTGTTAGTATGGTTTGAGATTATCGAATGAAAAGATACGTTTGAAGGAATGTTGAAACTTAGGATGTAGAGAAGTATAGAAAGTGACTGGATATGCTCCATTTCGTCTGATTCTAAGGCATGTCACTCAGCCTACTTTTATCCACCGATGGCACTTATGACCCACATCTAAAGGAAGTAATCTACATCTACCAATATGGCTCAGATCAACAGTCGATGATTTCATG
This sequence comes from Schistosoma spindalis, assembly GCA_946903255.1. NCBI lineage: Eukaryota > Metazoa > Platyhelminthes > Trematoda > Strigeidida > Schistosomatidae > Schistosoma > Schistosoma spindalis. The sequence goes on along the minus strand of OX336419.1, from coordinate 8,251,377 downwards.
AACGAATGCTACATATTTTCGGTTTAGCTGATCAAAGCCTTCTTACATCATACAAACTGTTACTACTTCCACTGTTTTTCATTCATCTCGACAACTTCATCTTGTTTTGATGATGTGGTTTGGAAATTTGAACTACCGATTCACATTTGTGCCAGGTTTTACGTTGCTTATGGCCGATTGACTAATAAACTTATTCAATTTCATTGTGATTACCTAATTTTCACTTGAATGTAATTGATACCCTCTTAACTTGACAAGTTGTCTTGACATTGTCATGAAATATTGAGTTTCCTATTGAATTTGTAATTTCTGATGATTGGTTGTTTTAAAACTTGATAAATTACGTAGTTACTATAGACATTTAATAATCGGATGCATTGCGAACTGTTTGGATCAGTCGTTAATCAGATCGTGCAATCTGTGACTTACCTAACAGGAAACATTACAGTTAAAATAAAGAAGAGTAGTGTGTTATATCGTCTTAGTGTAGGTTTCTCCATCTTTATGCATCCAGATATCTCCACCTTGAATCATTTTCGAGGATCTTCAAGTTACCTTTTGACGAATAATTCCGGAGTCCCATGAACGAAAATCTTTAAAGTAAACTATTCTCCACAAAGCTTGTGCCCACTAGTAACTAATTTTGAGATGTAATTCTAAAAATCTTAGTGAACATCCATGAACAGCGTAGTTCAACCATGTTTATTTCAATCCCGTTACTCACTAATGACATTGGCAGATGGTCGATTTAGTTTAAGCACTCGCCGCTGGAGATCTATGTATCTTGTGTTTAATATCTGATTGGGTTGTGAATGCATACTGCTGAGGAGGCCCATATTAAGACGAAATAGTTGTGAAATGCTTTCATGTTTCAAATGTTTTTCTTACTAAATATAAGAAAAGTGAAATTTTTGTCTTTACATTGCCATGAAGGCTTGTTGTATATGTCTGTGTTGGTGTTTGCAAATTCTATTTCATGTGTTTGTGCTGAAAACAATTGGCACTTTAATTTTTTGTTCATTTCCTTTATTTTTCAACACTCATTAACAATTCAGGGATGTTGAAATGATTTCCATTTCGAGTGGTGGTGATGATAATGATGATGATGGTGATGATTTAACTTGTGATACTAAAATAACCAATATTTCCACTGGTAGCACTAAACGTAAACATGTATCCAATGAATTTAACAAGAAACGTAAAAAACCTCGAATTATGGACGTAACAGTTACTAATCAATCCGATGTGAATTGTTTTAATCCATTAGATCAGACTGCTGTTCATCCTGATTCATATGAAGTTGCAGCAAAGTGAGTTTGTTGTATTTTCTGAGAAAGTATTGTAATTGTTTATAGTATAAACCTATCGAAGGATCTCGAGTACTGTTGTTGATATGGGAGTAATTGTCACTTTTCAGCTGTTCACACCACGTGAAGGGATATTTCTTCTTAACGAAGGTACCTGTAACGTGAACTGGATTAGTCGTTGTTGTGGCCAACTGGAAACGTGAACGCAGAGTTCAAGTGTCAGCTGATCAATGTCGATCACACACAGGCTTTTTTGTGCATAGTTGTAGATATTACAGTTAGCAGCTTCAAAGGCCTTAACTACGGAGATGCAAGTCTGGTGGCTTGCTAGACAATGAGTGTTAATTTTCGGAGGCATGTTTTCTGACCGTTTCATCCCATCGTAGGAATGCGGTATCGCTTTAGACTAATTCTCTTGGGGAGATATTGTACTCCTATTTCATATCCGTAACGTCAGTAGCCTGACTTTGCCTTCAGACATAAATTTGTGCTTAGTGAATTAGTTGTATCACTATTGAAGTTAGTTTAGGTAAACGAAGTGTCTCAGTGGAAATAATTATGCCTTTGTACGGCTGAAGGTGGAGAGAGTCAGCTCTTCCTCTCGAAATGCTCTCATATAGCCACGTGATCACACTTACCTTCCAGTACCATAATGCCATCCATTTACTAGTTATTCGTGTGGGTGTTAAATCTTCATTTCGTAGTGGAATCCATGTCCGTCTAGTTCGGTTTGGGCAACCGAATTTATTTTTATGGTGTGTGTTTACTTGATTAGTGAGTTACGTCCATGTTTAATGAACTGAATTGAATATTAGTTAGTAATATGTATCATGTAGACAAAATAATTCAGTTTCATTTTGTCATAATTTACTAACGTTCTTCTTCTATTGTAATCTTCTACATTTCAGTATTATTTCATTACTCCAATTAAATCTGACAGATGTAGGGTCGGTGAAAATGAGAGCAGCTGCGACACAGTTTATGATCAGTGAAGATAGTGAGTGATTTTATGCTTTCTATATATTTCGCTTGTTGGGAAAAGCATGTTGTGGTGTTGTTTTGACAAGTTATTGCACTGATCTAATTAAATCAATCATAAATTGGAATGATATTTTGATGTACAAGAAATTTTCTAGTGTACTGATAATTTGACAGTTTAGAAATATTTCATTTTTCTCTTTTTGTTTTTTAGGAGATAAACGACTTGAACAGTTTTGTTCCAAAACTGTTGGACTTGATACTTTACGTGATATTGTCGTAGCACTAACTCGTCCTTTGGATTTCGATGAGCGTCAAGGTATGCTTATTGCTATGTATTTGTTTAATAAAACTTGCTTTGTTGTGACTGTTGTTCGAAGTGAATTTTAAGTGGTTAGTCGGTTTAGAAACGTGATCTACCTATCTATCTATCTATCATAGCTGAAGATGTTAGGTAATTGTATAGTGACAACGTTCTCCTTGGAATACCCATTGATGTATGGTACCTATATAGATGTGATTGTGGGAATTCGGTCATTTAGAAATTAAAAAATGCTCTCATGTTTTCCTTCTAATAAGTACCCATTAACCTTCCTGGTCTAGTTCACTATCACATCCATCGTTAACAAAATGAGTTTATTTAGATGAATACAATCTGGTTTTGTTGGTTTCTTATATGAATTGTGTGTCGTCTGTCACTTATCCTTGGTTCAAGCCATTTCCCCGCTTCCGTTTTTTCTCACATTATTGTTATTTTACTTTCGTATAATGTATATTTATTTAAGCCCTTCTGTATTATGTTTAAATCCCGACTATCAAGAACTGCACATGAGGGGAGTGAGTCTTAAGGCCTCAATCTCATAAATGTTTTTATCAGTAGTAGTCGTAGTCGTGGTAGTAGAGTGCCTTTCTGCTAAAGTGTATTTGTCATTTATTTATTAATATTTGTCCGTTTACTGTAACATTTTATGAAACAACATGGTTTTATTCTACTTTAGACTGTTTTACTCCATTGTTTCATTCGACCGTGATGAAAATATCGGATTTACGTAAAGGTATGCAAGTGAAAGGTCGTGTGGAGAATGTCACTACTTTTGGTGCCTTTTGTGATATTGGTGTTGAAGAAAACGCCTATATTCCAAGACATGCATATCCTCGAAATTGTCTAACTTCCAACCTGAAAATCACCAATGATACTTCTACTGGAATTGGCGTCAGTGACGGCGGTGATATTTATCACAAAATGTTTACTTTACGTTTAGGTGATCGAATCAAAGCTACTGTCTCGAGTGTTGATATTAAGTATAAACGAGTTGCATTGCATAAAGTTTCTGTAATGACGTAAATACGATTGTTGTTTCAAGCACTGAGAGAGGAAATTCAAGCAAACGATTTTTGTATAGTAATTCCACATTTATTTTTTTAATTAACAATTTATTTACATAAGATTTCGTTATTGAATGGTTTCTTCCCGTTATGTAATTTACTTTTCTACATATTTTGTTTACAGTTTATACGATTTATAAAGAACTGAATCCAAGTTTTCTTTCTGTTACAATCGATTGATCATTGAGTAGCTAGCAATGTTCTGATTGTTTAGTCCTTTAGTTAGCTTTGATTTGATTCTGTCGATCAATTTGCAACGTGGTCTCTAGTTTACATGTGATTCACTATCGTGTTCACTATGTTGAGATGCGAGATGGTGGTTGCTAGTAGTCAGTAGGAAGCTCTGAACCTACGCTCCGTCCTATGTGACATCTACTATCGAGGTGTACCTGTCATGTTGAGGTAACTGATGCTCTTTGGTGAGAACTATCCCGTATCACTCATCTTCAGAATTATAGACGTTATAACTCAGCTTTCCGAGTTGCGATTGACCACCTATAGGACTGAGATATATTTATGATTGATTGATCACTTAGTAGTAACCGACGTCACATTTTTCTAGTTTTATATATATTGCTGACCGAATTTTATTGGCCTAGTTACAGGTACACTCTGCTGACGAGTTCCAAGTACTACGAAGCCTAGATTCATGTTTTCTTGTCAACCACCTCCAACCATCCAGCATAGTTTTACCCTATTTATTATGATGTTCTTAGTACTTGAAGGTAGGTATGTGGTGGTGATGGTGATAGTTAGTTAATTCGATTGATCTACCCTATAACATGATGGGTAGTTAAACGCAAACAATAGAATAGTAATTAGATATCGGGTGTGAATAATTCTTTGTGGTTGTCGGGTTTTGTTCAGTAAATTGTACAATATCTTAATTTAACTGAGTGAATGAAGATTGGAAACCGTTATACTTAGAAGTTAAATTTGTTTTAAGAAATATCTGTCTAATCATTGGTATGGTTATGTTGGTGTTGATTTTCTGTCCTATCACTACGTTATACAGCTCAGATTTGTACCACATCGAATTACAATTGAGTATTTCGAAAGTGTGAAGAGAATAAACAAAAGATCCTTAATTGAAATGTTTATTTTAATTAAGTCTCCATTGTTAGTTGTCCACATTCATTTATCTACAATGAAAAGAAACAAACAGAAATTATTCAGTTGTTGTTGTGACAGTGTCTAACTGATTAAAGCGTCCAATTGTCGGCTGCTTTATTACAGATTCGATGGTGTTTACGCCTAATTCGCTTTTGTCAATCAGGTATATGCAATATAGTCCTTATAGACTTAGGCAATGATTCGAAGTAACGTACACTAATCTGTACTTGGTAAATAATTGAATAAATGTGTTTCCAATCTCTATTTTCATTTTTATGAAACACATATTGTAAGACTGGGTAAAATAGCTATTCAGTCTAATTATTATCATGAATAAAACATTAAACAAATGTTGGACGTGATACATTTATCTTAATGAGTGTTGAATAAACGGTCTGGAGTTGTTAACAAAATTTACGCAGTCTCATACAGTAATACGTTGTGTTATTTGAATTAATGCCCCCAAATGCCCTGGTACGGCCGAGAGTGAGGAGAGTCCGCTCTCCCTCTCGAAATGCTCTCACATGGCCACGCATATATAGCCTCTGCCAGGGAAGTCCTACTCACTGCCTTCTCGTAGCGGGAGTGTTGTTTACGAAATTGAGAGGACGAAAAGCGAATGTCCGGCGCTATAACCGGATCCCAAATCAATGGTGCACATAGACTGGCTCCAGTATCCTGAAGGAACAAATGGCGTATGAACCAATCGTTGATCACCGGCTACCATGGGACTGCATCTCCTCACGATGCTCCACTGCCTTGTGGATCAGACGTTCACGTCGAAGGCTCCGGGTGTAGTCCCCTAAGTAAACCACCTGCTTCGGTCTGGGCACCCGGGCAGTATCACAGCCTTCACACATATCAAATGAGATTTGTGTGGCGCATATGTATTTGGTACCTCCTTGTACCATTATCTATGTGTTAAAATAAAATAAATAATTTGAATTAATCACATGAAAATGAGTAGTCTGTAGCATTCGGTGTATGATATACTGAATAATTGTTGCAAAGTCTAATGAAATTTTCATTTGTGAAAATAAGATTTACATTTTAGACTAGCTAGTTCATAGTGTTGACGAGATTCAAATGAGTTTTTTCTGTTCTACACTGCTTTCGCATTCAGTTGTTATGTAGAGATATACTTGGAGATGATTAACACTGGTGTATGTAAACTATGTGGAAGTTACATGACATATTTTCAATGTTGTATTAATGTGTACAGTATTCAACGTTTTCCAATTGTAAGCTTGTCTGGTCTGTTGTAAAGTGTAATATGTTTTTTAATGTAGTCATCATAAACTGGCATCAGTTAGGTTATACCAATTAATGACTGTTTATTTATCTGATCAGATTTCTGTAGTCAAATATACAATTAGTAATACAAGATTAAATCACGTCTGGTAACTTTGAGTAAAATCGAACGTACTGAGAAGTAGTTTGATTTCCCATCGAAAAATACTGACCTACAATAAGAAGATAGTCGATATGGTTTTTGGAAATGAACTCACATGGGATATTATGAAGAATTTTAGATTTAATTAATGTAAATTACACGTTATGTTAATTATGGTGTATGTCGGGTAGCGTTTTCATTGTTCAATTAAAATACACTCACTGAAGTCAATTGAGGAAAATTTCTAAACTGTGGTTTCTAACTTACGCCATTTTTGCGCCACCCATTCCCGGAGTTCTTGTACTATATATAGGATGAAAAAACCGAATAAATTGTAGAGTTTATGAATCAAATGTCATAAGTAGATTTAAGTTCAAATAGAACGATTTTCTCATAGAACTTAAAAGCCTGTTTTTCAGATGCACTGTCTCCTTCAACTGAATGTTCATGAAGAGAGTGTGCTTTGGTGCTGTAGTCGCTCTCACGTAGTTGTTTTGGCTTCAGATTTCTCTCAATTAATTCTAGGTGAATATCCATTGTCGGCCAGTATCTTCCGTAGTTTATCATTTTCGATACATCAAACTCGCGAACAGACAGAATAGATCGGGTTTTACTTTCAGCCTTAATGAACTGAAAAGAGGCAGAGGATAACACAGTGTGTCAGAAATTGGATGCAGACATCGAGAGAATGAATAACACCTGTGATGAACTGGAGAGACCACCCCAGAACAGAGTTGGTTGGGGAGTCCTGGTGAGCAGCCTATACTCTACGAGGGCCTTTAGGTGTAGGTAAGTAATTAATTAATTAAGCAATATTGTTAAAAATTAAATCCCAAGAAATAAATGATTGTGATCATTTCATATACAACAAGTAGTAATGTGACAACTTTGTCTTCATATAAGCGATGTCTTAACACGTGCTTTACAAATACTGTTTATTGAGAGGCACACAAACTGATAATTAGAATAAAATAATTTACATTGCTCGTCGTCTATTAAATTGGAATTTGAGTTATCTGAAAAAGTGGAGAATACAATGGTTAAATGTAGGGAAAACGCTTATCATCATTAAAGTGAGTTGAAGTTTATCAGATTGTTACGTTAACTTACCTTTCATTATAGCAAAACAAACAAACAAACAGTTACTTATTATCGGTAACAGCTGTTCAGCATCAGATAACTCTCACTATACTGCTTCCTAACGAACTTCATTTTGTGTTTACAACAATGTGTAAGCTCACAATTTCCTATAGATCCGACATCAGTTTATTCACCGGTATATTCGGAGTCAATTTTATGAGAATCCTTGGGAAAATATTTCCTAATACTATAAACTCTGTCTATCAGCTTGGAAAATATCACAACGAATATCATAGGGAGTATGTTAACAAATGTCGTTTGTATTGTTGACGGGTTAATCTCACCTGTGACACCATTTAAAATGAGAAATCACTGAGCTTCTATTTTGTTCTAGTGTATGAGATAACTGATGTGGGCCTATCAACTAATCCATCAAAAGGATCGAATGCAAGACTATCAGAGCCTAACTATGAGATTAGTGGTTCGGTGTCTTATGGTGCACAAGTCCGAATTCGATCGAATCTTGATAAAAACAACCTGAAATTGTAGTTGTCTTCCCAAAACCAAGTCACTTAATGTATGTCTACATGATTCAATAAGTAAATAACTTACCATCATCATCCTCCTGTGTCAGATCCTCTTCATTGTCTAATAAAAATGAAGTTCAAAAGATGCTAATAAATGTGTAACTATTGCTTATTAAGAGATTCTGAATTGGTCTACTTGGTATAGATTGTGAACTATAGAATCTAATATTTTGATAGAAAACCTTCTTTTAAATTCATTTTGCATAATATGTACTGGATAAAAGGATTGACAGATTGAAGTTTTTCAAATTTCCATAGGTAATTCGACAATGAATATACAATGCATTGAAGTGTTAGTTCATAAGTGGTTTCCGTTTGAAAGCTATCTTTCAATGAGTGAATGTTATAAATTGTGTGACCCGCCAATTGTTATATGTTGAGACGCGCGGATTGGAGGGCAATGAGGAGAGGGGTAGCGAATTGTCGATCGGACCAAAAAGCTTAAACACGTGAGAACAGCCTAGAGTTCTAATTGGCCCTGCTTCCCTGTCTAGCCCAGCCAGTTGAGTCCAGAACGCAAGTCTCAGCCTCTGTCATATGAATCATTATATTTCTAACATACTCTGTTTATATACCAAACAAACAGACTACATCGTACCATGAAATAGAAAGTAACATTTGTACAAGATTTGACCACCAGGAAATGACACAAATATATATTGACCAACGGGAAAATGACACGTTGGATGAATATTGACCAATTGGGAAATGACACCATTTCTCATTCAGGCATAGCATTAGATAATTTCTGGGGTATTTTCCGAATACCCCAACAGTGAAACTATAATCAATGTATGTTATTGGTATAAATTGTGACAACATGCAATAACTAATGAGTCGACATTCAGATAGTAGTTGATGTGGAATCGAAGGAACAATCAAGTGTGAGACAATTGGTTGACATTTTGAAAATGAAGTAGTTACTGTATGGTTCTCAGATTTTACTAAGAGATTCTGTAATTGCGTATTGAAATACACTTGATTGTCCCCGCTTGTGCCCTCGTTCACGACCATAGGACTAAGTGATCACGACAATCTTTCATTAATGTCAGTCAATAAGTTTTTCTCAGAAATCAGTTTGTATACGCGTATTCTATTTAAACTAATATGGTGTGTGTTTTGAATTATTTATTTATTGTGTAATTGCTAATAAGTAAATGGAGTGTAAGTGAACACTTGTGTGAGATAGATTTCAATAGAGTGTATGATTGATTAACAAAAGAAAGGATCTTTGTTAAATTTACCGGTAGAACTTATATTCATTCGATTTCTAATGACTAAAATGGAGAATGAAAATTGGTCAGTGATTATCATGAATTCTATCTTGTGTAAATGTAATGAAACAATTGTAACTCTTTGGTTTGTGATGTAATATGTACTAGTAATTGTTTTCTGGACTTGAATTGAATAACGAAAAATGACCACTGTGTTATTGAATAGGCAGGAAGGCAATTCAGTGAAGAAAATGTCATTTCGATGATTTGATTTTCTTGCTCTTGTGGAGCATATTATTTTGGCCGCACAGAACGAGCTCATTCGAAACGCATCTACCAACATCACTTTACATGGCTTTCAATACGATTATAGAAGTCAGTCGAAACCTACATTTTTGAGCATCTAATCAATTTCTGTCATTCATGAGTCGTGGATGCGCACTGCTGAGGAATATCCTTGTGAACGAAACGACCATCAACTGCTTCCACGATTTCCATGGTGGTCTAGCTTCAATCGACTCATGAATTCAACTATTAAATTCTTACAATCTCCACAGTACCCCTTTTCTGATAAATTTTAATAATTAAAAAGCTGATAAACAATATTACTGCATCATTTCACATAAATAATAAACGAGTTTGATACTTACTCTCCATGTTTATATGAGGTGTAGTGGTTACATCTAAAGCCGTTGGGGATAGTAAAACATGTCTTATAATGAGTATATAAAATGTATATATTTTCAAATATTACAATATGGTCGAATACTTGATGGTTATTTCGTAACATAATTACAATGCAAACTCACCATCCCATACGACCATTACAATTAAGAGTAACAAAGTGAATTTTAGCATGTTCACTGTTGACAGCTGAATTGATGAAAACCACTCGTGTTTATATAGTATTTTTGATTGTGGGAGGTTAGAAGACGGACAGGTGTAGTGAAGATGTTTCAACGAATAACTGATTACAGAATATGTTTGTATCTGTCTATTTACCAACGTGACTGACGTACTGCTACACAGTGATTTTATGTTATCACAGACATATATGTTTTGCGAATCTGATACGTTATACTTGAGTAGTGAAGGAATTTATCTCAATTATCATAACTATTTAGTTTTTCTAGCTGAGTTTAGAGAACAAAACACAATATGAATCCGTCTATCTTGACCACTGTATTAAGGAATAATCAGAATGATATCTGAAGAAAGACATCCTGAAGTTATCATAGTAGTCTATTGATGATTTACTCACTTGTTTCTTTCTTATTGTAAATGCCCATATGAACCACGTGACTGTACTAGAATTATATACCAATATAGAATTGAGTATACCTCTATGTATAGTTTAAATGTCTGTCTTCCTACAAATGAATACTCTACCCTAAACTTTGATCTACCTTGTAGTGTTCATTTAAAATAACATCTGCTTTTTATGATTAGTAAGGAGACGAAAATACATGACATATTTGAATATGATGTAGTAGCCTGTTTGGATCCTAGTACCAATAAAAATGCTAATTCGTTTAATTCAGTTTACATACTTACTAACGCCTGTTATTCCCAATGGAGCATAATCCATCGACCAGTATTCTCCAAACCATTATGTCCTGGACCTTCTTTTCTAATTCTATTTAATTGTTGTTCATTCTTCTCATGTCTGTCTCCATTTCTCGGTGTAATGTGTTCTTTTGTCTTCCGCTTCTCCTTTGGCCTTGAGGACTTCAAGTGAGGACTTGCCTCGTGAAGCAGTTGTGTGCTTTCCTCAATGTGTGTTCTATCCACTTCCAGAGCTTCTTCCTGACTTTTTTCTCCGTTGGAATCTGCTTTGTTCTCTCCCAAAGTAGGCTGTTGTTGATAGTGTCTGGCCAACAGATCCCGAGTATTTTGCGTAGACTACTGTTAACAAACCCTTGTATCTTCTGGATGATGGCTTTTGCAGTTCTCCAAGTTTCTGCCCCGTACAGTAGAACTGTCTTCACATTTGCATTGAAAATTGTGACTTTGGTGTTGGTTGACAGCTATTCGGAGTTCCAAATGAATATAATTTTATCAACTTTGTATCCAATGCTCAATTTGTTTGAAACTATCAAGTGGAACCTTGATATTGATGATACTCAGAAATGAGAAAATGTAACTAGTTGTTTTGATAAACTAATTTTGATAATTGTGATGAATTTGTTTCTTAATACTCCTTGATATGGTTCACAAAGTCATTGTTGTCGCTTCAACAAAGCTATCTCAATCCATATATTCGACAAGACAGAAGACCTAATATCGAATGATGATCATGTCATATATGATCTACAAACAATCATTCACCAGATGATTGGTTTAGAATTTGTGTTGTTAACTAAAATGATAACAGGCATTGAGTGTTTGGACTATAAACTTTGAGGTATGTATGTAAAAGTAATATGTTTATCTCCTCTTACTTCGGCCAACTTCAGGGCTAATAAATTAAGTAATGTAAATTACAGAATGATCGAATGTGACTATCTCATCAAGTGTGAGAACTACATAGGCATAACACTACTATCACAACAAGGGAAAGTTTTCAACAGCGTTATTGAACCGAATGAAACATTGAGCAGACGCACAAATTCGATATAAACAGGCAGGATTCCGTGAGGATTGGTCGTGCACAGACCAAATCGCGATCCTATGGATGATTGATGAACAATCGGTCGAATGCAACTTATCACCATACATCGATTGACTTAGCTACGAGAGAGCATTTCATAGCGTAAATAGAATCTTATGGAGCATTCTTTGATTTGTATATATAACTGTGAAACTGGTAGAGAGAATTTATTGAAAGGAATTTTCTTTGTTCATTTGTCAGTGTTTGGATATGATGAATATTTTTAAACAAACACTCAGACATTACGAGTCACCAGTAAATGAACTTTCGATAGCAAAATATAATTAAGCCTTTAATGAAGTACTTCTTAAAGTTAGATTCATATAAATAAACCAGGAATTACATGACAAACAAGTAATTTAGTGTTTTCGTTATTTTACAAGCACGTTGGGTAGAAAGAAATTCCACAATCAGATGGAGTTGACTATCATTTAACAAAAGCCACAAAGTTATTTCTTAATATAGTTTGTGGAATATGCAATAAATATTACTATGAATTGAATTATTAAGATCACCAGTTACTTCCGCCTGTTACTCCTGGTGGAACATAGGCTGCTGACTATGATTCTCCAAACAACTACGTCCTATGCGCTATCTCCTTTTCATTTGATCTCAAGTGTTATTTATTCTTTCGATGTCCGGATCTAAGTTCTATCACAATGTGTGTTTTGCTACGCCTCTTTTCACTTTGTTTTGAGGATTCCAAGTTAAGACTTTCCTTATGATTCAGTTTGATGATCTGTGCAATGTGTATCTTATCCACTTCCATGATCTTCTAATTTCCACTTCAACTGGTGGCTGGTTTGTTCTCTGCTAAAGTAGGTTGCTGTTGCTGTTGCTGTTGATGATGTCTGGTCAACGGACACTAAGTATCCTGAGTAGACGGTTGTTTACAAATTTCTGTACCTTTCCTATGGTGGTTGTGGTAGTGATGCATCACGTTTCAGCTTTGTACAATAAAAATGTCTAGAAATTTGTATTGAAAATTCTAACTTTAGTGTTGTCTGACAGTTTTTTTTTAAGTTTTATATATTTTTCAAAACTTGTTGAACTGTCTAACAATACTTCAGAATGATTTGACCTAAATGATCTTGTCTACTCCTCGTCGGTAGTAACACTTCACAGACATTATTTTACTTGTCTTTAAAACACAAAAGTTTTACATTTTGACATTGTCTAGAAATGTACTAATTAATCACATTGATAAGAACAATGAGGTGATAAATGTACTAATTCTTTGACTTTTATCACAAAACTTTCATTCTTTCTTAGACAAATGAACTGAGAATGTTGAATAGATAAAATGTTTATAAAATAATTTATAAGATAGAAATTTTTTTTAAAATTAATTAAAATTTATTCAATAATCTAACCATACCCTGGAATGATTTGACCTAAATTATCTTGTTTACTTCACATCAGTAGTTACACATCATCAAAGTTGTACGTTTTAGTAAATATCAAGAAATGTGCTAATTATTCATATTGATAAAATAAAGTTTAGTTAGTTTATTAAACTTGACTTGCCAATAATTAACACTTAGATTTAGTTTAGGCATAAATTAAAGTCTATTCTGTTTAGTGATGTCGATTTCAGGTGTATTTTCTTTTTGTCTACAACAATGTCAACTGTAGAAAACAGTCACATCTAGCTGGCAAGTCTCAAATAGGATGAGCTGCTTATCCTGGATTCCATAACTCGCCACAACCCATCTCGTCTTATGATGAGTGTGATTTAAGGCAGTATCTAGGCAATTTACATATGATCAACACACACCATTAAGAGACTTGTAGTGGCTTGGCTTAGTTAGTCGATCACCGTGATAACCGTGTTTAAAACTGAGAAGGCGATGAGAGACGAAAACTACAGTTAATTAGAGGATAGCACAGATCACAAAGCTATAAGCACATCGAGCGAAATTGCAGTAGAGAGGCGAATAGGTATATGCGAGCAATTACATAGGCAAGTTTTTGGTCAAATTACATAAGGGCGAAGCAAGACAAAGTAAAAGCTAATGATAGGATTTTAGTGCATATACACATGGGGATGAGGAGGAATCATCGAGTATTATTTAAGCAATCAACATTTCAGTTAAATCTGTCATATGATGTAGTGATCATAACGGTACAAAGAAGTATGAGCAAATCGGCTTATACAAGATTAGATTGACGCTAGTGTGTGTTGTGTTCGTGTGTCCGTGAGGTTATACGTTTAAGAGTAAAGGTAAATAAGATGTACCGAGTTTTATATTATATAACATGAGCTTACCAATCCATATGTATATGATGAAGAGGAAGATTTACAATTAATATTCAAAATAGTAGAAAATTATCAATAAAAAATTGTAGCGACATAGGGTTGGGGCCATCCATCGCAGTTTTAAACATCAGTTAGAAGATTCACACAACCAATTCGAAGATGAATTAAGCTTTAGTACTGTCTTTAATATCACATGGATAACTTAAAAACTATGAGTCCTTTCATCTTCATTACGTTAATTAATTTTTGAGTTGACGATATATTCGATGTATATTTACATGAATGATGAATAGGTTGTTGTTTTGACTATCTTCTTTCTTTTGCCATCATAGTATTCACATACAACGATTGCAGACTGATTTTGTGACACTCACAATAGAAATAAGCATTGTAAGTATGAGATTAAGATGTTCTGCATAGGAAGCTACCGTTTCTTACTCTACAAATAACAAGTTGATATATCCTTATTGGTTTTGCGAACTTAATTCATTCATTCAGTTGGCATTTCGGAAGGCTGTTACATTTAGTCGGTGCATAAATAGCGAAATTCCTTTAAAATGGTGCCAGTCATTGATCTAGTGAGAACAACCTGACACGAATGAAATTGCTTTCATTTAATTATTAAGTTCTGATTAGTGCTCATCATTTAGTGAAGTGGACATTGATGAACAGAATACCGTTGTTTTCTAGACATTTAACAGTGTACTAATTTTCAGAATTTTGTAAATATATATTGTTTTTTAATTCGTTTATGTGTTGGCTGCTCGAGTCTTCCCACTGCTGTTCAGAACTGCAATTGATGAATCTCTGATTGGCATATGTATATTCTATGTGGATTGCCTTGATCTTGCTTTTAGTCACAAGCTAAACAAGCCGAGATGATGGTGGCTTTTAGTGGAATCCAGTATGTGCGTTTCGTTCTATTTGGGGCTCTTCACTTGTGTGTACCTGTATCCCAGAGGTAATATTAATTCCGAGACTCGTAAACAGTTCCGTTCGTTTCTGACACCATCATTTTGACCACATAGACACTGAGGGTTGATAACCACTATTTGAGCAACGGGACAGGTTTAATAGATTTTCGTATTGGTTGCTTTAATCTTTCCTTAGAATAGCGCGATAGCGTTTGAAACGAGCGTTACAAGGTTCGAGTCTCGTAGTGAGACGCATCTATATGCGGATGACGAGTCCGAAACATGACGAGACGTGAGTATTGTTTTCCGCAGATAGCCACCAACATCTAAGAGTTTTACGTTGTTCTTGCCTGATTCGTTCTTTCAGGTATCGAATGGTTCAAAATGTTTCGTGCCAAAACCATGGAACTTGATAATTCTGGTAATACTGTCCCAGCATTCACACTTCCTTTGGATTTCCACAATTGTCAAATGTCATTACTGACATGTCTGTTTCATGTTGCACTATTTTTAAGTAGATTGTGAGCAGTTACTTGGTGTGATTTAAGTAGTTTATAATGAGGATTGTTGATTTCTGTCTATATGATAGTCTGGTGTGCACAGAGAAAAGATTATAAAATAGTCGGATTGCGTTGAGTTTCTTGTGATCAGGTCGTTATTACAGTAGCCGTTGTATTATCTGTTGTCTAATTATCGATTAGTTCGCCTTTATTGCCTACAGAACTGGTAACCTAATTACCAATTGACTAACTGACCACTGCATTAAAATCAAGGCCTTAACATCTATTGGTCGTCGAGCTTCTTCTGACTCAATCTCTAATTAGAAGACAAAGAGAGAAGTCAGATTGATTGTTTGATGTAGTTTATTTAGTCATGACTGATGAATTATACAGTGATGTATCTAAAATGTTCGACCACATGACAACACGATTAGAAAATTACAATGTGTACACGACCTAGTTTTAAGTTATACGAATCCAGAGTAATATGGAAATAATTAATTAATGATAAATCTGGAACAACTTGACATATTGCAGCAGTTTGGAATATAAAGATTGAACCGTTTACTGTTGATACAATAAGAATATTAGTAATAATTCTTCGTTCGGTAGTTTCAAATGTTATGCTTTCACAATATTCGCTGCTAGCCACCAACATCTAAGAGTTTTACGTTGTTCTTGCCTGATTCGTTCTTTCAGGTATCGAATGGTTCAAAATGTTTCGTGCCAAAACCATGGAACTTGATAATTCTGGTAATACTGTCCCAGCATTCACACTTCCTTTGGATTTCCACAATTGTCAAATGTCATTACTGACATGTCTGTTTCATGTTGCACTATTTTTAAGTAGATTGTGAGCAGTTACTTGGTGTGATTTAAGTAGTTTATAATGAGGATTGTTGATTTCTGTCTATATGATAGTCTGGTGTGCACAGAGAAAAGATTATAAAATAGTCGGATTGCGTTGAGTTTCTTGTGATCAGGTCGTTATTACAGTAGCCGTTGTATTATCTGTTGTCTAATTATCGATTAGTTCGCCTTTATTGCCTACAGAACTGGTAACCTAATTACCAATTGACTAACTGACCACTGCATTAAAATCAAGGCCTTAACATCTATTGGTCGTCGAGCTTCTTCTGACTCAATCTCTAATTAGAAGACAAAGAGAGAAGTCAGATTGATTGTTTGATGTAGTTTATTTAGCCATGACTGATGAATTATACAGTGATGTATCTAAAATGTTCGACCACATGACAACACGATTAGAAAATTACAATGTGTACACGACCTAGTTTTAAGTTATACGAATCCAGAGTAATATGGAAATAATTAATTAATGATAAATCTGGAACAACTTGACATATTGCAGCAGTTTGGAATATAAAGATTGAACCGTTTACTGTTGATACAATAAGAATATTAGTAATAATTCTTCGTTCGGTAGTTTCAAATGTTATGCTTTCACAATATTCGCTGCTAGCCACCAACATCTAAGAGTTTTACGTTGTTCTTGCCTGATTCGTTCTTTCAGGTATCGAATGGTTCAAAATGTTTCGTGCCAAAACCATGGAACTTGATAATTCTGGTAATACTGTCCCAGCATTCACACTTCCTTTGGATTTCCACAATTGTCAAATGTCATTACTGACATGTCTGTTTCATGTTGCACTATTTTTAAGTAGATTGTGAGCAGTTACTTGGTGTGATTTAAGTAGTTTATAATGAGGATTGTTGATTTCTGTCTATATGATAGTCTGGTGTGCACAGAGAAAAGATTATAAAATAGTCGGATTGCGTTGAGTTTCTTGTGATCAGGTCGTTATTACAGTAGCCGTTGTATTATCTGTTGTCTAATTATCGATTAGTTCGCCTTTATTGCCTACAGAACTGGTAACCTAATTACCAATTGACTAACTGACCACTGCATTAAAATCAAGGCCTTAACATCTATTGGTCGTCGAGCTTCTTCTGACTCAATCTCTAATTAGAAGACAAAGAGAGAAGTCAGATTGATTGTTTGATGTAGTTTATTTAGCCATGACTGATGAATTATACAGTGATGTATCTAAAATGTTCGACCACATGACAACACGATTAGAAAATTACAATGTGTACACGACCTAGTTTTAAGTTATACGAATCCAGAGTAATATGGAAATAATTAATTAATGATAAATCTGGAACAACTTGACATATTGCAGCAGTTTGGAATATAAAGATTGAACCGTTTACTGTTGATACAATAAGAATATTAGTAATAATTCTTCGTTCGGTAGTTTCAAATGTTATGCTTTCACAATATTCGCTGCTAGCCACCAACATCTAAGAGTTTTACGTTGTTCTTGCCTGATTCGTTCTTTCAGGTATCGAATGGTTCAAAATGTTTCGTGCCAAAACCATGGAACTTGATAATTCTGGTAATACTGTCCCAGCATTCACACTTCCTTTGGATTTCCACAATTGTCAAATGTCATTACTGACATGTCTGTTTCATGTTGCACTATTTTTAAGTAGATTGTGAGCAGTTACTTGGTGTGATTTAAGTAGTTTATAATGAGGACTGTTGATTTCTGTCTATATGATAGTCTGGTGTGCACAGAGAAAAGATTATAAAATAGTCGGATTGCGTTGAGTTTCTTGTGATCAGGTCGTTATTACAGTAGCCGTTGTATTATCTGTTGTCTAATTATCGATTAGTTCGCCTTTATTGCCTACAGAACTGGTAACCTAATTACCAATTGACTAACTGACCACTGCATTAAAATCAAGGCCTTAACATCTATTGGTCGTCGAGCTTCTTCTGACTCAATCTCTAATTAGAAGACAAAGAGAGAAGTCAGATTGATTGTTTGATGTAGTTTATTTAGCCATGACTGATGAATTATACAGTGATGTATCTAAAATGTTCGACCACATGACAACACGATTAGAAAATTACAATGTGTACACGACCTAGTTTTAAGTTATACGAATCCAGAGTAATATGGAAATAATTAATTAATGATAAATCTGGAACAACTTGACATATTGCAGCAGTTTGGAATATAAAGATTGAACCGTTTACTGTTGATACAATAAGAATATTAGTAATAATTCTTCGTTCGGTAGTTTCAAATGTTATGCTTTCACAATATTCGCTGCTAGCCACCAACATCTAAGAGTTTTACGTTGTTCTTGCCTGATTCGTTCTTTCAGGTATCGAATGGTTCAAAATGTTTCGTGCCAAAACCATGGAACTTGATAATTCTGGTAATACTGTCCCAGCATTCACACTTCCTTTGGATTTCCACAATTGTCAAATGTCATTACTGACATGTCTGTTTCATGTTGCACTATTTTTAAGTAGATTGTGAGCAGTTACTTGGTGTGATTTAAGTAGTTTATAATGAGGATTGTTGATTTCTGTCTATATGATAGTCTGGTGTGCACAGAGAAAAGATTATAAAATAGTCGGATTGCGTTGAGTTTCTTGTGATCAGGTCGTTATTACAGTAGCCGTTGTATTATCTGTTGTCTAATTATCGATTAGTTCGCCTTTATTGCCTACAGAACTGGTAACCTAATTACCAATTGACTAACTGACCACTGCATTAAAATCAAGGCCTTAACATCTATTGGTCGTCGAGCTTCTTCTGACTCAATCTCTAATTAGAAGACAAAGAGAGAAGTCAGATTGATTGTTTGATGTAGTTTATTTAGTCATGACTGATGAATTATACAGTGATGTATCTAAAATGTTCGACCACATGACAACACGATTAGAAAATTACAATGTGTACACGACCTAGTTTTAAGTTATACGAATCCAGAGTAATATGGAAATAATTAATTAATGATAAATCTGGAACAACTTGACATATTGCAGCAGTTTGGAATATAAAGATTGAACCGTTTACTGTTGATACAATAAGAATATTAGTAATAATTCTTCGTTCGGTAGTTTCAAATGTTATGCTTTCACAATATTCGCTGCTAGCCACCAACATCTAAGAGTTTTACGTTGTTCTTGCCTGATTCGTTCTTTCAGGTATCGAATGGTTCAAAATGTTTCGTGCCAAAACCATGGAACTTGATAATTCTGGTAATACTGTCCCAGCATTCACACTTCCTTTGGATTTCCACAATTGTCAAATGTCATTACTGACATGTCTGTTTCATGTTGCACTATTTTTAAGTAGATTGTGAGCAGTTACTTGGTGTGATTTAAGTAGTTTATAATGAGGATTGTTGATTTCTGTCTATATGATAGTCTGGTGTGCACAGAGAAAAGATTATAAAATAGTCGGATTGCGTTGAGTTTCTTGTGATCAGGTCGTTATTACAGTAGCCGTTGTATTATCTGTTGTCTAATTATCGATTAGTTCGCCTTTATTGCCTACAGAACTGGTAACCTAATTACCAATTGACTAACTGACCACTGCATTAAAATCAAGGCCTTAACATCTATTGGTCGTCGAGCTTCTTCTGACTCAATCTCTAATTAGAAGACAAAGAGAGAAGTCAGATTGATTGTTTGATGTAGTTTATTTAGTCATGACTGATGAATTATACAGTGATGTATCTAAAATGTTCGACCACATGACAACACGATTAGAAAATTACAATGTGTACACGACCTAGTTTTAAGTTATACGAATCCAGAGTAATATGGAAATAATTAATTAATGATAAATCTGGAACAACTTGACATATTGCAGCAGTTTGGAATATAAAGATTGAACCGTTTACTGTTGATACAATAAGAATATTAGTAATAATTCTTCGTTCGGTAGTTTCAAATGTTATGCTTTCACAATATTCGCTGCTAGCCACCAACATCTAAGAGTTTTACGTTGTTCTTGCCTGATTCGTTCTTTCAGGTATCGAATGGTTCAAAATGTTTCGTGCCAAAACCATGGAACTTGATAATTCTGGTAATACTGTCCCAGCATTCACACTTCCTTTGGATTTCCACAATTGTCAAATGTCATTACTGACATGTCTGTTTCATGTTGCACTATTTTTAAGTAGATTGTGAGCAGTTACTTGGTGTGATTTAAGTAGTTTATAATGAGGATTGTTGATTTCTGTCTATATGATAGTCTGGTGTGCACAGAGAAAAGATTATAAAATAGTCGGATTGCGTTGAGTTTCTTGTGATCAGGTCGTTATTACAGTAGCCGTTGTATTATCTGTTGTCTAATTATCGATTAGTTCGCCTTTATTGCCTACAGAACTGGTAACCTAATTACCAATTGACTAACTGACCACTGCATTAAAATCAAGGCCTTAACATCTATTGGTCGTCGAGCTTCTTCTGACTCAATCTCTAATTAGAAGACAAAGAGAGAAGTCAGATTGATTGTTTGATGTAGTTTATTTAGTCATGACTGATGAATTATACAGTGATGTATCTAAAATGTTCGACCACATGACAACACGATTAGAAAATTACAATGTGTACACGACCTAGTTTTAAGTTATACGAATCCAGAGTAATATGGAAATAATTAATTAATGATAAATCTGGAACAACTTGACATATTGCAGCAGTTTGGAATATAAAGATTGAACCGTTTACTGTTGATACAATAAGAATATTAGTAATAATTCTTCGTTCGGTAGTTTCAAATGTTATGCTTTCACAATATTCGCTGCTAGCCACCAACATCTAAGAGTTTTACGTTGTTCTTGCCTGATTCGTTCTTTCAGGTATCGAATGGTTCAAAATGTTTCGTGCCAAAACCATGGAACTTGATAATTCTGGTAATACTGTCCCAGCATTCACACTTCCTTTGGATTTCCACAATTGTCAAATGTCATTACTGACATGTCTGTTTCATGTTGCACTATTTTTAAGTAGATTGTGAGCAGTTACTTGGTGTGATTTAAGTAGTTTATAATGAGGATTGTTGATTTCTGTCTATATGATAGTCTGGTGTGCACAGAGAAAAGATTATAAAATAGTCGGATTGCGTTGAGTTTCTTGTGATCAGGTCGTTATTACAGTAGCCGTTGTATTATCTGTTGTCTAATTATCGATTAGTTCGCCTTTATTGCCTACAGAACTGGTAACCTAATTACCAATTGACTAACTGACCACTGCATTAAAATCAAGGCCTTAACATCTATTGGTCGTCGAGCTTCTTCTGACTCAATCTCTAATTAGAAGACAAAGAGAGAAGTCAGATTGATTGTTTGATGTAGTTTATTTAGTCATGACTGATGAATTATACAGTGATGTATCTAAAATGTTCGACCACATGACAACACGATTAGAAAATTACAATGTGTACACGACCTAGTTTTAAGTTATACGAATCCAGAGTAATATGGAAATAATTAATTAATGATAAATCTGGAACAACTTGACATATTGCAGCAGTTTGGAATATAAAGATTGAACCGTTTACTGTTGATACAATAAGAATATTAGTAATAATTCTTCGTTCGGTAGTTTCAAATGTTATGCTTTCACAATATTCGCTGCTAGCCACCAACATCTAAGAGTTTTACGTTGTTCTTGCCTGATTCGTTCTTTCAGGTATCGAATGGTTCAAAATGTTTCGTGCCAAAACCATGGAACTTGATAATTCTGGTAATACTGTCCCAGCATTCACACTTCCTTTGGATTTCCACAATTGTCAAATGTCATTACTGACATGTCTGTTTCATGTTGCACTATTTTTAAGTAGATTGTGAGCAGTTACTTGGTGTGATTTAAGTAGTTTATAATGAGGATTGTTGATTTCTGTCTATATGATAGTCTGGTGTGCACAGAGAAAAGATTATAAAATAGTCGGATTGCGTTGAGTTTCTTGTGATCAGGTCGTTATTACAGTAGCCGTTGTATTATCTGTTGTCTAATTATCGATTAGTTCGCCTTTATTGCCTACAGAACTGGTAACCTAATTACCAATTGACTAACTGACCACTGCATTAAAATCAAGGCCTTAACATCTATTGGTCGTCGAGCTTCTTCTGACTCAATCTCTAATTAGAAGACAAAGAGAGAAGTCAGATTGATTGTTTGATGTAGTTTATTTAGTCATGACTGATGAATTATACAGTGATGTATCTAAAATGTTCGACCACATGACAACACGATTAGAAAATTACAATGTGTACACGACCTAGTTTTAAGTTATACGAATCCAGAGTAATATGGAAATAATTAATTAATGATAAATCTGGAACAACTTGACATATTGCAGCAGTTCGGAATATAAAGATTGAACCGTTTACTGTTGATACAATAAGAATATTAGTAATAATTCTTCGTTCGGTAGTTTCAAATATGATGCTTGCCAGACAATTAGTGGTTATTTTCGGATGCAATTTTTTCTGACCGTTTCATCCAATTGTAGGAATGCGGTATCGCTTGATATTATTTCTCTTTGGGAGATATTCTACTTCTGTCTCATATCCGTAAAGTCATTTGCCTGACTTTGCGTTCATACATAAATTTGTACTTAGTGAATTAGTTGTATCACTTTTGAAGTTAGTTTAGGTAAATAATTATGCCCTTGTATGGCCGAAGGTGAAGAGACTCAGCTCTTCTTCTCGAAATGCTCTCATATGGCTACGCATATACAGCAACTATCAGGGAAGTTATACTCACTGTCTACTCGAGGCGGGGTGTTGCTTACGAAATCGAGAGGATGAAAAGCGTATGTCCTGCGCTTTATTCTGGTTGGTGGATATGAAGAATGCACCTATGAGAGTTGGAAAATGCCTGATTCCAAATCAATAGTGCTCATGAGCTCCTGGATCCTTACAACTCAAATGGCATAAAAACTCATTGTCGGTCATCGTCTGCCATGAGAATTCATCTCCTGACATTACTCCATTGCGTTGTGGATTGGACCTTTGGATTAAAGGCATGATTGTTGTTTCAAGCACTGAGAGAGGAAATTCAAGCAAACGATTTTTGTATAGTAATTCCACATTTATTTTTTTAAATTAACAATTTATTTACATAAGATTTTGTTATTGAATGGTTTCTTCCCGTTATGTAATTTACTTTTCTACATATTTTGTTTACAGTTTATACGATTTATAAAGAACTGAATCCAAGTTTTCTTTCTGTTACAATCGATTGATCATTGAGTAGCTAGCAATGTTATGTTTGTTTAGTTCTGTAGTTAGCTTTGATTAGATTCTGTCGATCAATTTGCGACGTGGTCTCTAGTTTACATGTGATTCACTATCGTGTTCACTATGTTGAGATGCGAGATGGTGGTTGCTAGTAGTCAGTAGGAAGCTCTGAACCTTCGCTCCGTCCTATGTGACATCCACTATCGAGGTGTACCTGTCATGTTGAGGTAACTGATGCTCTTTGGTGAGAACTATCCCGTATCACTCATCTTCAGAATTATAGA
Organism: Schistosoma spindalis; assembly: GCA_946903255.1. Taxonomy (NCBI): domain Eukaryota; kingdom Metazoa; phylum Platyhelminthes; class Trematoda; order Strigeidida; family Schistosomatidae; genus Schistosoma; species Schistosoma spindalis. Next base: position 8,227,635 of record OX336419.1, on the reverse strand, counting down.
CGTTATAACTCAGCTTTCCGAGTTGCGATTGACCACCTATAGGACTGAGATATATTTATGATTGATTGATCACTTAGTAGTAACCGACGTCACATTTTTCTAGTTTTATATATATTGCTGACTGAATTTTATTGGCCTAGTTACAGGTACACTCTGCTGACGAGTTCCAAGTACTATGAAGCCTAGGTTCATGGTTTCTTGTCAACCACCTCCAACCATCCAGCATAGTTTTACCCTATTTATTATGATGTTCTTAGTACTTGAAGGTAGGTATGCGGTGGTGATGGTGATAGTTGGCTAATTCGATTGATCTACCCTATAACATGATGGGTAGTTAAACGCAAACAATAGAATAGTAATTAGATATCGGGTGTGAATAATTCTTTGTGGTTGTCGGGTTTTGTTCAGTAAATTTTGCAATCTCTTAATTTAACTGAGTGAATGAAAATTGAAAACTGTTATACCCAGAAGTTAAATTTGTTTTAAGAAATATCTGTCTAATCATTGGTATGGTTATGTTGGTGTTGATTTTTTGTTACATCAGAACATCTTCGATATATGTAGATATATATTTTCAAATTCAGTGCTTATCTGGCAGTTCTCAAATATTTATTGGAAATCTGTAGTATGTTCTTATGATAGTAGTACATCGAAAGAGATGGCCGAATGATATGTTGTTTATTGGAAGAAGCTGAATTAAAGAGTAAATGAATATGGCGTTGAAGTTTGTGTTTTCTAGGTGTCTCTGAGTCAGAGTAGTAAAGTTTGTTATTGTGTTAGCATAACTTTTAGGAAACCCACTTATTGGAACGATGATCATTAATGTAGATGCCGTAAAATATAATATGGCGGTAAGAGGTAGTCAACAGGGAAACTGGACACGGGTTTTGTGTTACTTGGCATTCGTCAGCAATGTGTACCTTTAATCTTAAGTGACCTGGTGCTCCCCGACGCATTCGATCCCGTGTGATCCAGTCAGAGACGTTACCACTGGGCTATTCTGGCCTCGGCCGACCTCTTGTAGGACTGACATGTAATCGCAATTGATTGATCACTGGTTGGTGTCGAGTCACTTAGACCAGTGGCCACATTGTAACTTCGTCGATAATAATGGTCTGCATTAGGGACTTGACACACATGACATTGATCACCACCCAGTGATCAATCAATTGTGGCCATAAAATATGCTTTTATATCAAAGCGAATTTCGTAGGCATTTTATCATAACTGTTTTTATTTGATTAGCAAATCTTTATTTTCCTGTTATACCCTATTAATGAATAGAATTCATCGTTATACAAACTAAGCCGTATAGATTATATGGTATTTGATAGTCTCTGTTCAATCAAGTAAATCACTACGTTACACAGCTCAGATTTGTACTAGATCGAATTACAATTGAGTATTTCAAAAATGTGAAGAGAATAAACGGAAGATCCTTAAATGAAATGTTTATTTTAATCAAATTTCTATTGTTAGTTGTTCACATTCATTTATCTACAATGAAAAGAAACAAACAGAAATTATTCAGATTTGTTGTTGTGACAGTGTCTAAATCATAAATGGGTTTTTAATTTATTTTTTATTTTTAAGGAGCATGTTCTACAAGACTAGGTAAAATACCCATTTGCATTATAGATAAACTAGTTCATATTGTTGATGAAAGCCAAATGAGTTTTTCTGTTCTACATTGTTTTCTCATTCAGTTGTTATGTAGAGATATACTTGGAGATAAATAACACTTGTGTTTGTGAGCAATATGTAAATTATATGACATATTTTCAATGTGTTCAAATTGTAAGCTTGTCTGGTCTGTTGTAAAGTGTAATGTGTTTGATAAAATGGTAATCTTAAACTGGCATCAATGAAGTTATAGTAAATAATCACTGTTTTTTTTTTATCTGATTAGATTTCTGTAGTCAAATATGAAACTAGTTGTAGAGAAAACATCTTTCACTAATACAAGATTAAATTACGACTGTTAATTATAAGTAAACTAGAACGTACTGAGTAGTAGTTTAATTTCTCATCCATAAGCCTGGCCTACAATAAGAAGATAGTCGATATGGTTTTTGGAAATGAACTCACATGGGATATTATGAAGAATTTTAGATTTAATTAATGTAAATTACACGTAATGTTAATTATAATGTATGTCACGTAGAGGTTACGTTGTTCAATTAACAAACATCTAATGAGAAGGATTTCAAATTTCAAGACAATTTTTCAACTGCAGTTAATTACTTACGAAATATCGCTTGCAACATTTCAATGAGTTCTTGGCCTATATATACGATGAAAAAACCGAATATATTATGTAATTTATAAATTAAATACCGTAAATGATTTTAAAGCACCATTAATATCACCACAGAACTATTCTATTCGTATGAAATCTAATTGTTTTCAGAGATCTTGAAACTTCTTTTTTTATGTACACTGTCTCCTTTAACATGTGTACTTCGATAACATTCATACGATTTAATTGTAGTCAGATACAGGGTCATAAAAACCTATTGTTAAGACTTAAATTTCAAGAAATAAATGATTGTGATCATTTCATATACAACAAGTAGTAATATGACAACTTTGTCTTCATATAAGCGATGTCTTAACACGTGCTTTACAAATACTGTTTATTGAGAGGCACACAAACTGATAATTAGAATAAAATGATTTACGTTCAACTTGGGCCATGAAATTGGAAATTGAGTTATCTGAAAAAGTGGAGAATACAATGGTTGAATGTAGGGCAAACGCTTATCATCATTAAAGTGAGTTGAAGTTTATCTGATTGTTACGATAACATACCATTCATTATAGCAAAACAAACAAACAAACAGTTACTTATTATCGGTAACAGCTGTTCAGCATCAGATAACTCTCACTATACTGCTTCCTAACGAACTTCATTTTGTGTTTACAACAATGTGTAAGCTCATAATTTCCTATAGATCCGACATCAGTTTATTCACCGGTATATTCAGAGTCAATTTTATGAGAATCCTTGGGAAAATATTTCCTAATACTATAAACTCTGTCTATCAGCTCGGAAAATATCACAACGAATATCATAGGGAGTATGTTAACAAATGTCGTTTGTATTGTTGACCGGTTAATCTCATCTGTGACACCATTTAAAATGAGAAATCACCGAGCTTCTATTTTGTTCTAATGTATGAGATAACTGATGTGGGCCTATCAACTAATCCATCAAAAGGATCGAATGCAAGACTATCAGAGCCTAACTATGAGATTAGTGGTTCGGTGTCTTATGGTGCACAAGTCCGAATTCGATCGAATCTTGATAAATATAACCTAAAATTGTAAAGTTATCTTCCCAAAACCAAGTCATTTAATGTATGTCTACATGATTCAATAAGTAAATAACTTACCCACATCACCCTCCTGTGTCAGATCCTCTTCATTGTCTAATAAAAATGAAGTTCAAAAGATGCTAATAAATGTGTAACTATTGCTTATTAAGAGATTCTGAATTGGTGTACTAGGTATAGATTGTGAACTATAGAATCAAATATTTTGATAGAAGACCTTCTTTTAAATTCATTTTGCATAATATGTACTGGATAGAAGAATTGACAAATTGAAGTTTTTCAAAATTCCATAGGTAATTCGACAATGAATATACAATGCATTGAAGTGTTAGTTCATAAGTGGTTTCCGTTTGAAAGCTATCTTTCAATGAGTGAATGTTATAAATTGTGTGATCCGCCAATTGTTATATGTTGAGACGCGCGGATTGGAGGGCAATGAGGAGAGGGGTAGCGAATTGTCGATCGGACCAAAAAGCGTAAACACGTGAGAACAGCCTAGAGTTCTAATTGGCCCTGCTTCCCTGTCTAGCCCAGCCAGTTGAGTCCAGAACGCAAGTCTCAGCCTCTGTGATATGAATCATTATATTTCAAACATACTCTGTTTATATACCAAGCAAACAGACTACATCGTACCATGAAATAGAAAGTAACATTTGTACAAGATTTGACCACCAGGAAATGACACATATATTGACCAACGGGAAAATGACACGTTGGATGAATATTGACCAATGGGGAAATGACACCATTTCTCATTCAGGCATAGCATTAGATAATTTCTGGGGTATTTTCCGAATACCCCAACAGTGAAACTATAATCAATGTATGTTATTGGTATAAATTGTGACAACATGCAATAACTAATGAGTCGACATTCAGATAGTAGTTGATGTGGAATCGAAGGAACAATCAAGTGTGAGACAATTGGTTGACATTTTGAAAATGAAGTAGTTACTGTAAAGTTATCTTCCCAAAACCAAGTCATTTAATGTATGTCTACATGATTCAATAAGTAAATAACTTACCCACATCACCCTCCTGTGTCAGATCCTCTTCATTGTCTAATAAAAATGAAGTTCAAAAGATGCTAATAAATGTGTAACTATTGCTTATTAAGAGATTCTGAATTGGTGTACTAGGTATAGATTGTGAACTATAGAATCAAATATTTTGATAGAAGACCTTCTTTTAAATTCATTTTGCATAATATGTACTGGATAGAAGAATTGACAAATTGAAGTTTTTCAAAATTCCATAGGTAATTCGACAATGAATATACAATGCATTGAAGTGTTAGTTCATAAGTGGTTTCCATTTGAAAGCTGTCAATCAATAAGTGGTCTTTTGTGAATTAATTAGAAACTATAATCAATGTATGTTATTGGTATAAATTGTGACAATATACAACAACTAATGAGTTGACATTCAGAGAGTAGTTGATGTGGAATCGAAGGAACAATAAAGTGTGAGACAATTGGTTGACATTTTGAAAATGAAGTAGTTACTGTATGGTTCTCAGATTTTACTAAGAGATTCTGTAATTGCGTATTGAAATACACTTGATTGTCCCCGCTTGTGCTCTCGTTCACGACCATAGGACTAAGTGATCACGACAATCTTCCATTAATGTCAGTCAATAAGTTTTTCTCAGAAATCAGTTTGTATACGCGTATTCTATTTAAACTAATATGGTGTGTGTTTTGAATTATTTATTTATTGTGTAATTGCTAATAAGTGAATGGAGTGTAAGTGAACACTTGTGTGAGATAGATTTCAATAGAGTGTATGATTGATTAACAAAAGAAAGGATCTTTGTTAAATTTACTGGTAGAACTTATATTCATTCGATTTTTAAAGACTAAAATGGAGAATGAAAATTGGTCAGTGATTATCATGGATTCCGTCTTGTGTAAATGTAATAATGGCAGTAGTAATAGCAGTCTAATAGACTGCTAATGGAAATCGCACGAAAAACAGAAACGATTGTTATCCACTTGTCCCGCGAGCGGGATCGTAGGTGTGCACTGCTGAGGAGTCTCGTACTTGTACGGAACGATCATCAACTGCTTCCACGATTTCCATGGTGGTCTAGCTTCAATCGACTCATGAATTCAACTAATTAATTCCTACGATCTCCACAATACCCCCTTTCTCATAAATTTTAATAAATAGAAAGCCAATGAACAATATTTCTGTATCATTTCACACAAATAATAAACGAGTTTGATACTTACTCTCCATGTTTATATGAGGTGTAGTGGATACATCTAAAGCCGTTGGGGATAGTAAAACATGTCTTATAATGAGTATATAAAATGTATATATTTTCAAATATTACAATATGGTCGAATACTCGATGGTTATTTCGTAACATAATTACAATGCAAACTCACCATCCCATACGACCATTACAATTAAGAGTAACAAAGTGAATTTTAGCATGTTCACTGTTGACAGCTGAATTGATGAAAACCACTCGTGTTTATATAGTATTTTTGATTGTGGAAAGTTAGAAGACGGACAGGTGTAGTGAAGATGTTTCAACGAATAACTGATTACAGAATATGTTTGTATCTGTCTATTTACCAACGTGACTGACGTAAACATTATCATGATTGTGTTTACTAATAGAACTTCCTTTCGTACTGCTACACAGTGATTTTATGTTATCACAGACATATATGTTTTGCGAATCTGATACGTTATACTTGAGTAGTGAAGGAATTTATCTCAATTATCATAACTATTTAGTTTTTCTAGCTGAGTTTAGAGAACAAAACACAATATGAATCCGTCTATCTTGACCACTGTATTAAGGAATAATCAGAATGATATCTGAAGAAAGACATCCTGAAGTTATCATAGTAGTCTATTGATGATTTACTCACTTGTTTCTTTCTTATTGTAAATGCCCATATGAACCACGTGACTGTACTAGAATTATATACCAATATAGAATTGAGTATACCTCTATGTTTAGTTTAAATGTCTGTCTTCCTACAAATGAATACTCTACCTTAAACTTTGATCTACCTTGTAGTGTTCATTTAAAATAACATCTGCTTTTTATGATTAGTAAGGAGACGAAAATACATGACATATTTGAATATGATGTAGTAGCCTGTTTGGATCCTAGTACCAATAAAAATGCTAATTCGTTTAATTCAGTTTACATACTTACTAACGCCTGTTATTCCCAATGGAGCATAATCCATCGACCAGTATTCTCCAAACCATTATGTCCTGGACCTTCTTTTCTAATTCTATTTAATTGTTGTTCATTCTTCTCATGTCTGTCTCCATTTCTCGGTGTAATGTGTTCTTTTGTCTTCCGCTTCTCCTTTGGCCTTGAGGATTCCAAGTAAGGACTTGCCTTGTGAAGCAGTTGTGTGCTTTCCTCAATGTTTGTCCAATCCATTTTCAGCGCTTCTTGATTTCGTCCACTGGAATCTGGTTTTTCCCGTTCCACAGTAGTTTGTCTCTGATAGTGTCGGGTCAACAGATCCGAAGTATATTGCGTAGACAGATGTTAAAAAAACACTTGTATCTTCTAGATGATGTCTTTCGCAGTCCGCAAGTTTCCGCCCCAAACAGTAGAACTGTCTTGACATTTGTATTGAAAATTGTGACTTTGATGTTGGTTGACAGCTGTTTGGAGTTCCAAATAATCTTAAGTTGTAGATATGCTGCTCTTGCTTTGCCGATCCGTACCTTCACATCTGCATCTGGTCCACCGTGTTCATCAATGCTGCTGTTCAGATATGTAAAGGTTTTTACGTTCTCCAAAGCTTCTCCGTTGAGTATGGTGCATGCTGTGTTGTATCGGAGAATTTCGCTTTTCCCTTTATGTATGTTGAGACCTACTGCTGCTGAGGCTGCTGCTACGCTGATCTTGCCTTGCCGATCGTACAGCTGCTTTCTAGCCGTCCACTGTACCCCATGTTTGCCCCCAGATGTTGACGTCTTCAGATTTCAGTTGATAACCACGAGAAACAGAAAGGATGGGAGTAAGCAAAGTTGCGTGACACTGGCGTTTACTTCGAACATGTCTTTCAGCTCTCTGCCGTGCACGATTTTGCAATTTAATCTATCATAAGAACTCCATATGATGTTGACTATCTTCTGAGGCACGCCGTACTGTCGAAGAAGCCTCCATAGTGTTTTTCTCTCCACGCTATCAAATGCTTTCTCTTAGTTGATGTAGAGTGATGAATTCCTTTCAATTGCTTGTTTTACAATGATCCGTTGTTTTGAATTTTGGTCTGTACACGATCGAGCCTTGCGGAATCTAATCTGTTTATTTCTATGTTGGACGTCTACAGAGTCCTTCATTCTGTTTAACAACACCCTGTTGAAGACTTTTCCTGTTATTAAGAGAAGAGTGACGCCTCTGTAGTTATCACGCCTGCTGAGATAGTCTTTCTTTGGTTTCTTGATCATGTGTCCTTCTTTCCAGTCTGTTTGTTGTGTCCCGATAAGAATAGTGAATGGTAATTTTTAGGATCCATTTGTGAACCAATACTATACGTGTTTCTTGAGTTTCAATTTCATCTTGGTGACCAGCAACTGATGATCTGATCATTCTAAAAGTCAGATTCTCCAATCAACTTTTTCCTGCTCCCTCTCTCTTTTTCATTTGATCTCAAGTGTTATCCATTCTTTCTCAGTTCTAACACAATGTGTGTTTTGCTCTGCTTCTTTTCATTTTGCTTTGAGAATTTCAAGTTAATACTTTCCTTATGATTCAGTTTGATGATCTGTGCAATGTGTATCTTATCCACTTCCATGATCTTCTAATTTCCACTTCAACTGGTGGCTGGTTTGTTCTCTGCCGAAGTTGATTGTTGTTGATGGTGTCTTACTAACGGACACTGAGTATCTTAAGTAGACAATTGATTATAAATTTCTATACTTTTCCTATGATGTTTATAGTAGTATTGCTTTAAGTTTTGGCTTTGTACAAAAGAAATATCTTAACATTTGTATTAAAAAATTGTAATCTTAATGTTATCTGACAATGTTAGATATTTTTCAAAGTTTATTCAACTATCTAACAATATTCCAGAATGATTTGACCTAAATAATTTTTTTCTGAACTTGCTTAGTAGTAACACATTATAGATATGAATTTACTAATTATTTATATTGATAAGAATAATGATGTGATAAATATACTAATCCTTTATCTTCCACGATACCACGTTTATTCTTTCTTTGACAAATGAACTGAGAATGTTGAATAAATAAAATATTTATTAAATAATTTATAAGATAGAAAAATTTTTAAAGTTAAATAAAATTTTCTAAAGACAAATTTTATTCAACTATCTAACTATACCCCAGAATGATTTGACCTAAATTATCTTGTTTACTTCACATCAGTAGTTACACATCATCAAAGTTGTACGTTTTAGTAAATATCAAGAAATGTGCTAATTATTCATATTGATAAAATAAAGTTTAATAAGCTTACTAAACTTAGACTTGCCAAATATTATCACTTAGATTTAGTGTAGGCATAAATTAAAGTTTATTCTGTTTAGTGATAACAAGTTCAGGTGTAGTTTTGTTTTGTCTACAACATTGTCAACTGTGGAAAACAGTCACATCTAGCTGGCAAGTCTCAAATAGGATGAGCTGCTTATCCTGGATTACATCACTCACCACCATCCGTCTTGTGTTATAATATCTGTGGTTCAAGCAGTATCTAGGCAATCCACATATGATCAAAATACCCCAGTAAGAGACTGATCAATTACAGTTTTAAACATCAGTTAGAAGATTCACACAACCAATTCGAAGATGAATTAAGCTTTAGTACTGTCTTTAATATCACATGGATAACTTAAAAACTATGAGTCCTTTCATCTTCCTTACGTTAATTAATTCTTGAGTTGACGATATATTCGATGTATGTTTACATGAATGATGAATAGGTTGTTGTTTTGACTATCTTCTTTCTTTTGCCATCATAGTATTCACATACAACGATTGCAGATTGATCTTGTGACACTCACAATAGAAATAAGCATTGTAAGTATGAGATTAAGATGTTCTGCATAGGAAGCTACCGTTTCTTACTCTACAAATAACAAGTTGATAGATCGTTATTGGTTTTGCGAACTTAATTCATTCATTCAGTTGGCATTTCGGAAGGCTGTTACATTAAGCCGGTGCATATATAGCAAAATTCCTTTAAAATGGTGCCAGTCATTGATCTAGTGAGAACAACCTGACACGAATGAAATTGCTTTCATTTAATTATTAAGTTCTGATTAGTGCTCATCATTTAGTGAAGTGGACATTGATGAACAGAATACCGTTGTTTTTTAATTCGTTTATGTGTTGGCTGCTCGAGTCTTCCCACTGCTGTTCAGAACTGCAATTGCTGAATCTCTTATTGGCATATGTATATTCTGTGTGGATTGCCTTGATCTTGCTTTTAGTCACAAGCTTAACAAGCCGAGATGATGGTGGCTTTTAGTGGAATCCAGTATGTGCGTTTCGTTCTATTTGGGGCTCTTCACTTGTGTGTCCGAGACTCGTACACAGTTCCATTCATTTCAGACACCATCACTTTGTCCACATATACACTGAGTGTTGATAACCATTATTTGTGCAACAGGATAGGCTTATTTGATTTTTGTATTGGTTGCTTGAATCTTTCCTTAGAATAACGCGATGGCGTTTGAAACGAGCGTTACTAGGTTCGAGTCTCGTAGTGAGATGCATTTACATCCGGATGACAAGTCCGAAACAGGACGAGACGTGCGATCTTGTGTCGGCTGTTTACTCAAACATCACAGCTCGATCCAATAATGATGGTGAAAAGTGATCAGAGATGATTAAATTAAGTACTATTCATCTGGGTCTATCGCTCACCCTATAAATTTGTCAAAAATACACTTTCGCAGATAACAGCTTTATCGTCTGACCTTACAGGAATACATCACTTAGTAGAAGATTCACTAGTTGCCTTAGTTCTGTTCGCTCCTTTTACTTTCACATCTTCATTGTTCAGTGTTTTCGCTTTACGTTGTAGTATTTAACATTATCCAGTAGCTAGTGTTATTATCATTCATTATTCAGCGTATATCTGCAGCTTATTATTGTGCGGTGTTTCCAGGTACTTACATGAACCTGTGATATTAAGTCCATTTATTATTATAGTGGTACTCTCTTGACATTCCTAACAGTTTATTTTAATTTCTTGCATGTTCATTGACTATTTTTTTAATGACAATCATTTATGTAACTTTCGTCCCTACATCTCGTCATGATTATTCGTAAGTATCACTTAGCGTGGGTCTTCCAACCATGCTCCAGTATGCTACTTAGTGGTTAGTTCTGTTTATGTTTATAGTTGTAAAACGTAGCCTCTAAAATCTTAGTACATTTATAATTACTATTATTATTCGATAGATATCTACAACATATTGCACTAATATATTAGGGTTATCGATCTAATAATGTTAAGGTTGGATACAGAGTACTACATTGATAAGTCTTGCAATTTTGAACGCTATACTCGATTCCTAAACTATTCTGAAACCCCCAAGCTAGAACTATACAGCGACCTGAACACGAGAGAGAAGAAGCAAAATATGCCGAAAGTACTTTACTCCAAGGTTCCTTTTATTACAGAAAATATATGGTTTTTATAATATCCTAAATGTCCTTGGGTTGCTCGAAGATTCTGGAATGCTACTAAACATAGTAGCGGTATAACAATAATGTTATTTTAGTCATACTGAGCTCAAGCATTTGCATACTTCCCCAATGCTATGATCAACTTTTCTGTTAAGTCGTGTGTTTTGATTTGAATATCTAAAACATACATCGGTTATTTAGTTAGACTCCTTGGAAAGATTCCGTTAGCAAATATATGAGTAAATACAATTTATTAATTAATAATGATCATAAAATTCTGATAAATGGAAGTCTACTGTTCAGCCACACAACATGAAAATATTGTTGAGAGGAGAGTATGGTACAACAGAAGACAATTAACAAAGTAATGTAAGTGCGAAAATACACTCTTTCTACAGACTAATTATTTTCATAGTGTACATTGCGAACTGATCGCAGTCAAACCATTAAGCACGGTGGGTACTGTCTTCATAACCGACATCGTTGAATTCCATGGGTCATTGCGTCTCACCAGAACTATAGAAATTTCCTGTCTATGCTATTTGATAATGGAAAAGGCAATCTGAAATTTCAGTGCAACATCATAGATTGGTTGAAGGTGAATTTGTAAACCACTCAATCCTGGCTCAGTGATCTAGAGTTTATGCGTTTGTACAATAACGAAGGTCCTGTGTTCAGTTTCAAGACTCGAGGTCATGGAGTGCGCTAATGAGAAGTCACATATGAATACGAAAAGGTCATTCAGAGCCACCGGGTTCTCGGTGATTGTTTGACTTACATTGGTTAGTGATTTCAATAAAATTTAACAATTTCCATAACTCCATTCTGTCAACAATCACACTAGGTAATGTGAGTAACTAGATAAACTACTAATGAGTGATAATGGAAATATCGTACGTAATTTAGTTTTGAATCATTCACGTTTTTTAATTTATAATGTATAGATTGTTGTTTTGTCTTAATTAATACCAATCAACTGAATTTCTCTGGATTCAATTGTTGATGCTAACACAGACTCGAACTGAGCAAAGTCAAGCTCGAATTATATTACGTTATCCACCGAGTTACAGAATCCAAGTAGCCATTGACTATTTCAACGAATGTAAGTTTTACATCATTAGTGATTATGTTCAAAATTATCCTGTTGTTGATAATCTCGACTACATTTCGATCAAGCTCTTTTGTCATAAATGGATTATGTTTATACCAAAGCTAGAATGTGGGCATATGCAGTAAATGTCCCAAGTAGGACGAAATGGGATTCACTCCTTTCCACATAAAACTTATAAAAGTTACTATTTTGAAGTAATCAATACAGAGTGAACATGCACCAATAAATGGTGACCAAAGATAAGTTAAGAATATAGAAAAATTGAATAATTCAAACCTTAACTAATTATAATATTGATTTATCAAGTGTTTATAGGTAGAATACGGATTGAAGTTTCTTTAATAAATAATCAAAACGTCGATGAGCATAATGTAACAAAAGTATTTAAACAAACAATAAAACTCCAAGGTATAGATTAATAACTTTCAGCCTGTTATATATTCTATTCTCTAGCAAAGAGGTAGGCTGTAACTATGAGATCAGTTTTCTTTTTTGTATGATTAAATTCGAACAGAAAGAGAGACCACGATCGAGATCATGTGTAGTGTATTAATCCGTTATATCTGAATGTTTCTTTAAATATCATTTTCACTAGAACTAAGTTTTAGAAATCCAAGAGATATGCCAAACTCCGAAAACAGCACACATTTTATACTTTTGTTACATCTTACTCACATTTTTATAAGTAGTATGATATTGAAAAGAAAAATGTTGTCAGTCATTACTATGAAGCTGACTGATACAATATATGATTAATGATTTGAAGACAGATAAATACTTTGTAAACTTTTCTTATCCATTTGCATAAACAGATATACGCATTATACGCATTTCCTTAGCTTTATACATCTGCAGTACAAACGAAACTTGGTAAAAACCCTTAGTTGCTATATACACACTATATGTCCTGCGGATATAATTGAAGATGAACTTAACACCTTGCATAATACTCTCAGAGAGAACGGTTACCCTACAAAGTTTACAATTAGATATATGATCGAGAAGGTGAAAATAGGCGAAATGCAAACGGTGAAAAAATCCCTGTTTATGCGTTCACAATTCAGAGGGGATGCGGCTAGTGAAATATTAACTCGGAGATTACGCAGGACAATACGAAAGTCTTTTAACGCCGCAGGACTGCGATTAGTGTTTTCTACGTGCCCAATGGTGACACCAAAGCTAAAAGATGATTTACCTAGAATGACCACCTCATTTTTTATTTATCGGTTCGACAGCTTCTGTGGAGCGAGTTATATTGGTCGAAGTTCTAGGAATTTACATTGCTCGTGAACACCTCCCAGCGTGGCTAAACAAAGGTTTGATGAAGAAAGTGAACAGCTCGATATTGTCGCATTTAGTACAAACTGGTCATAGTGCCAGTTTAAACTAATCTTTTTCAATTATTTATAAGGTCAGTAATATTTTGCCAAAGCCTGTCAGACTAGCATTAGCCATCCGGATGAAGAAATCGGAGCTATGTGTACAGAAGAAATATCTTTAACCACTCTTCCTCCCCTGGTTAACATCAAGGTCAATTAATCAATAGCAATCTTGGCGATTGCATGACCTAATTTGATTATTACGCTTACGACCTTTCGTAGTCAATTGTAATTGTCTCTGTTATTTTTATTCACAAATCTCTGCATTATTATTATTATTATTATTATTATTATTATTATTATTATTATTAGTAGTAGTAGTAGTAGTAGTAGTAGTAGTAGTAGTAGTAGTATTGTTACAATTAGTTAAACATCATCATTAATCCCTCCTATACATGATTCATTCACTTCGCGTCCATCCCTCCTTGTTACGTCTTACTAATTCTTATCAGAAGGGGTTTTGTGGAGATTTTAGTGATTTCAATAGTTGAAATCATGAGTCAATTGAAGCTAGACCACCATGGGAAACCCGGAAGCACTGGACGGCCGTTCCGTCCTAGTAAGGGGCTCCTCAGCAGTACGCATCCACGATCCCGCTACCCGCGAAATTCGAACCCAGGACCTATCAGTCTTGCGCTAGGCGCTTAACCAACTAAACCACTGAGCTAGCCGGCATCCAACAGTGTTAATGTCTAACTTCAACTAATCCACGGAGTCGCGCCACCGTACACCATTGTCTTCAGTGAGCTGATATCTCACAACAGACCTGGTTGAACTCCACTGGTAACGGCTTCTCACTAGAACTCCAGGATATGCCTCTTGGAGTCAGTGAGCAGATGATTCTTCACACAATATAGCCTTCCACTAAACATTTGACCGAATCGTAATAGCACTATTATTTCCCTCACCCTGTCTGACCTTTATTTATTCTGATCATGGATCTTAAATTTGACTTAATATACACACAGATTCAATTTAACATTCTATATGAGTCATATCAACATTCTATTTTGTTTAGCAATCCCAAATTCACATACCTTAAACGATGCACTTTACCCGTAACCTGGCCATTTTTCAGATTAATTTGGATATATATAGTTGTAGGACCTGAAGAGAATTTATCGAAAAGAATATTCTTCGTTCAATTATTAGTCTCTTCATGTGATGAAGATCTTTAAACGAATAAATAGATGAAGTTATCCAATCAGAAAAAAATTCCTTTCTATGGTAAATAATGTAACTTAAACAGTGATGAAATATCCAAATCAACTAATCAGAATAAATTATCACCGTTATAGGATAATCGTTGTGGTTTATTAATGTTCTATATAATTATTGGGGATGTAAAATCCCCAGAACTCACTTGGTAAATACCTTATTTTTGCAATCGCTAGTTTTCGCGCCCAAAGTGCTCATTTTTACCTTCTTGACGTATATCCCACTAGGGAGGATCATAAACGCTATTGGTTCGTTGTATCTTTTAGTATGCTACTTTGTAACGCCTCTAAAGGACATTTTATGCTGTATATATACGCTTGAGTTGTGCTTGTTGTTGTCCGTGCCTCTGAATGCTTGTGGAATATATTTCCCTATTGAATTTGGACTTATCTCTCTGATTAGCGGGGCTGAGACACGTCAGAATAGCTAGCTTATTGGTCTTTGGCTCACAGAGTCTCCGTTCCGTTCACAGATTAGGTGAACTTGTAATCTCTTCAAAGATAGCAGTAGTTTACAATCTTATAGATCACTGGTATCCGGTAAATTATTTTACATCTCATTTGGAACACATGGTTTAATAAACCTTTTTTCAATTTGAATATATTCCTTTGTTAAAGATTTTAGATTCAGTGTAACACAGTGGTATTGATTTACAAGTAATGTAATTTCAGTATAGATATTCATGAATGTTTCATGAATATTGGGTGAATGGATGGAAGCATTAATGAGACTTATTCATTTAGCTGAGTGTAAGTTATTTATCATTCAGTTACAAATTTGATGTGTTAGTATGTATAAAATAGATGTTGAGGAATAGTAGTAAATTGTCAGCTAACTAGAACTATCGTGTAGCGGTAAATAAATCCCCAAAATAAATAGCTCTGTAAGTCTTCGACATTGGATGCTGACCACATTAGTTTTAATGGACTCAACTAGCTGAAGGCGCTCGATCAGGTATCTGCACCAGATCACGAGTGAGAATGCCATGCTAAACAACCCCTGCAATCGCTATCCAGATTAGACCAGACGATCCTCGATATATTGATAGCCTATCAAATATATCTTCGAACCTGCTCGCTTCTGTCGTTTTATTTCACTTGGTGGGTACGATTCATATTAGAAGGTGTTACTGGTTAAAGCGTTGTCAAATTCCGAATACCTGTGACATCTTCAATCGTTTACAGATTACTCTTGATAGTTATGGTATTAAGAAAATCTTATTAGTTTCAAGATTTATGATACTTATCTACTCGTGATAAAGTCAACAGAATTTAGTCTCATTGTTTAAATCACAAACTATCGTTTGTCCAACAACTACTGAAAGCTATAAAGCGTTTGAAAGATGTTCCGTCATAGAATGGGACTTCTCATAAGTGTGCTTCCATGACATCACCAGAGATCGGACCAGAAACTTTCAGATTGTGGTGTGGGTTACTTGTATTTACACAAGTAGTATATGACGGTGGTCAGGCATATAATGTGTTTCAGTAGAAGGTCGATAAGGAAAGAATGAGAACGAAACGCAATTGGTATGAAAACGCATGAACAATAAAATCTGAGACAATGGATTGATGTTTGCAACAGGAACAGTCAAGTTTGATATGATGGATTGATATTTTGCAAATTAACAATTTAATATATGGTTCTCAGATTTTATTCAAATGCTCTGTAATTATGTGCTCAAATATATTCGATTGTCCCCATTGGTGTTCTCGTTCACTACAAAATCACTTACCCCAAATCCAATAGTTTACTTGTGCAGATTATGTCACTGATGTAAAGTAAGAAATCTATCAGACTTGTAAATACCGTGTGATAAGAATTTCGTTTACCAGGATATTGTTTAAAATAAACCATCTGAGGATTAAAAAGTAAAGTATCTTTTCTAAAGATTAAAGTCAGAAATTCGGTGAATATTCGCCATCTTTTATATAGAGAATAATTTCAATATAGTATTCACTTAGCTTTAACCGATATCAGTGAACACAAAAAACACAGCATTGAAATGTAAATTAGAATATTTTGTATCATTTTGTAAATCAAATAATTGATTTAGTTAGTAAATTGTCCAGAGTGTTTCTAATGAGTAGATCGATTTAGCATAAATCAATTTTTATTTTAATTTGTGGAACATACCATTAATAACATCATTTAATGTATACTATTCGACTCATTTATGGCAATATGATTTTGAGTCTGCCAAAAATAGTTACCAAGTGATTTGTATTATCTGATTTTATATTGATAATCTATTAAGTTGATCTGAAATACAACACATCAATAATACATGTTATTTCACGTGAATCTGTCAAAATAACTGCAAATTTGATGAGCTAAATGGATCTACCGTCAATAAATGAAGTGAGAAAATTTACAAAAATATTGTGTTTTGATCAATTTATGTTATTGATACATCATTTACAAGATAAATTATGTAGTGAATACGTGTAATCAGTATGAAGTTGTGATGTAAAACACAGACTTAAAAAAGTGAACAGTGAATTCAACTTACTAATAATATGACTGGCAGTATTTTAGTGACGTAGAAGTAGCGTTATCTTTATAAGAATAGCTTTGATTACTGTTAAAATGAGGCCGAATACGGAAAGAAGAGATAAATTTAAAGCTATAGTGATCACTTTTTATATTATGTTTTATATATTAGACACCAGGATTATGATAGTCTTATATTATTCGAATTGTAAGTCTACAAAAACTATCGTTATACGCTTTACCTTCACTGAGTGATTAATAGTTAGTTAGTTATATACCAGTTACTTAGTTCTCTTTGACTTATGGTACGGTTCTGATTACATTGTGCATTTTTAGTTATGGTTGTGTATAGTCAAGAAATTACTGTTCTTTATTGTACAAGTTCATGTCATTGGGGACGAATATATCATAGAGATGTCAACTGCTTGCTAATTTCTTCTTGTGATTGAATACTTAGCTGAAAGTAGTCCGATGATCTATAGGTGTTGAAATCCCAGTCATTGTTTATTGGTCAGTGAGTCATCAGTAGAGTAGAAGGTCATCATTTCTACAGTAAAGGAGTGAATTAATCAATAATCGGACTAGATAATTAAAACTTTCAAAGATTTTGATTAGATTTAATTTTATAAAATAGGCTTTTTCAGTTCATCTCTCTAGGTATTCAGAAGACGGTGTTTGAAACATTGATAAACCTATAATTATGTTTATCTCTGGGATATGTTGTTTACATAACTCGGTAAACACTGACATATGACTGTGTTCTACACCCTGCGAAACAAAGAAAAATGTTCTTACAATAACATGTTCTTAATAATGTAAATGTAACAAATGTTATTTGTAGAAGCTTCACTGTTATTACACTCAGACGCGTTTTACTCCAACCGTTTGAAAGATAAATTAGATATTTCCGGTCATTATTTCATTCATACATGTACAACACATATAAACGAACAATTGTGTTCAATTAGATCGTCATCAGGCTTTACTCTAATATACATGAATATTTATAAGAAAATGTTAAAACAATCAGGGCAATTTAAGTCAATAATCACAATGAAATAGAATAAGTCACCATACATAATAGATAAAAGTACAAGTTCATAGTAGGAAGACAGGTGTACTGATAGTAGTAAGAATAATAAAATACGATAACAAAAGTCATATCAATAGTTAAACATTGGAAATGGAAGGTCAAACGTAGGTAAATAGAAATAGAATATCAGAAGGGGTTTTGTGGAGATCGTAGAAATTCCAATGGTTAATATCATGAGTCAGTTGAAGCTAGATCACCATGGAAAACCTGGAAGCACTGGACGGCCGTTCCTTCCTATCGTGAGACTCCCCAACAGTGCTCACCCACGACACCGCCCCCTGCGAGACTCAAACCAAGGACCTACTGATCTCGCGCGCGAGCACTTAGCCACTAGACCACTGAGCCGGCCGGCATCCAACGGTGTTAATATCTAACTTCAACTTATTCACGAAATTGAGCGACACATCCACCATTGTCATCAGTGAGTTACTATCTCACAACAGACCTGGTTGAACTTCACTGGTCACTACTTCTCACTGGAACTTCAGGATATACCTCTTGAAGCCAGTCACTAGTGAGCATATGTTGATTAATATCAGAAGGGGTTTTGTGGAGATTATAGTAATTTCAATGGTTCAAGGTTTTCCATTGTTGTCTAGCTTCAACTGACTCATGATCTTAACCATTAGAATTAAAATAGTCATCACAAAACATTAAAATCATTTCGTAATGAAAAGTGTGTAAATAATTAGATAGTGAAGAATACAAATGGAAAGAGGAGAAAATTACAAAGAAATAGTGGATGTGAAAATAAGGTTAATGATAACAAAAATAGAATAAAATAAATAAATAATAACAAAAATTAAAAAGAAAGAAAAGATCGTTTAAGTTATAACTGGCCATGGAACGGATAGAGGGGTTACGAATTTCTTCTGTACACATAAATTGGGGTTATATGTACGAATTCCTATGGCTTCAGCTATATGTAGGAGGCGGAAACGAACTCCGTTGGGAAATGATGGAGGTATACGATAGATCACTCGAAATGATTTTTGATTTATCTACAGCATGACCGCTATCAATAAGATGCGGCAAGATAAAACTGCGTATTGTTTTTATCTGGCCTTTTATAAACCAAGCTATCAACTTGCACTTTTACCTATTATGTGTGGTGACTTATTCTATTTCATTGTGATTATTGACCTAAATTACCTTGATTGGTTTAACATTTTCGTATAAATATTCATGATGACGATCTAATTGAAAACAATTGTTCGCTTACATGTTTTGTTCTAATTTACACAATGGGAGTCTTTAATATTCATATATGTGACTAGAAGCATGTGTAGATGATGCCATCTGTCTACGTACTTATATCTCTTTTTTATTTGTACATGATGAATCATCCATCATTCACTGAGTTGGGGTTTTGCATTGATATTAAAGGGATTTAACTACAAGATATACTTGAAGCCGAATAGGACAGATATTTTATTATCGTTACTTTTCGTTTATTATAGAGTTCAACATTAACACAAAATACTGATACGGACAGATCCTGAAGTAAAGAGAGTTTCATCAACTGAATTCTGACTAAAACAATTGTGTTTTGATAGGTATTCCAAATTAAATGGTCCCCTTAAAGTATGTAGAAGAATTCAGTGAGATTAATGAAGACACTAGGTATGATGAAAGGTTATAGTGACCACTATATTCTCATGTGGACTAAATGTCGAATTTATGCATCTCTTATGATTCATAATTAATATTTTCCTAACTGAATAAAATGAAAACTAATTATCATTCTAATGAATGATTTGATGTCTATATCATCACATCAAGTGACGAAGGAGATAAAGATGTTGACATGTTCTTGACAATAGAGACAGATAAATGACTAGTGTTTTGAAGGTTATAAGAATGATGTCAATGAAACTTTGTGAAATGCACATTTCATCATTATAGTTTAAGTGTTTCTTTGAAAGATCGTTTGATTTTATGAATCGGAATGTGAATCAGTTAGAAATGGGATTGTTGATCTCTGCCATACACTCATATGGTTTGTGTGTTATTGTATCAATGAAAATGTTTGTGGCTGTAGCTTTCTGTTGTATCAAAACTTCAATTAAACCCTAAATCTTGTTTATCATGAATTTTATCAGGTCAGCTGTTCCACTTGTCAACATTTCTTAATGAAGAGTGCTAAGTCGACATTTTGGAATTCAGATTAGATCAAGTGAATGTTTGAACGTTATTGATTTAATCTACTTTGAAAGTGTAATTTTGGAAATGAAATGATTGTATGTAAACATTTTACGTGATTGGTTAACTGACATAATTTAATGTAATAAATCAACAAACTATACTATTTGAATATAAGTGTAAAACTAAGACATTTATTCATGTATTTATACGTATTTGATTGAAACTATGCAAAATATTATTTTCCTATTATTGATTTGTTTCTTTCATTATATTGAAAGAATCTATGCTTCTGGTCGTACTGTACATGACCATTATCCCAAAGTAATGCTTCTTTCTCTTGATGGATTTCGTTATGATTACTTTGATATGGCTGAGAAAAGAGGTGTAAACATGTCAGCATTTAAAAAGATTAAAAGTCAAGGAGTTTACATAAAACGTATACAAAATGAATTCCCTACTTTAACATTTCCATCACACTTTTCAATGGTAACAGGACTGCATCCTGAAAGTCATGGAATAGTAGATAATGTGTTTTATGATCCAACTATTAATGCAACATTTGCATCAAGAAATCAGTCTACAGCATCAGATTCTAGATTCTATGATGTTGGAGCTGAACCGATTTGGGTAACGAACCAATTTCAAGGTCATAAAAGTGGAGTGACTTTCTGGATTGGAAGTGAGGCGAAAATCAAAGGCCAGACACCAACTTACTATCTATCACCCTACAATGAAAACATCACATTTATTCAGCGAATCGATACTTTGATGAGTTGGTTTGATTATGAAAATATTAACCTCGGTCTTATGTATTATCATCAACCTGATAGAGCAGGACATATTTATGGAGCAGCAAGTGACGAGGTTTTCAAAGCTATTGAGGAGTTAAATCATGGACTAGATTACCTCTTGACATCGATTGAAAAGCGACCATCACTTAACTGCTGCCTCAATCTGATTTTATCAAGTGATCATGGAATGGCGAACATCAGTTCAGACAGAGTTATATATCTTAGTGACTACATACACCCGAATGAGTATATATCTGCTCCTAAGAAGTCAGCGGAAATCTTGACACTTTGGCCAAAGCCAGGTAAGTCTTACCACCAACATTTTTCAAAGTCTAGGACATACTGCGCGATCATTATATGACAAACTGAAAGACCAACACTTCAGATTAAATGTCTATTTAAAGGAGGAACTACCAACACGTTTCTTTTATGATTCAAGTGATCGAATTGGTCCTGTTGTTGTATATACAGACATCGGATGGACGATTATTGTTGACAGAAGTTCTGGGGTAACATTGAGTAAGTGAGCATTTATAAATTAATATTTGAAATAACTTAAGTTTACGAGATTGAGTAGTTTGCGACGGAATCAAGGCATATAATACAAGAGGAATAAGACAAAAAGTAGCTGTGATTAAAAATAGCGTATATTTATATATAAAGTAGTCATGCAGTGTAAAGGCTGCCTGCTTATAACTACTGATGATCATAATCAATGTTTTACAAAGTTTCATTGATTATGAGGTGATAGTTATTGAGTATTTTAAGTTTGTTTTGCTATAATCTAGACAAAATGATAGCCAGTTACAAAAATTTAATTCTTGCATAGATCTATTCTATAAAACTGTGTTAAATTTCACCAAGTTCTGAAAGTGTGACAAGATGGTTCGTATAATTCATTAAGTATGTATTCTTCTCATTGATTTTGGCCTTTGTAAAACCGTCGATACTACTGAAGAAAAAGTCAGTCAGTCAGCAACAACGTAGAACTTTGTACGTACGTACATCAGTTTGAATTTTCATACCACATTAGCACAGAGGTGCAGTTGTCGATTCAAATCCCATAGTGGTAGAGATAGCAAGAGTATGTTATTCAAGGAATATAATCGAGTGAAATAAATTTGGAAAGAGAAAAAAAGGGACATGAAGAATTCAGATGATTAGAATTTGAGAGAACACAAAGAGTGGATGCACCTGCGCCACTACAAACGATTTTTGCTCCGTGTCATTCAAGGTCTCTAACCATCGGTTTGTATTGTCTCGCGGATCCCAACCAGGTAGTCTACACCTACAAACATGGCTCAGTCCACTTGTCAGTGAAGAGAAATAAAATATTGTAATGTGAAATCAAAATTGAAACAATTTAGTTTTTCTTTTTTTGACATCATGAAAATGAAAGCATAGGTACATTGAAGTCATCACTTTTCTATTATGTTTTCGAAACATATCTTGATTTGTAATTCAAAACTAGATACTTCATTTATATACTGAACTTCTCATTACACTGAAATATTGAAATTCCGTTTCCTTTTGAACACTTCATAATAAACTATAATTGTGATTTGATTGATCCCAATAAAAACACCAATATATGAACGAAGAACATTCTTCACAGCAATTTCTCTCCAGGTTTTATAATCATATATCCAAATTAATAGTCAAAAAGTGGCTAGGTTTAAAGCAATGTACATTGTTTGAAACTGGATAAATAGTAAATTTTGATAGTTGAATCAATGAATCGATCTAAACTAGGTCACCATTGGAAACTTAGAAGCACTGGACGGCGGTTTTGTCCTAGTATGAGATTCGTAAGCAGTGTGCATCCATGGTCGTACACACGGGACTTGAACCCACGACCTTCAATCTTGTGCGTGAACGCTTAACCTCTAGACCGCTGAGCCGGGCATTGAAGAGTGTTAATTGTTATAACTTGTGGCCTTGTGCCCTATTAATATTTGACGTAATGATACCGCCAATTAGAAAACGGTGAATTATCGATCGGACCAATAACGCACCAACCTGTACAGCAGTTTACAGTCTTTATCGGGCCTTCTCCCTGCCTAGCCCTGCCTATTAATTCCAGAACACCAATATCAGCCTCTGAGATATGAATCATGTATTTCGAACATACCACATCGTAAAATAGAATAAAAAATAACATTTGTATAAGATCTAACCAAAAGTGGCTGTGAATGTGGGAGACTGTAATTAATAAACCGGGTATAACTTAAGAATGGTAAATCGTATAATGATAGTGCATGGGTCAAAATAAAGCTTATAATAAGAGAAATATGAATATGCATAGTTTAGCTACTTAACAATTATACGATAAAAGTATATGTGCAGTATTACTCCAGGAATAGCTTCTCATCGGGATATAAAATTAATGTCTAACTTCAATCGATCCATGATTTTCCACAACCCTTCATCCATTGTCTGAGGTAGATAAGTGTCTCCACCCGAAACGGGTTAGACTCCATCAGTCACGATTTCTCGCTAGAACTTCAGGAAATCTATCTTAAAGCTGGTCACTTGTCAGCACATGATCATTATCAGAATGAGGGTCGACTCATGAATTCGACTATAAAAATTACAACATTCTCGACAAATCTTCATTCTGACTGAGAATAACATAATATCGAAACTATAAGACATTATGAATATTTAAATTAATATTTATGTTTATCCGAGAACAAAACTATTTAATATTCGTCAGTTGAAGCTTCTTACATTTCTGGGATTTTGAAATGGTGTAAGTAAATTGAATATCCGCTGTTGTTACATAAATTACTATGTAACAGAAATCGCATGTGTAAAGACGGCATAATTTAGATTTATACAACCGACAAGAAATCAGAAAAGTTCTATATCTTCATTCACTTATTCTGTGCAATTTTGTTCGGTTTATAATCTTAACAATTCCCAGATATTAAATAAAGGTCATATGACTTCTTCAGATCTTGGTGTCCATGGACATTATTTATTTAAATGTAAGAACATTCGTTTATCCTGTTTAATTTGAAGTGTAACAGATTTTCAGGTAAAAAATGAATTGTTATTTAGGACTGCAATTGATCAGTCGCTTGTTGGCATATGTGCATCCTGTGCGATATAGCTTTGTAAGCAAAGCTGATGAGTCCTAAATAGGACGAAACGCGTGTCCTGGATTCCACTGCTAGCCACTATCCATCATAGTAATATATCAATCTAACTGCATGTTAGAGCTTTGTTTGACTTCACAATGCCAAATATATGCAAAAGTATTAAATTATTTATCTTTTTACAGTAATACCGAAATATAGCCTGCTTTTTAAACTCTAAAGTTATATTAAATTTCACATTGAGATAATGAACTTAGGCAATAAATCTCATTATTTTTAATTGTCTTTTGATAGAAAATAAAGGTTCTCATGGTTATGATCCAGATTACAAAGTTATGTCTCCATTTCTAATGGCAATGGGACCTCTGATATCTAAACATCAAAAAACAAAATTAGAAGATACAATCAAACTGATTGATATTTACTCACTGATTTGTCTTATGCTTAATTTGAAACCTGCTCCTAATAATGGCAGTGTTTGTCGAGTTGCCCCATTGTTAAGTTATGTAAGTTTTTTTTTCAGATCATGCAGTTATCGCATCATCATATTCATACCATTCTCACACAATACCTTATGATACATTATGATATTATCGAAGCATACAACATGAACTTAATTATGGATAATGGTAGAAATCTAGTATCCGAATAAACCAATTAAAGTCCATTTTACTGAATAAAATCATCTTCCAGACGATATGATTTACTAATTTATATGCATCTTTATAGTAAAACAAATACTAAATGATTTCAATAGTTGAGATCATGAGTCAATTGAAGCTAGACCACCATGAAAAACCTGAAAGCACTGCACGGCCGTTTCGTTCTATCGTGAGACTCCTCAGCAGTGTGCGTATTGATTAATTATCAAAAACCCACTAAGTTACTATCAATCAATTTATTGATTATTCTAATTCTCTATTAATTATCTAGTCAGTATAAAACGAGTCTCTGTAGTGAATTATGAATTCATATTATAATTATTATCATGTATATTGTTGGCTATACAAACTGATATAAGATGGTTACAAAAATAATATTTCTATAGTCTTGTAGTGATAAAGCTTCGTTAATCAATCTCGTGGTGTTTGAAATCATAAATCAACAAGGAGGAGTAACTACAGTTTATTAGCGGATAGTATAGATAACAAAGTCATAACCACATGAAGGGAATTTGAAGCAGAGAAGTGAACGTGTATATGCGAGAGAATACATAGGCAAATTTATAGTTAAATCGTATAAGGGCACAGCAAGTCAAACCAAAAACTAATAATATGATTCGTGTACATACATACATAAAGAAGAGAATGAATCATTGGGTAATATTTAAGCGATCAATATTTTAGCTAGAGTCTGTCATATGATTAAGCATACATGTTTAGTTAAATATGGTAGTGTTTATATTAGTACAATTATTATTCAAATAACATTGTCTGTTACGTAAGTTAATAAAAAAGGGTTTAACCAAAATTTTAACCTTAATGGAAATTGGTTATAGGATAGTTACTATAGCCTATGATGAGTTATTTGTATGTTTACCTCATTTCAAATCAATTAAGTTGTTTGTATAGTTACACAACATGACCTTGATTGTTTATTTATCAGCGTGTTTGTTTGTGTTTTTTTTTCTTAAAAAAAATAGTATATTACAATTTGACTTCATTAAAATTGACTTTAATTCAACTTTTACATCAATATTTTGTTTTCTAATTGTATTCTAGAAAAGCATTGCCAATGTCAACAGATCACCTATCACATTCATTATTAAATTTGTTATTCTAAGTATTTTCATGTCATACAATGGATTATATTATTGAAATAATAAACTTTTCTAGTGAATGAATCGTTGATGTTCTGATAAGGAAACTTGTTTATTTGTTTGTTTTACCAAGATGCAACTAATTACGTAATTGTCATGTGTTAGACACACAAACAAACAAACAAACAAACAAACAATTGAATTGTTCAGTAATACTCAGATTGTATAATTTTTTTTTCATTTTTGATAAGTGGTTTGTTTGTTATGTTTTTTTTTGCTGACATTTTAATGTATGTATTCATATGAAATAGTGTAAAACATTTTAAAACATAATCAATATTCTGATTATTGTATCAATATGTAATGTGGTTGTACATTGTTATTCTGTAAAGTGTGCACAAAAAAAAATATGTTAACACATATTTTTGATACATTATGATGTACTTACTTACTACTTATAGGCTTAAGTAAGTAGTATGTAAGTATATCTTCATGCATCAATTTATCTTTAATCCACTTTCATAGTTACAAGTATGTTTATAATATCTATAACAACTTTGGCTTTGGATTGTAAACATCTGATGAGAATCTAATGACATTAAATGAATTCATTAATTATTTTGCACTAATCTTTGTTTTTGCTCTGTTTAAGAAAAAAAGAAAGGGGAGTATTTGAACGTACAATTGTTGTCAATTACAGCCATCTACTTCACCCTCTATCTTCCCCTTAAATTTTCTACCCCACCCCCAACTGGTTTATTTCTATTTCCACGATCTTCATTACATTTAATCTCAATTTCAACATTATATCATATCATGTTGAGCTATCCTTTCCCAATGATAATCTCCCTATTTATCTTTATGATGAATACCTAAGCCATTAACAATCAAACGATTATTAAACTTTATTTTTAAAAGAATTTTTTAATAATTTTGTTTAATTAATTGATTATCAGGTTTTACAGTTACATATCCATATTTACAAAGGTCAACATAAAACATACATTAGTGTATCATACATTAGTTGTATCATTTGTAAATGAGAGCGGTCATTTAATGAAGGTTAAAATGATTCACCTTTGAGTTTCAAGTTGTTATTAACATAATAGGAATGAAATAAATTGTGCTGTGGGGCCAGCGAAATTCCACTGAGCCCTAGCCAAATCATCCGGTAGTTGGGTCATTGAATATGGAACAAATCATCAATCCTCGTCGAGGTCAAGGACAGCCAACGCGCATCAGTTAATCGTACGCCATGGACTGGCCCATGCGGCAGTGGTCTCAACTTCGTTTGTATCTACTTTAACTAATATATTTCTGTAATAACGTCCTCTGTGTTGTACAGTCTTCAAAGCATCTATAGTACCTTGATACGTCAATGGGGTAATCCACGTAAGGTGCAGACCGCGAAGTGTGACTTCGACGTTAGCTAGTGTGTCACACCACTCACGTCTAACTCGGGTAAGCCTCCAATCATTTCGACATAGATCATCTACGTTGATGATCTACACTGGTGAGCCAGACGTGATGCGAACACGCAACCTTCTGATAAATAAATTGTATAAATTGTATAGTGGGAGAATTTTGTTTCGTTCAAGGTTTAGTTTGAGTGTAAATAAACCGTTGGAAGACATGCTAAATGAGCTAGCTTATTACTGTCGACAAATAGATGACACAAAAATCTTTTGTGATAAGGGCATCAACATTAATGAGCTGTTAAGTAGTTCCAATACCATTCGATCATGTATTACATTCGTAAGCTAAGAGGAGAATGATAACAATGCATTGTTCCTTGATGTTCTGCTTTCTAGAATGATAAAACTTACTTACTTACTTACTTACTTATGCCTGTTAACCCTCGTGGATGAGCATAGGCCACCCACCATCACCCTTCATCCATCTTTGTCCTGAGAAATCATTTCCAGTTTTTTTCAAGTTGCTATTCATCATTTTGATATCTACTTCTGATTCTCGGTGCAGTATGTTATTTTGGCTCTCCTCTTCAGGATTCTAAGTTAGTAGAAACACAAAAGGTTACACAAAGAGAAATTTTTTTAGAAATAATACATTGACCGGTCGGTATATTCATTTTGATAATTTTACAGCTCTTTAATGCAAAATAAATTTGATTAAATGTCTCAACCACAGAATAATACTATAATATTCCGAGAATAGTGTAGATGATAGAACAGACAAACTGAAGAATACATTACGGAATAACGGTCATCCACGTAATTTATTCAAAAGATAACTATCAGAACTAAAAAATTGATCCAACACAGACACAGACAGTAAGAAAACTCTTTATATAAAGCTCGATTTTAATGGGGGGGGATATTTAAGGCTACCAAGTTGAATGTATTCTTCTCAACCAAAACAGTCCTTGCACAACGAGTGAAGGATATGTTACCATACTGATGATGAACTATTCCATGTGTGTATACCTAATCAACTGTTCCTCTGGAGCTGATTACACTAGGCATACTCAGAGGGCTTTGTCCTTGCCTGTTTGTGAACACGTACCGGCACTGTTGGGAAGAGGATCTACGAAATTCATTATCGGTGCCGTGATTTCTCGCTTAGTAGATGGTGAATATTATATCAAAATAGATGAAGCTGTGATGTTCTTGCATCACGTTCCAATCAATCTACGACTCCTCTATATGACTGAAGCCATCTGGATCAGCTCAATAAAATCTAACTAATGCGTCTAAAAGGAAAAGACATATGTTCGAGTTCTGTGTATAACTTAATCCACGACTAAGTAAGCAGATACCCAGACTGGTTATTATAAACCCCTCATTTCCCTAATACCTTTTGTGTTTATATCCTTCTTAATCTACACAGTCATTTTTACCAATTCATACAAGTCTCTCATCATAATTAAGTTCACAGAACGCCTTTTATTTCATCCTATACTCTCAAAAGGTTATTATCATTATTATTGTCTCCATGAACGAGACAAAATCATCCCACAATACGTTCTGTTGGCACGATTTATTTTATTCCTATTATACTAATAACAACTTGAAACTTTAAAATGAACCTTCGTTAACTGACCTCCCTGATTTGCAAATGATACAACTTTGAATTATTCATGTCATAACAGATGTAAAGTTTCACTATTTTTTAACAAATGACATTGTCTAAATCATTAATGTATGTTTTATTTTGACCTTTGTAAATAATATAAAAAAACACACAGTAATTATGGAGTAATAACTGTTGTGTTCTAACTTGGATCCGTTCATGATATGAATGATATTCAATAATCTCCATGACAGGATACTGAAAATTATGACTGAAGAGTGTAATGACAAAGTTATTGTAAACATTTATTCATTGAAATATTCTTTGTTTTTCTAAACTGTTTGTAAAGTATAGAGACACTTTTGAGTTTGACAGTTTGTTTCAGTTATTTGATTTGTTAAAACCTAGAAATTGGAGTAGTTAAGTGGATAACTCAATGGTGTTTGAAGAGTATCGAAGTAAATAGTAACTGTAGAATGTACATACATTCAGCTGATAAGTCTCATATAGGACGAAACATGTATTCTATATTCAACGGCTAGTTGCCATCCATAGTTGCTTAAAATACAAAATTGTATTATTACTAATAGAAGCTAAGCCTTGATTACATGAAGCATTAGTAATGTATGTAAACGGTCGATAATATATTTATATTGATTAATATCAGAAGGGGTTTTGTGGATATTATAGTAATTTCATTGGTTGAGATCATGAGTAAGTTGAAGCTAGACAACCATGGAAAACCTGGATGCACTGGAAGGCCGTTTCGCCCTATTGTGGGACTCCTCAGAAGTGCGTATCCACAATGTATATCATGTAAAAGTCACACTGTTTTTCTTTTTAATAAGACCATTAACTGATTTGGTGTGATTGCTTATTTTTGTTTTCAATGTTATGTTATAAAATACGTATTTTTATATCCAGTTAAAACCCTTGTCCGTTTTAATACAAACCGTATTTTTAGCATGTTTTAATACGAGTCCTTCCATTATGAATGTATTTTTTCTCACTATATATTAGAAATGATAAATCTTGCAAATTGAACGCTATATTCGGTTGCTAAGCTATTCTTGTAATCCCCCAAGCTAGAAATGTACAGCGACCTGAACACGAGAGAGAAGGTGAAAAGTATGCGAAAAGTACTTTACTCCAAAATTTCATTTTAATATAGAAAATATATGGTTTTTATATTATTTTAAATGTCCTGGGTTGTTTGAAGATTCTGGAATGCTACTAAACATAGTAGCAGTATAGTAATCAGCCAATCAGAACCTCTACATATGACGTTTCACTTCCTTGATGGTTCTGACTAAAGCTTCAAGTGAACGCTGATTGGATGAAATACTTTTTAGTGATTCCTGATCCTTCCTTGTCCTTTGCGAGAAATTTTCCGGATCACCCCAACAAGAAACATTTATGTTCTTCACACTACTATATACATGTCCATTATATACAAAATTATTGTATAGAAAGTACTGATGTCTCTGTAGAGTTGTGTCATGGAAAAGAATTAGCATTGGATCTGCAAAGGGATATCATAGCACTGAGTTAAAAGTTTATGCAAAACCACGATGTAATTCACAATTCAAACAGCTTACACTATCTTGATCATGTGTGAGAGCAAACTAATTAGAGCATATTATCATTGTCTGAAATGTATAATTGTTCATTGAAACATGAATATCCCGAATAAATCAATCATTTTAGCTAATACATATTTCTAGTAATTTCGCCAGTTTCGATATTTCACAGCCTGATTAAATCTAGTCAAGCTTAAATGCAAAGTGTTGTCTCATGGGGTAATTACGTAGTTCGAACTCAATCACTTGATAGAACATGAATTAAGTTTACGCAAACTGGATTCTATTTACTGAACAAACTTATTATTATTACCAGTTGAAATCATGAGTCAATTGAAGGTAGACAACCATGGAAAACCTGAAAGCACTGGACGGCCGTTTCGTCCTAGTATGGGACTTCTCAGCAGTGGGCATCTACGATCCCGCCTCCTGCGAGATTCGAACCCAGGACCTATCAGTCTCGCGCTTTATTCAATATTATATTTTTGATATAATATAGAATTCTCAGCATAAAGTATTTAAACGCGTTTCCGTTTCTTATTTCTTAATCAATATTAACAATAAATATTAAGTGATCATTAGTTACATGTTAGCAATTCAGGAATCGGCCTCTGAATAATATTCATTCTTTTCGATGCATATTGACAGCTGTCATAATGTCTCCAATTGTACATTTTTGTAACTTGCACCTGAATAGATTAAACAATTAATTGACCTAATGATCTGTTTAAATCAAACAAGGAAACAAATAACTTGTTGAAATATACAGATGACAGGAACAGGTAGCGCAGATATTGAAGTAGGCCGCCATTGTTTATAGATAATATTTGTAATAATAAGAAGTATCCTACCAATTTTGAGAATATTTTATATAGTAACTAATTCAAAGCATGTCATATGATTATTATCTTTGAATGAGAAATATTTGCATTCAACATCTTTTGATCAACAAACAACAAGAATGAATTATGAATTTACAGTCGATGAAATTCATTTTAGAAGTAAATGAACACGTTTTATCCTACATGAACACATTTAATTGATTTTAGTATTCTATTATGAATGACATTTGTATCAATAAACTACAATATGATCATCTTACAGGACTAAAGTCATCAGTTTAATCTTCAATAATTATAGTAACCAGTTACCTGGTTAGTTACTGATTAAAAAGATACAAGAGTAGTTTTAATTTACACAAATGAAATTTGGTATTTTTATGTAAATGATTTTTATTCATTTATATTTCAGTCAATGAATAAGAGTTATAATTTATAGATTAATTGTAGACAAGCCTTACGTCATATATTATGATCAATGGAATCACAGTTTATTGATTGTTTTCATGTTTTGATTTTTTTGTTTTTTTTTATTCCAGTAAATTTTTGTAATACATGATCTATTGAGAATAACACAGAGACTGTCAATGAACTTCAGTTTCGATCATGTAATAAGAAGATGAAGATTATCAGAATTATGTAATATGTTAGCGAAATATATTTCGAACAATCTGATCACATATGTATACATGTCAAGATTAGAACGAATAGTATGACAGAAATTGGGCTCCGAGTATAGAGAAGTCATTATATGTGCAAAATTCTATTTGGAATATTTCCAACGTTTCGTCCAGCTAACTTATTTGGACTTCTTCAGGGTAATAATCAAAATCAAAACGTTGGAATTATTTAAATTTCAATCGCTGAGATTATTTTAAATATAATTTTCACATATAATCTGATCACACATTATATACTTGTTAAGAACATTTATATATAAAAATAAAAGGTCAACTAGACTGGTAATGGGGTAAGAGGAGGCAAGGATAATAATAATAATAATAATAATAATAATAATAATAATAATAATAATGTGAACACAATTCGAAACCTAATCACTCTGAATAATAAGTCAATATTACCAGGGTAGGTTTAAGGTGAGAACGAACTGTTTTTGTATACACAAAGGGTGTTTGAATGTTCGTATGGCTAAGGCTTCAATAAACTTTGGTATACGCCCTTTTACACTTTTATACAACACCACAAAAGCCGAGTTATGATCAATCTTATGACCTGTTTCGATTATGTTTAGCAATAGAGGATGATGCATGTTTATCCTCTGCTCTTATTGAATCACTTGACTGTATTTATTTCTGCAACCATTTTGGTACATGTTCACACACCCTAATTTTGAGATCACGATTGCTCCTCCCTATGTATGTGTGACTACATACACATTAAAATTGGTAAATACAGTGGGGTGTGACACAAACGTTTTGATGTCTTTTAGGTTTTGAATGAAGCATGCACCTTGTTCTTTCTTTTATGATGACCTCATTTATTTGGACTATCTGAAAGTCACAAATCAAACATCTCCAAAACCATTTCAGTTTCTCATGTGAAGAGGAGAAGAACAATCAGCTCCTCTTCCTAGATATACTTCTGAGTAGACGAGATGTCTCAGTCAAACAATCCACTTTTAGAAAACCAACGTGGACAGATCAATATCCTAGTTATTATAGTCAATGCTCTGTGCAATACAAACGTAGTTTGATAAGGTGTCTCTTCAACCGGCTTGATCGTATTTGTACAAATGATGCCATTGATGATGATGTTAAGTTGTTAAATAAAACATTAATGGAAAATGACTATCCTGTGAAATTCATAAGTAGATGGAAAGCCCATGATACAGTGAGACCTACTGTAGCCTCGGTAGAAAAAAAGCCTGTCTACATCATGTTACCATTCCGAGGTGATTCAAATAGCCTGTCATGGAAACAAAGACTAAAATCAGTCATCAATAAAACATTGTGCAACAAAGGTCACTATTAAAGTAAGAACAAGGTGCATGCTTCATTCAAAACCTAAAAGACATCAAAACGTTTGTGTCACACCCCACTGTATTTACCAATTTTAATGTGTATGTAGTCACACATACATAGGGAGGAGCAATCGTGATCTCAAAATTAGGGTGTGTGAACATGTACCAAAATGGTTGCAGAAATAAATACAGTCAAGTGATTCAATAAGAGCAGAGGATAAACATGCATCATCCTCTATTGCTAAACATAATCGAAACAGGTCATAAGATTGATCATAACTCGGCTTTTGTGGTGTTGTATAAAAGTGTAAAAGGGCGTATACCAAAGTTTATTGAAGCCTTAGCCATACGAACATTCAAACACCCTTTGTGTATACAAAAACAGTTCGTTCTCACCTTAAACCTACCCTGGTAATATTGACTTATTATTCAGAGTGATTAGGTTTCGAATTGTGTTCACATTATTATTATTATTATTATTATTATTATTATTATTATCCTTGCCTCCTCTTACCCCATTACCAGTCTAGTTGACCTTTTATTTTTATATATAAATGTTCTTAACAAGTATATAATGTGTGATCAGATTGTTCGAAATGTATTGCGCTAATTTATCGTAATCACATGATTCTTATAATCTTCGTCTACTTATTACATAATTAAAATTTATCAAAGGGATTAATTACTTTTAACTTTAGTTTCAACCGAAAGAAACTATTGGCAAGTTTATTACATTTTATTTAACCTGAACAAGTAAACAGTGTAAGTATCCATATGAAACAAATGACAAGTAAAATGCAGCGAGTGTCTAGGATTGCAATGCTAACCACAATGCAATTTAATAGACAATTAGAAAGAAACTAAATCAGGATGAATTATAGTTTGTATTATAAAAACAGGCAAACATTACCCCTACAAATAGGATAAAGAGGAAATTCGATTAGAATTAAATAGCTCTCTTTAACTAAATAGAGGTATTTGGTGAGATTTATGAAGACACTAAGTATGATGAAAGGTTATAGTGACCACTATATTCTCATGTGGACTAAATGTCAAATATCCTCATTTCTCACGACTCACAATTACTATTTCCCTCACTGAATACAATGAAAACTAATTAACATTCTAATGAATTATTTGATGTCGATATAGTGAATGATGTGAATGAAACTTCATGAAATACACATTTCAACACAATAGTTTAGGTGTTTCTTAGGAAGATCGTTTGATTCGATGATTCAGAATGTGAATCAGTTGGAAATAGGATTGTTGATCTCCGCAATACATCAGTCCGATATTGTATTTGATATCGTCTGTATGTAATGTCTACATTTATATGATTTGTGTGTTATTGTATCAATGAAAATGTTTGTAGCTGTGGCTTTCTATTGTATCATACTTCATTTAATCCCTACTTCTCATGAAATAAATAATAGAGATATTGTTTATCAAGTTATTGTTCCGTTATCATGAATTTTATCAGGTCAACTGTTCCACTTATCAACAGTTCTTTATAGAGAATGTTAAGTCTACATTCTGGAATGTAATGTAGATTCAATGAATGTTTGAACATTATTGATTTAATCCACTACGAAATTGTAATTTTGGAAGTGAAGCTGTGGTGTGTGCTACTTATATTGACATAAGTAGTATATCACGCTAGATAGAAATAGAATGTCTCACAGCAGAGGATCAAGAAGATCGAAGACGAAAGAACGGAAACAGAAAGCAATTAACATAGAAATGCAGGATTAATGAAGTGTGAAATGATTGACTGATATTTGCAAAAGTAACAGTCGAGTTTGAGACAATTGATTGACATTTTGCAAATTGAGTATTTACTGTATGGTTTTCAGAATTTACTAGGATTTTCTGTAAGTTTGTGTTTGCATACATTCGATTGTCCTTACTTGCGTTCTCGTTTACTACAAAATGATTGTATGTAAAAATTTTGCGTGATTAGTTAACTGGAATAGTTTAATGTAATAAATCAGCATACCATACCACAGTGAATCGTAGATTAAAATATTTGAATAAAGAAATTATTTACACCGTAAGCACTTTTTGTATCATTTTGTAAATCAAATGATCGATTTATTTAGTAAATTGTCATTGATAACCCCATATCCAGAGTGTTTCTAATGAGTAGATCGATTTGGCATTAATCAATTTTTATTTTAATTTGTGGAACATACCATTAATAACATCATTTAATGTATACTATTCGACTCATTTATGGCAATATGATTTTGAGTCTGCCAAAAATAGTTACCAAGTGATTTGTATTATCTGATTTTATATTGATAATCTATTAAGTTGATCTGAAATACAACACATCAATAATACATGTTATTTCACGTGAATCTGTCAGAATAACTGCAAATTTGATGAGCTAAATGGATCTACCGTCAATAGATGAAGTGAGAAAATTTACAAAAATATTGTGTTTTGATCAATTTATGTTATTGATACATCATTTGCAAGATAAATTATGTAGTGAATACGTGTAATCAGTATAAAATTACATTGTCAAATATAAGAAGGAACATTTCAGACGTTTCGTGACCTAAATGAATAACCGACATTAAATTAACACATGTTTATTTACTACAAAGGAATCAATGTAAAACATTTTCAATGTAATTCAAATCATAATCGGTCTGAACATATCAGTGCCAAGTTATTTTTGATCGGAATGAATTTTTATGGATTGTTACCGTAATAATTTTTATGTCAGATTGTGGGTACGAAAATGTGCGCATTTGTTATATGAAGTAGTGATTTGAGATTGTGTGCCAGTGTGTATCTGTAATAATAATAAAAATAGTCAAATATGGTTGTCTGGAAAAACAGTCCAGGTTGGATGACTACTCAGATATTCTTTCCAATTGATGGCAGAGGGATTTAGCATTATGTGGAACGCTTCAGCTAATTGACTCTCTTTGTAGTTGGAAAAGTCTGTCGGAATTATTTTGATATTTTTAATATCAATTTAGTGAGTATTAAAAATAGTATGTAATGCTATTGCTGATTTACATTTTCCAGCTCTACGGGATTATAAGGTTCTTTTGCGTAACTTAAGTGTCCCTTGACACGTGTCAAGATCTCATGGGAAGATTTTCAAATGTAGAAGTAATCGCAAACGAAGCAGCCTAGTCTGTAGACACGATTTTGAGTAGACGTGGACGGAATTTTATCTTTATTTCTAACCAAAGCGTTTCTGAGTGTTAGTTGTCTTATAAAAAGCTTTAATTTTGTAAGTTTATAATATCCGCAGTAATGTTTCTGTCTTCTTCTTAGTTATAATTTTGTTTGTTCTTCTGAATAGATTTAGGACTATGGACATTTTTGCACTGTATGAATGTGCAGAATTAAAATCAATATACTGATTTGAATGTGTCAGTTGTCGGTATGTGGCTAGATCTAGACTTTCATCAGAATTACTTTTCACTAAATAGTCTAGGCAGTGAATTTTATGTGTTCTGAGAACGTGTTTGGGTGTTTAGAGAAATTCTTAAGAAGAGTCTTTTTAATGATGACAAATACGTCATTCACATATCTGAGTCAGACATGTGCTCTGTTGGTGCTGCAGCCATTTTAAAAAGAGCCAGTTGAAATTTATAGCTGTTGAATTATCTATGGTTTGGAGATGTGACAGAAGTTGATGAATTAATTTTTAAATTGCGTACAGAGCTTGAAAATGACTGCACAACGTATGAACGTGTCGATGAATGCCTCCATAAATCCTTGATAAATAGTAATTCAAACGAAGTAGTAGCGGACATTCATGATCTGCCCAGTGGTCCAGAAACGTCCATTTTAGAGATATGTCATACAGTGGGTTCAAATTCCAGTATCCCTGAAACAGAATGTGCAAACAGTGACTTGTCCAGCTCACAAAAAGACGATGCCCTGTTTAATGTTTTTGAAATTGTCGCTGTAACTGCCCACGAAGAAACAGAAAATAAATCGAACAGTACGATGAATGCAGCTGCGCCGAATGGAGCTCATCATTCTACGGCAAACGTTTCTGGTGGATCTAATTATCACGATTCTCTTGTTTTGCCAGGTATGAATTATCTTAATGATTCATATGTTCTTATAAAAATGAGGAAAATATGTCGCATGCATCAAATGATGATCAGAAACCTAATACAATTTTGATAGATACTGATTACCCTAATGATTCATTATCTACTAATAAGGTTTCCAATAAATTTTATGACAGTATTTCGGAAGAATTAAACTCTAATGACCTCAAATCAAATGGCGTTTATCCTCACTATCTGGTCAATTTCACTGGATTCTCTGTTCAATATGACAAATATGTTTTAAATAAAGTCAAATTAATTGTAAATTGGGGTTATGAGGATTCAACATTATTTCGCAAGGGGGAGGGATAAAGTCGAAAAATTTAAAGTCCGGATATTATTTCCGAATCTTCAAAAAAGGGGAAGTGTTATATCCTGATGAGGATAATGAATGATAACTGTTGGGATCTATTTTTGGACTAATAATATACATATATTTTTATCGTATAATTGTTAAATAACTGAATTATTCATATTCGTATTCCTCTTACCATAAGCTTTGTTTTGATTTATAAACTATTATTATACGATTTATCATTCTTGAGTTATGCCTAGACTATGAATTACTACATACCAAATTCTTGGCCACTTTTGGCTAGATCTTATACAAGTGTTATTTTCAATTTTATTTTACGATGTGGTCTGTTTAGTTTGTATATAAACACAGTATGTTTGAAATAAATGATTCATATCACAGAGGCTGAGATTGGTGTTCTGGACTTAACAGGCAGGGCTAGGTGGGAAGCAGGACCGATAAGGACTCTAAATGCTGGTACTTGTTTTATGTGTCATTGGTCGGTCGATAATTCACTGTTCTCTAATTGGCGGTATCACTACGTCATACATTAGTAGGACACAGGGTACAAGTTATAACAGTTGGCAACGGGGTGAGAAACAAATAACCAAGGACACAAAACTACAAGTTATAACAGTAGCATCCCAAACTGAATACCAGTTCTTGTGATGACTATGGTAATTACGAAACCAGTTTTATTATATCTTTGTACAATCTAGTCTGTCTTGCTGTTGTCTTACAAATATACTTTACAACTGATTTATTTAAAGTATTTCAGTAACTGAGGAAAAATTATTCCTAATGATTCATTCTCTGGTACTCCTATATTAGAATTCATATGTTAATCAACAGTCAACTTGTTGTATTCTGTTTCAATTCAACAACTAAAACGGAAAAAAACATGACATTGAGCCTTAAGGTTAAATTCTTTGGTCGATTAACAGTTGGATTGATGTTTCAGTAAATTTCTCTAATGATAAAAAGCGATGATTAAATCTCATTTAGTTCAGATTATCCGTTCGTATATTTTCGATTGTGGCATGTATTTTGAGGCTAGTAAAGAATTTTATATGTGCTTAGATGAATTTTGGAGATGTTTTGTAATCCACGAATCATGATTGTTCACATATCACCAACATATACTCAAAAATAAGTGATCGGATATCATTTGACTCGAAAAGACTAATAGGTAGTAAAGCAAACAAATAATTCCATAAACTGTGTTCTGCCATGACTTTATATATAATCTTAAGTTCGTTCGTCGTTATATTTGTTGATTAACAGACAGTTCTATTTCTTCCAATTTTCTAAATTATTTTTGTTTGAGATCATGAATCAGTCTGTGTTAGACCATCATTGAAAACCTGGAAGTACTGGACGGCCGTTCCATCCTACTACAGGACTCGTGAGCAGTGTGCATCCACGATTTCGCACGTGAGACTCAGGCCCAAGACATTAGGTCTCATGCACAAACTCCTAAGCCCCAGACTACCGAGCCCAGCATCTAACGGGGTTCATTTCTAACTTTAACCAATCCATGACATGTTTTAATTCGATGTTTTATCTGTTGAGTGAGGTGTGTTAACTGGTTTGTTTTGTATGACACATCGTAATGTCCAAATTATGTTGGTTGGTGCCTGCTTATTTTGGTTTCATTCAGTTTGTGTTAAGCATTTTAACAACCAAATGGAGCGTATACATAAACAAGCAGAGACAACGGACACCTTTGATTTAAGACAAACTCATTGACTGAATAGACTACAACAACGTTCAGTCGGAGATGAATTCTGCAAACCTCAAGATTGTATCTTTTGAAGCATTAAGGAATTAAATAAACAAAAATAAAATTAAGTAGGTGATTTTCTCGAGAAACGTTTCCGAATATGGGGACAATTGGACATTGTGAAAAATAACAACGTTATTATTGTACTAAAAAACACAGAACGCTACAATACACATAACCTTGAAAACATGTTGTTGAACAAAGTAGGAACATAAGCATTTTTGACTGTCTAAATTTCTAAGAAATTTATCAATAAAATGGTCATTCAACGTAAGGGATATAAGGATTACTTTTTCATGATACGGAATGAAGTAACACAACAGGCAATGAATGTTTTATGGAGACGTTATGTACTTCATGAATCCACAGTTTTGTATTATAGAGTTTAGTAAAGTTATCAATGCTGCTGAACTTCACTTTTTTTTACAAGAATCAGCACTCAATATATGTGAATCAAATAACGTTTATCGACTAGCATATTCTTATGAGACTAAAGGAAAAAATATACTGGCAAATGTATTGGCTTTCTACTGAAAAATATTAACAGTTATGTAATGTGAAGAAGATAAAGTATAAATGAAGAAAGTGAACGGAAACTATTAATTAATTAGTTTATCAGGGACCATGTGTTTGTGTTGTAATCGCTGTAAGATGAGTTCATAGATTATGAGCATAAATAATCCAATTCCATAAAAACGTGAAACTTATCAAGAAACTAGAGAGAAAAATATGTTTGTAAACCAATGCTATGTTAATAATGATCGTCAATAGATAATGAGATATACAATTTGTACGAATCTTCAATGTTTACACTGATTATCTGACTAAGGGAAGTACATTTTGTAAAGTCTTATTTTCAATATTGAAAGTTAATATGAGAAGTTCGGTGGAAATAAGTGGTTTCGAAATTAGCTACATGGGATACTATTAACTAACTAAAATTCATACATTTAATTCTGTTTATTTATTATTTTATTTTAACACATAAGTATAGGTACAGGGGGCACCAAATACATATGCGCCACACAAATCTCAATTGATTTGTGTGAGGGCTGTGATACTGCCCGGGTGCCCAAACTGAAGCAGGTGGTTTTCTTAGGGGGCCACACCCCGAGCCTTCGATCTAAAGGTCTAACGCACAAGGCAGTGGAGCATCGTGAGGAGATGCAGTCCCATGGTAGCCGGTGACCAACGATTGGTTCATACGCCATTTGTTCCTTCAGGATACTGGAGCCCATGTGCACCATTGCTTTGGGATCCGGTTAAAGCGCCGAACATTCGCTTTTCGTCCTCTCATTTTTGTAAACAACACCCCCGCCACGAGAAGGCAGTGAGTAGGACTTCCCTGGCAGAGGCTATATACGCATGGCCATGTGAGAGCATTTCGAGAGGGAGAGCGGACTCTCCCCACTCTTGGCCGTACCAGGGCATTTGGGGCTAACCAGGGCCAAAGTAATAATAATGATTGATGCAACATAATCTGTTTTTTTCTCAGATTCATGGATTCTAATCAGATTTTAATGTGCTCGTTGATATTGCAATATAGGTTGGCAAGAAACATTAACCATCGTTGATGGAATAACATTGAAATGTCAAGGATAAACGGTGCTGCATATTTACCATAGACATAATTATGTATATATAACTCTATATAGCGGGAGGATCTGTCGAAGTTAGATTTAGGAATTGTAGGCAGGGAGGAAGTTACAGATGGGTCGTAACCGATTAAATGGGTTTCATAGTGACTACGTCTTCTTTCCCTTATGAGAATTGAATTCATTCTATGCTTGTCGTTTTGTCTCTGTGTTGCAATATCCAATCGATATGAAGCCCATTCTGCTTTTTTATATATATCTTCATGCTACTTATTAATATTCAGTAGCGCATTTTGATTTTTTAATATTCTTTGAACACATAGTGTGACGTGTATTTCATGTATTGAAACAAATTTGAGGATTAACACGAACAAGTTAGTTTTATTTTATTTTTTGTTGTCACTGGGAAGTAAAAATTCAGAGACATCTCTGAAACACTAAGAAATGCAACAACGAGTCAAAGCTCTCACGTTTCACTTATAACCAGATCTTGAAGATGAAACTGCTTGAGGCAATATGGAACTAATTTTTTCGTTATTTTATCGACAGGAATCACATTTTCATTGGTTAGCGAGAAAACTTTTGGATTGTAGTTAAAACAAGGAAGGAAAACACTGAACAAAGATAATAAAAGTCTCCAAAGTGAAATGAACAAGCTTTTCTAATACGCTCAAAGAAATATCTTTTAAAGCTCTAATCTTGTCATAATAATCATCATTATTTTCATCACACTATACGTCATTCCATTACCTTTTATATTCAAAGGAACAACAGTCTCACTAATCGATTTTTTGCACTTGTTTATACATATTTACAACAATCAACGTTTTATTGAAGTTGAAAAACTTTAATAGCGAAATCCACTGGTTTGCGTAACTAGCTGCGACCATTATGGTTAAAATACAACAGGGATAATGTAAGTATCAACAAAAAATAATTTTTTGTTGTCTATACCTACTCTCGAATTCGTGGATAATGTAAACATTAATCGCTAGATTTTATTAAACTTAGTAGCCTGTAGGTTGGTCATTGGTCTCGAGAACTAAATTCTACGACATGATTAGAGTGTATGGAATTGTCAGCCACAAAATTTGGTCTATAAAGGTCATTTCGTAATCAACTATAGTATTTTATTGTTTATAAAGTAAATAGAAAAACGGGTTATCAATAAATCTCTTTTCATTGATTCAACTGATATTTTCTTCTGGTTGTAAATGGATAAACAGTAGAAAGGCTATTTTTATTCCAAATAATCATATTAAAACTTGGAAGTTGTTTGTAGGAAATCATAGCCGTAAAATATTCATTCGAAGCAGGTTATCTTGATGATGTTATAATGATCGTTACGACGGTACATTTTCTTTGTTTATACAATAACAATTTCATTATGATCAAATTAATTACAAGTGTAAGATCTCTTTGTGGTATATATTATTCGATTGTTAAATCGACTGTAACACATGTGTAATATAATGAATGCTGTGAACATTATCATCCACTTGCTTCAAAACCAGTGCAATCCATTCTTCATTACATTTTATATATTAACTGTATAGATACACATGTCTATAAGTAATATTTGGAGTATATTTTGAACTGATCTGTAAAAATAGATTTGGTCACATTCAAGGAATAACTTTAGTTATTCTATGAATAGAATCATTATAACTGCTTTTTAATTTCTGAACATAACATATCCTTTTTGAGTTGAATATCATCTCTGTTGAGCCTACTCAATGTATCTATGATTCAAGTAGACATAAAATCTTCTTAAACAACATTTGTGTCTAATGTATTTTGTCAAAAATCCTCTCAGTATGTTTCGCATTTTAAACGCATTTCAATGTTAACTTGGCTTTTCTAACAAACTATTTTTCAAAATGATTGAATAGTTAAATTTTATTTTAAATGATCATTAATTGAATATTTGAATAAATTTTAGTAAATTTACATAAACACTGTTTTATCGCTTTATATTTTGATCGCATTATTACAAAATGAAACTATTATGGTATATGCTACTGATGTTCATAGATATAAGTAGTATGTATCATCAATTGAAAGTGAAATGCCTGGCAGCAGAAGGTTATGAAGACAGAAGAAAAGAAAATGAGAACAGTGAATGACGGCTGTGGAAATGAAGGGACAGTGAATTTTGAGATAATTGATTGAAGTATTTACTATATGATCCTCACATTTTACTAAGATGTTCTGTAATTTTGCGTCCAAACACATTCGATCGTCCCCATTTGTGTTCTCGTTCACTGTATTTAGTGTCGCTGTCAACCAGGAGGGAGAAAGTGTACTGTTCTACAGAAGCCGTTGCAGGCCTTATGTCGACATAAGTAGTATATTACGCTAGTCAAGAATAGAATATCTGGCAGCAGAAGATCAAGATTATCAAGGAGGAACGAACGGAAACAGAAATCAATTGGTATGGAAATGCAGGAACAATGAAGTGTGAGATGATTGATTTATATTTTCAAAAGGAACAGTCGAGTTTGAGACAATTGATTAACACTTCGCAAATTGAGTATTTACTGTATGGTTCTCAGATTTTATTAAGATGTTCTCTAATTTTGTGTTTATTCGATTGTCCCTACTTGTGTTCTTGTCCACTACACTGTTGATGTGGTTTACTATATTTTGTTTAATTAGCATGTCAATAATAATGATGATAATAATTGACGTTAACTATTTTTTTGAACTAGACAAAAGCAGCGGTATAAATTACACGATTTGAGAAAGTTAACATCGATATGATATCTATTTTATTATTAGCGTAAATAATACTTTCAAACAAGCTAGAGATCACCAAGTGTTTTAGTAAATCAAAGAACTGCGAATATCTTAGATAGTTTGATACTAAAACATCTGATAATTGTTTGAAGTTGTATTGATTTTGTTGTGAGTTTTTTCCATGTCATTTATTACGTTACGAAAACACCAGCCAGGGTAACGACTTATACCACCTTGTTCCTATGCTAAACCGAATGACGTGTTAACTAGCACGAGGAGCCTAGAATCAACCTTGAGTACTTATTAGTTCTTATAAACTTCAACGGCCTGTTGAGTTTCTACTGAACGAATCATATATTGCAGACAGGCGTAGTTTATATATAAGCAGATCAGACCGTATCATACAGCAAAATGAAAATTAATAATTTTGCAGGATCAGGATAAACGTGGCTGTGAATATGGGAGACTGTAGGTAATAAATTGGAAATGAATTAATATAGATAAATCGTATGACACTAGCCAATAGGTCTAATGAAATCTTATGATAAAAAGTATGAATATATGTATAATGAAACTACAACATCCCTTATTTGAAATAACTTGATGTATTCCACAAAATGAAATAATTTTTCTACTTTAAGTGATCAAACTTATTTTTGGATATTATAGATTTTGTATATCGATACGGCACTGTAGTGAT
Organism: Schistosoma spindalis; assembly: GCA_946903255.1. Lineage (NCBI taxonomy): Eukaryota > Metazoa > Platyhelminthes > Trematoda > Strigeidida > Schistosomatidae > Schistosoma > Schistosoma spindalis. Next base: position 8,182,927 of record OX336419.1, on the reverse strand, counting down.
ACGTGACTTGAATCATTCTCCATTAAACCGAAAACAATAAAATAAAGATTCATTTTCGTATTGACTATTTGAATCTTCCTATTAATGTTTAAGACTGCAATTGATCAGTCACTTATTGGCGAACGGTACTGGTTTTGAGTCCCAGAGTGAACATCAACTTTGGGATGCAGGTAGATTCAGCTGAAGAGTTCTAGATCCCAATGTTAGCGACTATCCATCTCTGCATATATTACTTGTAACTTACAGCAATATAGAAGCCACCCTTACAGGATTCACAAATGCCAATAAGAGACTGATCAATTCCAATCGTAAACATCAATAGGATGATTCAAGTAAACAATATCAAATGAATTGAATAGTACAAGAATTTGATGTTCAAGTTTGCATTGGTTTACTGGACGTAACAAATATCACTATAAGGTTAATAATGTGATATTGCCTTTTTGTCTCATTCAGACAATTATGGAAATGTTTTTTCTTCACTTATCCCCTATTTTATGTAAAGATTACAGATTCATAACCCTAGTTTGTGAATTAGAAATACATAATTTTATAAACTGAAGTCTGTTATTCAATACAAAGTTTTTAAGATATATGAGGCTTAGTTTAGTTCAAATTCATTAACATTGATACTTTAATTGTTTATTATTATTAATGGATTTATTCAATATTATATTTTTCGTACAATATAAAGTTCACAGCATAAAGTATTTCAACAAGTTTACTGTTCTTATTTCTTAAACGATTTTGACAGTAAATACTAAGTGATTGCCAGCTTAGATGTTCGCAGTTCAACAATCGACATATATTCATTTCAATGTATATTGTCATCAACGAAAATATCTTTACTTACTTACTTACTTACGCTTGTTACTCCCAATGGAGCATAGGCCGCCGACCAGCATTCTCCAACCCACTCTGTCCTGGGCCTTCTTTTCTAGTTCCATCCAATTCTTGTTCATTTTTCTCATATCTATCTCCATTTCCCGGCGTAATGTATTCTTTGTTCTTCCTCTCCTCCTTCGACCTTGAGGTTTCCATATGAGGGCTTGTCTTGTGACGCAGTTGGGTGTTTTCCTCAATGTGTGTCCTATCCACTTCCAGCGCTTCTTCCTGATTTCTTCCTCCACTGGGATCTGATTTGTTCTCTCCCACAGTAGGTTGTTGCTTATAGTGTCCGGCCAGCGGATCTGAAGTATTTTGCGTAGACAACTGTTAATAAACACCTGTATCTTTTGGACGATGGATTTCGTAGTTTTCCAGGTTTCCGCCCCATACAGTAGAACTGTTTTGACATTTGTATTGAAAATTCTGACTTTGGTGTTGGTTGCTAATTGTTTTGAGTCCCAGATATTCTTCAGTTGTAGATATGCTGCTCTTGCTCTGCCAATCCGTGCCTTCACATCTGCATCAGATCCACCGTGTTCATCGATGATACTGCCCAAATATGTAAAGGTTTTTACATCTTCCAAAGCTTCTCCGTCAATTGTGATTGGATTGGTGCATGCTGTGTTGTATCGAAGAATCTTGCTTTTCCCTTTGTGTATATTGAGACCTATTGCTGCTGAGGCTGCAGCTACGCTGGTTGTCTTCTCCTGCATTTGTTGTTGCGTATGCGATAGAAGAGCCAGATCATCTGCGAAGTCTAGATCATCCAATTGCATCCTAGCTATCCACTGTATCCCGTGCTTCCCTTCAGATGTTGATGTATTCATGATCCAGTCGATCACCAGGAGAAAGAGAAAGGATGAGAGTAAGCAACCTTGCCTAACACCAGTCTTTACTTCGAACGACTTTGTCAACTGTCCTCCATGCACGATTTTGCAGTTTAATCCATCATAGGAATTCCGTATGATATTGACTATCTTCTGAGGCACGCCGTAGTGTCGAAGAAGCTTCCATAGGGTTGTTCTGTCCACGCTATCAAATGCTTTTTCGTAGTCGATGAAGTTGATATAGAGTGATGAATTCCATTCAATTGATTGTTCCACAATGATTCGTAGAGTTGCGATTTGGTCTGTGCACGATCTATCCTTACGGAATCCTGCCTGTTGGTCTCGAAGTTGGGCGTCTACGGAGTCCTTCATCCTGTTTAACAATACCCTGTTGAAGACTTTTCCTGGTATTGAAAGAAGAGTGATTCCCCTGTAGTTGTCACAGTTGCTGAGATCGCCTTTCTTTGGTATTTTGACTAGAAGTCCTTCTTTCCAGTCTTTTGGTACCTGTTCCTCATCCCAGATCTTTCTGAAGAGAATGTGGAGTATCCTTGCAGTTGCCGCTACGTCTGCTTTCAGTGCCTCTGCTGGAATGCTGTCTAGTCCTGCTGCTTTGCCACTCTTGATTTGTCTGATAGCCATGCTGATCTCTTCAATTGTTGGTGCGCCAACATCAATTGGGAGGTCCGTGAGTGCTGCTTCGATGTTGGGTGGGTTAAGTGGGGCTGGTCGATTCAAGAGTTCTTTGAAGTGTTCTACCCACCTGTTTCGTTGTTCTTCAATGTTGGTGATTATCTTGCCTTCCTTGCTTTTCACTGGTCGTTCTGGTTTACGGTGATTTCCAGAGAGTTTCTTTGTTGTTTCATACAGTTGTCTCATGTTTCCTCTCTGGCAGCCTTTTCCGCCGTCAATGCCAAATCTTCCACATATTTACGTTTGTCAGTTCAGATGCTCCTCTTCACTTGCTTGTTTACTTCTGTGTATTCAGCTTGTGCCTTGACTTTTTCTGCTCTTGTTCGACTGGTATTGATTGCTGCTTTTTTGTTCCTCCTTTCTTGAATCTTATCCAGTGTATCGACCGTGATCCAATCCTTGTGATGGTGCTTCTTTTGGCTAAGAACCTCATGACATGTTGAAGTGATTGCCTCTTTTATCTCTTTCCAGATGCTCTCCATAGTAGTTCCTTCTCCATTGAGTAGATCATGAAAGGCTTAGAACTTATTGCTGAGGGTTATCTTGAATTTATTGAGTTTGTCAGTATCCCGAAGAAGAGCCATATTAAATTTTTTGATATTGTCCTCCCCGTTATCCAGTGCCTCTTGAGTTTCAATTTCATCTTGGCGACCAGCAAGTGATGATCTGATGCTATATCAGCTCCTCTCTTTGTTCTCATGTCCTCCATCGTCCTCCTGAACTTTTTGTTGATGCAGATATGATCGATTTGGTTCTATGTGCTGTGATCCGGTGAAGTCCATGTGGTTTTGTGGATGCGTTTATGTGGAAATATAGTCCCGCCTATGACCAGTTTATTGAAGGCACATAGATTTGCAAATCTCTCACCATATTCGTTCCTTTCTCCCAGTCCGTGTCGTCCCATGATCTCTTCATATCCGGTGTCGTCGATTCCAACCTTGGCATTTAGGTCTCCCATCAGAATAGTCAGGTCTTTAGTTGGGCACTTCTCGACGATTGAGTGCAGCCTATCGTAGAATTGATCTTTAGCATCTTCATTGTATTCGTTGGTAGGCGCATAGCATTGGATGACGTTCATTGTAATGCCCGTTTTCTTTGTTTTGAAGGAGGCTTTGATGATCCTTGGTCCATGAGATTCCCATCCTATAAGTGCATTTTGTGCTTGTTTGGACAGCATCAATGCAACTCCTTGTGTATGTGGAGCATTTTCTTGTTCATGTCCGGAGTATAATAGCAGCTCCCCTGAAGCTAGTCGTTGTTGTCCAACTTGTGTCCAATGTGTTTCACTGATCCCAAGCACCTCTAAATTGTATCTCCTCATTTCTGCAGCAATTTGGAAAACTCTCCCAGTCTCCCACATTGTGCGCGCATTCCATGTACCTAAATAAATGGTTGCTCTGGTTGTCAGAAGGGGCATCGGCCTCGTGACTTCCGAAGAAACTCGGCTTTCATCATGAGGCGTCATAATTCTTCTAAACGAAGACCTCCTGACTCCCAGGGCAGAGTTTAAATGGTTTGACTAATTTTTTCTGGTTAGCGTTTTTTTAGCGAGTTAGTTTTCTACGGGATGGGGTCGCTAACCCCATGCCCAACCCTCCTCCTTTATCCGAGCTTGGGACCGGCAGTAGCCCCCGGAAAGGGACTCCAGGCGGAGTTGAAAATATCTTTGAAGAGACTATTTCCTAATTTGTATTGCAAAATATCGTAAATTTTTCATGAATGTACCTGAATAGATTATACAATTAATTGACATAATGATCTTTTAAAACAAACAAGAAAACAGATAACTTGTTGAAATATATCACGAGGCAAGCCCTAACTTGGAATCTTGAAGGAAAGCAGTAAAGAGAAAGGCCAAAGAATACATTACGTCGGGATATAGAAAGAAGCAGATATGAAAAACATGAATAACAACTGAAAAGACCTGGAAAGGATTGCCTAGGACAAGGTTGGATAAAGAATGCTCGTAAGCGCCTATGCTCCTTCACGAGGACTAAAAGGCGTAAGTAAGTAAATAAGTAAGTAAGGAAGAAGGAACAGGTATTTCAGATATTCAAGTAAACTATTTAATGCAAAATCTTTATGAAAATTTGTGAAGCTAAATTTAGTTTAAGTTCACTGGTACTCACATTCTGATTGTTTAAGTTATTTCTTTTTTGGAATTCACTTCCGTTTTATTTTTAACGACAAATGACTAAAATCAATCTTATATTCCACAAGAAAAAAACAAATTGATCTGAAAAGAACAAAAAAATGAATTTTCTTTTTATAAATTTTTATAATTTTATTCCATAGAAACAATTATATTTACTTGGTGTTAGACTGTAATAAAAGTAATTGGAATTTTGTAATTGTTTAATTAATTTATATAGAGTGAAATGGTAGTCGGATACAATATGAAGGTTTTCTTTTTCTTTTGTTCTTTATTCAAAATCATCAGATTGTTTCTATGCATTTGTATAAGGAATCATATATATATATATATATATATATATATATATATATATATATATATATATATATATATATATATATATATAATTTGTCTAGGAATATTCTAGATCATAATTAGATACTATTGTTTTTTAAGAAAAAAAAATTTTGAAGTTTCTCTTTGAATAATAAAGAAAATATTTACGATGAGATTAGTTTTGTTATAACGGTCGAATTTTCCAATATTTACACGTATAGGATGTTAATTTACCTTAGACAAATATCTACATTAGATTCTTTCTCATTATCTATTCTACAGGACTTCAACACAAATCAAATCAAGAACTAATCATTGTCATTCTCACCTATACATCAAGTTTGTAATTCAAATAATCCATAGTGTCATTGAATAAGAAAAAGAAAATTCAGTGAAGTAAATTTTATTTTCGACGAAATCATTAACTTAAATTGTACATTCGTATATATTAAAGAAGAAGAATGTATTTGTAAAATTGTTAAGTTTGAAACTAAACGAGTTCACTTACATTGCGAACGAGAACGAGATTCGATGACCAAGACCAGTAAGCTAACTATTGACGCGTCCCAGCCCAGCTAACTAGAGGAAGAAGTCCCGGCTTGAAATGAGAAATATATTCTGCAACCACCAGAAATGAGTCATTCAACCAAAACAATTTAAAACATATATATACAAATATATATAATCGATATTGTCATTTAAATTTTTAAACATTCGTCAATAAGTTCATCAATTGATTGCTATTCAAATATTTAAACATTTAATCGATAAGTTAATCGATAAAATTATAATGTGAGTTTTTGGGGAATTTATCGTCCCCAACGAAAATCTTAACGAAAGAATTTGAAGTAATTTCAACGTTTGGCCTGGCAATCTGGTCCAAGCTTTTTCAAGGAAATATTGGAGTATAGAAAAGATCGCATCATAAAATGCATTCGAGACTAAATAACAAATCAGGTTATGTACTAATCAAGGAGTAAGGAAGAACATAATTTATCGGTCAGATAATTGTCCAATTGACAGTTATGAAGAAAAAATGACAAACATAAAGGTAATAATAATAAACTGAATAATAATCAAGAGAACTTGTATAAGGTAATAATAATAATAATAATAATAATAATAATAGTAATAATAATAATAACAATAATAATAATAATAAAATCCAATAATAATGCAGAAAGAAAAAAATCCCAGAAATATACCCATTAAGGAAACTAAGGACAAGAAAGGTTGGGAGGTTGGAAGAATCATTTCTGCACTCAAAGTTTAGGCTTGAGTTCATGGATCGCCAATACTTCAGCAGTACATAAAATATTGATTTGACACACCTTAGATCCAGTTCTTTTGACTCTGTAGATTACTTTAAAAGAAGTATCTTTTAGAATGAAGTGTCCACAGTTAATTAAATGCTCCTGTATATTAATAGTGATTGTTTTACATTCTCCTTTTAAAAGCCAAGCCGGACATTGTTCTGAAATGCATTTGGACAATGATTTCTTATAGGAAAAAACAAGGTACAACATAATACATCATGTCAATATTTGAATCAAAACACGACCTCTGTAAAAAAAATCTTTTAAAAAAAATCAATCATTGGCATTCACAAATCAATAAACCAACTCAAATAACACTGATGAAGTCAATAACTTGTGTGTATTTAATGAATCAATCGAGCAAACACAATGATTGCATTGCCTCCTCTATCCCGGTGGATGGTCAGCTCACTTCATTGAACACTTTGTTAAAACAAGCTTGTTATGTTTTGGTAATTTTATACAGTCGCTCATAATATTTAGAAATTCCTGTGAATTAACACATAGGTTGATAAAAAGCTGCATGCATTTTGAACATTAACTCGAAATCTCAATTTGTTTTTATGAGATTCCCGATTCCAGAAGTGCTGCTGCATTTCGCATAGGGAGATGATATATTCTTGTCAATCCAGGTAATAAAACTTCAGACGCTTTCCCAGTACTGTCAAAAATGTAGTAAAACAGACCTCAGCCCATAGTCATTCACATAACTCAAAACAGAATTTCAAATGAAACTTGGTTTTGCAAATAATGATCATTAATTTGAACATCGTTATAATAACCGATAACCTAATTTTGTATTTATTCTCCGTTATTGAAGTATGCTTTACATTCAGTCAAGAAATTTGATTTCGACAACTGCTGGGTAATTGTACACAATTATGTTCAACAACCTGGAGCCTACAAATCTCACTTGAACTAACATTATCCTGTTTGTATCTCGATAATATGCAGCACTACAGAACTATTGTACAAATTTCAGGTGAGATTCAGTGTTAGCTATGAGTAACATATCAAACGCGAAGCGCTCAGATCTAACTTTAATGAACTACTGCATACTTCATTTCATAAAATGTGAACTTTATCAGTCACGGCTGTATTGAGCATCACCTCCTGACGATCAGTTATAAATTTCACGATAGACGACGTAAATTTATCCTGAATTTCAACCCAGTTCATTACACTATTCGGTTCACCTATGGTCTTAGATACATCTTTAATCGTTCAGTTTGAGTTGATGCACTTGAACGAATCTAATGAACAATGATGATCTTTGCTTATACACTTCAGAACAAAGACTTACCAAACTTAATATACCATAATATGAACTGTAAGAATCAGTGGTGAGCTGGTGAGCACTCGCAAAATATTATTGTTCTCGTGACTGTATCAGTACACTGTGTCTCTAAATGTGTGAACTTAACTCCCTTTAACGGTCCATAGTTTGGAAATATTTCAAACTCTCTATTAAACCCTTCATAGTCTGATGAAACACCATTTAATCATTTTTAGAATGATAAGACAGCCTAAAAATGACCTATTTGAGTCACTCACAGAAAGTATATTATATTTACTGTGTTTATAAGTATGTCCGACTGATAAACAAAACGATTGATCCACCAATGATACAAGTATCATCTTTTTAAGAAAAACAGCAGGTTTGTTTTTTGGCATAACCAAAGAAAATGAATGGTTCAGCAACTCAGCTCCCTTGACAATTTCTACTTCATAAAACTTTTATTTGTGCAAACATGATCAGTCTGGTTCCCTGTGGTCTGGTCTGACGACACCTATGAAGATTTATGTATGCGTTTGTCAGGGAATCTAGTGCCCTTGTAATCATTTAGTTGGAAGCACAGAAGTTTGCGAAGCTCTCTTCAGCTTCATACTTTTTCCACAGTCTGTGTCGTTCAATGATATCTTCATACCTGGTGTTATCTGTTCTTATCTTCGCTGACCAGCTTCTTTCCTGGACACTTCTTTACAATGAGCTGCAGAATCTCATAGAAATGATAAGTATCGTCTTCGTTTTTGTCAGTGATTTTTGTATAGCATGGGATAACATTCATGATACATTTTAGGGAAAGAATTGAAAATATTTATTGTATTGATAAATGTTGTGCTGAAAGTCATTAATATTACTACATTCTGAACAACTCATATTCTGAATAAATTTTCAACAACTTTTAGCACAGACATTATCAATTTCACAGTGTTTTGTTTTTGTATTTTGGAACAAATACTCCGGAAAACTGAAAATCGAATGTTCGCCTCACAATTGATATGACAATTATTGGAACAATATATTAATGCTGAGTACCTCTAATTTACGAATGAACTTTTCATATTTGCACTGAAATTTGGTAGGCTTGATATTTAGGACGAAAGTTATATGCATGTCACTGGACAGTGCTTCAATAACAGACCAGGGAAAATCTAGACGTAACAGTGATGTTTTCCTAATCCTGGATACATGAGATTTTCAGTCTATAAATTCTTTTCGTAATTTTATGCTCTGAATCATTGCGACTCCTTGTTTGTTTGAGCATATTCTTCATATTAAGAGTAAAACAAGATCTCTCTCAAAGTTGGTCCTATTTGTTCAGATTTCGTGACATGGTTTTTACTTATTCCAAGCACCATAACTTTGTGTCTTTTCATCTTAAATAGTACTTGAATGATCTTCACCGTCTTCCACATTGTGTGGACATTCAATGTGAGCACGACAATTATTGCTCTAGTTGTAAGAAGGGTCTGCGTTCTTATGAATTTTGAAGAATCTTGATTTTCACCATGAAGCGTTATAAGTCGTCGACGACTGCGACTGTAGAAAAAAATAATTCAAATCACAATTCACCTGCTCTCAGGTAAGCATCGTTTGGAAGTCAGCATTGAAGTTGATTAAAATGAATTTACCAAGCCATGAATGAGGTTGAAAAGGTTCGAGCTCACCTAAAACTAACGAGGGAAGTTGGTGTCGATTAATTAACAGCGAAAATGTTTACCATATGTCGTTTAATTTTATTAACTAGGTTGCTCGAAGTACGAGCTGGATTTCAGGAGACCAATAGGAATCCACTTCAATGTTTGCGATCACTACAATGTAAGTTTAATTCATTCTTTACACACAACACCAGTAGGTATATCAATATAATCTATGAGATGGTGAATACTAATTGATTTGGCTGGCTTACAAATAAATCAAGCATATCTAAACACCACTCACTTAAAATAGTGATATTTACATGTATAGAAGCTACTAGTAGGAATTATGTTGTGGTCAAAGCAAGAGCTGTTACCAAACCATCAAGTTACTGATAAGTGAAGTAAGCTTTTTCTTCATTTCAAATGATCCTGTTTTAAACGTTTGATTTCTGTTTGAATTCATCCTGTGCTTAAGGTTCTACAAATTAATTTCGTTTTTTCGAGTTCTGGTGTCTATACTGACGACGGATACAGTTACTGACTATTCGATTCTCATGTAAAATTTGATAAAAATACATCACTTTGATCGTGTGATGCAACTACTCAATTTAAAAATGTGTCATATTTATTAAGTTTCACATGACAGTTTGATTAATTAATCTTAATTAGTCTCGTTATTGGTTTCATTGAAGTGTGCAGTTATAGCAGACAAATTTTACATTAAAAATGAAACACATAATCGTATAATCTAAGATTATATCTCTGTTTAACTTATTCCGCAAAACGTTGATCATTTTGTTCAGCATTAAATATGATGAATACTAATTTCACAATAGTGCCCGCAGTGTCGAGTCACCTAGACTGGTGGCCACATTGCAACATGGTCGATAGAATTCGATCTGCACTAATAATAAGGACTAGACATGCATGACATTGGTCACCACCCAGTGATCAATCAATTGTAATTACATCTCAGTCCTACAGGTGGTCGGTCGCGACCCGGATAGCTCAATGGTAACGTCTCTGACTGTGAAGCTGAGTGACACGGGATCGGATCAGCCAGAGAGCACCAGTTTCCTCAAAGATTACAGGTACACCTTGCTGACGAGTGCCAAATAGCACGAAACCCGGGTCCAGGGTTTCCTGTTGACTACCTCCAACCACCATCTAACTTATTGCTTTAATATTAATGGTTTTCTAAAAAAACACATGACAGTGGAGTTTAAATAATCTGATGATTCCTTTGTAATTATTCAATGCTTGATTTCAAATTCCAAAACACAATATATTCGTTCATGTTTATCTTGTAATTCTTGATCCAATTGCGTTATTTCTAGAATTCATAGTTTATACTAGAATATAAATACTCTTAATCATCATAATAAACAGATAAAAAATTAGAATAATGTAATCAATAGAAAATAAAATATATTGAGTTACGTATATTAGCGTAAGATTTTACACTTGAATGATATGGTTTATACGCTAAGTTTATTACAGATATCGGAAAATGTATACTGTAAAGTATATTGCATAAAAGGTAAAAACTCAATATGATGAATTCAAAACTACATATTTATATGTAACATATGATGCATGATGAATATAATTGAGAAAGTATATCAAGAACGACGAAAAAATGGAATTTTCAACCATTTGATATATACTAGAAAAAAGAAACAGAAATAAATTACATCAAATGGGCGATGGATATAATAAGGGAAGTGATGAAGAAAATTAGAAAACAAATAAAAGGACCAGAAAAACAAAAACTATGGGCTGTGTAAACAAAAGGATATACGAGATATTACGGGAAAGATAAAAAGAACAAAAATGAAAAACCCACAAAAAAGAATAAAGAGCAGAAAAAACATTTCAAAGAAGCATATAAAAACAGAAATAAACAACTTACAGTTAATAAAGGCATTCTCAAAAATACGTAACAAATCTAAAACCAGAAATACAAAAGAAAATATTAGTCAATCAAATTAATTCACTTGAAATGCAGAACTAATTTGCAATTCTTAAGAGTGAGTGATCATCTTCACAATGGTTTCATCAAACGAACGTGATTCGTTTGAATTGTAAGGTGTGAACAGGTCAACTGAAACTATCATCCATTATGCTATATGACTGCTACATTAGTTGTGAATATTGCAGTGGTCGGGAGTCGATGTGTGTACTTCGTGCACCCGAACGATGCTTGTGCTCTCGGCAAATCAACCATACTCGTATCGACCACATCACAAGTGGTTTCTTGGATCATCTCAAGGCGTTTGCAATGCATTCAAATGTGTACACTATTTTTAAACTTTGACACGTTCACAGAGTCAAATTGTTTGTGAGACGCCATCAGACATCTTCAACTGGTTTTGTTACATTGCGTGTGCACGATGATGTGCGAATAATTCAGAGGCTATAACAAGGAGACTTCACTAGCGAAAGCGCATCATTGTCATGCGACGATGATGGAATAATGAACACGTGAAGCTTGTTCTGCCGCGTTCTCTTGCTCTCTCTCTCTCTCTCTCTATCACGATTCCAGTGAGGCAATGATGGGAGAAGGGGAAATTGCTGCTGGTCATTAGACATGCTTATTGACGCTATGTAGCCACTGGTCAATGCTCAGAAACGCTACACTACGTTCGCGGCTCGTTCGCATGAAACAGTGTGATGGAGGAATTGGTTCAGTTTACAAGTATTGTGATTGGTGTAGTGCGAGTGGAAAGGTATTCTACACAAGTGGAAGTTTGTTTGAAATCACTCTTTCACGACTTCAGACGAGTGTGTGAACATTGTGGATGGTTCGTTTGTTGTCGATTTGCTTCATGCGTGACATTTCCTCGTTATTTCCATTGAATAATGTATTGCTGTTGAAAGTGTCCGAAACATTGCAGAACTTCACTTATCACACCAATTTACACCCACACAATGTGAAACTAATATTCGTATCTACAAGTTGGTGTCAGACGACGACATTGTATTTGAATATGGTATATTTGTTGCATTCAATATAAACATTTTAGACCAATGTTCCACAGACAATCTGGTACAAGACAGACAAAAGGAACTCACCATTTGAAACAGTCGTATTTGTCAAACCTGAAAGTTACACACGGATATATAAATGTGAATGATGCATACTGGATAGTGACGAGATAAATTGAAGTAGAGTTGATGATGTTTGGAAGAATGACTTAAGGTTGAGTTTGTTGTTGTGGCTGTGCAAGAGTACCACATGAACTCAACCGCCACTGATTTGTAAATACGCATTTCGTGGCTCGTTATCGTGAAAATTCTGTCGATTGTGACTGTGAGATTTTCACCGCTCACTGTTCAACAGATAACGATGTTCACTTTGAATATACGAAAGCAACGGATTGAAGCAAATGTAAACAAGTGGAGACGAGATTAATTTCACAGTGCGATTCGATGAACGGAGAACGAATGTTGATGTTCGATAGTGGTACTTGAAGGAGTCGTTAGTTCTGAACACTGGAATACAAGTGCCACTGTGAACGTTGAACGAGGCAGTCTGCACGACGATTAAAGCATATATGAATTGACTTACCTTCTCCATCGGTTTTCTCATTCACTTCTGAAATATTTGTAGTGAGTCGACAATGTGGACGATGTAGTTGGTCACAAAATTACCATTTGAAATGCAGAACTAATTTGCAATTCTTAAGAGTGAGTGATCATCTTCACAATGGTTTCATCAAACGAACGTGATTCGTTTGAATTGTAAGGTGTGAACAGGTCAACTGAAACTATCATCCATTATGCTATATGACTGCTACATTAGTTGTGAATATTGCAGTGGTCGGGAGTCGATGTGTGTACTTCGTGCACCCGAACGATGCTTGTGCTCTCGGCAAATCAACCATACTCGTATCGACCACATCACAAGTGGTTTCTTGGATCATCTCAAGGCGTTTGCAATGCATTCAAATGTGTACACTATTTTTAAACTTTGACACGTTCACAGAGTCAAATTGTTTGTGAGACGCCATCAGACATCTTCAACTGGTTTTGTTACATTGCGTGTGCACGATGATGTGCGAATAATTCAGAGGCTATAACAAGGAGACTTCACTAGCGAAAGCGCATCATTGTCATGCGACGATGATGGAATAATGAACACGTGAAGCTTGTTCTGCCGCGTTCTCTTGCTCTCTCTCTCTCTCTCTATCACGATTCCAGTGAGGCAATGATGGGAGAAGGGGAAATTGCTGCTGGTCATTAGACATGCTTATTCGACGCTATGTAGCCACTGGTCAATGCTCAGAAACGCTACACTACGTTCGCGGCTCGTTCGCATGAAACAGTGTGATGGAGGAATTGGTTCAGTTTACAAGTATTGTGATTGGTGTAGTGCGAGTGGAAAGGTATTCTACACAAGTGGAAGTTTGTTTGAAATCACTCTTTCACGACTTCAGACGAGTGTGTGAACATTGTGGATGGTTCGTTTGTTGTCGATTTGCTTCATGCGTGACATTTCCTCGTTATTTCCATTGAATAATGTATTGCTGTTGAAAGTGTCCGAAACATTGCAGAACTTCACTTATCACACCAATTTACACCCACACAATGTGAAACTAATATTCGTATCTACAAGTTGGTGTCAGACGACGACATTGTATTTGAATATGGTATATTTGTTGCATTCAATATAAACATTTTAGACCAATGTTCCACAGACAATCTGGTACAAGACAGACAAAAGGAACTCACCATTTGAAACAGTCGTATTTGTCAAACCTGAAAGTTACACACGGATATATAAATGTGAATGATGCATACTGGATAGTGACGAGATAAATTGAAGTAAAGTTGATGATGTTTGGAAGAATGACTTAAGGTTGAGTTTGTTGTTGTGGCTGTGCAAGAGTACCACATGAACTCAACCGCCACTGATTTGTAAATACGCATTTCGTGGCTCGTTATCGTGAAAATTCTGTCGATTGTGACTGTGAGATTTTCACCGCTCACTGTTCAACAGATAACGATGTTCACTTTGAATATACGAAGGCAACGGATTGAAGCAAATGTAAACAAGTGGAGACGAGATTAATTTCACAGTGCGATTCGATGAACGGAGAACGAATGTTGATGTTCGATAGTGGTACTTGAAGGAGTCGTTAGTTCTGAACACTGGAATACAAGTGCCACTGTGAACGTTGAACGAGGCAGTCTGCACGACGATTAAAGCATATATGAATTGACTTACCTTCTCCATCGGTTTTCTCATTCACTTCTGAAATATTTGTAGTGAGTCGACAATGTGGACGATGTAGTTGGTCACAAAATTACCATTTGAAATGCAGAACTAATTTGCAATTCTTAAGAGTGAGTGATCATCTTCACAATGGTTTCATCAAACGAACGTGATTCGTTTGAATTGTAAGGTGTGAACAGGTCAACTGAAACTATCATCCATTATGCTATATGACTGCTACATTAGTTGTGAATATTGCAGTGGTCGGGAGTCGATGTGTGTACTTCGTGCACCCGAACGATGCTTGTGCTCTCGGCAAATCAACCATACTCGTATCGACCACATCACAAGTGGTTTCTTGGATCATCTCAAGGCGTTTGCAATGCATTCAAATGTGTACACTATTTTTAAACTTTGACACGTTCACAGAGTCAAATTGTTTGTGAGACGCCATCAGACATCTTCAACTGGTTTTGTTACATTGCGTGTGCACGATGATGTGCGAATAATTCAGAGGCTATAACAAGGAGACTTCACTAGCGAAAGCGCATCATTGTCATGCGACGATGATGGAATAATGAACACGTGAAGCTTGTTCTGCCGCGTTCTCTTGCTCTCTCTCTCTCTCTCTCTATCACGATTCCAGTGAGGCAATGATGGGAGAAGGGGAAATTGCTGCTGGTCATTAGACATGCTTATTCACGCTATGTAGCCACTGGTCAATGCTCAGAAACGCTACACTACGTTCGCGGCTCGTTCGCATGAAACAGTGTGATGGAGGAATTGGTTCAGTTTACAAGTATTGTGATTGGTGTAGTGCGAGTGGAAAGGTATTCTACACAAGTGGAAGTTTGTTTGAAATCACTCTTTCACGACTTCAGACGAGTGTGTGAACATTGTGGATGGTTCGTTTGTTGTCGATTTGCTTCATGCGTGACATTTCCTCGTTATTTCCATTGAATAATGTATTGCTGTTGAAAGTGTCCGAAACATTGCAGAACTTCACTTATCACACCAATTTACACCCACACAATGTGAAACTAATATTCGTATCTACAAGTTGGTGTCAGACGACGACATTGTATTTGAATATGGTATATTTGTTGCATTCAATATAAACATTTTAGACCAATGTTCCACAGACAATCTGGTACAATGACAGACAAAAGGAACTCACCATTTGAAACAGTCGTATTTGTCAAACCTGAAAGTTACACACGGATATATAAATGTGAATGATGCATACTGGATAGTGACGAGATAAATTGAAGTAGAGTTGATGATGTTTGGAAGAATGACTTAAGGCTGAGTTTGTTGTTGTGGCTGTGCAAGAGTACCACATGAACTCAACCGCCACTGATTTGTAAATACGCATTTCGTGGCTCGTTATCGTGAAAATTCTGTCGATTGTGACTGTGAGATTTTCACCGCTCACTGTTCAACAGATAACGATGTTCACTTTGAATATACGAAGGCAACGGATTGAAGCAAATGTAAACAAGTGGAGACGAGATTAATTTCACAGTGCGATTCGATGAACGGAGAACGAATGTTGATGTTCGATAGTGGTACTTGAAGGAGTCGTTAGTTCTGAACACTGGAATACAAGTGCCACTGTGAACGTTGAACGAGGCAGTCTGCACGACGATTAAAGCATATATGAATTGACTTACCTTCTCCATCGGTTTTCTCATTCACTTCTGAAATATTTGTAGTGAGTCGACAATGTGGACGATGTAGTTGGTCACAAAATTACCATTTGAAATGCAGAACTAATTTGCAATTCTTAAGAGTGAGTGATCATCTTCACAATGGTTTCATCAAACGAACGTGATTCGTTTGAATTGTAAGGTGTGAACAGGTCAACTGAAACTATCATCCATTATGCTATATGACTGCTACATTAGTTGTGAATATTGCAGTGGTCGGGAGTCGATGTGTGTACTTCGTGCACCCGAACGATGCTTGTGCTCTCGGCAAATCAACCATACTCGTATCGACCACATCACAAGTGGTTTCTTGGATCATCTCAAGGCGTTTGCAATGCATTCAAATGTGTACACTATTTTTAAACTTTGACACGTTCACAGAGTCAAATTGTTTGTGAGACGCCATCAGACATCTTCAACTGGTTTTGTTACATTGCGTGTGCACGATGATGTGCGAATAATTCAGAGGCTATAACAAGGAGACTTCACTAGCGAAAGCGCATCATTGTCATGCGACGATGATGGAATAATGAACACGTGAAGCTTGTTCTGCCGCGTTCTCTTGCTCTCTCTCTCTCTCTCTCTCACGATTCCAGTGAGGCAATGATGGGAGAAGGGGAAATTGCTGCTGGTCATTAGACATGCTTATTCACGCTATGTAGCCACTGGTCAATGCTCAGAAACGCTACACTACGTTCGCGGCTCGTTCGCATGAAACAGTGTGATGGAGGAATTGGTTCAGTTTACAAGTATTGTGATTGGTGTAGTGCGAGTGGAAAGGTATTCTACACAAGTGGAAGTTTGTTTGAAATCACTCTTTCACGACTTCAGACGAGTGTGTGAACATTGTGGATGGTTCGTTTGTTGTCGATTTGCTTCATGCGTGACATTTCCTCGTTATTTCCATTGAATAATGTATTGCTGTTGAAAGTGTCCGAAACATTGCAGAACTTCACTTATCACACCAATTTACACCCACACAATGTGAAACTAATATTCGTATCTACAAGTTGGTGTCAGACGACGACATTGTATTTGAATATGGTATATTTGTTGCATTCAATATAAACATTTTAGACCAATGTTCCACAGACAATCTGGTACATGACAGACAAAAGGAACTCACCATTTGAAACAGTCGTATTTGTCAAACCTGAAAGTTACACACGGATATATAAATGTGAATGATGCATACTGGATAGTGACGAGATAAATTGAAGTAAAGTTGATGATGTTTGGAAGAATGACTTAAGGCTGAGTTTGTTGTTGTGGCTGTGCAAGAGTACCACATGAACTCAACCGCCACTGATTTGTAAATACGCATTTCGTGGCTCGTTATCGTGAAAATTCTGTCGATTGTGACTGTGAGATTTTCACCGCTCACTGTTCAACAGATAACGATGTTCACTTTGAATATACGAAGGCAACGGATTGAAGCAAATGTAAACAAGTGGAGACGAGATTAATTTCACAGTGCGATTCGATGAACGGAGAACGAATGTTGATGTTCGATAGTGGTACTTGAAGGAGTCGTTAGTTCTGAACACTGGAATACAAGTGCCACTGTGAACGTTGAACGAGGCAGTCTGCACGACGATTAAAGCATATATGAATTGACTTACCTTCTCCATCGGTTTTCTCATTCACTTCTGAAATATTTGTAGTGAGTCGACAATGTGGACGATGTAGTTGGTCACAAAATTACCATTTGAAATGCAGAACTAATTTGCAATTCTTAAGAGTGAGTGATCATCTTCACAATGGTTTCATCAAACGAACGTGATTCGTTTGAATTGTAAGGTGTGAACAGGTCAACTGAAACTATCATCCATTATGCTATATGACTGCTACATTAGTTGTGAATATTGCAGTGGTCGGGAGTCGATGTGTGTACTTCGTGCACCCGAACGATGCTTGTGCTCTCGGCAAATCAACCATACTCGTATCGACCACATCACAAGTGGTTTCTTGGATCATCTCAAGGCGTTTGCAATGCATTCAAATGTGTACACTATTTTTAAACTTTGACACGTTCACAGAGTCAAATTGTTTGTGAGACGCCATCAGACATCTTCAACTGGTTTTGTTACATTGCGTGTGCACGATGATGTGCGAATAATTCAGAGGCTATAACAAGGAGACTTCACTAGCGAAAGCGCATCATTGTCATGCGACGATGATGGAATAATGAACACGTGAAGCTTGTTCTGCCGCGTTCTCTTGCTCTCTCTCTCTCTCTCTATCACGATTCCAGTGAGGCAATGATGGGAGAAGGGGAAATTGCTGCTGGTCATTAGACATGCTTATTCACGCTATGTAGCCACTGGTCAATGCTCAGAAACGCTACACTACGTTCGCGGCTCGTTCGCATGAAACAGTGTGATGGAGGAATTGGTTCAGTTTACAAGTATTGTGATTGGTGTAGTGCGAGTGGAAAGGTATTCTACACAAGTGGAAGTTTGTTTGAAATCACTCTTTCACGACTTCAGACGAGTGTGTGAACATTGTGGATGGTTCGTTTGTTGTCGATTTGCTTCATGCGTGACATTTCCTCGTTATTTCCATTGAATAATGTATTGCTGTTGAAAGTGTCCGAAACATTGCAGAACTTCACTTATCACACCAATTTACACCCACACAATGTGAAACTAATATTCGTATCTACAAGTTGGTGTCAGACGACGACATTGTATTTGAATATGGTATATTTGTTGCATTCAATATAAACATTTTAGACCAATGTTCCACAGACAATCTGGTACAAGACAGACAAAAGGAACTCACCATTTGAAACAGTCGTATTTGTCAAACCTGAAAGTTACACACGGATATATAAATGTGAATGATGCATACTGGATAGTGACGAGATAAATTGAAGTAAAGTTGATGATGTTTGGAAGAATGACTTAAGGCTGAGTTTGTTGTTGTGGCTGTGCAAGAGTACCACATGAACTCAACCGCCACTGATTTGTAAATACGCATTTCGTGGCTCGTTATCGTGAAAATTCTGTCGATTGTGACTGTGAGATTTTCACCGCTCACTGTTCAACAGATAACGATGTTCACTTTGAATATACGAAAGCAACGGATTGAAGCAAATGTAAACAAGTGGAGACGAGATTAATTTCACAGTGCGATTCGATGAACGGAGAACGAATGTTGATGTTCGATAGTGGTACTTGAAGGAGTCGTTAGTTCTGAACACTGGAATACAAGTGCCACTGTGAACGTTGAACGAGGCAGTCTGCACGACGATTAAAGCATATATGAATTGACTTACCTTCTCCATCGGTTTTCTCATTCACTTCTGAAATATTTGTAGTGAGTCGACAATGTGGACGATGTAGTTGGTCACAAAATTACCATTTGAAATGCAGAACTAATTTGCAATTCTTAAGAGTGAGTGATCATCTTCACAATGGTTTCATCAAACGAACGTGATTCGTTTGAATTGTAAGGTGTGAACAGGTCAACTGAAACTATCATCCATTATGCTATATGACTGCTACATTAGTTGTGAATATTGCAGTGGTCGGGAGTCGATGTGTGTACTTCGTGCACCCGAACGATGCTTGTGCTCTCGGCAAATCAACCATACTCGTATCGACCACATCACAAGTGGTTTCTTGGATCATCTCAAGGCGTTTGCAATGCATTCAAATGTGTACACTATTTTTAAACTTTGACACGTTCACAGAGTCAAATTGTTTGTGAGACGCCATCAGACATCTTCAACTGGTTTTGTTACATTGCGTGTGCACGATGATGTGCGAATAATTCAGAGGCTATAACAAGGAGACTTCACTAGCGAAAGCGCATCATTGTCATGCGACGATGATGGAATAATGAACACGTGAAGCTTGTTCTGCCGCGTTCTCTTGCTCTCTCTCTCTCTCTCTCTCACGATTCCAGTGAGGCAATGATGGGAGAAGGGGAAATTGCTGCTGGTCATTAGACATGCTTATTCACGCTATGTAGCCACTGGTCAATGCTCAGAAACGCTACACTACGTTCGCGGCTCGTTCGCATGAAACAGTGTGATGGAGGAATTGGTTCAGTTTACAAGTATTGTGATTGGTGTAGTGCGAGTGGAAAGGTATTCTACACAAGTGGAAGTTTGTTTGAAATCACTCTTTCACGACTTCAGACGAGTGTGTGAACATTGTGGATGGTTCGTTTGTTGTCGATTTGCTTCATGCGTGACATTTCCTCGTTATTTCCATTGAATAATGTATTGCTGTTGAAAGTGTCCGAAACATTGCAGAACTTCACTTATCACACCAATTTACACCCACACAATGTGAAACTAATATTCGTATCTACAAGTTGGTGTCAGACGACGACATTGTATTTGAATATGGTATATTTGTTGCATTCAATATAAACATTTTAGACCAATGTTCCACAGACAATCTGGTACAAGACAGACAAAAGGAACTCACCATTTGAAACAGTCGTATTTGTCAAACCTGAAAGTTACACACGGATATATAAATGTGAATGATGCATACTGGATAGTGACGAGATAAATTGAAGTAAAGTTGATGATGTTTGGAAGAATGACTTAAGGCTGAGTTTGTTGTTGTGGCTGTGCAAGAGTACCACATGAACTCAACCGCCACTGATTTGTAAATACGCATTTCGTGGCTCGTTATCGTGAAAATTCTGTCGATTGTGACTGTGAGATTTTCACCGCTCACTGTTCAACAGATAACGATGTTCACTTTGAATATACGAAAGCAACGGATTGAAGCAAATGTAAACAAGTGGAGACGAGATTAATTTCACAGTGCGATTCGATGAACGGAGAACGAATGTTGATGTTCGATAGTGGTACTTGAAGGAGTCGTTAGTTCTGAACACTGGAATACAAGTGCCACTGTGAACGTTGAACGAGGCAGTCTGCACGACGATTAAAGCATATATGAATTGACTTACCTTCTCCATCGGTTTTCTCATTCACTTCTGAAATATTTGTAGTGAGTCGACAATGTGGACGATGTAGTTGGTCACAAAATTACCATTTGAAATGCAGAACTAATTTGCAATTCTTAAGAGTGAGTGATCATCTTCACAATGGTTTCATCAAACGAACGTGATTCGTTTGAATTGTAAGGTGTGAACAGGTCAACTGAAACTATCATCCATTATGCTATATGACTGCTACATTAGTTGTGAATATTGCAGTGGTCGGGAGTCGATGTGTGTACTTCGTGCACCCGAACGATGCTTGTGCTCTCGGCAAATCAACCATACTCGTATCGACCACATCACAAGTGGTTTCTTGGATCATCTCAAGGCGTTTGCAATGCATTCAAATGTGTACACTATTTTTAAACTTTGACACGTTCACAGAGTCAAATTGTTTGTGAGACGCCATCAGACATCTTCAACTGGTTTTGTTACATTGCGTGTGCACGATGATGTGCGAATAATTCAGAGGCTATAACAAGGAGACTTCACTAGCGAAAGCGCATCATTGTCATGCGACGATGATGGAATAATGAACACGTGAAGCTTGTTCTGCCGCGTTCTCTTGCTCTCTCTCTCTCTCTCTCTCACGATTCCAGTGAGGCAATGATGGGAGAAGGGGAAATTGCTGCTGGTCATTAGACATGCTTATTCACGCTATGTAGCCACTGGTCAATGCTCAGAAACGCTACACTACGTTCGCGGCTCGTTCGCATGAAACAGTGTGATGGAGGAATTGGTTCAGTTTACAAGTATTGTGATTGGTGTAGTGCGAGTGGAAAGGTATTCTACACAAGTGGAAGTTTGTTTGAAATCACTCTTTCACGACTTCAGACGAGTGTGTGAACATTGTGGATGGTTCGTTTGTTGTCGATTTGCTTCATGCGTGACATTTCCTCGTTATTTCCATTGAATAATGTATTGCTGTTGAAAGTGTCCGAAACATTGCAGAACTTCACTTATCACACCAATTTACACCCACACAATGTGAAACTAATATTCGTATCTACAAGTTGGTGTCAGACGACGACATTGTATTTGAATATGGTATATTTGTTGCATTCAATATAAACATTTTAGACCAATGTTCCACAGACAATCTGGTACATGACAGACAAAAGGAACTCACCATTTGAAACAGTCGTATTTGTCAAACCTGAAAGTTACACACGGATATATAAATGTGAATGATGCATACTGGATAGTGACGAGATAAATTGAAGTAGAAGTTGATGATGTTTGGAAGAATGACTTAAGGCTGAGTTTGTTGTTGTGGCTGTGCAAGAGTACCACATGAACTCAACCGCCACTGATTTGTAAATACGCATTTCGTGGCTCGTTATCGTGAAAATTCTGTCGATTGTGACTGTGAGATTTTCACCGCTCACTGTTCAACAGATAACGATGTTCACTTTGAATATACGAAAGCAACGGATTGAAGCAAATGTAAACAAGTGGAGACGAGATTAATTTCACAGTGCGATTCGATGAACGGAGAACGAATGTTGATGTTCGATAGTGGTACTTGAAGGAGTCGTTAGTTCTGAACACTGGAATACAAGTGCCACTGTGAACGTTGAACGAGGCAGTCTGCACGACGATTAAAGCATATATGAATTGACTTACCTTCTCCATCGGTTTTCTCATTCACTTCTGAAATATTTGTAGTGAGTCGACAATGTGGACGATGTAGTTGGTCACAAAATTACCATTTGAAATGCAGAACTAATTTGCAATTCTTAAGAGTGAGTGATCATCTTCACAATGGTTTCATCAAACGAACGTGATTCGTTTGAATTGTAAGGTGTGAACAGGTCAACTGAAACTATCATCCATTATGCTATATGACTGCTACATTAGTTGTGAATATTGCAGTGGTCGGGAGTCGATGTGTGTACTTCGTGCACCCGAACGATGCTTGTGCTCTCGGCAAATCAACCATGCACGTATCGACGATACCATTTATGAAACTGCATGTTCATTTTTTTTCGCGATTGCCTTTTTTTTCTTTGTCTGGCAATTATCAACTCGTCATTCTTTATTTTATTCCATATTTGTTGACTCCAATCCTTTGCTCTATTATATAATACAGTGAACATATCGCGTACTGCCTATGTGAGTTTATTCTATATATCATAACATTACGAACCTGTTGTTGTTCTGTAAAAAACCCCAAATACTTTAGAATTTCTGATTATAAATTTTCGAGAGTTTTAAACAATTGCTCAACGCACAAGGAAGATTGTTGATCAGAACCTTTGCTATGCAGCTTTCTCAATATAAAAGTGACTATTATGTTTATATATACTGAATATGAGTATAAAAATTTTAATTAATGATATTTCTGAAGATAATGAATCAAGTCCATGTGCAGTTAAGTTTACCGGAGGAATATTTATTTCGAACTCCTTCCAAGGTTTCTGAAACAGCGAAAATATGAGAAATGAAACTTCAAATTTTGTCGAAATAAGTAGAATAGCTCAGATGTGTGTTTATAGTTAATCTTATAGGAGTTATTGTTACTTAGACTATATTTGTAAATAACAGTTAGTATGTAATTTTCAAAAACTGTGTAACAGGTCTCATTACTTCCCGAAGCTTTCATAAGAATTATGAACTAATGAATGCAATACACATTGCAAATGCTATTTAATTATGCCTGCAGCAACAAGTTGTAAGACTCTTTCAGTCTCTCACATTGTACGAGCATTCCTTGCACCTAAATAAATGGTTACTCTGGTCGTCAGAATATGAATTTTCCTACATTCTTAAAAATTAAAAAAAACGCTCTTTAATAGCTTACCAAAAGTGCGGCTTAAACGATAAATTCTGTCCTCTGTAAACAAAAAACTAAATTAAGTTAGCGATTGACGATTTTTGCTTTTATGTTTCATAGAAAATCTAAGATTTAGGAAATCATATCAACTAAATAAATAAAAGCTTCAACTATAACGATAACATACACTGAATTTGCATGTTATTTCAAAATTCTTATGTGTAATAATCACTTAACCGTGATTTCGTACCGTTAAAAGTTCGCTGTCGATATGTTTAAACTTCGGTTTATAAGATAATTGTCGTGATGACAGTGAAGCAATGTGTGTTTTCAAAAACCACGGGGAATAAGAAGGTCCAATACTCATTAATGGAAACTCGCAGTTTATAAAACTATATTTGTTGAGATTTTTGTCATGACGTAGATATTTTAATGGCCATATTCCACAGTATAGATTCGCCATGAAGTTTATTCCGTGTAGCGAGCAGTTTAAAGCAGTCAGTTGTGTACGCGATCCTTATTAGTTTAAAAAGGTTTCACTTCCAAATATATTGACTTAGGAACAATGTCAAATGAAAGTGAGTGTTTCCGCTTTGTTTACTACTACTGAGTATAAATGTAAGTTTTGCATACCTTGATCGACTGCTTGTTGATAATGTGTTAGATGGAAACGATCAGTCGAACTCGGTTAAAATTAATATTAGTCTACAATGTGCTGAGGTAGTGAGTAAAATGAGGTTTTAGGATGCGGAATATCACAAGAATATGTTTTGTGAATATAACTATGAGCAAATGTGTTCGGTCAATCAGGGCAAAATCGATATGAAAGTGTTAGAAATAAAATTCATTTGGGTTATATTGTTTTATGTGATAGGATAATCCATTAAATAAACTACGTTTCCTCAGTGTTTGAGTTTTTACACATGGTTCACTTCACTAAGGTAGCATTTAATCAGCATCGTTTCGAATGTTAGCTGAGAACTGGTGTCAGAATTTCGTAACATTATCAAACAAGATTAAGTTTCGAAACAATTCCAGTCACTAGACAATTCTTGTGCATCACCATGAATAGTAATGAGGTAAGTTACAACTATGAATTGTCCACAAAACAACCATTCAATATCATAATGTAAAATATTGGTAACACAAACCTAAGGCATCTTTCCTCCGTTTTTCAGCCTTCATTGCTGGATAAAACAAAGTATGATAGAATGTGTTGTTTTAAACAGTGGTCACTAATCATTTCAAGGTGAAGTTAAACGTTTAGTTTCAAGACATTTAAAAGTTAATCGAATGAAGTGGTTATTTTCTCCGATTCTATATTATTGTGGGCATGTGCTCGTTGTCTGAGTTGTATATTTTATCATTATTTGTTGGACATAACAAGCATTTGCCTTTTCTCAGTTACTCTAAAGCCACGTTTATTACTGTGTTAGTGGATAGCTGACCGTAAAAATCTGCGTTAAAACTATCTTGAAAGTATGGTTGACATCAGTGGAATGGATCAACAGAACAAGTAAATTATGGGATCCACATGTGATTCAGACAATTTCTTCATATCATCGATGTATTTTTGAGGTGTGTGCTACTTATATCGACATAAGCAGAATATCAAAATTCAGGAATAAAATGTTTGCCTGAATAAGATTGGGAAGATCGAGAAAGAAAGAACGTGGATAGAAAACCAATGGTAGGAACAATGTAGTCAGCGACAATTAATGAAAATTTTGCAAATGAATTATCTGAGTATGCTTTTTATATTTTGACAAGTAATTGGTTGTCTTCACCTGTGTTTTCCATCATCTCAATCGTAAATGAAAATATATAAAACTTATGTCAAAGAACATTTACCACTACTGGTCAGAGACAGCTTATACGAGGATAATTTAACTAGCATAAACTGACAAAATACAGTTTGACATACGATTCATGCTTATTAAAAAATATCGCGAAAAGTGCTTGTCACGAGTCATAATGTGTATGTTGTACTTTTTCTCTTCAACAACAGTTACTCATTACATTTCGTGTAGTTTAATGAATAAAATGACATAATCTTCAATCCGTTAACTGTTGGAATTCGAACGGAACTAACTTTGAGAATAGAGTGTTTTGGTGAAGAAATATCTTGCAAGATAATTAGTAGAGCAACACTTACCTTCAGCCGTTTCATTGATGACAATGTAAAATTCTATAGAAGTATTCAAATGACAAACAGCACTATACATAGTATAATTTCTGAACTATATATGTGATCATACGATGTATCAATCTCTACTTATGAACAGCAGTACTTATTTTCAGAAAATGTGTCGAAATAACTATCTACTATACAACACATAAGTACTTGTGAAATTGTATGTACAAATAGGGAAGCTCTCAATATGAGAGGTACGACGAAGATTTTCGCTGTTTTGACACCAGGTATACTTCATTATTCATGACCTATATTTTACTAACTAACTAGATTTTGCTGACAACAAACATCCGTGATGAATATGTATTAATCAGAATCCAACTTGATATTTTTCGTAGGTATCATTGGTCTAGAATATATATCACATGCTTGAAGGGATCAAGCATTAACGCAGCTCAATGAAATAATTTACAAAAATTTCGGGTTGTTAATGGAAGATATGCCATACGGAAAATTCCACCTTGCAATACTCATTTTCCACAAAATGTGAAACATGACAGTAAGAAATATCTCGAACTGTCCGCAATGATTGAGCACTTGGAATACTCTGACATGATATACTCATTTATTTTGTTTGTAATTATTGTAAGCAGAAGCAACAAGGTCTTTGCTCATTCATTAATTCATTAAACATAATAACCACCAAAAACCACATGTGTAAAATCATTTTATTTACTATTGAACCGGCAGTAGTAATTCGTCGAAGGCAAATTAACTGATGTTTTGTTGATGTGAGAAAACATGTGAGAGATGCATCACAACATTATCAACTAAATCACTACGTAGGGAGATCTGAAACTTATTGGTTTGATCGTCACTTGAGCAGTCACTAGGCACAGTAGTGGACAGGCAAGATATAAATTGACTGATGGTTTTCAGCAGTCTGTTTGAACGAGCCAGTCAATAATGTGGGATTTAATCATAGTTACCTTGCAAAGTGTATGTGTTGCATGTAAATAAATCAGTATAAGTAACGTGTCATCGTTTACGTGGTATTTGTATATCAGTTCTTTTCGACGCTGCACCTGAATCATGAAGACAAGAAATTATGTTATTATGTATAGAATGTTCTCGTCATCGATAGAATGTTCTAACAATATATACATATTTTATGTGTATATGAAAAATACTTCCTTGATAACTATCGTTTTGATTGCATCAAAGCGTCAATAGACGTTTCATGGATATTGTTCACATGAAAAACCGTCAATAAAATATTTAGTGACATTATTTATGAACGTTTGCATGAAGTTTAAATCGAAAATTAAATTTCGATTTGGGATTTATCAAATGCTCAATTCATAAATTCTAATTTTTATTGCAGCATTATGCCTTTCCCGGATTACACATCTGTTAGTTATAAAGGAACAAAATGATGACATATATATGATTTACTCCGATTTATTAAATTATAATATCACAGGTAAATAAATTTACTCAAAGGGATAACAAACAAATGGCAACAATACAGAAAAGCCAGTGAGATACTAAAGTTCTTATTGTGAGAAAGATCTTGTGAGCTAGCATTTACTGAAATTCATGATCCGGAGTAAAGTGTTCATAACTGACGTCCAATCGTTTTTAACGATGGCAATAGAGATTTAGAAAGCTATTTAAGAACGTTTTTGAATACCTGTTTTTAAATATCGTTATATCAGTCTAGTGAGATTACTTTTACGTTTTATAGAGATTGGAATGAATTTCCAGAGTGTATGTAGGCAGTTGGTATATTATTGAAAATGAATGTGTTTGAATACACTATCCGTGAAAGACATATGCAATCAAGATAGTATGAAAATTTCACTCATTCACAAGCACTTAACTTGATTGGGTATTTTGAAGACGTAATCCCATTTATATGGAAACTTAAGAAACAGAGAAAGCACTGCAATATTGTCAATGGAATAAATTCTCTCCGTGTGTATTATTTATTTAACATGAAATAAAATAGGAATAACGGTAAAAACAGGGAAGAAATAATTATTGGAAAAATGTTAATGAAGCGACAAATTCGTTCCGAAAATTAAGCGAACTAACCAACCAAACGAAGGACAAATAATCTTCGATTCACTATAAAATGAAAAATGTTAAATGAAAAGTGATGATATAAAATAACACACAACAACAAGAACAGCGAACAGAGAAAACGAAAACGAAAGAAGGCACGAATAAAAAGACAAAAGTCGTCAAAAGCATGTCAGGGAAACCGAAAAAATGAAGACATATTCAATAACATTTCATTTTGCAGCTGATGAATATAAACTAGACTTACTTTTGGCTTGGAACTTTTGCCTTTCTGTTGAAATATATGTACGCAATCAGAGCGAATTTGCATCTGTTCATTACAGAATTTCAATGCATTTCAGTCATTCAGATACAAGTAAAGAGTGAGACCACACTTTATTTTAGGTTGCCACAAAGATTGATGCATATTCGATCATCATTTGAAACCCTTATCACACTAGCAATCTCCAATGAAAAGAATATGACAAAAGCTAAAAGCAACCTGCACACTAATATTTTGTGCTATTCGGTTAAAACACGTGTGCGATTATTATGGAGAACATGGACAATAAAGCAAAGGGTTTTATTAAATGCAAACTTCACATAGTTCAAAAGTTTACTTTACATGTGTCACAGATACAAGTGGTCATCAAGACACAATCAAGCTTTCGGCAGGTCAGTTAGGCTGAGTTGAATGCAACGACCTACAACATGAATTTTGATACCGAATATTTTGAGTGTTTTCATCACGTGTAGATGTTTGGCAATCACTTTTGAGTACCAGCAGAACATTAAATGGGGATGAACCCTAAAAAAGATCATTGGAAAACTCACCCATTTCTGCAAGCCTTTCTTCTTCTATTCGAATTCCTGTGGTAAAAACAAACATTATTTGCCTTTGAGTTTAATGCTTTGCATGAAATCATCAGTTGGATGGGGAGTGAAAACATTAAAAAAGATTTTATCTCAGATCACAAAAAGGAATCACCCACTCAATTGCAGAGAAAAGCCAGTCGATTAGGAACTCGTTTATATCGCAGTGCACGAATAAATATTTCGTCTTGAAAGTATTACGGATGTGATTGTAGCCAATCTGAGTGAAATCACATCTATTCATAATAGAATTTCAATGTATGTCGGTTAACCAGACACAAATAAAAGGTGAGAGCACACTTGATATTAGCTCACGACAAGGATTGATGTTTGCCAACTCATCATTTGGAACAATCATTAACAGTCAGTTGCATCCATTGTAAATATGACTTCTGAATGAGAAATCGTTTATGATGCACTGCACGAAGAAATGTTGAAGTAGTCTTGAGATTATTACCGACTTGATGAGAACAATCAATAGGCATGAACGCGAGGGAACCGACCCTCCCAATATAAATTGCACGATCTCACTTGAACGTGGAATTAGTCAGACAGTGTTTGATCAATCCGATTTCACGTGTTACTTGAGAAGCAAAATACAGGTGGAGAGAGCGGCTTTGCGAAGCCGTCACCGTGAATAGCATGTGAAATGTGTCAACGCAAGAGGAAGTCGGAGGCGATTTCGAATAAAATTCAACATGTGTGTTTACGTCAAGTGTATGAAATATGAAAAACACTTACTTTCTGCTTCTAATTTTTGCTTTCCTGGTGAAGAAATTGTAGGCAATCTGAGCGAAATCACATCTATTCATAATAGAATTTCAATGTATGTCGATCAATTAAGCATGAATACAAGACAAGAGCACACCTTGTATTTGCTTACAACGATTTGTGACCCTTGTTGAATAAATATTTAAAATAATGAAGCAGTGATCATTTATTTTGATTGTAACTTTTCTCTTTCTTTATCCTGTTTGGTATTACTGAGCGTAAAATATTCTGGTGAAATTCGCAGATGCGATCCGCTTGTTTTTCTCGGTTTTATTTTGCTTCGCTGTGATTACAAAACATTTTGAGCTTTTTTCCCCTTGTATTTTACCCGAATACACTTGGCTAGCTCACCCATCATTTTGAAAAATACTGTTGCGTACAGAACACTTTATCTTGAAATCATGTATAATGAATTGTTTATAAATACACATCTTTTCGCTTATATTCCTTTGAATGTTTTCCATGAACTATTGAGAAAGATAACTATTGTGAATTTTTAGTACCAAAATTGGTGAGGAGCTAATGCATGGCTTTTTGTTGTTTGTTACATACATATGTTTGCTCTATTAGTTCGCAACGTCTTATGTGTTGTGAGCAATCATTTACACATGGAGCTTTGTTGTATCCCGTATGGCGATTTATTGATCGTGCAGAAACAACGATATTTTGCGAAGTGAAATAACAAACACTGAATGCTATTGATAATCTGTGGTTATGTCATAATGTGTATGTAGCTATAAAGCCTGATGGATGGATTAGGTGTCCCGCTTTCTGATAGATACTCAGTATTCAGACTGCTCAAACGTGTTAACATGGTTCCTTTAAATGAAAAAATTATCATGAGTGCAATTGGAATCCAAGTAATTGTTTCACATAACTTGGATAAACAAAATGACAGGCATTTATGTTTTTGAAGTTGATCTGGCGTTAATTGATGTCGGTTCGCGTGGTAACTTTCTCCACAACAATTGCCGTTGATCATTCGTCACAGTGTCGAAGAATTGCTTGTTTCACAGAAGAATCTACGGTTTTGGTGCGTCAGTTATGTTATCCAGGTTTTCACAAGCAATTCATAATGAATGTATCGAACAAAACAAAACTGAAGGAATAATGTATGGTGTGGAAGGCGTCATTGGTTTGAGAAACATTGATTAAACAAGCTGCTAATAAATTATCTTCTTTCCTTTTTGCTAACTTACCTGTTTTGTGTGGAACTATAGAAACAGTGAGCCGATATCTTTGTATATATTTTTGTTACTAATATGAGACATGCTGTCTTGAAGAGGACAAATGTTTCACAACGATTTCTTATACATTAATTTATGTTATTATCTCGCCCATCATACAGATGTACCTTTGTTCACATTCAAATTCAGATGCTGACGTATAATGCAAAGTCAATACGATTAATAAGTATGCTCCAGTAGATATCACCGTATTGATAAAAAACATTTCATTTTAGATGCGATTTCAGCATATTTTTTTGAAAAAGCACTGGAGATTATTGCATATGGTATATTCGAACAACATGTTGAGAGACGCTCACGAATATCGCACCAAGAAATATCTTTTGCAAACTCATATTTTACTACGAGCAGTTCATGACAATAACAACAAGTAGTTAAGCAAATAATTATGTGAAGCGCATTAGCTAAAAAACTATCGTTATCATCATAGTGACACGCAAATTTGAAAAGGATAAGTGTTTTCACACTAAATTTTACATTACTCATTATCCAATGTCATGTGTAATACATTGGGGTGTCAGATTGTGTTAGTTGAATATGGTAGACAAGTTGTTGCGGACTGAAGTTTCTCGCAGATCTTCACTCATCAGAAGTGTGTATTCACAGATTTGAGGACACTGAGTTCCTTGGCGGACATCAACTGGTGTCATCCAACTTGACAGTCGGCGACTATATCAGTGAGGTATTTGGATCTTGACTGACCTTATGCATCACTGATATTTGGAAAAAAGCCGATTGATCATCAAGTAATAACTAATGTATTCTATCTCAACATTTTCAATAGGCTGATTAAATGTTTTATGGTGATCTGCAATGGGTGTGCGCAATGTTGACATGTGGTACGATTGTTAGAGTTGTTAGACATTGGTTATTATTTAGTGACTAAGAAAACGTAGATATTTTGCCATCCTGCAAGAGACAAATCGCGACCCGTGCAGCTCAGTGGCAAATAATTCTAATGTGATAATGAGTGATAGAAGATTAGGCAACAACATATATTTTAAGAAAGTACTCAAACGTTTCTGAATTTATATGTTCGAGTAAGTAGTCAAATTAAAAGTTGCAGTCATTTGAGAAGGACAAAAAATAAGGTATTGTGGGAAATACAGTCTGAAGATGTTTGATTAATTTTTGGAATATATAATAGCAACATTGACAAGAATGACTATGAAGATTAAAAATTGCTTGAGTCTTCAGTAAACAATGAAAGGCGTCAACAAATATTATTATCCATTCTGGATTAACGTCCGGTGTTGATTTTTCTCAGTTCATGTGCTACTTGTTTTGTGAATGATGGTAAATAAGATATCAACTTAACCTAATATGACACAAGAGCTTTTGAGAATGACCACTGAAAGTGATTACAAATCTCACCAAACATTAAATTAGTGTAAACGTTCCCGTGATATAAATAACATAAGACTACTTTGTAAACGGAAAACGGCCCGTAGAATACTGTAATGTAATAGTCAACGATAACTGAGTTTCAAATATTAAAGTATTTGCATCTATATGTACGTATACGTGGTATTTTTCAGTAGTCTTTTAAACATAAATACAAGAGATCGTTTTCTCTGTTAAGAATTTAAATCATCTCGTCATCACTATTGTTAAGTTGGTTGGTGTTGTGATTAATCCGCAAGAGACATCATCTTAAATAACTGAAGTACACTTAGCTGATGATAACTAAACAGAAAAAAATGAAGTCCGCAATATCTTGCGAACTGTCTGTAATCACAATCTATATTGACTCAATATGCCATTGGCTTTTACAAATAAAATTCTAACTAATGATGTAAATTGTCAAACAATCGAAACAGATTCGTTAGAAAAATTTCTCGATCAACAACATCATTCCTTACAGTTTTGGATGTACAAATGGAGTTACTACGCAGAGTTATAAAAAGTCCTCAGCATTGTTTTTTATTCAATCACTCGTATCGTGCGATGTTGTATTCTCTTCATATTAAGGTCACTGAAGTTAGTTTAACGACAATGAATCGACGGCGATACCTGAAGTTTATTCACCAATAGCAAAAAGATTTCGCATAAAATATTATTTAACTGTTGAATCCATGTCATTGTAAACAAATTCAGCTTTGTTTCCTTAATACCTGTCTGAATCCAATTCTGGAAAAAATACTACTTCAGCTTACTGCAAAATATAAAACACAATCAAATATTGTGAGTTAGGCTAGTGTACGCGTTCACACAGATCTATAGATTGAGTCCACTGAATTTTGGATTTGCAGTGTTGAAAAGTTTGACGTGTGCTGCAAAATGTATGGTCAATTCCGAGTTGAATAGTGTAATATACAAAATGGTCATGCACTCAAAACATGTCACTATACTCAGATTTCCTAAACCTATGGAAATATAAGTTGTTTTATCTCTATGATTTGTGATTCATAAAATTGGTATTATTAGAAAGTGCCAGCTCAACATGATAAAGCAAGCTACAGAAATTGGTTTTTAATCACTTAAATTTTTCGCTAAATTCATAACATGATCACTGTCTAAACTACAATCTGAAACAGGAGTCATTTTTGAAAACACGAGATGTGCTCTTTAGTGGTCAGTTTTGAATATGAAATCTATTCTACAGCTTTTTACATTTTTAAACGTCCCTAGATGATTTCATTAACTATTTCAAAGTGAAAAAAATGTGAACAATAAAAAGAATAGGTACAACCAGCATTTATTATAGAATCACACCATCACACGAGAAGTGTGAAAAAATGCATTTTGAAAAATTCAAATGACTATTAGGAGTAACCTACAAACAAATCTGATATTCAAAACAAACAACAATAAGATTGAAAATAAATCTATTCAAAACCACAGTTGTTGTCTGGGTCGATTGTCATCGTTCTCTATTCAAATGTGCCAATAATTTTAATTGGAATAAAAATTGTTTTCATATTGAGACAACAATCTCAAAGGATGCACTAGCAGTTGGGTGTTATGTGATAATTATTATTCAAAGAATGACTCTACTGGAAGGAGATATGGCTTTAACCTGTCTAATTTCCGTAAAAGCATTTCAAAATTATTCAAAGTAAACGAAACTTTTTCAACAGTCTAGATGATTTTGGAACATGTATGATATAATTCTAATACACCTCAGTAATCAATTTAAGTTCAGCATCACCACGGTAGAAAGAAGGAAGTCAAGTATAATGGATTTTCGGAACAGCAAACTTTGGAACAAATCTTACTAATCGTCCTAGAACAACACGATGACCGGGCAATATTCTTCGACGTGAACTATAAGCTAAAAGTTGTAGTTTCCGTGATGTCGTTGATGCTGCAGATGAAATGTCAGTTACAATATGATAAACAGATAATTGATAGGTGTTAATGAATTGTACTGTCTGAATGAAGCAATATCAAGCAACACAAAGCACACTCATTTTAATACTGTTTTCATAATTTACAGTCAGGAGAAAATAAATTTCGATAAATAAATTAACTTACCAACTGAATCCACTCTGTCGTTTCGTTTCGCGATTACTAAATGACGATGAAATATATACATTGCTAATTTAATTTGAATGACGCCTTAATCACTGGACGAAAGTTGATTGCAATGAAAAGTATTTAAAATTCCGTTCACTTTGTGACGATAACTATGCATTGTTATTATAGTGAGATGAACATTGTCCACATCATTCAGCTTGACATTTTCTGCGAGTACTATTGTACTTAACTCACTTATTCACATCAGACATCTTCACAAGTTTCAATAATTAATGACAACGTTTGTTTTGAATCACATATATTTTGTTTGAAATTAACTACTTGTGTAATATGTTGCTTGCTTTACAAACTCAATAGTATGAAAACATTCTTATCAACGACCTACCGTGAATGATAGCGAAAACTGTCAATAAACATAGACAGTTAAGTCCCATTGTTTCTGCACGGTTTATGCCGAACACGTTGGCTTTTATACACGTAGGATTGAGTATGCTGAGTTAAGTGGGGGTAGGGTGAAATGTGTGCATCAACTACGTGTTTGTTTTCTTCTCTACGATGTGAAGAGAACAGATAAATTGAAATGTGTATATAGTTCTCAGTTTGTCTGACAACTTGTTCTCTGATTGGATTAGTAGTCAATTTGTTTTTGATAATTAGCAAATAAATGACGTATTGTTCATTCTACCTAAGTCCATTAGTCAGTGTGTACTGATAATCAATCAGTGGAAATTGATCGAAACATTTTTCTTCAACTCAATGGCAAATTTGATTGCACAAAATGACCGTTCATCAATTCTAGATTGCTTACGAGGTTCATGCATAAACAGCTGAACAACCGAATATTGAAGTTCTAATGCCGAATTAATATATTTTGCATCTAAACATGTACTAGCTTATCGTGAACCAATGTTTGATTTGATAAACAATCACGTTCAAGTTCAAAATGTATCTAAATTTTAACAGTTGTGCAAACAACACACGTTGCACCAGACTAGCTACTAAATCAACCGGGAGCCGTCGTTATAGAAGTACCAACAACATTAGTGGAGAATCAAACATACAACGAAAACAGATAGTCAACCCTGTTTTGGGCTTTTAAAATATCATTCGCTGTTTGTTGTTTATCTTTTTTCTGTCAACGACTGATATTATTTGTTTGTAGTACGTTAACTCAGTAACACAACAAACATCCAAATTAACGATAGCTTATAGAATAAACGGTTTCCATAACCGTAGAAAGTACTGCTCTCATAATTAGTGGGTTCGATTCCCACTTACAGTTAGACACATATTCCGATGTAATACTTGTATGCAGAAGAACGTGGGAGAAAATTGGGAGACCACAAATATATTCAACAGATCATTCAGCACACAGTGCATCCGGAAGAATGCTAAAAATTGCCGGTGAGATTTCTTTTGAAGTCACGAATAAGGCGTTGACGGAAAAATGAGTAATATTTTTGACGGAACGTCCATCCCTCTATGTATCGGAACTTGACTGGAAAGACAGGCTAAAGGTAAAAGAGCATTTCATAAACTGGATCTACAACAACGTCTGTGTGATAAAGGTGGAGGAGAGAAACATAATTAAAACGACACAAAGTGGTATTTGGTGAGAGCTTCGGATAACGTAATAAATTCAAAGCTACCCTTACCTTGTGACAGGGATCAAAGCCAAGGTTTTGACTTAGGAGATCTTTACCATAGACTGCCCTTCCTGTGGTTGAACCAGAGCTAGAACGACTTCATAAATTTGGTGTCACTGCACCACAGAATGTTTCAGAATGTAAAGCACTGATAGTGGCAGTAAAGAATACTTTTCTTAGCTTTCGCTAATGTGCCGATCACTCAACCAGTCTAATGAAAGCCCCAGAATCTCATCAGAATCCCCTACCCTTTACCGAAGGTGTTTTTTGTTAAGTTGAATGAAGGTAAGCTTTTTGCGAAGTTGGAAACATCGGAAGCATGGCGGAGAAGATTTGTAGCTCAGGTGGATGATTTTGATGGAGTTTTGTTCTCTGAGCTGAATGGTTTGGTCGTGGAGCTTTCATCGAAAGCATATTTACAGGTTCCCATTATTGACAGTTGTAAAGATCGGCTCACTAGAAACACACACATGGGCCTATTCTGGCATGATCGACTACCTATCGGAGTCAAGACGGTGCCTCCAATATTCCAACAAGTAACGAATACTATGTTACGAGATTTTTCAGGTTCTATAGCCTACCTGTGTGACATCATAATTACAAGAATAGGTGGAAGGGACATAGACATGAAGCTTGACCAGGTGCTATAGCAAATATGGACTCCGGCTACGTGCAGCGAAATGCGATTTCCGTGCGCAAAAGGTATGATAACATGGGCTTTAAATCGACAAAGATGGCAAAAGTCTAGATCCAGAAAATACCAAGGCAGTTAAAACTATGCTTCGACCAATCGGTATCTCTACCCTACGATACCTATTGGGACAGGTTAGTAATTATGTAACTCCTAGTCCTAGCCTTCATCACTCACGTGCACCCTGAAATGACCTTTTGGTGGGGAATATAAAATGGAATCGGTCTGCAAATTAACAAGCTGATTTCGCGGACATTAAGAAAATACTAGTCTCAGTTCTGTCACTTATGCATCTCGATTCATCTTTACCCACTGTCAGTCAGTCATTCAGTCGGTAACAATGTAGAACTTTGTACGTACGTTCATCTGTTCAAATTTTCATACCACATTAGCAGAGAGATACAATTGTTGATTCAAATGCCAGTGTGGTAATAAAAGTATGAGCAATAATCGGAAAGATTGAGTTTGAAGATGTTATTCATGGGGTATAATGCAGTGAAATAAATTTGGGAAGAGAAAAAAAGGACATGAGGAATCCAGAAAATTAGAATTTGGGAAACCCAAAGAGTGGATGCACCCGCGACATTGCAAACGGTTTTGAGCCATGTCATTCAGGGTCCCTAACCGTCGGTCGCTATCGTCTCGTGGATTCCAACCAGGTAGTCTGCACCTACTAACATGGCTTGGTCCACTTGTCAATGACTTCATGGATTTGTGCAATGTTTTGGTCTGACCGCCACCAGCTTTCTTTCAACCTACTCCCACACCAGAAAACGTTGCACAACGGGGCAGTCGGTGATCTGGCATGCGTAACACATGTCCCACCCATCTCAAGTGATCAAGTTTCACTGCTTCATCAATTGATTTGCCATCCTTACGTAGTACCCGGATCCTAGCAACTGAGTTGCTTACTCGGTAGTCCCAGGATATACGAGCAATGTTTCGAAGACACCTAGGATCAATTACTAGTAACCAGTGAATATGCTCTACTCTTACTGGCCATGTTTCACTGCCATAATGTAGGACAGAATGAACTGCTGCGCAGTAAACACGTCCTTTGGTTTATAGACGGATATCTCGCCTACGCCACAAATGACGCAAGTTGGAAAAAGCTAGTCGAGCCTTCTGTATCCGTGCTGAGATTTCGTCACACGCCAGACGACAAGGGCTGACGAGACTTCCCAGATAAGTGAAGCGGTCGACACGCTCAACTACTTCACTCCCTATCACTAGTTCGGGTGTCGACGCAACCCAATCCTGAAGTAACATTTTGCATTTCGAGGGAGAGAACCGCATGCCGAACATGCCTGCATTGTTGCTTAGAGTGGTCAGCAGACTCTGCATTCTGTCAGCGTCTTCACTAAATAGAACTATGTCATCGGCATATTCTAAGTCAACAAGTGGATCTCCCGGTAGAAGTTCAACTCCTAGAAATTTAGATGAGGAAAGTGTCATCTCTAAAAACACGTCAACAACAAAGTTAAACAAGAATGGAGAGAGTGGACATCCCTGACGAACACCACTTGAGGTGATCAATTCTGATGACAGTTCACCATAAGCTCTCACTCCATTCAGTGACAAACACTGCCATAGAACCTCATGATCAACAGAGTCAAATGCCGCCTTAAGGTCGAGAAATACCACGGTTGTGGGGCGTCTGAATGTGTGTCCATGTTCTAGGACCTGACGTTGTGTGAATATTCAATCTATACAACCACGTCCAGGTTGGAAACCAGACTGGTTTTCTCTAGTCTGCTCTTCACGAGCTTTGGTTAGACGTCGAAGTATTATTGAAGCTAATATTTTAGACACTATATTAGTCAGACTAATTCTTCTGTGATTATCACATGAGAAATTTTGTTCCTTCTTATAGACCAGCACGATCAGTGATTGAGACCAGTCAGATGGGATTACGTCCAGTTCCCGGATTCTACCTAAGACCTCAGTCAATCTCGCTGCTAATACTGGAACTCCATCCTTGAAAATCTCAGGGGTAAATTTGTCAGGGCCTGCTGCTTACCCACGCCTCGAATTCGTAAAGAGTTGGGTGGCTTATACTGGCTTGCCATTCAGGTCGACTGGAGATCGTGGGAAACCGAAGTGTGGCTGAAGGCCAGTTGAACTGATCCCTAAAGTGTTTTGTCCATCGATCCGATCTCCTGTAATGAGAACGAATTAGTTGTCCATTTTTTTTCGAGATAGTTTTGCTAACAGTTGGGTTCTTAATACCGAGTTCCTTGACGAGTCTGAACACTTGTCTGCCGTTGCTCATTGCTCTGTCTTCTCTATCTCTCTTGCTTTCTCTACCCACCAATGTTTGCTATCGTTGCGTAGGCTTCTTATCAGCCTAATGTTAAGCTGACTCCATTCGTCGTCATGTTCAGAGCCAGATGGAATGTGTTTTCGGGCACCTATCACTGAGATAGGTGCTGCTGAGGTTCAGTGTTTCTCCCCAACCTTGTGGTTTACTGAACTAGCAGATATCACTGCTCTTTCTACAGCTTTTCGCATGTCGTTCAACACTGCATCAGAGTTGACATCACTTACATGCCTGTCTAACTGTTTTTCTGGTTGTTCCTGAAATATACTTTTAGTTAAGCTGTCAATGCGTAAGGTCCTAAGACGTTTTCTTGCAGCGTCTCTCCTACACCCGGTAAGATGCAGACAAATACGCACTTGCACCAGAGCATGATCTGATTTTAAGTATGTACTCCGAAACGAGTGACAGTCTTCGATCGAGCCGTTCCATCGGTGGCCGATACCGATGTGATATATTTAGGTCCAACGTTGGGACGAATTAGGTCGTCGCCATGACAAAATATGTTTTTTATTGTGTTATCTGAGCAAATCTAAAACAGACGCTCTCCATTATCTGTTCTTTGAGCCACGAAAACATTAGAACCACCCAGATGTCAATCTCTTTCGCTTAGATTACCTACTTAACCTTTAAAGTCACCAGCCATTTTTACTACATCAGAGTGCCTAGCTTTTCGGAGAAGGTTGGAAAGCCTACCGTAAAGCTCATCTTCAACGTCATTCGAATTGCAGTCAGTGGGAGAGTAGGCAGTGATGACGAAGAGGCGAAGACGATTGTTCTTATCTTTCCGAATCTTTACCGTTCCGTTTAGTCGGATAGCGCAGAAACGACTGTCTACTGGGATCCAGTCTAAGAGAGCTATTTCTGTCCTAGTACTGAATGCTAGGCCACGGGAAGCAGCATCAGGGCTTCCAGATACACGAAGTGTGAACCGAGATGATTCTTTATTTTGATGTGATGAGATCCAATGAATGACGCTACGCGGATCTTGTATGCGCGTTTTGGAGACGCAGCACACATCGACGGCGCGAGTCCTAGCTAAAGAAGCCTGTTGTCCTATTTGATACAGTGTTCAGACGTTAAAAGCTAATACATGTAGTTTCGAGCGTGGTTTCAGGAGACCAGGAATACGTTCTGCCCACTCGAATCGTTTGCACCAGAGGCTCGAGGTGATAAAGGAATGGGAGAATGGTTAGTCATAGAGATAATAGAGTTATTAGGTGTAGGAAAGATTTGAATGTGACGGGTATAAGAAATATTGCCTGGCCGCCTACACCGTGCAAGTTTATTTCTTGAGAAACAAGAGAAGAAAGTTGGGTAAACGTTTGTCTGAACAATCTGGGAGCGTGACTGGAGAGCCCAAAGGGCAATTACTTGAGGCCAGTCGCGCAAGGCCTTTTTTCTGAAAGGTTTTAGCGTGTTAGCTTCGTCCTTAAAACGGCCCTACTTCCGGAGACGGAAATCCATGGGGTAAGGTGAGATACGACATTTATAAGATCGGCATTTTCGAACTCTCTCCCTCCCTGTGAGAAAATAGCATTGCTGCAGATGCTGGTTGTCTGAGGCAAACACAGACCTCTACAATCAGCGGTACGACGTCGGCCAAGGATTCATCGTAGCAGCATCAGATACTCCAAAGTACTACATTGGAAAAATTGTTCTTCTCATCATGCCAGAAGGATTTGAAAAAGCCATATCAAACGCACCTAGATCCTTAACTATGGCAAAACGTAATTACAGTCAAATCGAGAAGAGAGCGTTGTTGATTAGCTTCGCTGTAAAGAATTTTCACAGGATGATATTCGGACCCTAGTTCACTTTGTTAACTGACAATGAATCATTGCTAGCTATTTTTTTGGGGCTGAAGAAAATCTTCCGTTACAGACAGCAAACAGACTGCGATGGTTGGGAACTGCACTATTGGGTTATGACTTCAAGATCAGATGCCAGCCCGCTTCTGATTTTAGTCAAGCTGACTCTTTGTTCAAACGTATTTGCTCACAAGGAAAACGGGAAGATAGTTTGGTAGTGGCAAATGAGACAGAAACAAAAGTGTACCGGGTGTTGAAAGATGCAGTCGATAACTTCCAGTTACTTTCAGATGTAATAATATATAATCAAATCAAATAAAACATGACATTAAATATTTTAGCGTTTACTCTCTTATTAAGTGACTAAACTGTCATTTACATGGAAAAACGCTACAATGTTTTCGCCCGCGGGACACAATCATGATGGTTGATTCATGTATTATGTTTGGTGATAGAACTATTGTTCCAAAAGCATTACGCCAAAAAATTCTGAAGCAATTCCACAGTGCTCTTCCTGGCTCAAAGTTACACATACTAGCTTAGAGTGGATCAAGATATATCAACGGAATACCGCAATCCTTCGTCATGCATGTGAGCAGCTGAAAGTCCAAAGAAGTGCAAACAAAAACGATAGGAAAAACCTAAGAGTTTCTGGGAGAGTCTGCACGCAGATTATGAGGAAGAATATTTCCAGTCTTACTGGGCGCAATTACAAAATGGCCACAAATCTATGCCATGACAAACAGCCCAGCCAGCTAAACGATCTGCAAATTATCTGGACTGTTTAGCTGCTTCGGAGTTCCGGCAACCTTGGTGACCGATAGCGGATCGTAATTCACTGCAGAATCATTCAAGCTCCTCTACAACTTTAATGGATTTGTACCTATACGCTTTTCACCCTTTCACCGTCAATCAAATCGACAGACTGAACGCTTCGTCGACACACTCAAAAGAACACTACTGAAAAAGAAGGGCGATTGGACAAGCTAGGTAATTACAAAATTCATAAAAGCTCTTTGAACTACTCCACAGGAACCAATGGATGGATGCAGACAAAACCAGAATGTCTGGATTTTTAATTTGATTGATGAAGTGGTCGTCTAGTCATACATTGTAAAAAGTCGTTGGGAATCGGGAGCTATTGAAAAAAAGAATGGTAAATTGTTCGTAGAAAATCCTTGAGACTTACGAAACTTGGATTAGACACATCAATCAAATACACAAATAAATAAGGCCGCTACATAATAAATAGCGAATGAGACTAACGCTAGAGAAAATTACAGATGATCCGATAGCAGGAACCCCAACAGTTACACAGAGACGCTGGATACCATGAGAGTCCGAACGCCACAGATAACCGATTAGCAAGCTGCTGGTAGACCCGAAGAAAAGGCTTTACTTGTTTAGAAAGGATAAGTGTTGAGATCCAGAAAACACGAAAGAGTCCACGAAGGCGCTGAAAACGCTGAAAAGCATCTTATACAATCAGGATTCAGAAAACGTTTAGCCAGAAATATTTAGAAATTGGAAATTCACATGTTGAGCTTCTGATTAAGGGATTACCTATACTGCTGCCGTGTTTAGTAGCACTTCAGAATTTCTCGGCACTCAAAATAATCTAAATAACTATAAAATCCCTTGATCTTCTGAACATGAGCAAACCTTTGGAGTAGAGCATTTTCTTCTATAATTAGTTCAAGCTGACGTGTAGATTTCGCCATGGAATTACTAAAAGAGCTTGGGAACAGAATACAGCGTTAAATTGGAAGAATTTTCATTCAGTTTACATCCTATGCAAAACTTTTGGAGATATAGAATTTTTAAAACAAGGAACAATGCTTTTGCTTTTCTTATGCTTCCACTTGAAATTCTTTTTTTACTAGCTTTCATAAAGGTAATAATGAATGTGAGGAAGTGTATTAATTATTCAATATACTTAGCATCCTCAAGCTCATAATATAATATACAAAAAACAAATTATCTAACAGTACAAGGGAGTCGACAAGTTTTCGAAATTCAAAAGAATAGACAGAAATTTCCATTTGACTCATGGAAAATCCATTATTGAATAAACTCCCCTTTTAAACATTACGATATTTATACTGTTTTACAGCCCGGAAAATAAAAGATGTTTGGGCATCTGGCCAGTAGTGTAAAACAACCTTGTCGAAGAAACGCTGACTAGAAAAATATATTCATATCATTAAAACTCTGCATTAGGAGTTAAAGTAGTCTTAATATGATTAAATCTGAGACACAGTGAAACCCGAGGCAAATCAAAAATCACGTGGTTAATGTTCCTACTGAAAGCTAGAACAACAATTTGTGTAGGTACATGTAATGCGAATGCAAATGAGAGACTGTGTGTACAAGTCAAATGACTGCGAAAATTAGACCATAAAGTTTTACAATTCACGTAATATATGAAACCTATTGGATTTTGGCTGTTCAAAAACATCAGAATGATGCTGCACCGATGTTGTACAATGAAGCATGAGGAGCACTTGTATAATGTGAAATTCGAGAGTCCAAAATCATCAAGTCATCCCTCCAAATAAGGAAGAAAGGGACCACTGTTAATGCTATCCAATGCTGTGAAACCACAAATGATAGCAGCGAAGACTTTGAAGATCGGTTCTATGAGTGGCTGAAGTTGGTGTTTAGGAAGCTACTAGATAATCCTGATACAGAACGTGAACACCAATATTGAAACGGACAGTGATTAATACTATGTCATTTAAAATAAAGTAAAATGGAAGAGTGGAAATAAATTATGACAGCTTAGTAAATTGATGAGCTCTCAACAAAATGGCTATGGGTAGTACTAATGGTGCCACTGAAGTTAAAGAAGCACTGAGAAACTGAGGAAAGAGAGACACACAGGGTCAAGACATCCTCCACAAAACTGCCGAGAGACTGGGAGAACTCAAGACAGCTCTAAGCTACGGATTCCAAGTATTAATGAATTAACTCGATGAAAAATTCAAAACATAATCGGAAGAAGTGCGAACCAGGACAAAAGCTGACATAATTTCAGTTCACCACCAGATGGCTGTCAAGATGGTAGTGAAGTTGAGAAAACACTGTGCAATTACAAAAACAACATTAGAAAGTTGCAACACAACAACTATCAACGACAGGTCCCAAAAATTAATGAGGTAATTCAAAGAAAAGTAAACTACGATGTGGGACAAAGAAGACGGTGTTAAAGAAGCACCTCCTTCAATATCATCATGAGGAATGTACCCCTATCGAAACCTTGTGTAAGATTTAACAAAAGAAGAACAAAATATCAATTAACAACATACTAAAATGAACAGAGGATGTCAAGAAATAAGCTGAATACACTGAAAAAACAAGCATATGAGAAGGAGAATCGGAGCCAACAAGCAGACATACCTAGAGGACATATCACTAACAGTGAAAAAAGCCACAAGAGAAAGAAATACAAAACAAGTAAATGATAAAATGAAATGTAGCAAACCACAGAAACCGATCAAGGACAAAGTCAATTACTGAAATTGAAGAACAGAAGAACATATAGGTAGTGCGCTATGAGAAACTTTTGAATGATTTAGCTCCACTGATTCTACAGGACATTGAAGCAGCACACACAGACCTTCCAATAAATGTCACTCAACGAACTACGAAAGCAATCAGCATAGCCATCAGAAAAATCAAGGTTGGGATAGCAGCTGGT
This sequence comes from Schistosoma spindalis, assembly GCA_946903255.1. Classification (NCBI taxonomy): domain Eukaryota; kingdom Metazoa; phylum Platyhelminthes; class Trematoda; order Strigeidida; family Schistosomatidae; genus Schistosoma; species Schistosoma spindalis. The sequence goes on along the minus strand of OX336419.1, from coordinate 8,138,400 downwards.
TCTTACATTACACTAGCTGAAGTACTGAAGTCAGACAGTGAAGTAACTACAAACATGCTTCACCTTCTTTTCAAGAAGATTTGGTAGTAGGAACAAGTGTCGACTGACCGCAAAGTTGGACACCTCATAAAGGTACCAAAGAAATAAGATCTGAGCAAATGTGAGAACTACAGAGGAATCACAATACTATGATTACCAGAGAACGTTTTGAAAAGAGTGTTGTTGATCCGGATGAATGATTTAGAAGACGTCCAGCTTCGAGAGGGATATTGGATCGTAATAAACAAGAAGTCACAAAACAACAGACTGTAAGAAACCTACATTCGTGAAGCTATAATTAAACGGTGATATAGCAAATGATGACGGACTAAACTGACTAGAGCATTCAAGAGAACTTTTATTTCATCTAAATCTTGTCTTTTGTTTGCGACCTGGCCAGTAGTGATTCCTCAACTAAAGAATAATTTACCTGGTTCTGACTTATCTGTGTGTATCGAAAAATTCAACCTTTCCTATGGAGAAAGTAAATTTGGACGCACAGTTAGACAAATGAGCCTAGGAGTTAGTGAACACCTCCTTTAGTGATTAGGAAAAAATATCATCAAACCAATATGCATCCCTCTTCTATCACACCTGATCGATAGCGCTCATGTAGTAGATGGAAATAATCAAGTTCTTGTTATTCTTATTACAAATAGTTCTCCTGTCTTTTTAAATATGTTTGTCTATGTATTATATTTTACTGTTATCAATAAATCATGAACCTTCTAGATTATTGAGTATATACGCACACAAATATCACTACATATAAGAGTAAAGCATGATGTTAATTTACTTGAAAACAATTTTGAGAACCCAAGTAGATATAATCGATTAAGTTTGCCCACAGAATTAAAGAACGTCATAGTAAAATCTGAGAACCATACAGTGAACACTTCACTTGCAAAATGTCAATCAGTCGACTCAGACTTCGACGTTTCTTGGTTTTTACATCAATCACTCTCTGTTCTCGTTCTCTTCTCATCGATCATTCTGAAATTATGCCTGGAAGCATGAACAGAAATTTTTAAAACGCAAGAAAGCACATTCTTGTACAAATGTTTTGATCGACTATTTAATTTCAAGATGTTATCCGAAACACCTAAACAAATACTGTTATAATTATGTTGCATACATCTACGTGATAATGGGTTGTACATCATCTGCACTACCTGTTTTCTGAGTATTTTCTTTATTTAATTGTTCTTGTATGATTTGTGAGCAAAGTCGTTGCAATCTTGTTTTGTACTTTATTCAGATCATGAATAATAGACAATACATTGATTAAAACTAGACAATGCAGCATGCTAACGGGTTATGTCTGAATGTTCAACGCAGCTGTAGTTTTTGATTATTGAACCATATCATATTGATCAATATTGTTTTTGGCAAAGTGTTAGATATTTTAAAAAATAGGATTGTTGTTCAAGTGACGATTTATGTATTATTTGAATATACATGTTTATTTAATATGAACTGATACTATGTTGATTATTTTTTTAAATTCCATATTCCTAAACTCATTAGCCATTTCAATTGTTATCTCTTTTATCTATTTATAACACAACAATATAAGGTTATTATTGTGTTGATATAACTTCCGACTGAGTTGTTTGAATTCTTAAATGTTTCAGTGTTATTTTGTTTATTTGCATTGAAATATTCACTTTGATGTAAACTGATAATTAATTAAGAAATGCCTAAACTGTCTATTATGTTTCACTTGTATTTCTTATAAAATTCTATTATAATTTGAATTTTTCTTCTTTATTCTGTTCATACATTTGATTTATCTTATTTGATTACTGTGTTTTGATAATGGATTATGAGTTTTTATCCTGCTCACAGATATCATATATGTCATTGTTATGTTTTGAGAAAATAACTGAAATATTTATTTATTCAGGCTTTGGTATGTGATACTGATCTCCATAAATGTAAGTAGTATGTATCATCAATCGAATGTAAAATACCTGTTGGTATATGATCGGAGAAAATAGAACGGCAACAGAAAGTTATTGATATAGAAAGGAAAGAATAACAAGGTCAAAGATGATTGACTTACAGTTGCCAAAGAAACAGTCAAGTTTGAGAGAATCGATTGACATTTTGTAGATTCACTAAACATTGTATGCTTTCTAGGTTTTACTAGGATGTTCTGTTATTTTGTATTCAAACTCATTCGATTGTCCCCACTTATGTTTTCGTTCACTATACTATGTCTTTTAATTTCTATAAAATCATGATTTAAAGTACATGGGTTTGTGGGTTTGTGATAAATCCTAAAAATTTACGCCATTATTTTAATATCCGCACTCCATTTCACGTATATGTCACTACGGTGAACAAATAAATAAGTCACCTTTATGTCATATAAAATCGGAACGATGTGAAGAGAAAAGATTCAGTATCGGCGATGAACAATAAAATTAGAGTCAAACAAACCCATTACTTTCCGATTTTATTGACAGAGTCAAGGAAACAAAAATGATAAAGTTGAACAGATATGGCGAATTGAATGTCACCAAATACAGGAAAAAATACCAGTCATTCTGTTCATTATTTCAGTATATAAAAATTTCACAGAATGTATAAATGAATACTACTACACATTACACAAATCAACGCAACTGTGTGCATACAGTTATTCTGTGTATCACATTGTCACTGTTGACACATAAATTGCATCAGCACTCAGTGTATTTTGACAAAACAACTGAAACGTTCATCCAATCTTCCATATATGGTTTTCTGTATCATCACATATAGGGCGACATTACATTTCCTTGAACTGTTTAATTTTCCAAAAGTTGAGTTTTGTTTGGAATAATGATACGTTCAGTGCATCAGTATGTGTTCATTAAAATTCCTTTTCCTTACACGAATATTAATAACCACATATACTTGAAGATGAACCACTAAGTGCTGTCGCTGAAAATTCAGTGAATTCATTGATGAAAATAACAAGTGCAGATGATATACAACCCATTATCACATGAACTTATGTAACATAAATATAACAGTATTTGTTTAAGTGTTTCGGATAGCATCTTGAAATTAAATAGTCGATCAAAACATTCGTACAAGAATGTGCTTTCTTGTGTTTTAAAATTTCTTTTCATTTAACATGTTTTGCTCTTTTCGATTTTTATAAGATTTTTTTGTTTTGTTGACTGCTGTTCTCTTTTTTTTCAGCTTTCAGTTCATTTAATTAGGTTTTAATTTGTGTAATGATTTTGGCATAAATAATGTACAATTTACACATCATCTGAAAGATTGATTCTATGCTCAGTTTGAGTCATAACATTTTCAGAAACTATGTATCTAACATCCTTAAATATGATCATATTCAATGTTAATGATTCTCATATTATTTGGATTATTGAGAGAATGACAATTCTTCTTACATAGTGTGAGTCAAATAGTCATAAATGATGTACGGTTAGTCACATACCATCTAAAAAATTTCTTTATTTTAAAGATTCTACTATAAAATACAGTATTTCATCGTCAAAATAAATGTAAACTATAAGCGAAATAATTCATCACTCTAGCCGAAGGTCCGCATCAAATGGAAGATTATGTTTGATACTGTTAATCATCATTGAAAAATTACGTTCACTCAAATGATAATCACTGATTATTGTTGTATAACTTCAACTTTTACGGAGTTGAATATCACTGGATATAACTTGCCTTGTCTCATAATGTGAATAATTCTTTCATTTGGCAATCCCAATATAGTTGAAGTCATGAATCGATCTAAGCTAGACCACCATTGTAAACCTGAAGGCACAGGATGGCTGTTTCATATTAGTACTGAACTCTTCAGCAATTCGTCTCCACGATCTAGCACGCGAGACGTTAACCCAAAACTGGGTGAACATTGAGCCGGCATCATACGATGATAATGTATAACTTCAGACGATCTATTATATTGAGCAATCCTTCATCGATTGTCTGAGGCGAGTAATGAATGGTCGTATGAATTCTGAATGATATCGATGATCGTCTTATGTACTTCATATTGTCGATAAAATGTTTTCCTCCACATTGTCAAGTGCTTGCTCATAATCAAGATATTTGGTGTGAAGTTATGGGTGGAATTTAGCGGATTGTCAAACAGTGATCCGTAGTGGCGCAATCTGATCACTACAGAACTGATTCTTATGAAATCCAGTCTTCATATATTAAAGTTGGAATTATATCTACGTCGCACCTTAGTGCTCCAGCTGGTATGTTGTTTGACACTTCTGCTCTAATAATCTCGCTTTGTCTGAGGGCCTAGATGAATTCTTCTATTGCTGATGAAGTGACATTAATAAAAATGTCTGCATGTTCTGCCCCGATGGCCAATGTGTTTAGGAGGAACAATTGAAAAGCTGTTCGAATTGTTCTATCCACTACTTTTGCTGTCCTTGAATCTCAGCGATTGGTTTGCATTATTCGTTCTTGGCTGTTTGCTCTCGTATATATATCAGATTCTTGTCAGTTTGTCCATTGGTCCATTTCTTTGTCCTATATTTCTTTATCTTGGTAATGGTTCCTCTATCACTAATAGGTGTCTTATGCCTGATGAGCCAATGCTTCTCCCCACTTGTTTGTCACTGTGTATTTATGTTGCGCCTTCACTTATTCTGTTCGTGGTCAGCTGTTTATGGTTGATGTCCTTCTGTTCTTCGTTTCTTGAATACTGACCAGCGTTTTGATAGAGATCCATCGCTTATGACGATACTTCCTGCGGCCAAATAAATCTTGATGTGTTGAAGCAACTGCTTCAGTTAACGCCTTCCCGTTGATCTACATAATAGCTTCTTCTAATAGATAATTCATCATTTCTTGGAATCTGTTGATTAAAGCTCTCTCGAATTTTCCGACTCTCTCATCAGTTTTAAGAAGATTGTCTTTGCCCTGTGTATTGCCATGCTTTTTAGTTCGCTAGTGCTTATTAAACTTCAGTTCAATCTTAATAACCTTACTTACTTACACCGGAGACCCCTAGCGAAGGAGCAAACGCCCTCTTCCAGCATTCTCTATCCAATCTCTCATAAGCAATACTCTGCGTCTGTTTCCGGTCGCCATTCATCCTTTTCTTATCTACCTTCAAATCTCGGAGTAGTGAATTCTATGGTCCTTCACATTTTTCTTTTTCTTCAATTTTCCAAGTCAGCTCCTGCCTAGTGATGCAGTCAGGTTATTTCCACAATATATGTCTTATCCTTTTTCAACGTCTTTTCCTAGTTAACTATTCACCTGAAAGCTGGTCTGTTCTTTATCACAGTAGGCTCTTGCTGAGGATATCCGGTCAACGAGCATTGAGTATCTCTCGTAAGCGATTCCTTCCTTGTACTATTGATGTCGGTTGTTGTAATTCTATAAGTTTTCGATCCGTACAGTATATCTGTATTGAATTTCGTACTGAAGATTTTGACTTTGACGTTGGCTGACAGTTGTTTCTAGTTCTGTATGTTCTTTATTTATAGCAATGCCACCCTATGGTTTGCGAATCCTCTACCATGGTGCATCATAGTTCTTCTTAATGAAGCTTTTTTTCAATATCCAGGTCCGAGTTTAGATGGTTTAAACATATTTTTTCGGTTAACTATGTTGTTTACTACGTTTAAGGATGTGAAATAATTTAATTTATAATTGCATCTTCTTTAGTATATTATTATTTCAGTAAACTCAGGGAGTTTCATTCTTATCGACATAAAAGCTGTGAAATCAAAGCAGTTAGATAGAAAATGTAATTGAACCTAAAGAACTGTTTTCTGTTATTATTATTTCCCATCTTCGAAAGACTTACTCTTAAAGTTGGTTGAACGAATAGTGCATTGTATATAAAATCGATCGACTGGTATTCCACTTTACAAATATGTACATTGCTGATAATTTTGGTAAGAATTCATGGAGTACTTTGATCACGCGCTTAGAGCCTAAGTTTCTATATATTTCAGGAGCATTCATTTAATAACTGTGAGATCTGTTGGGTGCATCCAGGATTTCTTTGAATTTCGAGGCGGGTTATGTAGTCAAATAGAATATAAATACTTTTATTCAGATTAAGAACGTTTATTTGAGTAGTTCATAGGTTACAGGTAGTAGATTATTGCGATGAAGTAATATTAAATACCGAAAGCCCTCTCATTCCGTTCACGTTCGTAAACTATAAAGGTGATTGAAAAATGTGTGCAGGAAAATCGAATTTAATCCAATTCTTTATATTTACGTTAAATCCTTCTATTCAAATTCATATTGCCATATAAAATCATAAAAAACGTTTTTGTCGGAATAAAGATCATAATGACAACTGGAGTTAGCTTTTAGGCATATATAAATATTGCGTATATACCCTCATATGCATTCATCATGGCAGCTGTAGATTACAAGTATCTATTTAGAATCATGTGAATACTGAAGCTACTGTTCTAACAAGACAAGTTACGATTCCGGCTGTCATTCGCTTCTAAGCGTTCGACAAGATAGAACGTTGCGTACAATAAAACCTCCGATTCCGCGGATGCCTTAAGATTTTAAGGATTATTGATTGCACTAAATCAATATAATCACTACTCTTAATTTTCGGGCCATCCTTACAAAAGACTTACCTTTTCGTTCAATCCATACAACGATTTTTGCTTCACAGAAATCGGCGTCCTTATACGTCTCGCCTAATCAATACATTTAACTGTGATCTAAAATAATTATGTAATTGTATCCATATTTCGTTCTCTAATTAACCTAAGGCGTTCACCCAACTGTATTTCATTTAAAAAAAGATATTTAGGATTTATAGACAGTTTTACTTTCACTCAAATGTTTTCGTCTGGCAAGTGTGATTTCTTTGTTTCCTTCACCTCATTCCTGATGTGTTTAATAACTAGTTGATCAAAGAGTTCTGTTTTATTCAGACAAAATACGTTCTAGGTTAAGCCTACAACATTTAAATAATAACTCAGGTGATGAAGATAATGAATTAGTGTCTGACTTTTATTAGAAATTAACTGATTAATTCAATTCATAGATAAATAGATTATCAAAAAAATAATAAGGTTTTTAAAAGATATCAGTGACTATGTTATTGAGAATTAACAACCTTATTATTACAAACTTACCAATATGATGAAAGTGGTAAATGCCTATTTTCCGCCACACATATATTTAATCCGTTTCTGAATGCCGATCTCATATTTAAATAATAATTATCATCGGATGGATGCAAGAAGCACATTGATTCATTGAGAAACGAAGACACTTCAGCAAACAAAGCTTTTCTTCTCGGTGATATTATTTTCTGAAGCTGTACTTTCGTAGTTATAAGTACGTTTTGCGCCTAGTAGTCTAAAATCAAATAGAGTGATCTTACAGTGTTATCGTTCATTAAAGTTGCGAGCATTGGCTCTCGATTTAATTTACCATGATTTTAATCTTTCGGTTAACTTTCCTCTGTACAACGGGTCACATTGGCCGCGCAAAGTGCTCACATGGCAAATAAATATACAAGAACTACTGTGTATGATTATCTCAGGAGGGATGACAGGCAATCAAGAGCCGCATTATGACACCTTAAAATCTATTATTCAAAATGGTTCGATTTCGAAATGTTTGAATATGTTATCTGTGCACAACCAGGTCTTTAGCGATTAAACATTTGAAACTTAAACTTTGTAGTGGCACACACGATCCCGTATAACCACATGGTCTCAGCACCAGTTTGAATTTTACAAATAAAATATATACCAACTATGACATATTTCACTTTCCATGTTATCTTTTATTCTATAGAATATTGCCAGTTATTTCTGCTAGCACTTTTACATGACATTGATCTTTGATGACTTCGGACAATGATTACCTTTATAATCAGTGCCTAAAATTTCATTTACATCAATAAACCGAACATCTTGTGGCAATTTAGTATAAATATCACCTAGAATGCTTGATGATCATGTGTTGATTATGTGGGATTACTGCATTGAGTTTGATTTTATTAGAAAGCGTTACGTGGGGATTTTAGAAATTTCACTGGTTGAAATAGAGAGTCAATTAAAGCTAGACCACCATGAAAAACCTGGAAGCACTGGACGGCCGTTTTGTCCTAGTATTGGACACCTCAGCAGTTCGCATCTACGGCCCTTCCCCATGAGATTCGAAACCAGGACCTATCAGCTGGTTATTTTGTAAACCTCGTATGTTCTATTATGCAGTACACCATGTATAACGTGCAGCTTCAATAATTATTATTGCCGTAAAGAAAAGTTTCCTCTACTGATATGTCTTCATTATTTAAGATAAATTTATTTTGTTATAACTGGACCACAAGTGAATACTGTCAAGCACACTGAAATTATCAGAAATAGAAATTTTTTAGTGAAATTTTTAATTGTGATGATAAACTGTCATATATTGTTGAATAATCTAATTAAAAGTCAATGGTTCATTTTCGCTCATTTCAAGTAGCAGCAATCTTGAGTTAGTTTGGAGGTTTTCAACTAACCGCTTTACAATGCTATTCATCTTATAATTTGCCTCGGAGGATTATAGTCTATTAAAATTTTTTAAATAATATCAAACAATGACGGTGGTTTGATGCTTTACACATCAATCGACAAAATTAATTACAATACTTTAAGATATTTTGAATGAATTAAATTGGCCAGTACAATTCAGTACACTTTAAATGTGATAAACAAGCATATTATTATTTCGGTATGTATTACTATTTTTAAGTGCTAAAATACACAATAAAAAACTTTTACTTGATATGCGAATTGTATTGTCTTCTATATTATTCAATCCCCGATTGAATGCATGCTACAGACAAATAGCAGGCTTTTAAACCGGTCTTCTGTCATGAAAGACAAATTAAAATTTTCATATTCTCGGTTCACTAATCCTGCAAGTTTCACCGAGTCATCTCCTGGCTCTTTCGTTATCTTCAAGCATTGGTAATACGTAGTAAATAGAGATGACTCTTATCCAAATACTTGAGACAAGATTCTTATTGCTTCATCCAAACTAAAGTCTCGTTGGTTCTTGGAAGAATAAATTTACTGTAGCGTTCATGTTCCGTCGTCCCAAGTTTTCTCAAAAATTCTGACCCTTGAGAACAATATGGAACAGGTCTTCATATTATTTTAACCAAGAGTGGAAAATAATGCCTACTACACTATCAAAATTAAATCCATGGATTCCATAATGACTGAGTTCGTATGCGGTAGTTACATATCACCAGGGGCAAAGTTTTGCCGAGACAAGTACATTTCCTTCATAAAAGCTTCCATGACTCTGATTTGCGACTGCACAAACGGCTTCTAATTCAACCAGTTTCTTTTCATGATATTTAAGAAGCGATCAATAAGACGGAGGCAAAATAGTCTGTTTATATTCAGAAACTGCTTTCATGGTATGCTTGATTATCCACTAATGTTCTTGGTACTTCTATAACGACGGCTCCCGGTTGATTTGGTCGCTAGTCTGGTGCAACGTGTGTTGTTTGCACAACTGTTAAAATTTAGATACATTTTGATCTTGAACGTGATTGTTTATCAAGTCAAACATTGGTTCACGATAAGCTAGTACATGTTTAGATGCAAAATATATTAATTCGGCATTAGAGTTTTAATATTCGGTTGTTCAGCTGTTTATGCATGAACCTCGTAAGCAATCTAGAATTGATGAACGGTCATTTTGTGCAATCAAATTCGCCATTGAGTTGAAGAAAAATGTTTCGATCAATTTCCACTGATTGATTATCAGTACACACTGACTAATGGACTTAGGTAGAATGAACAACACGTCATTTATTTGCTAATTATCAAAAACAAATTGACAAATAATCCAATCAAAGAACAAGTTGTCAGACAAACTAAGAACTATATACACATTTTAATTTATCTGTTCTCTTCACTTCGTAGAGATGAAAACAAACACGTAGTTGATGCACACATTTCACACTACCCCCACTTAACTCAGCATACTCAATCCTACGTGTATAAAAGCCAACGTGTTCGGCATAAACCGTGCAGAAACAATGGGACTTAACTGTCTATGTTTATTGACAGTTTTCGCTATCATTCACGGTAGGTCGTTGATAAGAATGTTTTCATACTATTGAGTTTGTAAAGCAAGCAACATATTACCCAAGTAGTTAATTTCAAACAAAATATATGTGATACAAAACAAACGTTGTCATTAATTATTGAAACTTGTGAAGATGTCTGATGTGAATAAGTGAGTTAAGTACAATAGTACTCGCAGAAAATGTCAAGCTGAATGATGTGAACAATGTTCTTCTCACTATAATAACAATGCATAGTTATCGTCACAAAGTGAACGGAATTTTAAATACCTTTCATTGCAATCAACTTTCGTCCAGTGATTAAGGCGTCATTCAAATTAAATTGGTAATGTAAATATTTCATCGTCATTTAGTAATCGCGAAACGAAACGACAGAGTGGATTCAGTTGGTAAGTTAATTTATTTATCGAAATTTATTTTCCACTGACCGTAAAATATGAAAGCAGTATTAAAATGAGTGTGTTTTGTGTTGCTTGGTAATGCTACATTCAGACAGTACAATTCATTAACACCTATCAATTATCTGTTTATCATATTGTAACTGACATTGTATCTGCAGCATCAACGACATCACGGAAACTACAACTTTGAGCTTATAGTTCACGTCGAAGAATATTGCTCGGTCATCGTGTTGTTCTAGGACGATTAGTAAGATTTGTTCCAAAGTTTGCTGTTCCGAAAATCCATTATACTTGACTTCCTTCTTTCTACCGTGGTGATGGTGAACTAAATTGATTACTGAGGTGCATTAGAATCATATCATACATGTTCCAAAATCATCTAGACTGTTGGGAAAGTTTCGTTTACTTTGAATAATTTTGAAATGCTTTTACGGAAATTAGACAGGTTAAAGCCATATCTCCTTCCAGTAGAGTCTTTCTTTGAATAATAATTATCACATAACACCCAACTGCTAGTGCATCCTTTGAGATTGTTGTCTCAATATGAAAACAATTTTTATTCCAATTAAAATTATTGGCACATTTGAATAGAGAACGATGACAATCGACCCAGACAACAACTGTGGTTTTGAATAGATTTATTTTCAATCTTATTGTTGTTTGTTTTGAATATCAGATTTGTTTGTAGGTTACTCCTAATAGTCATTTGAATTCTTCAAAATGTTATGTTTTTAAAATGAAAACTTAACGTGTTGTTTTCAATTTTTACGCTTCTTTCGATATAGTCTTAGTAGCAATGTTTTGATTGAATCTAAAACAACGCGAAAACCAACAAAATAATATTCGTATTTTTAGAACTTGCCATTAAAGAGCATATCCTGTATTTCAAAATGATTCTTTTTTTAGGTTTTAGTTTGGACAGTAAACATACACTAAATTTCACGAACAATCAAGGTAAGTCTAGAAATTGCTCTGATGGTTCGCTCTGACTTTGAAGCTAGAATGTTGTCATCCAATTACAAATGTGTGTTACATATCATTGAGGCAAAACAGTTTACATTTCTACGTTACAGTATTCTGCGAACCGCTTTCTGTCTACAAACTAGTTCACTGAGATTTCTAATCCCTACTAGCAGTCATTTATATGAACCCGTGTATCTTATTCTAGTAATATGTTATCTTATTTGCCGTCATTCTCAAAACTTGTAGCTGATCAGTTAAAACACAAACACATGAATTGAAATTATTCTACACTGGATGTTAAACCGGTAGACCTATAAAGATTTATGATCGCACTTCATTGTCTGTTGGAGACTAAAACATAGTTATTCTTGTCACAGCGTTGGCTGTATATATTCTTATAAACAATCACACATTTGCAGTCGATTTTTAGAAGTTCTTCTGAACTTCCCATGAAGCCGTCATATGGTTGCGACTTTCAATTTGACCACTTGTTCGAACTTGTAAATTTGTAAACTGAGGAGCTCCTTTTATGATATGTGTTATATTTACTGCAAATTTGTTATTAATTGTATTGTTACTAAAAACACTAAACCACCAGTGATTCTTCAGTTCGGTCAGCCAATCAACTTTGAGTCAAATTACCAGAAATGTCGACTACTGTCACTATTTGGATTCAAGTGTCTCATAACGAATAAGGTTACACTAATCGTTATGAGAATAACTGAATATTTTATGGAAATCAAAAAATTCTTAATTAAACAATTTTTAGTTGCAGACATAAGAGCAGCAGCCCAGATTGACCTATATCGTTATCAGTTGATCCCATCTAAAGAGAGATTGATTTAATTTTACTTTAATAAACTAAATAAATGTACACGACTCTGTTTTCCAAGGGAATAAGAATTCAGTAGGTAAATATGCCCTGGAAACATTAACGTGAAGAAACAAAACATGGAAAAGCCGGATAAAAGCATCCTTTACTGATTAACATGATTCATCAGCAAACAAACTTTGATTTGGTTGCTACTAATATGTGACATGGTCACTGCATGGTATATTAAAAGCATCGACAAAGCTTTACATATTACAAAGCCTGGGTTATAAAACCACTGACTGAGTAAATGGTTCTACATAAGAAGGCAACAAGGACACTCAACTAAGCTCTTTCTCAGACAACCCATCTCAAAAAGTTCGGTCACCTCCTAAGATTCGAGTCAGAATTACCTATCTCAACAACACTGAATATTGTCTGGTTAAATGATAGACAAGACCCTAACATATGTAAGCATGTTTCGTGAAAATTCGCTCACGTGTTTCATAAGCTGATGTTTCTTTTGAAATGACATGCATAACGGTTCGTCGTTTATTCACGAATTTATAATACTAGAAGAGTTCGACCATTCGCGTTATATAACTCAGATAAAGAATCGATAACCAGTTGTTGGTTCTTTCATTATAAACAGATTTCAAAAATGAGACTCTCACAGACCCGCCAGGTAAGTATTCATAAACACTTCCTGAACTCCAAAAAGAAAAGAAAAATAATGTCGGACCACTACAAGTATTAATCAAATGATTGCAACATTCATTTTTCGATAGATTAACAAATATTCATTTTCAATGCACAACATAGGAATGCGATAACCGTGCACAGACATTCTCGAGTGAATATATATCTACATAAACCATGAAAAATGTTTTAATCATTTCGCCAATGTAAGTAAACTAGACTTAAAAAGAAAATATGAGGAAAAAAATGAAATATTCTTCAAAAACATTATAGAAGAAAGATCGATAGAAACACTTGAAGACGAAGGTATTCCAAATGTAAACTTTTAGCAGAATATGGTCGGCAAAAATAGTTGAAGATATATATAATAATTCACTTGTAATATACAACTGATTTTGAAATACACGATATTTGAGCTGTGGTGAAATGGTTTCTGTAGTTTTTTTCCTTTCCTACTTAACTGATAATTTTATGCCTCTTTTGAAAGTAGAAAGCAACTATTGAATGAAATCGTTTGATTTTCACTATAGGAATTCGAAAAGAAGAAGAAGATAGGCGTGAAGCTGAGAGTGAGTATTCCAATGACCTCATTTAGAGTTCATTCACATTTGGTGTTCATCTGGTATTCAGATATGTTTCACAAACATCTGCGTGCAACCAAAACACATGGAATATTCTGTGTGAAAATGCGTGTTATAGGACGTTTCATTCAAATGAACGATGTCGTCGCTAAAGTATCTGGTAACACTGATTTTTTGCTTGCGTGCCTTTTCGTTGAAATGGTGTTCTCTAAGGTGAATGGATTAAATGCTTTTATTCTTGGGAAATTACCGGTCCAACTTGTGGAAATTAGCGAGCTATAGACACAACTTCACAAGCGATAAACGGTCCATTATGTCATTGTATAATCTGATGAATTCTTCTCCTCCATAACAACATGTCCAACTGCGCACAGCATGTCGCCTATTTGATTGGCAGACAGCTTAATTGTGTTTTGATGACTACTTGTTTTCGTGAGTCATGTAGAAAAACGGACAAATTCCCACAAGTTTAGTCAGTACTCAATGCTGTTTTGAATTACTTTTTTATTTTCGACAGCATTCCAGGCTTAACTTTATAAGTATCAAATGGAAGAGTCATTCTCACCATAATAAAGCAGTAAGATATAATGAATTACAAATTTTCGTGTTGAGGATTAGAAAAATTTGTAGTAATTTAGGCATTTGAATCCACGAGTCCATCCAAGATAGACGACAAATGAAAACCTGGTTGCATTGGACTGCCGTTTCACAATGGTATCCGACTCCTCAGCAGTATGCATTCACGATTTCGTTCACCAGATCCGAAACCAGGAAACTCGGTCTCGTGAGTCAACGCCCAATGTCTAGACCAGTGGACCGGCATCAAATGGTGCCAATATCTAACTTCAAAAGATAAATCATCTTGCACAACATTTCTTCCATTATCTGAAGCGCATAAATGCATCAACCAGATACGGGTTGGATTCCACTGGTCACGGCTTCTCACTGGATTACCAGAGAACAATTTAAACTGAAGATTTTTAGTATAACCTGGTTGAAATGAAAACATTACCACAGTTCCTCTTGGTACGTCACTCATGAGAATAATGCACAAGTAGTATTGACTATACGTATATTCATCAGTGAGCTTATTATCGTATCAACGGCTTTCAAAGGCTCTAAGACTGAGCTGACTGGGACGTGATTTCTTTCTTACGGGATGTAGAACCATTTACACTTCATTAGTCGCTGAATAATCACCAAGCTCCGCCAACTACAACCACCATACCACGGTTCAACATTTCGCACGTAATGTCGCGTAACTTATTAAAGGGATCACATTGCTAATCACTGTATAGAATTCAATCAGACTAATGATAATATTGACACAGAATAAATTGATTATCAGTTGATGATCGATTAGTTTGGAGTAAGCGTCAGCAGTATGTGAGGTCGATCATGATCCAATTAGCTCATTGGTACGGTCGTTGACTGTTACACTGCGCGACACGAGTTGTTTTCCGTAAACGACCTCAGTATCCTCAAATCTGTGAATACACATTTCCGATGAGTGAAGAACTGCACGAAGCATCGGTCCATAACCACTTACCAACCACACTAAATTAACACAAGTTCGCACCCCTATATGTCAAATGGCAGTTTGGGTCACTTAGGTTAGCGGCCAAAGAGCAACTTGATAGATGAAATTCGACGAACATTAAGAACGTGTCATTGTTTGGACCGCTCAAAACTTAGTGACCAGTCGAGAGAAATGAAGAAAGGAGTAATGTAAATTTTAGTGCAAATTCACTTGTCCTTCTCAAATTAGTATGTGACCATGACAATAACGGGAGTTTCTCAGATTATATGCATCACAAAATTTCTCTCTTAACTACTTGATGGTTTTCTCATGAACTGGTCGTAGTAGGAAATGAGATTACAAAAAATATTTTCTAGTGCAATATTCGTGAGCCGCCCTGAATATGCTGTTCAAATATATCATTTGCAATAATCTCCAGTATTACTTTGGAGAATTTAAGCAGAATCGGCGATGAACTGTCACTTGTGGATTCAGTGATTACTGGTACAATACTTGCGTGTTATAATATATTGTTCGTGATAACTTTGCTACAAAGGTTATTTAAATCTGGCCGATATGATAGTCATCCTCACACACGAAATGTAGGCTCGAACACGCGTATTGTTTAATTCAGGTTGCGACATGAACTCGGAAACATGAGATGGAAGAAAAGTCAAAAATTCGCTTCGACAAATTACTTTGACTTCTTTATTCCAAATTATATATATATATATATATATATATTGAAATATATATGTATATAGATAACTACATCTATAAGATGTTAAATATAACAGCTGAAGTAAATGGCTAAGACAACCTTGTCAATTACCTATCCTCGTCAAAACAGCATATAACATACTCGAAAGAAACATATGTATAAATATATCATTTCACTTTCTCTATTTCCAGACAAAGGAGGAAAGAATGCCAGAAGGAAAAATAAGGGTATTTATTAGCTGTGTGTCTAATCCATGTTTCTTGAACCATTGATGTCTTCCACGCCAAAAATTATTTCGACCGTTCCGTTCGGCTCAATGCATTCACCATACATTGTTCATGCAACACTGAACAACATAACTGACCAGTCGGAACCGTATATTCTACTGTAAAACAAGCAAATCTTTGTCATTTTTACAAATTATGAGCAACACGTGTTGTGAGGAATGTTACTACACGGACCGATATCAATTAGCACCAAATCAACTTCAAAAACATAGATACTACGAAATAATCTGCTTGTCATCTTGTTTACCTATGTCGTCTTAAAAATAACTTGTATTCTTTTTGTTTAAACGGATCGTGAAAATACGATTGAACAGTCTTTTAAAAAGCAGAATATTCAATCCATTCAGAAGCTTTTATTTCTATGTTTCCATCATCAAACACAACCAAAGTTATCAACAGCATCCCAGATTAAGTAATGTGTTCAAATATAATGGTCACTGTACACTGACTTGTTCTTGCAAACTATTTCTTGTTTCATTACAATGTGATTAAAAGTCAGAAATTCTACTCTGCTCATACCATTCAGTGTTTGTTACTTGACTTCAAACAATAGCGTTGTTTCTACATGATCATTAAATTGCCATACGGGATTCACGAAAGCGTTATGTGTAATTCATTGCTCACAACCGACAAAACGTTGTGAACAAAGAGAATCAACATGTATATGTCACATTCAACAAAAGGCTGAACATTAACTCTTTGCTCAGGGTGATAAATAAAATCAAAAATATACATTTTTCCTCAATAGAACGTAGACAAAATGGAAAGGGATATAAGCGAAAAGGTAAGAGTATTTGCACACATTTCATTTCAATTCAGCTTCACATTACACGTTTCCACTCTTTTGTTTGCTAAATAAAAGAATGTTTTCTGTAAATAACTGGAGATTTCAAAGTGATGTATACGTTGGATAAAAGTACTAGGGTTTTATTTTGAAAAAATAAAGTTTGAAACGAGAAGACAGTAAACCATGAAAATGAAGACCACTAACGCCTTTGAAATCCTAGAGAAAATCTTACGAGATATAATACTGAGCAGTAATGAAGAACAGATTATACGAACAGAGAAATGAACGTTGCCCAGTTGTATAGGACGATGATTCGACAAAAATCAATACATAAAAAGAGTTATTAATAGGTCTGCTTTCACTTTTTATTCGTGTCTGGTTAACCGACATACATTGAAATTCTATTATGAATAGATGTGATTTCGCTCAGATTGCCTACAATTTCTTCACCAGGAAAGCAAAAATTAGAAGCGGAAAGTAAGTGTTTTTCATATTTCATTCACTTGACGTAAACACACATGTTGAATTTTACTCGAAATCGCCTCCGACTTCCTCTTGTGTTGACCCATTTCACATGCTATTCACGGTGACGGCTTCGCAAAGCCGCTCTCTCCACCTGTATTTTGCTTCTCAAGTAACACGTGAAATCGGATTGATCAAACACTGTCTGAATAATTCCACGTTCAAGTGAGATCGTGCAATTTATATTGGGAGGGTCGGTTCCCTCGCGTTCATGCCTATTGATTGTTCTCATCAAGTCCGTAATAGTCTAAAGACTACTTCAACATTTCTTCGTGCAGTGCATCATAAACGATTTCTCATTCAGAAGTCGTATTTACAATGGATGCAACTGACTGTTAATGATTGTTCCAAATGATGAGTTGGCAAACATCAATCCTTGTCGTGAGCTAATATCAAGTGTGCTCTCACCTTTTATTTGTGTCTGGTTAACCGACATACATTGAAATTCTATTATGAATAGATGTGATTTCGCTCAGATTGCCTACAATTTCTTTACCAACATTAATACATGCACTGCAATACAAATGTTTCCCTTGTTTCCCATTTCTTATTTTCAACTGGTTATGAGATACCCGATTTTTGAGCTGTGGTGAAATGGTTTCTGTAGTTTTTTTCCTTTCCTACTTAACTGATAATTTTATGCCTTTTTTGAAAGTAGAAATCAAATATTGAATGAAATCGTTTGATTTTCACCATAGGAATTCGAAAAGAAGAAGATAGGCGTGAAGCTAATAGTAAGTATTCCAATGACCACATTTAGAGTTCATTCACATTTGGTGTTCATCTGGTATTCAGATATGTTTCACAAACATCTGCGTGCAACCAAAACACATGGAATATTCTGTGTGAAAATGCGTGTTATAGGACGTTTCATTCAAATGAACGATGTCGTCGCTAAAGTATCTGGTAACACTGATTTTTTGCTTGCGTGCCTTTTCGTTGAAATGGTGTTCTCTAAGGTGAATGGATTAAATGCTTTTATTCTTGGGAAATTACCGGTCCAACTTGTGGAAATTAGCGAGCTATAGACACAACTTCACAAGCGATAAACGGTCCATTATGTCATTGTATAATCTGATGAATTCTTCTCCTCCATAACAACATGTCCAACTCCACACGGCATGTCGCCTATTTGATTGGCAGACAGCTTAATTGTGTTTTGATGACCACTTGTCATGTGGAAAAACGGACAAATTGCCACAAGTTTAGTCAGTAATCAATGCTGTTCTGAATCACTTTCTCATTTTCGACAGCATTCCATGTTTAACTTTATAAGTATCAAATGGAACAGTCATTCTCACCATAATAAAGCAGTAAGATATAATGAGTTACAAATTTTCGTGTTGAGGATTAGAAAAATTTGTAGTAATTTAGGCATTTGAATCCACGAGTGCATCTAAGATAGACGACAAATTAAAACCTGGATGCATTGGACTGCCGTTTCACAATGGTATCCGACTCCTCAGCAGTATGCATTCACGATTTCGTTCACCAGATCCGAAACCAGGAAACTCGGTCTCGTGAGTCAACGCCCAATGTCTAGACCAGTGGACCGGCATCAAATGGTGCCAATATCTAACTTCAAAAGATAAATCATCTTGCACAACATTTCTTCCATTATCTGAAGCGCATAAATGCATCAACCAGATACGGGTTGGATTCCACTGGTCACGGCTTCTCACTGGATTACCAGAGAACAATTTAAACTGAAGATTTTTAGTATAACCTGGTTGAAATGAAAACATTACCACAGTTCCTCTTGGTACGTCACTCATGAGAATAATGCACAAGTAGTATTGACTATACGTATATTCATCAGTGAGCTTATTATCGTATCAACGGCTTTCAAAGGCTCTAAGACTGAGCTGACTGGGACGTGATTTCTTTCTTACGGGATGTAGAACCATTTACACTTCATTAGTCGCTGAATAATCACCAAGCTCCGCCAACTACAACCACCATACCACGGTTCAACATTTCGCACGTAATGTCGCGTAACTTATTAAAGGGATCACATTGCTAATCACTGTATAGAATTCAATCAGACTAATGATAATATTGACACAGAATAAATTGATTATCAGTTGATGATCGATTAGTTTGGAGTAAGCGTCAGCAGTATGTGAGGTCGATCATGATCCAATTAGCTCATTGGTACGGTCGTTGACTGTTACACTGCGCGACACGAGTTGTTTTCCGTAAACGACCTCAGTATCCTCAAATCTGTGAATACACATTTCCGATGAGTGAAGAACTGCACGAAGCATCGGTCCATAACCACTTACCAACCACACTAAATTAACACAAGTTCGCACCCCTATATGTCAAATGGCAGTTTGGGTCACTTAGGTTAGCGGCCAAAGAGCAACTTGATAGATGAAATTCGACGAACATTAAGAACGTGTCATTGTTTGGACCGCTCAAAACTTAGTGACCAGTCGAGAGAAATGAAGAAAGGAGTAATGTAAATTTTAGTGCAAATTCACTTGTCCTTCTCAAATTAGTATGTGACCATGACAATAACGGGAGTTTCTCAGATTATATGCATCACAAAATTTCTCTCTTAACTACTTGATGGTTTTCTCATGAACTGGTCGTAGTAGGAAATGAGATTAGAAAAAATATTTTCTAGTGCAATATTCGTGAGCCGCCCTGAACATGCTGTTCAAATATATCATTTGCAATAATCTCCAGTATTACTTTGGAGAATTCAAGCAGAATCGGCGATGAACTGTCACTTGTCGATTCAGTGATTACTGATACAATACTTGCATGTTATAATATATTTTTCGTGATAACTTTGCTACAAAGGTTATTTAAATCTGGCCGATATGATAATCATCCTTACGCACAAAATGTAGGCTCGAACACGCGTATTGTTTAATTCAGGTTGCGACATGAACTCGGAAACATGAGATGGAAGAGAAGTCAAAAATTCGCTTCGACAAATTACTTTGACTTCTTTATTCCAAATTATATATATATATATATATATATATATATATATATATATATATATATATATATTATATAATACATCTATAAGATGTTAAACATAACAGCTGAGGTGAATGGCTAAGACAACCTTGTCAATTACCTATCCTCGTCAAAACAGCACATAACATACTCGAAAGAAACATATGTATAAATATATTATTTCACTTTCTATATTTTCAGACAAAGGAGGAAAGAATGCAAGAAGGAAAAATAAGGGTATTTATTAGCTGTGTGTGTAATCCATGTTTTTTGAACCATTGATATCTTCCACGCCATAAATTATTTCCACCGTTCCGTTCGGCTCAATGCATTCACCATACATTGTTCATGCAACACTGAACAACATAACTGACAAGTCGGAACCGTATATTCTACTGTAAAACAAGCAAATCTTTGTCATTTTTACAAATTATGAACAACACGTGTTGTGAGGAATGTTACTAAACGGACCGATATCAATTAGCATCAAATCAACTTCAAAAACATAGATACCACGAAATAATCTGCCTGTCATCTTGTTTACCTATGTCGTCTTAAAAATAACTTGTATTCTTTTTGTTTAAACGGATCGTGAAAACACGATTGAACAGTCCTTTAAAAAACAGAGTATTCAATCTATTCAGAAGCTTTGATTTCTATGTTTCCATCATCAAACACAACCAAAGTTATCAACAGCATCCCAGATTAAGTAATGTGTTCAAATATAATGGTCACTGTACGCTGACTTGTTCTTGCAAACTATTTCTTGTTTCATTACAATGTGATTAAAAGTCAGAAATTCGACTGTGCTCATACCATTCAGTGTTTGTTACTTGACTTCAAACAATAGCGTTGTTTCTACATGATCAGTAAATTGCCGTACGGGATTCACCAAAGCGTTATGGGTAATTCATTGCTCACAATCGACAAAAAGTTGTGAACAAAGAGAGTCAACATGTATATGTGACATTCAACAAAAGGCTGAACATTAACTCTTTGCTCAGGGTGATAAATAAAATCAAAAATATATTTTTTTCCTCAATAGAACGTAGACAAAATGGAAAGGGATATAAGCGAAAAGGTAAGAGTATTTGCACACATTTCATTTCAATTCAGCTTCACATTACACGTTTCCACTCATTTTTTTGCTAAAAAAAGAATGCTTTCTGTATGTAACTGGAGATTTCAAAGTGATGTATACGTTGGATAAAAGTACTAGGGTTTTGTTTTGAAAAAAATGGTGTTTGAAATGATTTTTGATAAAAACGAGAAGACGGTAAACCATGAAAATGAAGAACACAAACGCCTTTGAATTCCTAGAGAAAATCTTACGCCAAATACAACTGAGCAGTAATGAAGAACAGATTATACAAACAAAGAAATGAACGTTGCCTAGTTGTGTAGGACGATGATCCGACAAAAATCAATACATAAAAACAGTTATTATTAGGTGTGATTTCACTTTTTATTTGTGTCTGGTTAACCGACATACATTGAAATTCTATTATGAATAGATGTGATTTCGCTCAGATTGCCTACAATTTCTTCACCAGGAAAGCAAAAATTAGAAGCGGAAAGTAAGTGTTTTTCATATTTCATTCACTTGACGTAAACACACATGTTGAATTTTACTCGAAATCGCCTCCGACTTCCTCTTGCGTTGACCCATTTCACATGCTATTCACGGTGACGGCTTCGCAAAGCCGCTCTCTCCACCTGTATTTTGCTTCTCAAGTAACACGTGAAATCGGATTGATCAAACACTGTCTGAATAATTCCACGTTCAAGTGAGATCGTGCAATTTATATTGGGAGGGTCGGTTCCCTCGCGTTCATGCCTATTGATTGTTCTCATCAAGTCCGTAATAGTCTAAAGACTACTTCAACATTTCTTCGTGCAGTGCATCATAAACGATTTCTCATTCAGAAGTCGTATTTACAATGGATGCAACTGACTGTTAATGATTGTTCCAAATGATGAGTTGGCAAACATCAATCCTTGTCGTGAGCTAATATCAAGTGTGCTCTCACCTTTTATTTGTGTCTGGTTAACCGACATACATTGAAATTCTATTATGAATAGATGTGATTTCGCTCAGATTGCCTACAATTTCTTCACCAGGAAAGCAAAAATTAGAAGCGGAAAGTAAGTGTTTTTTCATATTTCATTCACTTGACGTAAACACACATGTTGAATTTTACTCGAAATCGCCTCCGACTTCCTCTTGTGTTGACCCATTTCACATGCTATTCACGGTGACGGCTTCGCAAAGCCGCTCTCTCCACCTGTATTTTGCTTCTCAAGTAACACGTGAAATCGGATTGATCAAACACTGTCTGAATAATTCCACGTTCAAGTGAGATCGTGCAATTTATATTGGGAGGGTCGGTTCCCTCGCGTTCATGCCTATTGATTGTTCTCATCAAGTCCGTAATAGTCTAAAGACTACTTCAACATTTCTTCGTGCAGTGCATCATAAACGATTTCTCATTCAGAAGTCGTATTTACAATGGATGCAACTGACTGTTAATGATTGTTCCAAATGATGAGTTGGCAAACATCAATCCTTGTCGTGAGCTAATATCAAGTGTGCTCTCACCTTTTATTTGTGTCTGGTTAACCGACATACATTGAAATTCTATTATGAATAGATGTGATTTCGCTCAGATTGCCTACAATTTCTTCACCAGGAAAGCAAAAATTAGAAGCGGAAAGTAAGTGTTTTTCATATTTCATTCACTTGACGTAAACACACATGTTGAATTTTACTCGAAATCGCCTCCGACTTCCTCTTGTGTTGACCCATTTCACATGCTATTCACGGTGACGGCTTCGCAAAGCCGCTCTCTCCACCTGTATTTTGCTTCTCAAGTAACACGTGAAATCGGATTGATCAAACACTGTCTGAATAATTCCACGTTCAAGTGAGATCGTGCAATTTATATTGGGAGGGTCGGTTCCCTCGCGTTCATGCCTATTGATTGTTCTCATCAAGTCCGTAATAGTCTAAAGACTACTTCAACATTTCTTCGTGCAGTGCATCATAAACGATTTCTCATTCAGAAGTCGTATTTACAATGGATGCAACTGACTGTTAATGATTGTTCCAAATGATGAGTTGGCAAACATCAATCCTTGTCGTGAGCTAATATCAAGTGTGCTCTCACCTTTTATTTGTGTCTGGTTAACCGACATACATTGAAATTCTATTATGAATAGATGTGATTTCGCTCAGATTGCCTACAATTTCCTCACCAGGAAAGCAAAAATTAGAAGCGGAAAGTAAGTGTTTTTCATATTTCATTCACTTGACGTAAACACACATGTTGAATTTTACTCGAAATCGCCTCCGACTTCCTCTTGTGTTGACCCATTTCACATGCTATTCACGGTGACGGCTTCGCAAAGCCGCTCTCTCCACCTGTATTTTGCTTCTCAAGTAACACGTGAAATCGGATTGATCAAACACTGTCTGAATAATTCCACGTTCAAGTGAGATCGTGCAATTTATATTGGGAGGGTCGGTTCCCTCGCGTTCATGCCTATTGATTGTTCTCATCAAGTCCGTAATAGTCTAAAGACTACTTCAACATTTCTTCGTGCAGTGCATCATAAACGATTTCTCATTCAGAAGTCGTATTTACAATGGATGCAACTGACTGTTAATGATTGTTCCAAATGATGAGTTGGCAAACATCAATCCTTGTCGTGAGCTAATATCAAGTGTGCTCTCACCTTTTATTTGTGTCTGGTTAACCGACATACATTGAAATTCTATTATGAATAGATGTGATTTCGCTCAGATTGCCTACAATTTCTTCACCAGGAAAGCAAAAATTAGAAGCGGAAAGTAAGTGTTTTTCATATTTCATTCACTTGACGTAAACACACATGTTGAATTTTACTCGAAATCGCCTCCGACTTCCTCTTGTGTTGACCCATTTCACATGCTATTCACGGTGACGGCTTCGCAAAGCCGCTCTCTCCACCTGTATTTTGCTTCTCAAGTAACACGTGAAATCGGATTGATCAAACACTGTCTGAATAATTCCACGTTCAAGTGAGATCGTGCAATTTATATTGGGAGGGTCGGTTCCCTCGCGTTCATGCCTATTGATTGTTCTCATCAAGTCCGTAATAGTCTAAAGACTACTTCAACATTTCTTCGTGCAGTGCATCATAAACGATTTCTCATTCAGAAGTCGTATTTACAATGGATGCAACTGACTGTTAATGATTGTTCCAAATGATGAGTTGGCAAACATCAATCCTTGTCGTGAGCTAATATCAAGTGTGCTCTCACCTTTTATTTGTGTCTGGTTAACCGACATACATTGAAATTCTATTATGAATAGATGTGATTTCGCTCAGATTGCCTACAATTTCTTCACCAGGAAAGCAAAAATTAGAAGCGGAAAGTAAGTGTTTTTCATATTTCATTCACTTGACGTAAACACACATGTTGAATTTTACTCGAAATCGCCTCCGACTTCCTCT
This sequence comes from Schistosoma spindalis, assembly GCA_946903255.1. Lineage (NCBI taxonomy): Eukaryota > Metazoa > Platyhelminthes > Trematoda > Strigeidida > Schistosomatidae > Schistosoma > Schistosoma spindalis. The sequence continues at coordinate 8,113,516 of OX336419.1, read as the reverse complement.
TGTGTTGACCCATTTCACATGCTATTCACGGTGACGGCTTCGCAAAGCCGCTCTCTCCACCTGTATTTTGCTTCTCAAGTAACACGTGAAATCGGATTGATCAAACACTGTCTGAATAATTCCACGTTCAAGTGAGATCGTGCAATTTATATTGGGAGGGTCGGTTCCCTCGCGTTCATGCCTATTGATTGTTCTCATCAAGTCCGTAATAGTCTAAAGACTACTTCAACATTTCTTCGTGCAGTGCATCATAAACGATTTCTCATTCAGAAGTCGTATTTACAATGGATGCAACTGACTGTTAATGATTGTTCCAAATGATGAGTTGGCAACATCAATCCTTGTCGTGAGCTAATATCAAGTGTGCTCTCACCTTTTATTTGTGTCTGGTTAACCGACATACATTGAAATTCTATTATGAATAGATGTGATTTCGCTCAGATTGCCTACAATTTCTTCACCAGGAAAGCAAAAATTAGAAGCGGAAAGTAAGTGTTTTTCATATTTCATTCACTTGACGTAAACACACATGTTGAATTTTACTCGAAATCGCCTCCGACTTCCTCTTGTGTTGACCCATTTCACATGCTATTCACGGTGACGGCTTCGCAAAGCCGCTCTCTCCACCTGTATTTTGCTTCTCAAGTAACACGTGAAATCGGATTGATCAAACACTGTCTGACTAATTCCACGTTCAAGTGAGATCGTGCAATTTATATTGGGAGGGTCGGTTCCCTCGCGTTCATGCCTATTGATTGTTCTCATCAAGTCCGTAATAGTCTAAAGACTACTTCAACATTTCTTCGTGCAGTGCATCATAAACGATTTCTCATTCAGAAGTCGTATTTACAATGGATGCAACTGACTGTTAATGATTGTTCCAAATGATGAGTTGGCAAACATCAATCCTTGTCGTGAGCTAATATCAAGTGTGCTCTCACCTTTTATTTGTGTCTGGTTAACCGACATACATTGAAATTCTATTATGAATAGATGTGATTTCGCTCAGATTGCCCACAATTTCTTTAACAACATTCATACGTGCACTGCAATACAAATATCACGCTTGTTCCCTATTTGTTATTTCCAACTGGTTTTGAGATACCCAATTTTTGAGCTGTGGTGAAATGTTTTCTATAGTTTTTATTTCTTTCCTACTTAACTGATTATTTTATGCATCCCATGAAAGTAGAAAGCAACTATTGAATGAAATCGTTTGATTTTCACTATAGGAATTCGAAAAGAAGAAGATAGGCGTGAAGCTAATAGTAAGTATTCCAATGACCACATTTAGAGTTCATTCACATTTAATGTTCATCTGGTATTCAGATATGTTTCCCAAACATCCGCGTGCAACCAAAACACATGGAATATTCTGTGTGAAAATGCGTGTTATGAGACGTTTCTTTTAAATGAACGATGTCGTCACTAAAGGATCTGGTAACAATGATTTTTTGCTTGCGTGCCTTTTCGTTGAAATGGTGTTCTCCAAGGTGAATGGATTAACTGCTTTTGTTCTTAGGAAATTACCGGTCCAACCTGTTGAAATTAGCGAGCTCTAGACACAACTTCACAAGCGATAAACGGTCCATTATGTCATTGTATAATCTGATGAATTCTTCTCCTCCATAACAACATGTCCAACTGCGCACAGCATGTCGCCTATTTGATTGGCAGGCATCCTTATTATGTTTTGATCTTTCGTTTTTCTTGGATTTTTGAATTGAAGTTTTGAACTTTCCGATCTTTCGTTTTACCTAAAGTTCTTCCTTACATATCCGTTATCTCTTTTCTATTCGCATTCATCTTTTTATCTTTATAGCACATTAATTTTTAGGGCATGTTTTCGTGTATTCTTAAATATATTTCATTCAATCTCGCTTATGTGAATAATGTGCTCAGGAAAATTTCTTGATCAATACTGCGTTGTTGCAGTGTACATCACATTACCATTTAGCGTGTGATATAAGTGCAAATTGCGTGATAACAGTTTGTATTTTGGAATTACGAACATTTGTATGTCAAACATTTTTCGACTGAAGCGGTATAAATAAATGGATAATAACAACACCTAACTGCATTTCATGTTGGAAAAAACACAGTTCTATTGTAAGCATACAGTTTGGGTGATGTCATCATTCACCAAAACACTGAACGCATTTGTCTGATTGAAAAGGAATGTACAAGCAATAGTCGCGGCACATTAATTATCAACAGTACCCTAAAAGATGACATACGACATTCAAAAGTATGTTGGATTTTTATTGCATAGATCTCTTCAAATGCTTTTTTCATAATCTCAACTGTGAGGAGCACTCAGTTGTAATGAGTCATGTCAACAACTGTCGCTAACCAGATGAAATAATAACTGCTCGTGTAAACCTCTTGAACAGCTTGCCATTTACATTCTCAGATACGATTAATTTACGCGTAAAATAGCGCTGTAATAATTCACACTTAACATTATCGAACAGGCTACAAGTTTGAGTGATAACAGGTCTTCATGATCGGATTCTGGAAGAACATATTTTATCGCATGTGAATAACCTCAACGTGTTAATAATCTAATCTTGGCGTTTGAATGTATTGGTGCTCAAATAATCGGATAAAATTTGGAGCCGACCACTGAGGAATAAATTTTACTTTATTAAGACCATTGAAAATTAAATGAAGTTACACACATTCACCACTGGATTTCAGTTATTCAGGAAACTCACTGACAATAGATGCAACTGACTGTTAATGATTGTTCCAAATGATGAGTTGGCAAACATCAATCCTTGTCGTGAGCTAATATCAAGTGTGCTCTCACCTTTTATTTGTGTCTGGTTAACCGACATACATTGAAATTCTATTATGAATAGATGTCATTTTACACTGATCGTCTAAAATTATTTCACCAGAAAGGCAAAAAATAATTGATGCTAGTAAGTCATTTTTACATTTCATGATTGAACTTTGTGAGGTTTTTGAAAATATCTTAGTTTTTCATTTTTTTGTTGTGTTTAAAATAATTTTAGGGATTGCTTTTTAATTGTGTTTTTTTATATTTATATCCGCGTTTGTTTTTCTTGATGTTGTGTGTTATGTCAACCTGTTCCATATAACATTTTCCATTTAATAGTGGATCGAAGATTATTTATATTAAATTTGGTTGGTTAGTCACCTTATTTTTCGGAATTTATTTATCAGTTCTATTACCTTTCTTTAAAAGATGTTTCTTAATTCTCTTCGAACTTTCTATTGTACTTTATGTAACATGAATTTTGCGTACGGAGAGAATGAACCCCATTGATGATAATGCAGTGATTTTTCTGTTTCCTAAGATTTCATATGAAGTTGGTTGCATATTAAAAATGTCCAATCAAGCTATACGTTTGAAAATGAGTGAATTATTCAACCTGTCTTGTTTCAATTTGCATTTCACAAATAGTTCACTCAAACACATTGATTTACAGTAATATAACAACTTCCTGTGTGCACCCTGACCATCCATTTCAATCCCTGTTAGACGTAAAAGTGACCTCAATGGACTGGTATATCGATATTTAAAAACATATGTATAAAAGTTCACTTGGTATTGTTATACTTGAATCCACACAATAGCTTAATAGATAACGCGATGATGTTTGAAGCGAACCGTACCAGGTTGGAGTCACAGAGTGAATATCGACTCTGAGGTGCAGGTATATCTAGCTGAAGAGTCCAAAACAAGACGAAACTCACGTCCTGGATTCTACTGCTAGCCACTATTCATCTCTGCTTATAGTCATATAGAAATGTTTTTAAATAACCCTCAAAATAATTATTATCCCCGTTAAGAACGACAGGGCCTCTGTATCACTTTCCCATATAAAAACTTCGAACACTTTGTTTTTCATACACACGTAAATTACTTATATATTGATAGAACATTCTATACATAATAACATAATTTCTTGTCTTCATGATTCAGGTGGAGCGTCGAAAAGAACTGATATACAAATACCACGTAAACGATGACACGTTACTTATACTGATTTATTTACATGCAACACATACACTTTGCAAGGTAACTATGATTAAATCCCACATTATTGACTGGCTCGTCCAAACAGACTGCTGAAAACCATCAGTCAATTTATATCTTGCCTGTCCACTACTGTGCCTAGTGACTGCTCAAGTGACGATCAAACCCACAAGTTTCAGATCTCCCTACGTAGTGATTTAGTTGATAATTTTGTGATGCATCTCTCACATGTTTTCTCACATCAACAAAACATCAGTTAATTTGTCTTCGACGAATTACTACTGCCGGTTCAATAGTAAATAAAATGATTTTACACATGTGGTTCTTGGTGGTTATTATGTTTAATGAATTAATGAACGAGCAAATACCTCGTTGCTTCTGCTTATGATAGTTACAAACAAAATAAATGAGTATATCATGTCAGAGTATTCCAAGTGCCCAAGAATTGCTGACAGTTTGAGATATTTCTTACTGTCATGTTTCACATTTTATGGAAAATGAGTATTGCAAGGTGGAATTTTCCGTATGACATATCTTCCATTAACAACCCAAGATTCACAAATTATTTCATTGAGCTGCGTTAATGCTTGATCCCTTCCAGCATGTGATATATATTCTAGACCAATGATACATATGAAAAATATAAAGTTTGTTTCTGGTTAATACTTATGTGCTGTATAGTAGATAGTTACTTTGACACTGTTTTTGCAAATAAATAATGTTATTCGTAAGTAAAGAGTAACACATTGTATGATCACATATATAGTTTTGAATTATGCTATGTATAGCAATGTTTGTTATTTGGATACTTTTATAGAATCTTACATAGTCATCAATGAAACGGCCGAAGGTAAGTGTTAGTTGCACTTGATGTTTGCCTAAATGTTCCTACAAGAAAATGCCATACTGCCTCTAAGATAGTTCCTTTCGAATTCCAAAGGCTGACAGATTGAAAGCACCGTCGTTTTGGTTATTCGACTAACTTCATGAAAATTAAGAAGGAACACTTGTTAAAAAAATGTTCAAGATACAGATTATGCCTTGCGAAAAGTGCCCTTTGCTATTGATCTTTTAAACAGGATAATGTTCACCTCAAGTGTCTCTGACAAGTGGTGGTAAATGTGAAGTGTGATCAAGTGTAGATATTTGCAGTTACCATAATCTCAAAAATACCTTGAAATTAAAGAGAATCTGGTGTCTGAATCACATGTGCATTCCTGATTTTACTCATTCTGTAGATCGATTTGATTGATAGCAATTTTCATTTCATAATTGTTTTTATCCAGCCTTTCACGATCAGCTATCCACTAGAAAGTAACAAATGTGAATGTAGAGTTGATGATGAAAGGCAAGTGCTTGTTAAACACAACATCCGATGATAAAATGCGCAACTCGGACATTAAACAAATGCACGCCATAATATAGAATCGGCGAAAATAGCCACAACTTTATTCTATTTAACTTTTAAAGGTCTTGAATATAAACACTTACGAATCGTTTAACTTTATTTTGAAAAGATTTCTTGTTTCTGTTCAAAATAACAGAAACTATTGTACTTTGTTTTATCTAGCCATTAAAGCTGAAAAGCGAAGGAAAGATGCTTTGGGTATGTATTAGCAACATTTTACAATAATAATACCCGGTGTTTGTTTTGTGGATGACTCACCTCAATACCATCCACGGTGTTACGTGAGAATAACATAGTGAATAAATTGTTTTAAATCTCATATCCTATTGAACGAAACCATGTCTACACGTTCAAACACTGAGGGAACCATATAACCCAAGGAAATTTTATTTCTCACATTTTGATGATGAATCAACAACTACTTTCGACTTCATTGTTCGACCAACGTTTTCTCATTGTTATACTCACTTACCAATAATTGCGATTGAAAATATTCATGTAAATAACAATGGTATTCCTCATCCTTAAACTTCATCGTACTCACTAACTCAGCACAATGCAGATTACCATTATTTGCAATAGAGGTCAACTAATCGTTTCTACCAAACATTTATTCTCAGGAGTAGTAAATCAAGTAGAAATATTCACTTTTCGTTTGACATTGTTCATTATATTTAGAAGTGAAACTTCATTGAACTAATAAATGTCATATACAAAACTGAACACTTTAAACTACCCAACTTCAAATGAATCGAGCTCCTTAGATGGAATAAACATCAGGGGAAATCTGCATTGTAGAATATGACTAGTAAAATATCCGCACATCCTTCCAACAACCTAACCAATTACAATTCCACAAACTATCACTTTCCATCGATAAGCGCTAGGTTCTCCTAATGTTCGTAGATTTTGAAAACACCCGTTGCTTCACTGTCATCACGACAAATAGTTTGAAAGTATCAGCAAATTCATTTTGATGATACACGATACGTTTATGTTACTGTTTAAGCTTTCCATTAGTCAGTTGGTTTGACTTCCAAAATTTGATATATTCTATGAAACGAATTAACGTAAATCTTCGAATGTATTCTTAACTTTTTTGTTTTGTTTACAGAAGCCAGAATCAATTATTTAAAGCATGTCATTAGTAAGTTATGTAAACACTTGTATTTCTAATATTTAAGTATTCAAGAGCATTTGAATACCTCTTGAAATGTGTAGTATTTTAGATAACTCAGAGTTCTCGTGACAGCGTATGGACGTAATGAAGCACGTCACTCAGTTTTTGAAAACATACATCCTAACTGATCTATACAAATATGCAATTAGTTAATACAGTTCCCAGAAGATTATTTAAAAGCACACGTCTGAACTGTTCTACAAATTCTGATAAATTTTAAAGTTTCGTTTCTCTTTAACGTTTTTGTTTCAGAAACCTTGGATAGAGGTGGAAATAAATATTCCCCCGGTAAACTTAAGTGCACATGGATATAATCCATGTTGTTTTTAAAATCATTGTTCATTGTATTTTTTCATATTCATATTCAGTACATATAAAATTCACAAATATTTGGCTATGACCAATGATCTGATTATGGTTGTTACATATGCACTGGGCACTTAATTGACCTTATCAAAAATTGATAGTCAACAATTTAACTGGTTTCCGTACATTTGAATTCTTGGCATATCGTTGTTGACGCGCTTCAATTATGTACAATGAAGTTAAAAAAAACCAGTTAAAGATGTCTGATGGCGTCTCACAAACAATTTGACTCTGTGAACGTGTCAAAGTTTAAAAATAGTGTACACATTTGAATGCATCGCAAACGCCTTGAGATGATCCAAGAAACCACTTGTGATGTGGTCGATACGAGTATGGTTGATTTGCCGAGAGCACAAGCATCGTTCGGGTGCACGAAGTACACACATCGACTCCCGACCACTGCAATATTCACAACTAATGTAGCAGTCATATAGCATAATGGATGATAGTTTCAGTTGACCTGTTCACACCTTACAATTCAAACGAATCACGTTCGTTTGATGAAACCATTGTGAAGATGATCACTCACTCTTAAGAATTGCAAATTAGTTCTGCATTTCAAATGGTAATTTTGTGACCAACTACATCGTCCACATTGTCGACTTATTACAAATATTTCAGAAACAAATGAGCAAATCAATCGATAACTTCGGTAATCTCATATGTGCAATATGTTTCTTGAAAATTTTCTTTCTTGTGGTCATAACTTTAAGTTTTTTTCTATATTATTTATAATAATGTTTCGCTCGTGTTTCGTTGTTTTTTCACTGTTTCTCTTTTTTCCCATATTTTTATTTTGTTCACGAATTGTCATTGTTTAATTTTTACTTCAAAATTTTCCTCCTCTGTGATTTAGAACACTCTCTTCTTTATAGGCTTAATATATTTCTCTCCCTATTGTTTTTAGATGATTGCACGCTCTGGGACAACATTCAATTTATTTTTATTTCATAAGTTGTTTACATTTATATAATTGTTTAATTCTGTCACGAATAAATATGTAGTCTCGAGGTCAGAATGCTTTTGTTTATACTTTTAACAAACTAAACTTCGCGATATACATCACATGATATTTGTAATAAATCCAACACATATATGATATAATTAACGTCTTAAATCAAAAGCTTACATACCTAACTAAATGAGTTATACGTTATCTTGAGAACGTTACTCATGTTTACATTTGATCATGTGCTTTCGGAAAACCATCAATAATAAAGAAAAAAAATGTTCATAATGAACGCTGGACAACATTGTCAACGTTTTCGGAATAAGCCAAACAGATATTAGTTTTTTGATTATACGATCATCTATTTTACTTTTAATGTGAAATTTGTCTGCTTGAGTCACAGATTGATTAAAATATTTTGATAAAATCAATTACTGAGCTAATCAGGGCTGACTTATCAACCTATCACATGAGACGTAGTTAACATGGCACTGCTCTTATTAGTTTTAGGTGAGCTTGAACCTTTTCAACCTTAATAATGGCCTGGTAAATTCAAATCACATTTGGTGCTGTCTTTCAAACGAGACTTAGCTAACAGCAGTTGAACTGTGATCTGAATTATTTTTTCAAGAGTTCCTGTCGTTTTATTAAGAAACCCACCTTTATGCATGGTTATTCTGATATATTTACACAAGTATTGTACTTTTCAACACTTGCGTAGTATAGATGTGTTACTGTTATGCATGTTAGTTACTAATGTATTCGACATCTTGACAGACTTCCAAAATCGTTTTCTTACGGATGGGACTTAGCTCTTAATTATATTGGTATACATAATGAAGGAATCTTTATTCGTTGAAGCTATATGTTGAATGCTCACGACATTCAATATCAGCTTTTTAAACTTTAATTTTCTTCAACTAAATGTTTTTGAAGGAGTTTTGTCCTTCAATGCTCACTTGATACCGATGGATGCACACGGTTGCGTCCTCGGTATCAGCCAATAGTTGGGCTGCAAAAACGTTCATTAATCTCAAAATCACAATAATGTTCATAATTGATAAACATTTTCGAAACTAAGACAATTTGAAGTTGTCTTTGTCGATTTCAGTTTTCAGTAATAAGGATAGTAGGTTAGTGAACCTGTGTTAATCCTAACAGGTTGCTTTCCAATGAATGTCCAATTTCTCCTTGAAAATATTCACTGATGGGGCTGATACCACTTGTTCGGGTAAAGCCTTCCAATCATTGACTACTCGATGAGCAAAACGGAACCCCACCTTGAGTTTATTAGATCGTGGTTTATGAACCTTCTTGCTATGACCTCGGAGATTATTAGTGCTGTAGGGAGCAAAAAGATAAGACATATCAACACCTAAATCATAATTAAAGATACGAAATGCCAGTATAAGGTCACCTAGAGTCCTACGATACGGCAAGGGAAAAGGTTTAGGCGTTTTAAACGCTCATTGTAAGGGTGTTTAGAAAGACCCTTCACTAATTTCGTTCTCACACGCTGGACACGCTCAAGTGAGGTAGTGTGCTTTATCAGAAATGGGCTAGCTGCTTGGATACAGTACTCTAAATGTGGTCTTGCATAGGTGGGATATAAAATTTGAAACATTTCCTCGTCAAAGGATTTGAACGCTCGACGAAGTGACCTCAACGCACGAAAACATTTGACAGCGGCTGCGTTGCAATGCGTAGTTGTTTTTAGGACATGACTTATCATTACTCCTAAGTCTTTATGTTCTTGAACGCATGGAAGAGGTTTACCATCAATAGTATAATGGTAACTATTTCCGTGACCGATGTGCATTAGCACACTCTTCCTAGAATTGATTTCTAAACCCCAATCTCGAGCCCATCTAACTAAATCGTCTAAGTCAGCTTGGAGATCCAGATGATCAGCCTCACTTCTTATTGTTCTCCAGATTTTGTTACGTTTATTTGTGATACGTAATTCCAGAGAATAATTTTTTAGCCCAACATGTTTTCTATTGTACTCGAATGTTAACTAATTATGCACTCATTCTTGCGATGTAACCTCTGGTAAATTTGTATACATTGAGTAGACTAACGTTTTTATCAGTTGAGCAACTGTCAAGTAAAAAGCATTTAGTCATTTGAGGGGTTCGATCTGCTTGTCAGCATAAGATGATGGTTTAATTTAAACTACTCACACAGGTAGAAACAGGTATGGCGATGATGAACTATTCATATTAAGAAAAAAAGAAGGTTTGATAGAGAACGCTTCTTGATGAATAGTTGTGATTTTTGTGTCCACAAGCAAGACTGACAGTATGAATTTGCATCGGCTTGATCGTGATAAAATTTTTTGTTAACCATGTAAAAACTTGATATACCAACCATCGAATACCTGGCATTTCAATGTGGATCACATTATCGTTTTTACTCATGTTTTCTCAAATATTCGCTAATTTACCGGAAGTCAGAATTCTTCAAAATTTAAGAGGACTAAGACTCTTCACGCAAACAGAGCAACAACTAAGGAGTATTCGTTGAATATCCACAAGACGTAGAGGACGAAGTAGATAATTCAAGTAGTTTGAAGATGAAAAGAAACGGCGTAATGGTGATTGAAGTAAGCGTAAAGCATGTCAGTCAAGCTGAACAAATAGGACCAACTTCGAGAGAGATGCTGTTTTACTCTAGACATAATGAAGCTGCTTAAACAAACAAGATATTGCGACGATTCGGACCATAGAATTACGAAAAGGTTTTATAGACTGAAAATTCAGGATTACAAAAGCGCTTCAGTTACGTCGAGACTATTCCCTGGTCTATTATTGGAGCACGGTTGAATGACATACGTAAAACTTTCGTCCTGAATATCAAGCCTATGAAATTAAAGTTCAAGCATCAAACGTTTATTCCTACATCATAAGTAATCAACTTCAATTATCATATCGATTATCCGGCAAAAATTCCGTTTTCAGTCTTCCGGAGCATTTTATCCAAAATTCATAAACAAAACGATATGAAATTAATGACGGCTCCAGTAAAAGTTGTTAAAAATTCAGTCGAAATATGGGTAAAATAGAATTATCCAGAACGCAGTCGAAATAATGACGTTCAGCATAACAGCTGTCAATCAAACAAATATTTTCTGTTTCGTCCTTAACCTGTATCATGAATGTCAGCTCATGCTACATAACAACCACCGAAGACAATGAAAACGATACTCATCAGTTTTATGACATCCTGTGGCCTAATGTGAAGCGACTACGAACGAATCGGGTCATCGAGGAAAGTAACGGACAAAAACAATATAAATATATCATTAAACGACTTCAGCTGTGAACAGAGAATGAAGATGAGGAGAGTTTCGCAAATTTGTATGCTTGCAGCTAAATGGGTACAAATAACGCCATATTCCTTTACAAACGCATATATAACATATTAAGGATCGCTCCAGATCAAATCAAATGGAAGCGGATCAATTAAAATTATACAAATAAAAATTTCTAGTACATCGGTGGAAAATGTCAAGAAAATTAAGGTGCTAAACTTTTGATTTTCTTTTGTTCTTCTGATAAATAAGCCCCCACTATTTCTTTGAAAATGGACACTTCTGTCACTGATTCATCCGTGGCTTTTGTTTATCAGTTGAAGTTAATTGAAACACTAGACTTTATTCTGTGCAAGGATCTGAGGGCTACATCGCTTAATGTTTTATTTAGTGTTGAATCTTGCTTGTTCATAAGTGTTCGTGACTGAATCGATATCTGGTTTTCGTACTGAGCAGTCACACAATAAACCGTTACTTTGTTCCTAAATTCTGTTCAATTCGCCCTTTGAATTTCTTCGAATGAGACTAAATGACATCGTCGTCTTACCTTGACTGTGATGTCAGTGTCTGCTGCGAAAGGCGAATTCATAGTCGAAGGACCTTTGGGTGATTTTATTATTATTATTAGCTACGGACTACTAAGGGTTTGCGTGATATGAGTGGAGTAAATGTAAAATAACCTCTACGAGTGATTTAAGAAGTTCATTTTTAAGACTATCCATGCATGCTCAAAAACGGATAAGTGATATCTTAGCAGACTACATAAGGTTTGATTGTTTTGTGTTTGCGTGAAGAGAGGAAAACTTAATCATTAATGTAGGTTAAATACTTCTGTAGTTACCAGCAAACCTTTGTTGAAACAAATATTGTTAAGGAAATTACATCATAATAATTACTCAACAGACAAAGCAAAAGCATATATGAAAATCAGGTACTCAAAGTGAAAGAAAGACAAAGGAAGTAATACTGACGTGATATTAAACTGTGATTTGTTCACATCAAAAATTCTTAAAAGTTCAGTCACATCATGTTTACGATCCACTGAAAATCAAAAACATGTTCTTCAACAAGAGTGACTTTGATTGCAAGTATGCTCGTTTCATGAATGCCAGCCTTACACAGATTGCAAATTTAAGGGTTTGTTTGTTGGTCCAAGGTTGTTGTGACCATGATTTCACAAGAAACGAATTTGTAGAGTATGTTTCATGATAGTGTTTAATATGGTGTTCTTTGGTATTGAACCAGGAAATCATTTGTTGACTACAGCAATCAAATATTTGACTAAAGAGTTGAAGTGTTCTTCGTTGATATGTGGTGTTATTTTCGACGACTGATTCTTACAATTCATATTCTAGACTATTGGGACTGGTTATTCATTACAGAATTCAAGAAACAAAGATCATCGTTGTTCGTTAGGTTCGCTCAAGGGCATTAACTCAAAATGAATGACTAAAGATTCATCTAAGATCGTATGTGAAACGAATAGTGTGATGAACTCAGTGAAAATTCAGTATAAAGTTACATCGTTTATTATGGAATGTACAGCTGATGGTCGAGAGATAATGCATGATGCAGCCGTTACTGACAAATTCGTATTTTATGAAATGAAGTATGCAGTTATCCACTAATGTTTGATCAGCCTGCTTCGAGTTTGATATTTTACTCACAGTTATCACTGAATCAATATGTATGCGGTGTTATATATTATCGAGATAGGACAGGGTGATGTTAGACTGCATGAGATTTGTAAGCTTCATATGGTCAAACTTAATTGTGTAAAATCAAGCAACGGTCGTCAAGATCAAATTTCTTGACTGAATGTAGAGCCCACATCAATAACTGGGAATAAATACAAGCATTTGTCTGCCGGTTGTTATATCGATGGAATACCGCTTTGTGAATTGGGATTATCTTCAAGATAAATTGGAATATTTTAACGTTGATTTGGGGTTGAAAAATGCATGCATCTTGGTATCCACCAATGTATTCATTCATTAAAATTCTAAATATTATGAGCTATTGCTTAGAATTACTAAAATATAACCAGCTCGTTTTAACGAAATGTTCATTGAAATCAGCCGGCCATCCACCGGGATAGAAATGGCGATGCACTCATTGTGAATGTGCTATTAATTCATTAAATACGCACAAGTTATTGATTTGATAAGTGTTATTTCAATTGATATATTGATCTACCTTCAGTTGTGAGTTATCATTGTGTTAGTAGTGAAGCTGAAGCATCAAAAGGGTGAAACAATGCGCGTGCAAGGTACGTAGTTAAGGTATGGCTAGTTTCTTCCTACGTAGACAAGGTGAAGTTTTTCGCTACTGACCACATGGGTTGACAGCTGAAAGCATTAGTATCTTGATGAGTAATAATTAACTCGTTGGGGGAACACCTTTACGCTAGTAATTTCTGGTGAAGAATTGAGTGAACACGTTCAGCAAAGGATAAAGGAACAGAGAATCTGCGTGATTGAAGGGAGTATGGGATAAGAGTTGACGAGCTGGTCAACGTCAAAGCTTACAAAAGGAGCTAAAGGGCTAGACTATGAAATGCACCCATCAGTAATTTTAACAACAAAGTATGCACCCAATTCAAGGAATTAGTATCTCATAAAGTGCAAGAGATGGGCTTGCTGAAATTAATCCTATTCGACCTTTGTAAGTCGTCATTTGTCGGCGAACAATACAGTTGCGTGTATTCAGTCTGTTCGTGAGTGCTCATTTTTCTCTTTTGAAGACCAATTCTAAAACTGACAGGAGTGATGATACATTCAGTTTAATAAGAGAAATATGACTTCTGCCCCTTTGAGCAATGGCGTTTCAAGGGGAATTAGGTTACCTGTGAGCCTGACCTCAGTGCCTCAGATGGTGCGTTGTTCTTGACTCATCTTACGGTTATGCTGAGTTCTTCTATCATTTCCAGGATAACAGCAAAGTCTTCCTGCCCAACACCGACGTCCGTTGGTTCATTATGATGTACCACGCATGTCTTACTCCTTATATGAAACTCAGCTACTGGCATGCCTTTAATGTCTTTGACTGGTCCCTCTGATTTCGTACATTTCCCCGCCAGTTTCTTCATCGTGTCATCTAGTTGTTTCACATTTCCTTCGCTTGTAGATTTTTTCGCTTTCACTGACAGGTCCTCCACGATGTCTGTTTGTTGGAAACAACTATCGTCTTTACCTTCTTGTTTTCTTACAGCGTATTCAGCATGTGCCTTGACATCCTCTGCTCTGCTTAAAAAGTTAAAACTATGTGTTTTTGGTAAGCAGAGGCTTGTTTATATAAACGTACGACGACTTTCATAGGCTTGTCCTTACACATTTGGAGTATTACCTCTCTCGATCTCCGTCAGTCTAATGATGCAAATGACGGACACAATGCGCCATTGTACCGCGGATTATCACGTGCTAATCGTACTACATGTCCAATTCAACCACCAATTTTCACTTTCTGGCTTAACCCCTCATATTCTGGTCTATTCGGAAAAACTGTAGAATATTTAAAATGAACAAGGACAAAATTCATATCTTATCAACTTAATCACCATAAAATATTCTGTGAAAGGAAGAATCAAGCTATGCAACTCTAACGTACTTAACATAACATATTATCCAAAAAATTAGACATTTCCTCTTGTATGTCAAAGAATCAAGATTGAGAAAAACATTATTGCTTCTCAAGTCATATATACGTATGTATATGACTACATATCGTGCGTTATTTAGACGAACCCTCTCAAAATATGCTTCTAGCATTCATTCTCTGAATTCATTACATTTTAATGATGATATCGCTATTACTGTATTATGTATATTAATATTCAGAGAATTGAGAATTTATTGTTAACAACATTTTGTGTTTTTTTCTTTTGTTTAAAAAACAAAAATTGTTCATTAGAATAACCTTAAAAGTAAATAATTTTGTTTTTCGAAACCACATAAGCAGTTTTACTTTGTTGTATACAGCTACTTTGAAAGATTCTGTTGTTTTTTTCATTACGGTAATGATAATTAGCGGTTAATTTACTTTTAACACAATGAGAAAGCATATATGGTAATAATATTAACAAAATTGTGAAATTTTTAGTTGAAATGACTGTAGCATTTTGTTATATAATACAATATAAATTAATTCACTTTTAAATTCACTTACTGTTGTTTTACTTGTATGTTCGCATTGTTCTTTAGGACTGCAATTGATCAAACTATTGTTAGCATATGTGCATAGATATAGCCTTAAATCACCAGCTTTTCAGCAAAAATGGTTGGTGACTTGAACGGAATCCAGAACTTGGTATTACATCATCCCATTTGCAAATCATTGGCTCGAGTATTGAATTCATTGAGAATTAAAACAAATCTCTTAAAATTTAAGTAAAACTCCTTATAAAACACACTTTGGTTTTATCAATGCAACTTCAAAAATTTTGATTTCAGAAACGTTCAACTGAGAATGACAATCAAACACAAATCAGTGTTTACGATTGATTGATAACTAGGTGGTCACAGTGTCATATGAGTCAAGTCCTTATCAGTACAGATCGAACACGATAGATATAATATCGAGTCAACCAGGTTGAGGGTCACATTGCCACTTGATCGGCCAATCAAATGCAAAAACCTCTTGGTTCTACACAAAGTCAGTCGTGGCTCGGACAGCTCAGTGTTAACTTTCATATTTTCGAAGCTGGATGACATGATATAGATTTAGTCAAGAACAGATCAGTTCTCTCAAGATAACAGGTACACGTCACTGACGAGCGTCAGGTAGCACGAAACCTAAGTTCAGATTTTTTTATTTACTACCTTCAACCACTATCTTACAAAACAGTATGTTTGTTTGCAAAACTAAATTGACGTAAATGTAAGCTGACCGATTGACAAACAAGAAGAGAATATCGTTCATTAGTTTCCGCTTTTGGTTTAACAAACGGAATGAAATTAGCACAACAAAATGTTTCAAGCTTGCATTTACTCACTGGTGAACTCAGTAAAAGACACGCGTGCTGTGTTAAAGCCATAGTAAGCCATTTTGTTCCATGGTCAGTTTAATTATGAATATTTCGGTACAAATTCGAAGAGAGATGTAAATAGTGAAATGGCAACTGGCGCTGTAATCTTGACAGTTCAGAAAATTAAAACTTTGGAACAAAAATGATTTAACATATATGGGCACAAGAGATATGCACACGTTGTCTTGCTGAGTCACTTATTTTTATGTCAGATCTAAAACTACAAACATAGAGTAAGGCTTAGTGTTGCGTCCTAATTTTCGCTCCTTCCCGTTATCGAAGCACGGTATGTCGATTTATTTGCAATTTACGAACCCAATTAACAATAGAATCAAACTCCCATTTAGATACCAAAGTGTATTCGCAATTTGCGAATAGTCGACCCAAATGTCGTTCTAACAACAATAATTATAAAAACTGCAAAACAAACCTTCAATTATGTAGGTTCCCGGAGCAAAAACTCCCAAATATCAAACTAAAGAGAAACCAAAATGTCCGAGAATAAAGATATAAATAAACAAGTTCAGAAGTTGAGTAAAACAAATACATCCGAAAACACAGTGAAATTGAAATTATTTAAAATAAAGGTTTTGTTAAGCCATATCTCCAGTTCTGCCGTAACACTTAGGTCTCGAGATTATGCGGAAGTGTTCATTCGACAGTAAATCAACAGAAATATGAAATGTTTAAAATCAATTTCAATGAAAATATCCAGCATCTGGTCTAAGAATATATGTGTGAATGTCAATTAGAGAACTCAATGTATGTTCAGAAACCGATCAGTAGTCATTTCTACAATACTAATAATTAAGTGTATTCAGTTGACAGATAAAAGCACAATCACTCAAATGATATTCATTTTTAATCAAATGTTATTGGCTCTATCAAACGTGGCATACAGAATCAAAACTATATAAGTGGTATCGCTGTTGGCTTAAAACACTTGGAAACAATGAAACCTTGGTGTTTATTCATCTTGGCTGTGGTTTTCATTATCAACGGTGAGCCAACGAAAATACAAATTTCCGCAATAGGCCTGCTGCATTAGGAAACAATGATCCACACGTCTATCGAAGCACCCATCAGCATCTAGAAATCATTATGTGTTATTAATAAATTCACCTTCATTTAACGTAGATTAACATACCATTTACATTGTAAAATCAAACGTACAACATTTTCATAGAATGTGTGTAACTAATATTTTCATCGATAACATGTTTTTTTTTATTTAGTCAATGCGGCACCAAGAAAGACAAAGTATTTAACTGGTAAGTTTACATTTAGTTCAATAATTTACCTACCTGACATTAATTTATGAGACATTTCTCGTGAACATTTTGATGTTTTACCAGTCTAATGTCACATTACATGGACAGTTTACCTAGTACAACATAGAACACACTCCATAACACACAAAATACAAATACGCGATCTTCAATTATAATCAATTTTGAGCTGCTTTTCACTATAATAAATTCTTGTTCAATCCTGGAATTTTGATCATACTTTAAGCCATATCAGATAAGTTAATTACCTCACATTGCCTTTACCAAAATATGAACTTGCAAAAACTGGATGGTCATTTTGGACATTACGATTAACACTTCTAAATAAAAACGAATTTCTATCAGCCGAATTATTAATTTTTGATCCAAATAACATCTTTTCTCTGCTCATCATCATATGAGTATGGTTTCAACGTGTGGTTGTGAACCGATCACGTAGTTCTATAAAGCGATCATATTATGCTTATGTCACAATGCAGTATGGTTGGTTTCTTACAATTATATAAATTCAACTTTATTGAAACTCTTTTGTGTCATTTATGTGAAGTGGAAACGATGTCTTTGTTACATGACTTTCATTGTAACATGTTTACATTTAGACACTGAGAGCAAACGAAATGTCAATAGTAATACAGGTAGATCTAGAAAATGGTTTTAACAATCTATTAAAACTCATGAAATGGGAGTTTGTTCAAATAATTACAAACACAGATTATGAATCGCTGCGAAAGAGCATAGTAAAGTCTGGTGTTCGTATAAAGTCTGAGCACAGTGGCTCATTATGTATGAAATGCGTTCTTACATACTGTATCCCTAAATATCTGCATACCACAACGTAATTGTGTACTTGTCAAGCAACCAAATATTAGAAAACCGAAAAGATTTTGACCAAGTAAATATTAATTACTATTCACCCACGTGTAAATTCAGTAACTTGTCCGATAACCTATATCAACATAAACAATGGCTGTAAATTGAATATATTTTCTTCACAAAATTAAGTTGGTTAATGATAAATAGAATATCCTGGTCATAATCTCACTAACAAACTTCAAATGTGATTCACTATTTTGTATGAGCTGTAAGATAAAATAATGTACAAGTTCATAGGACAAATTATTGTTTCATACTTACGATCAATCTAATGACTAAAACGAGAATATTTCATCAATTCACTCAAAATGTTCATACTTCGAGATTGTCCACAACAGGGAGATAATACACTAAAACCTGTTGTTTACTTTATTCAAAAAGATTCAATGTTTGAAGATGGTTTAAACGTAAAAATTTAGATACTCATAGAAGTTTACAGGAAAATGTAATTTTCTCCTGTAACACACTCAGCAGACGAAACAGAATGAGATATCCAACCATACATAGTAAATATTACTACATTAACTGACAGAAGAGAACGACACTACATTTTATTGTAAGATGTGTTACTATATTTTAGTGGTCATAAACTAAAAATTCATAAACGTTGTGTGGAATTGTTCTCATTGTTGATAGCACAGTCAACTAGTAGTGCGAATAGACTAGATCAGTTTAATCATAATAAATCCCATTACCAGCAACATTGGCAAGTGCATGTAAGCTCATTTTCGTGAGAATGCAACTATAATGACCTGTTGTTTATTCTCAGATTCAACAAAGATGATTATAATTCTGAAGTGTCTAGATTAATTGCTTTAACAATTTACTTCAAAAACGTGAACTCCATCGTGTTCTAACTCTTAGGAAATACAAAGAACAATTAAATGCCCAGCATACTGAAGTAATCAACAAACATTATGACTATCGAATCGCCGAAAAAACAACACGTTAACTAATGAAAACACATGATCAAACAAAAAATAAAAAAGTATTCAACATGACAAAATCCTATACAGGACCGAATTTTAAAGAATTTATTAATAAAAAATACGTGAAACCACTACACACAGAAAAAAGTCTGAAATATTTTCATAATAACAAACCGATGTAAATCAAATGCCAACTATGTAATAAATAAATTCCATGTCACTTTGATTCTCTATCACTATTTCAGCCGAAAAAGAACAGTTACAAACTGAGGGTAAGTACATTTTATCTTTGATTGCTTTGGCACACAAACTTCCACAGGCAACTTCTATCACAACGTTCTATTATTTCACACAAATCATGTCAACCGTCTCCTCTTCGTTCATGCGATGGTATGCTTTGAAGCCTGTTATGCTTCATGCGAATGACACTGGAAATATGGAGTGATTTCGAACCAATTGAATATGTGGTAGACCAGAGAATATATTAACCCAAAAGATAATAACAGTTATTAAGGACAAATAATATATATATATAAGTTTAATGTTATAAACACAATAGAAATAAGGAACGTAACTTAATTCACCAGGCTAGTGCGTGTTCTAATTTGATCTGGTATTAAATATCCACAATTATAGACGGTTGATAATTCCAGTAAGTTTGATGAATTCCCCAATGATATGATCCAACGTAGTATATGGTATATTCCAATTACAGTCTGTAAGGGTAGATGGCGTTTGATTTAGACTTCGGTTAACACAAACACAAGTGAATGTAAATCGACAGGTATGTGCTCAACAATGTTTTTGTTAGCGGTCAACAATGTGTCATGCTATGCGTGTAACACAACGGAAGAAAAAGTGTTCAAGGTCATACACTTAAGCAATAGGTACAACCAATTAAAGATAAATGTACATGCAGTGGAAAATTGACAAAATAAATACAAATAACATTAAAAACTATTTACAAAATAAGCTTGTCAGGCGTATCACCACAAACAGTCTTGTGTCAAATCCAACTCTGCCAATTACAGTGGGTTCAATTGGAACGAACGTGTACTCGACGCGACATCAAATTTAACGTAATATTCTTTCTGATCTTTATTTAATTTGCTCTTTCCTTTACTACTCTCCAACCGCACTATTTAGCAGCTCAATATATTTGCTAACAGATTGTTCTTAATTAGTCTTTTATTTTCACTTGAGACAGTTCATTGCTAAATGTGTTCAAAGGTAGACAACCATATTCCCACCGTTTGAATGATAAATGGACTTGACTCGATTTACACAACTAATGACAGATCATTTGTGAAATCAATAACAAAGGAAATCCACGGTCATCCACATGACTGTTCATAACCATTCTGAGAACACTCTACTAAACATAGTCGTTTACACGGTTTACGAAATTGTACTTCTCAAGAACTTTGGTAATAGCTTCAAGTAATGCGTGCCAAACTTTGAAAAACACTAGCATATTAGGGCGGTAGATTCAATTTATTGAAAATGTTTTCATTGTGCCCCAGTGTTTAAGTAGTATAAGCATACAACATGTTCAGTTGGTCCAAGAAATGACTTGTGATATAATGGACACGGGTATGGCAGGTATGTGGATGAAGATGAATTTTGAGTTCCTCAAAATCACTCCAATTTACTCTCAATGATTGCGAACTTCATAAAACATGTAATAGCTGTATAGTTTACTAGATAGTAGGTTCAATTGTTGAATTTCTACCCCGCAATCCAACTGAATGTCTTCCGTTTGATGAAACTGTTTTGAACACAGCCAACTACCCTTAGAAAACGCACAGTAATTCTACATCTCAACTTAAT
Source organism: Schistosoma spindalis (assembly GCA_946903255.1). NCBI lineage: Eukaryota > Metazoa > Platyhelminthes > Trematoda > Strigeidida > Schistosomatidae > Schistosoma > Schistosoma spindalis. The sequence goes on along the minus strand of OX336419.1, from coordinate 8,092,347 downwards.
GTTTTACTACTGACTGCATCGTCCTCATGTTGGTTCATTATAAATATTTCAGCAGCGATGATGGAAACTCATACAGCAGGTTAGTAAACTTTATATTTGCCATAATTGTCGTCCAAGCTGACACGCTCAGCATTCACAGTGTGCATTATCATTTTAGTGTCCAGAACTTCCGTGTTCTTCAGTGAACACTATCAAACGTGATCAGTCGTTCCAATAAATACGTTACTCACTCTACACTGGATTATTTGTGGAGTGCATGGCGATTCATGGTTCGGAATCTTGTCCCAACTCTTAACATTTAGTATAATGACCGGAATCTCGATGTTTGATCCGAATGCAGAGAATGAACGAATCGAAGTTTATTCGATTGGTATCCGTGTGATGGGATCATCCCTCACCATGGTTGTTCACAGGTCTTGTTGGTTTGTGAGCTGTTAAGTCTCAAACTACAATATCCTGATCACTGCATACATCCGTTTTCGTCCAGAAAGAGTGCTTCAAGAACCTTGATTGTCGAGCCAGTCAACCATCTCATTGTTTAATGATAACCATAAGAACTGGGAACACGCTGTTTAATGGCATCTGTGAGTGCTTGCTAAGACTCTCTTCTAATTTCTACCTCAAGGCACTCTATAGTCGTACGGGATTATGCAGCGATGGATGATACTAGCACTGACAACCCTCGGTATAACACATGGCACATAGCACTACGGCCCACTAATCAATGACCATTCTTGAAGACGCGAAAAAGAAAACCATTTTCCCTTGCCTTTGAACACCTGTCCATAGACGCTAGCGCGGCGCATTTTAGGAACACTGCACTTGAGGTTAGAAATACTGTTAACTCGGCTGACGTGTTCCCGAAAGTTCTCTGTTGATCGTCTGACTGTTTCATCCCCTTGATCTGCAACTTCGGAAGCAGATTTTCGCTATGCTTTCTAGAGTCTTTGAAGAGTGGAGGACCGCCGAGTTAACCATTTAATCTAATGCAATAGAACATTTCTCCATCTTAGTTGCTTGCCTAAACGAGGTTTCCGTGTCGTTGTCTTCCATAATGTAACCTCCGCTCAAACCCCTCTAGTCAATCGTTTCGGCACGCCGCATGTTATACAATAACAGGACGATGTTTGGAGCATGATGCTCTCCTTATCGAACTATTGTTTTCATAATTAATGTAAAGCGTCACGAAGAAGTGATATACTATTATCACGTAAATGATGACTTATGTTACTTATGCTAATCTATGCACATTCAAAATATGAATTATGCAAGATAACTATAACTGAGTTCCACATTATTGACTGATTTGTTTAAACAAACTAACAAGAACCACCAAAAATCCCTACATACTGATTCAATTGATAATGTTGTGATGTATCTGTGATAACTAAGAGTATTTAAACCATGAGACAAACTAGGAATCCTAGAACTAACGCAATTTAATCAAGAAGTACTAAAGGATCACGAACGTATGTATTGTATTTAGAATTCGAATTCAAGCAGTCATCATGTACAGAGGAATCGTTAGTTCATACAAATACCACAGTATCTCTCACTTGTTCACTCACATCAACAAAACATTAGTTGATTCTTCTTTGATGAATTCTCACTATCAGTTCAATGGCAAATAAAATGATTTTGCCTAAGTTATTAAGTTATTATTAACTTATTAAGTTTAGTGAACTAATAAACGAGCAAAGACGTCGTCGCTTCTGATTATAATAATTACAAACACAATAAACAAAAGTATGGCATATCAAACCATTCCAAGTTCCCTAGAATTACGGACAGTTTGTGATATTCCTTAATAGTATGTTTTACAGCTAAGGGAAATGAGTATCGCAGAGTAGAATTTTCTATGACACATTTTCCAGCGACAAGCGGAGATTCAAAAATTTATTCATTAAACTGTGTTATTTTTTTATCTCTTCAAGCACGTGATATATATTATAGACCAATAACACATAAATGTCAGTCCTGATTACTATTATTTGTCATTTGAATATTTTTACAGAGACTTTCATAGTCATCAATAAAACGGCCGAAGGTATGTGTTAGTACTTTCGACTTAGTAGCTTTCTGCTTAAATATTTCTACACCGAAATACTTGATTGTCTCAAAAATAGTCACGTTCGAATATCTACGGTTGGCAGATTGAAAACAATGTCATTTTGTTTAATGAAACTTCATAAAATTTTAAAAACAACACTTGTTGGGGAAAAAGTGTGCACGATACACATTATACCTTGCTTGATCTTTCAAATAGGATAATGTTCACCTCAATAAGCATGAATCATAGGTCAAACTGTATTTCATCAGTTTATTTGGTTAAATTGTCCTCGCATAATGTGTCTTTGACAAATCGTGATGAATGTTGAATTAGATCAATTGTAGATATTTGCAACTACTATGATCTCAAAAACACCTCGATATTATGAAAAATGTAGTGTCTGAAACACATGTGGATCCCTTATTTTACTCGTTCGTGTATCCATTTTCTTGATGTCATGTATCGTTTTAAGATGGTTTTTGCACAGTATTTTACGATCACCTAACAAAGTAACAAACGTGACTTCAGAGTATACCATGAAAGGCTAATGATTGGTAAATCCAACATCTGATGATAAAATGTACAACTTCGACGACGAACACATGCACACATTAATATACGACTGGCAAAAATAACCACAATTTCATTCGACAAACTCCTAAACGTCTTGAAAGTACACACTCCGTCGAATCGTTCATTTTTATTTTGAAATGATTTTTGACTACTGTTTAAAATAAAACAATTGATTATACTTTGTTTCATCTAGCTATTAAGGCTAAAAAATGGAGAAAAGAGGCTGAAGGTTTGTGTTAAGTGTATTTAACATTAATAATATCCAATGTCTGTTACGTGAACGATTCATAGGTGTAAACTATTCACTTCAATACTAGACACGGGGCTACAATAGAATTACCCAGCGACTAAAAATGTTTTAAATATCATATCTGTTTGATAATGTTACAATATTGTGACATAAGTCCTCAATTGACAAGCAAAATATTTCATATCAAACACCGCCTTACCAAAGTGAATTTTGTTTGCGAATTCAAACAATAAAGTAACACACTTTATTAAGTGAAATATTTTATCACATCAAACCATATAACCCACCGAAATTTTTGTCTCACAATTTGATGACGTCTTAACAGTTACTTTTGCCTTGATTGTTCGACCACGTTTGCTCATAGTTATACTCTAGCTCAAATGTGAAAATATACAGTGCGCACAAACAATGGTGACTCTTATGAACTACTAGTATTTGTAACGGAAGTCGACTGATCGTTTCCACCGATCACATTATTAATATATCCGCATGTCACGACAACAATTTCACCAAACTCAGTTCTACAAAGTGTGGCTCTCTATCAATGAGTATTAAATTCTGTCATTTTCCGACGATTTTGAAAATACCCGTTGCATCACTGTCACTACGACAAATAGCTTATAAGCCGAATTTTAAACATATCGACAAATACATTTTGATGGTATACGATACCTTATTGTTACAGTGGAAGCTTTCCATTAGTCAATTAGTTTGACATCAAACTAATTTGATATATTCAATGAAACAAATATACGTAAATTCTCAAAAGCATTCTTAATTTCGCTTTTCTGTTTACAGTAGCCAGGATCAATGATTTAAAGCATGCTATCAGTAAGTTATGTGTAAACATGTATTTTTATTCATTAATTATTAAGTCATATTTGAATACCTCTTGCAATGAGTACTATTTTCATTAATTCAGAATTCTTACGAAAGCTTCTAAAAGTAATGGTACCCGTTATTCGGTCCTTTAAACGTACATCCTAAGTGTTCTTTACAAATGTAATATAAAAGATTATAGTTCCTAGTACAAACACACATCTGAGTTATTCTACACATTTCGCCATATTTTATGATTCAATACCACTTTTACTTTGCTGTTTCAGATAACTTGGATAGAAGTGGAAATAAACATCCCTCCGGTAAATTTAAGTGCACATGGATGGATTCAATGTTTATTTTAGATTTTCATTCATTTCACTTTTACATGCTTAAATTCAGTATATATAAGCTTCAAAATTATTTGTCTTTGACCAAGCTGTTTGACCAATGATCAAGCCATCATTGTCACATATGCACTGAGCGCTAATTCGAACTTCTCGAAAATAGATAATCAACACTTTTACAGTTTTCAGAAAATATAAATTATTTGCACATAATTGTGTACACTGAACGTGACAAAACCAGTTGATGATGTCTGATGGCGTCTCACAACCAATTTGACTCTGTGAACGTGTCAAAGTTTAAAAATAGTGTACACATTTGAATGCATTGCAAACGCCTTGAGATGATCCAAGAAACCACTTGTGATGTGGTCGATACGAGTATGGTTGATTTGCCGAGAGCACAAGGATCGTTCGGGTGTACGAAGTACACACATCGACTCCCGACCACTGCAATATTCACAACTAATGTAGCAGTCATATAGCATAATGGATGATAGTTTCAGTTGACCTGTTCACACCTTACAATTCAAACGAATCACGTTCGTTTGGTGAAACCATTGTGAAGATGATCACTCACTCTTAAGAATTGCAAATTAGTTCTGCATTTCAAATGGTAATTTTGTGACCAACTACACAGTCCACCTTGTTGATTTGCTAATATATTTCAGGAACAAATGAGAAGACTAATGAATGAATTTGGTAATCCCATATTTGCAATGTTTCTCTTGAAAATTCTCGTGCTAATTGGTCAAAACTTTAACATCCTTTCAATATTTTTTTGAACTTGTATCGCTCTCTTATTACTGTTTGTTCTTTTTCTTCTCTTCGTTTTGTTTAATTTTATGGGTGTTTTAATTGTTCTCCACAGTTTTCCTCTTGTTTAGTTCTCAACTCATTACATTAAGCTGCACTTTCTTCTTTCTGGCTGTAATATATTTCTTTCCTCTTTTTTAGATGATTTTTCGATCTCGGAAAATATTATATTTCCATTTATTCCATAAATTGTCTACAACATTATAATTATATTGTTCCTGTTACGAATAAATTTGTTTTTACGAAGTCAAAATGCTTTAATCTATACTTTTCACACTATGAGCATTCCACTATATATTATCCGATATCCGTAATAAATTCAACGCATTGATAACATAATTAACGTGTTAAATCAAAAGCTCACATACCTAATTAAATGCGTTATATGTTCTTTTCAGCCCATTACTCATGTTAAAATCTGATCATGTGTTTTAGGAAAACCATCAATATTAAAGCAAAACCTATTCATCATATTTAATGCTGGACAAAATTATCAACGTATGTGATATTTAACTATTTGTACACTAATTCATGTGACCTATAAACATTTGTTCAGTAAAGAGAATTTAAAACTTAAAGGGACGTCTAAATTACTTTGTTCAGTTGCGTTTATCGAGTGCATTAACGTTATTACTAGTTGAACAAGTGTCCAGTAAAAATCGCTTAGCTTTTTGCAGTGTTCAATCTGCTGGTCAACATGATGGTTTTATTTCGTTCATTTGTGCATCACTGCATATGCAGCGTTTACAAAGCCCATGAAATATCTTGGGGTTAATACAGCAAGTGGGAAAACATGAAATCGGTTAATTTCTTTCGTTCAAAACAACGTTGTTAAACTCGCTCATCGAAAATGTCAACCAAACAAATCATGCTCTGCCCCGGAAGTTCAGGGCATACGACGCTTCATAGTGAAAGTCAGGATTCTTCGAAATTCATGAGAGCGAAGACACTTCTCATAACTATAGAAATACGCATTGCACATACATTGTTTATCCACGCAATGTGGAAGACGAAGAACATTCAAGTAGTTTAAAGGTGAAAAGACACGACGTATAGTGCTTGTAATATGCAAAGCCATGTCACTTAAGCTAGACAAGAAGTACTGAATTCGAGAGAGATATTATTTTACTCTGGTCATGAGGATGAGGCTACAAACAAACGAGGACATGTAGTGGTTCAGAGAAATGAATCACAAGAAGAAATTGTAGACGGAAAATCTCGTGGATACAGGATTATGAAAACATTACTGTTACGTCTAAACATTTCCCTGCTCTGCTATTGAAGCACGGTCAAATGACATGCTTTAACTTTCGTTCCAAATATCGATCCTAAAATATTTCGGGTCAAATATCAAACTTTTATTCATAACTTGCAAATAATCAATCTCAATATATTGTTCTAAATATTGTCCTATCAAATGTACGGCATATATTCGATTTTCAGTTTTCCGGAGCACATTTTCCAAAATACAAAAACAAACTATGTGAAATCGAAAATGTCCCCGGTAAAAGTTGCTAGAAGGTTATTCAGAATATGAGTGAAATCGAGTTATCCAGACCTTAGTCAAATTACATATTTCCTTAACATCTATCATGAGTGTCAGCCCATGCTATACAACAACCACCAGAGACTAATAAAAAAATATATTCATCAGTTTTATGAAATTCTACAGCTTATCACAGGGAAGTGGACAGGAAAGAATCAGGTTATCGAAGATAACAACGAACAACAACGTTTATAAAGATATCATCATACGTCACGGACCATTGAAAATTAAGGAAGCTCTGGAGAGATTCGCAAGTTTCTGTGCTTCATTAGCAATTATCCTGCAGCACACTTTCATTATGTTTAATTTTGGTTAAGCTCTTTTATTTACTTACTTGAGAGAAAATTTTGTCTGATCAGTAACAATTCGCATATTTTTTGTACCGTTATGATCATTGGATCACATGACAAACTAGCTAAAATGTCGATATTCTAAAGTGTTGCTCGATAATTCATTCTCATCCTCATGTATATATGTACTCAAATCCTATTATTAGTCCTTGCTTTGCCTTGCTACTCCCCTATGCAATTCGACCATAAATTTGTCTATGTATTTGCTCGTACTTGCTTTTGCGCCTCTGTTTCAAATTCGCTCGATATACTTAAAGCTCTGTGATCTGAATCATCCCCATATAAACTATAGTTGCCGGTTTCATTTTGTTATGCTTTCCCACACCTTTGTGATGTATAACTGTTATCGAGGTGATCGATTAACAAAGCACAGTCGCTACACTTCCAGCAAAATGGTTACAAGTTGCATTACATTCCCTGACAAGTGCATAATTAAATCTTTAAGAGTCTCGCTAGATCAAACTACACGATTAAATTTGTTTAAACAAAACGTTCCAGTAGAAACTTGGAAAATGTCAAGAGAGCTGAGGTGCTGAACCATTGATTTTCATTTTTTCTACTAAAGAACAAGCCTATCGTTATTCTTAAAATGTGGACAGTTGTATCTCTGACTGATGGCTGGGTTTTGCTTATCAGTTGAAGATAATTTCAAACACGCTACTTATTCAGTATAGGGATCTAATTACTAAATCGGTGAGCGTTTTTGTCAGTGCTAAATCTTGTCTGGTTATAAATATCATGGCTGAGTTGAAATTTGATGTTTGTATTGAGCAGTCACGCAATCTATTCTTCATTTGTTCACAACATCTGTTCAATTTGTCCCTTAAATTTCTTCACATGCGATTAAATTGCATCGTCGTCCAGCCTTCAGTGTAATGTCAGTGTCAGCAAAGAAAGGCGAGCTGATATCTAAAGGATCGATAGGTGATAATATTATTATTAGGAATTCAAGGATTACTAATTGTTTGTGTGATATGAGTGTAGTAAATGTAAGATATTTTCTATGCGTGATTCGAATAGGTTATTTTCAACACTGTCTAAGCATGCTCATAAACGAATAAGTGATGTCTCAGCAGACTACATTGGGTTTGATAAATAAGTTGAAACGTTTGCGGAAGATAGACAGTCTCATGAAATTAAATTCGAGTATTTAGCGATGCAGTGTACTGATGAAATAACGAAAGCAATAACATGCCTCGATAAAGTTGTCAAATCGAGTTTCATGAACATTGTGAAATTGAACACAACGTTGGCCTCTGCAAAATTTCGAAGGCATTGGTAAAATGAAGAGAATAAATTTAATGGCTGAAGAGAGGACACATTAATCGACAATGTAGGTTGAATACGTCTGTAGTTACTCATAATCCTGATTTGAAACAAATACCGTTAACAAAATTACCTAGCGATAACTACCTAATAAACCAAGCAAAAACATCAGTGTAAACCAGGTACTCAAAGTGAAAAAAGACGAAGGATTAATGCTGATGTGAAGGAAGTAATACTGACGTGATATTAAACTGTAATTTCTTTACTTCAAAATTTCTTTAAGTTTCAGTCACATCATGTTTACGATCCACTGAAATACATAAGCATGTTCTTCAACAAGATTGACCTGTGTTGCAAGTATGCTCGTTTTATGGATGCGAGCCTTGAATAGATTGTAATGCAAAGGATAGATTTTTTAGTCGCAAAGTTGTTGTGACTATGAGTTTGTGGAGGACCAGACAATATGCGAACTCAAAAGGTAATAACATAGTTATTGAGGACAAATAGTAATGTTTATACATATTGAATGTTATAAACACAATAAAAATGAGGGACGTCACTTAGTTCACCAGGTTAGTGCGTGTTCTGATTTGATCTGGTACCAAATATCCACAATTATAAATGGTTGATTATTCCAGTAAGTTTGATGAATTTCCCAGTGATATGATCCAATGTAGGATATTATATATTCGAATTACAGTCTATAAATGTAGAAAGTATTTGATTTAGACTTCAATTAACACAATCACAAGTGAATGTAGAACGAGAGGTATGTGCGCATCCATATGTATTTAGCGATCAACAGTGTATCATGCTATGTAAGTTACACAACGGAAAGTGTGTTCAAGGTCAGTCACTTAAACAACGTGTACAGTCGTTTAATGATAAATGTACAGACTGTGAGAATTAGTAAAATAAGTACAGAAGATATCAAAAACTGTTTACGAAATAGGTTCATTAAGTCTATCTCTACAAGTTCACAAGAACCGAATCTGTAGAGGACGTTTCATGATAGTGTTCAATATAGTTTTCTTCAGTATTGCGTCAGGAAAATCACTTGTTGACCATGGCAACCAAATGTAGGACTAGAGAGTTGAAGTGTTTGTTGTTGATATGTGGTGTTGTTTTCAACCACTGATTCTTACAATTCATATTATGGACTATTAAGACTGCCCAATCATTGTTGTTCATTGGGTTTGATCGAGTGCATTGACTCAAAATGAGTGACTAAAGATGCATCTAAGGTCATATGTGGTACGAATAGTATGATGAGCTCAGTTAAAGCTCAGGCTAAATTTACATCGTCTATAGTGAGACATATAGGTTGAAGATGCCACAGGTATTCGGAGTTTGACAACGCTTTAACCAGTAACACCTTCTAATACGAAGCGCACCCACCAAGTAAAATCAAAAGACAGAAGTGAGGAGATCGAAGATATATTTGATAAGCTATCAATATATCGAGGATCGTTTGCACTAATCTGGCTAGCGATTGAGGCAGATGTTGAGCACGGCGTTTCCACACGTGATTTGATGCGGATGCTTGACCGAGCGCCTTCAGCTAGATGAGTCCACTAAAACTGTGGTCAGCATCCAATGTCGAAAACTTACAGAGCTATTTGATTTTGGGAATTATTTACCGCTACAAGGTGATGGTCGATCCATCCGTTACTGACCAAATTCATATTTCATGAAATGAAGTATGCAGTTATCCACTAATGTTGGATGCGCCTGCTTCGCGTCAGACATGTTACTCACAGTTATCACTGAATTATTATTTATGCGGTTCTACATATTATCGAGATACAAAAAGGATGATGGTAGTTTGGATGAGATTTGTAGGCTTCAGGTGGTTGAACTAAATTTTGTACAACCAAGCAACGGTCGTCAAGATCAAATCCTCTGAATGAATGTAGGGCATACATCAACAACCGAGAATAAATACAAAACTTGAGTATCGGTTTTTATATCGATTTTAAAATTAATAATCAATGTTTGCAAAATCAAATGTCATTAGAAGTTCTGTCTTGAGCTACAGTCTGGTTTACTGCATTTTTGACAATACTATTATAACGATTGGAGCTTTATTATCCGGATGGACAATAATGTATCATTTCCCTATGTGATCTGTTGCAATACTTCATGAATTGAGAAACCCATCAAAACAAATTGAAATAGTCTTCCAGGCATTACTTTAATGTCGAGTCAATTTTGAAGATGCATGCAGCTTTGTATCGACCAATGTATTTATTCACAAGAATTTCTAAATACTATTAGCTATTGCTTGAAATTACTAAAATATAACAAGCTTGTTTTAAGGAAGTGTTCACTGAAATCAGCTGGACACCCACCGGGATAGAAATAACGATGCACTCGTTGTGAACGCATTATTTATTCATTAAATGCACAGAATTTATTGATTTGATAAGTGTTATTCCAATTGATTTATTGATTTGCCTTCAGTTGTGAGTTACCATTGCGTTAGTAGTATAGCTGAAGCATGAACGCGGTAAGACAATTCGCGTGCAAGGTATGTGGTTAAGGTATGGCTAGTTTCTTCCTATGTGAACAAGGTGAGTTTGTTGGTCACTAAGCACATGGGTTGACAGCCTAAATCACTGGTGGATTGGTGACGTAGTAATTATTAACTCGTTGTGAGGACAAGAGTACGCTAATAATTGCTGATGAAGAATCGGGTGAATGAGAACTGCAAAGCCATAAGGGAACTGAGAGTCTGCTTGATTGAATAAAGTATATATATATATATATATATTGGGGGGGGCAGATGTGTTCAACTGTGCTAGATCTGTGCAAGTAAGGGCTTGATCAATAAGACTTACAAACGTATGTAATTCATCTGCCATGCGTATTGTCAGAAATATGATTCCTCCATATTAGTGAATACTTGATGAGGTAGAAGTTTTTGTTCTGTATTTCTCAACTTTGATCGTGAATACTTCGTCTCAAAGAACTATATTACATATGGAATAAGTAATGTTTTTGAGGAGTATAGCATAGTATAACCACTAGTGTCTTTTGGTCACGTATGCGAGTAATCTTTTCAAAAATGTCTATCACACATGTACTGCTGAACCTTGTTCTGATGAAGCCGTGTTGTGACGGGTCTATTAGATCTTCCTTCAGTAGGTGATCAGATAGTTGATTTTGTACCACTTTTTCCATTATGCGTGATGTGACTGGGGTGATATTTATAGGTCTGTAGTTTTCGACTAGGTTTGTCGGTTCTGGTCTGTGTTTGAGAAGAATATACGTTACCGTCCGGGGTTCAAGAAAACCACCACGTCTCTTGGTTACTCGGTCACAGCGAAAGATTTCATTGGTGTCTATTTAGAGCTATTAGTCTGTGATACCGAAGGACATCCAACTTTCAGTTATCGAAACAAGTGAAGGTATGTTGAAAATTAACAGGGTGCGTAGGTGAGTCGTCTTATTTTGTTCAGATCGGCCATTGATTAGCATAAGTGTCACGTACGGTGAGTGTCTGTCTATTAGAAGGATGTGATGTTAACCCAGTGGATTGTCTGTTGTGCCATAAGAAGTGGGAGAATTCGCTCAATGTTCATGTTTGTTTAGTTTATTAGCAATATGGTCAACGGGAGAAAGGTTATCGGAAGTTAGTTTGGCGAAAGAAGTATGTTTAGGAGTGACAGGTACTATCGAATGAGTTGAATGGATAGGTAGTGTATTCGGAGAGGGATCAGGAGGTTTCGTCAGGGAGACTAGAGACAGTTATCGATGGTGAGAAAGGTGTCTCTCCCCATCGGGTCGGAGTATATAGAAGATGGTCTTAGGATAATGGGATTGTCGCCTCCAACATTTTGCGACCCCTCAGCAGCACTGTAGAGGGGGAAAGAGGTTGAAAGGGATGAGGTGATGTATATGTCGAATTAGGGGAGATCAAAGAGTTGTGTAGGGTGGCTTGACTTCGACAGTATCTAGAATCAATAGATGGGTGCCTAAGTAGGCCAACGTTATAGTTTCCTTGTGTGCAGTGGGCGATTTCGGTCCTATTATGGGTAGTTGGTGGGGTTGTATGTTTCTGGCTAACATTGGGGGATTGCCTTATATTGTTGCCAAGAGAGGTGTTCGTATTGTGTGTGGGGTATTGGTTCCTGGAGCTTGCAATGTTCTCACTATACGGCTTACTGGCATCACTTGTAGGTGTGGTTTCGGTCGGGTGTAGCCTCACTTCATGATGAGTGGGTACTGCCAGTCCACTATGTTTGTTGTAGGGCATTCTACTGCTGTGATAAGGTGCATGTGGTAAGTTAAGCGTGCTGAAGTACTTGAGGGTTTCTACAGAGAATTTAGTATTATTTCTTGTTGAGGTGTCTGAGCTGTCGTTGCCATTAGGGCAGTTGCTGGGAGAATTAGGTGTTGACTTTTTATCGGAGCCGCAATGGCAATGCTGGAGCACTATTGAGGCATAAGTGGATTGACATTTCGGGGTAGCTGAGTGTTTGAGCTTGGGATGAATGGTTGCAGCTGCTTGATGTCCAATCTTGTTCTTAGGACTAGTAGCAGTCTGCGACGGGCCTCCGATTTTGGGAGAAGTAGGGTATGGCGATAATCCACATTCTTGTAGTAGAATATTTTTAGCAAACTTTACGTTCGCACTGTCAGGTATATTATACACAATGACATTGTGCATACATTGTAGTCTTTTCAACACTTCAGATGATATATGGTCGATTCCTTCTTCACTGTTTTTCATAATTTCCAGATCAGGATTTTCTAGAACACTGACTAAATATTTATACAGTAACAAGTTTTGAATAGTTTGGGTGAGGCTCAGTTCTGTTTGACTGCTTTTAGAACTTTCACTGGTGTGATTATTGGAATTGATATCAACATTGTTAGGGTATATTTAGTTGCATAGAGACTTATTGCAAGTGTCTACCGGATGATCATCTTGTGCATACTTGACTAAGGAATGGAGTATTTGTCTGACTGAGTAGTTGAGATCTACACCATCGGGCTGGATACTGTAGACAGGCTTACATGCACTCTGTGGGCCGCTACACAGAATGGTCGATTTTGGATTTGTTGTGTGTTTGAGGTCAACCACACTATCTAAATACCGCTCACAACATGTGATGCTTTTGGGTGGGCTGCCAAATGATGTCGACTCACACGGTATGTGACTACTCTTATTCATATCTACAAGCGAGACGCAAGGTGATGAAATGTCATGCCCAAGTATATGGTGCAAGTATTTTTTGCTAATAAATGTTGTTAAGTCAAAGGGAAGAACTAGCAGCGAGACAAAGTATAACCACGTGAAAAATACGTTACAACCTTCAGAAGCAACGCCAATTAAGTACTGACAAAACGGTCAACGTCAACGTCATTGTGTGTTGAACGCCTAAGGGCAGAAAATAATGCCTTAGATGAATTAATCAACGATCTAAGTATCATATGTCGCATAAAATTTATCAACCTTATCCAACGTCTGCAAAGCAAAATACGCAAGAAATTACACATAACTTTGTCAAAGACTGTGAAAAGAAAATTTATGCTGATTTTTCCGGAAAATCACGAGCACTTTCTCTGTAATCTATCAGTGGTGAATTTAAATCACATAGAAACAGAAGCTTAGTCGTCTGGATTTAATTTTCACATACCCAAAATACAAGGCGATAGAATGGAAACAGAAACCCAACTTGAGAATTTATTTGATTAAATTAAAGAGATGTACCCGGTTGGTGAAGAGGAGAAAGGCTGATTTAAATTTAAACTCGTCGATATCGCAAACCATTATCTCATTTCACCCACACCTCAATCTAAATTTTCAACCAAAGACCATCTGATAGCATTAAGAATTATTAAGCGAAATGATGATATAACGATGTTACTGTCAGATAAACGTCCGAGTGTTGTTCTAGTGAACACAACAGATTATGTCCCTAAGATGAAGTTCAATTTTAGTGACCACGTGAGATTCAAGTTAGATAAAAGTATCAAGGGCTTCACTGATTCAGCTGGGAAAAGAGTCACGAAAGTACTCAAAGATCTCCTGAAGATGACGATAATCGACCGTTCAACTTACAATAACCTGCGATCTCGTGGGTCTTGTTCGCACTACATGTATTGTTTACCAAAAATACGTAAACAAGGTATTCTTCTTAGACCTATTCTGACAATGGTCGGTTCCTCCTACCACAAGTTGCACGATGATTAGCGCATAATTTAGTACCAGTTCGTTAACGATTAGCTACATATAAATTAGACGATTCATTTGGATATGCTGACAGCATGAGCCACACAAATATTGTTAGCACGTTTATGATTTCCTTAGATGGTACCACCAAGTGTGTATGAAAATATACATTTATCTGCAAAAACCGTTGCATTGGTAGAACAGAAAGGTGAGCCTACGTCCGATTTAAAGAACATGTTCCGAAACGTTTAAGGTCAAATGGATTAAAAGCATTCAGCAGTGCCAACGAAAGACATCTTGGCAAAGGATATGAAGGCGATACACTGAAAACCGCCAAGGTGATTAACAAATAATCAAACTCCAACCTTTCGAAATTCGCCGAAGTGATAACGACCAAACGTCTAAAACCAGATCTATGCACCTAAAAGGAGGCAATAATAAATATTTCTCTGCCCTCGTAACACTACACTCCACTTTTATTTATTACATCATACATTCTTTAACTCTTTATTAAGCATGATTACATCAATAGTCGCTATTCTTCAATTCATAGCTGACTGCTTTCAATTCATATCTTTCTTTATTACCATTAGTCTGTTTTCAGTCGGTTCATTACACAATCATCTAATGTTTGTTAGTTCCATGAGTTCTAATCATGATTTCAATGTTCTGGGACATTCCCTCACAACCTTCACTTATCCCAAACAAAATTTTTATTACCTCACTAACTCTATTAAAATCTTCGCTACATCATGATAAGTATATTCATCTTAGATCATCCTTGATATATATCTATGTCAATATATGTAACAACGTTGATCTTAAAATATTTTGAAGGTTGTAAGCAACTGATGAAAACCTAACAAAATAAAATGAATTCATCTCATTCTGTACCAATCTTCGTTCTTCCTATCTTTAAGATAATAAATGGAACTATATATATGATTATCATCATTTTAACGTCTCTCACTACACAGTCGACTGAAACGACGACTAGTGGACAAGCACTTTTTAAATATAATGACGAACTAATTATTTTTGTACTTTCATCTAGTTTGCATAAAGCGAATTGAAGGTAAATTAAGATCCTAAGATTTATGTAAAATTGTTAAACATAATCTGCTTTAAATTTATAGCGATCATTTTAAAGAATACAATGAAAATTGATGTTTATGCATTTATACACATGTGCCTTGCAGAACATGTCAATTTCAATATTAAATCAATCAGCAAAATTGCAGTGAATCGAACTCGAGATACTTACAAAGCCTTCAAATGTTGTTCATCACGATAACTGTTAGCACATAGCTCCCCGCAGTGTATGAATATCATAAACCAACATCAAGCGACAAATAAGGTTTATTATTAAACAGCACAGATCGTCTAACCACAAGTACACGAAACAGATTGGTGCAGAAATGCTAATTTTGGAGGGCAAACGCAGTCAAATTTAGAGTCTAATACAGAGTTAAATGGATCAGTAAGCACATTTATGTGTAAGAACGTGAATAACTCATTAGGCAGTTTGAGTAATAAGTATTTGAGCTGTCAAGTAGTTATGTAGTACGGGTAGCAATACGTAATCAATCATAAAAATTCATACAAAAATGACAATTATAACTCCAAGCTATAAAAGTTACCATTGTCCGAACGACACCGTCTGTTAAATAATTCGAGTGAAGTGCTTGATAAAATTAAATGCAAACAGAATTACGTGTATGTGATTTGGTTTGTTCCAATTCGAAAACGGTTGACACCATCTCGAAACGGTATGTTCGATTTGTGCACCCTAAAGATTAAAAATGGTGATTTGCGTTACATCCAGAGATCTGACCACTTCAGTTTTTCTGTCACAATATTGAAGTTTCAATCACGTTCTACAGCGTTATCTCTACTAAAAATGTCCTAAACGAAGAGGCTTGGTTAAACAGGCGCACGATGACTTTCATAGGCTTTTCCTTATACATTTGGAATATTATCTTTTTCAATTTCCGTCGGTCCAGTGATGTTTAAAACATTTCTCAATCCAGTGGAATTTCACCTGATTGGTTTTGATATAATGTACTTTCTGACATCACATGGTACACATAATTTCAGTCTTTTTGAACATGGTCGATGTAGCTTATCTACAAGATTTCATTAATAAAATTTTTCCTTCCGATATCGGTTGGAATTCAGTCTCACTTATCAATTAACATTCTCTTCAGTTATTAGTGCTAATCTCACTAATTCTAAAATTTCATCACCAATTTTCACTTTCATAAAAACTGTAGTACACTTAGAGTAAATAAGGAAAATTTTATATCTTATCAACTTAACTACTATAAGGTATTCGGTGAAAGGAAGAACCAACCACTACACCTCGATTGGACTTATAACAAAATATCATCCAACAAATTAAACAATTCGGCTTTTCAACTACATATTGAACAAACATGATTGAGAAAAACAATTGTTGTTTCTCAATTCATGTATATATAACTGCATATCGTATTTTATTTAAACAAACCCTTTCAAAATATACTTTCAGTATTCATTCTGTGAATTGATTACTATTCCAATAATGATATTTGCATTGTTATATTATGTATTTTATTATTCAAAGGATATAGAATTTATTCTTAATAACTTTTCTGGATGTTTGTTTTTCTCTCCTTTAAAAAAAGATCAAACGTTGTTCAGAAGAATGACCTCAAAAATAAATAATTTTGTTTTTCTGACACCAAATAAACTGTTGTTGTTGTTGTTGTTGTTGTTGTCAACAACTACTTTGAATGATTCTGTTGTTCTATTTTTTTATAATCATATTGATAATTAACTGTTAATTTACTTTGAACTTAATAAAATTTTACTATATTTTAGTAGAATTAGTAAAACTGTGAAATATTTAAGTGAAATAACCGTAGAATTTTGTTACAAGCATACTCCATATACTCATCAACAAGATTTGGGGTGAAGAATAAGTATCAAGAGACTGGCAAAAAGGAATTCTGATCAAAATACCAAAGAAAGGCTATCTCAGCAAGTGTGATAACTACAAGGGTATTATTTTCCTCTTAATACCAGGAAAAGTCTTCAACAGGGTATTATTAAACAGAATTAAGGACTCCGTTGACGCTCAACTTCGAGACCAGCAGGCTGAATTCCGTAAGGATCAACCGTGTACAGATCAAATCGCAACACTACGGATCAGTGTGGAACAATCAATTGAATGGGATTCATCACTCTACATCAAAATCATTAACTAAGAAAAAGCATATTATAGCGTGGACATGACAACACTATGGAAGCTTCTTCGACACTACGGCGTACCTCAGAAGACAGTCAATATCAAATAGAATTCCTATGATGGATTACACTGCAATATCGTGCATGGACAGCTGACAGATTCTTTCAAAATAAAGACCGGTGTTGCGCAAGGTTGCTTACTTTCAACTTTTCTCTTCCTCCTGGTGATCGACTGGACTATGAAGACGTCAACATTTGGAGGGAAGTATGGGATACAGTAGACAGATAGAATGCGGCTAGACGATCTAGACTTCGCAGATTATCTGGCTCTTCTAACGCACACGCAACAACAAATGCAGGAAAAGACGGCCAGTATAGCAGCATCCTTAGCAACAGTAGTTCTCAACATACACAAAGGGAAAAGCAAGATTCTCCGATAAAACGCAGCGTGCAACAATCTTATCACACTTGGCGGAGAAGATTTGGAGGATGTAAAAATCTTTACATATCTGGGCGGCATCGTTGTTGAACATATCCGATATGATGTAGATGTGAAAGCGCGAATCAGCAAAGTAAGAGCAGCCTATCTTAAATTGAAGAACTCTAAACAGCACTCATTCAACAACAAAGTCAGAATTTTCAGTAAAAATGTTAAGACAGTTCTACTGTATGGAGCGGAAACTTGGAGAACTGCAAAATGAATCATCCGAAAGATATGAGTGTCTATTAACAGTCGTCTACGGTAAATGCTTCGGATTTATTGGCCAGACACTATCGGCAACAACCTAGCGTGGAAGAGAACATACATGATTTCAGCGGAGTAAGAAATCAAGAAAAAGCACTGGAAGTGAATTAGACACACAGTGACGAAAGTACCCAACTGCGTCACAACGCAAGCCCTCACTTGGAATCCTCATGGTTAGAGGGGGGCAAGAAGACCAAAGACAGACGTGAGAAGAATGAATAACAACTGGCTAGAACTAGAAAGGAAGGCCCATGACAGTGTGGGTTGAGGATGCTGTTCGGCTGATTATGTTCCATTAGCAGAAACAGGCGTAAGCAAATAAGCACGTTTGTTCGAAGTCTGATCTACATGTTTCGTTCTAAATGTAATCTAACGCGATTAAGCTTTTAGTTTTCAATACTTACTTATCTAAAGTTTGTTATTTGGCGAAATCATCTTGACACTATTTTATAACTAAACAAAATCATTCAGATTTATAAAATTTTTCAAAGTTCAAATACCTTTCTGACAGAATAATAAACCTAATGAAAATATTTAACCTAACTTTTTCTCATTTCTTCAATATTTTATAATGTAATATTTTCTACTTCAATCTATAATTTAGAATAACAGCGTTGAATTGGAACATAAAACAACACCAGCGATTTGCATTGTTTTGACAAGAAAAAATGAGTAGTGTTGAACACAGCACATTTATCAAAATTTATGAACAGAAAACACTATTTTGGCTTTAATCCCTTTTTATTAAAGACATTAGTATATGGGCAAAGTCGGTTGTCTACTATAATGTAAGACTTAGGTGTCGAGAGTATTTGAAAATGTTCATTTGACCCCAAATCAACAGGAATAGGAAATGCTTACGTGTTTATAAACAATTTATATGAAATTATCCATCGTGTGCTCTGTGAACATTTATGTAAATGTCTATACATTTGAAGATCAAAAACTATCTTGATAACATAATTATATAACTTTTACTCAAAACCTGTTCAAAGTACACTCCATTGACTGGTATTTCGGATATACTAACTTAAGAAGTATATCATTGAAACGATGAACTGATCCAAGGTAGACCATCATTGGGATTTAAACTCAACGATACCCACAACGCCTCTCTCACAGAATGCTTAATGACGTGTTGTTTTTGAACTACTTTGGCTTTGTAAATTTACAAACACATGCCTGATGATCTGAAGTTTGGATTCAGTTTTAATTTATTCATCTTCATCATACGATGAATAGACACTACATAATTCACGTTTTTTAACCACAAATATTTTCAACTGTGAAATACTTTATTGCAGACTAACTTTGGGCTAACAATAAACTTTCATTTTTGAGAATTATGTAGTTCAGAATCGCATTTCAGATTTACAAAACGTAATAAAGCTTCTTCTAATGATTCGAAAGCTCACGTTTTGATGGATAATATGTTTATTCATTGTGGTAGTTTGATATGAAATGTAAGGCCGAATGGTGAAAAATTTCTTGAAACCTGAGAAAGGATTCGCTTACAAATCTCAGTATCGTGCGTCTACCACGTTCACTCGTTACGTGAAACATTACAATTTAAACGAAATGTTTACTGAATATTCTTAGGTACAATATATTTTAAACATGTAATAATATTAGCAAGGAATGGATAAAGATAGAAGTACATCACTTAGATAACCTAGTATTCATTTACAACGCTAACCCAAAATAAATGAAAAATGTACATATTCAGAAACCAATCAGTAGTCATTTCTACAATACTAATAATTAAGTGTATTCAGTTGACAGATAAAAGCACAATCACTCAAAATGATATTCATTTTTAATCAAATGTTATTGGCTCTATCAAACGTGGCATACAGAATCAAAACTATATAAGTGGTATCGCTGTTGGCTTAAAACACTTGGAAACAATAAAACCTTGGTGTTTATTCATCTTGGCTGTGGTTTTCATTATCAACGGTGAGCCAACGAAAATACACATTTCCGCAATAGGCTTACTGCATTAGGAAACAATGATCCACACGTCTATCGAAGCACCCATCAGCATCTAGAAATCATTATGTGTTATTAATAAATTCACCTTCATTTAACGTAGATTAACATACCATTTACATTGTAAAATCAAACGTACAACATTTTCATAGAATGTGTGTAACTAATATTTTCATCGATAATATTTTTATTTCTTCTTTATTTAGTGAATGCGGCACCAAGAAAGACAAAGTATTTAGCTGGTAAGTTTACATTTAGTTCATTAATTTACCTCCCTGACATTAATTTATGAGACATTTCTCGTGAACATTTTGATGTTTTATCAGTCTAATGTCACATTACATGGAAAGTTTACCTATTACAACATAGAATACACTCCATATCACAGAAAATACAAATACGCGATCTTCAATTATAATCAATTTTGAACTGCTTTTCACTATAATAAATTATTGTTCAATCATGGATTTTTGATCATACTTTAAGCCATATCAGATAAGTTAATTACCTCACATTGCCTTTACCAAAATATGAACTTGCAAAAACTGGATGAACATTTTGGACATTACGATTAACACTTTTAAATAAAAGCGAATTTCCATCAGCCTAATTATTAATTTTTGATCCAAATAACATCTTTTCTCTGCTCATCATCATATGAGTATGGTTTCAACGTGTGGTTGTGAACCGATCACGTAGTTCTATAAAGCGATCATATTATGCTTATGTCACAATGCAGTATGGTTGGTTTCTTACAATTATATAAATTCAACTTTATTGAAACTCTTTTGTGTCATTTATGTGAAGTGGAAACGATGTCTTTGTTACATGACTTTCATTGTAACATGTTTACATTTAGACACTGAGAGCAAACGAAATGTCAATAGTAATACAGGTAGATCTAGAAAATGGTTTTAACAATCTATTAAAACTCATGAAATGGGAGTTTGTTCAAATAATTACAAACACAGATTATGAATCGCTGCGAAAGAGCATAGTAAAGTCTGGTGTTCGTATAAAGTCTGAGCACAGTGGCTCATTATGTATGAAATGCGTTCTTACATACTGTATCCCTAAATATCTGCATACCACAACGTAATTGTGTACTTGTCAAGCAACCAAATATTAGAAAACCGAAAAGATTTTGACCAAGTAAATATTAATTACTATTCACCCACGTGTAAATTCAGTAACTTGTCCGATAACCTATATCAACATAAACAATGGCTGTAAATTGAATATATTTTCTTCACAAAATTAAGTTGGTTAATGATAAATAGAATATCCTGGTCATAATCTCACTAACAAACTTCAAATGTGATTCACTATTTTGTATGAGCTGTAAGATAAAATAATGTACAAGTTCATAGGACAAATTATTGTTTCATACTTACGATCAATCTAATGACTAAAACGAGAATATTTCATCAATTCACTCAAAATGTTCATACTTCGAGATTGTCCACAACAGGGAGATAATACACTAAAACCTGTTGTTTACTTTATTCAAAAAGATTCAATGTTTGAAGATGGTTTAAACGTAAAAATTTAGATACTCATAGAAGTTTACAGGAAAATGTAATTTTCTCCTGTAACACACTCAGCAGACGAAACAGAATGAGATATCCAACCATACATAGTAAATATTACTGCATTAACTGACAGAAGAGAACGACACTACATTTTATTGTAAGACGGGTTACTATATTTTAGCGGTCATAAACTAAAAATTCATGAACGTTGTGTGGAATTGTTCTCATTGTTGGTAGCACAGTCAACTAGTACTGCAAATAGACTAGATCAGTTTTATCATAATAAATCCCATTACCAGCAACTTCGGCAAGTGCATTTAAGCTCATTTCCGTGAGTATGCAACTATAATGACCTGTTGTTTATTCTCAGATTCAACAAAGATGATTATAATTCTGAAGTGTCTAGATTAATTGCTTTAACAATTTACTTCAAAAACGTGAACTCCATCGTGTTCTAACTCTTAGGAAATACAAAGAACAATTAAATGCCCAGCATACTGAAGTAATCAACAAACATTATGACTATCGAATCGCCGAAAAAACAACACGTTAACTAATGAAAACACATGATCAAACAAAAAATAAAAAAGTATTCAACATGACAAAATCCTATACAGGACCGAATTTTAAAGAATTTATTAATAAAAAATACGTGAAACCACTACAAACAGAAAAAAGTCTGAAATATTTTCATAATAACAAACCGATGTAAATCAAATGCCAACTATGTAATAAATAAATTCCATGTCACTTTGATTCTCTATCACTATTTCAGCCGAAAAAGAACAGTTACAAACTGAGGGTAAGTACATTTTATCTTTGATTGCTTTGGCACACAAACTACCACAGGCAACTTCTATCACCACGTTCTATTATTTCACACAAATCATGTCAACCGTCTCCTCTTGGTTCATGCGATGGTATGCTTCGAAGCATGTTGTGCTTCATGCGAATGACACTGGAAATATGGAGTGATTTCGAACCAATTTAATAGTCTTCTGTCAAATCCAACTCTGCCAATTACAGTGGGTTCAATTGTAACGAACTTGTACTCGACGCGACATCAAATTTAACGTAATATTCTTTCTGACCTTTATTTAATTTGCTCTTTCCTTTACTACTCTCTCATCGCACTATTTAGCAGCTCAATATATATGCTAACAGATTGTTCTTAACTAGTCTTTTATTTTCATTGTAGATGAAGGAGACAGTTCATTGCTAAATGTGTTCAAAGGTAGACAACCATATTCCCACCGTTTGAATGATAAATGGACTTGACTCGATTTACATAACTAACGACAGATCAGTTGTGAAATCAATAACAAAGGAAATCCATGGTCATCCGCATGACTGTTCTTAGCCGTTCTTAATCGTTTACACGGTTTAGAAAATTGGACTTCTCAAGAACTTTGGTAATAGCTTCAAGTATTGCGTGCCAAACTTTGCAAAACACTAGCATATTAGGGCGGTAGATTCAATTTATTGAACATGTCTGACGTGTGCTAATATTTCAACTGAAACATTTTGCATGGACATGCAACGCAGGTAGGTTTTCATCATCATACTGACTAACACCCGTACACACTCACACGGCTTCATGAAATTTGTTTTCAAGCATGATGGTCAGCTACCTGTACAAAATTCCAAAAATCGTAGCCTCCATCACAAGAAGGGAACGTCAGTTTTTCGAGTTGTACAGCGTTCTCAAACAAGCTTCAATTTTCACACAATATCATTCCACCTCTATTACACCGATCACAGTGCATGTTAAGTGAACCAATTCATCCATGATTCTGCTTTATGTAAACGACCTTGTAAGGGTAATGTGGTATTTCTGAGCATTGACCAGTGACTGCTAAGCAAAACCAAGAGTATATATTGGACAGCATAAGTTTTGCCATTTTCCCATCATCGCCGCACTGCAATCGCAACAGCACGTGAGAGAGCACGCTTGCTGTGTGTATAATTCGACCATCGTAGCCTGACAGTGATACCCATTGGGTATTCAATCCTCGTTGTTTTCTCCCGTGCATTGTTCGTCCGATGATTTTCATTGTGCCCCAGTGTTTAAGTAGTATAATCATACAACGTGTTCAGTTGGTCCAAGAAACGACTTGCGATATAATGGACACGGGTATGGTAGGTATATGGATGAAGATGATTTCTGATTTCCTCAAAATCACTCAAATTTACTCTCAATGATTGCGAACTTCATAAAACACGTAATAGCTGCGTAGTTTACTAGATAGTAGGTTCAATTGTTGAATTCCCACCCCGCAATCCAAATGAATGTCTTCCGTTTGATGAAACTGTTTTGAAAACAGCCAACTACCCTTAGAAAATGCACAGTAATTCTACATCTCAACTTCAAGTTTTACTGCTGACTACATCGTCCTTATGTTGGTTCATTATAAATATTTCAGCAGCGATGATGGAAACTCATACAGCAGGTTAGTAAACTTTATATTTGCCAAAATTGTCGTGCAAGCTGACGCGTTCAGCATTCACAGTGTGCATTATCATTTTAGTTTCCAGAACTTCCGTGTTCTTCAGTGAACACTCTCAAACGTGATCAGTCGTCCCACTCTCACTGCACTCATACATTTCCATAAATACATTTCCGTTGTTTTTCAAATACGCAATTGTAAAACAATGTGTAAACCATCAAATGTCTTCGGTTTTAATGGTTTTTCTGCCATCACATATCAGTTATCTGACAGCATGTTCATTCATCTCTCCACTGCAATCAACAATTATTCGTTTCACAGATGTTAACCACTTCTTTATTAACAAGGTACACTAACTGTGTGATATCATCCATCATTACACCGTCCTCTTATTTCCAGATCTGGATACCAATAAATCGATGAAGGAGAAAAGAGGTAGGCATACAGCATACAATTGTTCCATGTTTGAAATTCAATCATTTCAACATCGTTGTTTGTTACGCTTTGTTAGTTTTGTTGAACACGTTCACCACGCTTTTCATGATGATAAATTATTGACAGATTTTGAACGTTGCACTAGAGTGTTTGGTTCAACCCAATGGCAAATGTAAGTGAGTACGACAAATGGATAATAAATCCGGTTGTCGAAAACCTCACTATCTGAACTGATGACTATTTACATTAAATTAGTATCTGACACTAATGCACATAAAACACGGTTCATAGCATGCTTTGGAAATGCTTGATACTTCCGTCGTCACGACAATTCATTATTGATATGAATATGCTCATTTGACATTCAACCACTGGATGCAACTTCAAGATTTGTATCAGTGGTGGCACCATGAGGAGCTGGCATACCTAACCATTGTCCTTCTTAGTGACAAGTTGCATTATTTTATTAGAATATCGAACGACTTTAGTAGGCTACGTTGTGAGTCTTCGCTCATTTTAAGTCTTCATGATGTGCTTATTCAGAGAACAAGCGGACTGTTAACATTGGAACTCAGGGACTCATAAATGTCGAGTGGATCCAAGTGAGATGAGTCGAAAACGCTGGCACAAGTGAATGAGCTCACTCACTCTACACTGGATTATTTGTGGAGTGCATGGCGATTCATGGTTCGGAATCTTGTCCCAACTCTTAACATTTAGTATAATGACCGGAATCTCGATGTTTGATCCGAATGCAGAGAATGAACGAATCGAAGTTTATTCGATTGGTATCCGTGTGATGGGATCATCCCTCACCATGGTTGTTCACAGGTCTTGTTGGTTTGTGAGCTGTTAAGTCTCAAACTACAATATCCTGATCACTGCATACATCCGTTTTCGTCCAGAAAGAGTGCTTCAAGAACCTTGATTGTCGAGCCAGTCAACCATCTCATTGTTTAATGATAACCATAAGAACTGGGAACACGCTGTTTAATGGCATCTGTGAGTGCTTGCTAAGACTCTCTTCTAATTTTTACCTCAAGGCACTCTATAGTCGAACGGGACTATGCAGCGATGGATGATACTAGCACTGACAACCCTCGGTATAACACATGGCACATAGCACTACGGCCCACTAATCAATGACCATTCTTGAAGACGCGAAAAAGAAAGGCATTTTCTCTTGCCTTTGATCACCTGTCCATAGCCGCTAGCGTCGCATTTTAGGAACACTGCACTTGAGGGTAGAAATGCTGTTAACTCGGCTGACGTGTTCCCGAAAGTTCTCTGTTGATCGTCTGACTGTTTCATCCCCTTGATCTGCAACTTCGGAAGCAGATTTTCGCTATGCTTTCTAGAGTCCTTGAAGAGTGGAGGACCGCCGAGTTAACCATTTAATCTAATGCAATAGAACATTTCTCCATCTTAGTTGCTTGCCTAAACGAGTTTTCCGCGTCGTTGTCTTCAATAATGTAACCTCCGCTTAAACCCCTCCAGTCAATCGTTTCGGCACGCCGCATGTTATACAATAACAGGACGATGTTTGGAGCATGATTCTCTCCTTATCGAACTATTGAGCCTCTAATTTACAGCGGTTTTTTAAAGCATATATCCCACTGATCGTCGACTCCCACCTCGCAAACAACATGCAGTTCAAATCGCCCAAATAACATCCACAATATTGCTGTTCGACCATCGAAAATGCATGACTCCACATTTGGAATCTCAAAACCCACACCTATAGGTCACGGTGCCACTTCCCTCACCCTCTTTTCAAAATGGTTCAATCTTTTAGCTTCTTCTGGATTCAGCCTGTTTCACGGGGGCTGTAGTGCCAATTGCTTACGAAACAACCAATACATTCGTAGTGGTTGTTATCGCAATCACAAGCAGAAGATGCTTGAGAATTTACGTTGTCTTTTGGCTCTAACTACCTAAACCACCTCTGAAGGTTCAATAGCTGCTTCTTTCGCCTATCATTCAACTGCTTAATTTCTGCCACTTCTCTTTCTCTCAACTGTCTTTCTTTTAAATCAGCCAAAGTAACTCTGAATCATTTTCACCAACCCGACTGACCAAACCAAAACCTTGATCAATTGTACTCATCACTGTGCTTCTACATGGTTCAAGTGATTTATATCCTGTTGTATTTAAGGCCTCTTTAAAATGTTTCGTGGCAGTTTACAGTTATAAATATTGGCCACATGAAACAGTAAATAATTCTTTGATAGATCTAATTAATCTCCTGTCGTTTAATTTTAGCTGAACGGCGAAAACTTCAAAGGAAGAGAGGACAAGGTTGGTGTATCTATTATTCCGTCACTGTAACAATTGCTACACAAAAGATATTCAACTGTAATTGTTTCATCATCGACACTATCACATTGTTCCGCACTAACAGTGAATTGTACAGCCATTTGCAAAGTTGGAATGGAGTTTTACAGACTTTTTGACTCATTGTAGATATCAACTTCTTTATGCTGTTTGAACACAGCTGCTTTACACGCATAAGAACATATTAAGGTCATAATTTCTCACAACAACGACATGACAGATAATCTGAAATACAAAGCCTTACGAGAAGGCCAGCAACTCGGCTTTTGACATCAACTAACCAAAAATACGTATACAAACAAATAACGAAAAAATGAATGGCAAGAAAGGAAGGATATATTTCCTCGAGCAAATCAATCACACGTGTGTGCACAACAAGTCCGATAAAAAAATGAGTAGAAAAAAAATTAAACATTCGAAAGCCGGGACTAGACATGCACACAGTTGCGCATATCCGCTTCTCAAGTAGTTCAAGCCAAATCTTGGCCATAATGTGCGTCTGCCAGTATCTCACAAACATCGTGTTGTCTGTGAGTGATAGACTCAGTGTATTCTTATTACACATGAATGTCGTGTCAATCATTCAGAACATTACACAACATATTCCATTGATGATCACAAATCACGATCAATGGAAAATCTTCAGAAGCCGCTTCAATCTGCTCATGAGTAATTAGTCCGACTGACACTCTTTAGGAGCCGTATTCTAACTTCATATCAATAACTGGTCGATGTATATCAAATGCCAACTATGTAATAAATAAATTCCATGTCACTTTGATTCTCTATCACTATTTCAGCCGAAAAAGAACAGTTACAAACTGAGGGTAAGTACATTTTATCTTTGATTGCTTTGGCACACAAACTACCACAGGCAACTTCTATCACCACGTTCTATTATTTCACACAAATCATGTCAACCGTCTCCTCTTGGTTCATGCGATGGTATGCTTTGAAGCATGTTGTGCTTCATGCGAATGACACTGGAAATATGGAGTGATTTCGAACCAATTTAATAGTCTTCTGTCAAATCCAACTCTGCCAATTACAGTGGGTTCAATTGGAACGAACGTGTACTCGACGCGACATCAAATTTAACGTAATATTCTTTCTGATCTTTATTTAATTTGCTCTTTCCTTTACTACTCTCCAACCGCACTATTTAGCAGCTCAATATATATGCTAACAGATTGTTCTTAACTAGTCTTTTATTTTCATTGTAGATGAAGGAGACAGTTCATTGCTAAATGTGTTCAAAGGTAGACAACCATATTCCCACCGTTTGAATGATAAATGGACTTGACTCGATTTACATAACTAACGACAGATCAGTTGTGAAATCAATAACAAAGGAAATCCATGGTCATCCGCATGACTGTTCTTAGCCGTTCTTAGTCGTTTTCACGGTTTACGAAATTGGACTTCTCAAGAACTTTGGTAATAGCTTCAAGTATTGCGTGCCAAACTTTGCAAAACACTAGCATATTAGGGCGGTAGATTCAATTTATTGAACATGTCTGACGTGTGCTAATATTTCAACTGAAACATTTTGCATGGACATGCAACGCAGTTAGGTTTTCATCATCATACTGACTAACACCCGTACACACTCACACGGCTTCATGAAATTTGTTTTCAAGCATGATGGTCAGCTACCTGTACAAAATTCCAAAAATCGTAGCCTCCATCACAAGAAGGGAACATCAGTTTATCGAGTTGTACAGCGTTCTCAAACAAGCTTCAATTTTCACACAATATCATTCCACCTCTATTACACCAATCATAGTGCAGGTTAAGTGAACCAATTCATCCACGATTCTGCTTTATCTAAACGACCTTATAAGGGTAATGTGGTATTTCTGAGCATTGACCAGTGACTGCTAAGCAAAACCAAGGATATATATTGGACAGCATAAGTTTTGTCATTTTCCCATCATCGCCGCACTGCAATCGCAACAGCACGTGAGAGAGCACGCTTGTTGTGTGTATAATTCGACCATCGTAGCCTGACAGTGATACCCATTGGGTATTCAATCCTCGTTGTTTTCGCCCGTGCATTATTCGTCCGATGATTTTCATTGTGCCCCAGTGTTTAAGTAGTATAATTATACAACGTGTTCAGTTGGTCCAAGAAACGACTTGCGATATAATGGACATGGGTATGGTAGGTATATGGATGAAGATGATTTTTCAGTTCCTCAAAATCAATCAAATCTACTCTCAATGATTGCGAACTTCATAAAACACGTAATAGCTGCGTAGTTTACTAGATAGTAGGTGCAATTGTTCAATTCCCACCCCGCAATCCAAATGAATGTCTTCCGTTTGATGAAACTGTTTTGAACACAGCCAACTACCCTTAGAAAATGCACAGTAATTCTACATCTCAACTTAATGTTTTACTGCTGACTACATCGTCCTCATGTTGGTTTATTATAAATATTTCAGCAGCGATGATGGAAACTCATACAGCAGGTCAGTAAACTATATATTTGCCAAAATTGTCGTGCAAGCTGACGCGTTCAGCATTCACAGTGTGCATTATCATTTTAGTGTCCAGAACTTCCGTGTTCTTCGGTGAACACTCTCAAACGTGATCAGTCGTCCCACTCTCACTGCACTCATACATTTCCATAAATACATTTCCGTTGTTTTTCAAATACGCAATTGTAAAACAATGTGTAAACCATCAAATGTCTTCGGTTTTAATGGTTTTTCTGCCATCACATATCAGTTATCTGACAGCATGTTCATTCATCTCTCCACTGCAATCAACAATTATTCGTTTCACAGATGTTAACCACTTCTTTATTAACAAGGTACACTAACTGTGTGATATCATCCATCATTACACCGTCCTCTTATTTCCAGATCTGGATACCAATAAATCGATGAAGGAGAAAAGAGGTAGGCATACAGCATACAATTGTTCCATGTTTGAAATTCAATCATTTCAACATCGTTGTTTGTTACGCTTTGTTAGTTTTGTTCAACACGTTCACCACGCTTTTCATGATGATAAATTATTGACAGATTTTGAACGTTTCACTGGAGTGTTTGGTTCAACCGAATGGCAAATGTAAGTGAGTACGACAAATGGATAATAAATCCGGTTGTCGAAAACCTCACTATCTGAACTGATGACTATTTACATTAAATTAGTATCTGACACTAATGCACATAAAACACGGTTCATAGCATGCTTTGGAAATGCTTGATACTTCCGTCGTCACGACAATTCATTATTGATATGAATATGCTCATTTGACATTCAACCACTGGATGCAACTTCAAGATTTGTATCAGTGGCGGCACCATGAGGAGCTGGCATACCTAACCATTATCCTTCTTAGTGACAAGTTGCATTATTTTATTAGAATATCGAACGACTTTAGTAGGCTACGTTGTGAGTCTTCGCTCATTTTAAGTCTTCATGATGTGCTTATTCAGAGAACCAGCGGACTGTTAACATTGGAACTCAGGGACTCATAAATGTCGACTGGATCCAAGTGAGATTGGTCGAAAACGCTGGCACAAGTGAATGAGCTCACTCCATCTACACTGGATTATTTGTGGAGTCCATGGCGATTCATGGTTCGGAATCTTGTCCCAACTCTTAACATTTAGTATAATGACCGGAATCTCGATGTTTGATCCGAATGCAGAGAATGAACGAATCGAAGTTTATTCGATTGGTATCCGTGTGATGGGATCATCCCTCACCATGGTTGTTCACAGGTCTTGTTGGTTTGTGAGCTGTTAAGTCTCAAACTACAATATCCTGATCACTGCATACATCCGTTTTCGTCCAGAAAGAGTGCTTCAAGAACCTTGATTGTCGAGCCAGTCAACCATCTCATTGTTTAATGATAACCATAAGAACTGGGAACACGCTGTTTAATGGCATCTGTGAGTGCTTGCTAAGACTCTCTTCTAATTTTTACCTCAAGGCACTCTATAGTCGAACGGGACTATGCAGCGATGGATGATACTAGCACTGACAACCCTCGGTATAACACATGGCACATAGCACTACGGCCCACTAATCAATGACCATTCTTGAAGACGCGAAAAAGAAAGGCATTTTCTCTTGCCTTTGATCACCTGTCCATAGCCGCTAGCGTCGCATTTTAGGAACACTGCACTTGAGGTTAGAAATACTGTTAACTCGGCTGACGTGTTCCCGAAAGTTCTCTGTTGATCGTCTGACTGTTTCATCCCCTTGATCTGCAACTTCGGAAGCAGATTTTCGCTATGCTTTCTAGAGTCTTTGAAGAGTGGAGGACCGCCGAGTTAACCATTTAATCTAATGCAATAGAACATTTCTCCATCTTAGTTGCTTGCCTAAACGAGGTTTCGGCGTCGTTGTCTTCCATAATGTAACCTCCGCTCAAACCCCTCCAGTCAATCGTTTCGACACGCCGCATGTTATACAATAACAGGACGATGTTTGGAGCATGATGCTCTCCTTATCGAACTATTGAGCCTCTAATTTACAGCGGTTTTTTAAGGCATATATCCCACTGATCGTTGACTCACACCTCGCAAACAACTTGCGGTTCAAATCGCCCAAATAACATCCACAATATTGCTGTTCGACCATCGAAAATGCATGACTCTACATTTGGAATCTCAAAACCCACACCTATAGGTCACGGTGCCACTTCCCTCACCCTCTTTTCAAAATGGTTCAATCTTTTAGCTTCTTCTGGATTCAGCCTGTTTCACGGGGGCTGTAGTCCCAATGGCTTATGAAACAACCAGTACATTCGTAGTGGTTGTTATCGCAATCACAAGCAGAAGATGCTTGAGAATTTACGTTGTCTTTTGGTTCTAACTACCTAAACCACCTCTGAAGGTTCAATAGCTGCTTGTTTCGCCTATCATTCAACTGCTTAATTTCTGCCACTTCTCTTTCTCTCAACTGTCTTTCTTTTAAATCAGCCAAAGTAACTCTGAATCATTTTCATCAACCCGACTGACCAAACCAAAACCTTGACCAATTGTACTCATCATTGTGCTTCTACAAGGTTCAAGTGATTTATATCCCGTTGTATTTAAGGCCGCTTTAAAATGTTTCGTGGCAGTCTAGAGTTATAAATATTGGCCACATGAAACAGTAAATAATTCTTTGATAGGTCTAATTAATTTCCTGTCGTTTAATTTTAGCTGAACGGCGAAAACTTCAAAGGAAGAGAGAACAAGGTTGGTGTATCTATTATTCCGTCACTGTGACAATTGCTACACAAAAGATATTCAACTGTAATTGTTTCATCATTGACACTATCACATTGTTCCGCACTAACAGTGAATTGTACAGCCATTTGCAAAGTTGGAATGGCGTTTTACAGACTTTTTGACTCATTGTAGATATCAACTTCTTTATGCTGTTTGAACACAGCTGCTTGACACGCATAAGAACATATTAAAGTCGTAATTTCTCACAACAACGACATGACAGATAATCTGAAATACAAAGCCTTACGAGAAGGCCAGCAACCCGGCTTTTGACACCAACTAACCAAAAATACGTATACAAACAAATAACGAAAAAATGAATGGCAAGAAAGGAAGGATATATTTCCTCGAGCAAATCGATCACACGTGTGTGCAGAACAAGTCCGATAAAGAAATGAGTACAAAAAAATTAAACATTCGAAAGCCGGGACCAAACATGCACACAGTTGAGCATATCTGCTTCTCAAGTAGTTCAAGCCAAATCTTGGCCATAATGTGCGTCTGCCAGTATCTCACAAACATCGTGTTGTCTGTGAGTGATAGACTCAGTGTATTTTTATTACACATGAATGTCGTGTCAATCATTCAGAACATTACACAACATATTCCATTGATGATCACAAATCACGATCAATGGAAAATCTTCAGAAGCCGCTTCAATCTGCTCATGAGTAATTAGTCCGACTGACACTCTTTAGGAGCCGTATTCTAACTTCATATCAATAACTGGTCGATGTATATCAAATGCCAACTATGTAATAAATAAATTCCATGTCACTTTGATTCTCTATCACTATTTCAGCCGAAAAAGAACAGTTACAAACTGAGGGTAAGTACATTTTATCTTTGATTGCTTTGGCACACAAACTTCCACAGGCAACTTCTATCACCACGTTCTATTATTTCACACAAATCATGTCAACCGTCTCCTCTTGGTTCATGCGATGGTATGCTTTGAAGCCTGTTGTGCTTCATGCGAATGACACTGGAAATATGGAGTGATTTCGAACCAATTTAATAGTCTTCTGTCAAATCCAACTCTGCCAATTACAGTGGGTTCAATTGGAACGAACGTGTACTCGACGCGACATCAAATTTAACGTAATATTCTTTCTGACCTTTATTTAATTTGCTCTTTCCTTTACTACTCTCTCATCGCACTATTTAGCAGCTCAATATATATGCTAACAGATTGTTCTTAACTAATCTTTTATTTTCACTTATAGATGAAGAAGACAGTTCATTGCTAAATGTGTTCAAAGGTAGACAACCATATTCCCACCGTTTGAATGATAAATGGACTTGACTCGATTTACGCAACTAATGACAGATCATTTGTGAAATCAATAACAAAGGAAATCCACGGTCATCCACATGACTGTTCTTAGCCGTTCTTAATCGTTTTCACGGTTTACGAAATTGGACTTCTCAAGAACTTTGGTAATAGCTTCAAGTATTGCGTGCCAAACTTTGCAAAACACTAGCATATTAGGGCGGTAGATTCAATTTATTGAACATGTCTGACGTGTGCTAATATTTCAACTGAAACATTTTGCATGGACATGCAACGCAGGTAGGTTTTCATCATCATACTGACTAACACCCGTACACACTCACACGGCTTCATGAAATTTGTTTTCAAGCATGATGGTCAGCTACCTGTACAAAATTCCAAAAATCGTAGCCTCCATCACAAGAAGGGAACGTCAGTTTTTCGAGTTGTACAGCGTTCTCAAACAAGCTTCAATTTTCACACAATATCATTCCACCTCTATTACACCGATCACAGTGCATGTTAAGTGAACCAATTCATCCATGATTCTGCTTTATGTAAACGACCTTGTAAGGGTAATGTGGTATTTCTGAGCATTGACCAGTGACTGCTAAGCAAAACCAAGAGTATATATTGGACAGCATAAGTTTTGCCATTTTCCCATCATCGCCGCACTGCAATCGCAACAGCACGTGAGAGAGCACGCTTGCTGTGTGTATAATTCGACCATCGTAGCCTGACAGTGATACCCATTGGGTATTCAATCCTCGTTGTTTTCTCCCGTGCATTGTTCGTCCGATGATTTTCATTGTGCCCCAGTGTTTAAGTAGTATAATCATACAACGTGTTCAGTTGGTCCAAGAAACGACTTGCGATATAATGGACACGGGTATGGTAGGTATATGGATGAAGATGATTTCTGAGTTCCTCAAAATCACTTAAATTTACTCTCAATGATTGCGAACTTCATAAAACACGTAATAGCTGCGTAGTTTACTAGATAGTAGGTTCAATTGTTGAATTCCCACCCCGCAATCCAAATGAATGTCTTCCGTTTGATGAAACTGTTTTGAAAACAGCCAACTACCCTTAGAAAATGCACGATAATTCTACATCTCAACTTCAAGTTTTACTGCTGACTACATCGTCCTTATGTTGGTTCATTATAAATATTTCAGCAGCGATGATGGAAACTCATACAGCAGGTTAGTAAACTTTATATTTGCCAAAATTGTCGTGCAAGCTGACGCGTTTAGCATTCACAGAGTGCATTAACATAAAGTGTTCCCAACGTCTTCAATCTTTAAATAACGCACTAAATTCTGTTGAATAAATTTCTTTCAAATCACTGTTAATAATCTTTCTAGCAGATTTAGTAAATAACAATGAATTAGTGAAATCAATACAAAAGTAAAACGAAAATCAAAAAACAAAAACATCTTATTTCGTATTAAATCTCGTTACGTCCGTTAAGGTTTTTCGTAGATCACACATATGACGTAAGCACACATGTGCAATTTTATGCGACATTGCTTCAGACTTCCATTTGCCTTGTCCATTTTCACATGCTATTCACAGACATCAATCCTAATTGCGAGTTAATATTAAGTATGCTCTCACTTTTTATTCGTGCCTGATTGATCGACATATATTGAAATTCTATAATGAATAAATGCGATTTCACTCTGATTGTCTACAATTATTTCACCAGGAAAGCAAAGATTAGAAGAAGAAGAAAGTAAGTCTTTTTCGTAGTTCACACATATGACGTAAGCACACATGTGCAATTTTATGCGAAATTGCTTCAGACTTCCATTTGCCTTGTCCATTTTCACATGCTATTCACGACGACGGCTTTGCAAATCTGCTCTCTCCACCCGCATTTTGCTTCTCAAGTAACACGTGAAATCGGATTGATCAAACACTGTTTGACTTATTCCAAGTTCAAATAAAACCGTGCAATTTATGTGAACAGGGTCAGTTTGCTTGAGCTCATGCTTAGTGTTTGTTCTCATCAAGTCCGTAGTACTTACAAGACTTCATCAACATTCATGCGTGCACTGCATTGTAAACGATTCTCTATTCCGCAGTCTCATTTAAAACAGAAGCAGCTGGTTGCTCAATCATTGTTCCAAATGATAATCGAACAGACATCAATCCTAATTGCGAGTTAATATTAAGTATGCTCTCACTTTTTATTCGTGCCTGATTGATCGACATATATTGAAATTCTATAATGAATAAATGCGATTTCACTCTGATTGTCTACAATTATTTCACCAGGAAAGCAAAGATTAGAAGAAGAAAGTAAGTCTTTTTCGTAGTTCACACATATGACGTAAGCACACATGTGCAATTTTATGCGAAATTGCTTCAGACTTCCATTTGCCTTGTCCATTTTCACATGCTATTCACGACGACGGCTTTGCGAATCTGCTCTCTCCACCCGTATTTTGCTTCTCAAGTAACACGTGAAATCGGATTGATCAAACACTGTTTGACTTATTCCAAGTTCAAATAAAACCGTGCAATTTATGTGAACAGGGTCAGTTTGCTCGAGCTCATGCTTGGTGTTTGTTCTCATCAAGTTCGTAATACTTACAACACTTCATCGACATTCATGCGTGCACTGCACTGTAAACGATTCTCTATTCCGCAGTCTCATTTAAAACAGAAGCAGCTGGTTGCTCAATCATTGTTCCAAATGATAATCGAACAGATATCAATCCTAATTGCGAGTTAATATTAAGTATGCTCCCACTTTTTATTCGTGCCCGATTGATCGACATATATTGAAATTCCATAATGAATAAATGCGATTTCACTCTGATTGTCTACAATTATTTCACCAGGAAAGCAAAGATTAGAAGAAGAAAGTAAGTCTTTTTCGTAGTTCACACATATGACGTAAGCACACATGTGCAATGTTATGCGAAATTGCTT
Source organism: Schistosoma spindalis (assembly GCA_946903255.1). Classification (NCBI taxonomy): domain Eukaryota; kingdom Metazoa; phylum Platyhelminthes; class Trematoda; order Strigeidida; family Schistosomatidae; genus Schistosoma; species Schistosoma spindalis. The sequence goes on along the minus strand of OX336419.1, from coordinate 8,055,988 downwards.
CAGACTTCCACTTGCCTTGTCCATTTTCACATGCTATTCACGACGACGGCTTTGCAAATCTGCTCTCTCCACCCGTATTTTGCTTCTCAAGTAACACGTGAAATCGGATTGATCAAACACTGTTTGACTTATTCCAAGTTCAAATAAAACCGTGCAATTTATGTGAACAGGGTCAGTTTGCTTGAGCTCATGCTTAGTGTTTGTTCTCATCAAGTCCGTAGTACTTACAAGACTTCATCAACATTCATGCGTGCACTGCACTGTAAACGATTCTCTATTCCGCAGTCTCATTTAAAACAGAAGCAGCTGGTTGCTCAATCATTGTTCCAAATGATAATCGAACAGATATCAATCCTAATTGCGAGTTAATATTAAGTATGCTCCCACTTTTTATTCGTGCCCGATTGATCGACATATATTGAAATTCCATAATGAATAAATGCGATTTCACTCTGATTGTCTACAATTATTTCACCAGGAAAGCAAAGATTAGAAGAAGAAGAAAGTAAGTCTTTTTCGTAGTTCACACATATGACGTAAGCACACATGTGCAATTTTATGCGAAATTGCTTCAGACTTCCACTTGCCTTGTCCATTTTCACATGCTATTCACGACGACGGCTTTGCAAATCTGCTCTCTCCACCCGTATTTTGCTTCTCAAGTAACACGTGAAATCGGATTGATCAAACACTGTTTGACTTATTCCAAGTTCAAATAAAACCGTGCAATTTATGTGAACAGGGTCAGTTTGCTCGAGCTCATGCTTGGTGTTTGTTCTCATCAAGTTCGTAATACTTACAACACTTCATCGACATTCATGCGTGCACTGCACTGTAAACGATTCTCTATTCCGCAGTCTCATTTAAAACAGAAGCAGCTGGTTGCTCAATCATTGTTCCAAATGATAATCGAACAGATATCAATCCTAATTGCGAGTTAATATTAAGTATGCTCCCACTTTTTATTCGTGCCCGATTGATCGACATATATTGAAATTCTATAATGAATAAATGCGATTTCACTCTGATTGTCTACAATTATTTCACCAGGAAAGCAAAGATTAGAAGAAGAAGAAAGTAAGTCTTTTTCGTAGTTCACACATATGACGTAAGCACACATGTGCAATTTTATGCGAAATTGCTTCAGACTTCCATTTGCCTTGTCCATTTTCACATGCTATTCACGACGACGGCTTTGCAAATCTGCTCTCTCCACCCGTATTTTGCTTCTCAAGTAACACGTGAAATCGGATTGATCAAACACTGTTTGACTTATTCCAAGTTCAAATAAAACCGTGCAATTTATGTGAACAGGGTCAGTTTGCTTGAGCTCATGCTTAGTGTTTGTTCTCATCAAGTCCGTAGTACTTACAAGACTTCATCAACATTCATGCGTGCACTGCATTGTAAACGATTCTCTATTCCGCAGTCTCATTTAAAACAGAAGCAGCTGGTTGCTCAATCATTGTTCCAAATGATAATCGAACAGACATCAATCCTAATTGCGAGTTAATATTAAGTATGCTCTCACTTTTTATTCGTGCCTGATTGATCGACATATATTGAAATTCTATAATGAATAAATGCGATTTCACTCTGATTGTCTACAATTATTTCACCAGGAAAGCAAAGATTAGAAGAAGAAGAAAGTAAGTCTTTTTCGTAGTTCACACATATGACGTAAGCACACATGTGCAATGTTATGCGAAATTGCTTCAGACTTCCACTTGCCTTGTCCATTTTCACATGCTATTCACGACGACGGCTTTGCAAATCTGCTCTCTCCACCCGCATTTTGCTTCTCAAGTAACACGTGAAATCGGATTGATCAAACACTGTTTGACTTATTCCAAGTTCAAATAAAACCGTGCAATTTATGTGAACAGGGTCAGTTTGCTCGAGCTCATGCTTGGTGTTTGTTCTCATCAAGTTCGTAATACTTACAACACTTCATCGACATTCATGCGTGCACTGCACTGTAAACGATTCTCTATTCCGCAGTCTCATTTAAAACAGAAGCAGCTGGTTGCTCAATCATTGTTCCAAATGATAATCGAACAGATATCAATCCTAATTGCGAGTTAATATTAAGTATGCTCTCACTTTTTATTCGTGCCTGATTGATCGACATATATTGAAATTCTATAATGAATAAATGCGATTTCACTCTGATTGTCTACAATTATTTCACCAGGAAAGCAAAGATTAGAAGAAGAAGAAAGTAAGTCTTTTTCGTAGTTCACACATATGACGTAAGCACACATGTGCAATGTTATGCGAAATTGCTTCAGACTTCCACTTGCCTTGTCCATTTTCACATGCTATTCACGACGACGGCTTTGCAAATCTGCTCTCTCCACCCGTATTTTGCTTCTCAAGTAACACGTGAAATCGGATTGATCAAACACTGTTTGACTTATTCCAAGTTCAAATAAAACCGTGCAATTTATGTGAACAGGGTCAGTTTGCTTGAGCTCATGCTTAGTGTTTGTTCTCATCAAGTCCGTAGTACTTACAAGACTTCATCAACATTCATGCGTGCACTGCATTGTAAACGATTCTCTATTCCGCAGTCTCATTTAAAACAGAAGCAGCTGGTTGCTCAATCATTGTTCCAAATGATAATCGAACAGACATCAATCCTAATTGCGAGTTAATATTAAGTATGCTCTCACTTTTTATTCGTGCCTGATTGATCGACATATATTGAAATTCTATAATGAATAAATGCGATTTCTCTCTTATTTTTTGTACATTTTTTGTAGGGAGAAATAGGATTTATGATTCTTGTACGTTTTTTTTTAATTTTTATTTTCTTACTGTTCGTTTTATTTCCATCTATTTATTGTGTGCTCCATCTCTGCTTACATTTTTTTTTAACCATTTTCAATTTTTAGTGGATCGAAGGTTGTTTTTCTTAAGTGCTGTTGGTTAGTCCTCTTATTTTTCCTAATTGATTATTCTGTTTTGTTTCGTCTGTAAAATATTTTTTCATGGTTTTTTATTTCTATTCCTGTGGTGTTTTGTAGCGTGAAAGTTTGATATGTAGTTCATTTCAATTATTCGCGATATTTCAGTGATTCTTCTTTTGCTCATGCTTTCATGTAAATTTAATTGCATCCTGAAAATATCCGATCTCGCCAATCGCTTGTGTTTGAATGGAATATTCAAGCTTTTCAATATATACATTTCACGAATAGGTCAATTAAATACATTCCTTTTCAGTAATATAACAACTGACTGCATACACGCTGGTTATCCGCTTCAATTCCGGTAAAACGCAAAAGTAATATTATTAGTCTGATAAATCAGTATTCAAAGACATTTACATAAAGTTTTTTAAATAGCCTTCAAAATCTTTATTATCTTCGTTAAGAACCACTGAACGTCAATTTCGTCTTTCCTTATAAACTCATCGAACACTATTCCCGATCTTGAATTTCAGTATATGGTGGCTCACACGTTCTTTCTCTCAACAAAACTTTACTAAATATATTTAGACCCTTATTAGCTTTCCCGCCTTCTTACTATTCGTCTGTTATCTTATTGCTTGAATTTATTTTATTGTGATAACATTAATTGACGCATTAGGGTAAACCACACCTATGCCATGATTTTCATCCCTTATGACTGAGCGATATGTCATTGTGGATCCACATAACCTATGAATTGAGAATTTGAAAAATCCCAACGTGAAACTTACTTCTTGATTTAGACATGATGAATACTTCTAGAAATAATGTAACCAAATATTTCATTGATGGTCTATTCATGTGAACATAACCCACGAAACGTTTTTTGACGTTTCATGCATTAAAAACGGTAGTTATCAAAGAAATATTTTCCACATACACATAAATTACTTATATATTGTTGGAACATTCTATACATAATGCCATAATTTTTGTTTTCATAATTAAGGTAAAGCGTCACAAAGAAGTGATATACTATTACCACGTAAATGATGACTTATGTTACTTATGCTAATCTATGCACATTCAAAATATGAATTATGCAAGATAACTATAACTGAGTTCCACATTATTGACTGATTTGTTTAAACAAACTAACAAGAACCACCAAAAATCCCTACATACTGATTCAATTGATAATGTTGTGATGTATCTGTGATAACTAAGAGTATTTAAACCATGAGACAAACTAGGAATCCTAGAACTAACGCAATTTAATCAAGAAGTACTAAAGGATCACGAACGTATGTATTGTATTTAGAATTCGAATTCAAGCAGTCATCATGTACAGAGGAATCGTTAGTTCATACAAATACCACAGTATCTCTCACTTGTTCACTCACATCAACAAAACATTAGTTGATTCCTCTTTGATGAATTCTCACTATCAGTTCAATGGCAAATAAAACGATTTTGCCTAAGTTATTAAGTTATTATTAACTTATTAAGTTTAGTGAACTAATAAACTAGCAAAGAGGTCGTCGCTTCTGATTATAATAATTACAAACACAATAAACAAAAGTATGGCATATCAAACCATTCCAAGTTCCCTAGAATCACGGACAGGTTGTGATATTCCTTAATAGTATGTTTTACAGCTAAGGGAAATGAGTATCGCAGAGTAGAATTTTCTATATGACACATTTTCCAGTGACAAGCGGAGATTCACAAATTTATTCACTAAACTGTGTTAATGTTTGATCTCTTGAAGCACGTGATATATATTACAGACCAATAACACATAAATTTCAGTCCTGATTAGTATTATTTGTCATTTGAATATTTTTACAGAGTCTTTCATAGTCATCAATAAAACGGCCGAAGGTATGTGTTAGTACTTTCTGCTTAGTAGCTTTCTGCTTAAATATTTCTACACCGAAATACTTGATTGTCTCAAAAATAGTTACGTTCGAATTTCAACGGTTGGCAGATTGAAAACAATGTCATTTTGTTTAGTAAAACTTCATAAAATCTTAAAAACAACACTTGTTGGATAAAATGTGTGCATGATACACATTATACCTTGCTTGATCTTTCAAACAGGATAATGTTCACCTCAATAGGCATGAATCGTAGGTCAAACCGTATTTCATCAGTTTATTTGCTTAAATTGTGCTCGTAGAATGTGTCTTTGACAAATCGTGATGAATGTAGAACTAGATAAATTGTAGATATTTGCAATTACTATGACCTCAAAAGTACCTCGATATTATGAAAAATGTAGTGTCTGAAACACATGTGGATCCCTTATTTTACTCGTTCCGTTTATCCATTTTCTTGATGTCAAATATCATTTCAAGATGGTTTTTGCACAGTATTTTACGATCACCTAACAAAGTAACGAACGTGACTTCAGAGTATACCATGAAAGGCTAATGATTGGTAAATCCAACATCTGATGATAAAATGTACAACTCCGACGACGAACACATGCACACATTAATATACGACTGGCAAAAATAACCACAATTTCATTCGACAAACTCCTAAACGTCTTGAAAGTAAACACTCCGTCGAATCGTTCATTTTTATTTTGAAATGATTTTTGACTACTGTTTAAAATAACACAATTGATTATATTTTATTTCATCTAGCTATTAAGGCTGAAAAACGGAGAAAAGAGGCTGAAGGTTTGTGTTAAGTGTATTTAACATATATAATATCCGATGTCTGTTACGTGAACGATTCATAGGTATAAACTATTCACTTCATTACTAGACACGGGGCTACAAAAGAATTACCCAGCGAATAAAAATAATTTAAATATCATATCTGTTTGATAATGTTACAAAATTGTGACGATTTTGAAAATACCCGTTGCATTACTGTCACTACGACAAATAGCTTATAAGCCGAATTTTAAACGTATCGACAAATACATTTTGATGGTATACGATACCTTATTGTTACAATGGAAGCTTTCCATTAGTCAATTAGTTTGACATCAAACTAATTTGATATATTCAATGAAACAAATATACGTAAATTCTCAAAAGCATTCTTAATTTCGCTTTTCTGTTTACAGTAGCCAGGATCAATGATTTAAAGCATGCTATCAGTATGTTATGTGTAAACATGTATTTTTATTCATTAATTATTAGGTCATATTTGAATACGTCTTGCAATGAGTACTATTTTCATTAATTCAGAACTCTTACGAAAGCTTCTGAAAGTAATGGTACCCGTTATTAGGTCTTTTAAACGTACATCCTAAATGTTTTATACAAATATAATATAAGTGATTATAGTTCCTAGTACAAACACACATCTGAGTTATTCTACACATTTCGCCATATTTTATGATTCAATACCACTTTTACTTTGCTGTTTCAGATAACTTGGATAGAAGTGGAAATAAATATCCCTTCAGGTAAATTTAAGTGCACATGGATGGATTCCATGTTTATTTTAGATTTTCATTCATTTCACTTTTACATGCTTAAATTCAGTATATATAAGCTTCAAAATTATTTGGCTTTGACCAAGCTGTTTGACCAATGATCAAGCCATCATTGTCACATGTGCACTGAGCGCTAATTCGAACTTCTCGAAAATAGATAATCAACACTTTTACAGTTTTCAGAAAATATAAATTATTTGCACATAATTGTGTACACTGAACGTGACAAAACCAGTTGATGATGTCTGATGGCGTCTCACAAACAATTTGATTCTGTGAACGTGTCAAAGTTTAAAATTAGTGTACACATTTGAATGCATTGCAAACGCCATGAGATGATCCAAGAAACCACTTGTGATGTGGTCGATACGAGTATGGTTGATTTGCCGAGAGCACAAGCATCGTTCGGGTGCACGAAGTACACACATCGACTCCCGACCACTGCAATATTCACAACTAATGTAGCAGTCATATAGCATAATGGATGATAGTTTCAGTTGACCTGTTCACACCTTACAATTCAAACGAATCACGTTCGTTTGATGAAACCATTGTGAAGATGATCACTCACTCTTAAGAATTGCAAATTAGTTCTGCATTTCAAATGGTAATTTTGTGACCAACTACACAGTCCACCTTGTTGATTTGCTAATATATTTCAGGAACAAATGAGAAAACTGATGAATTAATTTGGTAATCCCATATTTGCAATATTTCTCTTGAATATTCTCGTGCTAATTGGTCAAAACTTTAACATCCTTTCAATATTTTTTGAACTTGTATCGCTCTCTTGTTACTGTTTGTCTTTTTTCTTCTCTTCGTTTTGTTTAATTTTATGGGTGTTTTAATCGTTCTCCAAAATCTTCCGCTTGTTTAGTTCTCAACTCATTACATTAAGCTGCACTTTCTTCTTTCTGGCTGTAATATATTTCTTTCCTCTTTTTTAGATGATTTTTCGATCTCGGAAAATATTATATTTCCATTTATTCCATAAATTGTCTACAACATTATAATTATATTGTTCCTGTTACGAATAAATTTGTTTTTACGAAGTCAAAATGTTTTAATTTATACATTTCACACTATGAGCATTCCACTATATATTATCCGATATCCGTAATAAATTCAACGCATTGATAACATAATTAACGTGTTAAATCAAAAGTTCACATACCTAATTAAATGTGTTATATGTTCTTTTCAGCCCATTACTCATGTTAAAATCTGATCATGTGTTTTCGGAAAACCATCAATATTAAAGCAAAACCTATTCATCATGTTTAATGCTGGACAAAATGATCAACGTTTTGTGGAATAAGTTAAACAGAGATATGATTTTAGATTATATGATTATGTGTTTCATTTTTAATGTAAAATTTGTCTGCTATAATTGCATATTGATTACAACACTTCAATGAAATCAATAACTAGATTATCTGAGATTAATTAATCAAACTGTCATGTGAAACTTAGTAAATATGACACATTTTTAAATTGATTAGTTGCATCACACGACCAAAGTAAGGTGTTTTCATTAAATAATACATGTGAACAGATTAGTCAGTAACTGTATCAGTCTCCAGTACAGACAACCTGACTGGAGAAAACGGAATTAATTTGCTACATCATAGGCACAGAATGAGTTCAAAACTCATGATCAAACAGAAAGCTCAATCCTCAAACAGGGTCATCTGAAATTAAGTAAATGTTTACTTAGATTGTCAGTATCTTAATGATTTGACATCAGCTCTTGCTTTTATCACTACATAGGTTTTTCTAGTAGCTTCTTGACCTGTAAAAGTATATATTTTAGATGAGTGTTCGTTAGGTATTTTTCGTTTTCTCCGAAAATCAGTAAAATTAACTGATATACACCAACTCATAGTCCATTTTGAAAAACTTACTGGTGCTGTGTGTAAAGCTAGAACTAAACTCACTTTGACACGATCGCGAACATTGAAATGGATTTCTATTCGTCCTCAGAAATCCAGCTGTTATCTCGAGCAATCTAGTTGATAAAATTAAACGAACACTGGAAAACTTCTTCGCTGTTAATTAGTCGAGACCCACTGCCCTCATTAGTTTTAGGTGAGCTTGAACCTTTTCAAACTCAATAATGGCTTTGTAAATTCATTTTATTCACCTTTGATACCTACTTTAAAACGAAGCTTAGCTGACAGCAGTTGAACTGTGATTTAAAATAGTTTGTCTACAGTTTCAGTCGTCTCATTCCGAAATCCATCTTCATACATGCTATTTCCAACATATTCACACAAGTTTTTTAACCTTTTAACAATCGTTTAGTACAGAGATGTTTCTGTTATGCATGTTATTTACTAATAAAATAATAACATAATTGTCGAGGCTATATGTTGATTGCCCAGCACATTCAACATTTTAACCCTCCGTTTTATTTAAGTGAACGATTTCGAAAGCGTGTTGTTCTTCAATACTCACTGTATAAATATCTTGATACCAATGGATGCACACAGTTGCGTTCTGGAAAGCGTTCAGCAGTTTAGCTACAAAACAGTTAAATAATCTTTAAACCACATTGATGTCCATGATTGGTGAATATTTTCGAAACAAAAACAATTCAAATTTGTCTTTATCAATTTTTCATGATTATTTGAGACGGGTAATTCCAACGACTAATTTTTTAGCTCAATAGATATTCCATTGTATGTGATAGTTAACTAATTATACACTAATTCATGTGACCTATAAACATTTGTTCAGTAAAGCGAATTTACAACTTATGGAGACGTCTCAATTATTTTGTTCAGTTGCGTTTATCGAGTGCATTAACGTTATTACTAGTTGAACAAGTGTCCAGTAAAAATCGCTTAGCTTTTTGAAGTGTTCAATCTGCTCGTCAACATAAGAGTCAGTTTACGTGATGGTTTTATTTCGTTCATTTCTGCATCACTGCATATGTAGCGTTTACAAAGCCCATGAAATATCTTTGTGTTAATACAGCAAGTGGGAAAACATGAAATTGGTTAATTTCTTTCGTTCAAAACAACGTTGTTAAACTCGCTCATCGAAAATGTCAACCAAACAAATCATGCTCTGCCCCGGAAGTTCAGGGCATACGACGCTTCATAGTGAAAGTCAGGATTCTTCAAAATTCATGAGGGTGAAGACACTTCTCATAACTATAGAAATACGCATTGCACATACATTGTTTATCCACACAATGTGGAAGACGAAGAACATTCCAGTAGTTTGAAGGTGAAAAGACACGACGTATAGTGCTTGTAATCTGCAAAGCCATGTCACTTAAGCTAGACAAGAAGTACTGAATTCGAGAGAGATATTATTTTACTCTCGTCATGAGGATGAGGCTACAAACAAACAAGGACATGTAGTGGTTCAGAGAAATGAATCACAAGAAGAAATTGTAGACGGAAAATCTCGTGGATACAGGATTATGAAAACATTACTGTTACGTCTTAACATTTCCCTGCTCTGCTATTGAAGCACGGTCAAGTGACATGCTTTAACGTTCGTTCCAAATATCAATCCTAAAATATTCCAGTTTAAATATCAAACTTTTATCCATAACTTTCAAGTAATCAATCTCAATATATTGTTCAAAACATTGTCCTATCAAATGTACGGCATATATTCGATTTTCAGTTTTCCGGAGCACATTTTCCAAAATACGAAAACAAACTGTGTGAAATTGAAAGTGTCTCCGGTGAAAGTTGCTAGAAGGTTATTCAGAATATGAGTGAAATCGAGTTATCCAGACCTTAGTCAAATTACATATTTCCTTAACATCTATCATGAGTGTCAGCCCAAGCTATACAACAACCACCAGAGACTAATAAAAAAGGATATTCATCAGTTTTATGACATTCTACAGCTTATCACAGAGAAGTGGACAGGAAAGAATCAGGTTATCGAAGATAGCAAAGAACAACAACGTTTATAAAGATATCATTATACGTCACGGACCATTGAAAATTAAGCAAGCTCTGGAGAGATTCGCAAGTTTCTGTGCTTCATTAGCAATTATCCTGCAGCACACTTTGATTATGTTTAATTTTGGTTAAGCTCTTTTATTTATTTACTTGAGAGAAAATTTTGTCTGATCAGTAACAATTCGCATATTTTTTGTACCGTTATGATCACTGGATCACATGACAAACTAGCTAAAATGTCGATATTCTTAAGTGTTGCTCGATAATTCATTCTCATCCCCATGTATATATGTACTCAAATCCTATTATTAGTCCTTGCTTTGCCTTGCTACTCCCCTATGCAATTCGACCATAAATTTGTCTATGTATTTGCTCGTACTTGCTTTTTCACCTCTGTTTCAAATTTGCTCGATATACTTAAAGCTCTGTGATCTGAACCGTCCCCATATAAACTATAGTTGCCGGTTTCATTTTGTTATGCTTTCCAACAACTTTGTGATTTATAACTGTTATCGAGGTGATCGATTAACAAAGCACAGTCGCTACACTTCCAGCAAAATGGTTACAAGTTGCATTACATTCCCTAACAAGTGCATAATTAAATCTTTAAGAGTCTCGCTAGATCAGACTACACGATTCAATTTGTTTAAACAAAACTTTCCAGTAGAAACTTGGAAAATGTCAAGAGAGCTGAGGTGCTGAACCATTGATTTTCTTTTTTTCTACTAACGAGCAAGCCCGTTGTTCTTAAAAAGTGGACAGTTGTATCTCTGACTGATCCGCGGGTTTTGTTTATCGTTTGAAGATAATTTCAAACACGCTACGTATTCAGTACAGGGATCTAAGTACTAAATCGTTGAGCGTTTTTGTCGGTGCTGAATCTTGTCTGGATATAAATGTCATAACTGAGTTGAAATTTGGTGTTTGTATTGAGCAGTCACTCAATCTGCTGTTCATTTGTTCACAAGATCTGTTCAATTTGTCCCTTAAATTTCTCCGCATGCGATTAAATTGCATCGTCGTCCAGCCTTCAGTGTAATGTCAGTGTCAGCAAAGAAAGGCGAGCTGATATCTAAAGGATCGATAGGTGATAATATTATTATTAGGAATTCATGGATTACTAATTGTTTGTGTGATATGAGTGTAGTAAATGTAAGATATTTTCTATGCGTGATTCGAATAGGTTATTTTCAAGACTGTCTAAGCATGCTAATAAACGAATAAGTGATGTCTCAGCAGACTACATAGGGTTTGATAAAGAAGTTGAGACGCTTGCGGAAGATAGACAGCCGCATGAAATTAAATTTGAGTATTTAGCGATGCAGTGTACTGATGAAATAACGAAAGCAATAACATGCAGCGATAAAGTTGTCAAACCGAGTATCATGAACAGTGTGGAATCGACAACGAGTGAAGTGCACCAGTCTTCCATTTTATTTGCGATAACATTATGTCAGTTCCTTTCAACAATAGATATGGCCTCCTCATAAAAGCCGTGATCACTTTCAATGAACAACTTATCTGTGTTTTGATGAAATGAGTATTTTATGTGTGAAGCAGAACACAACGTCGGCTTCTGCGAAATTTCGAAGGCATTGGTAAAATGAAGAGAATAAATTTAATGGCTGAAGAGGGGACACATTAATCAACAATGTAGGTTGAATACCTCCGTAGTTACTCATAAACCTGATTTGAAACAAACACTGTTAACGAAATTACCTAGCGATAACTTCCTAATAAACCAAGCAAAAGCATCTGTGTAAATTAGGTACTCAAAGTAAAAAAAGACGAAGGATTAATGCTGATGTGATATCATACTGTGAGTTGTTTACTTTAAATGTTCCTAAAATTTCAGTGACCACTTTTATGATCCACTGAAAATCATAAGCACATTCTTCAACAAGATTGCTTTGAGATGCAAGTATGCTTGTTTTATGGATGAGAGCCTTGAATAGATTGTAATGCTAAGGATAGATTTTTTGGTCGCAAAGTTGTTGTGACTATGAGTTTGTGGCGGACCAGACAATATGCGAACTCAAAAGGTAATTACATAGTTAATGAGGACAAATAGTAATGTTTATACATATTGAATGTTATAAACACAATAGAAATGAGGGACTTCACTTAGTTCACCAGGTTAGTGCGTGTTCTGATTTGATCTGGTACCAAATATCCACAATTATAAATGGTTGATTATTCCAGTAATTTTGATGAATTTCCCAGTGATATGATCCAATCTAGGATATGATATATTCCAATTATAGTCTATAAATGTAGAAAGTATTTGATTTAGACTTCAATCAACACAACCACAAGTGAATGTAGAACGAGAGGTATGTGCGCATCCATATGTTTATCAATCAATGTATTTAGCAATGAACAGTATATCATGCTATGTAAGTTAAACAACGGAAAGTGTGTTCAAGGTCAGTCACTTAAACAACACGTACAGTCGTTTAATGATAAATGTACAGATTGTGAGAATTGGTAAAATAAGTACAAAAGATATCAAAAACTGTTTACGAGATAGGTTCATTAAGTCTATCTCTACAAGTTCACAAGAACCGAATCTGTAGAGGACGTTTCATGATAGTGTTCAATATAGTTTTCTTCGGTATTGCGTCAGTAAATCACTTGTTGACCATGGCAACCAAATATAGGACTAGAGAGTTGAAGTGTTTGTTGTTGATATGTGGTGTTGTTTTCAACCACTGATTCTTACAATTCATATTATGGACTATTAAGACTGGCCAATCATTGTTGTTCATTGGGTTTGTTCCAGTGCACTGGCTCAAAATGAGTGACTAGAGATGCATCTAAGATTATATGTGGTAAGAATAGTATGATGAGCTCAGTTAAAGCTCAGGCTAAATTTACATCGTCTATAGTGAAACATATAGGTGATGGTCGATCCATCCGTTACTGACCAAATTCATATTTCATGAAATGAAGTATGCAGTTATTCACTAATGTTGGATCTGCCTGCTTCGCGTTAGACATCTTACTCACAGTTATCACTGAATTAATATTTATGCAATTCTACATATTATCGAGATACGAACAGGATGATGATAGTTTGGATGAGATTTGTAGGCTTCATGTGGTTGAACTAAATTGTGTACAATCAAGCAACGGTCGTCAAGATCGAATCCTCTGAATGAATGTAGGGCATACATCAACAACCGAGAATAAATACAAAACTTGAGTATCGGTTTTTATATCGATTTTAAAATTAGTAATCATTGTTTGCATAATCAAATGTCATTTGAAGTTCTGTCTTGAGCTACAGTCTGGTTTACTGCATTTTTGACAATACTATTATAACGGTTGGATCTTTATTATCTGGATGGACAATAATGTATCATTTCCCTATGTGATCTGTTGCAATACTTCATGAATTGATAAACCCATCAAAGCAAATTGAAATAGTCTTCCAGGCATTACTTTAATGTCGAGTCAATTTTGAAGGTGCATGCAGCTTTGTATCGACCAATGTATTTATTCACAAGAATTTCTAAATATTATAAGCTAATGCTTGAAATTACTAAAATGTAACAAGCTTGTTTTAAGGAAGTGTTCACTGAAATCAGCCGGACACCCACCGGGATGGAAATGACGATGCACTCATTGTGAACGTACTATTGATTTATTAAATACGCACAAGTTATTGATTTGATAAATGTTATTTCAATTGATTTATTAATTTGCCTTCAGCTAGTAGTGAAGCTGAAGCATGAACGCGGTAAGACGATTCGCGTGCAAGGTGTGTGGTTAAGGTATTGCTAGTTTCTTCCTATGTGAACAAGGTAAGTTTGTTGGTCACTAAGCACATGGGTTGACAGCCTAAATCACTAGTGGATTGGTGACGTAGTAATTATTAACTCGTTGTGAGGACAAGAGTACGCTAATAATTGCTGATGAAGAATCGGGTGAATGAGAACTGCAAGGCATAAGGGAACTGAGAATCTGCTTGATTGAAAAAAGTATATATATATATATATATATATATATATATATATATATTTCCATAAGGCGGGCAGTATTCATTTTAAATAAATATAGTCTATAAAAGTGAATATATGTCTATTCCTTCAGATATACTGAGAAGTCTTCAAAATATTCTCCAAAGTGGCATCGCGCCCACGTTACACACCAGATCCTATCTCCGCATTATTGTGTTAGGATTTTGGTCATGCGAAGTATTTATACAACTCAACTTTTTAGGTTTATATTTATCATAAAATAGACTTAAAGAGCGCTTGGCTTGAAATATGACCTTGGGAAAACACGTACGTCTAGTTTCTTCCAGATGTCAGAAGTTCCATAGCTGTGCCCTAAGAGCAGGATTCTGAGAAAAAGAGAAACTGAGGAGCAGCAAGGCACTTGTATATGAACGATAAACAATACTTTACATCTTATAGTGGGACAGACAGTGGTATGATAAATTGCTAAATTAAATTCATACTAACTCTTGTAGCTAGAGTGAGATGTGATCAGACGCTCCACATGAAAGAATGTAGTAATGATATTTACCAAGGTGGATTAAGTTCAAATTTAGGAAGGGAAGTCAGGTTTGGAATGAGGAAGGCTTTTTATTAGAACAGAAACTGCATAGAGAGAGTAACGTGTTAAGATAACTAATAATTATGTCTTTTATTGTCTGATTTTCTTTCCATGCGATGCCTGCCACAGTCTTTATGTAAAAGTCCGAGTTGGCATGTTATAGGTTGTCTTAGTAGAATAACTAATCCAGCATAATTTTGGAAACATGAATCTGAGTGGTGGGCGTAGGAAAGCAACCACAGTATCACAGATTGAGTGACTTGTTCTCAAACATAAAGAGCCTGACACAAACAAAATGTTTTGCCCCACAAATATGGGTGGATTGAAGTCAAAGCCCTCACCATCAATGCTTGCTTGTCAGTAACTCCACTCTCACTTCCTTTGTGATGTTAGGCTCATTTAAGCTTTTTTCGGATATACATCATACCTCACGCAATCCTCTGTGTTTCACATCCTGTTGGAAAACACTATTCATATAAGTACCATTTTACAAGCTTATCAGGCAGTTACAAATTATGGACTGTGAGTAAGTCATCGATGCAATGATTATAGTCTAAAGTATAGGTTGCCAATCACAGTACAGGCTATAAAAAGGGTATATTGTAGGACAGTTGTTTACAAAAGTGGGCGGAGAAGTATAGAAATATGAGAGTTACAGATAAGATAACGAGTGGTGAAATAATATTGATGACAAGTCAACATAGCGTGCTGGAGATTAGAAAGCTGATAAAAAATAAACAAGAAGAAACTCACATTGACTTGTTGTTAATGTTATTCTGTCTTATCCTAACCAATTGGTAGGTAACGGGTTCCAAAGGTGCAAGACCACTGGTAGTAGGCAGTTGATTGTGCGGTTCTTTTGAAATTTTATGGTAGTAGTAAGCGTCTCTTAGCGACTGAGTATCGATAGGTCCAGTGAGTTACTTGTTTACTTCAAGTAAAAAATTAGGGAAGAAAGAGTATCTAATACAACTACAAAGTAGGAAAATGAGGTCATTTGATCTATACACGTAGAGAGCCTGTAATGTCTGTGTGGGAGGCAGATGTGTTCAACTGTGCTAGATCTGTGCAAGTAAGGGCTTGATCAATAAGACTTACAAACGTATGTAACTCATCTGCCATGCGTATTGTCAGAAAGATGATTCTTACATATTAGTGAATACTTGATGAGGTAGAAGTTTTGTTCTGTATTTCTCAACTTTGATCGTGAATACTTCGTCTCAAAGAACTATATTACATATAGAATAAGTAATGTTTTTGAGGAGTATAGTATAGTATAACCACTAGTGTCTTTTGGTCACGTATGCGAGTAATCTTGTTAAAGAAGTCTATCATACATGTACTGCTGAACTTTACTCTAATGAAGCCGTGTTGTGACGGGTCTATTAGATCTTTCTTCAGTAGGTGATCAGATAGTTGATTTTGTACCACTTTTTCCATTATGCGTGATGTGAATGGAGTGATTTTTATAGGTCTGTAGTTTTCGACTAGGTTTGTCGGTCCTGGTCTGTGTTTGAGAAGAATATACGTTACCGTCCAGTGTTCGGGATATATACCTGTTTCTAAAGATAATGTGTATATTTTTAGTATTAGCGTCTGTATTTCTGTATGTTCTGACAATATATAAAGTATTGATGGGATCTCATCGGCACCAGAACTCGCATTTGTTCCAAGTGTTTTGATGGCGGTATGTATACTCCTAATCTCAAAGTTTATGGTGCTAAGATAATTTTTGCTGATGGACTTTTTGTTAACATCTGGGGTATGTGATGTGCTCCCGTTGTGAGAAAACCATTCATTTAACAGTTCGCATATGATGATTCGGTCATAATATGTCACACCATCGTTCAGTATGAGTGAAAGTTGTGAACTGCGCTCTTTCTTATGCGTTTTGCAAGGAGACGATATAAATTTTGGGCTTCAGATGCGTCAGTGTTAAGCTTGCACTCCTTCAAGTACAGAGTATATCTGGTGCAGGGCACTGAAGTTCTTTGATACATAGTAGGTCCCTTTTAGTTTTCGCAGCTTAGACTTGGTCTTTTGGTTGATATAGGGAGTAATTGTTTTAAAGGCAGTTTTAGAGGAAATGGTAGTGTCCAGTGCATATTTGGTGGTATTATTGAATATTTCTAATGCTTCTAAGAGGTTATCGCTGGTAAAGAAACTTCCCCAGTCTGAACGCTTTATTAGTAATCGGACGTCTTCCTAGTCAACGTTTGCATAATCTGTCTATTGAAAACGAGTATTAAGTGTCGTTGCACTTGGCAAAAATCGGAAGGGTGCAGATGACTATTTTGTGATCGCTGTTGCGAAACTTTTCGCCAGCCACGATTGATGTTGATGTGACATTGTGACAGAATATCAAGTCAAGAATGTTGTGATTTCGTATAGGCAATTACACACATGTTGCTGCCAACCGGTTAAGTCTAAGGACCTTACTATGCTTTAAAAGCATAATGGGCTAAAATGTGTTTCCCAGTTGATGATTGGAAGGTTGAAATCACCACAAACAATATTGTAGGCGAAATCAAACGATGCAGCCTTAGCAAATGACTCACTCATGATAACGTCAGTTGAACTAGGAGTGTTAGGATCTCGATATCCACATCCGATTAGTATTTTACATTCATGGGTGTGTACAGTAAGCCATACCAAATCTGGCAGCTTGCTGCGGATATTGTGGCTACAGATTTCCGCCCTCATATATTTTGTTGCATATTCAAGACAACCACCATCCCTCTTGGTTACCCGGTCACAGCGGAAGAACTCATAGGTGTCTATTTAGAGCTATTAGTCTGTGATACCGGAGGACAACCAACTTTCAGTTATCAAAACAAGTGAAGGGATGTTGAAAATTTACAGGGTGCGTGGATGAGTCGTCTTATTTTGTGCAGATCGTCCATTGATTAGCATAAGTGTCACGTACGGTGAGTGTCTGTCTGGTAGAAGGGTGTGATGTTAACCCAGTGAATTGTCTTTTGTGCCATAAGAAGTGGGAGAATTCGCTCAATGTTCATGTTCGTTTGGTTTATTAGCAATATGGTGAACGGGAGAAAGGTTATCGGAAGTTAGTTTGGCGAAAGAAGTATGTTTAGGAGTGACAGGTACTATCGAATGAGTTGAATGGATAGGTAGTGTATTCGGGGAGGGGTCAGGAGGTTCCGTCAGGGAGACTAGAGACATTTATCGATGGTGAGAAAGGTGTGTCCCTCCCCATCAGGTCGGAGTATATAGAAGATGGTCTCAGGATAATGGGATTGTCGCCCCCAACATTTTGAGACCCCTCAGCAGCACTGTAGAGAGGGGAAGAGGTTAAAAGTGATGAGGTGATGTATGTGTCGAATTAGGGGAGATTAAAGAGTTTTGTAGGGTGGCTTGTCTTCGACAGTATCTAGAATCAATAGATGGGTGCCTAAGTAGGCCAACGTTATAGTCTCCTTGTGTGCACTGGGCGATTTTGGTCCTATTATGGGTAGTTGGTGGGGTTGTATGTTTCTGGCTAACATTGGGGGATTGCCTTATTTTGTTGCCAAGAGAGGTGTTCGTATTGTGTATGGGGTATTGGTTCCTGGAGTTTGCAATGTTCTCACCATATGGCTTACTGGAATCACTTGTAGGTGTGAATTTGTCGGGTGTAGCCTTACCTTAGGACGAATGGGTACTGCCAGTCCACTATGTTTGTTGTAGGGCATTCTACTGCTGTGATAAGGTGCATGTGGTAAGTTAAGCGTGCTGAAGTACTTGAGGGTTTCTACAGAGAATCTAGTATTATTTCTTGTTGAGGTGTGTGAGCTGTCGTTGCCATCAGAGCAAATGCTGGGAGAATTAGGTGTTGACATTTTATCGGAGCCGCAAGGGCAATCCTGGGGCACTATTGAGGCATAAGTGGATTGACATTTCGGGGTAGCTGAGTGTTTGGGTTTGAGATGAGTGGTTGCAGCTGCTTGAAGTTCAGTCTTGTTCTTAGGACTAGTAGTAGTCTGCGACGGGCCTCCGATTATGGGAGAAGTAGAGTATGGTGTTTTAAGATTTTCGCAATGACCAATATTGTAGCTGCGTCTACTACGTATGATGGGTTGATTGGTTTGCAATTCACTGAAGATTCGACGCTAGATAGCAGTCCTGTCATGGATTATTCTAATCTTTTTAAATGTTGGAATACGCCTCAGTGATGACTGAATATTAAGGAGGTGATTGGTTTCTGTGATACTACCAAACTGAGATAGAATCGGACAGGGTCCTCCAGTCTGTACTTTGCGTAATTTTCTTGTTACACATCTAGATTGCGATAACCCACACTCTTGTAGTAGAATATTTTTAGCAAGCTTTACGTTCGCACTGTCAGGTATATTATACACAATGACATTGTGCATACACTGTAGTCTTTTCAACACTTCAGATGATATATGGTCGATGCCTTCTTCACTATTTTTCATAATTTCCAGATCAGGATTTTCTAGAACACTGACTACATATTTATGTAGTAACAAGTTTTGAATAGTTTGGGTGAGGCTCAGTTCTGTTTGACTGCTTTTAGAACTTTCACTGGTGTGATTATTGGAATTGATATCAACATTGTTGGGGTATATTTAGTTGCATAGAGACTTGTTGCAAGTGTCTACCGCGTGATCATCTTGTGCATACTTGACTGAGGAATGGAGTATTTGTCTGGCTGAGTAGTCGAGATCTACATCATCGGGCTGGCTACTGTAGACAGGCTTACATGCACTCTGTGGGCCGCTACACAGAATGGTCGATTTTGGATTTGTTGTGTGTTTGAGGTCAACCGCACTATCTAAATACACATAACTTTGTCAAAGACTGTGAAAAGAACATTTATGCTGATTTTTTCCGGAAAACCCCGAACACTTTGTAATCTATCAATAGTGCATTTAAATCACATAGAAGCAGAAGCTTAGTAGCCTGGATTTAAGTTTCACATACCCCTAAATGCCCTGGTACGGCTGAGAGTAGGGAGAGTCCGCCCTCCCTCTCGAAATGCTCTCACATGGCCACGCGTATATAGCCTCTGCCAGGGAAGTCCTACTCACTGCCTTCACGTGGCGGGGGTGTTGTTTACGAAAATGAGGGGACGAAAAGCGAATGTCCGGCGCTTTAACCGGATCCCAAATCAATGGTGCACATGGGCTCCAGTACCCTGAAGGAACAAATGGCGTATGAACCGATCGTCGATCATCGGCTACCATGTGACTGCATCTCCTTACGATGCTCTACTGCCTTGTGGATCAGATCTTCAGGTCGAAGGCTCGGAGTGTGGCCCCCTAAGAAAACCACCTGCTTCGGTTTGGGCACCCGGGCAGTATCACAGCCCTCACACAAATCAAATGAGATTCGTGTGGCGCATATGTATTTGGTGCCTCCCTGTACCTATACTTATGTGTTAAAATAAATAAATAAAATAATAGGCAATAGAATGGAAACAGAAACTCAACTTGCGAATTTATTTGATCAAATTAAAGAGATGTACCCAGTTAATGAAGAGGAGAAAGGCTGATTTAAATCTAAACTAATCGATATCGCAAACCATTATCCCATTTCACCCACACCTCAGTCTAAACTTTCACCCAAAGACCATCTGATAGCATTAAGAAATATTAAGCGAAATGATGATATAACGATGTTACGGTCAGATAAACGTCCGAGTGTTGTTCTAGTGAACACAACAGATTATGTCCCTAAGATGAAGTTCAATTTTAGTGACCACGTGAGATTCAAGTTAGATAAAAGTATCAAGGGCTTCACTGATTCAGCTGGGAAAAGAGTCACGAAAGTACTCAGAGATCTCCTGAAGATGACGATAATCGACCGTTCAACTTACAATAACCTGCGATCTCGTGGGTCTTGTTCGCACTACATGTATTGTTTACCAAAAATACGTAAACAAGGTATTATTCTTAGAACTATTCTGACAATGGTCGGTTCCTCCTACCACAAGTTGCACGATGGTTAGTGCATAAGTTAGTACCAGTTCGTTAACGATTAGCTACATATAAATTAGACGATTCATTTGGATATGCTGACAGCATGAGCCACACAAATATTGTTAGCACGTTTATGATTTCCTTAGATGTTACCACCAAGTGTGTATGCAAATATACATTTATCTGCAAAAACCGTTGCATTGGTAGAACAGAAAGGTGAGCCTACGTCCGATTTAAAAAACATGTTCCGAAACGTTTAAGGTCAAATGGATTAAAAGCATTCAGCAGTGCCAACGAAAGACATCTTGACAAAGGATATGAAGGCGATACACTGCAATCCCCCAAGGTGATTAACAAACAATCAAACTCCAACCTTTCGAAATTCGCCGACGCGATAACGACCAAACGTCTAAAACCAGATCTATGCACCTAAAAGGAGGCAATAATAAATATTTATCTGCCCTCGTAACACTACACTCCACTTTTATTTATTACACCATACATTCTTTAGCTCTTTATTAAGCATGATTACATCAATAGTCGCTATTCTTCAATTCATAGCTGACTGCTTTCAATTCATATCCTTCTTTATTACCATTAATCTGTTTTCAGTCGGTTCATTACACAATCATCTAATGTTTGTTAGTTCCATGAGTTCTAATCATGATTTCAATGTTCTGGGACATTCCCTCACAACCTTCACTTATCGCAAACAAAATTTTTATTACCTCACTAACTCTATTAAAATCTTCGCTACATCATGATAAGTATATTCATCTTAGATCATCCTTGATATATACCTATGACAATATATGTAACAACGTTGATCTCCGCCTGGAGTCCCTTTCCGGGGGCTACTGCCGGTCCCAAGCCCGGATAAAGGAGGAGGGTTGGGCATGGGGTTAGCGACCCCATCCCGTAGAAAACTAACTCGCTAAAAAAACCCTAACCAGAAAAAATTATTCAAACCATTTAAACTCTGCCCTGGGAGTCAGGAGGTCTTCGTTTAGAAGAATTATGACGCCTCATGATGAAAGCCGAGTTTCTTCGGAAGTCACGAGGCCGATGCCCCTTCTGACAACCAGAGCAACCATTTATTTAGGTACATGGAATGCTCGCACAATGTGGGAGACTGGGAGAGTTTTCCAAATTGCTGCAGAAATGAGGAGATACAATTTAGAGGTGCTTGGGATCAGTGAAACACATTGGACGCAAGTTGGACAACAACGACTAGCTTCAGGGGAGCTGCTGTTATACTCCGGACATGAACAAGAAAATGCTCCACATACACAAGGAGTTGCATTGATGCTGTCCAAACAAGCACAAAATGCACTTATAGGATGGGAATCTCATGGACCAAGGATCATCAAAGCCTCCTTCAAAACAAAGAAAGAGGGCATTACAATGAACGTCATCCAATGCTACGCGCCTACCAATGACTACAATGAAGACGCTAAAGATCAATTCTACGATAGGCTGCAGTCAATCGTCGAGAAGTGCCCAACAAAAGACCTGACTATTCTGATGGGAGACCTAAATGCCAAGGTTGGAATTGACAACACCGGATATGAAGAGATCATGGGACGACACGGACTGGGAGAAAGGAACGAAAATGGTGAGAGATTAGCAAATCTATGTGCCTTCAATAAACTGGTCATAGGCGGGACTATATTCCCACATAAACCCATACACAAAACCACATGGACTTCACCGGATCACAGCACACAGAACCAAATCGACCATATTTGCATCAACAAAAAGTTCAGGAGGACGATGGAGGACGTGAGAACAAAGAGAGGAGCTGATATAGCATCCGATCATCACTTGCTGGTCGCCAAGATGAAATTGAAACTCAAGAGGCACTGGACAACGGGGAGGACAATATCACAAAAATTTAATACGGCTCTTCTTCGGGATAATGACAAACTCAATAAATTCAAGATAACCCTCAGCAATAAGTTCCAAGCCTTTCATGATCTACTCAATGGAGAAGGAACTACTATGGAGAGCAACTGGAAAGAGATAAAAGAGGCAATCACTTCAACATGTCATGAGGTTCTGGGCCAAAAGAAGCACCATCACAAGGATTGGATCACGGTCGATACACTGGATAAGATTCAAGAAAGGAGGAACAAGAAAGTAGCAATCAATACCAGTCGAACAAGAGCAGAAAAAGTCAAGGCACAGGCTGAATACACAGAAGTAAACAAGCAAGTGAAAAGGAGCATCAGAACCGACAAACGTAAATATGTGGAAGATTTGGCAATGACGGCGGAAAAGGCTGCCAGAGAAGGAAACATGAGACAACTGTATGAAACAACAAAGAAACTCTCCGGAAATCACCGTAAACCAGAACGACCAGTGAAAAGCAAGGAAGGCAAGATAATCACCAACATTGAAGAACAACGAAACAGGTGGGTAGAACACTTCAAAGAACTCTTGAATCGACCAGCCCCGCTGAACCCACCCAACATCGAAGCAGCACTCACGGACCTCCCAATTGATGTTGGCGCACCGACAATTGAAGAAATCAGCATGGCTATCAGACAAATCAAGAGTGGCAAAGCAGCAGGACTAGACAGCATTCCAGCAGAGGCATTGAAAGCAGACGTAGCGGCAACTGCAAGGATACTCCACATTCTCTTCAGAAAGATCTGGGATGAGGAACAGGTACCAAAAGACTGGAAAGAAGGACTTCTAGTCAAAATACCAAAGAAAGGTGATCTCAGCAACTGTGACAACTACAGGGGAATCACTCTTCTTTCAATACCAGGAAAAGTCTTCAACAGGGTATTGTTAAACAGGATGAAGGACTCTGTAGACGCCCAACTTCGAGACCAACAGGCAGGATTCCGTAAGGATAGATCGTGCACAGACCAAATCGCAACTCTACGGATCATTGTGGAACAATCAATTGAATGGAATTCATCACTCTATATCAACTTCATCGACTACGAAAAAGCATTTGATAGCGTGGACAGAACAACCCTATGGAAGCTTCTTCGACACTACGGCGTGCCTCAGAAGATAGTCAATATCATACAGAATTCCTATGATGGATTAAATTGCAAGATCGTTCATGGAGGACAGTTGACAAAGTCGTTCGAAGTAAAGACCGGTGTCAGGCAAGGTTGCTTACTCTCACCCTTTCTCTTTCTCCTGGTGATCGACTGGATCATGAAGACATCAACATCTGAAGGGAAGCACGGGATACAGTGGATAGCTAGGATGCAGTTGGATGATCTAGACTTCGCAGATGATCTGGCTCTTCTATCGCACACACAACAACAAATGCAGGAGAAGACAACCAGTGTAGCTGCAGCCTCAGCAGCAATAGGTCTCAATATACACAAAGGGAAAAGCAAGATTCTTCGATACAACACAACATGTACCAATCCAATCACAATTGACGGAGAAGCTTTGGAAGATGTAAAAACCTTTACATATTTGGGCAGTATCATCGATGAACACGGTGGATCTGATGCAGATGTGAAGGCACGGATTGGCAAAGCAAGAGCAGCATATCTACAACTGAAGAATATCTGGAACTCAAAACAATTAGCAACCAACACCAAAGTCAGAATTTTCAACACAAATGTGAAGACAGTTCTACTGTATGGGGCGGAAACCTGGAAAACTACGAAATCCATCGTCCAAAAGATACAGGTATTTATTAACAGTTGTCTACGCAAAATACTTCGGATCCGTTGGCCGGACACTATTAGCAACAACCTACTGTGGGAGAGAACAAATCAGATCCCAGTGGAGGAAGAAATCAGGAAGAAGCGCTGGAAGTGGATAGGACACACATTGAGGAAAGCACCGAACTGCGTCACAAGACAAGCCCTCATATGGAATCCCCAAGGTCGAAGGAGGAGAGGAAGACCAAAGAATACATTACGCCGGGAAATGGAGATAGATATGAGAAAAATGAACAAGAATTGGATGGAACTTGAAAAGAAGGCCCAGGAGAGAGTGGGTTGGAGAATGCTGGTCGGCGGCCTATGCTCCATTGGGAGTAACAGGCGTAAGTAAGTAAGTAAGTAATAAGGAAAAGCCTATGAAAGTCATCGTGCGCCTGTTTAACCAAGCCTCTTCGTTTAGGACATTTTTAGTAGAGATAACGCTGTAGAACGTGATTGAAACTTCAATATTGTGACAGAAAAACTGAAGTGGTCAGATCTCTGGATGTAACGCAAATCACCATTTTTAATCTTTAGGGTGCACAAATCGAACATACCGTTTTGAGATGGTGTCAACTGTTTTCGAATTGGAACAAACCAAATCACATACACGTAATTCTGTTTGCATTTAATTTTATCAAGCACTTCACTCGAATTATTTAACAGACGGTGTCGTTCGAACAATGGTAACTTTTATAGCTTGGAGTTATAATTGTCATTTTTGTATGAAATTTTATGATTGATTACGTATTACTGCCCGTACTACATAACTACTTGATAGCTCAAATACTTATTACTCAAACTGCCAAATGAGTTATTCACGTTCTTACACATAAATGTGCTTACTGATCCATTTAACTCTGTATTTGACTCTAAATTTGACTGCGTTTGCCCTCCAAAATTTGCATTTCTGCACGAATCTGTTTCGTGTACTTGTGGTTAGACGATCTGTGCTGTTTAATAATAAACCTTATTTATCGCTTGGTGTTGGTTTATGATATTCATACACTGCGGGGAGCTATGTGCTAACAGTTATCGTGATGAACAACATTTGAAGGCTTTGTAAGTATCTCGAGTTCGATTCACTGCAATTTCGCTGACTGATTTAATATTAAAATCGACATGTTCTGCAAGGCACATGTGTATAAATGCATAAACATCAATTTTCATTGTATTCTTTAAAATGATCGCTATAATTTTAAAGCAGATTATGTTTAACAATTTTACATAAATCTTAGGATCTTTATTTATCTTCAATTCGCTTTATGCAAACTAGATGAAAGTACAAAAATAATTAGTTCGTCATTATATTTAAAAAGTGCTTGTCCACTAGTCGTCGTTTCAGTCGACTGTGTAGTGCACTTATCACACTCAGAACGGCTGAATGACATGTTGATTGCGCACAGTGACTGGGTAGAGTGAATAGTTTACTGAAGATATTTTGTCACAGAAAAGTTGGAAACGATTTGAATGATGAATTTCTTTTATCTATCCAAAATTTCATCCTGTTAAAATGACAAACCATAATTAAGGGTCATCCACTACAAATTACAATCATGATCGTGAATTCAACTTTCTGAAAAACACTGGCAACTAAACTGCACTGTGGATTCATGTTGAAAGCAAATATTTAAAACAAATATTGAAAATGAATTCATCTAATCTGTTCCACCTATAAGGGATTTTCATTCTACTAATGCTTTGAAAACAAACAGATGGAACTTGTTGATGATTCTACAGACAAGATTATATTCTTGATAATGATATCAATATAATAGTGAAGAATAGTAATAATCGTGCTGGTAATACCTTTTTCGATAATTCAGTGTTGTATGACCGAGATAGAGATACATGTTGAGTTAGACAAATAAAAAATCAAAGAAACGTTAGAATTATGTAACAAATAAATTCCATGTCACCTTGATTCTCTGTCGTTATTTCAGCCGACAAGAAACAGTTAGAATCTGAAGGTAAGTACATTTTATGTTTGATTGCTCTGGCACACAAACTGCCACAAGCAACTTCTGCCATAACTCTCTATTATTTCCTACAACTGTCTCCTCTTATTCTATGCCATGATGTGCTACGAAGCCTGTTATTCTTCATGCAAATGACATACGAATTACAAAGTGATTGAGAACCAACTGAATACAGTTTTGCCAAATCCAACTATACCATTTACACTTATATATATATATATATATATATATATATATATATATATATATATATATATATATAATATTTTTTCATTATTTTTTCTATGTCCGATTCATTGTTTAATAAGTTATGTATCAATTTTTTTGACGTTTATTTTTCTATGTTGAAATTTTTTCAACCCTCAAATGTATCATTAGCTTTCATTAAACGCTCGAATCGAATCACTACAGGAAGAGTATCCAAGCTTTCTGATTCTTCATTGTCTACATTTTCTTTTAGCTTGTTAAATATCCTATTGAATTTTGGATTATAAGTAAAATGTTTTCATCAACATAGCCATTTATTTATCTAGAGTTTTGTTTGTTTTTTACAAGTTGATTTCTCGTTTGACTCTTTATTTTGTATATTTCACTGATAAATACACATGATACTAACGTATAAAAATCGTGATTTTATATTATAGGAGTCATAAAAGTAATAACATATATGTATTCGAAGTTCTTAATGTCGCAGCGGTTACCAGCTTTTTTTTAATGGCTAATAACTTATGAAATTAGTTTTTAGATTACTCATAACTATCATTTTATTAGAGAACAATTCATTTAAAATCATTATTCATATTCTGTTGAGATTACCATGTTGGAGATCAGAAAGATCAAATAGACAAAACATAAGTTTAGTCGATTAAGTTCACACACTTGCACAGACATACATAAAATCTACTATAGAGACTGTAGGAATGAAACACCAATTATAGATTTCTCGATGTTCAATCAACACTTAGTTCGATTTAATTCATGATACATTCCAAACACTCAACTAGTAAGACGAGGATTTCGCATCCAAGATCAATGTGAACATGTTTGCCACACAAAACTAAATGTAACGAATGGTTTACACAAAACCATGGTTTTAGTGTGCCTTCCTGCACAGTTGAAAATGTAACAAAAATATTTAACCTACCACTAGTTGTATTTACCGAGATAATCCTCGCCGAGAACACATAAGAGTAGCTACATACATGAATTAACGTTAATTTTAATTACGGTGAACAGAATAGACGTACTCGTGTTGATAATGGGTAAGATGAATGAATATCTCATGCATTTTTAAGTATTACTTTAGTAGCAGTAAGCTATAGGTATACAAAAATATCTGACACGTATTTGTTTGAAACATTCCTCATTATTCTGATGGTGAAAAATACTGCCAATTGTAATAACAGTGGGTTTAAGAATTTCCTATTACAAATGCCTCTGTACTGTGTGATTTCCTGATTCACACGCCTGCATCTAAGCTGACATTTGAATCAAAACCAACCCGTACGGGAATTTGTTTAATTCTTTTTGTTTGTTTTGATATGCCAAGAGCGTATAACTTTTGGTGTTTTTCACTACGTTGTTTCGTTATACCATCAGTGGGATGTTAAATATTCATGTCTCCTTTTGTTATCTTTGTCAATAATTACAAGAAGCGATTGTTCTATCATACGCTTAACGTTCAGCCTTACTTGTTATCATTGCTACAACATTATCTCGACTCACTGGCCTTTAGTTTGATTAATTTTATCTTGTTCGGTAAATATCGCTGCAAACTTTGCTAAATCACTTCTCATTAGTCTTCCCACCTCAAAAAACGTCTAATTAACATTTCTGTGTCATATTACATCAATATAATATTTCTCATATTACATAGGTTTAAACAAACGTTCTATCATTTGTACTTCAGCTAATGCACAATGTTTGTTCGTATAAATAGACTTTCAACTCCTATGTAAAATACTGTACGTCATTTTGTAAGTTTTTTTTCAGCGCCTTTTGAAGTATACAATGAGGCATTAAGAGGTTAGCATTCTCACAACGGAATTCCGTTCTTTAAGGTAGATGGCCTAACCGTGCTATATCCAAGTCACTTATTACTTATACTTGAAAGCAGGTAATTGCTCCTACGTCAGTAAGTAAGAACACGGAATACTTGTACAAGTGCAGGTGTGTCAGCCCTAAAACACAATGACGACGACCCTATTCGAAAATACACACGTTTATATATTGATTGTACACTCATTTCGATCACCAATTTAGAAAAAATCAAAGATATGAAATAATAGCAAAATCGGAACAAGCAGTTCTTGTAAGTGTTCATCCAAACAACATAGTCCTCAGTTAAATTAATATGAAAAACGCTAGCAAAACCGTCTTACATCCTTGTGATTTAGCTTGATAATCCATGAATAAAGCGCCGCTCTAAACAGTAGTTTGAAACATCTGAATGAGAACAAATGTATTCACGCAAAGTGACTACCACCTAAAATAAGCGATCCCAAATATCTTGCCCGAAAATTCCTGCATTAATAAAATTAAGCATCATATTTGCATTCTATGCATTCCTCTTAGTGATAATTTTCGGTAGTAATCATCATTTTGTTTGTGTGAGGGCTGTGTTAATACTCGGGTTCCCAAACCAAAGAGAGTGGTATTTTAAGGGACTACACCCGGAGATTTAGACCTTAAGGTCTAATCCACAAAGTGGTGGGGCGACTTCAGAAGATAAAGTCACGCGGTGGCCAACAATATGTCCATACACCTTTCATTACCTCAGGAGCCTGGAGCCCATATGTACCACTAGTTTAGAATCAGGATCTTACAGCCCCCCTGGGCGAACCTTCCATGTCCACCAACCCTTTTGAAGCACCAGTAATTCGCTTCTCGTTCCTTCCATTCCGTAACCAACACCCCTTCTGTGAGAAGTCAGTGAGTAGAATTTCCCTAATAATGGTTATATACATGTGGCCAGACAAGAGCATTTCGAGAAGGAGAGCTGACCCCCCGGCCCTCAGTTGTAGCGGAGAATTTGGAGGAAGAATAGATATCAGTTCTTAATTTCTGTTGACTGTAATATGACTACTATTATTGTCATTATCATTTCTCAAAGATAGCTATACATTCATTTCATCTGGGAAGTTAAAATTGAACACGATATACACTCTTCGTTCGCATTTTAGGACAATCATTTCATATTTATTTGGTGTTCAGTCTTACGAACATCATAAACTTCTTCACGTTATTTTTTTATTGAGAAAGTATGTCGTTCGAATCATCATCAATTCACATGTTATTAATCGTGTTATCAAAAACTTAAGTTTACTTTCAATACATATGATAAATGAAGAGTGCTGTTTGCATCCGACATCCGGAGTTAAAATGCTCAGAGTAGACAATATACATATATGAACATGTTAGTATACAATAGGCGGAAATAATTATAGTTTTATTCGACTTATTCGTAAAGCATAGAACATTAAAAGCTTTTCAAAGAGTTCAACATAATTATAAAATAATTAATAGCTACTGTCAATAATGTGTTAAACATAGTCGACCGTACTTTGTTTCATGTAGATATTATTATTCAGAAACTAGCAGGAAAAACACAAGGTTAGTGTATTCAAAATTTGATATTACTAACATCGAGTCACTGTACCTGTTGTTTGTTTTGCGAGTAATCCAAAATCGCACATTACTCGCCTCATCAATTGGTGCTGTGTTGCACAAGAACACAGTGACTACAAGTGGTTAAGAATTCATAGTCATGTTTTATAATGTTACAATTTTCTGACATCTGACATGCGAATTCACACCGATCAAACACTGCTTAACTAAACATGAACTATGTCTCCCATTTACAAACACTAAGAAGACAACTTAGCATACGGTTGACTTCGTTACAGTAATCCATATAACCTACTGAATGTTACTTTCCACACCTTGATGACTACTCAATGACTATGTCAACATTGATTATTACATCATGTTTTCTCATAGTTGCATGTACAAAACAGAAGTTAAAATGAATACACATACATGTACATATCAATCATAATCAGCTTTGATAAACTTCCTCTCATTCACTGCTGTAGTACTTTTTGCAAATAATAATGACTTCCATGAACAATTATTATTTGCAACCAAAGGTGATTGATCGTTTCCATCTATCATATTGTCTATAAGCAGTCAAATACTGAAAACGAAACTTACATTTATACTTATTAATGACAAACCAACCAGAAATATTCACTTTATGTCCAACATTGTGACTAAGTTGTTGATATTTATCATTAAAAAGTCTCTAAACTAATCAATACCTCCCATATAACTCTCTACCCAATATTATGCAGCTTCATATTAGCCATCCTCGTAACACAGCATAAACATGAAAGCATGCAGTTTTTGTGCAACACTACATGTTTTGGTGAAAATTCGAACATACGGTCGGATCCAGCAATGAATACCGTTAAGTATAGACAGACGATATTATAACCGATTACGATTCCCCGAGTTTCATAATTTGCGAAAGGAAGAAGTAGATATTTTGAACAAATGATAGTTTCAAACATCCCTCTTGTATCTAACTCATGAATTATTCTATCTAATCACATTCAACTTTATAATACTCTAAGTATTCTGAATATCTTGTCCAATAAAGCAAACAGTCTAAAATATCAGACGGAGTTGCACAGAAATACGGCTTTTCGTTAATAAGAATTTATCCTTTTGATTCCCACTGGATTTCGATAAAACTTTGTCCTCTATTTTCTCTCCGGAAAATAGTTTATCAGACAACACCTTAAATCATGATAGACCGTCCGTTTTGGCACCCAAAGTTATGCCACTGAACACATCCACCCAGATTTTAAAGCCTCATTCAATGTTCGTTTTCCAAACCTAAATAATAGATTGATCACTCAGTAACATCTAAAGTCATGTTGGTCTAATCTTTAATATTCATTGAATTCTATTGATAAAGTTTCAACGTATCCATTAATTTAAATAACAAAGCACTATGTTCACTATATTTGATATAAGGTGGTGGGAAGCAGACTCCAGTGAGGAGAAACTGATTTAATCCAGCCCTGAACATCAACAACAGAAAACTGCAAACAACTGCAAATTACGTCATAATCACTCAACGATTCAGGGGCTTTCTGAACTAAGTAGTTCAGTAGACAACGCATTTTCGCCTGATACAAGAGTTACTGATATTTGTCATCTGTGTGAGCATCAATATGGAAAAACGGCACATCTAGTTATCAAGTGTAAAATAGAATGAAAAGTTCGTTTCGTATTCCTCTGCTCTCAGAATGTCTTAATTTCAGTCAGTATGAAGAAATCGGACTTATTCCGGTCTCCCACATTGTACGAGCATTCCATGTACCTAAATAAGCGGTTGCTCTGGTTGTCAGAAGAAGTATCAGGCTCGTGACTTCCGAAGGAGCTCGTCTTTCACCATGAAGCATCATAACTCTTCTGAATGAAGACCTTCTGACTCCCAGGGCAAATTTTAAATGGTTTGAACAATTTTTTCTGGCCAGCGTATTTTTAGCGAGTTAGTTTTCTACGGGATGGGGTCGCTAACCACATGCCAACCCTCCTTCTTTGTTCTGGCTTGGGACCGGCAGTAGCCCCCTGTGGGGCTCCATCGAAAGACGCTAAAGTTTTGAAACATGTATTCATGTGCTCAAATAATTGTTGATGGCTGTCTACATATTAGAACTTCACCTCAATTACTTTACATACTATTTAAATTTGTATCGAAACTTATTGATTACTAACATTTTAAAGCAACCTGGTTTAATTACTAAAAAACGGCAGCATACGTTGATCCAAAAATGTTGTTGTGCGATTTATGCCTTCTGGCACGTAGTAGTATGTAATCTTTTAGGTTGTTAGGTAAATTTATCTCTAAACTTACTCGAATGATGTGCAGATAAATAACGTGATCACGTGATACACAACCAGAATTATAATATTTTTATTTACTCAGTGCACAGATGCTGTAAAACTCCATAGTAAAAAGGTATTTTAAAGGTCATAATTAAAAGTGCGTGAAATATCTAACTCCGTAATTTAGCTATAACTGTTGGTAAACTCAGTATAACCTAATAATTTTCAAAATTGTGAACATACATTTATTGATTGATTAGTTTATACCAACTGCCAATTACTCTATATTTTAATGTATTCAGATATAACTGCTGACAATTCAAATTAATGATATAGAAATCATTGTAATATTCGATATAGTAGTTGGTCAGTGGATGTTTAGTTGTGAATCTACTTTTCTGAGATTAACGAAATCTCCATCTACAATCTTTCCTTCATCCTTATACTGGTTCATACTAGTCTCATTCTGTTATAACTGGTAACAAGTAACAATTTTTTCGTATTCATAATAAGTTGTTGTACCAGCTTTGTATCTCAATACAAGAGTTATATATGATTGTATAAGTCGATTACATTTTGTAATCACTGCTTACTAACAGAACACACAGTATTGATTAAATATTAGTAAAATCAAGCTTTGGTTATTCATTACTTTCTGTGTTATAATTTAATTTCATATTGATATCCTGTTACTGGTCACACAAGCTTAATAACCATTACACTGGTGTTCATAGGCTTGTCAAATTCTTATCAATGCATTCAATTTATCAGTATGTGAACCATGTAATCATTTCAATTTTTAAATCTATGTAAATCCAAGAATAGATAGCCTTATAGTAAAACCAAATTAATTCAAGCACAATAAAGAAGGTGAATAGAATAAATGTTAATTGCATGATACATAAGAGCAGTGTAATCAGTCATTTTATTTACTTACTTCTACTTTAGAAACTTGCTGTCTCATAGCCTAGTTATCATTGCTCATTTAACAGCATAAATCTTAGTATCTAATAATTAAAAACTCATTTGATACTTGCATTATGAATAAAGTTAAACTAAATTTCCAAAATGATAAACTGAAGAGGCTCATGGTGTGACTGTTGAAAATCTAGCGAGAAGCCATTAACAGTTGAGTTAAATCCGTATCAGGCATGGAACAATTATACATCTTGGGCAATGGGTGAAGGCTACACAATATCATGCATTGATAGAAGTTAAACATTAACATCGTTTGATGACGACTCAATTGTCTAGATTAGAAGCATTCGCGCGTGAGACTGAAGGTCCTTTGTTCAATCACTCGATCCATAGTTACTTACTTACTTACACCTGATACTCCCAATGGAGCATGAGCCACAGACCAGTATTCTCCAAACTAATCTGTCCTGGGCCTTCTTTTCTAGTTCCATCCAATTTTTGTTCATTTTTTTTATGTCTGTCTCCATTTCTCGGTGTAATGTGTTCTTTCATCTTTCACTTCTGCTTTGACCTTGAGGATTCCATGTGAGGACTTGCCTCGTGAAGCATTTGAGTGCTTTCCTAAATGTGTGTCCTATCCACTTCCAGCGCTTCTTCCTGATTTCTTCCCCTGCTGAGATCCGGTTTGTTTTCTCCCATAGTAGGTTGTTTCTGATAGTGTCTGGCCAACGGATCCGAAGTATTTTGCGCATTTCAAATCCGTGGATGCGTATTCCTGATGAGTTTCATACTAACGCCAAATGACGGTTCTATGCTTCCACGATTACAGGAGTGGTTCAGATAATATCAGTTCGCAATCTAAACTGCGAAAATTAAATTTAAATTTGTTAATCTAACATAGTGGAAATCTGTATGAACATTGGAATAATGACAAACTAGATACAGTTCAATCAACTGTTTTTTGTAACTTTCAACAACAGTCCCTATTAATTTTAGAAATTAATCTACAAGTTATTATTCATGTTTTAAATGGAATATTTGAGGTAAGGAATAAATATTATCCCTTTAAAACACCTTTAAGTATGGCGAAACTAGACATAGATACTTCTGTTATCACGAAAGTCCTACTCTCCTACTGTTGCTTACGAAATTGAGAGAACAAAAATCAAATATTCGGCGCTTCAACAGGGTTAGTGGACGCAGAGGGTTTACTTAAGGGAGTTGAAAAACCCTGACTCCAAACCAATGGTACACATGGGCTCTACGACCCTAGTGCAACAAACGGCGTATGAACCAATCGTTGTTCACTGACTACCATGTGACTACATATCCTGACATTGCTCCACTTCATTGTGGATTAAATCTTTAGGTCGATAGCTCCGGATGTGGCTCCCTATGAAAACTACCTGTGTTCAATCTGATCACCCTGTCAGTATCACAGTTCACAAAACAATCAAATGATTTGTATGGTGCATATGTATTCGGTGCCTTTTTGTAACATTATTTCTGTGTTCATATACATATAGACTTTATTTGACTGGTCGGTTGTTTGTTTTTTAACATATCTACAATTAAAAGCTTAGTATAACTTAACGTAAAATTTGAGCAACAATTGACTGACCTATGAGGTTTATTCATTTACTTTATTAATATCAAACAGTTTATTGATTATTTAACCAATTATTGTTATTTTTTATATTGTATTCTTAAATAATCAATATTTTGTATCTAGGTCTTAATTAAAAGATCATAAATAAATAAATAAATAAATAAATTAATTAATTAGTAACTAATTCGATTAATTTTAATATATAAACAATTTTTATAAAAAGATAAATAATAATAAATAATGGATCGAATTAATGAAATAGAATTTAAACAACTTTGTCGTTTATTACAAATACAAACTGATGTAACAATAAAAGATTTAAAAAAAGCATATTATCGTTTAGCTAAAAATTATCATCCAGATAAAAATCTTGGTAATGAATCATCTACAACACATTTTATACTTGTTAATCGAGCATATCAAACATTATGTAATGAATTACATCATAGAAATATAAAACGTTCATTAGAAGTTTGTAAAAAGTAAGTTCATATTACACTATTTTGAATGATTTCATTTGGATAAGACAAACATTTTTCTTTTCTTATATATATATATATAATCCTTCTGTGCTTTATGTGTAATGTTTTTATGACAAGATATAAGACATTAGAAAGTTTTTCGGTTAAAAAATCTCTCTGTTTAGTGGTTAAAACAATTTGATCGAAAGTTTCAGGAATATATCTTGTACCATTAGTTGGTAAGACATCTTCATAATTTTGAAGATGTGATAACTTGTTATATCTGGTCGTCGATGATTGTTGTGTTGGAAACTCTTATCACTTATACTCGAAATGAGAAACCTCTGCAATTATTATTACGCGAAAGTGAGAACACAAAGACTGGCATATGTGAAGATTTATTAACCCCAAAACACGACGACAACGACGACCCTAATCGGAAATACAATTATTTATATATTGATTGTACACCCATTTTGATTAATAACTAGAATGAAATCACATATATGAAAAATACTCAGAGTTATAACAAATCACAGACTTAGCATAGTTCATGTTAATTAAATACAAGAATATTGTATATTATGCAGA
The DNA here is from genome assembly GCA_946903255.1 of Schistosoma spindalis. Classification (NCBI taxonomy): domain Eukaryota; kingdom Metazoa; phylum Platyhelminthes; class Trematoda; order Strigeidida; family Schistosomatidae; genus Schistosoma; species Schistosoma spindalis. Next base: position 8,020,043 of record OX336419.1, on the reverse strand, counting down.
ATAAATGATCATACGAGGAAAGAAAACAAATACTACACTGAATGATCATCACATTGGATCAGAACGGAAGTTATGTTAAACAAAACTCATAATTAATAAATCAATTAAATCTTGACTTTTCTTTCTATCATAGCAGAAGAAACTATCGATCCCTATGTTTTGGCGATATCAAGTCACCAGTCGGCAAAATTACACTTCATTGACCCTAAATAGTAAACAAACATAAAAATGATCACTGGTTAATAAGTAATTATTTTGTTTCATTTAATTTATGAACCGATCAAAGCTAGATCACCATTGAAAACCTGATAACATTTAATGGATGTTTCATTCTAGTATCAAACTCCTCATTAGTGTGCATCTGTGACTTCAAACGCAGAAATCGAAGTCACGCGTGAACTTTTCACCACGGAGCCTTCATCGAACAATATTGATGTATAACTTCGATCGATGCACGATATTGCACAATCTTCATCTACTGCCTGAGGCGAATGACTATCGCATATGCGTTACGGATAGAACTCCACATAAGTATTTATTAAAATTCAGGCTTCATGAATATATGTTTGTATCCTTGACTTATAAAGTATTGTTTGCTAATTTTTTGAACAAATATTATTTTCATTGAATATGAAAATAACTCCAAAATTTAGACAACGATTTCTAGCTAAGATGGATGCTTCAGTTGACAACAAACACTTCTCGCTTGAACCAATCAGCTCAGAGAGTGCAGCATCAACAAAGCAATCCAGTTTATATACAATATAAAAGAAACTTCTATAAATAGAACTTTCATGGTTTTATTTATTTCAATCTAGTAGTTTTAATAATTATTACGGATTTAAAGTAATCTACAAAACTTTACAATAATGAAACTCCAAAAAATAAAACCTTGGGATATTATCGAAGAAAAATATTGAAGCACACTCCCTTTAATTTCATGTAAGTAATGTTATGACAAGTAATTTTACATCCACCTAGGGAATCTGGGAACCTGTGATTCCAAACCAATGGTACACATGGGCTCCAGTATCCTGAAGGAGAAAATATCGTATGAACCAATCGTTGGTCACCGGCTACCATGGAACTGCATATTCTGACATTACTCCACTGTATTGCGAATTAAATCTTTAGGCCGATGGCTGCAGATGTGGCTCCCTACAAAAATACCTGGTTTGATTTGAGCGCGCGGGCGGTATCACAGTCCACACACAAATCAAGTAACTTGTGTGGTACATATGCATTTGGTACCCCTTTGTACCAATATTTATATGTTCAAATAAATAAATAAATAGTCGCTAAGATCTACACTCTACTAATGAATGCTCATATATGAATGATTTTATTAACTGACAAATACAAATACATATAACATTATCAATGCATCGGTCACTGAACTAAAGACTGTTTATTTAATTATTATTATTTGTAGAAATAGGTTTTTTAAATTTGGAGACATTATTTATTAAAATCAACTAGAAAACAGAGAGTATTATGTAATTATTTGCTTTTCAACAAAACCAGTTGTAAGATATGCAGAAATAATGGTCTGACAGGTGTCAGATGAGTTATATATCCCCTTATCCCTATTATTATTACTCACTTATTATTGATTGTTCATTGTTGTTGCATTGTGTCGGGTTTTTGGTGTGGAAATATATTCACGTTCTGGTCAGGCTAATTACGTGTTCTTGATCTGAGTTTTGTTGAAGTCCTGTAGAATAGACACTGGGCGGGAATCTAGTGTAGATATTTGTCTGAGGTAAATTAACGTCCCATTAGACGAAGTAAAAACCGAGCGTTATAACAATCACAACTGAACTTTGACTCCGTTAAACTTGAATGAAACTGCTATCAAATTATTCTGAAAAAAAACACTTGAAAAAATATCATAACAAATTAGCTCCAAACATGGTTTTTGTAGTCATTTAAGCAAATTGTAGTTGGAAAGTAAAAGCTTGTTGATCATCATAGTTATATTCATATATTTGTCTCCGCTAATTTCGTCAGTGACTTTAAATACTTTTATTTGTTTGACAAGGAATGTTACCATCTAAAATCTTAATTAAAGAATATTGTAGGTTATGAAATAAATGCAGATTTGTAGTTGATTTCAATACATTTAGTAGTGTTTAATTCCTTAAAATAAATGATTTAAATGCTTGAGATCCTGAGTCAGTTGAAACTAGACCACCATGGAAAACGTAGAAGCACTGGACGACCGTTCATTCACGATCCCGCCTCGCGGGATTCGAACCCAGGATCTATCAGTCTCGCGCGCGAGCTTTTAACCAATACACCACTGAGCTAGTCGGCATCTAACGGTGTTAATATCTAACTTCAACTAATCCACGAAATCGAACGACACATCCACCATCGTCTTCAGTGAGTTCCTATCTCATAACAGACCTGGTTGAATTCCACTAGTCACTGCTTCACACTGGAACTCCTGGATATACCTCTTGAAGCCAGTCACTAGTGAGCAGATGATTATTACCAAAAGGGATTTTGTGGATGAATCCCACAATAGGACGAAACGGCCGTTCAGTGCTTCGAGGTTTTCCATAGTGATCTAGCTTCAACTCACCCATGATCTCAACCATTGAAATTACTATCTTATCCACAAAACTCCTTCTAATATAAATGATTTAGTTGAGAAACTTTCATTGACATTTTGAATAAAATTATTAACGCCTTCTTCTAGGAAGAATGTAACTCTTCACAATATACCATCTTACTCATAAGTTAAAACACTATCAAGGGATTCAATTTGATAATAAGTTGAAATATATCAATTTTCCCTTAATATTTCTTATTTTAAGAGAATAACTAACATCCTATTAAATATTCCATCCGTTTTTTTTTAACAAACATAATTTTTTTTTCTTTTGTAAGTTCAAAATGGAAAGAGAAAAAATCGAGTATTGTAGAACAATTTTTATCAGATCTACAAAGACAAGATATTGATTGGCCGAAATCAAATAATTTATACAATGAATATGATAATACATATTCACCAATTGACAAATTATTAAATCATTTATTAGAAGCAACTGTATTAAAAGGAACTAATTCAAAAAGTAAGTCTATTTTATAATCAATTAAGATAATCCTTAGTGTTTTCTTTTTTATTATCAATAACTTTGGATTGGTTGAAGTTGGACATTAACACCGTTGGGTGCCTGCTCAGTGGTCTAGTTGGTTAAGCACCTGGCGCGAGACTGATAAATCCTGGGTTCAAATCTCGTGGGAGGCGGGATCGTGGATGCGCAATGCTGAGGAGTCCCACAATAGGACAAAACGGTCGTCTAGTGCTTCCACGTTTTCCATGGTGGTCTAGTTTCAACTGACTCATGATTTCAACTATTGAAATAACTTTAAAGTAAAATATATAATTCATTTCAAGACTTCATTTTCTCTAGATTTTAGTTTTTTCCCCAGTACATTGGTATATCTTCCATTAACTTATTTATAGCATTTAGCTTTGAATCAAATCACTGATGAAAGTTCACTTCATTAAATCTGAATTATACATTAAATTTAAAGCAATTAGTCCCTTTTATAAATTCCGATAGAACAATGAGAAGATGGAGTTGATCTGAAAAATGTGATGTGATGATTACGTCACATCCTATTGTATTTACCAATTTACATGTTTGTGTGGACACACATACATAGGGAGGAGTAATCCAACAATGCAATCAAGGGTCAATGAACATGTGCCTAAATGGCTTCAAAATCAATGTGTGTCAAATGATCCGATCAACGTGGGGGGTAGAAAACCAGGTTCATCGATAGTGAAACTTATAATTGAAACGGGGCACAAAATTGACATTAACACAGCTTTTAGAACGTTGTATAGGAATTGTCAAGGACGAATTCTTAAGTTTATTGAAGCTTTGGCTATTCGTGAATTTAAACCCCCATTATGTGTACAAAAACAATTTGTCGTAACCTCGAATTTACCTTGGTAATCCTTAAGTCATTCTATGGCCTAGGATAATCCGACAACTTCTTATTCTTTCTCTCCCCTTTGTTACTTTTTTTGTTTGTTTGTTTGTACTTGAACTTTCATTTAATTGACCTTTATTAATTTTCATATAAAATGCCCTGACAAGTATATGTATGACCAGATTGTTCGAAATGTATAGCGTAAAATACATCACATTTTTCAGATCAACTCCATCTTCTCATTGTTCTATCGAAATACATTAAATCAACAACAATAAAATACCTATTGAAGTCAGTCAGTAATGAGCACATGATGATTGTTATCAGAAGGGAGTTTTGTGGAGGAGGATTCCTATACTAGGATGAAACGGCCGTCCAGTTCTTTCAGGTTTTCCATGATTGTCTAGCTTGATTATTAAATTACTAAAAATCTCCACCAAACCCCGTCCTAATAATAACAACAAAATAGTCAACAGAGCTTATACCAAATTAGGCATTGAAGATTAATAACATCGATCTTTAGAACCTGTAAGGAAAGGTGAACGAGAACACAAGTAGAGATAATCGAATGTATTTCAACACAAAATTACAGGATAACCTAGTAAAATATGATAATCATACAGTAAATACTTCATTTGCAAAATATTAGTCAATCATATCAGACTTCATTGTTCTTTCGTTTCCACTCTAATCATTCTCTGTTCTCGTTCTCTTTTCTTCGATTTTCATAACCTTCTATCTCCAGGTATTTCACCTTCGATTGATGATACATATTACCTATATCCATCAACATCATCAGCACACACCACAGTGCAAGTTCTCATACTACATAAACAAAGAGCAATTAAATTAACCGTATATGTGACAGTATAATATATCGGTACGACAAAATATATTTTTTTGTATGACACAAATTTAAGATTAGAATCTCCTAGATTTAAATAATGTTAAACTTTCTTAACTGAGTACTTAATATTACGATTTTAGAGACATTTTTTTCTCCTAGATTTTGTATCTATTAGGATTCATATTAAAAATCATGTGTATATTCATGATCTGAAATCGTGTCCGGAATTCAGAAGTTCATTGAATAACTATGAAATCTATCAATTTATAAATAAGTTAATACAATGATTTTTATTCTATTGTTATCTGTGAACCAGCATAATAACTTATTAATTTGAAGATTTTATGTAACCAATGTAATAAAATGAGAAGAAAATTGATTTCATAGACTGTGGTAATCCAGTTCGAAACCTATTTTGCTAGTATAATAGTGCCTTTAATATATATATAGCAATTAAATTGATTTTTGGAGGTGGGGGGAGGAGAAAGCCTATCATAATGATGATAGTTTGTAAAACCGAATGAATAAAAATGTTTTAATTTTAATGAATTGTAGTTTACATCAAAATTATTACTTAATCTTTAATACCATCATATTGTAGATATTCAGATGAATGATCCATATATTCATTGTTTTTCAATATTTTATGAACTTGGTTTATATGAATTTCATAGAAAAAAAATGTCTAGTTTATTACAAATTAATTCATTATAAGTTCCGATTAAACTACTTGAACTAGATAATCTTGTACTAATGTGTCAAGTGCTCCTAAATGCCCTGGTACGACCAAGGGTAAAGGGAGTCAGCTCTTCCTCTCGAAATGCTCTCACATGGCTACGCGTATACAGCCACTATCAGGGAAGTCCTACTCACTGCCTTCTCGCAGCAGGCGTGTTGTTTACCAAATCGAGAGGACAAAAAACGAATATTCGGCGCTTCAACTGGGTTGGTGGACGCAGAAGGTTAATCTATTGGGGTTGGAAAATCCTGATTCTAAACCAATGGTGCACATGAGCTCCAAGATCCCAAAGGAACAAATGGCGCATGAACCAACCGTTGTTCACCGGCTACCATGGGATTGCGTCTCCTAAAGTCGCTCCACTACCTTGTGGATTAGACCTTTAGGTTGAGTGCTCGGTGTGTAGCTCTCTAAGAACACCATTTGCTTTGATTTGGGGATGCGAATAGTATCGCAGTTCACACACAAATCAAGTGACTTATGTGGTGCACCTGTATTCGGTGCCCCTTTGTAGCAATATTTTTGTGTTCAAATAAATAAACATCTCAAGTATAAATGGATTTCAAATTATTTATTCATAGATTAATCCATTCTTATCATGATTTGAGCTTAAAAATTAAAAATATTTACAATTGGTTGGTCAATAAGTAGTGTCTACTGTCATGTTTGTCGAATTCTTCAGTGCTGATCAATGAGGTCAGTAGTTTAAGTGATTTAACACCACATGTTAAAATATTAGGTGAATATGTGGTATTCAAAAGGAAATTCTGAACCTAAGTTTTATGTTATTTGACATTGGTCTGCAAGACGTACCTTTATTCTTGAAGAAACTGATTCCCCCAGTATGATTCCTTCGACCACCGATAAATCGAAACACTTATAGTATGTGCTATTTCTGTCAATTTTGTGTCTACGAAATTCTTAACCTATTTGTGCCTGGTACTAAAAATCCTAAATTCGACAACGTGGAGTTAAAACATAGAGACTGATAATATGAATTTATATGAGCACGGAAATATGTCAGAATGATAAATGAATATGCTACTTTTCATATAGACTTATCTACAGTCAAGTGGACTTAGCCATGTTAGCAGGTGTAGACTACGTGGTTGGGATCCGCAACATGATAGCAACCGATGGTTAGAGACCTTGAATGACATGGCTCAAAATCGTTTGTGTTCCCCCAAATTCTAATCTTTTGAATTGTTCGTGTCCGTTTTTTTTCTCTTTCCAAATTTATTTCGCTGGATGATACTCCTTGAATAACATTTTCAAATCCTAATTTTTCCGATTACTGCTTAAACTCTTACTACCTCTACCACTTTAGGATTTGAATTGACAACTGCATTTTTGTGCTAATGTGGTATGGCAACTCGAACTGATGTAAGTACTTATGAAGTTCTACATTGTCACTGACTGAATGAAAGTCAGATTTGTGTACTTTGACCTGAACAGTAACACCAATTAATCAGTAACGAACTACAAGAACACATTTAGAATATCGTATAATTAAGCATTCCGTCTCAAAATGTAATTATAATTCATACACGAATTTTGAAAACATCCGTATTCTTAAATTGTCGTTCACACTCTAATCGAATAAGTCGTTACCAACCATATTAGTAATTTAATATCAAATGACAACAAAATACACATACACAATATTTTTTTCCGGAAAAAAGATCAACATTTGCTGAATCTTAATACATTTCACTATTTTTTATTTACTATGGTAAATTCAATGTTACGTTTGTACACACGCGTTGTTCTGTAGTGACATATGCAATTAGTAAAGTATCTTTTTTGCCTTACAATATTCTGCCAGTTCTTCTGTTACATCATAACAATCATAAGTAATTTTAATAGACTCCATCAGACTTTAATATCGATTTATGTCCTAATGGTAGTAGTAGTTGTTGTTGTTGTTGTTGTTGTTGTTATTGTTGTTGTAAGAGATGAACAAAATATCATTTTTTTTTCAAAACTAAACTGTTACGTATAATGCTCAATTATCCTACAGCCATAAACTTACAAATAATAAGGAATTAATAGGATATGCCCTAATAGTTCTTAATAGTTTAATGTCTGTATTGACTGAAATTGCCAAAGTTTTCATTTACAATATATGGATTTAAAGAACTATGGTTTTCTGATCAAATTAATGATGTCCTATTATTTTTTGAAACATTTTTTTATAAATCTATAGAGGAACAAACATCAGAACAAAAACATAGAGTTAATCCCAGTCAACCAAAATATACTACATCCAACTTCCGTGTACACCAACAACACCAAAAAGAATTCGAAATACAAGTTCCATCAACAAATGAAAAATCAATAGTATCTTATTGCAATGATGTAAATTATTTGAATTCCCAAAATCAGTCAAATTTACAACTCAACAAATTAAGTGAAAACCGTATTATTCAAAGCAAAAATACAGATTTAAGTAAGTATAACCTTTTTGATTAAGATCATGCAGAGATTGATGTTAGACCACCATTAAAAACCTGGAAACACTGAACGGCTATTTCGTCCTATTGTGGAACTCCATAGCAGTATTCATCCACAATCCCGGTCTTGGGATTCGATCGTGTTCATACAGTCAATTGTTTTATGACATCTGGTATAATGATTGAATATCAAACTGCTTCTTATTATCTAACTCAGAATAATAAGATATTGATTTACACTGCAATATATTTAAACTGTTAAAAGATCTTAACTACTAAGGTTTTAAATAATATACTAATCTAAACTCAGTAACGCTTCCGGAAAACAAATATTAGACAACCTTGAAAGTATTAAGTCATTCCATGAAAAATTTAGTTAAAATACATTTGGTTTGCTTATTAAAGTCGGAATATCAGTTTTCTTGAGGCGACCAAAGGAGTTTGATAAGAAGTAGCAGTGAGGAATAATAATGGTTTTACTTGAAATACTGACATATGAAGTTGGTGAACATCGCTTCAATCCTAGGAATATTTTGTAAACTTAATACACTCATCTGAGTCAATACTGTATTCCTTAGGAATACTTGATATAATTATGGCGGTATAATCATGTGCAAACGAAACTATACTCAGTTTTTTTTACCAGGTATTCATATGCTTTGTTTAAAACTTTTTTCTTATAATCCAAAAAATAGTTCAAGACAAATTTTAATAAAACTCGCTGTTTAATGTAGTGTGTAGCTCGGTCGGTTGGCTGGAATAGCCTTGGAAGTAAATCCTCTGATGAGATGCAGATACTTAGTGATTCGCTGCTAACCTGAAGATACGTTGTTTGCTGTGGGAGAGTATGAAAAAATCAGGGAAAGAAAATAAAAGGGGAGAAAATGAACCCATGAGTCAGAAAGCATATGCAATACACTTGCATTTTATGATGAAAGCAATCAACAACACTTTGTAACAATAAAAGCGTTAGATCACGGCAATCTGGGAATTGAAACTGACCGTCAGTAGAATAAGATTTTGAGTTCATTGCAGTAAATATTAATTGTGAGTGACTTATATGTAAATTTTCAATTTATTTAAAACAGATAGGTTGTAGTTAGCAGTGAAAATCAGTACACGAGTTTTGTTCTATCTGGGACTCATCAACTCGATATACCTGTATCTCAGTGTTGATGTTCACACCTAGACTAGAATCCAGTACCTTCCAATCCATAAAAGGAAAACATGTGTCCAGTTTTTCACTATTGGTCGCAACCTATCCATTCTAAATAACGTGTAACAAACTGATAATCTTGAAGTAATTTTCACAGAATGGGCAAGCAAACAGTAGTCAAGATTAAGTAGCGAATATCAAAAGCATAGTATAGTTTATACCCTTGATATCAATCTTTTGTTCGAGTAATCACCTTCCCTAAATCATAAATTCCTTGAAAGAATGTATTATGTTAGTGACTAGCACTATGGTATCGATTCAAATGTGAATTATTAACCTTCTTTTCCTAATCAATAATTATTGAGTATTTTTTTTGTAATGTTCACATAATACTAATCTCCTTTGAAATCTATGACTTGACAATGTAGTGCTCAGCGTTTTGAATTATTAGTGGTCTTTAATAGCCTAAAACATGTGAATATATAAAAAATAAACATTTTCTAGAATGGAACTAAAGTACATTACTCCAAAACCTTAAAAATATATATAAATGCTGGGATGAAGTCTAAATATAGTACAGATAAATATACATTCTCATGGCTTAAATCACAGACCAATCTTAGCTAAATCAACATTAAAAACCTTGAAGTACTAGACAACCGTTTCGTAGTATTAACGAGTCCAACAGTGCGCGTCCCCTGCTAAACAGCTGAAAGTGGAACCAGGACATAAATTCTCGCGTACAAACGCTTAACAACCGAACTAATGGACTGCATTGAACAGTATTGATGCATAATTTCGATTAATTCGTGATATTCCACAATCTTCATCGATCGCCTGTAGTATATTGGAGTTAAATATTAACACTGTCCAATGCGGGCCTAGTAGTCTGAAGGTTAAGCTTTTGCGCGTGCAACTGAAGATCATGGCTTGAATCATGGATTTTGGGGATCAGGCGTTAACTATTGAGCCCGATACTAGGACCTAACGGTCATCCAGTGCTTCCAGGTTTTAAATAATGATCTACCTAAGATTAGTTCAAGATTTGGTCTATAGAAAATTTACTATCTTCAAAAATCCCCTTATACTAAGAATACACATCTGTTCGATTACTTACCTTTTTAAAATAACATTATTGTACTTATCATTTTCACCTTATCTCACTAAAACCAGATATTGTCTTAGTTACTTTGGTTGTTTTTACATTGAAAAATATTTACTTATAGAGAAGTGACATGAGGTTAAAGAAAAATGTCACCAAATTAATCTATATTCTAAGACGATATAAAGTTGTACAACGGAGTGAATGACTGTAAACTTTCGTTAATTCAAGTTAATTATAAATTTCATCCTTAACATCCTCGCCATTTATTCCTTCAGGATCGTGGAGCTCATGTGCACCATTGGTTTAGAATCAGGGTTTTCCAAATCCCCTCAATATCCATCAACCCAGTTGAAGTACCGGACATTTGCTTTTCGTCCTCTCAATTTGGTAAACAACACGCGTGCTGCGAGAAGGCAGTGAGTAGGACTTCCCTGATAGTGGCTGTATACGCGTGTGAGCGTTTCGAATAATATACTTTTTTCTAATATTACCTCCATGATAAAGCCTGCAAAAATATACATATACTATCACAAGTATCTATAACCTTTTATTAATCTTTTTTATCAGATGAATGGATCAATGAAGCACAACATTTATTAGATAATATAAAAGCATCCAGAAGATTAAGCCGTTTATCGTGTACACCATGTCTAAATAATAGGCGAAATTCAGAAATGGAATGTACTAATTTAATTCCAATTATTGATAATCCAGGTAACAAGAATTTATCTTCAAAAATTTTTCATCTTTCTTAACTCTATAGTAAAAAATTAGGAGTATGATAATGTGATATGCATTTCCTACTGAAAACACTTATTTCATTTAGCTGAGCAGATTCTAACGATTATTTCTATTAGAAAATCGTGTTTCATCATTGGGTAATGATTGAAAAGTAAGGATCATTTAATAGCTGTTCCGTTCTCGTCTGGGACTTCTTACCTATGTTCATTGATGACACTTCCAGGAGTCAAAAGAAAGAGTTACATTCTGACTAATGAGCTAAAATCTAATAGCCTGAATTTTCTGTTATCAATAGAACATGACAATTATTCAATACTATAAGTTGACATATGTCTCTCTACCGACATAATTTAACTCAACTAAACAAGATTTCTCACTAGGAATTCAAGAATCCGGTGTATCACATTGAGTTGTACAATCAAATTTCAATCATCAAGAAAAAGAGCTGAAAATAAGTTGTATGTCGTAATAAACAGCAGCAATACCGTTTAATCGGATGTTACTGAAATCCTCGTATGTATCAATATTCATATTAAAACTTCTGTCCAGAGTCCGTTATTTCAAACATTAAGGCATCATCAGTTCTGAAACGGAGTTACAGTAGCCACTTCTTATTTTATTTGTAACAGTTCTTATTGGAATTCAGGATTGTTTGTTATTCATACACTCAAATCAGAATTTGTCAGTGTCATGCAGTTAGTTGCTTAAACTTCCGATGTCCGATTAAGAACCTACTACATTCATGAGGATCATGGTATTCATTCAGCAACACGTTTTTTTTCATCACCGGCTTTGAATTGAAGCTGTTATAAATGAGGTCAGTTGTAAGTTAAATAGCTCAGTGGTAAAAACTAAAACTATGGGATCGAGTGACCTTGGTTTAATCCCATAAGTAGCATTGACCCCCGTTAATATTACTGACACGTCTTGCCGACAAATGCCAACTAGCACAAAACTTAAGTCCAAGTATCGTTTCTAACCAACCCCAAAATACCCAATTTTAAATCAACCCTAAACATGCCTATTATATAAAATTCTTGTTTTATACTAACATCAAGAACCTACTACACAAATGTGACTATTTATTTTTAAACATTAGTGGATTTGTAATTATTTCCATACTTAGTATCATAGTTTATAAAATATTTACTCCTATGAACATAATTAACTTCGAAGGTTAATCCCATGATGAGGAAACCCTTAATTTAATGTCGACAATCTATTAACAGTTTTATATTCAAATTTTTGGAAGAAAAATAAAACAAATACCAACTGAAAATTAAAAATTTTAGAATATCACAGAAAACATAAGTCTTGGATTTTGGTGCCAAATTCACTCATTCATTTGGTTAAATAGAGTTTTGGCATTATAACTGATGTCAATTCATGATGAAAACCCGAAATCTAATTTCTAGCCTTAATTATCAACTGTAAATTGTAATTATAATTCCTCACGAAAGTTTATAACCCTCATTTGGTCCAGGTTAATAAGTGGACACTCTCAAGATCAATCTAGAGTCGCTCAAAGGTCGTCCATAAACTATAATTTCACCGTCAATTCTAATCACTTGTCCAAAATAAATTATGTCAAATGTAAAAGTAAAGCATAAGTATGAGCCAATCAGGATCAAGAATGAAACTTTCAAATTTTTGCGCAAAATTTGAATATTATGTATTACAAATAGTAGATACACCTTTGTACACTGAATAAAATGTTTTAAATGATGACAAAATATTTATTTTTGAATTCCACTTTAGTTCAGGAAATCAGTTAGTAACACAAGTCATCATAATTCATTTGGTATAATTTTGTTTATTATATAATGTAGTCATGATTGTTTGCTACTTTGTATTTTTTGTTTTCTTTTTATATTAATCTCTTTATTATTAGATATGATGCGATGTTTGATTTGCTACAGAAAATTTAAAATTGATGTAGCAACTAAGCATGTAGAAACATGTACACGTAAAGGTAATGGAACTAATTCATTAGGTTCCACTACTGCTACCGGTTATTCACCTATTTCTTTTCGTGCTAGACAAGTAAGAGAAAATTATCTTTATATATATATATGTATATATATATATATATATATATATATATATATATATATATATATATATACCACAGACAAGCCTTAATTTGACAAGTATTAAAACCATGAAGAACTGAACTAATGTTTCTTACCAGTTTAAGGATTTTCAGTAGTACACATCCATGACTTAATCAAGAATTAAACTCAGCACCTTCAAGCCTTACATCAAGTACTTAGTACTTGGACAATTAGTTCAGTAAAGGATTTAAAAATAATGGTAAAGCTGAACTATACCTGTTTTAACCAATCATGAGAAGGCAGAGAGGATAGACCATAAGATATGTATGTAAGGATTATTGCATTACAGCTAATTCCAAACCGTGTCATTGGTTTAACAATATATTTCGCGTTTACTGAAGTAAATCACGAGAACTCCTCACAGACTAAATAAAATATCTTTAAGTCTTGTAATTATCGCTATATTCCAAACCTGTGAAACCATATGCATCGGTCTACATTTACAGCCTTAATTGATCCGCCGTGAATAGCAACCATCACTATACAGTGTTATTTATGTACTTTGGTTAATAAACCTAAAAAAAAGAAGAAGCATCTCAATTCAACAAATGAGTCAACTTTGAATAATGTAGAAATAATGCTGACAACAAAACCACTCAATAGTTTAACATTTTATTAAAATTTTCTAGCAAAATAAACTCCATGTAATCACTGCACACAGATGAAAAGCGATAGTAAAGTTATGTGTGGAAAAGATGGATAGTGGTTAGCAGTGGAATCACTAAGCTATTCGGATTGTGACGTTCTTTTTACAGGGTTTACTAAACAGTTTTCATTCTAGGCAAAGATGGATAGTGGCTAGCAGTGGAATCCAGGGACTCGTCAGCTGGATGTACCTGTATCTCAGAGTTGATGTTCACTCTGCGACTCAAACCTAGAACTGTTTGCTTCAAACGCCTTCGAGCTATCCACTTAGCTACTGAGTCCTGATAGCCACCCGCTTGTGCGATTAGATGAATTTAAATTCACTTGGTGTTGTTTACTTGTATCTTCCCATGGGTTCGAGTCTCAGAGTGAACATCAACTCTGAGGTCCAGGTACATCCAGCTGACGAGTCCCAAATAGGACGAAACGCGCGTCCTGGATTCCACTGCTAGCCACTGTCCATCTTTGTTTATAAAGCTTGTTACTTCAGGCAATATCGAGGCAGTCCGCATAGGATGCACATATGCCAACCAGAGACTGACCAACTGCAGTCCTAAATGCAATAAGAAGACTCAAGTAAATAACACCAAGTGAATACGTGTAGGAAGATGAAAATAGCAATCAGTTTGTTCACTAAGCAATCACACTAACATGTAGATAAAGTGAAAATTGTTAATACTACGGGATACTTAACTTTAATAATACCATAGTTCTACGAATAAAAAATAATTTGTTAGTATCATTGTTACTTTTTCCAACAAAAAGGTATGGGTAATTGTTACCGTTAGGAAATCATATTTATGATAGGGAATTACTAAGATTGTCATTCACATATCTACTTGACAAAATACTGAGCTAAAACGATGGAGCAGTGGTTCACCGATAAGAACTTTTGACTTTTAGCCACTAAGTCTCAACTTCGAAACATGCCCCTACCTACTTCCGTTTGGACAATCAGATAGTATATCACAAGCTGTATGCCTTGAAACCAAATGCACGAGTCTGTATACTTGGTAAATGACATATTATGATTACCAAAACCCCAAACTACTTTAACTGAGTTTACTAGTGACTGTAAACGACCTATTATTCTACGTAAAAATGTCGAGGCTATCCTCATAGGATGCATATATGCCAATAAGAGACTGATCAATTGCAGTCTTAAACACCAATGATAAGATTCAAACAAACAATACAAAACGAATTTACACTTCAACTCATTGCACAATCTAGCAGTATCAGGATTCAGTAGCTAAGTTGATAACACGATAGTGTTTGAAGTAAACGGTAGTGGGTACGAGCCCCGGAGTAAACATCAGCTCTGAGATGTGGGTACATCTAGATGATGAGTCTCTGGATTCCCCTGTTAGCCTTCACCCATACTTACTTAAAATAAAATCTATTTTGTAAACCCTACAGAAAGAAAGTCGCGATCCAGATGGCTTAGTGATAACGTCTCAGACTGTAAAGCTAGATGATACAAATTTGAATCTCACACGAAGCTTGACTTCAGTAAAATTACAGGTATTCCTTACTGATGAGTGTTACATACCACGAATTCTAAGTCAAAACAGGATTTCTTGTCGACTACCTCGAATCATATTGTAAGTGCAGCTGAATCACTCAAACTAGCGGCCAAATTGCAACCTAATCGAAGAGATTCTATCAGTATTAAAGACCAGACTGATATGACATTAGTTACGATTCAATGAATAACCTATACAAAATGACAAATTGAGAAATAAATAAGCCGTTATAAAAAAGAATGTAACATTTCATATCTGGTTAGGATCAATCTATACAGTGTGAAACTAGATCTCATGTTGTGTACATGAAATGATTCACAAGTGAAAATCGGATGAATTTCTAAATTTTGTTTTATAAAGAGTTAACAATCATAGACGTCTGTTACCCACACTAAATAGGTTAATTTTATTATATCGAATATTCTTATCACTATTATTATCACTAGTACTCTGAAGATTTACAGAAAAGAACATTACATAAACCTACAATGACGCCAAATAATCAGTCGAAAAACGAAGTACAAAGGAGAAAAATGGAAACAGAAATCCGTATGTAATTTAATGTTACTCTTTTTGCAATTATTTTATTAACTTTGACAACATGAAAATGAACACTTCCCTTATTCGGAATTAATGGAATCGTAATGGATTCAAAAATCTTGTTTGGCCGTAGACAACTTGCATCACTTGTGGTGTAGACCAGATGTCTGTCAAACAATATAATGGCAAGTATAATGCTCAATAGTCTGTTCTATAATACTTTATAGCTGTGAAACGTGGCTAATGAACACAGATGATATGCATTGGTGTCTTTAACACTTTCTTAGCATACCGTCGAATGATCGAGTAAGTAAACTTGAAGTTACGTGCAGTGTACATGGTAAATCGGTGCACTTTAGAATTCATACGAAGGACTACACTCTAAAGTCGTCCATGGAGAACAGCTGAGAGACGTATTCCAAGTGACAAGCGGATTCAAATAAGGCTGTTTACTCCCTACCCTTTCTCTCTCTTCAGGTGGTCGACGGAGTGCACGGAATACAATGGATAATTTGAATATGGCTAGACGATTTGGACTTCTCAGATGACCTACACCTTCTATCCAATACACATGAAGACAGCTAGTGTAGTAACAGCCTGTGCATCAGTAGGCCTCAACAAATACAAGGGCGAAAGCAAAATCCTTCAATACAACACTGAGAATACCAACCGAATCACATTTGATGGATAAACTCTGGAAAATGTTGGACGTTTCACGAACCTGGTCAGCATCATCAACGAATAACAAGAATATATCGCAGATGTGAAGACAACGATTGGCAAATCAAGAATAACATTCCTATAGTTGAAGAACATGTGGAACTCAAAACAACTGTCTACGAACGTCAAGACAGTTATACTGCACGGAGCTGAGACTTGCAGAACTACAACAACCAATATCAAGAGACTACAAGTATTTCTAAACAATTGTCCACACAAGATAGTCAATATCCGTTGGTCGGATACTATCAACAACAGCCTACTGTGGGAGAGAACAAACCAGACATGAAAAGGATGAATAGCAATTGGAAGCAACTGGAGAGGATTGCCCAGGACATAATTCGATGGAGAATGCTAGTGGGCGGCCTATGCTCCTCCACGAGGGGTAACAGGCTTAAGTAAGTAACATGGTAAATATGGCTAATTGATTGAGGTTTTGAATCATCAACCGAAATAGCAGGAAAATGTGTTGCATATATCCAACCACAACCTCTCTCAACGGATAGTGTGTTAGCTAGTTTAGGAGTGAGTCGGAAGAAAGTTACACGGCAGCTAAACCGAAACGTATTACTAGTTTCTAAAATCACTAACTGTTGGTCCAAGCCATATTGGAAAATACAGAAAACCTGGTTGGGGTCCACAATAAAGTCGCGATCAATGGTTACAGACGTCCAATAACATGGCTCAGAACCAGTCCCGATGGCGCAAACCGATTCCTCTTATATCTCATCTTCGAATTTCAGTTCCGGTATTCCTTCATAAATAACTTTTCATCCCATATTTTCAGTCCTCAGTCATCCTCATTACGACTGCTACCACGATTATTTCCACTCCTTTGGTATTCATCTTGTTAATTTCATCTCGTCGTGCTTACGTCTTATAGCCACTCAGTTCAACGTACATTTATCTGAACAAGGCTATACACTGATTATGACTGACTGACATTATGAAACTGGATAAAAAAACACAATAATTCTAGTTTGCTACACTTATATACAGCTCAATCAAATTTACATGTAACATTATAGGTGATTATTGTATTAAATCATCAAGATATGAGTCGTGCAAAATTAACTGTCAATATTCTGAAGAGATAAACAACGTAGTCATATAGTGAAAGCAAGTAGTTAGGGACACAGTGACTTAACCAGTTTTTCTCAATTCAAAAGTAACCATCATAGTTTATGTAAAATGTATTGGAAAAAAAGACGGAGATAGTTACTAACTTCCATCCTAAGGCTTATCCAGCGAAGTTGCTCTACATTTGGGACTAAATTAAACTATTCATGATGAATTAATAAACGATAATATAACGCTAGTAATTATTCCTTTCGATGTATCATGGAACAAATTGGGCGTCTATTCACCATCTACAACTAACTCCAGCATTAGTTAACAAAGGATGTCCCTAACTGATATTATCTCCTAAGAATTACGCAATACGAAGCCTGAATTTATCGATGATATCAGTCTCCGATATATCTTTAATCCCCAGATCTCTTAATACAACAGAGGGTATAAGGAGTTCTCTCTCTAGAATAAATAAATAAAATAGCCCGTACCAGTGCTAATTAATCTGGCTAGATACACGGACATTCCTACTATCTCTAGGAACTTACCTAGAAGAATAAATTTAAGTACAATTTTCACAGTGAAAAATGCATACGACGTCTACATGAGCTGATTGTTAACTGACTACAAGTGATTTAGGTTTGTGATTGTAAGACAAAACGAGATCATCCACATACTCTACATTAAAGGTCATTCTTCGAGTAAATGACCTGTATGACTAACAAGGACTTTTTCCTGGACCTGCCTTCACGACCCGCTTAAATAGTAAAATCAGAAAGAGACGATAAGAGGAGGTTATTCTACGCAAACCTACTTCCAGTTTATCCCCAAGCAAAATACTAATTTTTTCTCTGATTTTATCGGGAAAAAAAGTAACATATTGACTTTACTTTCTAGTAAAGAAGACTTGAAGAACAGAATACTGCAACACATCAACTTCGAATTTATTATTCCAATGATTTTTCTACATTATCTTATTCTTTTCAACGGCGGTGTGTCCAACCAAATAATTACAATAAATTCCTTTTAAGAAATCAATTCATTTAATAGTGTCTCTTTACGTACCAAGCAATTTAACTGTTGATTCCAGATGGTCCGGTTGTAACTGACTAGTTAATAAAGACAATTAATGGATATAACTAGATAATTTGTGGATATTAGGATCGACATACTATTAAATTTAAACGCTTTTGGTTTATATTCACTACGTATTCGACGATGCATACGACTGATGCAGGAAAAATGGCCTAGTGCCCCAGCAAGGTTCATAGTAGTAAAACAAAGGAGAACGGTTATGTACTTTACCCATACTTCAGCATACCCGATAGATAGCATGCAAAGTAGTCTAAGTGTTCGGCTACTACGCTTAAATCGAAAAACGTACATATGCGAATCTAGTTGCTCTCAGTTATTTTAGTTGATTTTTTCTACAGATGTTACAATGTGAGACAGTGTAATGTCGATATCTTTATTTTAATCACCTTTCTCAGTACATTTTGTTCAACAAGCCCCAATTATTTAACTTTGCTATGTTTGAGACATTTTAGGTTGGTCATTATAATACATGAATGCACCATAAATTCCGAAAATGTGAACTCCAGGTTTTCAATCATATATTCTACACAATAGTTAAGTAAAATAATTCACATCACTTTGAAACTGCCCATTAAGAAATCTACATATCTATCAGCAATTTTAACTTAAATCAACCAAATTTGATGAGTAGCTAATCCCTCATTTGTTTTCAGTTTTGATTTCACACGTGAAAGTAGTCAGTTTAGTAAACCAGTAAATATGACTTATAGTCAACTACTATCGATTAAATATTTCACACTAGGTGGCAATATTTTACAACTCTAGAATAGGTAATAAGATAATAAGGTTCAACAAAGTAAATTATCAGATTTCCAACTCAGTATTTATCAAAATATACAAATAAGATTGATGGTCACAGTTTGGTTAAAAGATTTTTATAGAATAAATTAGATAGAGTTGCATAGATTCTAAGCTTACAATCTTCAAGTCTATTGTTACACTTAAACCATTGATTTAGGATCAAATAATTCATATATTCGAGATATAACTCCAAGAACATTTAATTTCATCAATCATAACAGTTTCATTCACAACATGATTGTACACTATTAGAATTACAACATTTCACTAGAACGTAAAGAATTCATAACTAAATGGTATAAATTTCATTAATTCCACAATAAACTTGTAAATTGGAAAATTATTATTACCTGATATTAATTTAAATATTCTTAAAATATTCGAGTAAGATAACTGTATTGATTAACTAAACAAAAACCTATCTTAATAGTTGAATTCATGAATCAATATAAACTGGAGGTGGGACTCGAACCCAGATTTTCAATGGTGATCTAGCTAAGATTGACTTATAAATCAAATCATTAAAACTACTATAATCTCCACAAATCTCCATTCTGATAAAAAATCTACTTACTAAAATTTAATGACCATTAAACAGTAGAAAGTTTTAAAACAAAAATTTCCAACTAACAGAATATAATTCGTATCACAAGGGGTTTTATGAAGATTGTAGTAATTTCAATAGTTGATATCATGAGTTAATTAAATCTAGATCATCATGGAAAATCTGGAAGCACTAGACGACTGTTTCATCCTATTATGAGAATATAATTCACCAACTAAGTTATTCGTTTATAATCAGGTGAATTTATTTATATGTTTAACTCAATAATCAAAATTTTAAAAATAAAATAAAAAACTTAAAACAATCAAAACTCTTCTCTTTATTTTATCAGTAAATTATCCAAACTACATAAACTTTACAAAAATCTATAGAAAAGAAATATTAATGTAAATATCATCTATTTTCAAGACAATGTTTAGCTGTTACAGATGGTATAATACGATTGATTAACCAATCAGGCATATCTTTGTGACAAAGACGAATGATATCATTATAACCGTAACGATCTGAGAAGTGTATTAGATAGATATAATCAACAGACTGAAAATATAAAACAAACGAGGAAAAGTGGAGATTTATTAGATAAAATACAACTAATTACTAAGTTGATAATAAAAATAATTATATCAATGAAATTAGTTACTACTTAGTAACTAATTAATGTAAATATCTCAGTCCTACAAGTCAATCAAGATCTAAATGATTCAGTGGTGATTTCCAGTTTGAGTTTGAACCTAACATTGGAGTATCACTTCTCTCAAGTAGCATGTTAGTACATTTTGTCAACGAGCCTTCACTAAAATAAAATTAAGATTCATGGATAGTTCTAGAGACAAACTTCTAACGATCCAACATCAAAATACTAATGGAACTTAAATTTGACCCATACAGCTGATTATATTACTCAGCTTACTAAATCGAAGTTTGAGTAGAGAGGATCTTGCACCTTCAACCTACTTTTTAAAAACCACATGATTTAACCAGTAAACTACTGTAGCTAAATTAGCGATCAACCATGGGTTAATGAAATAGAAATTCCTCTATAGCAGATTTAAAAACACACCGCGATGTATGACATTATTGAATCAATCAGTACAAAATATACTTTTGAATCCCGACTCAGTGGGCTAGAGGTTAAGCGCTCACGCCTGTAACTGTAGATCTTGGGTTTGGTTCCCGCGAGCGAGGTCGCGGATGCGCATAGCTAAAAAGTCCGATACTAGAATGAAATGGCCGTTCAGTGCTTACATGTTTTCAGTGGTGGTTTAACTTAGATTGATTCATGACTCAAATGAAATTCAACAATCTCCACATACACTTACTGACAATCACTTTGTTGTTGTAATTTTAGGCTGCTTATTAAAGTGGTCATTCAATTAAATAACGATTCTTTGCAGTTAATATGTCAAGTGTTGTGTCTCGATATTTAGCGACTCAATGAAATATTAGGTTATGGAAGAAATTATCACCACACGACAAGACTAACAAACCAGGTAAGTTAAAACCAGTTACACAGGATGATTAGTTTCCCGATCAAAGTTATCAACCTAGATACACATCAAGTTTCCCGTTTTAAAATATTACACTTAAAGATTATAACCTTATTGTGATGAATTCATAAGACAAAGGGGGGATATTTATCGAGGTGTTCTGTCGTCTGAGCAGCATTTTTCCTAAAGCTTTTTTTCCTTTAAGAAAAATTGGATATGATCTCTAGTCCACTAAGTTGAGAGGTACTATTGTCTGTCCTAATCCTAGTCAAATTTTCTACTCATTTACTAATGATGCTTTTAATAATGATTAACACGCTGAGAAGGATTTTGACTTAAAAACACCTTGCGGCTTTAACCAGAGATCGTTTTGACAAAAGTGAAAATACAAGCGTTTATTTCTACTTTGATGAGTAGCTTTAAAAGTCTTGACTAACTCTTCTCTGAGATCGCCTCTTACTATAGGGTTTCCCAACTCCCTTAGGTGGATCCTACATATCCACCAACCCAGTTAGAGCTCCGGATATTCGCTTTTCGTCTTCTCAATTTCGTAAACAATACCTCTGCTGCGATAAGGCAGTGAGTAGGACTTCCCTGATAGTGGCTGTATACGCGTAGACATGTGAGAGCATTTCGAGGGAGAACTGACTCTCTTCACCCTTGGCCGTACCAGGGCATTTGGGGGCTTATTTCACACTGAAGTTATTATCATTTATTTAAGGGACTAAGTACAATCGTCCGGACCAAAAATAACCTGTACGCAAAACGAGATCAGTCAGTCAGCTATAATGTAGGACCAGACACATATGCATCAGTCCAAGTTGCCACACCTCATTAACACAGAAACATTAGTACAAGGAGGCACCAGATACATATGCGTCACACAAATCTCATTTGATTTGTATGAGGGTTGTGATACTGCCCGGGTGCCCAAACCGAAGCAGGTACACCTCATTAACACAACAAAATGAACACCAAATTTATAGAAGCAGTTACTTCAATGGTAGCAATACATAAAAGAAAGATTGTGTATCAACATATAATACGGGAAGAAATAATTGGTTCGTAAAAAGATAGGTATAAAGCAATTTTAATCTCACGGTTTAAGGAAAGACAAATTTGTTTTTATTTATTTATTTGAACACATAAATATTGGTACAGTGGGGGCACCAAATATATATGCGCCACACAAAACAATGAGAATTTAAAGAGAAGGGAAAAAAGGTAAGGAACGTAGGGAATTAAAAAAGAGAGAGAGAACAATAATGGAGGAAACGAAAAGGTACAGTCAGAAGAAATCTTACAGTTAAGGAAGAAGCAACCACTCTTTATGAAGAAAGTAAAAGAAGGTTACAGCAGGATCGCCACTGGATTCTATTCTCAGCCATATCTGATAACGTTTCTAGCCACTGTGTTACACCATCTCTCGGACCCCAGCCAGGGAGTCGTGAGGGACCAACACAAGCCAGCCCTTCGCAGCTTTCTTTCATACCACGACACCATGTCATATACTGACCACCTCTCCGCTTTTTCCAACCAGTCCCACAGTCGGCAAATAATGCACGACGAGGAATTCTGTGGGACGACATTCGTAGAACATGTCCAAGCCACCGAAGTCGGTGTTTCAAGATGGTGACACCAATTGCATTATCGTCTCTGTGCCCGAACACACGATGCCGAACCTCTGCATTACTAACATGGTGTTGCCACTGGATGTCAGCAATCCTTCGGAGACAACGATGATCGGACACAGAGAGTCGTCTAACATTCTCAACTCGGAGAGGCCAGGTTTCACAAGCATAGATCAAAACTGCTCTCACCGGCGCGTTGTAGATCCGACCTTTTAGAGCCAGACTAACATCACGAAGGCGCCAAAGGTGGCCCAAATTGGCATAAGCCACTCTGGCTTTCACTATACGTGCAAAGAGTGTGTACAACCACGTCATTGTTATCGATTATAAGATATGTCATCTAGTCTCCAACCAGTGGTTAAGATGGTCGCGCGGACCCCAATCAAGTAGTCTGCATCTACCAACATGGCTCAGATCAGAAGTTAGTGACTTCAATGACTGATACTAAATATTAATAAAAAAGGCTTTCAGGCAATTGGTACAGCTGATGCTAATTATCATCATTTTTTAGAAGAAATAAGATGAACTCCATTCCGGTAGTGCGTTGACATGAAGTGAGGTTCTACTACTTTTGTCTGTACCTGTGTCGATTAAGTTAGTTTAGCTTAGAATATACGCTTCCCTGGATCCTATTGATTCAAGGTTATATCTGTGCAAAGGGAAGAACATTATGGAAAATGATGATTGTGTAGAGTTCCGTAAACTAATCTTTCGACATAATGGAAAATAGTTGATACACTAATTTTCTAGTTATGTTTTGTATCTAATATATATTCACTGTTTTCCAACCTACTTTTTTATCACATCAATAATCCGGCGTTTTGACCGGGTTGGTGGACACAGAGGATCCACCTTGGGGAGTTTGAAAAGGCCTGATTACAAATCAATAGTGCACATGGGCTACTGGATCCTGAGGGAACAAATGACGTGTAAACATATTGTTGATCACCGGCTACCGTGAAACTGCATCTCCTAACGTTGCTCCACTACCTTATGGATTAGACCTCTAGGTGAAAGGCTAGGGGAGTGTTCTTTTAAGAAAACCACTTGTTTCGGTTTGGGCACCCGAGTAATATTCCAGTCCCCACAGGAATCGAATGACAAAGTGTGGCACATATATATTTGGTGCCTCGGTGTACCAATGTTTATGTGCTTAAATAAAGTAGTAATAATAATACTAATAATAATAACACATTCACAAAGACTATGAGGACTTCTCTTCTACCTTGATGTGGTGCTCGGGTTTCCATTTCGTGATGACCCGACCAAGGTGTATATTAACTAGAACAATGGCTCCTTTGGGTTTTGCCATGACATACAGGTTGGTAAAATATGGTAAGACTAAAATCCCAAGTCGTACAAGCCATCCCTAAACGCTTCCTTCTCAACCATCTCAACATAAATCATCCTCCAACTGTATGAGCAGTAGGGAAAAGACAACCGCTCTTAAACTTCTAACACCACTCAAGGTCATCACTACTATTTATCTCGGTGAACACGATATCACCGGTACTAATAACATTAATCTGGTTTAGATCGGAAAAGTGTTTATAAGGTCTATGCAGCTATGAAAATTGCTTATTTGCACTTTGTTCCTTAAAAAAAACCAAATAAACTCAAAAATCCACAGTAGCAATTGAATTTAATACAACTCTGACACAAGAATATTTATAAACAAACAAGGATCAAACTAATAACTGAATAGTTCGGAATAAAAGCTAACCGCTTATTTCAGAAAAAACTAACAACTACCTTTAGCAAAGAAGCATTCTGACGAATTTCATCCAAATGCGTATGACCATGACTTCTAGCGCTTTCAATCTTACGATCTGGATTATCTAAATATGTTGCCTCCATTATCAATAAGCGAGATGATAAAAGATCTGGGCAGAGTGAATTCGCTTCACGAATAACAGTAAATCTAGAATCACCTATAACAGTAAACGAAACAAAAGAACATCTACACAACAATACAAGATAAATAGACATTCAATATTGTGGTTAAAACCAATTGTTAAAAAAAATACTTGACAAACAACAAATGGGTAAAAAATGTTTGGTGGGTTGGTAACGTTTTAGTAATAATGTCACTATTTCGAATGCTCAAAATACCTTAAGGCTTCAAAAAATATGGGTAGTGATGTTGGAAAGTGGAGTGTACAATGATACAGACGCGACTACCATTTATTATTTTAAAAATGGTCAAAATCGCGTCATTTTACTACTGTTAATTAGCATTAATGAATTTAACTATTTATTTTACTACAAAAATAAATCACTAAAAGTTGATCGATATTAAACAATTATCTCTTGTGCTCAACAGTGATAACGCGGTCGGTGAGGACATTGATTTTAATATTGTTTCACTTTAGCCCCCTCCAGAATAAATGTCGTTTAGAGGTATAAACAACCAGTAATCGTTAATCCCATACAAACCTCCATCAGCACTCAACTATGTCAACAAGGTTCTCGTCCTTGTTATCAGCTATTCCTATTTGGCTAAAACATCCTCTCCATATACAACCAGTATTAACGATTCCAGATTACGAAATATAACTTATGATCTCTTGAAATCTCTTCCTAAGTGGCATGTCAGATGACTTCATTTTAGAACGCTGAATCAGGTTAGACAATAAGCTTCAACAATTGAGACTTACGAATACCGTAAATTGTGTGGTCATATATTTAATTTTATAGAGGGAAAATAGGATCTATTCTTTATGAATCTGACAATGCAACAGCATCTCGTGATCTTCTTTATGCATTTTTAGCACTAAATAGCACTCCAGGAGCAGATTCCTATAAAATCGCATTGATGGGAAAGTAAGATATCGGAACAATAATGGTCTATGTTGCCTTCTGATAGTAGATCTTACTTACATTCCAACTAACTACAGATCGAATGTTGATTTTAAAAAATCCTTTTAATCGTTCCATATAAACTTAGGATGCTGATCTAGGGGTATGATATACAGTTTCATATAAAAACAAAAGTGACATTTGTACGCAAACTAAGTGATTATTGCTATTAAATCTCCTCTGTTTTTTTTATCTTGTTGACCTCTTTTGATGTACTGATATGAAGTGTGGCAACATGGCCTGGAGCACCTTTGAACCAGAATCAAGATGTCCATGGATGATGACCGACAAAGCGGAATCCACCACAATGCATTTTGTTGCAAATTCAATCAGAACGGGTCGTTGAAAGAAAGTAGTTGCTACCATATATTAGTTTCAGTCTACTACTCCCAGTTTTTATAACAGATATGATAATAGATCAATGTTTAACAAGATAGACCTTGAATAATGTCGAAGCAACTGGCCCATAAATATATAATGAGGATTCTCTTACCTTTGAACTAAATATATAAAATCAGAATGACTTAAATAACTAAAGAGCGACCACGTGTGAATAGGAAGCTTAAATTCCTTTACTTGGAAAAAGCATGCTAACACGTTTAATGAGAAAAAATGGAAAAAATCAACAAATTAGAGAGATAAGAAATATAAGATGGAACACACAAGTGTACAATTACATATATGTACATTGTTATTTACTGAAGTTGAAATACTACTGTTGAAAACGGGTAAAAGCTATCCCAATATGATTTTTTACAGAGCATTTATCACGGGTAGCAGAAATAATCAGCCATTAATGTTAACCGTAGAGTTTAAGGAAAAAAACGGTCGAACAAAAGTCCGAGAATCTAAACTAGCTGAGATAACTGGATCACCACCTATTCTGATGTGTAGTGTGGTTTGCCAAAATAAATGTTTAACATTCAGTTCAAGCTTCACATGAAAGAACTACTCACATTGCTATCAGCAGTATTGTGGATATAATTGAATAAGAACGAGTTTGCTAACAAAACAACGACATTTATGTAGAACCAGTCGTCCAATAATATTCCAACATACCTAAATAAGCTATTTCCGGAACTTCTTTGCCAGTGGGATCTCGAGAATAAAGTAAATAACCCACACTAGTAATCGAGTGATCAGTTGAAAAAACAACAGCATGCCAATTATTCGATAACTGAAAATGTGAAGAACCACATGTAAATGATGTAAGCACAACGAACCTCATATTTATTTCCTGGTTCAACGGGAACAAAAGTACCAACAAAGTCTGAGTCAGCTTTTTCAGACATAGCAGTGAAAGCATCGCAAATAGTCTTCACATGTGGGACTAGATGCTTTGGCATGAAATATGTCGCTCTTCTTAGATTATTTAAGGCCCTCTTTTTCATATGCTGAGCAATAGCTCCAATATGATCTGCATGTCCATGACTAGAAATTGTTAACTTCACTATTAAGTTACCTAATAAATATATGATCGGCAAAAACGAGTGATCTAGGTGAAAATCCAACATCGAAACCGAATACTTGACCATTCTTACGTACAGCAACACAGGTCTCGTTTCCGGCAACCGACCAGCCAAAAATTTCGAATCCCCCAACTTTCTGGAAAGTCATACCTAAATAAACTTTTATACATGACTGCACTATACGAAAAATTATTTAAAGCACATAAATTCCGGCACAATAGAGCATTAAAAACGCGTCACATGAATAATAAGTGAACAGGAACAATGCTTAATAGGAAATACATTTAAGCTAAAAACAGCCAATAAAGCCCTTTTTCAGATAAGTGTCCACAACTTGCTTTTATTTTACGTCACATTTGATAGCATCAAGCTATGCGAAACGAGTGAGTACTTTTGCCATTTTACCGAGACATTTTTAGGCTGACGTGCTGTTATTAACGAGTGCCCACGGTATATAACTTTGTCGTTTGCCATTGGTACGCGAGCAATGTGTTAACAACTAATCTGCACACGTTAGCAAGAGTACTTATCGATGTAATCTGGTGTTTGTATTTCAGCTATTTTACCCTCGATTCTCTTATTCCATGGTTTAGGTGGACTCAAACTGCTTTCATTGGAAGGGGTAAAAGAGGTCTGGGCTTTGTCAGCTCTCATAAAACACCAGTGTGAACGTGACCAACAGAAACAACGTATGTAACCTATACCAATGAGCGGGTTATAATGATACTACAGTCATGTCTAAATGAATGCGTCATCAGAGCATTGTACTGGCCAGGAAAAATGCACCCAAAAGATTAACTTTTTTGCGAACTTAAGGGTCGTGAGACTATAATTTACGGACGAACGGTGAAACTCTATTTTATGGACGACCTTTGAACGTACGTTTAAGTGACCTTGAGAACATTAGCCAATCAGAAGAGAGTTGGTATAGAGTAAAAATATATTATGAAAAACTGATGAATTACAATGGATATTCTTCTTTCACATGATTTAGGAACTTGTTAAGGTTTGATAAAGGTTCAGAAGTTCTGAAATCATAATGCATGCGGTATAGGAACTCGTCCATATGGCTCCATATTAATCGTCCTCTGGAACCGTGGTAGGGTCTTAAAAATACTTCAGCCTAGACCACATGCCTTCAATATTGTTTGTATGAACCCCCGTCATTGGATCGACAAAATGACGTATATTCACTGAAGTGTTACTTACCAAATCTTCCTTGATAAAACGTCCTTTGTTGTATTTTCGCTTTCTAATTACTGTCTCATCTATTTCTACTATCTTTCCAACTCCCCCAAATGATTCATATACTTGTGATCGCGCAAAGAAAGTGCCAGTTCGAGCAGATTTTTTTCTCCAACATATAGTACAACGAAATACAATATCATCACGGTAGTCTGCACATCGTGTTGCAGTCATTTGATTGCCGCAGTTACAGACACAGGAACTTCTTAATAGTCCCATCTGTTATAGTCGCTCAACAATCACCTCTTCTCTGAAATCTGCTGTAAAACGATCGAATGTGAGCATCTAGAATCGAACTTAGCGCCGTGACCTTGAACTTCCTCAAACGCCTCTGATTGCCTCGTCCATAAATTAGAGTCCTACCCATAAATTTTGACTAATCTATAGCCCTTATTTAGTCCTAGTTAGTAGGTGAACATGTTCAAGGTCACTTAGTGTTCGCTCAAAGGTCACTCATAAGTTATACACTCATCTCAGATATTCGTTCCCATCACTAACTGGCAGACTGAGAATGGATGTACCCCAACACCCAGAACTGCTTATCGTTTGATGTGCTGGACTAAAGTGCATTTGTTTTAGTCATCAATGATTTGTTAACGAGAATGTTTAGACACATGAAAAAAGAGGGGAAGTGACTAAGTACTGAAGTCAGAAAGAAGTAATTATCATGCCCCACTTAGTTCTAAATCTCCGGTCCATTTCGATGTTAAATTGCAGTTTTGTTATGTCGAATCCCTAAACTACAACGACAAGCTCAACAGCACAACACAGGTAGAAAAGTCTCATAATATTGAAATCTGTGAAAAATATGACTTCGGTGATCAAGGAACGTTTGGCTGGACTATCTTATCGCTCTAGGCATTCTGACGAAATATACGAGGAAATAGCTGTCTTCTACGTTCGCCTTTACTTCCGTTAGAAAGCAAACGTACAGGCAGTCGACTACTGTTTAAAAAAATAATCAACTAATGATACAATGAGAAATGCGTTGATCGAGGCGTTTGAGCTATAAACTACGCAGGAAAAACAAAATCTATTGAGGCCCGAACTTTGAGAACGCTTACAACAAATACATCATTACTGTGACCAGACAAAAACACAGAGATAAATTTTTCTGAAAAACACAAGTTTTTTTAGACTACTCATGACAAGTATTTTTAATAAGTTATAACGAACTTTAATGAGCAAATAAAAGCAGTCCATTAACACACCACGTGACCTTCAATTTGAGTGAAGTTCGTTTTTTCAATGTCATATATTTTTGTGATGGGCTGATACTAACTAAATAAACACCCGCTTTTTCATATCAGTTCCTGTTAAATTGGTGATTAGTTGAAATTTGGTATTTTTTATTCGGTGCATGTTGTTCCAGAAGGATGAAACTGCTGAAGATAGTCATTTTTGGGTTACAAGGCAGTTGAAAATCTGATTGTAATGTGACGATTATGAAATTAAAAGTGAAAAGAATTTCCGAAGTAGTGGAGTTTTAGGATGTAAGTATAGGTAAGTTATTTAAATAGCCAAACAAATAAACATGTAGAATAGATGACAATGAGTAAGGAACTTAGTGACTTTCACAGACGCATCATAACCCCTACTCAGATTCATATTAAATTTTGGACAGAATGATTATTCCTCTGTAGTAAATTGCCCTGTGACGACTTTGTTGTACATTGGTCTTGTCCCTCACTATCCCATAACATATTTTT
Source organism: Schistosoma spindalis (assembly GCA_946903255.1). Classification (NCBI taxonomy): domain Eukaryota; kingdom Metazoa; phylum Platyhelminthes; class Trematoda; order Strigeidida; family Schistosomatidae; genus Schistosoma; species Schistosoma spindalis. The sequence goes on along the minus strand of OX336419.1, from coordinate 7,989,571 downwards.
ATGCATGATTGCATAAATTAATACCTATCCTTCTTAATTACCGGTACATTATAAATAGTGTAATTGAGAAGTTAAGTCGCAACTCTTGCCCACGGTTCGAAGCGGACATCAACTTCTAACCAGAACGTACATTAGTAATAGTAAAATTGAATGGACACAAATGAACTGAAATAACATTAATACTGAAATAACACAGGAACTGAATTTATGTGGATACTGTAGATCCAAATCATCAGCGATTCTATCGCAATGTACATTACACTAGCAATAGAGTAACCGACAATTGTACTATAGTGAAGCAAATCCAGGAACACCCTAAGCTGGTCTGATCTGCATTGCATTGGAATGAGTCCAAACTGTTTCAAAACATAAATTAGTCTGTCTTTCAAATGTTTGCGCTCACCCACGAATACCCTGACTCGACGAAAGGTGGTGAGAGACTGCTCTTCCTCTCGAGATGCTTTCACATGCATTCAAAGTCACTCCTAAAAAAGTCTTACATGTCGCTTTCGCGCGACAAGGGTGGTGTTTACGAGACTGAGAGGACGGAAAGTGAATGCATGATAAGTCTGTATTCGGCTTCTAAGCTATTCTCGTAACCCCCAAGCTAGAAATACGCAGCGACTTGAACACGAGAGAAAAGGCCCAAAGTATGTGAGAAGCACTTTACTTCGAAGGTTCGTTTTAGAACAGAAAATATATGGTTTTTATAGCATTTTAGATGTCCTTGCGTCTCCCGAAAATTCTAGAATGCTACTAAACGTACCAGTAGTATGTAGTGACCTATTTTTTATCAACAGAATGCGATTGGTTTAGTGGAAACAATCATTATTATAACCAATTGTACTAGTGATTGTTTTACTGCGCTCGTTTGTTTAATTGTACTAAAGACAGCCATTCGTTGACCGTGACCTTGTACACTCGTACTTTCCCTTTGGCACTATCTCGGTATACTTTCGGCATCACTAGATCGCCAACGAATAAAAGTTGTTAAGAGCCCTCTTGGCCTTCTGATTTGTTTGGTACGCGCTCTTCTTGTAGTGGTGTTCGTAGTCAACCGTGACTTGACGTCACACTACAAGCATAAGTGATCATCCGATGAGAAACTCAACATGTGACTTTTCACTTTCTTGATGTTTATCGCTGAACTTCTTGTGAACGCTGATTTAATAAAGTTCTTCTTAGTATTTCCCGATCCTTTTCTAGTCCTTTGCGAGAAGTTTTCTGGATCACCACAACAATACACGGAGCTCTAACTGGATTGTTGGATATGGAGGATCCACCTACTGGAGTTGGAAAACCCTGATTCCAAACTCATGGTGCACATGAGCTTGTACTAGCATTGGACTCTATCCACGAAACACTTGGGAAAATGGATGTTCAACATTTGACGCGGATAAAAGCTCAACGATGAAGAAGGCGGGTACAATTAATGGAATGAATGCGGATTAACTGGATTGCTTGGCTCAGCCTCTCATGTGTGGTCGTTCTGTACGACTTGCTTTTACTCATATTAAATTTATTGTTCTATCTCCAGTCTGAATGTGTTCTCCATCATATATTGGTAATTGGTCTGATACGATGAGTTTGGTGCATGTGTATTTGGTGTCCCACCGGCTCGATTTTTATTTGTTTAAGTAAATAATATTGATACAGCATATCATCTATAATGATATTGTATGAGTTTTATTGACTTCATAACTTTAATTTGAAACGAACCAATTTTTGGCTATTGTTCAACTCAATATTCATATTTGGTTTGTATTCAAAGCATGGTCACTAATATGAATAACTGATTCACTGCATAATCAAAAAACTGAGTTGAGAACATGTCTCTCACAGCTAAACTCGTGTTCAATTAATGTAGGATGTCTGTGAAATTCATGAAATTACAACTATTGACCTGTGACAAAAGGTTTTTAATGATGGCTCTGCCGTTTATGACTACTATTATTACCGAAAATTCTGGAAGCTCAAGGAAAATCTGAAATGCAGTTGGCAAAATCTGCAATCAAGCAGCCTAAGAGACGCAGTATTGGATTCCTGACCTAATTACGTAAGCGAATGGATCTGGAATGATAGACGAAGATCAAGAAAAAGCAGAGGCTAGAACAAACTATTTGGGGCAATTTTCACTCAGGAACCTCTTCTAGACAAAAACAGACCCAAATACAAAGTCAAAAACTCTCTGCTCACCGTAGACTTTGATTAAGACGATGTATTTGAAGCTCCTTGCATTTTAGCCACAGAGAAGTAAACAGGACAGGAGATAAATTGCACAATATATTACGGCCACAATAACTGTGATATTGAATATGTCAATCGACCAAAGTGTATTACATATGTACCAGAAGGATGTAATCGTTACTCCCTTACATAAAACAGGACCAAGACAACTTCCATCGAACTATAAACCTGTCAGCTTCACCAGTGCCGTGGAAACCTAGAACTTGTTAAGCGGCGAACAACATGGTTTCAGGAATGGTTTATCTTGCACAATAAACCTCCTTATAGCAATGGAGCAATGGATAAAGGCTCTAGACAATGGAAAGTTAGTGGATGCTGTCTACATAGACGTCAGCAAACAAATTGATAAGGTGCCACCAAATAAACTACTCATGAAGCCGGAAAATATAGGTATCGCCAGACCTCGCCTAAAATGGCTTAAGGATTTCTTAGTAGTTCGTAGACAGAAAGCAATAGTGAATTCCAATTGCCCCACATGAAGACCAGTACTTAGTGAAGTACCTCAAGGTTTTGTCCCAAGTCCTTCGCTTTTTATACTGTATGTAAATGAACTTCCAAATATAATTGAGTCTCCGGCTTTACTTATACGCTAATGTAAAACGATGGCGAGAAATAACAGGAGATGCAGATGCATTCGCACTTCTGGAAGACTTAACTGGTCTAAGGAGTGGCTGATGCCTATTAACGCGGCGAAGTGTGTCAACATGCACTTTGGGGATACAAGGGTGAATATGTACAATATAGAAGTTCCCATACCCGTTGTTTGGTCTCACAAGGACCTTGGAGTGACAGTGAGTCATGATCTTAAAACTATGGCCCATTACCGAGAAGCCGCAAATGAGAAATTTAAAACCCTATGGTTTTTAAGAGGGACATTCGCTAAGTTACATACTATCCTGTTCATTGCAGTATACAAAACATTAATAGTTTTGTATTGAAGATGCCACAGGTATTCGGAGTTTGACAACGCTTTAACCAGTAGCACCTTCTAATACGAAACGCACCCACCAAGTAAAATCAAAAGACAGAAGTGAGGAGATCGAAGATATATTTGATAAGCTATCAATATATCGAGGATCGTTTGCACTAATCTGGCTAGCGATTGCGGCAGATGTTGAGCACGGCGTTCCCACACGTGATCTGGTGCGGATGCTTGACCGAGCGCCTTCAGCTAGATGAGTCCACTGAAACTGTGGTCAGCATCCAATGTCGAAAACTTACAGAGCTATTTGATTTTAGGGAATTATTTACCGCTACAGATCACTCCCCCCTAGTGGGGTAGTGATGACCCTAAGACGTGGCCAGCCAGAAGTTTAAACCCAACGAGTTTTTCGTTGGTAAACACTCTTCTGATAGCTTGCTAGGTTTAGCAGCGTCTGGTCGTCTTTCCTTACTATAATGAACCATGATGTAAAATACAGTAAAAAAAGGTACAATGCGGATTTTCATTTCTCGCAACTTCATCGTTCTTTTCATCGTCTTTTCCAGTCGTCCTGGAAAAGAAAAGAAAAATATGTAAGTGCATGTCGGAATACACTAGCACGCGCGTGAAAACACAAAACAGGCGAAAAAAAGGAAAACAAACTCATGCTCACGTAATAGCGTAAAAAAGGATTTTTATAATAGTTATTTTTTTGTTTTTTCTTTTTTTGAAATAAAAAAAATAATGAAAATATATAAGCATATTAAATTCGGGGTTTTTTTAAAAAAATATATATATAGTACCAGGGAAAATCGAGAGGATATAAAATGTTAACTTGTGTCTTACTTCAGTAATCGTTCAAGTGTTCTGGAAATCTTACTCTTCTTCCAGAACGCGTTGTTTTGAGTATCAACGTGTGTGTCTGCTATCGATTGAGGCATTATAAGCGCAGGAGTTGTGTCGTGCGATTGTATTGAAGGAAAATCGACGCGAATAGGATTTCCTTCTAAATACGCTGCTTTGAAGCGATCGATACTGATGCTTTCGTTGGTTCCGTTCTTATCGATTATATAGTACTTAGATTCGCGTTGAAGAACCTTGAAAGGCCTTCATATGTTGATTCGAGAGGTCGTCGATGCGAGTCTCGACGCACGAAAACGTGTGTACTATGTAGTAAGTCAGGTTGAACGAAAACATCAGTTGATTGTGGTCGAGTGGAAACAGGTTTAACTGAACGCATTGCGTTTGTAAGCCTGTTCGCGTGGGAGGTTAGATCCATGTCCATCGAAGAGAATGAAGGATCCACAAACTCTCTTGGAAGTCGAAGGGTCGTACCATAAACGAGTTGAGATGCAGTGTATGCAATGTCAGATTTCACTGCATTGCGTATGCCTAGTAAGACGAGTGGAAGAGCTTCAGTCCACTGAGAAATGTTTGAGGCTGATAGTGACGCTTTTAGTTGTCGGTGAAAACGTTCTACTAACCCGTTTGCTTGTGAGTGGTAGGTCGTCGTTTGGAAGCAAGTGATTCCTAGTTTTGCGGTCAGACAACGGAAAAGTTCAGATTCAAACTGACGTCCACAATCTGTAGCGATGGTTGTTGGGCAGCCGAAGTTTGCTACCCATTGTTCGAAGAAGGCGCGGACCACTGTTTCAGCAGTAGTGTCTTTGATGGGTACTGATTCTGGCCATCTAGTAAAACGGTCTACACATGTTGAAAGATAAGAATATCCATTTGACTCACGTGGTGAGTACTTGTCCGAAGAAGAGTTTAAGGAGAAAGTAAGTGGTTTATGGTCGGTAAAAATGGTAAATTCACGGCCTTCGATATAGTGTTGAAAATGCCGAACAGCACAATACATAGCTAGGAGTTCCCTACCGAATGTGCTGTACCTCGCTTCAGTGTCTAGCAACCGTCTAGAGAAAAATGCCAAAGGTTGCCAGGAGTTGTTAACCAATTGTTGTAAGACTGCTCCGATTGCTGAGTCGGATGCGTCTACTGAGATGCTAATGGGCGCTTTAGGGTCCTGATGAGCAAGCATTGCTGCTCGGGCGATATGTTTCTTAACCGTGGAGATTGCTTTTCGGGTAGTGTCATCTACATTGATGGATTTCGCATTTCCACGAAGTTGGTAGGTAAGGGGTTTTATAAGTAACGCGCATTTCGGTATGAATCGTCTATAAAGACTTACCAGACCCTTAAACGTGCGCAATTGCTTGATGGTGGTCGGTTCTGGATAATCCAGAATGGCCGCCACTTTTGTTCTAAGGGGTCGAATGCCATGCGCATCTATAGTGTGTCCTAAGAAGTCTAAGGATTCGGTTCCGACTTGGCATTTCTGAATGTTTACGGTTATGCCATGTTTTTGTAGTCGGTCGAAAACAAGGTCGAGATGCTGGAGATGTGATTCTCTGTCCGGACTTGCTATTTGACGGTCATCAACGTATGCATGTACGAAGTTGAGACCTCGAAAAACGTCATCTATGAACCTTTGGAAATTCTGTGCCGCGTTTCTCAGACCGAAAGGCATTCGCAAAAATTCATAGAGTCCGAAGGGCGTTATAATAGCGGTTTTTGGAATGTCTTCAGTGGCCATAGGAATTTGGTTATAAGCTTTTACCAAGTCAATTTTTGAAAAGACAGTTGCACCTTTCAAGGTAGCTGTCAAATTGTGAATGTGGGGCAACGGGTAACGATCGGGAATGGATTTTGCATTCAATCTCCGATAGTCACCAGTTGGACGCCAATCGTTGCTGTCCTTTTTAGGGACCATGTACAACGGAGATGCCCATGGGCTATTTGACGGTCGTATGATTCCTAAGTTTACCATATGGTCGAATTCGTTTTTCGCCAACCTTAACTCTTCGGATGCCAGTCGGCGTGCTTTCGAGAAGACAGGTGGTCCTGTAGTCGTGATGTGATGTGTAACATTGCTGGTTACACACGGCAATTTCGGTTGCGATTGGTAAATGCCAGAATATTTATCGAGCAGTGGTTGGTAGAAGGGGTCTATAGTGTGCTTAATAGTGACTGGGGATAACCTGCAACCAGAAAAAGAAGTCAGGCAAACAGATAAATTAATGTTTCCGTCTACTAACCTCCGTTTGCGCGTATCGATAATTAAGTCGTTGTGTTGTAGAAGGTCCATACCAATGATTGGCATAGAAACATCTGCAACAACAAAAATCCAGTAAATGGGTTTGCGTAAACCCACGTTAAGATAAACATACCTTTGGCCATACGTAGCGATAGGCTTTCCGTTTGCCGCCTGTAGATTTAAAACGGGCTCGTGTAGCCTGTCGTCGGAATTCGCTGGGGGAACGCTAACCTCTGCGCCAGTATCTACGAGGTAGCAAACTCTCGTTATCACATCAGTGACATATAAAAGACGGCTATGTTCGCCGGCTACGGTCGCCGTTAACGCGTGCCGGCTTGGAAGTTTCCCGAAACGTTCTTCGCGTCGATGGATTTCGCGTTGCGAAAATTGCAGGGTTTTCTGCAATTTCTGGCGAACTTTCCGTACTGGTTATGGTACCAGCACCAATCAGGATTTTCCGTCTCTCGAGTTCTAGATACAGATCGCCTACGTGATGTGCTTCTCCGCGGAGTAAGTGATCATTTACGGTCGTTACAGAGTTTGAGATAACGCGTAAGTGTATGATATAACTGTGTTATGTCATTCTGGGTCGTTTGAGGCTTTTCTTTGACTGAAAAAACCTCGGCGTTAGAAGACCCAGTGATCTCGAGAATGCGATCGGCAGATGCAGCTAGCTCGTCTACGGCGTTGTTTTGGAACGAGACCAAAACAGCTTGCACCTGTTGAGGAAGTTTGGATAAAAAGAGTTGTTTGAATAGGATGTCATCGAAGGTTCTTTGGCCAATGACTTCTCGCATTCTTTGCAACATGTCTGTGGCAGAACCGTGTTGCAGGTCGATGTTGTTAAGGAGTTGGTCTAACCTTTGTCGATCGGTTAGATCTCCGCGTTTAAGGATGGCATGTTTCAGGGTTTGATATGGATCAGAAACATCACTAGTAAACATACTAGGTGTTACGTACCTGTTAAATTCGCGCGGTAGTGCCTTAAATACTGCGAGGAATTGTGCACGCGCATCGTTCACATCGTGCTCGAAGAAGTCGGCTTCTGCGTAACAAAACCAGGCTTCGATGTTGTCTGGCCAGAAAGGCATAAGTTGGAAAGAGGGTGGGGACACAGTCTTTAACTTAAATACTTTAGGGGTATGTTCAGTCATAGTAATATATCAAGTACGAAAAGTGAACGAGTGGCAAATATATATATAAACCCAAAAACACGGGAAAAAATATCACAATGTTAAAAAAATTAAAATAAGACAATGATATATAAAAACACAAAAAGGAACAGACTCACAGTTTACAATATGGTGTACCAGATCACGTCGGGCTCACCAATGATGATGCCACAGGTATTCGGAGTTTGACAACGCTTTAACCAGTAACACCTTCTAATACGAAACGCACCCACCAAGTAAAATCAAAAGACAGAAGTGAGGAGATCGAAGATATATTTGATAAGCTATCAATATATCGAGGATCGTTTGCACTAATCTGGCTAGCGATTGCGGCAGATGTTGAGCACGGCGTTCCCACACGTGATCTGGTGCGGATGCTTGACCGAGCGCCTTCAGCTAGATGAGTCCACTGAAACTGTGGTCAGCATCCAACGTCGAAAACTTACAGAGCTATTTGATTTTAGGGAATTACTTACCGCTACAGTATACAGCCACTTGCATTTTCCCATCCTCTTCGCTCTCCCCTCTTCGTCATGAGTGCATAAAATATAAATGCTCAAGATACGCTTATTTAATCTCGTTATTTTCTAATGCGGATTATGTCGACAAATATATGCGGAGGTAGATGGGACGTTTATTTCTATAACAAGCAACATGAAATCCAACTGAAATAACAGAGTTTCTAGACAGTCAATTAGCTTCGTCACATACACTAGTAGACATGATTGTTCTGTAGCTATGTCGCTGCATCAATAATCTAGAACAAAGAAATAATTTAATTGTGTATATTCGTCTCGAGGATATTAGATATCGTACGAAGACAATTTAAATCTTCCGCCCCACTCAGGTTTGAGTTCGTCAAATGTACTTTTCTGACTCTGTTTGTGTTGGTAAGGCTTTCCAGGTTTATATGTAACATAAAAAATCCTAATTCTGTCAAACAAGTTATCTCTGTCTTTTGGGTGGTTGTTGTCATCCTAACAGTGTAATTTTGGTTGTGACGTCCGAATCCCATCTTCTGACTCGGTCTGATCTCTTCACTTACTTCAGTTTAAGCATGTGAAAAGTGTCATTAGCTGTCAAACATATTTTTCGGCCAGTGTCTAAATACCTGAAGAGTGAGTTGGCCTGAATTCTGGATGAGACTATAATTTATGAACGACACTTAGGCGACGCTAAAATGACATTGAAAATGTCCACCTATTTGCTTGTGGTAAATGAGGTTTACAAACCAGTGTGAGGTAATGAGGTTAGGATTTGTGTTTAGATGTTAGTGTCTTCACGAACTGACATCAGCTACGACGCCAAAATGTATTTAGCCATATGAATGAATGAATTTCGTTCCTGAATCTAAGACTGGTCATCTTAAATGTGTTTAGTTCGTCCGTACATTATGGTACCAATCGTAACACAGTGTGACAGTTTGTGGTTGTAAACACGATGTAGACCTACAACCAATGACTTCACGAGGTAGTTCCACTTTTCGGTTTGGCCACTCATTTGTTCATCAAACTATTTTAAGGCAACCAGCTCCTCCCGTATCTGGGATATGGTAATATTTGCCTTACTAATCAGTTAACGAGTGCTTAGTCTCATCAACTTCTTATTTCTACTCTTTACAAGAAAATATAAATTAATTACTGATTGCTGAGAATCTAAAACTGGAAAATTTATTGCAATCTTCGCACAGTCCGAATATAGGAAATCCGAATATTCGGGCTGGTTTCCATATTAGCTATACTCTGTACTGGTAGGGTCATATTCATCCATACAGTGATAATATTTCTTAGTAAGATACTTCATTCATGAGCTTAAAATTTCGTCCGTTGTAAGTATCTATCACTACATATTTAAAGGAATTTCACAATAATCCGATTACTATCAAATCCAAAGTAAGATGATGTGATAATTTATCACTACAACGATTTTCAAATTTATAGCATTTCAAAATAAAAATGTTTAACTTTGACTTTTCTTTTTTTTAGTCCCAAATGCTGTTTAGTGGGCGAGTGGAAGTGAATATTGTTATTCTCTATACACAAAGCCATTAAACTAAACGACAGAAAAATCACATACTAGAAAATTTGTTCCATATGTTCCTACTTTGAAGCAATTTCCTTCAGAATAGTTATTATATAACTATGGAGTGTTTCTACCACTGTTTTATTTGGATGCCATTTTTTATTTTGCTTCAAGGGTTTTGTGAGGCTTATAAACAACAAAAATTACTTGTAATATCCTTAGATGGTTTCCGTCATGATTATCTAGATCGTGCTAAGCTTCGTAATGTCAACATTTCCTCTTTCGAACGGATTTGGAAGACCGGAATACGTGTTATGAAAGTACATAATGAGTTTATTACTCGAACAGGACCAAATCACTTATCACTGGTAACTGGAATGCATGAAGAGAGTCATGGCATTGTCGATAACGTGTTTTATGATCCTGAGCTTAATGATACTTTTGACTTGAGTAATACGAAGCATTTATCACAATTAAAGTGGTTTGATGTTGGGTCAGAACCAATTTGGGTTACAAATCAACGTCATGGTCATAAAAGTGCTGTTACATTCTGGCCAGGGAGTAATACACCATTCAAAGGACAGTTACCCAGTTTTTATTATTCACAATATAACCATCAACTTCCTTTAGTTGATCGAATTAATCAAACTATTAAGTGGTTAAATTTAGATGAAGTGACACTTGGTCTAATATATTTTCATGAACCTGACTCACAGGGTCATTTGACTGGACCTGATTCTATTGAAACTTTTAATGTTATCGAGAAGTTAAATGATGATATTGGGTACTTACTGTCTTTAATTGATACTAGGCCATCTCTAAAGTCATCGCTTAACATTATTTTAACAAGTGATCATGGGATGTCTGGAGTGGATACTAAGAGAATAATTATTCTTCATGATTATATCAACGAGAGCATGTATTATAGTCCGGGGTCAGAGGATCGTGTTTTTTGGTCATTATGGCCAAAAGATGGTAATTTGTCCGTTTACATAAACTTTTCTAAATGTTAAAAGGGAGCTCATCTATTAATCTCTACAAAAGGCTGATCGGAAAACATCCAAAGATGAATGTTTTTCTAAAGGATAATATACCTATTCATTTACACTATTCGAATAATCGCCGAATCAGCCCAGTGGTAGTGTATTCGGAGCCTGGATGGACAATCGTTAGATCACAAAAATCAGTTGCAAAATTTAGTAAGTATAGTATTTTAAGTATTGATATGCGAGTTGTGTTACTTGTTTTGACCGCATAAACGGCTTCATTTGATTTAATTATTATAAAATTTTCCAAATTTCTGGTATAATCTATTCTTATTCAACTTTTAAAAATCAAATTAGTTTTGTTAGCCAAAATCAGAAGTATAAATGAAGAAAGATAAGTACTCAAATGATTCCTTCAGATTTTCATCTAAAATTGATAATATTAAACTCCTGCTCACTGTATTGCAAAATCTGTTATCTTATGACCATTCGTGTTTTTCGAACAATAAAAGTAAATCATACAACTACTATCCATTGTTTTGAAGATTTCAAGCCAACTAACGTTTATGCATAAACCCAGCTTTCACGGATGCCTGGACTTGAGTATGCTCAAAAAACAGTTATAGAGCTTGTCTTATCAATCAGACAGTAATGTAGAACCCGAAGTAAATGTGCATCGTTCCAAGTTCACACGCAGTATGAACACAGTGAGATGAAATTATCAAAATGCATACCAGAGTATCAATGGTAGCAAAAATATTGGGTTTAAAGGAAGTAATTTAGTGTAAAGAAGATATTCGTTGAACAAAGGGTATTAAGTATTGAAACATACGTTTTGAGTAAACAAACAATGAATGCATGTACTTCCTTTAGACCAATTCCGAGTTATTTTACCCAAGGTTTAGAACTTCGAATTGATCATTTCATTCAATTAAATTTTTAATATATCTAGGTTTTGACATCGCATCTGTTCACATATTTATATTGGTAAATAAAGTCACTTCTGTCTTATTAGTTTAAGCACTATTTTGAAAAATGGGTCAAAACTTCGAACTGTGCATCATCTGTTGAGTCTTGGTCAGTCATTTGGCGTCAACAACCTCCATGAGAGGTATGGATCATATGTTATACTCTCTGTGTCATATTTTCGATGAGATAGAATTAGGTCCAACAGTTAGAACTTAATCCATTGGGTAGTGAACGACCCAAAAAACTAATACTGGCCAATCGTTTATAATATATAGTCGTGTTATTTTCCTGTTAATTTTTATATGAATATACTATTCGATCGTAAGAAAAACTCGTTCTTTTGGTCCTGTGAAAATTCATTACTGTATTACATTGTATTGTATCATCAATCGATCTGTATTCTTTTTATTCTTCTTAGCCATTGGAAATTTCAACAAATCATAAAACTTCACTTTATGATAACTTAATTTACTCTCGACAAATACGTTGATAGTAGGTCGTCAAATGTAATTGATCCTTCTAACATTCAAATATTTATTATGTGATTAATATGGTCATTCATTTGGTTTTGACACCACGCTATTCACCTTAATACAATTACTCATTAAATTTTAATCTCCTGATCAATTTTATCTAGTTATTTATTGGATTCATTCAGTAATGCTCCTTGCTTACTGTATTTTAGCTAAACGTGGAGATCATGGTTATGATCCGGACCATGATGAAATGTCTCCATTCTTTCTAGCTACGGGACCAGGTTTCAGAAGCACGATTGTTGGTGGTGGTCAAATAATTAGTTCTATTCATCTGATTGATATTTATCCACTGATGTGTGCCTTACTCAATTTAAATAAACCAGCTCCAAACAATGGTAGTTTATCACGTGTGATGTCACTCCTTCGTCATGGTAGTGGTGTTAATGTCTACTTTTCAAGTTTTCTGGATATGTTCACTGGTTAGTTTATTCAATAGTTTTCCCGAAGTTATTTGTCACTTACCGTGCACATACTATGTTGACAGATTTTTATCTACTGCCTTCTAATGGTTACATTTTTCCGCGTTAAGGATGCTAAATCCCCAGAAATCACCTGATAAACGTCCTATTTTCGTAATTTTATTTTGGGGATTTGAATTTCTCGTTTTCGCGCTCAAAGTACCCATTTGGAAGGACGGTAAATGTCATTGGCTCGTTGCTTAATTTAATACACTATCATATGATGAATATATGTACTTGGTTTTCCGTGCTTCTGGCTGCTTATGGAATATACATTCCCCTCATCTAAACTAGGTCTTCTCCCTGGAGTTGCACGTCTGGGACGCATCGGAGTAATTTAGGTTATCTTGTCTTTGTGTCTCTGATCCTTCGTTCCGTTCACCGATTCTATGTGATTTCGTAATCTCTTCACAAAAATATTCCCTAATCTCCACGAGTTATTTAAATTCAAGTATGTGTGGTTCACTACTAAATCCTCAGTATAACTCGAGTCTTCACCATCACGTTCTCTGTCACGAAACATTTTGCCTTTTTTGATTACACACAATGTCTCCGGAATTATTCGTTACTATTTTCATTTTATTAGGGTGTATGTCATTTGTTATGAAGGATAAGGATAGATCAGTACAGTAGGATATTAATATCAGTTACGGATATTAGCTGACTAATACACCCAGACAAACAACAGCTCATAACATAATAATCTTAAAATCTAGTCAATTGTTTCTCTTTAAGATTATTAGGAGCTGATACATAAAGGAATACGAATTATTTATTGTGATTTAAGATATATGGTTGGAAGATATTTAAATGAAATTAGGATTTTGAATTCCATATAACCTGGTGTTATGCTTTGAAAGCCATCAAAATGTCCCATCTTGAAGTTGGTTATCGACTTCCTATTTTACTCTCTGTCAGGGTATTTAATACGAAATTCAGGTAACATATCTTAAGTAATAATAGATTCTGAGAATTATTGCATAATATACGTGGTTTTACAGGCATGACCAAGCTGATACAAAACATTACTAAGTAACAATAGCAATAACTAAGTCTATTCTACCTGGAAGATGGCTTCTAATCATTTTGAACAAATCTGATTTTTTTTAAAAGCAAAACTTTCAATGTAATAGAATGGATACGTGTATCCGCGAAACGATTTTACAGTACAACATCAATGATTGTTTACACTCCATAGCATAACAAAATCAATTTTGTAGGCATAAAGACTAAACAACACAATGACCAATAAGCTAGTTATTCTCAGGAGTTCCAGCCCGTCTAACTAGAGTGAAGCCAAGGTTCAGAAGAGGGAAATGTATTCACAAGCAGCAGGAAGCACAAACAACCAAGCACAACTCAAGCGTATATATATAACATAAAAATGTCTTTGGGAAACTTTACAAAGTAGCGTACTAAAAAGAAACAATGAACCGATGATATTTAAGGTCCTCCCAAGTGGAAACAACGACATAAAGGTGAAAACGGGCGCTTTTGGCGCGTAAACATGAAACTCAAAATAAAGTTACAAAAATAAGACATTTACCGAGTGAGTTCTGGGGACCTAACATCCTCAACATTAATACAGTAAATGTCGGCTCATTATCATAAATATTAGACAAGTATAATTTTATTAACAATATACACAGTACAGTTCTCTTGCATTATAACTTAATCCGAATACTATATTAAGAGTTACAAATTACTCTAATTCAACTTGATAAAAATTAGCCACCACATAGTAATTTGTCCACCCAACTAGGAATCACACTATCAGTTCTGTTCATTAATATTACATATTTCCTCTTAAGAGGATTGAGTGAAGTGGATTTCAAACCTTCTATTCAATAAACCGAATGTCAAATATATTACCCATTATATAAGATATCTATCCACCTGTGTTACTAATGATATCTTCATCAATTTACTGTTTGCACAGTATAATATAAGTGTAGTGGATGGTATTTATGCCGACAGATATAAGTAGTATGCATCACCAGTTGCGAGTAGAATATCTACCAACAGAAGGTTGAATTGAGAAAAACAGGAAGTAAAACAGAGAATAATTGAAATAACAACTGAAGGAGAATGTGCGAATAATATAATCAATGTATAGTTTCCATATTTTGACAAGACGTTGTGTGTAATTTTAAATAAGAAGAAAAAACAATAAATTGGTTCTCCCTACCCGAGTTCTCGTTTACTGCATAAGTATCGTATCATAATTATTTGTTCGAGTATATTTACCTGTTTACTCATTTTAACTGGTACTGTTTTAACCTAACTTAATTGCTCACTTGCTCATTCATACACTACCAATGTTACATCGTTTTTATTTGACTGAGTCTATGATTTCATATATATATATATATATATATATATATATATATATATATATATATATATATACAGAGAGATTACTTTTGATGACAGGATATGCTTTTTATCTCATCTTATTGTTTGTGTTCTTCTCTTTTCAAAAACTGTTCTAACTTGATCAATCAAAATATCGAAATAATAGTCGGAGTTGTTTTATTATGTTGTACAACCGTATCATTTGTATACATAATATGCACATGTATTTCATCTAAACATTATCTTTATCTATTTCCTGATAATAATAATGATAAGTTAAAATATTCTATTCATCAACCAAATTCATTTTTACTTCAACGACGTTTACGTAATAAATCTCAACATAATGAACAAAAACAACAATTTAATATTGAATTAAATAAAATGAACTCTATAAAAAAGACAATAAAAACAAAAAGTAAATTCTATAAAATGTATTTAAAAGATGAATCACCTAAACAAACAACAGATAGACAACGATTACTTGATTATAATATTCGGGATAGTAATGTCCCCATTAGTTACGGTGTCGGTGGTTATGATGATAATGATGAAGAATATGAAGAATATAATCGATTTTCTATTCAACATATAGATGATGAAACTTTCTTAAATTTACTTCGTCAACCAAATAGTAAATATCCTTAGGAAAGTTAGAATTTTTTTCTTTTAGTGATCTATTAGTGGTTCATTCTTTCATTCATTTATTCTGCTTCTATATTTTGTGATATTGAAATTTATAATACACCATGGTGATTGTGTGCATTATTATTTGAAATTTACATAGATGGCTGTGTATCATGTTATTATTGTATTTATACATAGACAAGTGCATACATTTTTGTGTTTTCTTGTTCTTATTATTATATTTTCAAATAACTGTATCTACTTTTGATTACTTCGTTTATGTGTATGTATGTACACATACTTGTATGAACATGCATCATTTAAGGAATCAGTTCGATTATTACTTTTTGTTTATGTGGATATTTGTGATATTTTGCCAAGTTTTCTTTGGTTATTTTTGTTTATGAATTTTTACTAAATATTATTTAGTTTTTATCAAAAGGGGTTTTGTGGAGATTTTTAGTAATTTCAATAGTTAGAATCATGAGTCAATTGAAGCTAGACAACCATGGAAAACCTGGAAGCACTGGACGGCCGTTTCGTTCTGGTTGAAATTAGACATTAACATCGTCGGATACCGACCGGCTCAGTGGTCTAATAGTTAAACGCCTGGCACGGGGGGCGGGATTTTCTATGGGATCGTGGACGCGCACTGCTGAGGAGTTCCATACTAGGACGAAACGGCCGTCCAGTGCTTCCAGGTTTTCCATGATGGCCTAGCTTCAATTGACTCATGATTTCAACTATTGATATTACTTAGTTACTAAATTTTTTAATGTTTCATTTTTATTAGATTTCATGAGTGTCATATATTGTGCCGTACTGTGTCCGAAATCTGATACTAACACGGTGTGCTAAGTGTTAACCCCCCTAACTGACTACTTGAGCGAGAAAGTGTATTGTGCAAACCGAATGAAATGAACAAATGCTCATATATATATACCACTCTGTCCTTAGGAAATTAACCCAATGAAATCCACTTGACCTTTAGGCGACTTGTGATTACCATTAGGCTACTTCTGATTGGCTCTGCATATAATCTATCACTAACCCTACTGGATTAGCGAGTGGAAAGTATGAATTTAGAGGGGAATGTGAATAATAAATTCAGCTCGGTGGTATTGTAACCGATTTGATGCCATATCACTTTTACCATCGTGAATCCAATTAAAGAGGAAGAATGTATTTGTATTTTATAACTCGGCGCCCAAATACTGAGAAACTATTCGATCAAATTTAGACGAAAGCTCTGATCTTTAATCCATTATGAATATCTGCTCATCTTGAAGTGTTTCATTCTAGCCATTAATGGTATTATGAGCAGATTTAGTCCTGTAATGAGTCTTTCTTAATTATTATGGAGCTTGGCATAAATATGCATTAGCTTAAGTCATCACACCATGTCAGCATGGGGGGATGAAATCAACAAAATCGGTATCGAAGAAGCAATAATGGTGAGAAATTTGATGCAATTTGTTCCCTTTGTGAATTGAAATAAAGCCAGAATAAATATGAATGCAGAATAATGTGAATTCACCATATTTCGTGGTTTCTCATCAGTTGCTCACAACCAAATATGTATTAAAATGTTACATTTAGGTAAGATATAGTGTGAAAAAATTGACATAGGTGAATGAGAAAAATTGAAATGAGAAAAGTTGGCCGTTGAGAATATGCTTCTAGAAGATGGAATGAAAAAGCATATAGGAAGAATTCAATAAATAAAGTTCGGTATTAAAATAAATGGACCTGGATCGTTATGATTACTCCTGACCCATGTCTTTAATCGATGATAGCCGTTATCATGTGGGTCTCCATTAGGCATCTTACACCCACCAATACGGCTTAGAATTAAAATCCATGATTTCATGTACTGATGACATGTCTTGATTTGACAGCTTCCTTCCACACCAGACAACAAACGCACTTCGAGGTAGACGGTGGATTTATTATTAATCCTTTTGTGGTGTTTGAATAAACTAATGACTCCTTTGTACTTGTTGAATGTTTGATTTCGAATTCTAAATACAGTACATTCGTTAGTGCTTGTGTGGTACTTCTTAATTCAATTGCGTTATCCCTGGGATTCTTAGTTCATACTATAATTCAATTACTTCTAATTATCATACCTTTACACCATAAAAATGTTCAGAGCTTTCAATATGTTGGTGAAGGGTGTGATACTTTTTCACTAAATAATTTTAATAGTTATTTATCTAACACTTTGAATGAGGATCACCTTTAGTTCGGTGATAAAAAGTTATATATATTTAAATGCCCTGGTACGGCCGAGAGTGGAGAGAGTCCGCTCTTCCTCTCGAAATGCTCTCACATGGCCACGCGTATATAGCCTCTGCCAGGGAAGTCCTACTCACTGCCTTCTCGTGGCGGGGGTGTTGTTTACGAAAATGAGAGGACGAAAAGCGAATGTCCGGCGCTTTAACCGGATTCCAAACCAATGGTGCACATGGGCTCCAGTATCCTGAAGGAACAAATAGCGTATGAACCAATCGTTGGTCACCGGCTACCATGGGACTGCATCCCCTTACGATGCTCCACTGCCTTGTGGGTCAGACGTTCAGGTCAAAGGCTCGGGGTGTGGCCCCCTAAGAAAACCACCTGCTTCGGTTTGGGCACCCGGGCAGTATCACAGCCCTCACACAAATTAAATGAGGTTTGTGTGGCGCATATGTATTTGGTCCGTCTTTGTACCAATACTTATGTGTTAAAATAATATATTTAAATGACAACTCAAAGTTCAGTTTTTAAGATTCGGAATGTTTATTGTGTTTTCATGGTGTATAATAAGATTAGATATTGTGATTGGCTGATTAGTTGTCGACCTGCAATTTAGTTAATAGATAGACCTTACATATATGTGCAATGTATGAAAACCATTCAACCGTTCTTATTAATCACTTAATAATCAAATATTTTTAGGTCATTCATACCGTATTTTCATTTTCTCTCCATCAGCCAAGTCTGAATTGAGAAGACAATTATTTTCAGCTATATTATTTCATACCTAAGGTATTCAAGATATAAGATCAATCTAGAATATATTAAACAGATTATACTCGTGGCTCTGATAAGTAGTCGGCTTATTACTGGTGATAAAATTTCTCCAGAATAACAATCAGTTCAGGGACATTTCGCGTAGATATTGGTGAGATCAACCTCGAAGGAACACAATGATTATACTGTGAAAACCAGCCTGATGTTGGAATATATGTTCCAGATAACTTTATCACTGTCGTTTTTTGGCTCATTAATCTTGATCAGCTCATATTCTTATCCCTAAACAGTTGCCTTCAGAATATATATATATATTGTGAAAACCATACATTCAAAACTCCATTTGCAAATCCTCCGTCAAATGTCTCAAACTTCATCGTTCCTTCATTACCAATTACCCTTTGTTCCCGATTTCTTCAACTCGATCTTCCCAACCTTCTGCTGCTAGGCATTCCACTTCTGTTCGTTGTTATAATTTACTTATCTCAACACTATATATATAATGTGACATAAAACTAACTATACTGGTAATAAAACTAAATGATTGATTATGACTTTGAACAGTTTTATAATCGATAAGATTTTCTCAATTTGTTTTACGCAACATCTTTTGTCATTGTGTTTAGTTTATTATTATTATTATTATTATTATTATTATTATTATTATTGCTATCAAATCATATATTTAAGCAGACAGTTTAGAGTCTTATCTATGGATTTGTTCATCCAAAAATCAATATAATTGAACAGAATTATTGGAAATATTGATTTTAAAAATTGTAAATAAAAATTCAGTGACAATTGACGATAACACTCACCAATATGGATTTGTGGAAATTATTAAGTTTTTGATTGAGATGATAAACCGATTGATGTTAGATCACCACTGAAAGCACTTGACGGTCGTTTCCTCTTATTGCGTAACTCTTCAGCGGTGTCCACAATCCCGCTTGCGGGATTCGAACCTACGACCCCCGGTCTCACGCGCAAACGCTTAACGTCCAAACCACTTAGTCCGCATCTAACGGTATTGAT
The DNA here is from genome assembly GCA_946903255.1 of Schistosoma spindalis. Lineage (NCBI taxonomy): Eukaryota > Metazoa > Platyhelminthes > Trematoda > Strigeidida > Schistosomatidae > Schistosoma > Schistosoma spindalis. The sequence goes on along the minus strand of OX336419.1, from coordinate 7,970,130 downwards.
ATCTAAATTCAACCAAACCACAAAATTGTGCCACCATCCACCATTGTCTTCGATGAGTTACTATCTCACAACAGACCTGGTTGAACTCCACTGGTCATGAAGTGATTAAATCTGAAAACGTAGGGCTACTGATGTCGTGAGTTCACACTTCTAAACAGTTCCATACAAGGGATGTTTACATTAATTGTTTTATCTTAATAGAGAAGAACAATATTAACAGAATAAAATAAATTCATCATATTTCAAAGCTTCTCATCAACTGCATAGGATCTTAATGTACAATAGAAGTATTATTATTATCATTATTATAAAAAATGTTATTGAAGTTTAGTTCGAAAAAATATTAAAAAACATGAGGAAACAATGTATTCAACCTAATAGTTAAGACTATTTAGTATTTCATATATTGAAGGTAAGGGAAGTCGGCGAATTGGACCAGTAACTTTGGGAGAAGGATTGGCTCTGTGGGCCAAGTCAGACAGGCCGAGATCTGATAAGATGGAAAGGAAAGTCGAAATTCGATTGATTTACTAATTATGAGTTTTATTCAACATTACTTCCGCTTTAATTCAATGTAATGACTAGTCAATGTAGTATTTGTTTTCTTTTGTCGCATGATATTTTATTCTGTCTAATACACGATATTGTTGTATTCAACTGACATGATTTGTTATAACTAAGTGTAGCGGTGAATAAATCCGCAAAATAAATAGCTCTGTAAGTCTTCGACATTGGATGCCGACCACATTAGTCTCAATGGACTCACCTAGCTGAAGGCGCTCGGTTATGCATCCGCAAGAGATCACGAGTGGAAACACCGTGCTGAACATCCTCTACAATCGCTAGCCAGATTAGTTCAGTCGATCCACGATATGTTAATAGCCCATCAAATATATCTTCGAACCTCCTCGCTTCTTTCTTTTGATTTCACTTGGTGGTTACGATTCATATTAGGTGTTATTGGTTAAAGCGTTGCCAAATCCAAATTCCTGTGGCATCTTCATAAGTATTTTCTACACATGTGATTTCATCCTAATTATTAATCAAAATGTGTACACAATTAATATATAAATGGAAGTATTTTCGACTAAGGTCGTCGTCGTGTTTTGGGGTTAATAAATCATCATTTATACCAGTCTTTATGTTCTTATTTTTGCGTCGTGTTGATTGCAGAGGTCCGTCGTTTCGAGTATAAGTGGTAGGAGTTTCCGACATAGCAATCAGCGACGACCACATATAACAAGTAATCATTAAAAGAGACATGAAAATTCAGCATTCAAGTGACAACTTATAACAGATCAGATACGTGTCGGTCCAGTTGGCAGCTGCTTTCTTTGCTGCCTTGTATGATTCGGTGCGCGTTGTGGTGAGGTCACTGGACTCTGACCTGTTAGTATCATGCAGTTAGCAAAGCGCGAGTACATGTTCCACTTTTCATCAGGCGGCTATACTTCCATGGTCTGGCGCGCGACAACTAACTCAGGACTGACACGGACCAGGGGGAATCCGACTGTCTAATTAATTAACTGGTCATAAAGAGACAATGAATAAAAGCAAATCGTTAACATTTTTTTTTGGTAATAATAATATTTCTATTGTAAATTTAGGTTGTTTACAGATGATAAGAAAGATTGGATCATTGTATTGTATTTTAGTTAAATTTATAAAGAGAAAGGAATGTATGAAATTGTTTGATTAGTCAATGAATATTTTCATATTCAATATAAACTTGTTTAAATCATCATACAATTAAATGAATGAAACATTTAAACAAAAATTACAGTTTTATCATTGTCCAATTTATTATTCAAGTTTTACATCTTCCTATTTACAATTTTCTTTCTAATAATTGAATATGATCAATAAAGCAAATTATATTTAAGTGAATACTGATATTTACTAGAAGTTACATCACAGATTTATATCTTAAAATAACTAATAAAGATTGAATAAATCATGATTGACAACTAAAGTATCCATTAAATGAGAACTTATTTATCAATCAGTTTCTATTTGTATGTGGTAACAATTATATACATGTAGCTAAACTAACATGTTAGGATTTTCACAACGTTTTAATTTCAATAATGTAATAAGAAGACGAAGATTATTAGAACTATGTGATATATTAGCGCAACACATTTCAAACAATCTGATCACATATTATATACTTGTTAAGAACATTTATATATAAAAATAAAAGGTCAACTAGACTGGAAATGGGGTAAGAGGAGATAAGGATCATAATAAGAGTAATAATAACAATGCGAACACAATCTAAACCTAATCACACTGGCTAATATGTCAATATTACCAGGGTAGGTTTAAGGTAAGAACAAACTGTTTTTGAATACATAAAGGGGGGTTTGAATTTTCGTATGGCTAAGGATTCAATAAACCTTAGTATACGCCCTTTTACACTTTTATACAACACCACAAATGACGAGTTATGATCAATCTTATGGCCTGTTTCGATTGTATATTTAGCAATAGAGGGTCGGAATTTATCAAAGGGACTAATTACTTTAAATTTCTTAGAAGAAAACTCCCTGCACAACGTTTTAAGTTATTTCTAATTTGAAGGTTATAATACAATACTCAAACAGTGTATTCTTGATAGTAATATGAATTGGTTCATAAGATTCGGCAATTAATCGCCTTAATATTAACGTTTAGTACACGTGTCCTAAAAACACTATGTTTACTCAGCAGTCTTTTATGTACTTTTGTGTTAAACACTGGCTTAGTTTAATACCTAATATACAACGTATAACACGCATCGTAACTAAACTTATGAAAAATATTCTTTTCGATAAATTTTCTTCAGGTTTTACAATTATATATCCAAATTAATAATCCGAAAAATGGCCAGGTTAAGGGTAAAGTACATCGTTTAAAGCATGCGAATTTAGGATTGTGATTTATAGAATTACTAGAATGGGTTTTGTGGAGAATTGGTAATTTCAATAGTTGAAATCATGAATCAATTGTCGATATATAGAATGCTAACTTGAATCTGCGTGTATGTTAATTGAGATTTTAAGATCCATGATCAGAATAAATATGGGTCAAGTAGGGTGAGAGAGAAAAATAATGGTGCAATTACGATTCGATCAAATAAGTAAGATGTTTATAAGGAGGGAAGAATGCAAAGTGAATGAATCATGTATAGGGGAGAATAATAATGATGTTTAACCAATAATAAATAATGAAGAAACCGGGGCCATGTGTACTGAAGAAATATATTCAACCACTGCTCCTCCCCTGGCCAACATCAAGGCCAATTAGTCAATCATAACTATTGAATGACGTAATTTGACTATGACCTTTCGTAGTCACTTGTAATTTTCTATGTTATCTTTATTCATAAGTATTTGTATTATTATTATTATCATTCGTATTATTGGTCAAACATCATTATTATTCTCCCCTATACATGATTCATTCACTTTGCATTCTTCCCTCCTTATTACATCTTACTTATTTGATCGAATGGTAATTGCACCATTATTTTTCTCTCTCACCCTACTTGACCCATATTTATTCTGATCACGGATCTTAAAATCTCATTTAACATATACGCAGATTCAAGTTAGCATTCTATATATCGACAATTTTATATATCACAATCGTAAATTCGCATGCTTTAAACGATGTACTTTACCCTTAACCTGGCCATTTTTCGGATTATTAATTTGGATATATAATTGTAGAACCTGAAGAGAATTTATCGAAAAGAATATTTTTCGTTCAAATACTAGTCTTTTATTATGAAAAATAATAAGTTTCAAACGAATTCAGTTCTTAAAAACATACACATTCTCTCTGTGTTCAGCAAAATACTAAGTGCTTACTATACGGTGGATTATTTATTGTAAAATAATAGAGTTAATTGTAGAATCATACAGAAATATATATTACAAACAACCAACGGAACTAGAAAGAGAACAGCCATTCGAACACAACAGCGGATGATTTTAAACAGAAAGGAAGATGCATAATTGTTCAGCATTGGTTAAACGTTTTACTAGATATTCAAGTGTAAATAATACATGACATATTAAGATATATATCAACTGAAAATAGCGTACAAGATTTGAATACTGTCAGCGGTCTAATAATATGCTTGGTAAGTTGCGGAATGGCGCTTCTGTAATACGATATATTCATATGACTGTCTAATAATTTTCAGCTGTAATAAAAAGAGATTAGAGGGTTATAAACTTGTTATAATTTAATGATGCCTGTTGTAAAGCAATGGTAATTTCACACCCAGCATTTTAAGATTGAAATTTTGCACTACTTTAAACAAACAAGTAGCATAAAGTGACTAGTAAAAAATAAGAACCTGTCAACTTTGAACTTGTAATTAACTTGAGAAATTATCGTTCAAATGGAATAGACTACATTCAATGGTGAATCGCAAGTAACACTGTCATAAGAATAACTTATTTGCATACATCCTCCTAAATAATTTTACATTTCGATGCTTATGAAATGATGCCACATTTTCTGAAACGGATGATTCCGAACTTTACATTTTATCTCAAGGAAATGTTACTATCAGAACTAGAGTTTAAAAGTCAAAGTCAAATTATCCTCTCATTAAGATTATGGATACAACCGATTCCTACTTCTTCTTCAGCTGCCACTAACTATTTCATCGATCTGATTTATGGGTTATAATTCTGTTTACATTTTTTCTAATGAGTTGGCAGGTTGTTTGATTGACTTGATTATCAAGTTTCAAGAAACCTTTAATAATTTTGTATATTTCTTATTCTTAAGTCTTACATTTTCTTAGTTGAGTTCATCTTTCAGATTATCTACATCTATTGAAAAGGAACCATATCGAACGAAGCTTTTAGGCATTGTACAGATGAGAACCTTGTGATCAAATTCGTTGTACACTTTGATATTTTATTAAGTAATCCAAGTTTTTTCTTCAAATATTATATCCTGATTGTCAGTATGGGGTTGTGAATATTGTCGAATTTCGTTGAAATCATGGGTCGGATGTCCTGAGTTGGTGTCGTGTTTCTTGGGTCGTGGGTACACACTGCTGAGAAGTTCCATTCTAGAACGAAGCGGTAGTCTAGTACATTCAGGTTTTCAGTCGTGGTCTAACATTTCAACGATGTCCTTATTGCTTTAAACTATCTACACACCGGTCAACTATTTTGTTCATTTATTTCTAGTTTTAGGTGTCTTACAAAAATTTTAGTCTATAAATTTTTCGCAGTTTAATCCATCATAGGAATTCCGTATGATATTGACTATCTTCTCAGGCACTCCGTAGTGTCGAAGAAGCTTCCATAGTGTTGTCCTGTCCACGCTATAATATGCTTTTTCGTAGTCAATGAGGTTGATGTAGAGTGATGAATTCCATCCAATTGATTGTTCCACAATGATCCGTAGAGTCGCGATTTGGTCTGTACACGATTTATCCTTACGGAATCTTGCCTGTTGAACATTATATAAAACCTTTCACAATTATTTTCTTACATTCGGTTTGTAATTCATTAGTTGATTAGTAAACATATTTTTGTAAATGCCTTGACTTAATAATGAAAGTTAATCCAACCACTAGTCAAAAAGCCACATCAATAAATGTTTCACCACTAGTGTGAATCGGAAATCTGAAAATTATTCGTTCATAAAAGGGATGTTCGTTTGCACTTCCTGTCCCTATTCTATCCACATTTACCTTGTTTTTCGTGTAATTTTTTATACTACTTATCAATATTGAGTAAACGGTTATGTTTCTAATAATATCTAGCAGTGTAACTAACGTGTGTAACATACACATAACATTTACTATATATATTATTATAATTACTGTCTCTCAACCCCCATGACATTTATTTCCAATATTCGTGCATTTTCTGAATCTATTTAAACCCAACATTTTCCATATTCATGTCCTATTAGTTCCCGTTTTAGTCTTTTATAAACTTGTTATCATCAGATAAAGCGTGTAACTGTTGTTTATACCATCGTATGTTATAATTGCTCTTTATGTTACTATTGAAAGAAGCTTTACTCTTTCCAGACATACAGAATTACTTCGGATATCCCATGAGTTGAGGTTTGTGACTCATTTATGTTTATTCTTCAATAAAATAACCATTATTTAGACAATTTGTTGTTTTTTACACTTTGGTTTCATACGTATCTCATTTGTATAGTTGGACGTTTCTATAGAATTAAAAGCTACTATAACAATATTACTTTTAAGATAAAGCTCTAGAAATTCAGCAATTACATTCGACGTTCGGTTTTATTGTTCAACAATTTTAGTACATAACTTGAACATTGAATAATATATACATGGCACACGGTATGTAAGTAAGTTGATTTAAGATTATTCTGATGTAATACATTGTGATTGATATAAAAATCATTTTCGAGTAGCTGATTTTTTTTGTAGATAAACAGTCATAAAAGGTGTTTCCACACAATATGGGCTCATTTAATCGACATTATCAAGATCAATATAGGATTAGTAGAAGTAGTAAAAGTACTGGCGATTATAAAAACAATTAGGCATAGAAAATACTATTCGATAAGAAGAAATGAACTTGTTAGATAAAGAGTATGATTATTTCAATTGAATGCTCTTACTTCTTGTTATTCAATACCACAAACCCTAAACAAATAGTCTGCACCTATTTAAATGATTCAATCCAATCGAACTGATGCTAATACCCAATTCTACACAAGCTGTTGTTTTAGTAACATATGAATACTTAATATACCAAAGATCATTGTGTTTCTCCTAACTTATATATTGATTGATTAGAATTATGCTCAAAATGATAACAAGTTGCTACATTCAATGTTTTCATAAAAATTGATCCTGTAAATGTAATTTTCCACATTTTTAATCTCATTTTACTGTAATCATTATGAATTATTTATAATATAAACCTAGTAGATCAATATTATTCGAGAGACAATTAAATTCATTATTACCAAAATATCAGGAAGATCATGTTAAGTTTTCCATATGTTTACCTGTTTTTTTTCTCTTAAATGATAAGTAATATTTGTTCAAATGTTTTATGTGAAAGATAGTAGTTGCTAAGTCTTATAAATAAATTTTTTATTCAGTTTACGGATAAGGAAGTTTGTATGTAAAGAGTAAAACAAAAAAAAACTTCTCAGCTTTAGTTTACATGTTTTATCTCAAGTGTTATACACAGATAATTCGTTTTAAACAATTTTTTATGGCTTTCATAAAATAGATAATATATATTGATAAGTCTTGAGATTTTGAACGCTATACTCGATTCCTAAGCTATTCTTGAAGACCCCCAAGCTAGAACTATAGAGCGACCTGAACACGAGAGAGAAGGCGCAAAGTACTTTACTTCAAGGTTCCATTTTTGTACAGAAAAACATGGGTATTTATAGATGTTAACATTTGTTGAATCAACATCATATTTTGGCCAATCCGCTAAAAGACATATTATGCTACTGACCAATAGTAGCACGCCACGTTGGCATTCTGGAAAGCTCCATCGTGCTCTGATTGGCTAAGACTCTTTGGCTCCTACAGGGCCTCCGGAGGCTCTGTTGCAGTTCTTGGAAAGCCGACTTAACATATATATACGAGAAATTTAAATGTTTCATCATAAACTTCAGGGATACACATATGTCAGAAGGGGTTTTTCTTGATATTATAGTAATCATCATGGAAAACCTAGAAGCACTGGACGGCCGTTTCGTTTTAGTATGGGACTTCTCAATAGTGTGCATCCACGATCCCGTCTCAGCGAGATTCAAACCCAAGACCTATCGGTCTCGTGCACGAACGCTTAACCTCATGTCTTGGTTCAAATTATGAGTCATTAATTAGGTAGTTAAAAACTTTGATTTGACTTTGGTTTCTGAAAAATATCCCTATAAAATGTAGGCATTATTCAAGCATAGTGAAAAAAACATAGATTTTTAGAGGAGAACACTTGATACTATGTTATCAACTTGACTGTTTGATTTACATACATTAAGTTAATCTAGAAGAGTTGATAATTTTCTGTAGTCGAAGCAACTACATATACTAATAAATAGGATTATATACGTTATGAAGGAATCTATATAGTAGTTGTGAATGACCATAACATTTAAACTGTTAACATTCAAACGTTGTTATTCCAATAATGTACTCACTAACTAACAGGAAACTAACATCAAGGCCGCTTAGGTAGATATCTTTAATATAACTTGCAATGTATTATGATAGTATACTGTTTAATAGGGGATAAAAAGACTACGAGTTAATAAAAACTACCAGCTAATAAAATACACTTTATGTACATCACAGATGAATTCTCCAACAAACAAAATTCAGCTGACTATAACATAACTATTTTAAGTCTGAGTTTTATTAATATTGTTATGTGTACTACTGATGTCGATAGATATAAGTAGTATGTATCATCAGCAGAAAGTGAAATGCCTGTTAGTAGAAGATTAAGAAGATAGAAGAAGAGAGAACGAGAACAGTGAATGATTTGTATGGAAATGAAGGAACGATGAAATCTGAGACGATTGACTGATATTTTGCAAATGAATTATTCACTCTATGGTTCTCAGATTTTACTAAAACGTTCTTTAATTTTGTATCCAAATACATCCGATTATCCCCATTTGTGTTCTCGTTCACTACAATATCACCAAAAAAGTAACGACGTAAAACAGAATTCTACTGAAAAACAATCCTCACTATTATAAGTCGAACAGATTAATTTAATACTCTTAAATAACATATTAATACTTAAAATTTGCATCATTTCGATGTGAATATTCCGAAGGCAATGACCAAAGAATTATAAATGAACGAGTGTAATACAATATTGACTCCTCTTCCCAATCGTTCATGGTATGGAATCACATTTCAAGGGTTAATTCGGTGAAACTATAATTTATGAACGAACCAATCACGTATAAGATGACAGGTCTCGGGTTTTGAAGTGAAATTAGTTCATTTGGTTAAATAGAGTTTTGGCATTATAAATGATGTCAGTTCGTGATGAAAACCCAAAATCTAATTCCTAACCTTAACCATCAGTTGTATATCATAATTCTAATTCCCCACACTAGTTTATAATCCTCATCGAGTCCTAGTTATTAAGCAGACACTCTCAAGGTCACAATATCGTCACTCAAATGTCGTCCATAAATTATACTCTCACCATTAATTCTATGAGTTATATCTGTTAGCCATAGAATATTCATTTTATGATATCCTTAATTATTCACTAAATTATTGATTAGTTAACATTAAATAAATCATATCAATAGTAGCGTGTTTAAGTAACAGTTTAATTTATTTTGAATATCAAATAAATTATAATCTAAGATAGTGGAGAACATTTGTGGTTCAGATGGATGATTTTGATGAAGTTTTATTCTCTGATCTGGATGGTTTGATCGTGTCCAAACCAAAACATTCAGCTCAGAGAACAAAACTCCCACAAAATCCTAATCTTCTGTCTTGTTGTTTCTACATGAGATAACTGATTAATAATTTCCAGTAACAAGTACCAAAGCAGTTAAATAATACCCCAGACACAATACAAAATCAACTACTCACAATTCACTTTGTCTTTTTATCTAGTTAATGCTTTTTGTGTCTTATTTTACATATGTATTACATGAACAAACAAATGGAATGTGTTTAGGGATGAATGTTTGTATGTTTATATATATAATTCATTCCCCAATTCAATTTGACATGTTTGGCTTTATGCCAAACCAATAAGAATATGTATCCCTAATCAATCTAATAATGATCAAATTTGTATATTATTTCTAAGTTTTAGAAAATGAATAAATATTTGAAAATTACGGTTATCAATATTTCTAAAAACTAGATTAAAATAGAAATTTTAATAGATTGAATATTGAATATTGATGAATTATCGTGAAAAGAAAAAAATAGAGAAAACAATGTTAAAATAATCAAAACAAATTACATTAAGCTATTAATGTTTGACATTAAGGATTGGATATCATTGATTTTTATTGATATACTTATCATTTAAGCAGGAATGCCTCGATAGTAAGTTGAATAATATATCTTAATAAAATAAACGTGTTGGGGACGATAGATCCCCCAAAATTTATCTTATCTTATCGATTAACTTATCGATTAAATGTTTAAATATTTGAATGGTAGTTAATGAAGAAACTTATCGATTAAATGTTAAAATATTTGAATGGCAGTCAATTGACGAACTTATTGATGAATGTTTAAAAATTTAAATGACAATATCGATTATATATATTTGTATAAATAGGCTTGATTTGTGTGTGTTGAATCGCTCGTTTTCTGGTTGTTGCAGAATATACTTCCCATTCTAAGCTTGGACTTCTCCCTCTAGATAGCGAGGCTGGGGCGCATCAATAGCTAGCTTACTGGTCTTTGGTCACTGAGTCTTGTTCTTGTTCGCAGATTAAGTGAACTCGTGATAGCTTCAAACCTAGTAAAACGAAATATAGGGTAAACTCTTTATTCATTCTATGACTATTTTAAATGATTTTACTTATATGTTAATAGTGACATTTATACTAGAACTTGTAACCAATACTATTCGTTTCAAATGTCAACCCTCTCTTCATTTTCTACTAAGTCTTGATAGCTTATAATTTTTTTACAACGTTTATAAACTTTACGTATAGAAGGCACATGTAGGTGATTAATCAAAAAATAGTCCAAACCATTCATTCTATATCCTAATGCTAGCCATAATTTAACTTAACAAAATCATTGTTATGAATAACACAGTTATATAATTGATAAAGCTGGATTATAAATGGTAAAAATTGAATCTAGCCACTTACACGGTTTACCTATAACTATGCAACTATCTGAAGAAAGTGCTTAAGATCTTTTCATGAACAATAGGAATAGTGAGATAAATATATAATGCTTAGTCAATGGATAAATATTTTTGTTATAACTTACCAGAATATATATATGATTAAAAGTCAACCTACAGTTCATTCATTCATAATTATACACTCTAAAGAATATCGTGATGATTAAGTGAAAGCTTTATGATAATAAATTTTCTTATGTTATCGACTCTCACTTTTTAGCTGAAAAGTTCAAGTCATAGGGGCGTTTTCATAGGAGTGTAATACTAAGACGCGATGTTAATCTCTCTAACTATATTAATATCATCAGAAGGGTTTTTGTGATAATTTTAGTAATTTTAATAGTTGAGATCATGAGTCAATTGAAGCTAGACTACCATGGAAATCTTGGAAGCACTAGACGTCCGTTTCGTCATATTGTGGGACTCCTCAGCAGTACGCATCCACAACCTCTCCTCGCAGGATCATTGAATCATTCCAATTTTTTTTCTGTAGCAACTTACGATTGCTTTACGAAGTTTTCCTCCTGTTATCCCATTGATGACAACATTATTAGAATCTTTTTCAATAAATGATGAATATTTTAACGAAACACTTCATTAGATAGATTTTACATGTCTACATATAACTGTATATAAGAAATTTATTTAGTCGTTTAAAAAAATAAAATCTACAGAATGATTTGGAAATAACTTAGAAATTGTACCTGTTTGCAACCTCAATCAATCCGTAATATAGCTAGATGATCATCCAATCTAATTGGCGGGTGTGTACTTTAGAAAAATACTATACTGCAACATAGGAGCTTTTCAATGGTGAGACTCTGGGCTAATCAGACAGGTTAAAGTATAAATGACAGACAATAACGGTCGCATACTGTTAGTCGAGATTTGGCACTATTTTGTAAAGATACAGAAATATACAACTGGTTGAAAATCTGGTTTTATTTTCTGGAGAAGAAAAGTATTTATCTATGAATGAGTTGTGATTGAATTTTTAATTTTGTTAGCAAGTAAAAGCTTTCTACATATTCTTGGTTTCCTCACTCAAGTTGATGCTTGGATTTGCGTAATGGGAACGTATTATCGGTAGCAGATATGAATAACTTCACACCATTACAAATGATATCCTGATTGAGGTTAATCAATCACAAACACCAGCTACAACCTAAACTTATCTCCTAAAAAAACTCTACATGAGAAACACTGTACTGTTGATGTACAAATAATAATTGATTATTTAGCTATCATTTACTAAATTGAGAAATAGCTTTCGTTTCAAAGTGACAACTAACAACAGAACCGTTAAAAGTCAAATCAAATTGAACAAATCTGTTTCTTAAAAGAGAATCCACCGATGTTGAGCAATTGGTTAAAGAAAAGACAATAACTGACATGCGACATAAAAATTCCTGTTTATGATACTGTAAATGAAGCTGTCAGTGAACACTAATGAATCGTTTCAAAACTTTGTACAATTCTCTTTAGTTGGTTACTAGATTCTGTAAGAAATTATCTTTAAATATATTAAATTCTTTACAAACTGTTTAACTAATTATTGGGCCAGACACTCTCAGCAACAACCTACTGTGGGAGAGAACAATCCAGATCCCAACAGAGGAAAGAATTAAGAAGGAGAGCTGGAAGTGAATAGGACACACATCGAGGAAAGCACCCAACTGCATCACAAGACAAGCCCTCGCATGGAATCCTCAAAGCCAAATGAGGAAAAAGGGAAGACCAAAGAACACATTACACCGAGAAATGGAGACAGACATCAGAAGAACGAACAAAAATTAGATAGGACTAGATAGGAAGGCCCAGGACAGAGTGGGTTAAAGAATACTGGTCGGCAGCCTATACTCCATTGGGAGTAAGCAAGTAACTAAATTTATGAACGAAGAGATTATTTGATTAACTTTTATGTATTATAAAATCGATAGTTTCCTTTGTTATTCATTTATGTTTTCTTTCAGATTTTTCTTGTAAATGTAAGAAATGAAAACTTTTATCAAACCATCTATAAGTTTAGCTGTAATTTTAAAATCTTTATTTATTTTACATCATTTCCTGTTGTCAAACTTAGATATAATCTTTGTATAAAACATGAGTAAATATAAAACATTACAATGATACATTGATTGTTTTAAGTAAGTTCCTAAGTAGTGAGACTATAATTTATGGACGACATTTGAACGATGCTAAAGAGAACTTCAGAATGTCCACCTACATACTACGGTTATATGAGGGTTATAAACCAGTGTGAAGAATTAGAATTAATATTTACAATTGATAATTAGGGCTAGGAATTAGATTTAGAATTTTCATCACGAACTGACATTAGCCATAATGCCAAAACTCTATTTAGCCAAATAGATAAATTAATTTTACGCCGAAATTCAAGACTTGTTATCGTAAATGTGATTGGTTCGTCCATAAATTATAGTCTCGCCTCCTAAGTTTATAAATTTGTTTCTGTTGTTTATTGTTAACAGATAAATAATTTCAATATGCTCCTATTTTATAGCTCTCTTCTGAGAAGTCTAATTCATGACATAAACTCGACTAGTTATTAGTGAGATTAGTGAGATGAGATATTCAGATTACTTTTCAAATAAACGTGCCCATTAGAAAAAGTTAAATTGTTTCATGTAATTTTTTCTGGTGACATTAGTTTAAATGCTATAAAATAGATTTGAACTCCATGATCGTTAATTATTGATTAGTAACCAATATCATGTTTCTCTTGTCAATAGTGTTGATTGCACACTATCGATCAAGTCAAGATATGACCAGTAGTCTAAATGACTCAACATCACATTTAAAGGAATTGGTGGGGAGGTAGTTTTGACGATGATCTAGTGTTGATCGGTACACATTACAATATGATTTTTTTAAAATTCTGATCTTTATAATTCTATAATTAGGTTCTGAACCCGTGTCTTTAAATTTTACATTCAACGACATTGTGATTGAGATATTATGACCAAAACTTCTAACCGACTAGCTCTAATCATCTTACAAAAATAGAAATTTTCCCAAACAAGAATATATTTCTTTCAATTGTAATAACCTAAATTATTTTTCATAATAAATTACAATTTCTTCGTTGTATTATCTTTCAATACAAAGTTCTCTCTTTATAGTTTTCCAGAAATATACATGACATTCTTTTCTGTTTACTTTGAAAATCATTTTCTCTTTAAATAAAGTACTTCGAATCAAATGGTTTATTTACGGTCAGTTTATTTAAAAACATGGAATAGGTCAGATTTTGTGAAAACAAAGGTTGAAGCAGTTAGAATTTAATTATAAACATTCAAATGAAAAATGATTTAGTAGAAAAACCAATGATATATATAGCGGTTAGCAGTGGAATACGGGATGCGCGATTCCTCATCTCGGAGTTAATGTTCACTCTTGGACTCGAATCCAGTTGTGACTAAAGGCAATATCGAGGCAGTCCGCACAGGATGCACCTATGCTAACAAGAGATTGATCAGTTGCAGTTCTAAACAGCAATGAGATCCTAGCAAACAATATCATGTGAATTTAAACTTCACCCCATTGTTCAAGCATGTAGCTTTCAGGACTTAGTAGCTAAGTGGATAACTCGATGGCGTTTGATACTGGGTCTGAGTCTTAAAGTGAACATCAACTTTGAGATGCAGATACGTCCAACTAACGAGTCCCAAATATGACGAAACGCGCCTCCTGGATTCCATTGCTAGCCAATATCCATATTTGCTTATAAAACAATGAATTTTTACACTTGGTACTAACATTACTCCTAAGTATTCTGGTGTATGTTACTTATGTTGACAGACATAAGTACTATGTAATACCAATCAGTAATGAAATGTCATAAAGGATGTAAGGGGCAATTGATTGAAGATTTGCAGATGAAGTATTCAATGTATAGTTTTCACATTTTACCAAAGAACTTCATAATACTGCATTAAACAATAAATTGGCTGTCCTCAACAGTATGAATAAACAGAAAAATAATATAGTGGAATTGATATAAAAAGAGTATGTCAGTCACCAAATTTTTTTTACAGATACAGAAACAACGCTGAATAAATTTCAGTTGTCTAAAGCTGTAAATGACATCCAGTGAATTTAATGAAATAGTGCTCTTTCCATTATGTTTTACTGATTAGTCTCAACTTAAAACTATTCAACTGTCTAATTGTCAATAATTACTGACAGTTTTATAATCACATTAATTCCTGATGAACTCCTAATTAATTTTTCTATTCCCCTAATCATCCTAATCTTAATCATACAGTATTCAATAAATATATTCACTGATCATTTCATATAGAACGATAATCAGTTGCTAACTGTTGACAAAATAGATCGTTTTTTTCTGTTTGTTCAAATGTATTTTATTTTTTTAAGCCTATTTTTATAAGCCTATGGAGATTTAATCGATTGTTGGAAACCAACTTTATTTTAATAGTATATATAACAGTTCTACTTTTCTTATTTCAGTAGTACTGTAATGAACAAAAACACAAGGGGGCACAATCGAATGTAGTTGAACACAAAATTACAGAACTTCTTTGAAAAATCTGACAACCATACAGCGAATACGACTCGACTGTTCCTTTAGTAAATATCAGTCAATCGTCTCACACTCCATTGTCCTTTCATTTCCATACTAATTGCTTTCTGTTCCCGTTCGTTCCTCCTTGATAATATTGACCCTCTGCTGCCAGATATTCTATTCCTGACTAGTGTTATATACTACTTATGTCGATATTAAGTAGCACATACCACGGCACTGTTATTTCAGACATTATTAATAAAATTAACATTATTTTTTCAGTGTTTTTCTAAATGGTATTTTTCTCATTAAACAAACAATAACATCAGACATTCAATCACTTCTTTAAAAAAATCATGTTATTCGAGTTAAAATTTTGTTATAGCTTAAACAGGATTTTGTACACGTCACTTGATACAAATAAAATATATAACCTTATTGAAACACTAGACATGAACATAAATTCTTCAGGTATTTTTGATAATTCGGATTCAAACACCAGCATTGTAGAACACTTTCAGCTCGTGAACTTTTTGTGTCATTGTCCAAATTCTTTCTGTCTCATCTTCAAGACATCTAACTATTCGAAACAGTTTTTAACGAGAACTTCAAACAAATCATCTCAGTATTAATCTCTTACAGATTCAAGCTTCTGATTTAATCAAGTGGTTCTGTGAAAAATCTACATAATATAGGAAATATTTTACGTCTTAAACATATGGTACACTAATCAACTATCCTATAGTCTACTAACTGATATGTAAAAACTTATTGTAAAGAAGGTTTTTGTATGGATATTCGCTTCTTTAAATAAAAATATAAAATTAATAACTGAATACGTTGTGAAGTATTAAATAAAGAGAATTCTTAGAGTTATGTTTTATGTGACGTCATAATAGAAAGAAAATGAAGTTATGAGATAATTATAATTCCTGGTGACAAAACATAGACACACTATCAAGAGGTTTATAAAATCCACCTCCCTAACTGGGTAAATTTGCAATTCTTATGACATCATGATTTGCTATTATTTTATCCATCAAGATGTATCTTTTTCTATCTAAGATATAATTATAATAGAGTCCAAACACTACCATACTCTTTGGTTACGTTCTGATTAGGGAATAAATATGTTCTCCTTAAATAAATATTATCAAAATTTACAATAATATTAAAGACAAAATGCCACTAAATAATTCATTCGCACCCAAATTCCCTGGTACGACCGAGAGTGGGAGAGTCATCTCTCCCTCTCGAAATGCTCTCACATAGCCACATGCATACAACCACTGCCAGGGAAATCCTACTCACTGCCTTCACACAGCAGGGGTGTTGGTTACGAAATTGAGAGGATGGAAAGCGAATGTCCGGCGCTTTAACCAGGTTGATGGATACGGAAGATCCACCAAGGGGAGTTGGAAAACCCTGATCCTAAACCAATGATACACATGGGCTCCAGGATCCTGAAGGAACAAATGGCGTTTGAACCAATCGTTGATCACCGACTACCATGGGACTGCATCTACTGACGTCACTCCACTGCCTTGTGGATTAGACCTTTAGGTCAAAGGCTCCGGGTGTGACATCCTAATAAAACCACCTGTTTCGGTTTGGGCACCCGGACAGTATCCCAGCCCTCACACAAATCGAACGATTTATGTGACGCATATCTATTTTGTGGATCCTTGTATCTATGTTTATGTGTTTAAATAATAATAATAATGTATAAATCCACCATTAAGGATTGACTAAATACGTTTCTTTAAAACAAGCTCCATAAAAATTCTTTCAAATATTCAAAATTCCATAGATTCACTTGTTTCAAATCATGTTTCCTTTTGGAATCCCGCTATTTTATTTTTCATACGTATATCTATGTTCAGTACAATTATTTCATGGCGTTTTTCAATTATTTCCTTCAGAATATTGTACAATCTACTGAAAAAATGTAATTTTATTGATCGAAATTAAACAAATTACCAAAATTGCTCGAACTAATTAAAGATTATTATAGATGAGAATAAGCTTAATAGTATAACTAGACAAACTGGGAGATTGTATCACATCAAATACAGGAGAGTAACATGTGAATATATTTGTTTTAAGTAACCAGTTACTGTAGTGAATGAGAACACAAGAGGGGACAATCGGATATATTTGGATACAAAATTACAGAACATCTTAGTAAAATCTCAGCAAAATATCAGTCAATCGTCTCAGACTTCATTGTTCCTTCATTTCCACACCAATCGTTCTCTGTTCTCGTTCTGTTTTTATTCTATCTTTCTAACCTTCTGCCATCAGGCACTTCACTTCCCATTGATGATACATACTACTTATATCTATCAACATCAGTAACACACAACATTAGTAGATGTTAAAATGGGTGTGGTTTATAGAATAAAATAGTAGTAGTATTGATCGTTTAATAGACTGTTTTTAAATTCAACATAAAGATAACAAGGAATTCAGTGATGCAGATAAGGAAGTATGTATTGGTTTGAATATTTTTAAAAATATTTTAACACCTAATGACTTACTGTTTATGTAGAGCAGATCCAATACGTATAGCTGTGGAATCTAATAAGCGTACTTAGTTTGAAACTAGTTGTATGTACCCGCACCTCTGAGTTGATGTCTACTCCGGGACTTTCAACGCCAACGCATTACCTACTTAGCTGTTGAGTCCATATAAACAATCTCTTGCATGATAGGTTTTAATTTTAATTTGATCTGTAATCGTCTGTATTATCCCATTGTTGATCAGAATTCAGCCAAAATATTAATAACTGGATAACATAAATTGTCACAAATTAAAATAATAACTAACAAGTTTTCAGTAAGACAGATTATTTCATACATAAAGATTTATTCATGAATTTAAAGAGAGCAATAGTGTGATGTATGATAATTATGTCGACATGAGTAGTATATAACATCAATCAGGAGTAGAATGTCTGGCAGCAAGAAGTTGGAATTATCGAATCGAAGAGAGCGATAACAGAGAGTAATTGTTATGTCAATGAAAGGACCATGAAGTTTGAGATATATAATGGAGGGTTTTCAAATGAATTATTGTTAAACGCTATATATTTATTGAATAATTTCGACTTTGATTATCATTCTGAAGAAGTTCAGACATGTGTTCTGGACGAAACGTCATTCAAATTTCAATCGCCGAGATTATTTCAAACGTTATTTTAACTTATAATGACTTTTATATGCTCGGTGCCCAATTTTTATCAAACTATTCGTTCTAATATTGACGAATATTCATACAAAATGTTGAACATACGGTTTTCACTTTTTACAGAATAAATCTGTAATTAAGCAAAGATAGATAGTGGCTAGCTATGGAATCCAGGACGCGTGTTTCGTTCTATTTAGGACTCGTCATCTGGATGTACGTGCATCTCAGAGTTGAATGAATTCATATTATTCTGCATTAATATTTGTTCTGGTTTTATTTAAATTCATAAAGGGAACTAATTGTATAAAATTTATTCATACTTGAATAAAATGTATAATCGATAGGCTAATTGAGGTAAAAGTAGACAATTTACAGCAATAAAAAAATGTTTTATTTATGGTGAATTCCAAGTTATAAGTTGTCTGTATCACAGGATAACAAAATGGAAATTTTGTAAAAGTAAATTAAGGAGTGAAGGTATGGACTGAACTAATTTATGACTTTTGTTTCATATATACTTACTTCTAAACAATATTCTACCCTTTTTATTTTTGATCTACACATTAGTTCTGACCGTTGAAGAAATTTGTAGACAAGAAATATATATGGAGAGAGATAAAGATTATGGTTTGTAGTGTAATCTGGGATGAGTGTTTTGCTTTATTTGAAACTTGTAGGCCGGTTATACCCGTTTTTTCAGTGTTAAGGTCTACATTTGAACTCAAACTCAATGCCTTTCATTGCAAATACGAACACGTAATCTACTGAGTATAAATGCCTACTGACTTATTTAATGGATATGATATACGTATATTATGATATAATATCTTCACCTAAATAATCAATAAAAGAAGGCTGGTCACAGTTTAGTCTTGAATACCAATATAGTGACAAACCGAGTTCTTACTGAAAAGACACGTACTAAAAGAGGAAAACACTACTGCGAAATTTTGAAAATCTTATCCAGACACCTACTACTATGTTACTAATCTATCCATGCTGATTTTGAGACGACTAACCACTTCAGGAAATGAAAAATGGTCGTGGAATATCATAAATTAACTGAAGTTAGATAACTACACACTGGATTCAGGTTTAGTGGTTTAGATATTAAATATTCGGAAGCAAGATCGAAAGTCATGGGTGGCGGCGTCGTGCATATATACCTTCAAGAAGTCTCACAAAATGGCTGTCCAGTGCTTAGTGGTTCTCAATGGTGATCTGATCAAGATCAGTTCATGACTTGCACTATGAAAATATGATTTGTTAAATAAAATCTGACGAAAATATTTCTAAACTGAAAAACTTATTTCAGTCCAACTTTTTAAGTTCATAAAAAAGCTAAAAACATTAAATAACAGATTACAGATTAAATTTTATATGTAATTACCGTTCAACATAAATAAATATTACTGTGGAGAGTAGGCGTTGATTAAGTAACCTAGTAATTGGCGAGCCATACTTTCTGGCAGTTTCTAATCCTTGTTAGTTTAAACTGTCAAGTTGAAAACAGAAAAAAACTTATATTAATCATAGAAAAATCAGTTTTGTTTCTAGACAAGAATCTAATGAAAACCAATTTTATTAAACTTTACATCATAATAGCTATTATAATTTCCCACTTTGACTAAATTCATCAGCTTGGAAGCAACGATTGATTTTGTCCATTAAGATATCTTATGATGATACTATACTAGGGATAGGCAAAACTATACTGTATTCCCAAATGTCCTAAAATTGAGCAATCGGTAATAATAACTTGAATCGATCCGACAAATAGTTTGAAAATAGGTGAAGAAATCAATGGTTTCTTCAATCCTTTCGATATTTATTGAAATTCAGAACCGGTTTAAGTTAGAAAACCACTGAAAAACTTTTAGCACTGGATAGCTGTTTCATCAGAGTATGAGAATCCTTAGAAGTGTGCATCCATGATTTTACAACTGGGAATTAAATCCGAGGCCTGCAGTCTCGATTTCAGGCACTTTTGATATGTTGTGCAAGCACTAAATCTAACAGTTAGGTTTTAACTCATTGGTGACCGAGTGATCAAGTATGTTATTTTATTAGATGAGGAACCTATTTCTCTAACTAGTGGTCTAGTCTCTCCTGTCTGTTCATTCAAAGTCTCCAGTCAATGGTCTGATTGACACCTATCACTTGAGTAAATCATACTGAGGAGCTTTCTATATATATTCATTATAACAATCGCATACTTTTTTTCATTTACTAAAACATCCAAATCATCGTTCTCTATCTGTGAAGTTGTATAGACTGTCGT
Organism: Schistosoma spindalis; assembly: GCA_946903255.1. Classification (NCBI taxonomy): domain Eukaryota; kingdom Metazoa; phylum Platyhelminthes; class Trematoda; order Strigeidida; family Schistosomatidae; genus Schistosoma; species Schistosoma spindalis. The sequence continues at coordinate 7,949,224 of OX336419.1, read as the reverse complement.
TAACTACCAAGAGAATCAATTGTATTGTAAAAAAACGAGTAAAATCAATGCTTGATGGTCTATGTAACCTGAGGTTTTCATGAAGTGATCTGCTCAAGGAACTACTCTATTGTATGTGTACTGAATATGATTGTTAAAATACATAGCATAAATTTACTCTAAATACTGATAAACATTGTGCATTTAAGATATCCCTCATATGTGTCGAAAGTAGATTTATCCACGGCAATCTATTTAAATAAAGCAAAGCACTTATTAAGTTAACTGGTCAAAGTCTTTAGTATTTTAATTACGATTTTGATACATGAACAGTGTAGTAATGATTTAAGTTGATCAGACCAATACGTGGTATTGGATTATAAAATTCAGCCTACATACCTAGAGTACTTGCTTTGAGGTATTAAAGATGAAGAGTTTTCTTACATGCACATGTTTTCAGTAAATGATATCCATTTTCCCCCTGAACTACTTTTTTTAATGTTTTCGTAATTGTACTTTTATTAAAGTTTATTTATGAAGACTAAGATCAGAAATTTACATTTAAGCAAACAAATTTGTCATTTATTATTATTATTATTTATTTATTTATTTTTAAAAGGTCATCCTTTCAAAATAAGTTATCCCTTAGACGATAATCTATAGAATTTGTTTGAAAATGTTTTGTTTTGGAAGTTTTAGGTTGATCACTTTCTAATTAATAAATACATCAAGTAATCTCTGGTTTCTAACCAATATCATATTGATCCAGTTATGAAAACTGATAGAATTCGATTAATTATAATGCAGTATGATCATTAACTTAACTCCGCCTGTAGTCCCTCCGGGGTCTACTGCCGGTCCCAAGCCCGGATAAAAGGGGAGAGTTGGGCATGAGGTTAGCGACCCCATCCCGTAGAAAACTAACTCGCTAAAAAAACTCCAACCAGAAAAAATTATTCAAACCATTTAAGTAAGTAATGATCATTAGCTTAAGTGGCTCAATAGTGTGTACACTATGTTTTGTATTTAAATGGGGTTTGAAGTGATTGACAGGAAACTATGGAACTTAGTTTCGTGATAGTGGACATTTATGAGCAATCCGTACATGTAGTCTTGAGGATACTGATGTTCTCGGTATAAATTAAATCCGCGTCACCCACTTTCATGATAGGAAACATTGCCACTGTGTCCTATGGATTTGGAGTTATCGCCAGAATAGCTCGGTTATAATGTTTAAATCCATTGGGAAACTTTGGTTTCGACAAAGTAACAAATAAACTATCACAACAAGTGTCAACTTGCACAAAACCTAAGTCCATAGTTGCTTGAAGACTACCTCCAAACAAATAGCACGATTAATAAATCTTAGTCTTTTCAATAATTTCATCTCACAACTATTTTGGTTATTTATACTTATTACAATCTAAACTGTTTATTGTGTTGAACTATTTAAGATTAAAGATTATTCAGTGAATAGACACTGTCATATATTAATGATATCAATTAATGAAACTGATATAACGAAAGATTCACCATATGAAAATGATGAAGTAACATCCATTTCATGAACTCATACTAATAATGATAATATGCTCATTAGTGACTGGTTTATAGTTTTGCTATGTAAACGTCGAAGACTCTAAATGCTTGCTACTTACTGCTTATCGGTGATGATATCAGTTCGTAATGATAAATTAAAAATGATGACAATGTTGAGTTCATTCAAATGAAAACAAATCATTCTGGAAATTGTTAACAGATAGACAAACTAATATAATGTTTAGTTATCACTTGTTTTATTGGTTTGAAATCATCACTTATAAGTCGTTATAACGAAAGGTTTTATTGACTTTTTACAAATTATCATCAACAAGATATTCTGTAAAACATTAGGATTTTCCAAAACTTATAGTTTTGTACATTCTATTTGATTTCATTTTGATTTACATCTAACTTGTGAAACTTTCTTTACCGTCATTCCAATTTTGTCCACGATTGTAGAGTTCTGAAATTCTTTAGAACAAAATAAACTATTTCATCATCCAGATTCGACATTCACCATGGTAACTATTCTATTCATCAAGCATATCAACTTTTCGTTATGTTTTTATGAAGTTACAGTATGGTTTATTAATCATATCATTAGCTTTACTTAATACTTACAGTAAAAATTTGTTAGCTTCAATTACTGCCAAACATTTTAATAAATTTCCTTTTTAATATCCTATAGCAACTATCCTACAACCAATTCCGATTATGATTAATTTTGGTTAAGCCCTTTTTATTAACTTAACAGACTGTTATTTGAAATAGTAACAATCCATAAATTACTCGGTACCGTTATGATCACTAGAGCATATGAAAGACCCTAGCTAAAATGTTGATCGCTTAAATATCACTCGATAATTCATCTTCCTCTCCATGTATATATGTACTCAAATCCTATTGTTAGTCCTTACTTTGCCTTGCTGTACGCTCTTATGCAATTTGACCATAAATTTACCTATGTATTACTCGTACTTTCTTATTCGCCTCTCCACTTCAAGTACTCTCTATATGCTTATGGCCTTGTGATCTGCGCTGTCCTCTAATAAACTGTAGTTGCCGCTTCTCTTTGCCTTCTGATTTCAAACACCGTTGAGGTTTATATAATAACAGTTACGAGGGTGATTGATTAGTGAAACAAAACCACTACAGTCCATTAAAATTATAGTTATTTAATAATATATTTCACAAATATTTTAAACAAACAATATCTACTATCCATTCTCAATTATGAGAGTTTTTACCAGTTCAACTGTTATAATTACATTCTTCATTCACCATATTACAGTAGACGGTACTTGACCTCCAATACATTTATCTCGTGTTTATTTTTCCTTTACATGGGATAGATGAAAAGGAAAGTATGTGAACAACGGAAGTATATCCGATTGAGTTCTCTAGTATTTAGTGCAATAATAATCTTCAGTCATTTCATTATATCGCGTGATTACATACAATTACCATTCAAACAAATTTAAAACCAGTAAGGTTATTTACAAATATATTTGAATTGTTAAAAATTAATTCATGTGAATTAACTCCGCCTGTAGCCCTTTTCCGGGGGCTACTGCCGGTCCCAAGCCCGGATAAAGGAGGAGGGTTGGGCATGGGGTTAGGGACCCCATCCCGTAGAAAACTAACTCGCTAAAAAAACGCTAACCAGAAAAAATTATGCAAACCATTTAAACTCTGCCCTGGGAGTCAAGAGGTCTTCGTTTAGAAGAATTATGACGCCTCATGATGAAAGCCGAGTTTCTTCGGAAGTCACGAGGCCGATGCCCCTTCTGACAACCAGAGCAACCATTTATTTAGGTACATGGAATGCTCGCACAATGTGGGAGACTGGGAGAGTTTTCCAAATTGCTGCAGAAATGAGGAGATACAATTTAGAGGTGCTTGGGATCAGTGAAACACATTGGACGCAAGTTGGACAACAACGACTAGCTTCAGGGGAGCTGCTGTTATACTCCGGACATGAAGAAGAAAATGCCCCACATACACAAGGAGTTGCATTGATGCTGTCCAAACAAGCACAAAATGCACTTATAGGATGGGAATCTCATGGACCAAGGATCATCAAAGCCTCCTTCAAAACAAAGAAAACGGGGATTACAATGAACGTCATCCAATGCTACGCGCCTACCAATGACTACAACGAAGACGCTAAAGATCAATTCTACGATAGGCTGCAGTCAATCGTCGAGAAGTGCCCAACAAAAGACCTGACTATTCTGATGGGAGACCTAAATGCCAAGGTTGGAATTGACAACACCGGATATGAAGAGATCATGGGACGACACGGACTGGGAGAAAGGAACGAAAATGGTGAGAGATTTGCAAATCTATGTGCCTCCAATAAACTGGTTATAGGCGGGACTATATTCCCACATAAACGCATACACAAAACCACATGGACTTCACCGGATCACACCACACAGAACCAAATCGACCATATCTGCATCAACAAAAAGTTCAGGAGGACGATGGAGGACGTGAGAACCAAGAGAGAAGCTGATATAGCATCAGATCATCACTTGCTGGTCGCCAAGATGAAATTGAAACTCAAGAGGCACTGGACAACGGGGAGGACAATATCCCAAAAGTTTAATACGGTTCTTCTCTGAGATACTGACTAACTTAACAAATTCAAGATAGTCCTCAGCAATAAGTTCCAGGCCTTTCATGATCTACTCAATGGAGAAGGAACTACTATGAAGAGCAACTTTAAAGGGGTTAAAGAGGCAATCATTTCAACGTGTCATGAGGTTCTGGGCCAAAAGAAGCACCATCACAAGGATTGGATCACGGTCAATACACTGGATAAGATTCAAGAAAGGAGGAACAAGAAAGCAGCAATTAATACCAGTCGAACAAGAGCAGAAAAAGTCAAGGCACAGGCTGAATACACAGAAGTAAACAAGCAAGTGAAAAGGAGCATCAGAACTGACAAACGTAAATATGTGGAAGATTTGGCATTGACGGCGGAAAAGGCTGCCAGAGAAGGAAACATGAGACAACTGTATGAAACAACAAAGAAACTCTCTGGAAATCACCGTAAACCAGAACGACCAGTGAAAAGCAAGGAAGGCAAGATAATCACCAACATTGAAGAACAACGAAACAGGTGGGTAGAACACTTCAAAGAACTCTTGAATCGACCAGCCCCGCTGAACCCACCCAACATCGAAGCAGCACTCACGGACCTCCCAATTGATGTTGGCGCACCGACAATTGAAGAAATCAGCATGGCTATCAGACAAATCAAGAGTGGCAAAGCAGCAGGACTAGACAGCATTCCAGTAGAGGCACTGAAAGCAGACGTAGCGGCAACTGCAAGGATACTCCACATTCTCTTCAGAAAGATTTGGGATGAGGAACAGGTACCAAAAGACTGGAAAGGACTTCTGGTCAAAATACCAAAGAAAGGCTATCTCAGCAACTGTGACAACTACAGGGGAATCACTCTTCTTTCAATACCAGGAAAAGTCTTCAACAGGGTATTGTTAAACAGGATGAAGGACTCCGTAGACGCCCAACTTCGAGACCAACAGGCAGGATTCCGTAAGGATAGATCGTGCACAGACCAAATCGCAACTCTACGGATCATTGTGGAACAATCAATTGAATGGAATTCATCACTCTATATCAACTTCATCGACTACGAAAAAAGCATTTGATAGCGTGGACAGACTAACCCTATGGAAGCTTCTTCGACACTACGGCGTGCCTCAGAAGATTGTCAATATCATACAGAATTCCTATGATGGATTAAACTGCAAAATCGTGCATGGAGGACAGTTGACAAAGTCGTTCGAAGTAAAGACCGGTGTCAGGCAAGGTTGCTTACTCTCACCCTTTCTCTTTCTCCTGGTGATCGACTGGATCATGAAGACATCAACATCTGAAGGGAAGCACGGGATACAGTGGATAGCTAGGATGCAATTGGATGATCTAGACTTCGCAGATGATCTGGCTCTTCTATCGCATACGCAACAACAAATGCAGGAGAAGACAACCAGTGTAGCTGCAGCCTCAGCAGCAGTAGGTCTCAATATACACAAAGGGAAAAGCAAGATTCTCCGATACAACACAGCATGTACCAATCCAATCATAATTGACGGAGAAGATTTGGAAGATGTACAAAACTTCACATATTTGGGCAGTATCATCGATGAACACGGTGGATCTGATGCAGATGTGAAGGCACGGATTGGCAAAGCAAGAGCAGCATATTTACAACTGAAGAATATCTGGAACTCAAAACAATTAGCAACCAACACCAAAGTCAGAATTTTCAACACAAATGTGAAGACAGTTCTACTGTATGGGGCGGAAACCTGGAAAACTACGAAATCCATCGTCCAAAAGATACAGGTGTTTATTAACAGTTGTCTACGCTAAGTACTTCAGATCCGCTGGCCGGACACTATAAGTAACAACCTACTGTGGGAGAGAACAAATCAGATCCCATTGGAGGAAGAAATCAGGAAGAAGCGCTGGAAGTGGATAGGACACACAATGAGGAAAGCACCGAACTGCGTCACAAGACAAGCCCTCATATGGAATCCTCAAGGTCGAAGGAAGAGAGGAAGACCAAAGAATACATTACGCCGGGAAATGGAGATAGATATGAGAAAAATGAACAAGAATTGGATGGAACTAGAAAAGAAGGCCCAGGACAGAATGGGTTGGAGAATGATGGTCGGCGGCCTATGCTCCATTGGGAGTAACAGGCGTAAGTAAGTAAGTAAGTAATTCATGTGAATTGAGTCGATCGCCAAGTACCATATTATAGCTTTGATTATAATTATGAATTTCAATAACTATATGGAAGTGTGTTCGAATTGTTCATTGACTGATATCATTTTGTTTTAATAAATCTAGTAATAATTTGAAACCGAGTCTCAGAGTGAATATCAACTCTGAGACGATGGTATATCCAGCTAACGAGACCCAAATAGGACGAAACGTGCGTCCTGGATTCCACTGCTAACCACTATCCATCTTTGCTTATAATGCTTGTGAATTAAGACAATATCGAGGTAATACTCACAGTACGCGCATATGCCAACAGGAGACTGATCAGTTGTAGTCCTAATAATCAATGGGAAGATTCAAGCAAACAATACCAAGTGAATTTAATACTATAAACCATTTTGTGCTTTGAACATATTCCAGTTTCTTTTTTTATACAGTAAAATTGTTCACTTCTGTAGAAATGAAATAATAATTATCATATGTTCACTAGTGACTGGCTTCAAGAGGTATTTCATGGAGTTCTAGTGAGAAGCTGTGACCATTGGAGTTCAACTGCGTCTGTTGTGAGATAGTAACTCATTGAAAACAATGATAGACGCTTGCACAATTTAGTGGATTAGTTGAATCTAGACATTAACACCATTAGAGGCCGGGCCAGTGGTCTGGATGTTAAGCGTTCACACTTGAGACCGGAGGTCCCGGGTCCCAATCCCGCAAACGGGATCGTAGATGAGCATTGCTGAGGAGACCAGTACTAGAACGAACAGCCTGTTCAGTGCTCCTCGTCTTTTAATGGTAGTCTATTTTGGGTTGGCTTATGATTTTAACAAGATTGATATGACACTTAAAGTATAACTAGAAAGCTCTGTTCTGTATGAATTAGTGCTGACTATTTTGTCCAGAATGACAATGACAATCTACATTTAAAACATCTGGTTTAAAGAACTTAACACCAATAAGAGTGCAAATATTCCGTCAACTGGTTTAAACGTCCAAAATGATTAGTCTTTGTTTGTATGCTGATTTCTTGTGCATGATGTATTTTAGAGATCTTTAGAAGAAAAATGGACAGTGTCAAGTAAAAAAGTTGATTAAAACCATGATATTCGTTGGCCCTCATTACTTCAACTAACTGACTATTGTCACTAATGTAAAATGTCAGTGATCAGCCAGTTTATGAACCAAGATTCATAATAATGCAACCACTTTAAATCAACCATATTGAGAATCGATTGGATTCGATTAGATGTAACCACTTAGAGATCAATGAACTGTAAGTATCTCAGCCCTACAGAAGGTTAACCGAGAGTCGAATGCATCATTTGTGACGTCTCAAACTGTAAAAATGGGGGGATACAAACTTGAATCCACCATGAAGCATCCTAAAGATTATAAATTGATCTTGCTGATTACTGGTAACTTGTACAGTATCCAAGTCAAAATAGGATTTCCTGCTTACTACAACAATCTAACAAACAAAAGTCTGTTTAAAACCAAACATGATAGCTTTAGTCCTGAAGTATAAAATAAATGGTACCAATATTGTATTTTAGTTTGTTGTTTCCTTTTTTATTTTTCATGTCATCTTGATAGACTATATATGGTATGCACTACAATATTAGTTATTTCTACCCAATTTGTGCTCTCACTTAAGTTCATTATTGTTTTACATTTCTTGTAAAAACTATTTCATTTAGGTATACTAAGATCCTAATAAAATATGAAACGACATTTCACTGAATAGGGTATTTATATAAAATGGATTTTATACAAGAATTGGTGAAGACTATTGTTACTGAATGAATTTTAGACAAAGTAACATGGTAATAAGAAGCCGATCATCTAGACCGTCTAGCATAACCAGACAACAACCAATCAATGAATCAAAACTATGGATAAAATCATACAAGTATTATTTGGAAAATTATTTTTATATCCTTAGTTTAATCTGCCTTAAAAACCCAGTGTATTTAACCAATCATCTAAATCAGTCTGAATGGAGAAATTACCGATTGAGTAGCAAATCATGTAAATATGTGTTCCCAGAGAAGGAATGGAGATGACAAGAAGAATCTCTTACATTTTGAGACCTATTATATAAATATAAGTATATAAGTGTACATATATCAGAACGACAGACATTATTTCCTACCCTTGACTAGGCAAATATTCGATGTCTTAATGATCAATAAATCAACCAATATCAAGTTAGCCAACTTTTAGAACTTCTCACCACGCGAATGTATGTACAGATTATACCAGACAAAATCAAAGTCATCTTTTTGCAGAATAGCATACACAAACACACACACATACACACCTATATTCTTATTCAGAACATTAAATAGATTTTTTTTTGTTTTAATCACAATTGCTATCGGTTTGTTATCCCAACAAACAGTAAATGCTTTCCTATAATCCATAAGCTTTCAGTAGTTAACAGTATGTTATCAACACACTGTCAAGTATAATATATTGTTAATGATATACAATTTTTGAAGATATGCTAATTATACTGTTTCATCCCAACTAAATATATACTAAAAGTCATTTTCAGTATGTTAGATGTAATAAGAATTGCTGACAACAGAATGATTAGAAATACAGTGTTATTTCAAAGTTTGCACCATGAACTGATCCTAGAATGGGAGTCTTTGACAGTACGCATCTACGACCCCGCAGAGGACAAAACCTAGGACACACAGACCTCTTAACCTCTAGACTTTTGAGTCAGTTCCTGGTGGTTTACTATATTACGCAATTATCATTGACTTTCATTCGTAGGTAACAGTTTCATAGTCAACATGGTTGAATCCCAGTGGTCACAGCCACTAACTAAAATTCTTGGTATTACCTCGTAAAATTAATTATTCTGATGCCTAACTTGTTAGCTAAATCTCGGTATGAACTGGAGAGAAATCTCTAACTAGATAGGTAGTATAATGAGTTATAATTAAGTTCTTACCTCAGTTATTAACACTACAATCACTCAAGACACCCGGTGAAGTTTTTGAAACTGAAATTTTATTTTTGGGATTTCGCAGCCCCATTGACAGTAGGCTTAATACAATATGTCCAAACCTTTTTAAGTTAACAGTATTGTTGTGTAAACTTTCTTTTGTGTGTGTAGACAAGCTTCCCTACGTGAAGTACCTCAATTAAGTTTGTAATTATTAACAAAATTAATTAGTTCTATCATTCGTTTACTTATTACTGTAATTAACTATCGTTGTAGTCTTAACAAAGTTGTCTAGACCCATAAAGCAGAGAAATTTGTAGTAAACTACATTTCACTGAATACATATGCTCTTCAAGTTGTCACAACCTAGTTTGAGACTACTCAGCAGTATTCGCTCAACATCCAACAGAGGAATGAATTAATGGACTTTCATGTTACTCCATGAGTATGTTACATTGAGATCATTGAGCTGAAACTCATTGGATCACATTTTTAAGAACAACTTAATGATGACACATTGAAAAAGGCGTTTCATTGTAGACATGAAGAAACTGATATTAGGTGGTTGGAGGTGGTCGTTAGGGAACCAAAGAGTCAGGTTTCGTGCGATTTGGCACTCATCATCAGGGATTACCTCTAAGGGATTGATATCTTTTATGTTAATAGAATCTGTGTCACATATTTTCATAGTCTGAGGAGTTAACAACGAATCTTTCGGTCAATTATTCAGCCCAACATAGTGCACACCACGTCAACTTCTTTAGACTAGTAGTAATCAAATAGTGACTTGATTCATCGAGTTTTGTCACCACTAAATGGGCTAGACAAACATGAAATTAGTAATTACTCTACGACCCATTAATTGAAAACAAGATAACGCAATCAGTATTTATTGTTTAATCGAAATTCAAGTCAAGGTTTACTTTTAGTAGACTGGCAGATAAGTATGCACTTCACGCAACAGTTCAAAGCTTGATATCATGGTTAGTATACTATAAGTGGTAAGCTATGCATATATGTATATGCATATATATATATATATATATATATATATATATATATATATATATATATATTTATATATATATATATATATATATATATATATATATATATAAACAAAATAGCGGTCTATGCAAATACACTGAATCTAATGCTGATATTTGGAAGTGTATTATGTTAACTAGATATGTATATATATATTTCCTAAACACATTGAATTGATTATAATTAATTGTTTTATTTAGCAAGATAAAATGAATGAGTCCCGCAATAGGACGAAACGGCCATCCAGCGCTCCAGGTTTTCTATGGTGGTTTAGCTTCAATTGACTCATGATTTCAACTACTAAAATGAATCTATCAAATTATAAATTCTGGTATTTTTGTGATAAATCTAATTAAACACTTGAATCGGTCTCCTAAACTCTTAATAATCCCAGACTAACTCTACACAACAACTTGAATAGGAGAGAAAAGGAAAAAAATATAGAAAAGATGCTTTACTTCGAGGTTAGTTTATATACAAAAAATTGAGAGTATCTACAGAATTTCAGATGATCTTGGGTTTTGGAAAGTTCTGGAATCCTTCTAAACATAGTAACAGGGTGGATAGTCATCCACTCAGAAATGTGATACGTGACTTTCCACTTTCTAAATGATTTTGAGACATTTCGCTTGAATGTTTATTGGATAATATGCTTCACAGCGTATTCAGGGCCTCTTTGAGTTTTTTCGAGGAATTTTCTGGGTCTGCCCAACATTTTCTTAATAACCAAAAGAGTGAGATAAAATAATTTATTCAATAATTAGGGCGCAAGTAAACTATACTCTGAACCAGCTAAATTTACGATAGTGGCTCTTGGTATTTCTTATGTCAGGTTCAAAACACAGGGATGGATAGCTTGTACATTATGAACTCATTTAAACTCTAAGTAAAACCCGCTGATATTTATCTGCTATGGCGTTTAAAACTGAAAACATGCCAAAACTAAGGAATAGCGATACACTAGATGGATTTTTAAATAGATGGTTTGAAAATGGTCCCTTCACTCCCGTTAAAAATAATACAAAATAAATACAAATAAAAAATACATAGTATTTTAACATGATTTATGAATATATCAAATTGAGATTCGGATTGGAAGAGCCGCCAACTTAAGTATACATCAATCTCGCTAAAATTCATAATCCGATTATGAAAAACCTGGATGCACTGGACGTCCGTTTCGTCCTAGTATGGGACTCCTCACCAGTAAGCAAACACGATCCCGGTAGCAGGATTTAAACCGAGGATCCATCAGTCTCGCTCAAGAACATCTCATGGTAGACAAGAAATAAGTTGGAAAGTGTATTGGCCAAACTGAATTTTGATATACACACTTCAAAGGCATTTGTATGTACAATTATCTTTCTAACTTGGAGAAAGGTATTTAGTCTGAGACCCTGATTGAGTACCTGACCGGATTCACTAATGGTATACCTTGTTACTAACTTCTTATTTACTGTCTGACCTTACGACAGCACGTGATCACATATATATGTTATGCCCATATTTACCGAGACTCCTACTTTCACACAGCGAAGCTTATGAAGCAGTCCTATAAAATCGTCAAAATATAATGTACATAGACAGTAATTTCGAATGAAATATACAAATACAATAAACACCTATAAATCAATATATCTGCTGTTCCTTAAAAACATAGAGCATAATTTAGGCACCGTATTTGACACAACCATTTTAGTACAATATACAATGTCAATATTTTTAAATCACTTTTAACATTGAAGAAATGGATATTGTTATGTTCTTGTAAACCTTTTGATGAAAAGGTTATCACTAAAGTTATTTTGACAACAACCACATTTTTCTAAAAAAAAACAAAAAATTTATAAGAAGTTTCGTCTAAATTTGATTGAATAATTTCACAGTAATCAGGCGCCAATTAAATGTGATTTATTAACGAGGAACAAGAATGTATTGGTAACATCTCAATGAATGGAATTTGAACTGAAAAATTCAACGTCTCATTTAACAGTCTGATCCAAACTTTTTCAAAGAATCATAATCAAACATCAAAATTATCGATAATTTTGGTTGCTAGGCGAAATGTTGGATTTTTTATAGTTTAACTTCAAATACCTTTTTAATTTTTTTTTTCTTAAAAATTTCTGCCCAAAGAATCAATTTGATACCTTGATATGATGACATTTTAAAAATTTCTTCTTATGAATAACTTTATTTCCATTGGTAACAGTATTTAAAGATGAAGAAATATTGAAAATATTACATAATCAAAGAAACAATATAAAAGTCACTTTTGTATTTCATACCGAAATAGTTTAAAAATGTACTTAACTAAAATGACTAGCATTATTCCTGGTTATGATTTATATTCGATACAAGAGTGTTATTTTTCTTTCCTTTTCACAATATTATGATGAATATTGTAAATGATTAGTTAAAATTTCGATTTTTTCTCTCTCTAGAAATCCTTATTATATACAAAACTTCTATGGAAAAGATTCAGGAATACTATCCTTAACTCTGGGTCTGAAAAGTCGAAAAAAACGAAAATTTCGCAAATACGATAAAAATGATCTTGTTGGTCTAGTTATAGTATTCCGACAGCATAAAATGGGTTTTATACGTTATTTAAGCCCTAACGCTTTAGGTTGTGCTATTTCGCTTACTATCCTACATATGTGTAGTATACTGTATAAGCTATATGGTTATGTAGAGCTGAAGGTTTCATATGAGACTGGAGGTTCGCCATTGGTATTGTGGATGGTTCGGCATTGTTTTGGCAAGCTTTGCTGACCGTTCATGCATAAAATTGGTTTGCTGGTTAACCGATTTCTTTCATACTGGTGGTTGCTTTCTAGTGTTCTCAAGGGCCATTGTCATTGGGACATTGTAAGGCATGTCGCCATTGCTTAAATTAATGAGTTTGACTGTGGTGTAAGCGGAATAGGTCAACTTTGGCCTGTTCGTGCTGTACATAATTGATTCACTCGATCAATGATTGGAATAACTATACATGTGATGTGAATGGTCTGAATGGTCAATCAGGGTGCTTGGTACCTGTGTGGTTGCGCCACAGGATTAAGCTTTACTATTCAGATTGTAGCGTTAAAGCCTATACGGTGTCTGGTTCTCCTGTGAAGCGAGATTAAGCTGTACTGCTCGGGTTGTCATGTGAAAGTCTGGATGGTGTCTGGTTCTCCTGAAAATCAATGTAAAATTACCCTGGCCCACAAGGATATATTGTTGTATAACTTCTATAAAAAAATGTCGTATACAAAAGAGTTCAAGTTATTTAAAATCAATTGATAGTGTACGTCACAATACTAAAGTTACCATTAATGAATTTTTATATGTCAATGATTGATCATTAGGCATTGGTCAATGTTATGTTTGTAAAATTCTTTAAGTATTGTTCAATCGTTGTTCGTGAAATCAAAAGATAGTCACTAGTTTAAGTGACTTGACAATGCGTAAATAATCTTGAGATGCCAGTTGGTCTAAGATATTCGATGAGATACCATGAACATAGACTTGGTGGTAGTTAGCATTCACTAACAAGGAGTACCTAGAATATTGAAGGGACTATTGTTCGTTATAGGATTTCAATTCTATCTATTCAGCTTCCTAGACTGGAACGTCACCAATAAGCTAATGAAACAGCGATTGCGCTTCAATAGAACTAAGATAATTGCAGATGGTTTATCTCTGAGTAGTAACCAATATCATGTTTGTCTTGCATATCAGTGTTCATCAAATTATGTCAATCTTTGTGTAATTTTAATAAGGTTCGAAGCTAGTGAAGATACTTTTAATGAAGACTTTTTGAAAATCAAGTTAACAACTAGGTAACTGGTCACAATGACTCAAATATCTGTTCATAATCTGTATTCACATCACTGTTTACTTGTGTGATCACTGTTCAAAATAGTAGTTGACAAGGTGAGACTATAATGTATGGACGAACCAATCACATTTACGATAATTCAGAAATATGTAAAAGAGATAGCATACTAAAAATCAAATTATCTTTGGTTGTAACCGCGTTCGAACATAAATGTAAATCAGTAAAAGCATGGTTACTAGGCCTCACTATTAGAAAAAGGTAATATCTGCTCAGATGTTTGGCTCTTATATTGCTCTTTAAATAATAATAACCGATTGTAACTATACATTTCAGCAGTCCAAAGAGGAAAGAGGTGAATAATTGTTTATTGATGCAGAGGTGGATATAAATAATGAATTTAAACCACAGTTATTTTAATGTTAGTTCAACGATATTCGTATAATCCTAACTGGTGGTGGAATTCTGCTGATCAAGCTTTATTTTGGCTAAAATAATAAACGACGCAAAATCGTGTACTTGATATTAAAAACCCCTAAGGTTTTATTGTAGTGTATAATAAAGATTATTTTAAATTTCCCATTAGCGGCTCGAATTTCAACCCATGGCCTATGTCTCATCCCTTTTTAGACTAGCCCATCCAAATGTTCACATAGGGACTGGAACCCATTATCTTTAAATTCGAGGTCCAGTAGAGTTACCTTCTCAGCTTCTGGATACAAATAGACTCCCCCACATGTTTGCTCGGTTTAATATTCACAATATTCTCAGGAAAGATTCTGATTATTCTGTTTGTTAATAATCTTGGCTGAATTTTATCAGCGTTTGTTGACATTTGTGTAACTTATCCTAATAGCTACAATTTAACCATCAATCACAAAATTATATAGAACAGATGAATTTATCACTCTGATCATTGATAAAAATCTTTCTGGGAATAACAGTTTTATCTATGTGTATATTACAAATGGTGTTAATCTTTTGAAATGACTAAACGAATGAGACCGCATGGAACTTGTCGTGACTTTAGGGCCGGCTTTTTATCACATGATTTATCCGCCAATCGAAATACAACTTATTCAATCTTAGTACTGTGCCAAACCAACGACCTTCGATCGGTATGAGCAGCCTAGCGTCCTATTGGTCCCTTGTTCGCCTAGCCCGTCCAGTTGAGTCCAGCTTCTACCATGCGAATAACTTATTTCAAACATACTTGGTTTATATACCAGCCAAACAGACCATAAAATAGGAAACAACATTTTTGCAAGACCAAGTCAAAACGTGACTGTGAACGTGGAAGACTGTAATCAATGAACTGAACATAATTTAAGAACATTAAATCGCATGATAATAATCTATAGGTCAAAATGAAGCTTATAATAAGAGGAATAGATATACATTATCTAGTTCCCGAATAGTTATACAATAAGAATATATATAGAATATTGGTTCATTAATAGTTCTCAGAAGTTACTCGTAATTTAATCTTCACTAGGATATAACAGAACTAAAAACAAGGCAACAATGTACAATTAATTTATGGTATTCTAAAGATAATACCATTCACTCTATGCCTAAATTACTCAGTGCTTTATGATTCTCACATGATATCGACTCATTATGTAAAATAACGTACATACAACATATATATCTTCCATTATAATAGTCAAATGATGTCAATGTTTATCAGTATATGTTCATAATAATCATGTAGGCACAATATACAATAAATTATTATCTACTCAGAAATTACCAAACGCAATTAATCATTAACTTCCGGTCAACAAAATGATTATGAGAAAAGGCCAACAAATGGAATTAACCCTATGATTACCTTACAATTACATTGAATCAGTAAATAAATTAAAATGTTTATGGTATATTTTCTTATTGGAGTTATTTTTTGGTTATCCATCAATTTGATTTTTGTACTCAAAATGAAATATAAATTAATATAGTGGGAAAGATTTGAAGTTCAGTTGAATGGTCTTTCTATTACTGAATACATTGTGTCAGAAAGTTGAATTGAAAAGTTTCTATTGTCGTTCTGAACAATATTATCAACAATTATTTCATGTGGAAAGGATTTCCAATGCATGTAGATAACTGACATAAAATTAACTAAGAAAATGTTCAAATCCTGGATGGAGTAAAATTATAAGAATTTTAGAGAATTTCTAGAAGCATAGCATTCAGGTCAGTCAGTAAGCGATTGACATATAAAATTTGATATGATTTATCAAGTCATTTAAAAATCAGAAGGGGTTTTGTGGAGATTTTTAGAAATTTCAATAGTTGAAATCATGAGTCAATTGAAGCTAGAATCTCGCTGGGGCCGGGATCGTGGATGCGCACTGCTGAGGAGCTCCATACTAGGACGAAACGGCTGTCCAGTGCTTCCAGGTTTTGCATGATGATCTAACTACAATTGACTCATGATTTCATTTAAAAATGTTTTTTTCAGCTAACTAGTCAGATGTTAACGAAATATGATAGAAAACAAAAGGCTATAATAAAACTCATAACGAAAAACAGTCACAAAAAAGTTCATCGGAACAATCTGGTTTAAGTAATTTCACTTTTACATAAAGTAAGAGCTGATAATATTGTTCAGGGTGACAATGAGTACTCCAAAATGAAACCTTCTAGCTCGGAGAACTCAAAAACACCAGAGAAGCAAGTCGGTATTTCACAGTAACAAGTATATTTACTATGTGATGGTGTAAACGCTTAATGATACTCCGTATTATAATGTCATTGAGACAGTGGAAACTAATATTATTTGGTTTGAGACTCCTAAACAATGCACAGCTGTGACCTTCAAATCCTACAGTTAACACATTTGATTCGGAGCAATAGGTTGAAATCTGCCGACTCCGACTCAATATAAAAAAAGAAATACTGTGTCGCTCTCCATTTGATTAACACTATGGACCATGACTTCAAAGTATGAGGTCTATATATTCATTTTGAAAGTACCTCCATAGTGAGTGTACGACTACCTAATCTCGTCTACTAGCTTAAAGATGTAATATAATTTCTGTAATACTCCCGTAAAAGTGTTTGATCTGTGACTGAAAAACGTTTCATATACATCTGTGTTTCTTAAACGTTTCACTGGGTACTCTGATTTTATTAAAACACACTGTAATTAATTCTGTTTAAAAACTCCGCTCTTATAAAATCCAAACAAACTCTGTGCTAGAATGTTTTGTAAAACATCCGTGATATTTATGACTTGGATAAAAATTAGTCTCGTTTCAATAAAAAAGCAAATGATTATGTCAAATAGAAAATCCACATTGATGAAGTGAAGTCATCATTTATGTTAATCAAGGTTTTTCAAAAAAAAATATGCACTTTCAAACATGTTCAGACACCAGTAGTTAGATTGGTATAAGCTGGATATAGCTTGACAATAGCTGGAAACCATGAAGTGGTGAAGCGCCCACAATGTTGAAGCATAAGAGTTTTCAGAAGTGTGTGCAAACAACCCCGTTACGGAAGATAAGGCTTGCCGATGTTTTTGAAGTGAAACAACATTTATAGTTCATAATGGATAACATATACAACACGCACAGTAATAGCTAACAGTAATGCAAAATAATAAGTTCATCGTGAAGCCTGCCAAATCTGAGCTTCGTTTGATCCAACGTTGTCAGTCACAAACCTAGGATCATCACGGTGGATTGAAACAACTGTTTAATTTCATTGGTCTTCCAGACAACATTAGTTCATGCTACATGTCAATCACTGATCAAAAATTACCTATAAATACAACAGATTATAACATGCAAATACCACACTATGTTTGAACAGTGATTTAGTAGATGTAACTATTTATGAACTACACCATCCATGGATTTCAATACACAGAATAAAAAGATGATATTTATAAACGAATAGACACATCACAGGCCAAGATAAAAGGTGGCTAACAATACAATCGAGGATATGTATTTCATCTTAATTAGCACTCGTTAGTTGGATGTATCTGCATCCCAGAATTAGTGTTCACTATGGGACCAGAACCCAGTACCGTTCGTTTCGAATTCCGTCGTATTATCCACTCAGCTAATAATTCCAGATAGCCACTAGCTTTTACAAAGGGATAGAGTTTAATTCATTTGTATTAGTTGTTTGAAACTTCCCATTGATGTTTGGGACTGCAATTAAACAGTCTCTTGTTTGCATATGTGCATCCTATGTTAACTGCCTTGATATTGCCATTCAGTTACATTAAGACACATTAATTCACTAGAACCGTGCGTAAAAGTGATGAAAAGTAATCCTGATGAATCATTTATACAGACTAATGGTAAAGTGTAATCTTTCACCTGTTTCACCGTGTTTGAATTAAATCTTATTATTTTTGTTCACATTTTTCATGTGTTAGGCTCAGGTTTGCAAAACAAAAATTGACGATAATAATGTAAACCCCAAAAATTATTTGTGAAAAATATATCAAACGAAATAGATAAACTTAATTATGAGACATAGTACTAGTCAGAATTTATGTTCAGCTAAAGATGTTGTGCAAATTTATTTAAAAGCACAATCCAATGGTTTTACATGATTGACATCTTTATGGGGACAAAATGTGCACTAAGTAGATGTGAACGATGTTTTTGGCAGCAGACCTTTCATTAATCGAACTCGAAAACTCATAACAAACTTGAAATAATATTTTTAACTTCAAGCATTTTATGACGTCAACCAATGTTGCTCGGTTATTAACTTGCTCACTTTCAATACTTTTGAATGAAATTTAATAAAGAAATATAATGCTTCTGATTTAGGTATTTATCATTCTGAGTAGAAATACTGATACGTCTTAATTGGATAGTCATAAGCGGTAAAATTTAAGTTATGTAGAACTGGTTATATAAACACAGCTCGAAGGATTCGTTCGTAAAGACTGACATGAGCACACTTTGAACGTTAATTAGAGTTTACAAATATTTATACCTCCAATTAAAATCATGACCAATTTTAAAATTACCTACTTCCATTAGTTTGTATAAAGTATTTATTCTGATTATATCACTTCATCAATTTCTCACCATCATTATATTTACTTGTGTAACTGAGCAATATGTGTTACCGCTAATTTCATTCTAGTTCACAAATTCCATATAGCGTTAACTTTTCTATAAAATAATCTTCAAGACGTAGTTAAATGATTTCTGAAAATAATACTAATCTGAAGAAGATTCTATGATTTAAGGTATTAGAGCAATACATATATGCAAACAATGTTTCTTCAGTTTAGATCATCAGTAGGCGTTATTCTAACAATACATGAATACTGATTTGAAAATTTTAAATCAATTTAGGGAATTCATGTGTCAATGATCACAATGCAGTAGATTATGTAACTACACATAATAGGTAAAAAGTATAAATTGATTATGAGCAGATAGGTGTACTAGTAATGTTAAGAATAATTTACTAATAAAAGTTCTAGTCAATAGTTCAACATTGTGTGTAGATCGAAATTGGGTTAATAGACTTTAAAATAATAATCACGAAATATTATTAAGATTACGTAATAAAAATTAACAGAATGAACAATTCGAAACTCCTAAGGAGCATGCACCCATGACCAAATATTCTTTCAAACCGTGAACTTATGATAGAAAGGATGTCCACGGATTCAACTAAGTATATTGTCACTTTCAGTTGGTTCATAAAATAGTACAACTATCAGCCAATATCATTAATGGTACATGTCTTACTTTCGATATGGTTATTAATACTAATTACATAAATTATGTGCTTTCCGTGAATAATTTCGAGAGGTGGTTCCATCAGTACTGGTAAGGAGATGTGAATAGTGGTATTTAACTGCATCAAATATGCGGTAGTTAATCACTGATTAAACAGTGAATCGAATTGAAGTTGAAACTTCAAATCCTTTGATAGTAGTTCAGTAGTTTGGAAGTTAAGCTCTTGCCGTGAAACCTAAAGATCGTGGGGCTATACATACACACTAGTGAGGAGCCTTATGAGTTGTCTAATCAAGATCAGTTCTTTTGTAAAAACTATGGAATTCAACAATCTACATAAACCCCCTATATTAACATGAAATTCCTGTAAACAAAGCATAAATAATCAGAAACATAAATTGTTCAACAATACCGAGAGTTGATATCTCATAAGATACTAGATTATATTCCAAATTACAAACTATATACTTTATAAGCAAAGATTGATAGTAGCTAGCAGTGGAATCCAGAACGGGCGTTTCGTTCTATTCGGGACTCATCAGTTGGATGTACCTGCATCTCAGAGTTGGCTTTCACTCTGGGACTTAAACCCAGTACCATTCGCTTCAAACGCAATCACGTTATCCACTTAGCTACTGAATCCTCACAGCCACCTGTTTGTGCAATCGGGTGAAGTTTAAATTCACTTGATGTTATTTTACTTGTATCTTCCCGTTGTTATTTAGCACTTCAATTGATCAGTCTCTTATTGGCATATGTGCGTCCTGCCTCGATATAGCCTTAAGTTACAAGCTCTATAGACAAAGATGGATAGTGGCTAGCGGACGATACTGGGTTCGAGTCCCATAATGAACATCAACCTTGAGATGCAGGTGAATCCAGCTGACAAGTCCCAAATAGGACAAAATGTGTCTCCTGGATTCCACTGCTAATTACTATCCATCTTGGCTTAAAAAGCTTGTGACTTAAGGCTATACCGAGGCAGTCCGCACAGGACGCACATACGCCAACAAGAGATTGGTCAATTGCAGGCCCAAGCAACAGTGACAAGATACAAATAAAACAACACCAAGTGAATATATACTTTATGCTTACATTATTATAAATATTTACATTTCATCAATAATAAAACAATGTATTTGATATAATGTTACTCCAGATTGATTATGCAACTAAATGATTATTCTTCTATTCATTTGATAAAAAACCTAATTGACCAAATGGAAAAACTTTTTAAAATTTTGTAAAACATATTGATAAAATATTTTTTTCTATTACGTAATGAAACTAAAAATGTATACCTATATGATTCAATTCACATATTGATCAAATAAACCTTACGGTTAAAGAAATCAATTTACGCTTGAAAAATTACCATTCTCTTTAAAATGTAAATGATATTTTGTTTAAAATAAACCTGTTCCTCCCCCCGTTCAAAAAAACCATGCATAACATACATAAACTATGTGAATAGAAGAGATTCTTTCTTTTTTTTATTTATTGTGTAGGGGTGTCTCATTTATATTGATTTTTCTCCTAGTAACTTTTTGGGAATATCAAATAATTTTATATCCATTTTATGATTTTATCTAGAAATCGATTTTTAAAAATGTTTGTTATTTTAAATACTTCCGTTGTGTTCAAATGATTGACTTTATCATATTCTGTTGGTTTTCAAATGATATTACCCTTCTCATGTATATTAACTTATCTATTATATTGAGAATGATTTACGGTTCAGTGATCATAATTAATTTTAAGTGGTAAAATGGAAGTAAACGAACCATTTTGCGTTTTAATGATGATTATTGTATCTTTATTGCTACATTAAATTGAATTTGATTAATAAACATTCTTCTAACTAGTATTGTTAATACCCATTCTTATTACTGGAAAGCTTTTAGAGAGAGAGACTCTAGGGCTGCCTGTTTGAATATCCGGGTTACCTGTTCCTACAATCTGTAAATTTCAAAAAGTTAATTGTTTTCTTCGTTGTTTTAATATATCATTATGCCTATTAGTCGCATAACTTATTCAGGTGTGTTTGTGAGAAGTTTACGACATTTCGTTGTACAAGTTACAAAAGAGTCCAATCACAGACATCGTGGTTGCTGGTAGTATGCATCGAAAACAATGTACATTATTCAAACTGCTAACATCTAACTGGCAAAGACTCAATATTTATGTCAAGGATTGATCAAGAAATAAGAAAAGGAAACTTGTTGAAATACTTTATGTTGAGAATTATATATTGTACTGAAAATATAATATTGAATAAAGCTAATAATAATAATAATAATAATAATAATAATAATAATAACAATAATAATAATAGTATTCTAAAAAAATGACTTGGGAGTTAACGAATTTCCAGTTTGCGGGATCTGGAAATGATAAATAAAAAACAAATATTTTACTGTATTTCAAGCTGATTATAAATGAGTTATAACCCACTAGATCAACAATATCATGTTTGCCATGTGTTCCGTTATAATCAAAAATATTTATCGCCCTGAGCAAAGTTAAAAAAATGATCATTTAATAAAGTTTCATTCAACAAATGCTAATGGCTATTTACTTGGTTAATTTTATAGTTTATTGTCATAATATCAGAACGGGAATTACTGGAGATTTGAGTAAAATTAATAGTTGAACTCATGAATCGATCAAAGTTAGAACACCATTAAAAACCCATAAGCACTGGAAGTCCGTTTCGTTGTATTATGGGACACTTTACTAGTGCGCATCCACGATCCCATACATGAGACACGAAATCAAGACCTTCGGTCTCGTGAGCGAACGCTTAACCACTAGACTAATGAACAGACAACCAACGGTATTAATGTCCAACTTTAATTCTTAGTTTGTCAAAATTTATTATTTAAGCATCCATTACATCCATGGATTACATTATAGATCGACTAAAGTTAAACATTAACACCGTCAGATGCCAACTCCGTGATCTAGAAATTAAACGTTCGCTCATGAGACCGTAGACATTGGGTTCGAATAGCGCGAGAGGGATCATGGGTACACACTAGTGAAGAGTCCTATACTAAGACGAAACGGCCGTCCAATGCTTCCAGGTTTTCCATGGTGGTCTAGCTTTAATTGACTCATGAATTTAACTATTAAATTAATTCAACAACTCAAATTATTAAACTAAAACATACATATTGAATAGGGATTAAGATGTAAAGACATATATACATATTGAGTAACAAACAGAACAAATGAATAATGCATGAACACAAGAATGAGAGAAAAACTCTACAATAAATCATAGAAGCATAAACATTTGAAATTTATCAAGGTCAAGCATAAACTCCCAATACAAAATGATGATAATAATAATAATTATTGTTATTATTATTGATTCGATGATAAACTAATGACTCAGCTTAGCTAAAAATATCCCTTATCCAAAAAACAGAATTGAATACGAAAATAAATTAATATGTTTGTTCTAGAAATCATTTATCCTATTTGATAGATGTATAACTATGAATAAATGAGTACGTTTCATAAACAGTAACAATTCCACAGTTCATTGTTTTACCTGATGTTTAACACCTTTAAAGTTATATTCTAGTCAAATTATAATCATTATTTCGAAATATGACCCTAGTTTTGTCTATTAGATTATATCCTAATGAGGATCGTTTATATATGTTGTACCAAATAAACCTGGAAAAAAATTTAGTTATATCAGTAGGTTAAGGGTTAAAGACCATAAAATTAAGCTTAGTGATAATTGGTACTCGTCATTCATATGCACCTGGAATCTTGAAGACACAAATGCTCTTTGTCACATGTGAGAGTGAACCATCAAGTAAAACAGTATAAAACACTGTCAGTCAGATATTCGAGTTGTGATCACCTCTTAGTTTGTGAAACTGTGTTACAATGATTCAAACTCACCAATGAGAGTCAGCTTCCCTAACATATTGAGTACACTTAGTTGACAAATGTCAACTACTACAAAACTTAGGTCTAAGGTCTCCAATCGGCTATATTCAATCACCCACCGTCTAAACATAGTGTAAACAGTATCTAGTTGCTCAGACGGGTCAAAAAATCGCAACCTGCTCAATAAAATTCGATCAGTATTGAGGACTAGAAAAATAATTTATTGGTTAACACTCAGTAGCCAATCAATGAGAAATCAACATACTTTAATTACTAATTATTATCGAATCTTCTCTTTTCTAAACGCTTTGATAGCTAGTTTTAACAGTCATGGTAGATCGCACTGCTTACTGCAATATGATTTAATTTATCTCGTTTAGCATAACTCACCCAAATATATATCATTTTAGAAACAGATATTACTAAGTTAAGAGTAAACACACCGTTGGTTGCTGGCTCAGTGGTCTGGAGTTTGTGTTCGCGCGCGAGATCGAATGTCCTGGGATCGTGGGTACACACTAGTAAGGAATCTCATAGTGACGAAACAGACGTCCGGTGCGTATGGGTTATCACTGGTGGTCTAACATTGATCCCTTCATGATCTTAATCAAAACTCAACAATCTCCACATCCCTATACTGATAAGAGTAAAATATCAATAAGTTTGATGACGTAACTATCCTAATCTATCGCCCAATTAGTATACAATAATTAAAATTAAATGTTGACAGATTGTACTATGGAGTATTTCAAGAAAAGTGTGCTGTACAGCTGAATAATACATTTGAAATTAGTAAATATAACCATTTGTTTTACTGAATATCATTTTTTTACGGTATATTCTAGATTAAATGAAAAACCCTGTAATTCAGTATCGTTTTTAAGCATCAATGCAAAAGCTGGATTTGATAGTTTCAAATAATTTGAACATTGGGTAGAAAGTTAATAATAAATATATGTTGTTTTGTATCAGAAGGGGTTTTTGTGGATATTATAGCAAGTTTATTGGTTGAGATCATGAGTCAATCGAAGCTAGACCACCATGGAAAACCTGGAAGCACTGAACGACCGTTTCGTCCTAGTATGGGACTCTTCAGTAGTGCTCATCCACGATTCCGCCTCGCGAGATATATTATTTTGTTATATCTCAATGAGTAGAAAAATCATATTTCTGACGTTTCACGACTTAATGTAAGCTACTTATTCAGAGTAAATAAATAACCGGAATCAAATTAACACTAGTGTAAATAGTACAAAGGAAACAATGCAGAATGTTTTTGGTACAATCATAATCATAATATGTCTGAATATGTCAATGTCAAATTATTCTTGGCCAAGGTGAATTTATATGACCTGTAACTGTATTAATTTGTGTGTCAGAGTGTAGGCATGAAAAATGTATACATTTGTAATATCTAATTGTGGGGTCGAGATTGCATGATTGTGTGTGTAGATTGTGTGGAAAATAAATAAGGTCAGATGTGGTTGTCTGGATAAAAAGTCCAGGTTGGATGAATATTCAAGCCCTTTTTCTTATTGAGGTCAGAGGGGTTTAGAAAAATATGAAACGCTTTGTTTATTGGCCTCTCTGGAAAGGGTTCGCCTAATTATTATATTTACAATATTAATTTGGCGATTATTGAAAATAGCATGCTGATTGAACCTGTAACTTTTCCGATTCTTCAGGATTATTAAGAGGTCTTTTTATGTGAATTAAGTGTTGTTTGGAACGAGTTGAGATCTCATGGGAAGACTTTCCAATTTAGAACGCATCACAATCGACACAACCTAATCTGTATACATAATTTTGTGTGGACTTGAACAGGATCGTATCTTTTATTCTGATTAAAGTGTTTCTTAAGTTTTAAGTTGTTTTATAGAAAGCATTAATTTTGTACATTTTCAATATTTGCTGTAATAATTTACAGACGGATAATTTTGTTTCAGTATGCTTTTAATAATGTTCTTAGGAAAATTTTTAAAACGTAGAATGTTTATTACATTCACTTCTACTTTTTGTTTGTCTTCCTCGGAAGTAATAATCTTGGTTGCTCTTTTGAAAAAGTTCAGAGCAAGGGTTATTTTCGCACTGAATGGAAATGCAGCGTTCAATCAACCCCCGGATTCGTGGACGTGCACTACTGAGGAGTCCCACAACAGGACGAAACGGCCGTCCAGTGCTTTCAAGTTTTCCATGGTAGTCTAGCTTCAGTTGACTCATGATCTCAACTATTGAAATCACAAATGTGTCATTTACGTATCTGAGCCAGATGCATGGTCTGATTGTGTTGGCAAAAATAAGGGACTCAATGTGGAACATAAATGACAGTGATTATGATTGTACCAAAAACATTCTACAATGCTTCCTTTGTACTATTTAAACTTGTGTTAATTTAATTCCGGTTATTCATTTACTCTGAAAAAAGTAGTTTACATTAAGTCATGAAACGTCAGAAATACAATTTTTCTGTTCATTGGGATATAACAAATACATGTTTATTATCAGTATCCTTTGCTTCTATTAATCTTCCCGTTGGTATTCGTTATTAATTCGATGGTCTGAAATATAAAACTGCATTCCATAAAACTTACACGTTTTTAGGTTCGATTTGTGACAAAATTACTGAAGAATTTTCATCCTAGAACGAGACGACAACCATCCATCATTTCCTAATTTTCAACGGTTATCTAGCCAGAATTATTCGGTAGCGTAAACTACAGATAATACAATCATCACAAACTTATTACTCTGTCATCACCAATTAACGGAATCGTTCTCTCTTTATACCCTGTCACTTACATTAATTATTTATCATTCATGGTAATAAAAAAAAACAAACAGAACAACCTTCTGTAATACATGTTTTGTATGTAATCTTTACATCTGTTAGTCATCAAATACAGATGTTTCCTTTTGAAAGAAATCCTGGAACATCACTTGAACCATATCATACATAATGACTATTGTTATTGCTGTTGTTATTTTGATTGTCTAAAATTGTATGACGTAAATGAGTAAGCAAACACTCGTAAAAAATTAACAAACTAAAGAACTATCTCTTACAAATAATTGGATAAAGAAAGTAAATAAAAGGGATGAAAAGTTAGTTATTGAAAACAAATTTGAAAACACAGTTGACAAAACATCTAAATTGTATAGATATAATAAATGAATATGAAGCCTAACGATACAACCTTAATCAACAGGTGTAAAGTATACATTATATTATTGAAGGTTAAGTTAATAGTTTGATAAGCCTTGCTAATTGAATACTCGAACACCTTAGAATAAATTTACACGATAACTTGAATATGGGAGGAAAAGCGTGGAACACAGAATCGAAGATTGAAGATAAGGTTTTATTTACTTACTAAAATAAATCAAAACAGATTTTTGAAAACACCAGTTTTTATTAGGCTTATTTACAGTCAGAATAATAGTCAGATTTGTATAAATTGGAGATTTGTGAAGATTTTCAAAGTTGAATTCACGAGTGAATCTTAGATAGACCATCATTAAAAACCTGGAAGTACCGTACGACCGTTTCGTCCCAGTATGGGACTCATCAACAATGTGCACCCCGAAATTGATAGTAATCATGTGCTCACTAGTAACTAACTTTAAGATGGATTTCATGGAATTATAGTGAGAAGTCATCATTAATGGAGTCCAATCCATTTCGGGTATAAGATAGTTATTCACTTCAGACAATGGATGAAGGGTTGCGCAAGACCATCGTTCGAAGTTAAACGTTAACGCAGTTGGATGCCGGCTCAGTAATCCAAGGGTACGTGTTCGCTTGCTAGACCGAAGGTTCTATGTTCAAGTCCCTTGTGTGGGACCGTGGATGCACATTGGTGAAGAGTTCCCTACTAGGAAGAAACGGCAGTTCAGTGCTTGTGGGTTTTCAATGGTGGTCTGGCCTAGATTGACTCGCAAATTCAACTTTGAGCAGTATTTAACGATAAAAAATCAAGAACCTACTGTGCGTTCATAATGCAAGCTCTTTTCAAATATAAAATGTTTATTTATATAATAAGATTTACAAATAGTTCAGCCTACAAGATACACTTTAAATTAATTAATGTCCCCGTCTAGGCCAAGAACAACCAACGAGCATCAGTTAATCGTATGCCATGGACTGGCCCATGCATTAGTGGCCACGCCTTCGCTTGCACCTACTTTAACAAATATATTTCTGTAATAACTTCCTTTGTATTGTACGGTCTTCAAAGCATCTACATTACCTTGATACAACGACGTTAGATGTTGGTTACACCATTCCCGTCTGACTCGAGTAGGCCCTCAATCATTCGCCAGAGATCATCTACGTTGGTGATCTACAAATGTTTTTAACTATTTACTGAAAACTATTCAGTTTAATCCCACCTTGAAGCATCAGAGGAATAATTAATTTAAATGTTATTAAAGCTACCAATGAAACAATCCACTTTAACGGTAGTCATTTATTTACTATACTCTTCGAAATTACTTAAAATAAGTATTAGTTTCATTTGTAAGTTGATTTTTTTAGTTAAGTAATAAATGAGTGCGGTTTTTCTACTTAGAATATAAGAGAGCCACTTAGAATATATACCATGGATACAACAAAAAGATTATT
Source organism: Schistosoma spindalis (assembly GCA_946903255.1). Taxonomy (NCBI): domain Eukaryota; kingdom Metazoa; phylum Platyhelminthes; class Trematoda; order Strigeidida; family Schistosomatidae; genus Schistosoma; species Schistosoma spindalis. The sequence goes on along the minus strand of OX336419.1, from coordinate 7,920,854 downwards.
AGTTTAAATTCCTTTATTTAAAATCTTCATTCAATAGATGTATTTCCATGCAAATTAATGATGTGAAGTAATTCAGTATAAATAAAACAAGACATACATTGTATGTGTTCGAGAAAGACGTAAAGATAGAGAAAACCATTAAAATCTTAGTTATCTACACAATAATGAAACTAATAAACACGGGATACTGAAATAATTTTATTATTAAACCTAGGCTGTTTGATTTGTCCCTGTTATGGATCCATCATATAATTTCTTGAAGCAAAGATGGATAATAACTAGCAGTGGAATCCAGGAAGTGAGTTTCGTCCTATTTTGGACTCGTCAGCTGGATGTACCTGCATCTCGTTCCAATATGGGAGTCTTCTATCAGCGATGTTGAAATTCACTTAACTGAAATTGGAAATGTAGTCCATCGGGCGCTAATTAATTGGTATGAATATAATACAGTTACTATATAAGCTAAGGGTTCATTTTACGATATTTGAAAAAAATTATGTGTTCAGTTATGAATCTCGTACTAGAACAAAATAGCTGTCTTGATTTGAAGTGATCACCTAACTAAAATCAGTTTATGGAGCTACTGTGGCTTAAGCGGTTACGACTTTAGGTGTTCTAACTTCATAAGTTGACAATCGACCAAATATATGTATTCTTATTGAATTCATAGATATTCTCTCACTGATTCTCGGTAGTGTTGACGAAATGAAATAAATCAGAGTCAAAAGTATTTAGAAAACGCATATTCCATGACTTCTTTAGGATACGCAGACTATAAGTGATAGATTCACATCGAATAGGAACTTCTAACGCACTCAACATATTTAAATATGAATCAGTTTATGTTTAAAAATAAACAAAAAGTAATGTAGACAAATGGAGGTAGACAAACATTTATACAATATAATCATTAATGGTACAATTACACATAAAAACTTCGGACAAGTTCACATAACAGATTGTATCAATCCGTCATATCAATTCATGAAATAATTTAAAGTTCGATTAAGTGCTTAAATATTCCGTGTGTATATGGGTGGCTTATAAAATAAATAATTTTCAAAGTTGTACAATTCTAAATCAATAAAGACTACAATGAATTCTATTACCTTACACCCCTAATGGTAATATAGTAACCAGTAATATATGAAATTCAACAAATCTGTTGTTTAGAAAAATAAGAATAGGAAATAGCCTAAGGAGATAATAGGTGGTCGAGTTTTAAGAGAATTTTTACAGACAAAAAATAATCTTTATTTCTAGGATGCTTTAAACCAATTTTCTTCTGAAATTTTTTTATAATATTCAAAAGTACTGTGAATTGGTTGAGGTCAAACATTAACACAGTTGAGTGCCAGTTCAGTGGTCTAGGGGTTAGGTGATAGCGAGACCAAAGGTTCCGGGTTCAAATCCCGCTAGCGGGATCATGGTTGCTCATTGCTGAGGAGTCCAACAATAAAACGAAACGGCCGTCCAGTGCTTCCAGATTTCCCATGGTGGTCTAGCTTTAATTGACTTATGAACTTGATTATTAAATTACAGTGAAAAGTTCCATTCTGACATTTAATGAAAAGAACAAATAGAGCAAAGAAATTCTCTTCAACTAGAAGTATGATTGTCAAGGTTGGACTTGATAGTTTCAAATAAATTGAACAATGGGTAGAAAGCTGATAATAAATATATACTTTTTTGTTATATCCCGATGAGTAGAAGAATTTTTATATCTGATATTTCGTAACTTAATTTATCCCACTTTTTCAGAGTAAATAAATAACCCAATTAAAATTAAGAGAAGTACGTCAGAAATACAATTTTTTCGACCGATTGAGATACAACAAAAAATATATTTATTATTCTCTTCAATTAGTTTTTCATAATGGCTCTACACCAGTATGTACATATGTGTATGATTTACAACAATGAAATAACACTTAACGAGTAGTTGAATTCATGAGTCCATTGAGGCTAGACCATCATGGAAAACCTGAAAGCACTGGATGACTATCTCGTCCTAGTATGAGACTCCTCAACAGTGTACATCCAATATCCAGCCCGTGGGATTAGAACCCAGGACCTTCGGTCCCGCGCGCGAGCTCTTAAGCTGTAGACCACCGATCCGGCATCCAACTATTAAATTACTATAATATCCACAAAACCCCTCCCGGACTTAACGAGTAGTTGCTTTATATACTGATTATATATTGTCACTGTGATTATGAAATAATTTTGAGTAATTGGAAGAAAGGAAATTTCAATAATCAAAGTAGCTATTCAAAAAATCAAAAAGTTGCTATGTTGCATAATATATAAAAAGGAAGAATTAAGAAAATACTTTGATGAAAGGTCAGAATTATAGTAGCTATTTAGGAATCAGGGGGTGCGAATATTGAGAATATGTAAAAATGCAAAGTGGAATAAATTATGAAAGGGTTTCAATATTTTTGAAGGAAAGGATTTAATCAAAGTTCAGCCAAGAACTTACTCCTATACAGATGGCCTAGGTATCGAGAGTGGTTGTATAAACTTCTTTTAGATACAAAGGTTAGGTTTGTGAACATGGATTCCGATAGCTTTAACAATGTTAAACAGACCAACTCATAATCTATGTGGTAAGTCTGATGGAATATTTCAAAGTGTTTTACCTCAGGATTCAAACAAAAATGAGGCAGACAACATCTGAAAATGAAAGTTTTAAGTATAAAGTTTCTCAATACTCATCTTAAAAACTTTAAATGGTCAAAAGCGTACCTCTAAATGGACTAGTTAGTTTTAGAATTATACTCAACCTGATCAAACTTCTGGCTTAATGAGATGTTGAAAAATAAATTTTAATTTGAATGGATTATTCTGAAAATCGGTTAGAGTTATGATAAAGATCATGAAGCATTTACATTGATTGATAACTAAGTCGAAATCAGTGTCATACTTGTTCTCATCCCTGAATACTGATCGGATTCTGCAGTTTGGCTTTTATAAAAAGTTACTCAACATTACGTACATTAGGTTTTTAATGTTAGTTTGCTGGTTCATTGTAGTATATAAGAAATCCTAGAACTAATTCCTTGAATGATGACACTCGTCACCAAGACATACCTGTAATCTTGAAAGAACTGATCCGTCTAAATCATAATCGTCGTCACCCAGTTTCACAGTCTCAGATATTATCATTAAATTATCCAGGAATTGATTGGTTCCCTAAAGAACTTATCATCAAGATGGTGTAAAATAATCTGACTGTAGTTATTCGCTTTAATATTTTAACATATTTATTCAAAGCCGCTTCCATAATGTCAATGTGTTACTTACGGTAAATGTTTGTGAAATTCCTATTATGAGGGGAGAAAAGTGGATTTCAAAGAAAAAAAGAACTATGACTATCATTTTTCCAAGAAATCGTGAAGTAATAACTTGTTATAAGATTACAGTTACTTGATGAGTTGAAAAAAAGCGTACTATATCGAAGTCAAACTTTTCATTTATCAATTATCTCATAAATTATAATGTGAAGTGATAGTTTCTTTAAGTTGTGAAGATGTAACTGAGAGTTTTAATAATAAATTATTCATTTATATGTAATATATACTTTGCATAAAAGAAATTCAACCTAGTAGCATACCTGATTATAGATATTATGCATAGAATATGAATAATACGTGGTTGAATACCTGGGCTACCTGTTCCTGTCATCTACAATTTTTAACAAGTTATCTTACTGCTTATTTGTTTTAACACATCATTATGCCTATCAGTCTCACAACCTATTCAGGTGTGTTTGTGAGAAGTTTACGACATTTCGTTGCGCAAGATACAAAAGAGCCCAATCACAGACATCGTGGTTGCTGGTAATATGCATCTAAAACAATGTACATTATTCAAATGTTGATTCCCGAACTGTTAACACCTAACTGGCGACTACCCAATATTTATGTCAAGGATTGATCAAGAAATAAGAAAAGGAAACTTGTTGGAATACTTTATGTTGAGAATTATATATTGTACTAAAAATATAATATTGAATAAAGCTAATAATAATAAAGGGGTAATAAACTATATTCATTTTCATTCACTTGGTGTTGTTCTACTTGTATCTTTCCATTGTTATTTAGCACTGCAATTGGTCAGTCTCATATTGGGAAGATACAAGTAAGACAACACCAATTGAATATAAACTTCACTCCATTGCATAAGCAGGTGGCTATCAGGACTTAGTAGCTAAGTGGAGAACGCGATGGCATTTAAATCAAAACGGCATTGGGTTCAAGTCCTAGGGGGAATGTCAACTCTATGAGATTACTAGAATACCCCAGCATATTTTCAAACATAAGTATCAACTATCAACGATCAGAAAATGTGCAGTCTAAAAAAAATCAGTTTTATAATAATGGGTTATTTAATGTGTGATTGTTTGTATCAATCACATTAACTCCTATTCCCTTATGATTAACACTTGAAAACAATTCTTTGTAGATACTTTAAAATGCTTGAAATAGGTTAAATATGTAAAACATTTGATGGAGGCTTTGTGATTTAAAGTTTAAGGGGTTTTAGTTTGACTTAAAGATTCAAGATTCGATTGTCTATAGTAAGGTCGTTGATGCTTACCATTGAAGAGTTTTACACTTGGATAAGATAGTGAATCAGTACTTCTTGGTTTTCAATAGTTATGTAGCTAAGGCCATTTCATGATATACAGTATGGTATTGGCAATAAAAATGTTGTTTTATAACGGGATGAATAGTAAAAGTTAGATTGATTTACTCATTATGATTTTTATTCAACATTAGTTCCGTCTAATTCAATTTGATGATCATGCAGTATGGTATCCGGTTTTGTTTACCCCTATGACATTTTATTCTGTATAACATACGATATTCTTGTATGAAATATTTTTCATATATGTGATTTATTATGATTATTAATGCAAAAAGTGGATGTACAAACCAATATATAAATGAATGTATTTCCAACTAGACGAGTCAGGATTGCTTGTGCTTTGGGTTGATTGCGGAATATATTTTCCTGTCTCAAACTTCGACTTCTCTCTCTCTCTCTCTCTTTGATTAGCTGGGCTGGGACGCATCAGAATAGCTAGCTTATTAGTCTTGGGTCACAAAGTTTTTGTTCCATTCGTAGACAAGGTGAACTCGTAATCACTTTAAACATAGCAGTATAATATCAATTCAAGAACAATGTCTGTTATTTAGATTATTGTATATATATTTTTTCCATTGGAATAAGGTAATTTAAATGAGACAGTAAACACTATTTGTACAAAAACTCTAAAAACAATAAATATTTCCATTTTATTTAGTTGATAACAAACACCGCCTACCGATTACGTAAGACAATATTGTCTGTTAATAATAATAATAATAATAATAATAATAATAATAATAATAATAAAGAAAAATAAACGAGAAATATTTAATCAAAACTTCATCTTTTGTAATAACAGAAAGAAGAAAAAAAACGGAGAAACAATTTGAAAATTGTTTATTTTATACATTCGATTTCACTTTGTAATATTTTGACTAATGTTACTTACTTATCTTTCTTGTATGTTCACACGTTTTCATACTAGTGAAAATAGACATTAGAAACAAAGTTTTATCAGTAATAATACTAGTGATGTTATTATATAACCGGTCTAGTACCATGATTGAAATCCATTTATTTATTTAGTTAATTATTTAAACATATAAACATTGGTAGAAGGAGGCACCAAATAAATATGCGTCACATAAATCATTCGATTTGTGTGAGGGCTGGGATACTGTCCGGGTGCCCAAACCGAAACAGGTGGTTTTATTAGGGTGCCACACCCGGAGCTTTGAACCTAAAGATCAGATCCACAATGCAGTGGAGCAACGTGAGGAGATGTAGTCCCATGGTAGCCAGTGACCAATGATTTGTTCATACTCCACTTGTTCCTTCAGGATCCTGGAGCCTATGTGTATCATTGGTTTGGAATCAGGGTTTTCCATTAACCCGGTTAAAGTGTCAGATATTTGCTTTCGCCCTCTCGATTTCGTAAACAACACCCCTACTGCGAGAAGGCAGTGAGTAGGACTTCCCTAGCAGTGGTTGTATGAACGTGGCTATGTGAGAGCATTTTGAGAAGGAAAGCTGACTTTCCCCACTCTCGGCCGTACCAGGGGATTTAGGGGCATTTGAAGTCCACTTAGGAATGTCATGAAGATTAAATACTAATGCATTATATAACCCTCCTGACTGCTAATCATGCGAAGCTGAATGGTTACACAAAAACGGAGATCGGATAAAATTTACTAAAGAGACAATCCGACTGAAATAAAATCGATCGCATTGAAAAAGAGAGCATTACTTTATTGAAATAATTTTGTTGATGAAGATTATGGAACAAAGACTGTTTACACCAACTGGCATTGTAAAGAGCAGAAAAACCTGTCGAGATTAAGAAACAGATAGAATAAAGCAATTGTAAATCAGGGCCAAACTATGTACATCTAATAGATTAATAAAACCTGGCTAATAGAGTTATAAAAAATTATTACAATCATAATTAGGCCTTATGTTACCTGAAGCATCAATTACAAATCTCAAAACGCTTACGTATGCCATATGAATGTTGCTCTGTTCCATTTCAGTTTCCCCTGAGCTAGGTTGAAATTTGTAAGTTATATTTGTCACAGATTGATCTAAATCAAGGTACTACTGAAAGCCAGGGAGCACTGGGAAGCTCTTTCTTCCTGTCATGAAACTGCTACCCAAAATCCCTTAAGGTTTTTATGCAGACATCTGTTCATTAGAACCACTGGTTTAGCACCCTATAATAAAATTTCAACTCTGATTAATTAGCGACATAAAGTGATGATCATTGGTGACAACTGCTTCACTCCCGATGTTGAACTCCGCTAGGCACTATTTAATTATATGACTTTAAGAGCTTATTGAAGTAAGTCATTAGTTAACTAACTTATACAATATAGTTGGAGAGTTTTAGTCAAGGTTGGTTTAAACTGTTAGTTGTAGTTTGAAAATGCCAATAGTTAATCTTATTTACGGGATTTAAAAAATTTAATGTTATTTCCGTCAAAAAAAGAATAGTTTTATTTTGAAACAGGTTGAGTCTACTTTTAAAGTACTCAGCTTTAAAATGACAGACGGACTGATTCTGCTCGTGATATTCAAACCTTTGTTAACGTGCTTAATAATCTGAAACAACCAAATAACATAACAGCCAGGTTAACTAATGTCTATTGTCGACTACCTCCAATAACTTAACATCTAAACATACTTAATGCAATCTTGAGTCACTGAAACTAATGGACATATTGCGACTTGATTGACACAATTTATTTGGCACTAAAAGAATAGGCAAACAAAATATTAGTCAATATTCAGTGTCAGTCAGTGTAAGCTATAATTCTTACATGTATGTATGATTGTAATAAAAATTTTCCATTTTCCATTTAAAGTGGTGATTGGCGATAGTCGACAAGAAATCCTGGACCAATTTACATTTTTCCCAGTGATTCATCTGTTGTCCTTACTTTGTTTGCTTAAATTGTTACATAACCTGAAATCATTTTTGGTCGCCATACAGAGATAATGCATTAGAGTTTGGGTGTTTTTATCTTCTTGAATAAAAAACTTTGACTAAAATTCAAACTTTTCAGTATTTTTCATGAAGTTGGAGATAAATGTTGATTTTTTGCATGTCAGCAGTCAGATCTATCAAGTCTGTATAAATTTAGTTTCGTACTAAAAGAATATCCTTACTTACTTACTTACGCCTGTTACTCCTAATGGAGCATAGGCCGCCGACCATCATTCTCCAACCCATTCTGTCCTGGGCCTTCTTTTCAAGTTCCATCCAATTCTTGTTCATTTTTCTCATATCTATCTCCATTTCCCGGCGTAATGTGTTCTTTGGTCCTCCTCTCCTCCTTCGACCTTGAGGATTCCATATGAGGGCTTGTCTTGTGACGCAGTTCGGTGCTTTCCTCAATGTGTGTCCTATCCACTTCCAGCGCTTCTTCCTGATTTCTTCCTCCACTGGGATCTGATTTGTTCTCTCCCACAGTAGGTTGTTGCTTATAGTGTCCGGCCAGCGGATCTGAAGTATTTTGCGTAGACAACTGTTAATAAACACCTGTATCTTTTGGACGATGGATTTCGTAGTTTTCCAGGTTTCCGCCCCATACAGTAGAACTGTCTTCACATTTGTGTTGAAAATTCTGACTTTGGTGTTGGTTGCTAATTGTTTTGAGTTCCAGATATTCTTCACTTGTAAATATGCTGCTCTTGCTTTGCCAATCCGTGCCTTCACATCTGCATCAGATCCACCGTGTTCATCGATGATACTGCTCAAATATGTAGAGGTTTTTACATCTTCCAAATCTTCTCCGTCAATTGTGATTGAATTGTTGCATGCTGTGTTGTATCGGAGAATCTTGCTTTTCCCTTTGTGTATATTGAGACCTACTGCTGCTGAGGCTGCAGCTACACTGGTTGTCTTCTCCTGCATTTGTTGTTGCGTATGCGATAGAAGAGCCAGATCATCTGCGAAAAAATTATTCAAACCATTTAAAAGAATATCCTAATCTTTTTAAACAGGAATTATCGTAAACGATCTTAAAACTGAAACAGAAACACCCGAAACTTTTTCAGCCACCTAGTAAACCTTGAATATAACGTGTAAGAGTTTTGTTCAGATCATGAGTTATTTGAAGCTAGACCACTATGGAAAACCTGGAAGCACTGAACGGCTGTTTCGTCTTATCGTGTGACTCCTCAGCAGTGCGCATCCACGACCCCGCCTCGCGAGATTCAAATCCAGGACCTATCAGTTTCGTGCGCGAGCGCCAAAATTAATGTTTTGATATAATGAAAATTTCCAAGACACTTATGATTGGCCTAACTAGGGTGAAAACGTATACTGATGGAGAATTATGGAATATTGAAAATGATCACAATAGCTCACTTGTCTGTTATGTTATGCTATAAATACTGTTATTTCATAACACTCTTCTATTACATAATAAACAAGAAATAACGAATGAAATTTATTATCCCTATTAGTTAAAGGTTCACTTTATTTACTGATAATTAATTGCTGTTACGTAATTCAATGACTTTTGTTTCGTACTTTCGAGACTTTGTTAATTTGCTTCCTAAAGATACCATACGTTTTTTTACTTCAAATCCTATGATGCAAATATGAAGGCTATAATATTCTTTTGGTTATTCTTTCTTCACTTTGAAAATATCTGTGTTGTGAAATTTTACCTAAGTTAACAAATACACCTCATATCCATTTACTAAGTTACAATCGTTTCTTTCTTTACTGATCAATGAAAATATTCCGGCAAGACTATAATTTATAGATGAACCAATGAATTATAAGATAACAGGTCTTGGATTTTTGGCGCGAAATTCACTCATCCATTTGGCTAAATAGAGTTTTGGCATTATAGCTGATGTCAGTTCGTGATGAAAGTCCTAAATGTAATTCCTAACCCTAACTATCAACTAAAAATCATAATTCTAATTCCTCACACTGATTTATAACGCTCATTTGGTCCTAGTTATTAGGTGAACACTCAAGGTTACTTTAGCGTCACTCAAAGGTCGTCCATAAATTATAGTCCCACCAATATTCCTTGTCAGTGTATATTTGATAATTTGTTAAGAATCCTACTTCCATAAATGTTTTCTTCTGATTATAACCTATAAATATTGAGAACAAAGTGAATTCATATTTTTATCCTCAAAATTCGTTCCTGTTATTATGTTACCATTAAACTTATCCTAATTCATATACAACTACTACATAGTTTTTCTTGACCATGATTATTTAAACTATTTCATTCATTAATCAATGGTTGATTAAAACAAAACAGTCTCCAATTCAATTATCAATATGAGAACTTTGTATCTAGTTTTCATAGTTTGTTTATTTGAATTGTTAACTAATTCGACAATTATAATAACAATAATTCTCAGAATTAGTAGACATTTAATATTTAACAATCACACGCACACACATACACACCGGACAATTCATATTATCAATATAAATTTGAATGTTTTATCGTGTGATTCACCACATATCACGTATGAAATGAAGTATTATCCATTGTGATTATTATCATTATTTCGATGGTTGAGATCATGAGTCAGTTGAAGCTAGAGCAACATAGAAAGCCTGGAAGCACTAGACGGCCGTTTCGTCTTATTGTGAGATTTCTCAGCAATGCGCACCTACGATCCCGCCTCGCGAGATTCGAACCCAGGACCTATCAGTCTCTCGCGCGAGCGCTTAATCACTAGACCACTGAGCCGACCAGCATCCAACAGTGTTAATGTCTAACTTCAGCCAATCCACGAAGTTGTGCCACCCTCCACCATTGTCATCAGTGAGCTACTATCTCACAACAGACCCGGTTGAACTCCACTAGTCACTGCTTCACACTAGAACTCCAGGATCGGGATGCGCACTGCTAAGGAGTCCCATAATAGAGAGAAACGGCCATCCATTGCTTCTAGGTTTTCCATGGTGGTCTAGCTTCAAATGACTCATGATCTCAACCATTGAAAGAACTATAATATCCAAAAACCCTTTCTGATATTATCATTATGACCGAAATATATGTTCGATTAAATGCATACATATATTAGATACCTTTATCTTTATATAACTCTGTCAAATTTGTTAATTTAATAGATTTTTAATGTATGTGTCAATCAAGTAAACTAGTGATTTGACATTTTTAATCTACTCATTAATAATAAATATAAAAATATAAGGACTTCGTCAAAACAAACGATATACGTTATCAATTAAGAGTTGATGATGATCTAATGGATTATTTTAACCTCCATAAATCTGATTTTTCTCTCATATAAGAACAATAAGCGAGTAGTGAGGTGAATCATTAAACTCATGGTAGCCATTATCTTGATTGTACATCTGTAATATAAAATCTTTACTTTGATAATAAACACACTGGAAACGAGATTTACGTCATCTCAGGTAATAATCGCTAATCCATAATTATTAGAGGAAAATAAAACATGATTTTGTGAATATATAATGTATAAACTATTCACCAAAGAACATGATGTGCTCTAACGTTCAGTTTTAAGGTATTTCATAGACTCAGATTACAAGCGTAAAATTTCAGTAATCTAAAAGAAATATTTAATATTTCAAATCTAATCACATTTCTAGAAATGGTAACTATAAAATGACTGAAATGATTGTGTTGTATTTTTAAAAACCAGAAAGTATTGAACAACAGTTTTGTCCTAACATGGAGATGAAACCTAGAACCTACAAATCTGTCAGGGACTGCTTTGAATAAGTACAGTCTAATTCAAGTCATGTTCGTTTTTCAAAATATTTTGATATTTATTAATGTAAATTAAGATAAATTTGACTAACTTTATGTTAAATAATTTGCCTCTAATAGTCTTTTTTTTCAAGACTATACAAACACGTGACTTTTATTAAAGTTGGGATCAAATATGAAATAATATTTAATTTAACAAAGTTATAAGATACTTGAAATCAGTATTCTCAGATTATCTATAATAAAGCAGTAGAGTTAATGAAATAATATTGAACTTTAACCAAATTATTATGTCATAATGAATGGGTTCTAACCTTAGAAAACTAATCACTGAATTGTTGATTAGCAGTAATCAAGATCAATCAACAACAGGTTACAAGCAAACGAGGCAACTTAATAATAACATGTATTCATTGTATTTGTGTAATCTACAACACGGTGGCTCAATTTTGTGGAATGGTTGAGGTTAGATATTAAAACCGTTGGATGCCGGCCCAGTGAACTAGAGGTTCCTGGGTCCGAATCCTGCTGGATGGGATCATGGATGCGAGCTGCTGAGGAGTTCCATACTAAGACGAAACAGCCGTCCAATGCTTCTAGGTTTTCCATGGTGGTCTAGCTTCAATTAACTCATGAACTCAACTATTAACTTACTATAATATCCACTAAAAAAACCCTTCTGATAACAACATAAATCTTCGGAAAAATAAAAAATTACCTCTTCTCTAAGTGTGCTAAGTTAGCCCAACAATCTAACCAGAAAATTACATAAAATTACGTAAATTAGACGGTTACGTCATCCCAGTTAACTATAATGGATTCACATCAATAATCAAATAATAGAAATAACCTTTTCGTTTTAAATATAATCGACATTCACAAAGCTCACTAACTAATTAGACAGTTACACGTATTGTTTTAATCTTCTTGTATAAAAAAATAAACATTTTTTCGCTTCACACTATTTGTTTATTATTTTAATGTCTCTGAAATGTTTTATTGACGTGGACAAAAACTGAAATGATACAATTATTTCCTTTCAGTATCTTATTGACTTGTCCACTTACATATCTAACCATCCACCTTTCTAACTATGTGTATATATGTTAGGATGATTGACTGGGAACTACTGAAATTGACCATATAATTCTTTAAAAAAACAACAACTGAATATTGAAATGTTATTGGTATATTCAGGTCTGATAGTATTTGTTTTGTTTTATGCTGAATAACTTACACAATAAATGTACCTCAGTTAATGTAACTAATTTACCAACGGTTTCATATCAAAAAGGATTGTTATAATGAAACATTGTAGAAATTAGAAAAGAAACATCATTAAATTAAATTATGGATGTGCTCAACTTATTATCAACATAAACAATATTCTCATTAGAAATCTAATTACTAATATATTAAAATACTTGATAACATTTAAATCATGATCACTATGGTAACATGGGAGTGTAAATGAATACCTTATAAATTGGTTTTACAATAAAATTATTTCTATTGAAGAATTTGTCAATAATTGAGTTAATATAAAGAAAATGATTTTTTTTTCTCATGTTAGGAAATTAGTTGTAGTTAGTCAATCAATCAGTCATGATTAATGTATAGTTTAACACAAATGTATGTTAACCCAAGTTATGATATCAGATTGGTACGTTGAGATGAAATCGATATGATGAATAGTAAAGCAGTCGAAATACTAAAAAAGGAATGATAACAAGAAAAACTAAATATTGAAAAGATGTGTTTGTAAAGATGAAATGAAAGAGTATGTATGAAGTGATACATGAGCTGCGTGTCATCGACCTCAATCAGTGATTGCTTTGATCTTGAACTTAAGTTTACAAGTCGTCAAGACTAACTCTAACCCAGATTCTTTTTAAGATCTGTCAAGAAAAGGTATCCCTCCAAGAGGTGGGAAACTGAGAAGGAATAAGAGCTTTCATTTGGCTAACAGCACTCAAAATCACTTTGTTTGCAATTATTTCAAAAGAAACATATTGAGAGTAAAATAATCGTTTGGAGGTAAATTGAAACTCTTGAATTCTGATTCTTGCACATAAGCACCAATTAAAAATTTAAAGCTTCGTATTTGCATTATGTAAGCAAGTTGTAAATTATTAAAAACAAGGAAATTTAATTAAGATGAAAACAAAACTGTCCAGGTTTCTTTGTTCTTCAATTGTAATTTAGTTGATAATTGTCGTTGATGAAAACCCTCTTGGAAATATGTCTTTAATAGTATTAACTGTGGATTCAGCAAATAAATGCATAGAATAGAAAAATTTACATTTTCCCATATTAACATTTCAATTAGTTGCATCGATAAAGTTATTTGTACAACTGATTGATTACTGAATAGTGATCAATATTATTCATGTCTAGTCCTTTAATTCTGAGTGAATTTCATTGATCAAGTTATAATACATCCACCATGCTAAGTGACTCAACATTGCATGTATACTTTTCTGGACACTTCACTATGATTAATCGAAGCCTCTAGTAAAACTGATCTTTATCGTCGTCGTTACTATCATTAGTGGTTGTATAACATTGAACAACAATCATTCCAATTCTCTCCTTCTTTCTTCTCAAACAATCTCATAATGAATAATATTAATTTTGTTGTATTTAGAATGCCTTAGATCATTTGGCTAGACATTGGAGATTACCGTTAACAATCTCAAAAAAAGATAATGAAATTGTGAATAAAACTTTGTCTTATTACAGTTTTATCGTTATTAGTTCAATTTTACATTTTTCTAATACTTTTTATTAATCATCAAAAAAATTACGCCAAGTCATTTCTCTCGATATTCTTCAGCGTATTGTGACCAGGCGATTCAGTGATTTGAATGACTGTTCAAGAAGACACATTTTGAGAAATTTCATACACATAGTTCCCTTTATTATCTTAAGGAGAGCAAGAACAAATATTGGTGCAGAATAATATATAAAATCATTTTATTTCGTTAGGTACTCCATCAGTTGCTTACAACTTGTATAATATTTGAAAATCAACATTTTTACATGTATTGACATACTTATACATAGGATGGTGATTAAGGATGAATATATGTATAATGATGTAGCGAAGATTCCGATTCCAACCTTTTCAAATTTACCGAGGCGATAGCAATCAAACATCTAAAACCAGACTTATGCATACAAAAAGCGACAGTAATAAATCCTTCTTTGCCCTGGTAACATCAAACCCCCCATATCTATTTATTTATTACGTCATTCATAATGAATGAAATATGTCAATATCTGTAGTAACGTTGATTTTCAAATATTTCAGGTTGTAAGCAGCTGATGAAAACCTAACGAAATAAATGTACTTATAATTAACATGTGCTCACTAGTGACTAGCTTCTTGAGGGAATTTTCGGAGGTCTAGTGAGAAGTCGTGACCAATGGAGCTTATCCGTGTCGGGTAGGGACAAGTATCTACCTTATTACAATGGAAGATGGTCGCGCGATTTCGTGGATTGGTTGATATTAGACATTTACGCCATTGGATGCCGGTTCAGTGGTTCAGTAGGTTAAACGTTCGCGCGCGAGACTGAAAACCCTGGGTTCGAATCCCGCGAGCGGTATCGTGGATGCGCACTGTTGAGAAGTCCCACTATAGAACGGAACGGTCGTCCAATGCTTCCAGGTTTACAACGGTGGTCTAACATCAATAGGTTCATGATCTCAATCAAAAAATTAATCATCTCCACAATCCCTTTACAGAAATAAAATGAATTCATATTATTCTATACCGATCTTTGTTCTTCCTCTCTTTAAGATAATAAAGGGAACTATGTATATGAAAGCCGCGACGTGATTAGTAAAGTCAATCTTTTGAGAATCTAAATATAGAAGATTATAGAAGACCACCTGATAGCATTACTAAATATTAAGCGATATGATGAGATAATGATATTACGGTCAGATAAAGGTTCGAGTGTTTTTCTAATGAACACAACAGATTATATCTCGGAGATGAAGTCAATTTTAAGTGACCACATGAAATTTAAATTAGATAAAAGTAATAAGGACTTAACTGACTCAACGAAAGTACTCAGAGATCTCCTGAAGAAGACGATGATTGATAGTTTATTTCACAGTGACCTACGACCTCGTGAGTTTCGTTCACACCACATGTATGGTTTACCAAAAATACGTAAACAAGATATTCCTCTTGGATTTATTCTCCCAATGGTCAATTCATCCTACCACAAAGTTGCACGATGGTTAGCGGATAATTTAGAACCAGTTCGTTAACCGTTAACCACGTATAAATTAAACAATTCATTTGGATTTGCTGACAGAATGAGCCACATAAATAATGCTGGTATGTTTATGGTTTCCTTTGATGTTAACACCAACTGTGTACACCAATATGGATGCATCTGCCAAAATGGTTACATTGGTAGAACAGAAAATAGAGCCTACGTTCGATTTAAAGAACGTGTGTCAAAAATTTAAGTTTAAATGGATTAAAAGTATTCAGCAGTGCCAACGAAACACATCTCTTGACACAGGATATGAAGTCGATAGACTCAAATCTTTCAAGGTCATTAACATATAATCAAACTCCAACCTTTTGAAGGTTGTTGATGCGAGAGTGATCAAATGTCTAGAACCAGATATATTCACTCAAAAGGATCAGACCTATGCATACGAAAAGCGACAGTAATAAATTTTTCTTTGCCCTGGTAACATTACACTCCACTTTTGTTCATTACATCATACATTATTTAACTCTTTCTGAAGTATGATTACATCAATGGTCGTTATTCTTCAATTCATATTTTTATTACCATTATTACCATTATTTTCAGTTGCTTCATTAGACAATCACCAAATGTTTGTTAACTCTATGAATTCCAATCACTATTTCAATCTTCTGTAACTTTCCCTCCCAAACTTTATTCATCCGAAACAAACAATTTTTTATGACCTTAGTAACTCCATTGAGATCTTCGCCACATCATGATACACATATTCATCTCTAATCGCCCTCATATGTATAAGTATGTCAATACATGTAAAAACGTTGATTTTCAAATATACAGGATGTAAACAACTGATGGAGAACTTAACGAAATAAAATGAATTCATATATTATTCTGCATCAGTCTTCGTTCTTCCTCTCTTTAGGTTATAAAGGGAACTATATGTATGAAACTTTTCATTAAAATTTCTACTAACTGTCATTTTATTGAAAAATGAAAATTCCTCTATTTTGTCATAAAATAACAACGACAACAAAAATTTCTTTAACCTCAATATTAACCAATATCTCGTTTTCAATTGGTTCATAAATGAAGGCCATTTATTTAAATAACATCATGTGATCATCAGAACATGGTATACACAGGTAGATAGAGACTAATTCGAATACTAGTCTTAATGAAATATTGTTTTCATTTATGATGACGTAATAAATTTTAAAATAGATGCAAATTGAAAAGGGACAGGGAAAAAAAAAGAAATAAATGTATCATGTCTTTACCATATGCTTCTATCATCTACCTAATAAATCCTAGAATTAATAACCATCTAATATTGTAGTGAACGAGAACACAAGTAGGGATAATCTAATTACAGAACATTTTAGTAAAATCTGAGAATCATACAGTAAATAATTTATTTGCATAATGTCAATCAATTGTCTCAGACTTTATTGTTTCTGTATTTCTATACCAATTTCTTTCTGTTCCCATTCTTTCCTCTTCGATCCTCTTGACCTACTGTTGCCAGACATTCTATTCCTAATTAGTGTTATGTACTACTTATGTCAATATAAGTAGTACACTACAATACCAAAATACGATTGAACATTTTTTTTTCTATTACGCTTATAATGTTCAGGGATATTAAAACTTTTTCTACAGTTATAATTCAGTGAACAATAAATTTAGAAATATCAACCATAATCAGTAGTAATGTGTTTTCATAAGATGGTTTAAAATTATCAATTTGTTATGCAGAAATTTCGAATCAAGAAAGTAGTATAACTAAATGAGAGTACATATATGAACATTAAGTAAGTAGACTTATATTGAAGTATATTTTGAAGAATCCGTAGTGTTTTCATAAGTTAATACTTGTTTGATTGTATAGGATGTTTAATTTATGAAGACTATACAAGGAAAATATAAAAGTTTTATGGGAACCATTTTCAGTTTGTAGGCTATTTGTTATCACCACATGAAATCAGCTAGAGATCCAATGGAAATCACATGAACTACATGTCTATTTCTGAATAATTCGAGACGTTTGGACAATATGTATTTATTGTATCAATTTGACCAAAGTTGATACATGTACAGCTCTTTGTTGGTGAGCAGAAAACACTAGGAGTAGAAATTTTTCTTTTCATATTTCTAAATTTGTTTAATACATTTATGTTAAATGCCAATGAAAGACCTTGTAGGGCCAGTGAAATGTCACTGAGACATAGCCAAATCATCCGGCAGCTGGGTCGCTGAATATTGAACAGATCATCGATCGCTGTCAAAGTAAAGGACAAACAACGCTCATCAGTTAATCGTATGCCATCAACTTGCCCATGTGGCAATCGTCTCATTATCTTCTCTGTACTCATCTTACTAATATAATATAGTATAATGACGTCCTTTGTATTGTACAGTTTTCAAAGCATCCATAGTACCTTTATACAAAGAAGGGGTAATCCACGATAGGAGCTGACTTCAAGGTGTGATTTCGACGATAGATGTTAGTCACACCATTCCCATCTAACTCAAGTAGGCCCCCAATCATTCGACATAGATCATCGACGTTGATGATCAACAGCCTTTTGAAACTAATTTTGCAATAATTAATCCAATATTCTCTAAATGCAAAATCTGTAGTAACAATTTTAAATTTAGTTTGAAGTGAAAGGTAAACAAATATTGGTAATGTATTTCTCACTAATTTCAGTCAATAAACAATCTCAACCTTTTTAATAAGTTTATCTTTGCCCAAAATACTTCATTTAAAATTCACATTACTAACTAGAAGTTTCTAATCAGTCAGTAAACTACAATGTAGGACCAGGTACATATATGCATCGGTCCAAGTTGCCACACCTCATTTGCACAGAAAAATGAACATCAAATTCATAAAAGTAGTGACTTCAATAATGGAAATATATAAAAAAAAGATTGTGTATAAACAGATAATACAGGAAGAAAGAATTAGTTCGTAGAAAGAAAGATATAAAGCAAATTTAATCTCACAGTTTAAGGAAGGACAGAGACTGTGTACACCTACGCCATTGTGATCGATTCTGAGCCATATCACCCAGAGTCTCCAACTATTGGTTATGATAGTCCGCCCGTTGTTGCTACCTTGATGTGGTGATCGAGCATGCCCATCGTAATGAACAAATCGAGTTATACTGGCCGAAACAATCGTTCCTCAAGGTTCTACCATGATAGACAGGTTGGCTGAAAAGCGGTAAGACTAAAAGCAGAAACCTCAAAGGTCTCAGGGCGAAGTCGTACTGATGACAGTACAGTGGTGTGATGGCACTAAGATGCCTTCCCACAAGGAAGGGTGGAGTTCGAAGAGGTCGACCCTAAAAATGCATATCTCGCCTTATTCCATGGATTACCGTCTCCGGTGTTAAGGTCTCAACAAGTATGGAGCTAACACGAAAATTACTCATAAAAAGGTCGTGTGAGACTGAACTCAAGCAGTTGTTCCTTGGGCATTGTGGTCACGCTCTCAGGTCACTAAGACCACCTCTGATCCAATCTCCTTTTCAGGTACCTCTAGAATAACCCTTCCACGTTGTGTGCAACTGGGAAGTGATAACCGCCCTAATACTTCCAACAGTACAATGTTTCTAATAATATACGAGCAACCCCTCCATCTTATCAGTGATCAAGGACTTCTTCAGTTAAAATGTCTGAGAACAATGTTATAAACTTTAATGCTTATATACTAGTTTTATAGATTATAAGGGTAAAATTAAGCTACACAGACGACCTTGAAATACTTATTGGCCAATCACAGAAATATCTTTAGATATGAAAAAAAATTCACAGCAAAAAGCCATAAAATTACGTTGAATAAATAGTCTTGTTATAATTAATGAATCTTTATATGTTGCATTATTTATTATAATCAATAAAGAAAAGTTAAATTTAGGTACTAAGAGTTGGGATAAGTTCATAAATTTGGATTAGAGTTTTCATTAAGAACAGATATAATCAATGATGAGTTGCCATCCATTTATTTATAAATTTAGGAAAACTAGGTGTGTGATTTATGGTTGGGAGTTAAACTGGGAGATTAGTTTTTAACTGTATAATAACATTATAAACTATGTATTGAATCACATCAAGTATTCTTATATAAAATCAATATCACAGATGGATATCTCTTGTAGTCTAGCCTCAGTATTCTCAGTATGGTTTTATCAAAAGATATTTTCTTAAATCAGTATTAAGCATTATCAAACGACACGTTGACATTTTTTTTTACTTAGTTCATAATAAGATGCAAACTATTTTTCACTGTGCCTTGAGTATCAAGAACAAACTGAAGAAGCTTTAACTTGATTCTGATTGGTTCTTTTAGGGCCATCACTGTTATGAATTATACAAAGTTTCAACTAAATTAAATAGTATACACAACCGTTCGTTTCTGCCTTAAATAATGTTTTCATGAAATCTGTAAACACCATCAGTCAGAAACAATGATTTCTACTGTCAATTAAATCCTTCAATAAATTGTATTTTCTTTATTCTATCTAGCAATATACTACATGAATTCTGGGAAGTTTAGTAAAACTTCAAGCAAGTGCACTTGAAGGAAGATAGTATGTCTTTCAGAAGAAACTCTAATATGGTACATTTGTATTGTTCTATCATAAATCAAAGATGCTGTTACAAAGCCTTTGGAGAAGCACCATTTTTAGACAGGAAAAAATGTACTAAGATATCGGGAAGCATTTCCAACATTCAGATCATCTATCGTGTTTGTAACTAGATACGCTTTCCTTGTATTCACTGTCCCTGAGATCTAGCAACACTTGGAACAAATAAATATCTAAGGATTATATAAACTATTCCTGTTAAGTTTTAAAAAAGAGATTTCTATCCTGTCACTAATTCAAACACCATAATCATCTATCAAATCAATTTTTTATAAATAACCATGACTTATAGCCCTTAATGATTCGTCGGTACGCAAGAAGATTTAACTAAATCTTTCTAGGTTATCTTCCATAATCCATCAAATATACTACACAGTTCACATGTTTTTCTTTGAATGCTGTCGAAGCAATCGTGATCCAAGTTCACAAACCAACCTGGATTTTAGAAGAATTTTATACATCCACTATCCTCACCTCGGCCGTCGACTTAAGTTATATTAAAGTACGTGGAAACGAATTTTATTTTGCTGTTAATTATAATCCCATTAACACTATGTTCTTAAGTAATTTCAGCATTCGTTTTCCTTCTCTAGTTTAATCACTATTATTATTACTTAAACTGCTATGAAAAGCTTTTTGAAAACACTGATTAGATACTACATAATTTAGTCATCCCTTAACACTGTATTTCAATTCATCGACAAATAATTACTTTGAATATTACAACTGCCTTAGTCTCTTTCTACGTTTAAATAACTTCGTTAAACATTCAACTCTATTTTTATAAAAACTGAAGTTGTGAACGTTTTAACTGCTTAACAAATACTCTCGACCTTTTCTCCGTTAATTTAGTAGGGGGTTTTTTGCATTAGGAATTTCATTTAAAGGCATCATGTGCACTATATTTGTATTTTTCATCCAGTATGTTCGGGTTCTCAGAAGGCAGTTATAAATAACTCTAGTCACTAAAAGTGAAATATTTAATAAGAAATAGCATTATTAATCAGTACTCATCCACTAAATGAACGAAAAATGACACATTCATTGAACATTGAAAACGTCTTGGATAACCTCAACCATCACAATTACTATTAAAATTATAATATTATTGTTATATAACACTACCATACAATTGATATTATATTAAGAGTATAAAACACCTTTGTTAATATCAGAAGGGGTTTTGTGGAGATTTTAGAAATTTCAATAGTCCTGGGTTTGAATCTCGCAGGGGGTGGGATTGTGAATGAACACTGCTGAGAAGTCCCATATTAGGACGAAACAACCGTCTAGTGCTTCCAGGTTTTCCATGGTTATCTAGCTTCAAATGACTCATCATTTCACCTACATTAATGTTGAATGGTAATAAAGAACTAACTTAAAAAACATAATTTCTTACTGTTTTTTTTGTCTTTTATGAAATAATAAAAAGAAAACTTGATTGTTTCATAAGTTTCCAATGATTGTCTAATCAAAGTCAAATTGTGTCGTGAAAATTCAAATTCAACAATCTATGCTACACCCTAAAAAAAAGAGAACAGTCAAAAAGTTACCTACGATAAACTCAATATTAAATTGTACTTCATTCCTCCATATTAGTAAACTATTCTAGAAAATACATTCAGTCTATTTAGTACAATAATGTTGTTTTTTTTACTGAGGTATCAGTTAGAGGGTATAAACAGGTGTAAACACATCTTGGTACAAATATATTTATATGTATGAATAGGTTTCAACTGTTTATTCATTCCATAAACACAACTGACTAAGACATTATAATAGTATTTCGTCAACAAGATAGTATTGTTTTTTATTGTCTGGACTAAATATTATTATCATCAAAACAATCAGTAAATTGAATTTGATGTAAATGAATTTTAGAATGAAATATTCATTTGGATGTAAACTGGTTAGAGATAATCTGTATAAAATTATGAAGTTAAGTTTTATATTAATTGGTACTTATCGCCATGGAATATCTGAAATGATAATTCATGTGGTATTCGAACATGTGCCGCCCAATTTCACAATTTGAGACGTCAATATCAAGCTATTTAGATGGTTAACGGCTTCTTGTAGAACTGAAGTATCAACATTAACTAATTAATAAGTAGTGACCAATGTTGTGTCTGTCTGTTCCAGTAAGTTTATCTGTTTCTGCTGATCAACTTATGACTTCAAACAATTTAGCATCAAAACATAACATGTATGATATTATATTACTTAGCTTTGGTCACTGACGAAGTTAAGAGTTCATGATGCTGAGAATTTGTTCACTAAGAAGAATGACTTGTTCAATGATTCAAAGTTCTCAAAAGTTGTCTAACCAACTCACGTCTATTATGTAAACTATCTTCTATGTAAAAAAAAACAGTTCACTTCGTATTGTTTTCTAAAATCTTCTCATTAATGTTTAGAACTACAATTGATTGGCATATATGTATACTGTGCTTATTGCCTAGATATTACCTAAATTCACAAACATGATCAGCAAAGATGAATAGTGGTTAGCAGCGGGATTCAAGACTCATCTTTCCTCCTATTAACTCAGTAGATAAGTGAACAGTGCTATGGCTTTTGAAGCGAACTGTCCCAGAGTGAACATCAACTCTGAAATAAGAGTACATCCAGTTGACAAATCCCAAGTAGGACGAAACACATGTCCTGGATTCCACTACCAGCTACTATCAGTCTTTGCTTATAATATCTTCTATGCATTCAAAGAATTTGTTGTTTTTTTATCCTTATCAAGACATTTTCTAGGAAATCTTGAATTTCTATCTTTCATTAGATAGAATGGAAGAAGTTGTAAGTGAAGAGGTGAAAACTATTGACTTAATACATAGACTTATCATTAATCTAATTATTTCGAAAGAAAAAAACTTTCTTATTCCATTGTATGATGTTTAGCTCATTAGCTCTGAAAGTATAACAGAGTAGTATGCAGATGATTAGAAAACTATTCAAACTATCTGAAAATCTTTATACATTTATCATTCATTATATAAGCAGAAATAAAATGAGTCAATCCTAAATTTTGGACATATAATTTTACTGGAATACTTTACATTTCCTCCCTTTATTATTATTTTTTATTTTAACCGAAAAAGAACAAAGTGTAATATAACATTAAAATAGTAAAATGACGACAGTTAATCAATTAATTGGTAAAGACAAGTAAGTCTAATATATATATTGAGCGGTCCTATAAAAATTACGTTTGGTTGCTACCTTAGATAATATATTAATAATAATAATCTCTTTCTTCAATATTATAAACTTTGTTACAATACGGAACTCTTAGTACCGATTTCGGACTAATTGTAAAATAAATTTCAAATAGAGTCTCCTTTCGTTTCTTTTTTTTTAAAAAAAAAGGGATAAAAATGAAAATATGCTAACAAGTAAATTGTTACAAATTTTTAATCCCATTACATATAAACATAAAAAATTTTGTATCAGAAAGGGATTTTTGTAGAGATTGTAGTAATTTCAGTAATTGAGATCATGAGTCAATTGAAGCTGGACCACCATAGAATACCTGGAAGCACTGGATGGATGTTTTGTTCTATTTTTGTTTGATTAAAAGGATATGGGTTGTATATGATTAACATTCATAGTTATTTAGTTAAAAACAAATCTGAAATAGTAAGGCTTATTGTAATGTTTGTTTAGTTGAAAAATAGATTCTTTAAAAGTTAATTGAATTGAGAATAAGAAAGGTTTTTACTACAATAAACCAAGTATTTAATTCAGATGAAATATAAAGAACTAATTCTTTTGACCATAGTAATTTTGACATAAACAGGATGGGCCACATGGACTTACTTACTTACTGATTTACTGACTTACTTACTTACGCCTGTTACTTCAAATGGAGCACAGGCCGCCGACCAACATTTTCCAACCCATTGTGTCCTGGGCCCCCCTTTCTAGTCCTATTCAACTGTTATTCATTCTTCTTATGTCTATCTCCATTTCTCGGAGTAATGTATTCTTTGGTCTTCCTCTCCTCCTTCGACCTTGAGGATTCCATATGAGGGCTTGTCTTGTGACGCAGTTCAGTGTTTTCCTCAATGTGTGTTCTATCCACTTCCAGCGCTTCTTCCTGATTTCTTCCTCCACTGGGATCTGATTTGTTCTCTCCCACAGTAGGTTGTTGCTGGTAGTGTCCGGCCAGCGGATCTGAAGTATTTTTCGTAGACAACTGTTAATAAACACCAGTATCTTTTGGACGATGGATTTCGTAGTTTCCCAGGTTTCCGCCCCATACAGTAGAACTGTCTTGACATTTGTATTGAAAATTCTGACCTTGGTGTTGGTTGACAGTTGTTTTGAGTTCCAGATATTCTTCAGTTACTTAGAAGACCAACTTCATACAATACAGATTCTTCTTGACCAATAATCCTAAATCATAGGTGATATACTAAGTAAAGTTAGAAAATATACTATATTCTATTCTATTCTAACGTAGTGATAATTTGCTAGCCATAAAATTTCATTTTACTATGTACATTAAGATGTTTTTGACTACTTTTTCTAGTGATACCCTCAAGTACACAGTTTACATTCCTAAAGTATATTTTTAAATGATTTAATTACTGATAAAACTTTAGAAAGTAGAAAGTTTCAAAAAGTAAAAAATTATTTTTGTTGACACTAATTATAAAAACAAGCATCGATGGACATTTCTAAGATGGATTCTTTGAAGGTTGATATGCATATATATGACATTTTATTATGTAATTTCCACTTACAGTAGATATTAGCAATTGAAAGCTATTCATATAGACCAGGAACATTGGTGAAAGAGGTCCGGATAATTTCCAACAATGAGTTCTCTTCATGTACAATTTAGTCATATTCAAAGAGTAACTATTGTCAACATTCATGCCTGATGAAAATCATTATTTATTTATTTGAACACATTAATATTGAAAAAAAGGGTCACTGAATACATATGCGCCACACAAGTCACTTGATTTGTGTGTGGACCGAAATAGGTGATTTTTTTAACGGGACACACCTGGAGCCTTCGATCTAAAGGCCTGGTCTACAAGGCAGTGCAGCAACATGAGGAGATGCAATCCCATGATAGCCATTAACCAATAATTGATTCATACGTCATTTTTTCCCTCAGGATCCTGAAGCCCATGTGCAACTCAAACTGATGTACGTACGTACAAAGTTCTACGTTGTTGTTGACTGACTGAGCCCATGTGCACCATTGGTTTGGAATCAGGGTTTTCCAACTTCCCTAGGTGGAACCTCCATATCCATATCATTCTACGTTGTGAGTTCATTAGAGTTATTAAATTCAGACTAGAATGTTTTAAGTTTTATGAATAGATTGTAAGTACCCACTAATTGATTAATTTCCTTAAAATAGAGTGAAATAGTTGTCTAAGCACTAATACACCTCGGTCAAAGTTGCTTTACAGTAAGGTGGAAATAAAAAAATGATTAGCAAAATTGGTATGACGGGATGAAAAGGTAAAATTACATTCTTTTACTCATTGTGATTTTTGCTCAACATAACTTCCATTTTTAATTCAATATGATGATTACTCAGTCTGATATTTGTTTCTTAGGATGATATTTTATTCGGTATAGCATACGATATTCTTCTATTAAATGGTCATGAACTATGCTCAACATGACAAGCAGCATATGATTTGTCGTAACTCTGGTTAGTTTTCATATATATGTGATTTCATTCTAATTATTAATCAAAATGAATGTACTAATCAATATATAAATAAGTGTATTTTCGCCAAGGGTCGTCGTGTTTTGGTTTTAAATGAATCTTCACTTGTATCAGTCTTGATGTTCTTACAGTGGTTACTCGTTCTTCCAAGTATAAGTAATAAGCGACGCAGACATAACAAAATATTCTAAATAACAGTCGCTACAATGATAATAAGGAAAACCAAACTTTGTAGAACATGATTAGGACAGAATAAATATATACGAAAATTGAAACCTACGAAATAAAATTAAAGCTACAGAATTAAAAAGAATTACACTGTTTGAATGCATCTATGGGATTTTCATTCATTCTACATTATGTTAATCTATATCTACTGTGGTGTATGCTACTTATGTAGATATAAGTAGTATATTTTAACAGTTGAATATACAAGTCGATGTAAGCTAGACCACCAGTGAGAACCTGGAAGCACTAGACGGACGTTTCGTTCCATTATGGAAATCCTCAGCAGTGCGAATCCACGATCCCGCATGAGGGACCCGAATCCAGGACCTTCAACCTCGCGCGCGAACACTCAACGTCTAGACCATCGAGACGGCGTAGATCGACTCATGAATTCAACTATTAAAATTACTACAATCTCCATAAAGTTCCATTCTGATAATAAGTAGCATATAGCAGCAATCAAATGTGGAATGCCTAGCAGCAGAAGGTTGGGAAGATCGATTCGAAGACAATCGGAACAGAGAGTGATTGTTATGGGAATGAAGAAACGATGAAGTTTGAGACAACTGATGAAAGATTTGCAAATAGAGTATGGAACGTATGGTTTCCACATTACATAAAAGAACTTGCTCATTACACTACCACTGGTCACAAAAATCGAGGAGACACCAACCGAATAGTCTAAATCTATCAATCTATCGGTCAGTCATTTCATGATGTGATAACACAATTTGGTTTGCCTAACTCTAATTTTCTTACAACCCACTACTTCTACAATTACTGTAATGAACGAAGTATTTAATGGTAAACCAATCAATTGTATTATTCAAAATTACACTGTATTTGTAAAATAATACATTAAATACACTATTTACCTATCTTCCTTGAGTTGTCTCCTCCAAACTCCATTATTCTTTTATTCATGCCTTTACTTTGATTAATTTCTATTTCCCTTTCTCTTTTCATGATTTTCCTCTTCTATCCGTAAGATTTCTACTTTCAATCCCTAATATATACTACTTATAACTGTTGGTACAAGTGGTAAAACTCAAACAACTACTACTACCACTCCAGTTGCATACACATAACATATGTTATCAGACATCTTAATCAATGGAGATCTATAGCTTCAACTAAACAGATATTCAGTTCACCAATAAATTAGATGAACTAAAAACATCTTGGAAAAATAGCTGACATATTTACTACAATTTTATTTTGTATTTATATTATCAAATATCTATTGAATAAAAATTAGCCAGTAAAAATCATAATAAAAATAATGACCATCTACATATATAAACAAACTCTAAACATATATATATATATATATATATATATATATATATATATATATATATATATATATATATATATATATATATATATATATATATATATATATATATATATATACGAATAATACTAACCTGTTCAGTAGAGAAAAAAACAAGACAACCTGTTTAGTCTAAGAACTAAGCTTTGTTTGATAGTGTAATAGGTATCAACTAATGATAATAATAATAATAATAATAATAATAATAATTATTATTATTATTATTATTATTATTATTCGATAATTAAATGACAACCTTCCTATCCAGTTATCTGGCTAACACACTTGTTGGAAATTTTCTAGCTCTAGTAACATATTTAAGTATTAATGAATTTGAATAATGTTTAACTGTCCATAGATATTAATAGTAGACTAATCATTACAAAAATTAACTAATGATTAATACCTGTTAGTTCAGTAATTAAAGGAACTATTAAACTATTCAAGAAGAAAAAATATCAATGAAAACAGTACAGATAATAACATTTATTTATTCTTAGTTTATTCAAGTGGTTGGTAATGAGAAAAATAAGTTTTTTTGTTGTTTTCATTTACATAAATTGGTGTTAGGTGGTTGAAAGTACTTACTTGTTTACTTATGCCTGTTATCTGTCGTGGAGGAACATAGGCCGTAGACTATCATTCTCTATCTAACTCTGTACTTGACGATCCTTTCTAGTTGTTCCCATTCTTTTCCTATCTGCTTACAATTTCTGACGCGATGCGTTCCTTGGACTTCTTATTTTCTGTTTACTTTCATGATCCCAGGTTAGCGATTACTTCGTCATGCAGTCTGATGAGTTCCACAATGTATGTCTAATCCACCTCCAACATCTGTTCCTAATTTCCTCTTCAAATGGAAACCGGCTTGTTTTCTCCCACAGTAGTTTATTACTGATGGTATCCAGTTAACGGACAATGAGTATCTTGTACTCTCATGATGGTGGTTGTTGTAGTTCTCTAAGTTTCAGCTTTGTACTATAGAACTAACTGTCTTAATGTTCATATTGAAAATTCTGACATTGATGTCGGCTGATAGTTGTTTTGAGTAACATATGTTCTTCAACTATAGGAACACTACTCTTGCTTTGACAATCCTTGCCGTCACATCTCCATCAGATCCTCATTGTTCATCGAGGATGCTTCCCAAACACGTGAAACTTTACACATCGTACACAGTTTCTCCGTCAAGTGTGATTGGGTTGGTGTTCTCTGTGTTGTATTTGAGGGTTTTACTTTTAACCTTTTGTGTGGTGAGGCCTACTGATACACAAGCTGCTGCCACACTAATTGTTGTCGTCTGCATTTTTCGTGCGTATTGGATAGAAGGGGTCGGTCATCTGTGAAGTCCAAATCGTCAAGTTGCATCCAACCTGTTCATTGTATTCTATGCTTCTCCTCGAATTTCGAGGTCTTCATAATCCATTTGACCACCAGAAGAAAGTGAAAGCGAGAGAGTAAGCAGCTCTGTCTGATACAGGTCATCACTTTGGATGTGTCTGTCAGTTGCCCTCCATGCATGACTTTGCAGTGTAGTCCATTGTATGAAATCCGTATAATGTTGATGATTCTCTCAGGTACACCATAAGGTCAAAGAATTTTCCATGATGTTCTCCTATCCACATTGTCAACAGTTTTCTTATAGTCAATGAAGTTAGTGTATAGTGACTAATTCTATTCAATTGATTGAAAGTAGTCAGTAGAAAATTTTCTACCCAGTCCCCTTGCTAACTGATAATGATTAACAAAGTAAGGTTGTAATTTCAATGAAATCTATACTTTATTTAAGATTAATAATAAATATATTTTACTGATATCTTAATCAGTAGAAATTAGTATTTCTGATATTGCGTGACTTAATATAATTCACTTCTCCAAAGAAACAAAATAAAAATTTGGAAAGTGGAAACTTTTATTTTACAAAGAATTATTATAGTTTTTATATTCCTTTTATTGTATTCTTCCATTAAAACTATTACTTATTACTATCAGTGTTATCATTACTTAATTATTGCTAATTAATTATATTGATAGATTATTGATTAATGATCGGAGTATCACGATAAGTATTGATAAAAAACAAGCATAGTGAATATGATATAGAGCATATGTATTCAGTGCCCCTTTGTACCACGAGTTATGCGCAACTTCGTGGATTGGTTGAAGTTAGACATTAACACTGTTGGATGCCGACTAGCTAAGTGGTCTAGTGATTAAGTGTTCGTGCGCGAGACTGATAGGTCCTGGGTTCGAATTTAGCTAGGCGAGATCGTGGAACGGCTGTCCAGTGATTCCGGACTTTCCATAGTGGTCTAGCTTCAATTGACTCATGATTTCAACTATTGAAATAGAGATGTGATGTTAAGTCACTAGTAAAGACTAAATAAACATGAGATTGTTCAATGCTCTGTTATCAATCAAATTAGATAGATCCGTTTCAAAATAAATAAACTTTGTAAACCGACGGTTACGAATGTTTGATTATGAATCACGTTCTTTAATAATAAATCATTGTTTCGAAACGATTGAAGAATCATAATTCACATGATTCATATTTAACACATAGTCAAAACATGATTTTTCTTAGGTCAAATATGAGTAATGATTAGTAAACTATTGAAGTAATCAATCTATAGTT
This sequence comes from Schistosoma spindalis, assembly GCA_946903255.1. NCBI lineage: Eukaryota > Metazoa > Platyhelminthes > Trematoda > Strigeidida > Schistosomatidae > Schistosoma > Schistosoma spindalis. The sequence continues at coordinate 7,890,713 of OX336419.1, read as the reverse complement.
TCACATCACAAACTGATTTTGATTAAACAGGCAGTGGAAAACCAGGACATACTGGATAACTATGTCATCCTATTATGAATCTCCTACCAACTTGAGAGGAATCAGACCAAGGAAATTTAAGTCTCATGTCAACGATTAAAATTAATACCAATGAAATGTCTTCTCACCATAACTTTGGGAAATAGACTATTGAGATCAATCACTAGTAAACAAATGATGACTATTACTATAAGGCCTAAGTTTTCATACACTCTGAGATCACGGGTGTACATTAGTGAGGAGTCCCGTAGTAGGATTAAACAGATGCTCAATTATTTTCTAGCTTAAAGTTTGTCCATAATGTGAAACTTGAAAGTTAACATTCTTCACAATGGACCATAATAACAATCGATTGATAATTTTAATAGTTGAACTCATGAGTCAATTGAAGCTAGACCACTATGGAAAGTCCGGAATCACTGGACAGCCGTTCCACGATCTCGCCTAGCTAGATTCGAAGCCAGGATCTATCAGTCTCGCGCACGAACACTTAATCACTAGACCACTTAGCTAGTCGGCATCCAACGGTGTTAATGTCTAACTTCAACCAATCCACGAAGTTGTGCCACCCTCCACCATTGTCATCAGTGAGTTACTATCTCACAACAGACCCGGTTGAACTCCACTGGTCACAGCTTCCAGGTTTTCCATGGAGGGCTAGCTTCAATTGACTCATAAATTCAACTATTAAAATTACTATAATATCAACAAAACCCCTCTCCGATTTATAATTTAACAAAAAATGTAAATTATTATTAAAAGGGATTTTGATAAGTAGTATGTTACATAATACGTTTTGGACATTATATCCCTTGTTGTTTTCAATATTAAAGTCAACAAAGAGATTTCGGAAAAAACATAAATAAACAGCAAAAGGAATGTTAGTTAATAGGCTTTCCTCTTTAAGGAATCTAATAATTAGTTACTTGCTTACTTACTTACGCCTGTTACTCCCAATAAAGCATCGGTTGCTGACCAGCATTCTCCAACCTACTCTGGCATGGGCCTTCCTTTCCAGTTCTATCCAATTTTTGTTCATTTTTCTCATGTGTCTCCATTTTTCGGCGTAATGTGTTCTTAGGTCTTCCTCTGTCAACTGTCCTCCATGCACGATTTCGCAGTTTAATCTATCATAGGGATTTGTATCATATTGACTATCTTCTCAGGTATGCCATAGTGTCGAAGAAGCTTTCATAGAGCTATCCTGTTCACGCTATCGAATGCTTCCTCGTAGTTAATAAAGTTGATATAGAGTGACGAATTACATTCAACTGATTGTTCCACAATGATCCGTAGTGTTGCGATTTGATCTGTACACGATCGATCCTTGCGAAATCCAGCCTCCTGGTCTCGAAGTTGGGTGTCTTCAGAGTCCTTAATTCTGTTTAACAATACATTGTTAAAGAATTTTCCTGGTATTGAGAGAAGAGTGATGCCCCTGTAGTTATCACACTTTCTGAGATGGCCTTTCTTTGATATTTTGATCAGGTGTCCTTCTTTCCAGTCTGTTGGTACTTGTTCTTCATCCCAAATCTTATTGAAGAGAATGTGGAGTATCCTTTCAGTTACCGCTACATCTGCTTTCAGTGCCTCTGATGGAATGTTGTCTGGTCCTGTTGCTTTGTTGCTCCTGATTTGTCTGATGGCCATACTAATCTCTTCAATTTTTGATGAGCCAACATTGATTGAGAGGTCTATGAGTGCTACTTCGATATTGGGTAGGTTTAATAGAGCTGGTTAATTCAAGAGTTCTTTGAAGTGTTCTACTCTTCAAATAAGAGTATAAAAGAGTAAAAATTGGAAATTAGATCAAGACTTTGATAAAAATTCCTAAATAATAAAGATCTATAATGAATTCACTGATTATAGATCATTATTATTTAAAAATTTCTATCGAAGTCTTGATCCAACTTTCAATTCTCACTCTTTTATTATTATATGTGTAAAACAAAAATAGTGATAAAATGTTAAATATATTAGATTTATACTATACAAATATGATCCTTGTTCAAAATGTTATTTATCTATTGAAACGTGACAAAAGACAATTAAAATCATTCTAACTTATATTCTACATTAAAGTATGAATATGACTCATTGAATATTTAATGTTTCATGTATATTTGTATTTACAAAAATTTTAAATAAATTACATTTTGTACATATATTCAATGGTTTAAATCCATTTAGACCGGATTATACAATATACTGTTATATACATATACATATATAGACTTGTTAGAAAATACAGTTTTCAAGAAAAATTCAACCTGAATTGATCAAAATAGAAACCAGGACCGTTGGCTTCGTGCACAAATTTCTAGTGACCAATTATTTTCAATCAAGTGACGTGTAAGACAGCAGAAGATTGAGCAATATCTTATCTTGATTGAAGTTAACACAGTTGGATGATAGCCCAATGATATGAAGGTTAAACATCTGTGTGCGAAGCTGAAGGCATTGGGCTCGTTGTTAACAAGCAAGGTCATAGATCAGCACTACTAAGGAATCACATAATAGGATGAGATGGCCATCCACTTTCAGGTTTTTAATTGTTGCCATTTCAACTAAATTCAACAATCTTAATAACCCTACTCTAACAATTCAAAAACAGTTTGATATTACATCGAATGATTTATTCGTAACTGAAGGAGCAATTTTTACAAACAGACAATATATCGTTTCCCTTAGTATAAATTTAAATAAATCACAAAAAATGATTTTCCTTTTAATGATTTCTGAATTTCCCAGTTATACAAGATATTATCTAATTAAACTTAATGGATAATATGTAAAATCTTTGGAGTGAAAGATACTGAGTTTGAATTTCATTGTGAACAACAACACTGAGATACAAATACATTAAAATTGAATCGAGTGAAACATAGCAGATGACTTTAGTGACCAAGTAGGTAGCTTAAACCAAACAAGAAGACATTTAGATGGGTATTTTGATATTCCGGCTCAGAGAACAGATAATGGTAACCGTCTGCTGCAACCGTGCTCAGACAATCGTTTATTTTTAGCAAGCACTAATTTTAAGCATAGAAAAAGACATCGTCTAACATGGAGAACCCTTGCACCAAACCAACGGTGGACTCAAATAGACCATATTGCCATCAGTCATCTTTGGAGAGGCTCAATAGAAGACTACCACTCGTTCTGGAATACCTGTTCCGACTCCAATCATATGAACACGCATTTGCTTGCGCCTCACTGGACACACACAATCCACATTAAGAAGACTCATTATAGTTGAACTTAGTGACGAGGAAGCCAAAAGTGGATTTCAGGAACAATTGAGGTCACACTTACGCAGTTCTGAAAACGAAGCTGACCCAGATGTTACTTGGAAAGATATACAAACAGCTGTGGAAACAGCAGCGAAACCTATTAGTATTCTATTCTCCTGCTTCGGTCTGGGCACCCGGGCAGTATCACAGCCATCACACAAATCAAATGAGATTTGTGTGGCGCATATTATTTGGTGCCTCCTTGTATCAATATCTATGTGTAATAATAATAATAATAATTATTATTATTATTATTCTAACCAAAGGGTTACGAAAAACCAGTGGATTCCTACCAAGTCTATTGCACTGATAGATTCTAGTAAACTCATCCCATCAGTCTCTTAACACAACAAAGAGCGAAAACAAATCACATCTAAGCCAACAAATAGTCTGAGGAACGATCGTGAGAAGTGGTGCGTAATGAAAGCAAACGAGATGGGAAAGGCAGCGGCGGTAAGTAACACAAGACAACTTTTCGGAATAATAAAAGACACTGGGATTAAGAAGTCAAGTGCAAGTGAGACGATCTCGGAAAAAGATAACACTCTTATCTGCTCTCAGCTCAGACGTTTCGAACGATTGGCGGAACAATTGAGGGAGCAGTTCAGCTGGCCTTCAGCTACTCGACAACTACCCACCATTCCAAAACAGCCTGAATGGAACATTGAAGTAGGCCCCCGACTCCGACTGAAGACCGAAAATCTAAAATTAATCTGAAACGAGGGAGAGCAGCTGGTCCAGATGGATTGGATGGATAGGTCATTGAGGATAGTGGTCCAGTTTTAGCAATTATGTTGACTAATATTTTGGCAAAAATCTGGTAGTTGGACGTAGTCCCATCTGACTGGTCACAATCACTGATCATCAGAATATATAAGAAAGGATCAAAATCACCTTGTGATAACAATAGATGGATTAGTTTGACTAACATACCATCGAAAACACTAGCCGAAATAATTATCGGATGTCTAACAAACACTCGTGAACTGCAAGCACGAGAATATCAGACTGGCTTCAGACCTGGTCCTGGCTGCATTGACTACATATTTAAAACAATGATAGTTTTTCTTGACTTAAAAGCAGCATTTGACTCTGTAGACGAGAGTTGCTCTGGCAGTGTCTGTAATTGAAACGCGTACCAAAGAAGTACAAAAACTTCTGAAGGCTTTTTATTTCTCAAACTAATAGTCGAGTGAGAGCTTATGGCGAACTGTCGTCTAATTTTGCAGCCTCAGGTGGTGTCCGTAAAGACTATCCACTATCTCCGTTTCTCTTGAATTTCATCACAGAACTAGTGCTGGAAATAACGTTCTCGTCGACTGCATTTTCAGGAATTGATCTCCTTTCACGAGGTCCACTTATCCACCTAGAATAAACAGACCACATAGCCCTGTTTAGTGAAGACGCTGATAAAATGCAGTCTCTTGATAGCAAAGAGCAACAATGCCAAGATGTTTGGGATGCGCTTCTCCGCCTCTGAATGCAAATTGTTGATTCAGAACTGGCCTGCGTCAACACCTGAACTAAGGATAGGGAGTAAAATAGTCCAACGTGTCGACAACTTCACTTTTCTTGGAAGTCTGATCAGCTCTAATGGATTAGTGACTGATGAAATCTCTGCACGGATTCAGAATGCTCGTTTGGCTTTTGCCAACTTACATCACCTATGGCGAAGGTGAGATATCTGTCTATCAATTAAGCGACGAGTATGTTGCGCAACAGTTCTTTCTGTTCTACTTTACGGCTGCGAAACGTGGCCATTAAGGGTAAAAGATACACGTTAGTTACTAGTATTTGTTCACAGATGTCTTAGGAATATTTCTCACATCTGCTGGATCACCGGGTAGGTAATAGTGAGGTTCGACGCAGGGTATAAGAGAATGATGGTAAATCAGTTGATGAGGTTGTAAATCTTTATCGACTGAGATGGTTGGGCCACGTGTTACACATGCATGAACACTGATCACCACGACGCGCAATGCTGATTAGTGTTGAGGATAGTCGGAAGAAAGTTAGGGGCGACCAAACTAAAATGTGGCATCAGTCCACAAAGTCACTAACTTCTAGTCTGAGCCATGTTGGTAGATGCAGATTACTTGGTTGAGGTTCGTGTGACTATCACAACCAATAGTTGGAGACTCTGGGTGATATGGCTCAGAATCGATCACAATGGCGTAGGTGTACACACTCTCTGTTCTTCCTTAAACTGTGAGATTAAATTTGCTTTATATCTTTCTTTCTACGAACTAATTCTTTCTTCCTGTATTATATGCTTATACACAATCTTTCTTTTATGTATTACTATCATTGAAGTAACCACTTCTATGAATTTGATGTTCATTTTTCTGTGCTAATGAGGTATGGCAATTTGGACTGATGTATATATGTGTCTGGTCCTACGTTGTACCTGACTGCCGACTGACTGATTCACACTTTCAAAACGACGTTTGCTAATCAGTCGTATCCGCCATTCAGCTCCACTTTTCACTTTTTTCCAAATTCATGAACAATGCCACCATGTAAAACTAGTGGGTAGAGCCTCCTTGGCAGATGATTTAAACGCATGTTCGTATGCAAACGGCTTGTAAGCGCTCTCTGCAGTCTAGACCGAAACAAGGAATTTCGGAGCGTCTCAGTTGCGAATTTTCACATTTGAATAATAAATTTAAAATCTAACATGTAAAAGTAGGTCCATATACAGTATTGAAGTTTAGTGATACACGCTTTCAGAATCTAAAATACGTAATAGACTGTGACCTAATCAGTTGTCGTGTTGGATAATTTCAAATATTTTTCTTCGGTTAAATACAAGCTCAGTAAGAAAATTCCTCTACTGATAAATTTAAATTTCACGTGATAAACCCACTAGTCATTGATTTCTGTACAATATCACAATAATACCCAATCAACTTTCAACAAATCTAACCACTAAAAACTTGTGACCAATACTTACGTTGAATGTACAGTAAATAAATTGTCCTCCAGTAGATAATAGTTACGCATATATACAATGTATAAAAATTCACACTACATACATGTAAGTTGCTGAGTAACTGGTCTTCAGTACAAAATCAAAGTAAATTGAATACCTTATGTACAAAACACTTCACAAGTGCTATTAGATCGTAACTATATTTACATGTATTGATCTTGAGATAAGTATCTAGTCTATTATTTCCAAAAGAACTCTCCCTCTATGCACATATTGTCCATTATCAGGATCATTAAATTTCAACTTGGAAAAAAATAACGGGATAAACAATCAGTCAATAAATGGTAAATAAAAAATATGACTAAGCTAAAATAAACAAAATGTTCAGAATAGATTAACACTTTTCCGATATCAAATAAAACCATATTGAATCTATACACATTATTTATAAACAGTTAGGACAGTTAACTAAGTCGAAGACTAATCCAATAAGGAAAACAGAACATTTTGTACTACGGCTATATCGAACAGGCGTTAGTATATGTGGCGAGTTCGTACATTGAAAATAAGCAATGCAAGCACATCGAAAAACTTCAACATGACCTTTTGACAATCATTAAAATAACAAGAAACTCAATGTAAACTGATGTGAAAGTCGCTAATACTTCGACAGAAACTCTACAAACGATCATGAGCTTATACAAAGGTAGTAGCTAAAATTGGGACTGAAGATGAGCATTTCGATCTATTTAGAACTTGCCAGCTAGTTCTGCTTTAGAGTTCAGGAGTGAACATGAACACTGAGGCAAGTGCATCCAGCTAACGAAACTCAAACAAGTCAGAAAACGCGTATCAGATTACACTGCTAGTCACTATCCAACTTTTCTGGAAAATAATATCGAGGCAACCCGTTCAGGATATATATATATATATATAGCCAAAAGAGACTAGTCAATCGCAGTCCTTAACATCGACAACCGGAAGATTCAAACACCTACAAACAGAATGATCAACCTTCATCGAGAAAATCAGTTTGTTTTTATGTGTATACACATTTTACAAATGGTTGAACACTATTTCAATGCGTGTCACATCGAAAAAGATTGCCTATTGCACTGATTCAAATGCATAACATGAAATAGACAAACAAAATAAAATTCGCGTTAGATTTCTGTACATGACAAGCAGACAAACATCCAAAAACTATGGTTTAAATTCAATATTGAGCTGAACATTTATGTAGAAGTCAAATACCCTACAAGTCAATTTGCTTGTGCAAGTACCCAAATGACCTGAAAACGATAAACACATATGACAGAAAAATGTTTATTCGCATATAGTTTTAATAACAATAAGATAATAGTAATATTGAATAGTGATAATAAAAGGAATATACGTTTACATTCGCTAACAACTTATCATGATTAGAGTGAAATAAAAACAAAATGAGAAACATTTAACGATTAAAAGAAGCAAAACAAAACAGAAACTTGTAAAACATGTAAATTTTGTTAAAATTGTTAGAGTTGGTTATTATTACCGTTGACATGTATGCGCCATATTTATAAGCGTATATATGCGCTATATTAGGTAGTAAGTAGTATCTGGTGTAGCATATATGTGCGATTGATAATGACTGTGTGTGGATATATGTACGTATGTTGTTTTTATGTCAAGAGATCAGTTAAACAGAAACGAATAATTATGATGTGTATAGAGCATACAGAAGTAGTGCTGATGATGGTCAACAGTATACAAAACAAGTTATACAAACAGGAGCATATGAGCTGGTATACATGTACAAACATTGTTACCAGAGTAGACAAAACACCCAGACAAAGATGTAAATGTAGCGCAACTGGATAAAAACAGGACAAAATAGGAATAAAATTTTCCACGTTTACAGAATACGATTCAGTATATTTAAAGGGTAGTATAAAAATTTTAAGATAACTTAGCGTACACTAGTCAGCACACCAAACACATGATCTAGAACAGACTATAACATAAAGCTGAAAAATATGTTAAGTGTGATATACATTGACACAACATAGTTATGACTAGCAAAACTAGGGAGCAGATAGGCTGTCAAGTTATGTATTATAATTGTATGTGAATGCATAAACATGTGAGTAATAACAAGAAAGAAACGAGAAATGGTTCATACAGTTGATGCCAAGACATCAAACAATAGAACAGCACATAGAAGAGAAATTTTTAAAAATGGCAAAAAGAATGAGAAAAGAGAAAATTTCCTTTGATTAAAAATAAAGGCACAAAAGACCGAAAATAACACGCAATAAAACAAAAAAATTAATGACCACCGGTAAATTGTACCGACTAGGACACAAAAGCACCGATAATCACATCATCATCAGTTGAGAAGCGATAATTGCGATGGGAGGCAACAAAGAGTCAACGCGAAATACACGGGGGACAAACATATGAGCATAAGACGAGTCGATTTAAGCAGAAGAGGAAAATGAGAATCAATAATGGTAAAATAATGTCATGACGACATAAATAATATTAAATTGAATTAAACAAAGATAAAGTAATATATTCCAGTGGCAATTGTGATCGACCGATAATTTGCTTAGTTAAACAGTGCCTAAAATCAACAATAGAAAAGAAAAACTTTCAAATTAATAACGTATATCAACCCCGTATTATAACAATCAAAACACCAGATAACAAACGCGAATATAAATCCGAGAAAAAACGCTTTTCGTTTCAAGTTCAAATTAGTGGGATGTTTAGTCAGTTATAAACAATGTAGAACTTAAAAAAATAAGTCCAAACTGCTATAACATTACATGAAACATAGAGCATGTTCGAAATAACAACCGCATCAATGGTAGTAAAAGAAAAGATTCAGTATACATAACATGATTCAAGAAGAATGAAATGTATAAGGGGAAAAATGGTATTTGCATCACTGTGACTGATTCTTAGCCAAGTGATCCAACATCTTTAACCATTATTTATTACAATAATTAGGCGAACCCCAACCAAGTAGTTTGGATTTATTTTATTTTTGGTGTAATGTAAAACGTGAATATAGTTTACTTATACGTTACCCATATTCACAAGTATATACTTTGTTGGTTCTAAACACACTACTTATAAATTCACAATCGGTCTTACATTTTCAGTTTCCTGTATGAACCTGAAGGACAACACATCGAGTAGTTGAATAACTATTAAAATTTAGAGGAATTCCATTGAAATGTCTTAAAGAATTAATATATGTAATTAGCAAACAAAAAACTACTAAATCTAGACAAAGTTCCATAAACTGTAATAGACAGAAAATATTAGATTTCAATGTATGGAAAAACTATGGTTTGACCACACAAATCTTAACAATCTGCTTTTTCTAGGGAAATTTAAACAATAAACTAGATAGTAGATTACGCCCCAGTATAAACAATAAAGTAATTTAAAATTCGGCAGTGAAACCTTTAGAAAACTTCTTGTGGTTTAAACCACGAACTAATATCTTAGCTAGACCATCACTGTAAACCTGAAACACTGAACGGTGTGTAACCATGATCTCCAAAACCGTGAATCGAACGCAGAACATTCAGTCTAGAGTACGAACATGACGTTTTATCTACACCACTAAGCCTGTGATGGATAAATAATTGCTTCACATCCAACCAATAAATTCTCAAAACTTAAACATCATAAACAGTGTAAACGATGTGACAATTTAAATCATGTACAATTTATCACCACATATAACCTGACGATCATTTGTTAAAAGTTGCAGTTCGTTCACTGTATATTTATGAAAATAATACCGGTAATTCAATGCTCGAAATTTAATAAAAACAAGATACTGGGTATGAAAACAGAAAATACTTCGGAAACACCATTATCAATCGCCATAGCCTAAGATACTACAACAAGAAAATTCAAGAGTTTAAAATCAAAAGCAGGATTTCCTAATCCCATCAATAGTATCAAATCAATAAGTTAACCTGTTTTATGAAACTGACCTGTAATACTCACCACCTCCGGTTCACCATCAGCGACAAACTTGACAACGTCGTCTTTTGTAATTTTTCCATCAACCTTCTCTACTTCATGAACGGTAGTTGTAATTTTTCCACCTTCTACAAGAGTACGCTTCTCAGTAGACATTTCAGTTGTTTTTACAACCATTGTTACATCAGTGCTGAAGAACAATAAATAACCAAGTGTTATAATGTATAATTCTATCCTAATCCAGTGAAAATTTTACATCACAAGTATAAACATTTTATGGAGAAAATAAATACAAAACAGATTTATAATTTATTAAACTTAATACTACAATTTACCCATTCAAATATTCCTTGATAGAATCCAATGTAACATCACCAATATTCTGACCATTCTCTAGTATAGTATCATTCATCTTATTCGTTGGTATAATCTCCTCTTCTACTACAGGTGAGCAACCATTCGTTTTCTCGTCAGTGGTAATATTCCCAGTATTCTGAAATAACAAGTGTTAATAATTATTAATAGATAGTGAATGTATGACTAGGTAGGAAAAAGAAAATGCTTATATAATATGCAAACAATAATACCTGGAGAGGTTCAGAAACCAAGTTTGTCTGGTTGGATGTTTTTAAATTTTCATTTTCCACTGGTACATCTTTACTAGTCGTTCTAGCCCATTCGGGTAAATGGATTGCAATAAAGTCATCTGTTATAACATCACTAACTGGTGCTGCGAATGAATTCAACAAAGGAATAGGATTGAGTTCGGATACTAAAAGACGACATCCTATGGACCAGAAGACATGCGTGTTATACGTACGTGTGGCAACACAGGGAAGTGTAGATGACGGTAGATAGCCAGAATAACAGCGTTCTAAAAAAAAGATTTCATGATAAACTTTAGGTAAACAGATAGTTATGAACTTCAATTCAAAAAATATAAACTGAAAAATACGTATGCGATACTTATAATATTATATCTAAACAATGGTTCAATTATATTGATTAATGATTTCAATGAAACGAAAAGGCTCTATCTTGGATGCAACAGTATAATCAACCACTCAAAAATCATGGAGATCTGTAACTCCAATCGATATTTTCGATTATATTTAGTTAGAGGATGATTTTAATCGCAAAACTTTCGTTGTTGTCCAATACATTGTTAGTGCAAACTTTAAGTAGAAGTGAACATTTTGATTATTCCACAAATTTTGAGTCAGCTTGTTTTGACGTTATTTTCAACTTGTGTACAAGGGTTTTATTATTTTGTGCCTGTTGACCAATTTATTCTATTGACCTCTGGTCATTACCAAGTGAAGTAAGCGATGATGTTGTCCAGAACTACAATGACAACCTCACAAGTAAACTAACTAGCTCAGAAAATATACTATAACCAAAATACATCAATCAACTGAGGAATCTTTGTTGAGTTTTGTATTAATCATGTAACTTTACCACTGCATAAAATGTACTCAACCGAATAATTCCTTACTTTTTCTATAATTATCGTTCAGCTGATAAACATATCTAGTGAATAAAAAGGTGCTAACCAGTGGACTCACCCTTGAATACTTTACGAAGGTTAGGCAAAGATAGTACAGCAATCTGTCCATCCAGTAGCGTTGCAACAGCATTCCATTCGAGTTTAGCATTTTCTCCGGATCCAGAAGTAAAATTCTGCAGGCCAAACCCTGTCACACGTTTGGGATTAATCTGGCTTGTGTTCACATATACAACCTATTCATAAATAACAGTCAAAGTCATAATATTTATTGTGATACTGTTTCCGATATGGCTCTAAAACTGTTATATCTAGAGATTAGATTCTTGCTATACCGCGTACTACTTGAGCATTAGAACGCTAGAACCCTCCGAATCGCAAGTGAGGAGGAATATCATTCTAAACAGTGTCAAATATGGTACAAAACTCTCAAGTTTTTAGTAAAAATGAAGTCATCATTGCACCTAACCAATCCGCATGCAGTGGTTTTTAGCATTTGTCCAATCGGAAAGCTACACGTCAAGATTCTGGAGTGTTCTTCCAAAAGATGATTGGATAAGATGTTGATGAAATCGTTGGCTCGAAGTTATGCTTACTGGCCTACACTGAATCAAGATATCGAAACTAGATGCCGCAATTGTTCGTTGTGCCTGAAAGCATCCGAAAGTCCAAATAAGTATGAACCACAACAACGAAAAAGCCTAAGTGCTTGGAAGAGGCTGCACGTAGATTTCACAGCCCCAGTACGATGAAAAACATTTTTAGTGATAGTGAATGAACTCACAAAATGGTCACAAATCTACGCGATCGCAAACTGCATAGCCAGTAAAACAATTTAGCAAGGTATCTTAATTATGTAGCTGTTTCGGTGTCCCGGAGACTTTGGTGACTGACAACGACTCACAATTCATTGTAGCATCATTCAAGCACTTTTGTAGCACTAATGAAATTACACATATACGTTCTCCACCCTATCATCCTCAATCAAGTGGACAGGCAGAGAGCATCGCTGACACATTTAAAAGAGCATTACTGAAAGGGGAAGACAATGGGAGAAGTCAGGTAATTACATAATTCTTAACAGCTCATAGAACTACGCCCAACCCTATTGTCCCAGATGGAAAGTCCCCTTCTGAAGCTATGTTCGGAAGAAGTATTCCAAATCGACAAAAAGCGTTTAATGAAGCCGCAAAGGTCCGAGTACTACTATGCAAATTTGGCACAGCTGAACATGAACGGTACATTAATTCCATTATTCCAAGAATGTGAGAGACCTTCCATTTGATGTGGCGGTCGTAATTTTGTCGCATATCTTTGGTGAACAGTTATCTTTGTTCGATATTCGTTACCACGTTAGCAAAAGCTGGAGACGATGACCGGGGGCAACACGCTAACATAGTAAATCGCGAGTGTAAGCGTTTTGAATTATCGATAATGACAGAAGACCAGTTTAAGTGTCTTGCATTTGTATGTAGTTTCCAATCTCCTAAAGATGTTGATATCAAAATCAGAATTTTGAGTCAAATTGAACAGTGTTCAAACATAGCTTCAGCAAGGGACATTCCATTTGAGATAATAGGGTTGGGCGTGGTTTTATAAGCTGTTAAGAATTTTGTAATTTTATAACATATCTTCGACTCTTCCTGAGCTTCCTTGAGTTCACCCGAGTGCCGTCTTCACAAAAACCAATGCATTAACTTATGTACCTGGTAAGAGTTACATGAAATCACAAATCAGAAAATAGAATAAAGCAATAAATGATACGGACTATTGGGTACGGAGTCTCGAAAATGAAGAAAATATTTACCTCGCTCTCACCGACAACTGTATCTGCTGCTTCTTCGGTCACTTCCTTCTCTGGTTTAGAAGATGAACCAGCACCGGAAGTCACTGACATACCAAGCATACGAAGGCGATCAATGAATTTATGCTTATAAATTGGACGAAGTGAAGGTATACTGAACAATTTAACTTGTTCCTCAGAACACAAAAGTAACTGATGCATATCCTGTGTAGCTGATGTTGATTGAATAGGAGTTTCAGTATCTTTGCCACCATCCATAGAAACTTCAGCAGGAGGTTCTGACGGTTGAGTAGATTCTTGTTTTTCATTGCTTTCATCTGATTCGACGCACGAATTCCTTAACAGAAATTGAAAATAGAAAATTATTAAAATTGAACGAAAATGTTAAAATACTGCACATAAAAAAATCTAACAGTGGAAATAATAGAAACAGCTACTGCGTACACTGTACATACCTGTAAACCTGGCTATGCATAATCGGTCCATGATCAACTGCATCGATGATATACAATGAAACAATCGGAGAGTGATGATGTAATTGTAATTCCTTCGACAATGTTGCTTTAACGGGTCCGGCAGTACCTCTCCATGACAAATCAAAAGCCAACACTTTACCTGAAGCTGTACCGACCCAGACAGAAGGAGCACGGTCTCCCACTTGAATATAAGTTTCAGAAAACAGGAGACAACGAACAGCTGAAGATACTATATCCTCTTGGCTCAGTTGAATAGGTTCAGGAGGAACATCAACCTCAGCATTATCCGTTATTGATTGTTGTTTCGGTTCTTCAGATTCTACAGAAGTTGTTGGTTGCTCTGTTACTCCTACAACTTCAACATTTTCTTGGATTTCTTTTTTTTCACATGGTTCAACAGGTTGATCTTGTTCTTTAGCTTCATCTGTAAAACAATTGATAAAAATTGTAACATTTCAGTAAAGTATGCATTTACATGGACTTGAAAATGCTAAAAGTTTGTGATGAAGTAAAATAATGATGAAAAGGTTAACAAACCGTAAGAAACAGTAAAATTATGTATGCATGATCAGAAATATCTATACAGATTAAGGTATACTAACGCAATCATTCTCTACAAATAAAGTACTACAGAAGAGTATTCACACACACGCGAGCGTTGCTGCTACCTTGACGTGATGATCGGGCATGCCCATCGTAATGAACAAATCGAGTTATACTGGCCGAAACAATCGTTCCTCAAGGTTCTACCATGATAGACAGGTTGGCTGAAAAGCGGTAAGACTAAAAGCAGAAACCTCAAAGGTCTCAGGGCGAAGTCGTACTGATGACAGTACAGTGGTGTGATGGCACTAAGATGTTTCCTTCAGACAACCAGCATAACAGCGAGCTGCCTTCCCACAAGGAAGGGTGGAGTTCGAAGAGGTCGACCCTAAAAATGCATATCTCGCCTTATTGCATGGATTACCGTCTCCGGTGTTAAGGTCTCAACAAGTATGGAGCTAACACGAAAATTACTCATAAAAAGGTCGTGTGAGACTGAACTCAAGCGGTTGTTCCTTGGGCATTGTGGTCACGTTCTCAGGTCACTAAGACATCATCTAATCCAATCTCCTTTTCAGGTACCTCTAGAATAACCCTTCCACGGTGTGTGCAACTGGGAAGTGATAACCGCCCTAATACCTGTAGTAGCACTCAAGATCACTGTATTCATAATCGATATCCCCCCTCAATTCCAATTATTCCTCCTACCTAGACTCTCAACTCTAAACATCCTCTTTTGACTTCCTCTACAAGTGTGACCATGAACAACAAATCTAGTGCGCGAAAGACTGTCCCAGGTTTAATGAAACCCCGCTTCGAAGCATACCTTGGAGACTTCGATGTTCGCACCCTG
The DNA here is from genome assembly GCA_946903255.1 of Schistosoma spindalis. Classification (NCBI taxonomy): domain Eukaryota; kingdom Metazoa; phylum Platyhelminthes; class Trematoda; order Strigeidida; family Schistosomatidae; genus Schistosoma; species Schistosoma spindalis. The sequence continues at coordinate 7,875,276 of OX336419.1, read as the reverse complement.
TCATCTGGTTTTGCAACATCAGGTGGTGTCCGTAAAGACTATCCACTATCTCCGTTTCTCTTGAATTTCATCACAGAACTAGTGCTGGAAATAACGTTCTCGTCGACTGCATTTTCAGGAATTGATCTCCTTTCACGAGGTCCACTTATCCACCTAGAATAAACAGACCACATAGCCCTGTTTAGTGAAGACGCTGATAAAATGCAGTCTCTTGATAGCAAAGAGCAACAATGCCAAGATGTTTGGGATGCGCTTCTCCGCCTCTGAATGCAAATTGTTGATTCAGAACTGGCCTGCGTCAACACCTGAACTAAGGATAGGGAGTAAAATAGTCCAACGTGTCGACAACTTCACTTTTCTTGGAAGTCTGATCAGCTCTAATGGATTAGTGACTGATGAAATCTCTGCACGGATTCAGAATGCTCGTTTGGCTTTTGCCAACTTACATCACCTATGGCGAAGGTGAGATATCTGTCTATCAATTAAGCGACGAGTATGTTGCGCAACAGTTCTTTCTGTTCTACTTTACGGCTGCGAAACGTGGCCATTAAGGGTAAAAGATACACGTTAGTTACTAGTATTTGTTCACAGATGTCTTAGGAATATTTCTCACATCTGCTGGATCACCGGGTAGGTAATAGTGAGGTTCGACGCAGGGTATAAGAGAATGATGGTAAATCAGTTGATGAGGTTGTAAATCTTTATCGACTGAGATGGTTGGGCCACGTGTTACACATGCATGAACACCGATCACCACGACGCGCAATGCTGATTAGTGTTGAGGATAGTCGGAAGAAAGTTAGGGGCGACCAAACTAAAATGTGGCATCAGTCCACAAAGTCACTAACTTCTAGTCTGAGCCATGTTGGTAGATGCAGATTACTTGTTTGAGGTTCGTGTGACTATCACAACCAATAGTTGGAGACTCTGGGTGATATGGCTCAGAATCGATCACAATGGCGTAGGTGTACACACTCTCTGTTCTTCCTTAAACTGTGAGATTAAATTTGCTTTATATCTTTCTTTCTACGAACTAATTCTTTCTTCCTGTATTATATGCTTATACACAATCTTTCTTTTATGTATTACTATCATTGAAGTAACCACTTCTATGAATTTGATGTTCATTTTTCTGTGCTAATGAGGTATGGCAATTTGGACTGATGTATATATGTGTCTGGTCCTACGTTGTACCTGACTGCCGACTGACTGATTCACACTTTCAAAACGACGTTTGCTAATCAGAAATTAAGTCTAGAAATCCTACTTACCATAACACTGAAGCGTATCTGCGATAGCATAGACAGATCATGGTAATGTCACATCCTAATGTAAATTATAACTAACCTGAATGCACTAGAAAATTTTTTCGCCGCAATGGTTATCATTATTATTGTTAACGTAATTTACAAGAACAGATTTGAGCCATACTCCAAGCTAATGATATTAACAGGTAGACCAAAACGAAATAGATAGAGGTCCGGACTTGTGATTAAGTGTTTGAGTCAAACGCTTAAACAATTCAACTACTACTAAATTTTGTTGAGAAAACAATCATGACATTTTTCTTATTTTGTGCAGTTAGATGTGAAAATAGTCACAATGACAGCACTTAAAGACTACGTTACACAATAGTCAGGACATACCTTTAGGTGAGGTTTCGTCAAGACTCTTTTCGGTTTGTTGCAGCGTTGTTTGTTGTTCATCAGCTGGTGCAGTAGGCTCGCTCGAAGTTTTCTCAGAGCTCGCTGTTGAAGTACGAAAGTGTTTTAAACGTCTAAATGATTGTCTCATTGTTGATGTAAGCTGTCTTCCTCGAGCCATTATGACATTTTGTACAGCTGAAAATAAACATGAATGAAATAGGAGCTAACAAGTAACAATTATTTGACATCAAACATATCACACAAACCATTTGATCACAGAACGACTAACTTACTAGCAACAGCATTAACAATCTTTGCAGGACCTGATGAATCGTAAGTGAAATGAGCATGGATTATAGAACGATCAAATAAGTCTAACAAAGCAAATCCGTGTGAAGAACCAATGGCCAATAGATTCCAAGACAACTCTAATGCAAGAGATGTAATCTGGCTAGGAGGATTTAATTGAATAAGTTGACAGGGATGAAATGTTAGTCCAGTTGGTGTGCAATAATGAGGGACACCTTCGGTAGGCTAGAAATTTAAAAAATAAATCATACAAGAGATTGTAATCAGTACACAATAAAATTGTGATTAGTTCCGATGAAATAAATATACAATTGTAGGACTAGACAAATGTACTACACTCAGTGAGTAACTAACTAGCGCCTTCGTAAATAATAAAAATAAACGTACTCGTACACAAGACACTAACAAGAAAGTGAGTAAATAACAATTTAATTGAGAACAACGGCAAAGGATGGTTCCAAAACTAAAGATCGCATGGGTCATCAAATTTGCAAAACAATGTTGTATCTTTCGACAGGTATAAAAAGAATATCAATGTACTGGATAAATGATGAAAATCATATTTACGGAGTTGGTGTGATTACGTGTTAGTTCTATTTTTCACCCAACTCACTAGCATTGAAATTTAGAGCGGTAAAAATGTTGTACTAAATTAAGTTATCACAACCAGGAAGTGTTGTAAAGAAACCTCAACACATCGATAAAACGTTTATCAGAAACATACACAACAGGATTGCGATGTAATATTATAAATTAAAAGAGGTTGGGAATCACGGACCAATAAAATCCAAATCACTGCTAAGAATGGTACTGAGCTCGACGTGATATATCTTGAATTTAAAACTATGCAGAATTGCCGATCCCAAATACGAGCAGAAACAACTGTCCAGTACACTCTACTTTATTGGTTTATATTGATCGGTGTATGTTTCGGTGAACTAGTAACAAGATTTAGAAAACCATTTAGTAGTTGATTTAAATTGAACCCTGGCCTTCAATTTACGAGAGGATCTAATGGTTTAAGAAAGACCAGTGTGTATTTTCATTGCCATTAGAATAATAAATTGTACATATGGAAATACATTGAAGGAAAAATATTCCAAGTGTACCTCTTGTCCTAAACATCAGTGGGAAGATTTAAGCGTACAATACCAAGTGAAAGTTAATAATAATAAAAAACCATTTACTGCTAATAGTAATTTCTTGCCTCATTAAGCTATGCGCACAAGGAAAGTATTAATCAATAGCTCAAGGGGTCATAAGTTTTAGGAAAACTTGTGCATATTTGGTGTAAGGTTGATTATTCAAAGTATTAACTTTCATTCATAAAAGGAAAATTTTACATTAGTTAGTAAATTGTATTAACTTGACACAATAATTAATCTAGTCATAATTTCACAATAACTATAAGCTTTTGATATCATCTCAACCACTTGAATACAAATAAACGTAACCCTTTGAAGTTCTACAAGTTTATAGTAAGAAATGACCAGTAAGGGGCAAAATTGCAGATTATTTAGTGGATCTAAACAAATATCTACTTACACTAAACACTGGCATACATCAGAAAAATGAAATGGACTACTTACTCGAAGAGGTAAAGCATCTTTCCAAATATATTTATTCTCATCTGAATGATCAATGAGGTTAACACATATTCTGAATACATCAGGCTCAAAAGAACTAAGTTCCGGTGCATGCAAAAATCCTTCTGAACCAGCAACCCATAGGCTCACTTGACCACCAGCACCACCCACAACGAGTGTCAATGTATCCGGTGCAATTGAATCGCTAACACCTGATCGGATTGGACTTCCCAGTAAAACAAGTAACTGTGTAATAGCCAAGCGTGGATCACAATTCTCGATAGATTGACGTTGTGCTCGAGAACAATAACCAACTGGACGAAAAGGTGGCCACGTTTCTTCGTCCAATATCGAATTTCCACACTTCTGAAAATTAAAATAAAATTTCAGCAATCATTTTGTAGATGTAACAGTAATAACGTTACCGTTAGCAGTATAAAATGTTAACGACTAGAAATGTTTAACTTTTGTTAATGAATAGTCTTAAAAGCATCAAACGATCAACAATTTAGATCCTGATTTCCGGAGCTCTCATTGACAGTAGGCTTTCGTTATGATAAGTTCTAAGATAACAGCATTTTAGTAAATCTTTGTGTATACAAAGTTTCAAAACCAACTTAGTATATTAAGCTGAAATTAACAAAATGAATAGCAAAAGAAAGATCAAACATTGTGAATATGGTTCTCAAGGAAACAATAAAAAGATGTCTGAAGGAATATTGAAACTCAAGAATACAGAGAAAGATAAAGACTGAGTACATTTGCATCACTGTGACTGGTTCTGAACCATCTTACCCGTTTCCAAATACTGACCACGACTAACGTGTAATCTGGATTTACAACATAGCTTAGTTACACAATGAAGGATTTTATAAAGTAGAACTACGTCTGAATTTAACTGTTCTTAACTTCCTCTCAACTTACAACAATTTCAGTCAACATTGTGAATCGACGTAGGCGGCGGTTTGGCATAGGTAACACATGTCTCGGTCACCTAACTCCATTAAAATTCATAGCTTAACCAACCTATTCATTATCTTTTTTCAGCATTCCTCACTTCGTTATTCCACTATACCTGAGTAATGCTCCGAAATCATTTATGACCAATTAGCTAATCCCATCCCGGCTAGTCCATGCCTTCTAATCTTATGGGTCGTTTCATGGCTATAAGTGAGGAACACTCCATAACTATCTTCTGGACTTAACTAGACTCATCCAAAAAATTATGATTTAGTTACAGCATGTACAACAAAACTGAATACATTGATTTACTTGCCATTCGCAACTCATAACTAACTGAACAATCAAAATACACATCAAGGTAAGTAATTCAAAGCTTCCTAATTAAAACGCTCATTACAACACAATGTTTGATTTGCCTTTCAGAAATCGCAGAAGCATATAATCCTGAAAAGCCATAAGAAACGATGAAATAATGTCTGTACAAATTTCTTATAACTTTGGAAAAATTAATTGTTAAAAATCTGATAGGAACATGCTGGTTTTAAACAACTTTGACGAATTGTAAAATAATTATGGTTGAAATGGGGAGCAAACCAGTATATACTGTTTTTTTAATGATAGAATATAATAAGAACTGTAAGTATTGATTGACTGCCTACCTGACCATTTTGCAAATCAGTTAAATTAAACAAAGATGAAGTTGGTAAAGTTCCCAGATGAATTGTAGTATCTCCTCGACCAACTGCCCATAAAGTAACCCATCCATTTGAATGTCCAAGGACGATAACGTCATTTCCAGAATTTTGTGCAAAATTCTTCTTGTTACCATTATGAGACCCGCCCCATACTGGCCATGAACAATTGGTAATATCATCTGAAGTTATCTGAGCAGCTTGGTGTAGCCGATGGATTAGAGCTGGTGGAACCTAAATAAGCAAATACAATTTTTAGAAAATCATACTACTACTAAGCACAAGTAACGTATGAAACTGCCAATGAAACCATGCTAGTTAACCATATTAGCTACATAGTTCATCAGATAGAACAATTATTTATTCATTAGTGTTTTGATTCCTGAAATGAATATTCTGCATAGATGTAAGTACTACATAAATAATAAACCATAGACTAGTACAACAATGCGTATGAGATCTGATACAATATATGGATATTTCGTCAAAGCTGTCCAAATACATATAATACATAGTGTCACCACCAAAACAACAATGTCATTGAAATGTATCATATGAAAACTGTTATTCAATCATTTAAAAACTGATGCATTGTATTCACCGGCACAAGTAAACAACTTATTTTAATCTGCACGTAGCAAAATTTCGATGAATTATCACATCCAAATCAATTAGAAGGCATTCGAATTCGGTATTTAATGTTATGAATTTTGACTGAACAAACAACCGACTTGTATTTTAGAGAATTAATATATAGTTGAGATAATATAAGCTAATCGGCCTCATGAACTTTTAAAAATATGTCACATCTACATACAACTAGAATGTGCTGGAAAAAACGGCACAACAACAAAATATCAAACACAAACCTGTCCTATATGAGTTATAGCTGTAACCGGAGTGAAATCCATACAATTAAGATATGGTGAATCGTAGACAGGCCAATCGGGTTGAGTTAAATCAATCGCAACAAGTTCACGTTCAGTAAGCACTAATAATGTAGCAGAATAACTAGGTGGACAAGGTTTCGTCACAACTTCACCTGAAACCGTTTCATCTGGAAGAAATGGAAGAAAACAAGAAAAAATGGATGTGGAATGTTTAAAAAGAAACCAAATAGTGTTGTCTAGCTGTAGCCAAGTTATCTTCGACTTACACTTAATTATTGTGAAAAACCTATATTACAAGATGGTAATAAATGTTACTTATTACCAATATGAACTTTCACAAAATTCAAGATGGATGATGTACGTATGATTTTACAATGATTTTGTAATAGGATGACTTAGGACGCAAAAATTTCTTAAAAAAGACGAAGAACCTTACTTGATACACTTCCTTCACTCGGTACAAGTACAAAATCAATGACCTTTGATCCAAACTGATAACAAACATGATGTTCATGATCTTGTAAGACAGACACTGCATAACGATTCTCGAATTGGGGACGTGGTAAACCTCCACAAAACACTGTTAGTAAACCAGCACTAATTGGAAATATAAAAATAGAAAGTAATGGAAAATTGATTTTGCTAACAATACAATAGAATTATAAACCAATTTTTATAGTCCACACTACATAAAATAGCTATAAAATTGGAAAGATTCGCAAACCCCATCAAAAACACAACAGTGCTGTTACATATATGGAGTTGTCACTACTAGTCTGCCCACGCTGTGGGAAGATACACCTCGAAGGATCTAAAAGAGAAGATTGGGTTACGGATGGTCTTGATGACCTGGGAGTGTGATCAGTCTAGAGGACAAGTGCTTGAGACGGATATATATGATCTTTTCGTAAGTAATTGCTTTAAATCATATTTCTCTCCAGTAGACCTCCCTGGTATAGTAGCAAGGCTAAAAAACAAATGTTTCCGTCAATATAGCCCCACTGAGTTACCACAATACATAAACCCCACTACTACGCAAAGGGAAAGGCTATAATCGAACACGAAATAGCGATGTGGAATGTTAGGTAAGCTCTATTCACAATCAAATAAATATTTGTGAAATGGAGAAGACGCATAATCTAAACCGACTGATTAATCCCGTTTCAACCTTTTGGATATTTTACATCGCTGGCAAAATGAATGGAGCAGACATAAAACACCTAGTATGACAGTTATCAAAACGAGGAGGCAAAAATCTATCCTTTCCAGTTAGATAAACTATGGAAATAGGAATAAAAAACTATCATGAAAATTAATTCAAAATGCTTTACACTTTGTATAGGATAGAAAATTAAACGTTTGGTCACTCACAATATGAATACCTGTATAAATATGGGAAACAAATCTATAAGCAAACTCGAGTGGTTTTTACGGGATGACTTACAGTACATGCCTATATTAGTCAAGTGACTATCAGTCACACAAACAATTAATCTATTGACAAGATTGCACAGTGAGCACATGTTCAAATTAAAAGCACCATGTGATATTCCACTGATCGAATATAGCCTTCTCTAAGAGATAAATTGACAGTACTTAATCAGTATTAGACGAATTACTACCAGTAAATAGAAATTCTTAGACTTAATGACCCACGACTTTAAGACAGATGTTGAAAAGTGGCTTGGTGATTAAGGCGCTCAACTTTCGGCCTTTGAGTTTCAGGTTTGAACTCCACTCCACCTACCAACCAGGTAGTATCATGGGCTTCATGAAAAAGTACCTGGTGGCAAGTTTATTCTGATGCTTAGCTGATACTAAGAGGCCTGTCATGGGTTGAAAATAATTTATTAAATTTACATTTTTGTGGATACACCGTAGATTGGGGTTTTCAAGTTGTCCTAAAGGGTCATTAGTTTCCATTAGCACTGTTATCAAATCAGATGAAAAAACATGTATAATCAAATGAATAGAGCTAAGACAAAATCGTACAGATTGCATCCAGTTTCGGATTGGGAAGATATGAAACCCATGTGAAGCTATCAGACATTAAAATCAGGAAAATGGAGTGCAGGAACAAAAGCATATCCACCTTTTATCTTTTTACCAGTTGTTATAAACAGTTCATAAGAATTAGTTCTATTTTATACAAGTATCTTTATTCAAGACAATTTTTTCATGATTCTAATAGCCTATAGTTTATACGTTCTAGGGATATAAAACAGGACTTGAATTGCGGTGCTTACATATTGGAAAAAAGTCGGAAAAGTGTTTAACTTACTTTGCAGATGGACTGACCAATATTTTATTTATTGCGCCACAAGGTAGAGGACCTTTAAAAAAAACAGAATACTGATACGAAATCATTCAAGGACTCTTAAGTTAATAACATGGTACAGTTGATTAAAACTCCTGGAGCGAAATATTACTGTAGTACATAAAAATCATGTCATCAGAGTCGACAATATCCTCTCCACTATACAACTTCTCTTAAGGAACTGGAAAAGATTTTAGCTAAATGTATATGATTCCAATTATCGACCGTACCATCAAGCCGTCAATATAAGAACTGAACATAATACATGATGAACGAATAGTAAAAAATAGACTATAATGTGGCGCTTGAGAAACAGTAATGTGATAAACAGACAACTGAAGACTAAATGATCTGTCCAAAATACAAAACGTGTAACCAACTACATCTTAGTACATCTCTGACCATTAAATTGTAAATGGTGCAAAGTGATATGGACCTATGAATAATTGCAAGCTCTAAATACAAGGAACTGAGATAGATGTCAACATAAGCCCTCATAAAAAAATGTAATTAGTGTGGCTTAATTTCAGAAAACTGAGTTGTAGTCAGCATACTCAAATCGATAGTTATGGTTAAAAATTTGAGATTTGTGAAAACCGTGGACATAATAGTGCTATCGACAGAAAACAATGAAGATAGAAGTGGAAAGAGCATTATTGTTGCGTGTGATACACATCAATTCTTTTCGTAGAAATCAACATCTGAATAAGAAGGGAAATAGGTTACGTGACTCAGGATTTACTTGATACTAGTCACTTAGTTCTTGAAAGTGAAAATTTTCGTTTACTTTTTTAAAAAAGTGAAAAGTTTTAAAGTAAGGAGGGTTAGATTGTTTTTATGCATAGTCCTCCATTACTCTCTTTTTGGTTAGTGGAAAACCAACAGGCTATGTACCCCGAACTACTAATGGAGAAATCCTACTGCCATAACATTTGCTAAGTAGTCAAGCTTTAGTCGTGAATCCTACCACAATGTGGATTGTCGACATGAGTGACATCGCCTTCGAACTTGTAAACCCTCGGCTCTGGTGTAAAATAATTAGTTATAAAATCTTACCATATGGAGTGTTTGGTGGATCTATCATTGATACAATAATTGGTTCAAACGGTTGATCACTAACAGCTGCAACAATAGGCCAAATCTGAAATGCACCATCACCATAAGCAACTACAACTTCAGTAGATAAAGAGTCTACGGATGTAACACGCCATGAGGCCCATTCAACTGGTTGGTCGCGAAGCAGTAAATGACTGATACGAGGAGCTGGAGGTACAGGCAATGATGGTTCTTCTTTCTGCAATAGTAAGTCAGTAGTAAATAAGTAAAATCATTCACATAGAATGACAATAGAGACAATATTTTAACAGGAAACAAATACAAAAATAAGTTAAATCCCTAGCATTGATGGTTTCTCAAGAACACACTAAATGAGTATATACAAGGTTAAAACATGAATTTCCCATTCCACAAAGAATGAAGTAATATAGACGTTAGTGTCAAATTACGAATACTCTACAATGGAATTTACTATTGCTCATCAAGCTCTTTTAGATGTCACCAATAAACACCAAACACTCGCCCCAAAATGACAGCAATACTGTGCATTGTTAACCCTAGCTCTTTGAATGGTGCTGGATCGTGATAAAACCAAATGAAGCAATCATTTCTCTAAACCTAACAAGTAAAAATTCTTTGAATATAAACAAACGAACAAAAACGTGCAGCAGACATAAATACTGACCATCAATTTACTTTTACAGTAGTAATAGGTAGAGAGTGGCTGAGAATACGTAATGCATATCCCAATCATCGCAACTAATGAAAGTGTGATCAAAAGTGATTCTAGGAAAGATAAGCCTAGACCCAATTTCAGACACTAACTAAACATAGTTGAAATCTAAATAAACAAAACATTAGAGAAACTTGCCTCTGCTTTAGACGCATCAGGTCTCAAGCTACGTGTTAACGCCTTAAACTTTAAGGTTGATCGCTTCTCCGAATGTCCCTTTGCAGGAGTACTAGGAGTTGACTCGACAGCACTGTCGTTTGAAACTTGCTGAGACTTCTCTCCATTTACTTCAGTTTTGTCGCCCGGTGTTGCTTCGCCCTGAGTTTCTTGGGAAATAGTTGGGGCCAACTCATCAACAACATTCGGAGTAACAACTTCCCCCTGGGCTGTAGGAGCAGTGACACCATCCGCCGGAGCAGCTGGCTGTGTAACGCTTTCTGATGGGATAGGCTGAGGAATAGCCACTGCTACACAGCCGCCTGCGTATGCAACCAGCAGATGATTACCTTGAGGTTGTAATTCAAGGGATATGATGGGAGAGTCTACCCCAAGTTGATCTCGCTTGTCTGCGGGGACACTAAAACACAAAACATACCAAATTATACGAATCCTACATTGAAACCACACCATAAATAATAAAATTTGAGCTATTTACGCAAGCTTGAAAACCTGGTCCTAGTTAGTTCATAATAAGTAGCTATAGGATCTTATCAGACGACGATAGGCCAAAATTTATCATTCTGCTGGTCTACAAAAGTCTACACTTTGGTATTATATACAGACCGTGGATTAGGTATGTTTACCTACACAATCACAATGGCATGCATATTTCAACTTACATGAAAGATTAATATCAAATGGTTGCTGACGTCTCGTAATGAGTAAGATTAATCCTCGAAGCGATGTACCTGCTTCGGTTTGGGCACCCGGGCAGTATCACAGCCCTCACACAAATCAATTGAGATTTGTGTGGCGCATATGTATTTGGTGCCTTCCTGTACCTATACTTATGTGTTAAAATAAATAAAAAAATAAATAAAATCGAAGCGATGTAATGGAGTGAGCATTTGCCTTAAAACTAATCGGTTAGGATTCAATCCTAGTGTTACTTTTTAAATTGGCTCTACCAGGGATTGAGAAACCGACCCAGTGGAATCGGGTTAACTAAGAGAGTAATCGTGTGCAAAAATCACACTAATATGCAAACAACAAATAGAACACGAGTCCTAATAACATTGGTAATAGGAATACGCTTAAAGAATATGACGTTTTCACAGACAAACAGCATTAGCATTTGAAGATTACTGGTTTTGGCTAACTACAAATTTAATTAACTACACTTGGAGACATATCAATATTAATATTTTAAGCTAAAAAGTAATCACGGATGTCAACCTACAGCAAATTAAGAACAATACATGGGAACACTAAAGGAATTACCTATCGCTGATAATTGAACTTGTACATGCAGTGAGTGCATCATCTCCTAGTGTCATATGACCATCTTTAACCGCAACTTGACGCAGTGTACCGTTTGCAGAACCAATGTAAATAATACCATGACCAAGACACATACATGTAATAAGATCTTGTTCACCGCTGTGAATGTAAATAAGTACAAATTAATTTATCAATGTAAGTATTCAACATGTTATTATGCACAAGTACATATTTGCATTCAAAAACAAACATTATAAGTTGGAATTTTTTGATAATTCTGAAGGCGATTTACGTGAAAACCCAAAAGTACGCCACACTGTGAAGTACATTTACGGCAGGACGACAGACCATACAATAGTATTGTGGACAGCACCGCGAAACTAATATGCCGTCTTTCCTAACTTTTAGTCGAAATTATATTCAACAAAATGTAAGGGGAGTATTACACCGACAAAACTAACAAATTAACGTCCTGACAAGGTAGATTTTCGTTAAAACCAATTGTCAGCAGATACAGATCAAGAACGATCGATACGGCTTGACATCTCGCTAACACGTTAGCCAAACTCCATGCTGAAAACTCACTCATTTTCACATTCGTAGGTATTAGGAAGTGAAGGTTCTGTACGACATAATCCATGAGAATAGCTGAAAAAATGAATTATTTTTAGCCACATGAATCTCTTTATCAAACTTTATTCTAAGGCTGGACGCGGTGAAATAGAACGATGATTGTCTAGGTTCCCAAATAACCAATATGACTTAGGCCGTGTTTTAATTACTATTGCATCTCAGTGAAAAGCACAAACTCATTTGTAAACGGATGCCAAGAAGCGACTTGGAGGGCCTGCCAGATTGGCTTGTACGAAATGCCTAATTCTTTCAACAAGACCAGTGAGCTCCCCATGAACAACTTTGTGAAGCTATATCCATCAAAATAAACTCCAGATCATTGAGACAAGTTTAACTAAGCGAAACATGTGATTTCAAGCGTAAAAAGCTGTGTATATTACTTGGACAAAGCGTTTAGCGATTCAATGTCTTACTCTTTTTGAGATGCTCAGATTACCTTGTTCGACTGCCGTATCTTCGAGTGAAGTTTTAGGCAAAAGCATGAATCCATCCGAATAAAGTTAACATTTAACATATCCCTAAGTTATATCCCCATGTGTTAAAAGAAAAACAAAAATTTCCCATTAATTAACTTACGTTTGCTGAACTTTCACATGGCTAGTTGGTGACCATCGTCCACATCTAGAATCTAGTTCAAAAAGATCTAACGTTCCGTCAGTCGAAGCGCAAACAATCCGCCCCTATATGGTGTGACATCAGTGTAAAGAGAACCTACTTCGCCTGGTAAAAACAAAAGAGAAATAATCGGAGAGCCCTCTCGTTGGACAGCGAAAACAATGCCCGGTGAGCCATATCTAGGAATGTGAGATGAGTTCGTCTAAACCTACATTTTTATTACTCCTTTACTTGTTCCTACAGCTAATAAGCCAAGAACTTCGTCGAAAGCCAAAGCGCTTGGAGACTCCAGACATCCATAAGCAGACGACTATCGCAAATAATGTTAGAAAAAGAACTCACCTGGTGACAAGAGTAACCATCAGTATGTTTTCCAAGTGTGTAATCATGTATTCGCTTAACAATTTCAAGATTTTGCAATTGGTGGGGCAATCTTTTGAATGGTTCCAAGATCCTCTGTGCCATTTTCAAAGTCAGAGGACAGCAACACCAAACAAGCGAAAATGACTAATTCGAATTTCAAACAACGATTCAGACACTTATTAAATTGATGCAGCTAATCAAATATGGTGAAAATGCTAGAGAAAACAATGCATTGTAATAATTTATTTGTAATTAAATCTGGATAAAATAATTCAAGATTGATCGATATTTAACGACTGATGTGAACAAGCTTAGTTTAGTTAATTCAAAAGTTCTGCATATAAACTCGCAATCCAGGAATTAAGTCCCATAGGCTACTGGCATTGGTGCCTAGGTATACTCATCCATCAAAACCTAAATTATTCAACCCGAAGTTACTCTTCTGAGATGTGATCAGGAAAAGTCACAATGGATTGTGTCTCTCCATAAGTAAAATGGCCCCATATATGATTTAAGCCCATGAGACCGATTACAGCTGGATTTTATGATTCCATCTCGTGAATTAATCCTTGACGGTCTAATATTTTTGTCGTTTATCATCGTACCTTGTGCTACGCAACCACGATTTCACTCAAGCACATAAGGTTCTGTAACGTTGAGCATTGGAGAACCCTTTCGTACATTAGTTCGCTTAACTATTAACATATATAAAGGACATAGTTCCACCCCGTTACTAATGTTTCACTGCTCCACCGCAACAAATCTGCACTGTTTAATGCCTGTAAAACAGTCGGGATCAGCACTGACCAAAACTGAAATGAAATATTTTGTTCACTTGTGTAAAGTATATCAAGAGGCGCTCTTGGAAGCGCCCCATTTTTATCGCATCAGGGACAATCTCACATGAACCTACTAATTGTTCCTTATGAATGTCGAGATAGGTAAAAAATATCAGACTTCACCAAAGAAGTACACCTAAATCCGTCTCCTTTGGCAGAGTCCAATTGTATGAGACTTCACACGATGAAACCAAGGACACTTGAAAGTTGTTTATATAGAAGGTAAGATCACCAACATGAGATATAGCTAGCCCAGGACTTCTAGTGTTGCTTTGATGAAATATCATGCAACATTACAGAAAATGGTGAGTAACATTCCCATAAGATTCTTACAATAAGAATGACTACTCGGAACCTAAGGCTAAGATTATGTCCATGCTGAAAATCCCTTGTAGTATTTCAAATAAATACGTTCCGATTACATCACTGGAAGTACTAAATATTCAAATGAAGATACTCTTATTGGGAAAAATGCAGTTTTCAGAATGCTTCAGATGTCCGTCGAATCAGATGACCTTATCAAATTTATTTCATTCACACATCTGACACTGCTGTTTATATATCAGTGAATTTATTGGAACTTGGGTGAGGATGGGAGGATCCTGTCATCCAACATATATATAACTAAATGCAGTTGGTTAGCAATCACTACACTCGCTGTCTGACATGAAGGTGTTGCAAATTTTAAGTAAAACTAAATCTAAGTAGTTGTGACATTCATCTGAGCCACTATTTGTGAGATTGACAATCTTCTGGAGGATAATGCCTTGTGAACAAGTGAGAGGACTTGGTTTGTGCGATTGCTAGAAGCATCGCCTATCACGTTACAGGTCAGTCAACTGATTGTTTGTATTACGGAAGATTTTTAAACCAGGATAAAAAAGACCAGACATAAAATAGAAGTCTATTTCTATAACTAATAAGTTTATTCGTTCATTAAAGATCATAGAAGCAACAAGATGAAAATATACAAGCGCCTGACGAAAAAATACAACAGACAAGTTTGTATGTCGTGTTGCATATAATGATACTAAAAGTAACTGTGATGTCAAATTCAAATCGTAAATGGGGATAATTAACCAGTGTTCCAGATAAAGGATGATAAACCACGGATATATACATGGTTATAGAATTTCATCTCTAGAATTCACTTAAATTTAGAGAAGAATCATTGCGAATCGTTTTGTGTATAACTTTGCATGTATAGCTATGCTTGTTTATGAAAATCCCTCCATGCATCACACTGTTTATGATTGATTATCTAGGTGGACTTCGTCAAAAACCCAGAAAATCGACTTCAAATAAGTTGGTTATGTGATCAAATGGAACAGCATCTGCCAGTAACTCTGGTATGCCATTCTTTCCAAATAACATCACAGCATCTTAGAAATATCTAACTGACAAGATATCAATATAGGGGTTTCGTGTGGCCAGTGAGAATCAAGATACTACACACATGGTTATATTAAGAGCTGAGAAAATGAATTTCGAATGTGTTGGAAGAAGCTGGTGATATGCATGGTTCATATCGTCAAATCAATAGTCCTTACAAAACAACCTTTATGTATGAACAGTACGTTCAGCCCCAGGTATGTTCGAGCTACTAAGACTGTTACCTTACTAAATTCTCATACATTGTAAGTGCTTTCCATTCCCAAGGGAGTGAGTTCATCAGTTCTGTTGCCATGTAAGCTAAGCAGTCATCAGCTCAAACAGACTTCTCATGCTTATTCAGTGTGCCCCTAAGAGTGCTGGGGAGGTCTAGCCTGACGCAAAATGAATGATAAGGGACAAAGTGTAAATAATTGGAACACTCAAGATAAAAAACTGAATGACAGGTTTATGAGTAACTTACCTCAACCTTACAACAACTATAAACTTCTTAAAATGTTGTATCATATAAATACTTGACAGGACAAGAATTTGAACACATTAATTCTGAATTCGGACCTAGTGTGCAACATAGACGTGATCCAACTTTAGTGAAAGGTTATAAAAACTGCACTCATAGTGCAATACTAAAAAACTAAACCCTCTGCAACATCTACATGAATCTGTTGCCTTTTATTTACATTGATTTTACTTTCTTAAAAATCCTCATTGAAAAGCAACTTTTCTGCAAACTAGCGTTATAAATTGTAAATCATACCTATAAAAATGGTTTGTACCCGCCCTAGCACAAATATATCATTTGGACGGCGGAATAAATATCAATAGGTAGTGGTTCTCGTAAATGCTAAAAATTATGATAGATATCAACACCATTGAATAGTTGTCTTGAAAATATAAGTTAGAGACGTACGTAATTATTTTATATAGGTTTGAATGCGGAAGGAATGGTTTATTAGCCATACGGTTCGTGAAACTGAACAAATGACAACTGAGCAGATCTAGACTTGACATTTAACTCGTAGAGGTTTGAAATGGTGAGTGCGGAAAACTTGATCTACATGGCATGACGTGCCCATGAAGCTGTGACCACTCTACGCAACCTCTTGTTCTTCCTAATAAATTTGTTCTTCAAGAATTCTTAGCAGCAATCACTCACGATACGACGAGTTATCGTAGATATTAATGCGACTTCCACGTAAAGTCTGGTAGGTAAGGTTGTAGAATTATGGTCTACTTAGATACTAGTACTACTCTAATAATATATCTAATCCTAAAATTGTAGATTTGTCATGATGTAACTGCTCAATTTAGAAGATTGTAGCGGTAAATAATTACTTACTTACTTACTTACGCCTGTTACTCCCAATGGAGCATAGGCCGCCGACCAGCATTCTCCAACCCACTCTGTCCTGGGCCTTCTTTTCTAGTTTCATCCAATTCTTGTTCATTTTTCTCATATCTATCTCCATTTCCCGGCGTAATGTATTCTTTGGTCTTCCTCTCTTCCTCCGACCTTGAGGATTCCATATGAGGGCTTGTCTTGTGACGCAGTTCGCTGCTTTCCTCATTGTGTGTCCTATCCACTTCCAGCGCTTCTTCCTGATTTCTTCCTCCACTGGGATCTGATTTGTTCTCTCCCACAGTAGGTTGTTACTTATGGTGTCCGGCCAGCGGATCTGAAGTATTTTGCGTAGACAACTGTTAATAAACACCTGTATCTTTTGGACGATGGATTTCGTAGTTTTCCAGGTTTCCGCCCCATACAGTAGAACTGTCTTAACACACTCGCTAAAAAACGCGGTAAATAATTCCCCAAAATCAAATAGCTCTGTAAGTTTTCGACATTAGATGCTGACCACGGTTTTAATGGACTCATCTAGCTGAGGGCGCTCGGTCAAGCATCCGCACCAGATCACGTGTGGGAACGCCGTGCTCAACATCTGCCGCAGTCGCTAGCCAGATTAGTGCAAAGGATCCTCGATATATTGATAGCTTATCAAATATATCTTCGATCTCCTCACTTATGTCTTTTGATTTTACTTGGTGGGTGCGCTTCATATATATATATGATGAAGAACAGATTTATTCTGGAGATAGGACTATATATTTATTATCGATAAAAGACCGTTAGATAAGTTGGACCACTCCTGCAAGACCGAGCCACGCCATTCGACCAACTTGAACTAATTGGATTCATTATTCCCTCCTTCTCTATCGTTGGGTTTCTCTCCGGGTTAAATGTTGAATATCAATTGGTACTAGATGCTTTTTTCTTTGTCATTAGAATAATAGACCTATCCCACAGTTGTAGTTTCTTCATGATGTCACTACCTTGTATTGGCACTGTGCCCTAACAACACAATCCTCAAAGCTGAATACAAGACAACTGGGAAACTAGATATTCAATATTTGACGCGGAGAAAAACCCAACGATGAAGAGAGCGGGAACAATGAGTTGAATTAATTAGAATTGATCGGATGGCATGGTTCAGCCTTGTAGGCGTGGTCCCTGTTGAATGTTACCTTATATCTTTTACTTATATTAAATATATTGTTCTATCTCTAACCTAAGCTTATTCTCCATCATATATTAGCAATTTTAAGATATGATGAGTCAGTTTAGAAAATTATGTGTTTTCCACGTAAGATCTTATGGATTAAGCAGTTACATCATGACAAATCTACAATTTTAGGACTAGGTCTATTATTAGAGCAGTACTAATATCGTAATAGACCATAACTGTACAGTCTCTCAAAAACCTTGACTGTGCACTTTGTGAATGAACGCAGTCATAAATGAACTTATGAGAGGATCAAGATAAAACTTGATCGCTTCTGTGGAAATATATGCTCAAACACGTAGAAATTTTAAATTATCGGACTTATGTTTACTTCTCGTTTATATGATATTAAAAGGCTTTAAGGTGGTTGTAGTAGGTTTGCTACCACGAAGGCGAACTCGTGAGGAGCAATGTCTTATTTAAAATAAACAAACCATGCAACCCTTAATATAGGATAAAAGGGATATTGTGCTCACAAAAAATAAGTAATTAGATAAATACCTTAACTTTAATGTTTCGATCCTAATAGATGGTTCTTAGCTTACTCTCGTTCACATAACTTGAGCTGTTACAACCTCACGCCTCACACGGTAGTTATGTTAGTTCTGACACAAGTTCAATGCACAAGGAATAGGTATAACGTTATATACTGAAGAGACCTTACGAGTGCAATCAAGTGTGTCGAAGGCAAGCGATAGTGAGACAACAAAATCTATAAGTGATTGTGGTTATGACTTTGCAACCATTTTGGTAACACGTCGTCGTCCAAGTTATATTGAGTGTAAATTCACTAGGTCACATACACACGTGGATTAATACAGATTATTATCTTAGTGTTGAGGATCAAAACATGTCAAAAATCTAATGATGGGACCCAAAATTTAAGTCGATGTTATCGCTATTATCCGGGATTAAGCTTACTCTATTTTGCAGTGCATTCCAAAATAAACACGTTAATTCTAATATGACAAACTATAGGATTTGAACCTTATTTTTATTCATGGTCACGATTATGTTACTGAGTTTCAGTTCTCACACTCGTTAACAACTAGAGATCAAATCTCTTGTACTGTAGATCTGTGTCGATGATCTGTGGTCGGGAATGATATGATAATCTCTAGCTTACTTTGAAATCACACGTCGCGGTTAGCACCTCACGTGAGCTACTTTTCCGTCATGTCCAATTACCATGGCTACTTTGGTGACTGTACAACTAAAACATAACGTTAAGACAGAAATGTATTGTTAAGAATAGGTACAAAAACAGCGTGTGACCACTGCTGTATGGGCAAGTTTATGGCGTGCAACTGATTGATGAACACTGATTTTCCCTGGCCTTAACGAGGATTAGTAAACTGTTCGACATTTAGTAGCCTGAATATAAGATGATTTGACCAGGGTCCAATGACATTTCACTCACCCTAGAGTATTCTTACCAGTACTAAAAAATGCATGACTTTTGTGCTAGTCGTCCCTGGTCTACGAATCTAAGTAATATAGCTTGAGATACTCGTATGTTTGTAGGTGCAAAGTCCATAGATTCTAGCATATCATTCAGTAAGGTATTTCATGTAGCACGTAAAGAAATTTCAAAGTTTGGAATGAGAAGCACAACACATGGTTGCATCGCAAGATTTCTGTGCAGCAGAAGGAAGAGAATCAGAATATAAGAACTTAATTCGTAATGGAAATATATCAAAATGGCACTTCATAAGATGTTAACTTAGATTATATACAGTTCGCACTCAACTTTAACGCAATGAATAAGCTCTGTTGATTGTTCCCATTTTTTACATGAAATCAACGTAAATGTTTAGGGTAAAATAAATGGTGAAGTTGAAAGGCTAGAGCTCCAGGAGGAATTTGGAAAATTCTATTGAATAGTTCAAAATTTGTGGTCTGGAAAACTCCTCCCACCAAAAACATACTATTACGAGCCGGAAATAGCAATACTAATGGGTTCTTTATCAACAGTACACCATTTTCAAAAGTTATGGTATAAAATACCATACATATTGGTAAGTCATGATACGGAAACGACTGCATGTTATAAAGTAAAAGCTGTCAAAGCGTTTCATTTTTACGGTCACTTACCAAAGCTTTTGATTTTTCTGACTGGCAAACGTTTCAAAGTTTCATAAGCCACCCATATCACATCTAGGAAGTTAGTCTTTAATTAACTGAACTATAGATAATCAATGTAGACCATCTATGCCGAACGATTGGGGGACTACTAGTGTAAGACAGGCTTGGTGTGACGAACCAGCTAATATCAAAGTTACAAATCACGGCAAGAACCTTACATAGATTGCCTCATCGACGTATCAAGATACTATATATGTTTTAAAACTGTAAAACACAAAGGACGATATTACAGAAATATATTAGTTAAAGTAGATACAAGCGAAAGTACGACCACCGCCGTATGGACCAGCTCATGTCGTACGATTAACTGATGCGCGTTGATCGTCCTTGATCTTGGCAGGTATCAATGATCGGTTTGATATTCAGTGACTGAACTGACGGATTATTTGGCCATGGCTTAGTGACATTTCACTATCCGTATAGAATTTTCAGGTCCTGCCAAGGTGGTCCAAAAAACAGGCACTAAGTTACTAGTAGGAATTTATAATCTTTTACATAAAATGATTATTTTTATCCTATTGTCATATCATGGGAGGTTATCTTATGCTAGTCTACCACACATTAGACAACAATCTAAAAGTCAAGATTAAAGCAGGTTAAACTGTCCACTTCCAGATTCTATTCCATGATAGTCGTAATATAAAGCTTGTGTTATTTCTAATTGTTGTCGATTGTTTTGGATGTTAAGTGTAAGTGAACTGGGCTGTCGATTGACCACTTTTTATTCTTCTTTGTTCAAGTCCTCCTCACGCCACTCTGGATCCTTTAGTAGTACTTAAAGTTCCTTCTAAATGGTTCAAACAGTTCAAATGGTTGTGGACGGAATAGAAGAAGTTTTCGCTTAACAGGCTGCCGTGTCTAGTAGCAGGGGATCACCAATAGCTCCAGGCAAGAACCTAAGTATATTAACGATAAAAGAGAAAAAACAATGAATTGGTAAATCATAGTAAGATACTATCCTTAGTCCTTAAGAATAGATCAAGTCGCCTCTTAAAGGACTCCTTCGGAAGTTGCTAGATGCGAACCAAAACAAGATACACACTATTTTTCTCTCCATCAGAACTAAGACCTTTCGAAGCTATTTCTGAGACGTCTAAAAACTATTTCTTAATAAGATTATATTTATATTCCGTATTTTCCATTCAGTGGTCAACATCTGGGTCGCTTGTCACCGACAACAGATATCAGCCTTAACGATGAATGCTTTAACAGATCAGTAGATTTTCAAGGGTGAAAATACTTCGAAGATTAGTAGACACTAACTGACCTACTATCACTGAAAACTGAGAGGAAAGACATTGGGCATTGGAGGTAGCCTTTTCAAGTTGATTGTTACGTCGTAAATTCGGTAGGTCATTACTAAAAATTGCACTATCAGTCACTGATTATAAATTTGCCTTCTTTTACCATCTCCTAACCATGGATAGAGAAAATGAAAGTAAATAATGATCAAACGTGAGAAACAGTTATTTGTTTTAGAACAATAATGTGCATTTTTAATAATGCAATGATAAAATGTCTTACCTGATCTCTCAAGTTTGGGAAAATTTTCGGAAAGAACGCAAAATCTACTCAAAATTTTGAGGTATTATCATTAAACACGGGCCGATTTACCCAAGGTGTAATAAGGTTCTGGGTAAATTTAGGGGGTAATTTTGGGGAAATGGCACCAAAACCCCAAAATGTTCTATAGCGGCTTCCCCAAAATTGGAAGGTTGAGTGATTAGGAAAGTTTTTTGAAAACGTAATTATTCCTCACAATCAATCATAACTTACCGTCATTAGGATGCCACCAAATTAATTTGGTGGAGATTTTTGAATAACTGAAACAAGGTATCTAGGATTTCCTATCATCTTCAGTAATAAGCAGAGTAGGTCTTCCGGCCCGTTTTAATTCTTACGACTTGCGTTCTAGTGAAGATTCAGCCTTGAAATATTCATTAGTGGGGGTGATACTGTGGTATGGGTTACTTATATCCACACATGTAGTATGTAACGGTGGTCAGACTTAGGATGTATTTCAGCAGAAGATCGATAAGGCAAGAACGCAAACGGAACACAATTGATACGAAAATGCGTGAACAATGAAATCTGAGACAATGACTGATATTTGCAAAGGAGCAGTCAAATTTGAGACGATGGATTGATATTTTGCAAATTAACTATTTAAAATATGGCTCTCAGATTTTATTGGAATGCTCTGTAATTTCGTGTCAAATACATTCGGTTGTCCCCACCCGTGTTCCTGTGCACTACAATATCACCTTTTCGGATAGGATGTTTCTGTCATTAAACACTCAATGAGTAAAACGAAATCCAACTCTGAGTTCATTTAATCACAGTTTCTGAGCCTTCTTACTATGACTTAGGAGATTATTAGTTCTAAAATTTTTAACTCAAAATTCACCCCATTTTATTGGAAGTCACCAAAATATGCATTAAATGTCCTTAAAAGTTGAGAAAGTTGATTAAACTCCACAAATTAATTCTCATAATTTCCATCCATATCACATAGAATCCGTAACTCTTGTCTCCGTGTGGCAATTTCGGTCTCAAGTATCAATCATGAGCGCTTCGGTGGATTTCCCAATGAAAAAGCCCAATTCGTCGAAGCCTAAAGTGTCGGCCAGTCACCCGCCAGTAATCAATATGATCACTGCGGCAATTTTGGTGGTTAAGGATAGTAAGGGCATTTCACTCGCTACTATCAAAAAAATACATAGCCGTGAATTACAAGTTTGGTGTTGAAAAACATGCAGCCCACATTCACCTTGCTATAGCACATGATGTTGAGAAATGCGCTTTTATACGAGTTGGGAATAAGAGAAACGGTGTATCTGGTAGCTTAAAATGTTGGGGAAAACCGCTTAAAGTTCATTGAGAAATCACTGCGTTGTTATGAGAATCTATATCATACCACCTTACACATTTGACATTATACATTATGTGACAAACGAATAAATGGTTCTGAACAGATGATATAATGCCTCTATATCAGAACCGATGATTAAAGTTCATTGATGTTATGGAAATAGTTCCTATTTTAAAGACATGTACTCTATTAATTTATTCACTACCATATCCAGAAGACTGACTCATTACAAATAAAAAAAATATTAGATTAGTTTGGCAATATAAGAAATATGTTGCGTAAATTCTATTTTGTCTTTAAATGTTGTAGTTAAATTAGGAAATCGGACGATTTCCTAGCTTTTTATCATGCTCGTATCCATGATATTCTAAATAAAATACAGACAACAGTTCAAACGTTAATGAATATCATAAAATTATTAATATGACAAACGTAAGTTACTATGACGATATGTATTTAAAAAGATTAACCAGGTAGAAAAAAAACTAAAAATCAATTAAAAGTACTACATAATTAAATGAACATGATCAAAATCTTGGCACTAAGCTTTGTTGACGGAGTACATGTATATAGCGAGAGTTGGTGTAAATGTATGAAATGACATGAACTACGAAATTTAATGTAAAAATATTTTGCATGGAATGAATATCTTATAATGATATTATTTAGTATTTGACGACTGGCCGGCACTTTAGGCTTTGACGACTTAGGCTTCTTCACTGGGACAGTCACTGAAGCACTCATGACTAAACCTTCAGACCAAAATTGGCTTCGGTTTGGGTACCCGGGCAGTATCACAGCTCTCGCACAAATCAAATGAGATTTGTGTGGCGCATATATATTTGGTGCCTCCTTGTACAAATATCTATGTGTTCAAATAAATAAATAAATAATAATATAGTATTTAGGAAGCCAGCTGATTAGTGAAAATACACAGTAATTGGTGACTTGTACATAAACGTACGAAGTAACTTATTCTTGAATTTTCTTTTAGTTCTGACCCACGCTTGTTTACTTTGCTTCTTGCACTGTGCAAGATGGCCTGGCTCGCAGGGTCATTTGATGAATCGATTTGATATCTTTCTCAGAAAAAGAGAGGCACCTTGAAATCTGGAACACATCGCATCTAACGAATAATGTTTGATATAATTCAGACCTACTTCAAATCATTTTGTAAAATCTGTGATTGCCAGTACTCAGCTCTCTTTTTGTTCCATCTAGAGTTAAAGTAATTTCAAGTTAGTCTGTCATTATGTAAGCCAAAATTAACTTTGCCGACTTACGAAGATCATTCTTAATGATCACTGATATTCTTGTATCCTTAATCATATTTAACAACTGTTCCAACTCACAAATTGATCACGGAATTTTTGATCATCCAATATAGCTTCCAATGTAGCTGGTTCTACAGGCGTTTGAGATAGAAACTGTGAAGGCCGTTTTATATACTTTTTCCTTGACTTTGATGGATGAGATTTCAACGTAAGCCGTCAACTTATTTTTCTGATTAGATAAATCTACAATGGCCGGCATTGTTTTGTCAACATTTTGATTCAGGGCCTGAAACCTCCGATCATTAAAACGATACAACTTGCTTGTGGTGACAAAACTTCGGCTTTTGAAAAAGTGATAAATATGAATCTATTAAATGAATACATTGCGATTGTGATGAGATGCCCAAAGGTTAAGCCTAATATTCATGTCTTAATTGGTTGGTTAATGAGTAACCTACACCTTAGATATTTGGTCGTGTTTATTTTGTATTCATATTCTGTATCTAAGCAAGTCATTTTATCGCACGAAAGTCTAATCTGGCTAGTGGTTTTGTCTTTTATTTTTAGTCATTCGGAGGCCTAAGTCATTAACAACATGAGTAGCCACCACTAAGCCACATCATGTCATTGCATTCATCTATCAGTCAAAATTTCATTCATTAATTTTATCAGTCTTAAATTTCGTCCCATCAAATCATTAAACACTTGCGTAATAGATCTATGTAAAGCCCCTTCAAAATGTTAATTTATGAGAAATCTACAAAAGCACATCGAACCTTCAACTCCTCGGAAGTGTACACATCAAAAGTGTGCTTCGTTTTTGCTTCTCTGTCAAACATTTATAATGTACGCTATCATCATTTTACCTTATAGACTTTATTGAGAGACACGATAGCATAATGTCTTTGGCATTTTACCCGAGGATAGTTGTGAATCCAGCACTTAAACCCACAAATGACTGGAAGTTATATGAAAGGATATTTTATTTTATCACAACTAACCACAACAGTTTAAAACCTTGGATTTTTTCAGAAAGCAGTCAGCATCGGGATTATTCCGACCCGTGATTTCTCCTGACGTCTCATCCTCCTTGTACATAAATAATTTTTCGTTTAACAGTTAGTTGCTTAGTTGTTTGAGCACGTCTTTCTTGTCGACGTCGTTGGTAACAACATGGAGTTTGGATTGATGCTGAGGGAAAATGTAATTGTGATATAAAACTTAAAACCATTACATATGATAACTGGATAAATTCGTTGATAACTCTAACTTGTAAAATGTGCTACCATGATTTAAAAGTATGAACCAATGTACAGACCTATTAAACTTAGAACTGCTTCTAGCGGGAAACTTCTTGAAAAGTGATGTCATTTAGTGAACATAGACGTATGTTAGAATGGGATGATAACCTCGTAATATCACGTTGGTAATAAAATATACTTACAGTGTATATCCGTCGTAGAAATCCACATTTGTGGCTAACTATTGAATATCTGAAGATACGTATACTTATGGTGATAGAAAACCGGGTTTCAATGCGATTCTGACGGATGTTGCAAATGAGTTACAAGCGATGCTAAAAGTAGGCCTAAGTGTCCCAAAGTTTTAGATAAATCTTAGTGCTAAGTTGACGACCATAGTT
Source organism: Schistosoma spindalis (assembly GCA_946903255.1). NCBI lineage: Eukaryota > Metazoa > Platyhelminthes > Trematoda > Strigeidida > Schistosomatidae > Schistosoma > Schistosoma spindalis. The sequence continues at coordinate 7,849,308 of OX336419.1, read as the reverse complement.
TGTAACACCTTCTTGTTCAAGTATTAAGTATGTCGTTGAACAGAATGTAATAGCAGGTTGCGACTAGCGTTTAGTTTTGAACGAACTTCACTCCATTTACTTCTGTTTGGAGATCAGGTTAGTATTATTTGCCTTTACTTAGAGTGTGTCTCATAACCCCCAAGTATCTGGTAGGTGAGCTAACTTAAAAAGCTTGTTTTAAGCTCTCACCTCTGTACGCGCACAACGTTTAGAAATAGGAACTTACTAGAGTCATCGGAAATTTCAACGAAAACTCCCAGATTAGTAGAAATGGTGGGGTTTTTTGTTGCATTGCCCAAATTTTCTAATATGAATCATGCAAAGTTTCCAAAAACTGTCCTAATCTTTCTCAAAGTCGGGATAGTGAGACATTTTTTCTAACGTCTACCTCTAAGGGAAATGTCAAACAATTTACATTTCTGTGTGCTTCGAGTAGTCTACTTTTCGCTTGAAGTTTGCTCTCAATATTTTTCTTTCTCCTAGATTTAGGCCAAATAGTTCAATTTTCTTACAAACACCTCCACTGATCCTTTTTCAGAAACCAACCTTTCTTTACAGTTAAAATGAGTTAGAAGAATGGTTTATGTGTGAAAATCCATCTATTTTATCAAATTTTAATAAGTTTGCAAAAATACTAAAAACGGTAAAGTACTAGTGACATTTCTACTTCACAACTGAAAGTTGTGGTTATTCTTGAATGAAATCTAAAACAAAGTAACAGTTAGCAGTGTAGAGGTGGACTATTTAACATGAAGTGATTAAAAATGTTTCATTGTAAACGGACTACTAACTCATGCATACTTTTTTTCTTCATTTGTTTGGATGCAGCACATCCGACTGAATATGTTTAAGTATGTTTAAATACCATTTTATTTAGAAAATTCTAGATATTAGTTAAAAAACTTCAAAAACATAAACGTATAAATCACATATTGTCATTAAGAAGCATAATTTGCATCAGTGGAATTCTGAAGCGAAATAATGTCTGTTGGTTATTGGAAGAGGAAGGAATGTCTTTAAAATCTTGACTACGAAGATATGACATCATGTATTGAGACTCACAGTAACCTTTAACAAAATTGGTCCCTGTATCTACGAAACAGAAAGAAAAAGTCGTCTGTACAAACTGTTACTTTCATTTTTCCCCTATGTCGTGAAAGTAATTTGGGTTTACCATATCGAAAACTGTCGCAAGACCTTTTTCACTGACATTGAGCGGTAAAAATCTTGATGTCTATCTGCCTAGTGAATAAAGAACCAGTCTTATTACTTATGTTGTTGTAAAACCTATACCTATGATGTCCCTGTTTGGTAATAGTCCTAAACAAAGTAAACTTGCAAGTTTTGTCTTCATAGTGTTGGCGAAAATATTTCGAATGGATGTTCTCTGGGGATTATTTGTTCGTAGGTTAACAATTGCCAGCATGAGTGTTAAAGAATTCTAAAAGATTGTTAATTGACAAATTTATTATTATAGTCTTCTTATCGAAGGTACATGTCCGACTCTCAGCTCCTCTTCCGTTAAGATGGAATCTCAAATACAATAATCCTGCATCCATTTTATTGAACATGCTACCAACTGGTAGAGCGTGACCGCCTAAAGTAAAATTAGTCTGCATTAGGTAATTATTTAGTATTCGTGTTCGTGAATGTTTTATCTATAGTGGTAATCTAATTAAATACACTTTTTATCTTTGTTTTCAGAAATCTAGGTTCCGAATGGATCACAACCAGTTTAAATTTGACTTTCCAATAGAACAAGTTTTGGAAGAATGGAAAACATTAGATGAAAATGAAGACATACCGGTTGAAGATCAGGAGAACGATAACGACGAATCGAATATTCTTAGTCAAGAATCCTTTTTTGCTCCTCACTATAAAGATGGTATTGAATATTTTTCCATAAAAAATCCTGAAAAAGTAAAGCAAGAGTGGCTTGAAGCTAGAAAATTAATTATACCACATATTCAGAACGTTGTAAAACATCTAGTTCGAGAGAAATTTCAAAAATGACTGAATATATCGGAAATAATTGTGCTTCTGCATTTTAATTTTACTATTCACTGTTAATTATGTCATTTGAGTGGGTTTTGAATATAGATGCATATGAAGGAGAACTTTCTGGATACATTTTTGCCCAGGATCACTTAGTAGTACTTCATGATTTGATACCTGACATGTCCCACTGTATATCCACTTCATATTAGCTGTAGATTTTATGCCTATCATCACTACCTGTATTATAGTCCTGTGTTTGTTTCAACTAACAACTCGTTTATATCCCGTTTAAACAGTCTTTATTCGTCAAATGGTTTTTTTCTGTTTTGGTGGTTAACTGATTCGCTTTCTAATCAGTCAGTTGTTCATTTAGATTTCTCTTAAACTACTTTGGCTTGATTGTCTCATTAAATTTCACACAAAGTGTGCCTTTAAGAACAGTATAAGGACTAGCACCTAGTTTGCTTTTCAGAGGTTGTTACTGAATATGAAATCAGATGAGGTTGTTGTGAGATCACTTATGCTGTTTCAGACCACCGTCTTCAATTTTTGGCATTTAAACAGACTAAACAACGGATAAATGTTACTGAAGCTTTAGAAGGTTTCATTTTTGATGCTATTTGTGCTTCAAGAAATTGTATTCGAGACTCCTACAAAGTAATTTCTAGGTCCTCACTGTTATGTTTAACCATTATAAGGTCAGATTTCTTAAAATCTCGGAACACCAACTTTAGCAGTTTGGATGCGACCTATATATCAACTCAAAAGCTAAGGAAATAGGCTGTCAATTTCATGCAAAACCAAGTGGAATAAATGGTATTTCCGTTGAATTAAGACATAAAGGCACATCGTCTCTCCCTTGAACTTGGTCCTACAGGCTGTGCAACTCAATTTGCGATGTCATCAGACATATCTCAGAATAATAGCTAACAGAGATAGTTGTATTTCTTGTGAACAGTGAAATGCAACTAACTAAACTACATTTATATTGATTGTCCTTGATTAAGTTATATCTACTGACATCTTCATTTGTTTATTTATCCTCTCTTCTATTCACAAAATTTTTCTGTAATTTTATGTAGTTCATACCTTATTGATTAGTTCCAAACGTCTGTCTCAAAATTAAAATGGAATTTGTCACCTTTATTTTTGATGTGAAAGCTTACGTACGTACCGTATAAAAGTACTGCATAAATATAACCGAAATAGAAAAATACTTTCATATTTCTTTTTTAAACTAGTATATGGTACGCCTTACTAACAAACTTATAATGGCTCAAATATATTATGGGTATAGTATTTGATTTATAAACTATTGTGATTGATTATGAAAGATATTTGTTTTACATATAGTCGTCAATGTCTGCACATACTAAATCTGCAGTGTGTTTGAAAGTCACGCTTGTTCGGTAGATAACAGTGTTGTCCTTAAAAGCATATTGCGGAACATACAAAAGCAATAGAGAAATTATTTTATTCCAATAATCCGACTTCAGTGATCAAATCTAACTCGAAATAGTACAATCTCCACATAATTGTTTGAGCTACTCAAAAGGATACATACTCATTTAAATTAGTCAAATCGTCTGAATGCTTTAAGTTGACTGAAAAGTTCCTGGTAAGTGATTTATGTGATTGTTATCTGTCACTTGCTCCCAGCTGAAACAGTAATTCGCCATAAGTTGTCTTAAGTTCGTGTAGTCAAACTTAAAAAAGTAAAACACACTTAATACTTTCACAAGCGTAGAATAAATACATTCTGCTGTTTTACTCTAGTGATATATAACGTAAAGTATTTTTCTTGCCAGCACTTACGGTTTTCAGACTATCCGTGTTAAATGCTGTGAAAAATGCCGAAAATTCTACGGTAAACCCACTGCTGAACCCATTCACTCTGAGGTGTAAGTAATTCTTCTGATGTTTTGTCACTAACTGTAATTCAGAGTAACCCTTCATACGTATACTAACAGATTCCATCAATCGAATCGGACTACCTTTAGAAGAAAAACTAACCAAAAAGTGACTATTCGTCATAAACACCCATCTTATCAGTGTTATTAACGATAAGGGGATATGACGATTAGCATATTCTACAGACTCATGCCTATTTGATTCACTACTTAACGAAAACACTTTAAATGTTATGCATTTGTAGGGGCTGGTACTATATCAATCCCACGTAGATTATTCTAACCTCTGGACAGACTGACCTATTCATTCTCCTCAAGCCATATTTTTCCTTTATCACTGATTCTTTTTTTAATCCTGACTGTTTTTGTATAATCGTATGTTACTTACCCTATTCATCATTTGTCTGTAACTTAATTTTGCTTGGCTGTAAATACTTGATTAAGTTAAATAGGTTCACTCTCCTCCACTGCGCGTTACTACGTTTCATTTCGTCTTGCTTCGCTCCCTTCACTCCGTTTCTCTGATTGTCTGTTCAGGTCAACGATTGTTTGAAATATATGTATGCAAAATCCACTCTCGTATTTGACTTATTTAATCCCTTATTCTTTAACGCGAATTAAGTTGATAATTATATACGAGGGTAGCTAGCATGTATATCTCGACGACAATCATCATACGATATAGCTGAAGTCAGATATCGGGCCAGTAAAGATTATTATTAACTCGATAGGCGCTATCAGAAAATGCTACTATAAACGAACTTTGATTGGTTGTATTCATTAGATTTTAAACTGACGCATGTGATTTATTCAGTAGTGGTACTAATAAATCTCATTGTTAAAAATATTTAGGGATGGTTTATTGGTTCCTAACTTGGATTTTATCAATTACATGAATGTTTTCGATAATGATAATTGTATTTTAAAGAGCTATCTTCATATCTATAATTTGACATTAAATTGGACAATGACTCCGAAAGAATTAGGTCCCACTTGGTTGCTTTTTAGTGTAAATGATAAACAGTTATTGCAGTTTAGATAGAGATCATGATAAGATAGGCAGTATTTTGTATTCATTATTCACCGCATTAGTTCAACATAGATACAATTACCTAGACTCCGCTTTTCTCCTCAAACGAATTCTAAAAATTTGTGGCTGTAAAGTATGGTTGAAATAATCAGACGTTTCTCCTGCGGTCTGCCTGATGCGGTAAATCAATAAAAGTATAACCTTCACTAAGTTAACCGACTAATCCAGATTCGGCATATAAATTATCAGTTCTACTTATAATTGCATTTTAAATAAAGTGTTTTATCGGTGAATAAAAATTCAGTTATCGGAGTGACAAGTTACAATCCTACATGGGGTTCCCAGTCTTATACATCTGAATTATTGATATAATTAATACAACTTTACTACAAATCTGTCAAACAGTAGTCATCTTATAATTCAATATAGCCTACCACAATTAATTAGTTCATAATTATCTTACTTCTCTACAGAATCATCGAAATAAGAAATTGGTTTACGTGAATATTCCGGAGACACTTTTTAGTTATCAGACTGGATGCGAAATTTAAAACAAAGCAAATATATGAAGATGTATAAATAGTCCAATAAAAAGATAATGAAGGTACAAATCGCATCGGTATTTCTAATACACAGCCATATTTTTTTCGGTGAAAAATAAACTACCTTCAACAACAGATTAGATTTGAAGACAAGGAATAATGTAAAATCTAGCAAGAATGTTTATATCTAATTTAAAACCATTTTGTAACACGTTAACAGGGGCAAACAAAGGGATCGTAAACGTTTAGTCATGAGTTAATGTGACAGACTGATAAGAACTGTTGTGTGACCTTGGGGTGCTTAATTGTAACTTCATTGATCATATTGTATGCATGGATGTTTATTTCCACACAGTGCTAATTACCATTTCCATATTTATTAAGAGCTAATAGAGCGAAGACGTTTTCCTTCGTGGCTCCACGCTATATATATTTACAACGAGTAGCGCAATAGTGGTTATAAAATAATGTTCTCATATGTGTAGACTTGTCAATTATTTACCATTAACTTGGAGCACTTTTTAGTTGTGCTCGCCTTGTGTATGTCTGTTATCTATACTTTAATTGATTACCTGTAATTCACATACGACTTACCTTATGTAGTGACTAAGTTACCCACTGTCCACTGAGTCGACTTATACAGCTTGCCCTATCCACATCAATTCAATATCTATCATCCTTCGCTTAGTTTGCTTACTTATATGAATGCCTAACATATGCGTATCCTGAATACATACCTTATCCAGCTTTTTATTTCTACGCAAGTGGTTGACAGAAGATTATTGGGGTATTCAGAAAATACCCCAGAAATTATCTAATGCCATTCCTGAATGAGAAGTAGTGTCATTTCCCCATTGGTCAACATTCTTCCAACGTGTCATCTCCTTATTGGTCAATATTTATTTGTGTCATTTCCTGAAGATTAAATCTTATACAAATGTTACTTTCTATTTATGGTACGATGTAGTCTGTTTGTTTGGTATATAAACAGTGTATGTTTGAAATATAACGATTCATATCTCCGAGGCTGAGACTTGTGTTCTGGACTCAATTGGCTGGGCTAGACAGGGAAGCAGGACCAATCAGGACTCTAGGCTGCTCGCACGTATTTTATGCGTCACTGTTTCGATCGATAATAGGCTGCTCTCTAATAGGCAGATTTCACGTTATAACAAAGATATACAAAGTTAATGATGAATGTATTTCGTAAACATCGTCATGAAGTCAACAACAGAGACGCAACCCGATTTCAAACAAAATATTAACTCCAAAAAAAGATGCAGATAACATACTCATTGAATTCGATGCAGAAAAAGGAATCCAATCCATCACACATAATACACTCAAGTCCAACTGTTCAAACTACGCACCGATTACTTCTATTCGTTAATTTTATAAATCATTCATATCGTTGTATTATCCGCAAAAGTTGTAAATTTATTATAAGATTACAACAATCAAAGTACTAACTCTTCGATCATTATATTCATTTAATATTATATATTTATTCAGTCACATTAGTCATTCATCCGTTATATCGTTATTGGCGTCACGATATTAAGAAATTACTAGACCATTTCTTTTTAGTGCACGATCCCACCATACACGCACGTTTTTCTCCTTTCGATTTCATCTCTTAGTAACATGACAGTGAACGTTTTTGATAAGTCAAGTCTCTATATTGTTCTGAATCGTCCATTGCAGCGATTACTGTGAAATAGATCATTTCGTGCCCATCATTATCTCATAATTTCTAAGTATTTGTAAAGGTAAATAAATACTTAAATATCTTCGTCAGCAATCCTGACCTTATTAATTTTACTAGATTCACCTCTAGTTGAAAGTGCTCGGTCAAGCATCCGCACCGGACCACATTTAGTACGCGGTGCTTGCGTCTCTTACGATAGTTGCTCAGTTTAAATTTTATACACTACGGCGAATAAACCTGTAATCTAAATAAGTATCCACATCTTGTTATTTTTGACCTCCAGATCTATTGGCTTTGGAATCACTGTCAGTTCGAAAATCGCCTCTGAAAATGTGTCAATAATCAGCACATGAGAAGCCATAATCAGTGCAGCCCAGACATTTATGTGAATCAATTACCCACCAATGAAATTACAAGTTGGTTGCACAATATCGTGAACTAATTAAAGTTAGAAATATAAATCATTATATCCCGCCCTAGCAATCCAAAGGTTAGTCACTCGCCGCAAAACCTGGAGCTCCTAGGTCAGATAAATAGCTAGGTCTTGGATGCACAACGGTGGGGAGTTTCATACTAGGATGAAACAAATGTCCAGTCTTTTCTGTTTTTTCTTATGATTATCTCTCTGAGGACAATCCGTAATGTTAACTACAAAATTTAAAGATTTCCACAAACCCTCGACAGTAAAATAAATAGTCAAATACTCATTCAGTATAAACAATTCTGTTGTTGGGAAAAATTACCAATACAACTAATGTGAAGAAAACTCCATGTACATACAGAGCATTGGAGATACGAAAAGGAGACTGATTAAAGGTAATGTACTAAGAAACGAAAACGATAATATGTTATAAAATATCTAGGTACATACATTATTAAACTTAATTCAATCGCCTACAGATATATCACTACATATGTCCAGAATTGATAGAACAATAAGAACCCAATAATACAGTGATCATAACTACAGGTAGATGAAATAATGTTGCTCGAAATAAACGTCTTGCAGCAGCAGAACTTCCATCAGTAACATTTGAATTGGATTTAGCGAATTTCCATGCATAATAAATTAAACCTATATTAGCTGGCAATGAACCAATGCCTAATGCACAACCAGCCCATGGTCCTAAACTTAGAGCACTACAACCAGCACCAGCTAAACAAACTAAACTTGATGCTATTGAATAACGTAAAGCAACTCGTTTGCATAAATCCGGATTGATGATAGATGTCATTGCGTAACCAGCTTTGGAATATTCGCTACGCATATTCCAGCTGAGTGCCATAAAGTGTGGAAATTGCCATACATATAGCAAACATGCTAGGATTATTGAACCTAAAAAGGAGAAAAACGTGAAAAATATTAATAAATTATAGAAAAGCACAGAAACTGTTATAGTTTGTTGTGAAAGGAGAAGGCTTAGCACGTGCACATCATTATGAAAATACTTGAGGTTAAATAATTAGGCTATATATTGCTCAGTTAGTTATGAAAATCGATCAGTTTCGGAAACAGTAAACACAGTGTTGTTATCATAATATCTGTTTTTTCCGACATATACACAATTTTAGACAATTTCTGAAACACGCAAGACGAGCATGAGTATGTTCAGGACACCAAAGAAAGAAATGTAGGTTCTAAGAATTTTTCTTGTGGAAGATATTGCTTGACTGGTCCAGAATATTTCGTTAACCTAAATGGCATAGTAAACTTCATCAAAAGTTCATATGATAGCAACACTAAACAAGAAGCATGTACACTCACCATATTAAATATCATTTTCACAAAAATGGTTTGTGTGAGTTTGCACGAATTAGAAATGGTTTCAACCATCGACTGAAATCGGTCGGAAAATCAGTGAAAACAAGTGGCAGTCCCATGGAACCCGGAGACCAAGAATGGGTTTATGCACCGTTTGTTCTTCCTGGAGCCGATGTGCAGCGTTAGTTTGCAGTCAAGGTTTTTCAACTCCCATCGATGGATCCTTCGTACCTACCAACAAAGTTTGAGCTCTAAAAATTCACTTATCGTTTCCTCAATTTCGTGAACAATAACCCTGCAGCGAAAAGCGAAGGAGTAGAACCTCCCTGGCATTGGCTATATACGCGTGGCCAGACGAGAGCATCTTGAAGGAAGAGACCGGACTTCCTCACTCTCGTCCGTACCAGGGTATTTGAAAGCACCTAGCTAGACTAAACAGTCTTTTAGAGCTTTCTCAATTTCAGTAGCTTTTTAGGCGATATTAATCGGTGAGAAATCCACTATCCAGGTTCCTCCTATACTAGAAACAGTATTAACACCGGCGTTTTATCTGTAAAACATTTTCATAACCCACTAACATTAAGCGAAACGATGACTTTGTATTTGAGCCATTCGACTTTTAGCCACTAAGTTTCATGTCCGAATACCAATAAATCTATTTTTAACTTGAGCAGTCTCACAGTGTCTCAAGCCCCGAAATCAAGTACACGAATCTGTACCTGGGAGACAAGTTGATAATTAAGAAAACGTTAATTTGATTGTTGTATCTTCTTTACGGTCATTATCAGTGCAGAAAAACAACATCAGTACTTTTAGTAGTGCAACAGACGACAAAGACTATACAAATGACAGCTATATATATATATATATATATATATATATATATATATATATATAAAATCTTACCACACTGTAACTGTCCAGTAGCTGCAGCCCAACCCATCAATGGAGGTATAGCACCAACCCAAGCTCCAACCCATGTATTAACCTGACTAATCTGTTTCAATGGTGTATATATACATGTATACAATAACATATTTACAGCAGCCAATGAAGTAACAAGAGGATTTACACCGAAATAAAGCAGTGATAGTCCAGATCCAGTACAAGCCAGTGCAAAAAGAGCTGCTCTGCCGGGTCTAAAAGTTTTGAATAGAATTTAGGAACAAAAACTAGTAGAAAATTTCAAATTACATTCATGTTGTTTGTAAATAGTAATTTACTAAGATGACCTAGTAAAGTATGGTACTTTTTATAAGGCCTGAAACTGATGGGTTTTTACTGGGGTATGGGCATCCTGAGGGTAACTCCACTTACCCATAAGCTTTTATGAAAGTTGAATAGCGTTTAGCAGTGTGAACATCAAAAATGGGATGCAGGTACATTCAGCTGACGAGCCTCGAGTGGGAGGAAGCGTACGTTTTAGATTCGTTTGATGGCCAAAATCCATATACTCTATAAAACATGTGACGAAGCGTAACATCAAGTCAACCCGATCAGGACGTACATATGCGAACACAAACTGATTAATTACAATTTTTAATGTCAATAAAGGGAAAATACAAACTTTAACAGATAAATGTCTGAACTAAGAAATTGCATAGTTTTCCAACCATTAAACATCAAAACTTAATGCATGTAATATTGGGTCATTTATAATGCTGCTCTTACTATAACTTGATTGATAAAATACAGATAACATCGAAAGGCTAAACAAATATGACATCTAGTTAATCAGTGTAAATATATCACCCCTATCGTTTAGTCACAACTCGAACAGCCTCGTGGTAACGTCTCTGACGGTGACAATGGGTAATGCGATTTTGAATTCAGTAGGGGACGATTCGTTTGCTTGAAAACAGTAGGCATGCCTTTTAACCAAGTGCCAAATAACATGAGATCTAGATCAAACAGGGGCTCCTAAAGATTGCCTGCGATCACTTACCAGTATGATTTGTCCACGGTCATCACAAAAGTCCTTTGGATAAACCTGACCGGGCGATGCTGAAGTTCGGGATGCTAGGATGATATATCCTATCCTTATAATCAATCTTTCGGTTAAATATATAATTTCTGATCACTATCACTCAAGTATTTTGGAATCGTGACATTATGTTCTATCACCTTTTCTAAGCTTAAGCTTTTTACAGTCTTCTCAACTTCGTTAGAATTTAAAAGGCTGGTCTTCGCGACTTACTAAGATTATAGGCAAATAATGACCAGCTGGAACATGATTGCAGACTAAATTAGCTCTTTTAGGTATTGACTTTGACGTAACACATGTTTGTTCTGATATGCATCATCTGCAGTAACAACCATACTATCTGCAAGTGTAAATGATGGGTGATCAACTAACATCTTTATGTCTTAGTGTAGGACTGGCAATGAATGAGTTTGTCAGCACGAAATCATAACTGATCGAAATATTCGACCGGTTATCACAGAGATATAATGATATAACCTCGAGATGTTTTCATTATTTTACTATTTATGGACCAAAGTTCTTTATTTAATGCGACTATATCTGTATGTACTCTATCTATTAGAGGCAAAGTATATAAATTCTAGTAGGTATATGTACTTATGGTGTTGAGGAGGAGGAAATCTATTGTATACATTGAAAGGCAGAGAAGCCTATTTATTCGCATTTATCAAACGATATATGATACAATTTGGAAAAATATGGACAAATCAACTCACGTGATCAAACCACGAACGAGTACACGGTTTCGTGTGCGAGTCATTTGGCTGTCGTAAGGAATTTCGATAATCTGGGGGACGAGAAATAGATCCAATCGAAAAATGCATTTTAATTTTTAAAAAAAACAAACAGCAGTACTTACTGATAAATCTTAGAATTATCACTTAGTGGTCAAATACGATTATATGATTGTCATAGTTTCTACCAAGAACCCTAAATATACTATCCACAACTTGAGAAATCAAACAAATTTTTAGTGGTAACATATCGGACTATGAAACTGGACAACGCAGATTCAAATCCCATGGGAGCATTAGATCCCTCACTAATACAGATACGCCTTCCCAATGAGTGCCAATTAGCACGAAGCTTAGGTGTGTCAGGGTTTTCTTCCGATCATTTCCAACCACCTGAAATCTCGATGATTATCAGCATTGCATACTGACAACTGAGAAGTATCAAGATTGTGAGAGAAAAAAATCAAACCACTCTCTCTGAACACTGGGAAATCTCCACCGACTGTAAAGGTAAAAATTTGTCTTCTATGACTAACTCAATAATCAATAGTAGACAAAGTGAAAAGTAACGCGAATGAACCAACTAGTGAACCGGTTTTAAGTAAATATGTAGTGTGTGTTACGTATGTTGACAGTATGTCACACTGATCAGAAATAGGAAAACTGTCAAAAGGTTGAGATGGATGGACTGAAGAAAACAAATGAAAATATAAAGGAATCGAGAATTGGAAGATTTATAAATGATGTATTTGATGTATGGTTTTCACATTTTAACAAAGAACTGTGTAATCTTGCATTAGACAATAAATTGGTTGTCCCCAACTGCGTGTTCTCACTCACTTCATATATACCTGGATGAAATCCAGTTAGTTTTAAAAATAGAAGTTAGGTTGGACGGGTTTTGATGAAACTGGCTAAATTTATAGGCTGTAATTGTTACAGGTTGACTTTAGTTTGATTACTATTAAAAACTACGAAGCACTAGAGAGCAGTTTCGTCCCAACATGGGGATCCTCGACAGTGTACATTTTTCGCCTAATCAGCGATCTTATCAAGGGCAATGAGATCTCATACAAAGGCTTAACTATGTCAATTAGCTAAGTTGAGAACTAATTTGATTAGCTCTGCTACGTTTTACGGTGTCCGATCTTGATACTGGTATACAATCTTCTCATATACGAGACAAACCGGTTGCTCGGGTGGGAAGAGTGAAAGCGGGGAAGGAAGTTTACTGAATAACTGTGTTAGTGGGACATAGATTGGATTTAATCATGCTCAATGCACGATTGCTTTGGCGCACGCTGATTGGCTGATTCTTATCCAACCAGCGCTAGTCGATACATGGAGAAAACTCTAGAATCTTCTTATGTAAAAAGCTATAAATATACTAACGGTTTTCCTATTTTGCTTCTTGCTTCCACCTAACCTTGTTATTTGGAATATAATCTCCTTCCTGCTCAACCGTGTTCTGATTTGAGGCCTTGTCGAGTGAATCTGTGTCCGTGAATACTAAGCAATAGGAGTAGCTGGGTTATAACCGTAAGAACGAAATTATAACAAAGTGAATCGACATGTATACCCATTCACGTGTGTCTGTCCTTTAGAAAACCAACGCACCAATGATGTATGTCTCATTTCTTAGAAATGGAAACCATTTCTTGACTACTCACGTGCACCTATTATTTGGCTGATTTCTGATTGACTTAATGTATCTCCTTTCCCTTCAGAAAATAGATTTGGTCTCCCGGATTTAGCTGAAGGTGTTAGGTGCGGCAATGTTTTCTTGAAGATCTTTTTACGACCTGATTGCTGTTTCCGCTGCTCCGAATTTATTGGTCCAGACTAGCTGTAACAACAAGGTGACCTAATGATAGGTTGGGCTCAGGTGGCTCAATTGATGTATGCTCTTCAGGTCGTATGTGGTTCATGTATTGAGTCAGACATTTCCTCTGAATATTAGCTTCACAAATCACGTCACCAAGCCTTCTCCATACGACACTAGCTACCCAGACAGATCCCACTGTCGAACGTTTTTTGAATATACTGGTGACCTGTTTGAGAGTTCATGCTTGGTGCTCCTAACCTCAAGTTTGTCAACCCACACCACTTTCTGTGGGCACATGGGACTTATTTGTCACTTGTGGATGATTTCGTACTGGTGCGTCAATGTTTTAGACACCTTTCTGATGAAGTTGCGAGGATAATCACTTCGACTTTCCTTGTTCCTGTAATTTCATCATGTAGAAATTTGAATCGATTTGCTCGGATGGCACAAATTTAATGCTAAGATTCAAACACCTAAAAACATAAAACAAAGTTTCGATCTTTCATTAAAAACACAAAAGAATTCGACTAAATACATCTTACTTGATTGATTGAATTTGCAGCAGAACTGGTTAGTGTAGTTCCAAGAGCTAAACAAATTGTAGTCGAATAACAATTTTCTAGGAATTCAGGTGATACCATACTAGTAGATGCTGCTAAGCCACAACCGACTAAAGCAGTTGAAACAACTAAACCTGTAAGACGAGCCTTTGAAAGACCTGCAACGATTGATGCATAATGTTTGAAAAGTAGGACAGCAGGTGGTTGAGTTAAAACTAGATCCACTGTAGTTGGGCATGGTGTTGGTGGTGAGAATGACGACGATGACGATGTTACTAGAGGATTAGGAACCCATTTATTAACTGAGGTACTTCCAAGTGCTTGGGATTTTTCACATCCTACATTAACAGCACTTGTATCTGCTGGTAAACAAACATACATTCCCAAAAACATTGATATTTCTTTTAACATAAAACAAACTTTGAACAATCAATAATTATAATTTTGAATAAGCAAACAAATCACCAGCAAATATTAAGATTGGGCTTCAGGAAAGATAGACACAATATAAAACATGGTATAATAGTGTGTACTGAATCAATCAAAATACTTCGACATTGTAAGAATAGAGAAATACCAACAACAGGAAAAAACTGTATAAATACCAGTAGTATTTATGGCAGTAAGTGGAAAACCGACAGATACATAAAGAGACTTTATACACAGCTTACAATGCTATAGTAAATGTATTTGAAACAATTAGGTTTAACTAGATTTAAAAACTATCAATGTCCCAACAAACACCAAGATTGTCAGAAGCTAGTTGTCTCAGCAGATAAATTGTGAATATATATTTTCTACAGTCTTATATAGTCTAGAAAGTCATTTTCTGTTTTCGGCTCAATGAGTGTTGGAATGAGTCATATTGTGGTGTGTGCTACTGATGTTGATAGATGTAAGTAGTATGTATCATCAATCGAAAGTGGAAGGCCTGGTGGCAGAAGGAGGAAAGAGAACGAGAACAGAGAATGATTGATGTGGAAACAAACGAACAATTAAATCAGAGATAATTGATTGACATTTTGAAGATGAAGAATTTACTGTATGGTTTTCAGATTTTACTAAGAGATTCTGTAATTTTGTGTTCAAATACATTTCATTGTCCCCACTTATGTTGTCGTTCACTACAATATCAGAGGGCGTAGATCTGTTGGTTAGGATTCACAAGATAGCTGTAAGGTTGAATAATCAAACTAAACATCAGCAGGAGTACTGCAGATATATCTATTCTTTAGCTCACTCTAAATCTCGTTTTACATTATTTCATGCTAATCGCTAGCACATTTTATCAGCTTCTCTCAAACGCCTACTTCTTCTTTACTTTTACTGATACTATTACTCTTTCGATTTATTTGATTTATTTCGATGTGATGATGTGTAGTACGACCTTAAATGTGTAAGAAGCTACGGGTTCAATCCCCGATTCACCCTGATGTGTTAAGCTGGATATCACAAGGCACCACGTAAATTGTGGTCAAAGCGGATGATGTAGGCCTGTAGTTGACAAGTGAGTTATATTTGTCCTAAATTGTACGTTTTGACTAGTTTCGTTATAAGCGAGGAACATAATAAAATCGACGATCATTAAAATTTCCGTGATATGTGATCCGTTAAATGTTATTAAATAAACGATGGCATGCTAAAACAGACACAAATTAAGTAGAGCTAAAACTTTAAAATCGTATTCTTTTGGTATTGCTTACTTTGATCAGCTAATGAACCAGGTAACTGATATGGTAGTGATTCAGACTGTGGATTCAGATCAAGTTTATCACTCTAGAATAATGGAGATACATTAAAACATAGTGGTAATTAGTAATTTAAAAGTAAACTGATGGCATAAGAACTAGGAAAATTTGTTCAGCAGTTATGTGACATTCTCAAACAATGCTCAGTGAGGACAAGATGCTTTATGGTTATACAAATTACAAAATTTCTAGCATATTATTGATTTAATAAATGGTATTTCAACACTATAATAGACATACTATAGTATACAGATTGATGTACCGCAATCATTATCAATGTGGGGATTGTGGCACGAATATATGCAAGTTGGATTTGCCACACACTATATAAGAAAGCAAGCGATGGGATTGATAAGCTAAAAAGAGAAATTGATCTCAATATGAACGGTCAAAGAGTGACACTAGATTCTGAATTTCGAGGAAAACAATGAATGCAACTGAGACCTCATCTAGACTATATTATCTAACATTTCCAATGATTGGTCATGAGTATTGTAAAGGTCCTAATCAGAGATTTTGCACCTAATGATATATCTTAGACTGATAGTCAATGGTTCTGTGGGTTGATTTCATGTCATAATCTGATTACCTCTAGATTTCTTTTAACCTACTTCTATCCCAACCAACATTGAGAGTCTAGGTAGATGGTAGTTGTGTATACGTTACACACTCCTCTCATCCACTTGAATCGACAAAGATTCACAGCCTCAGCAATCGATTTAACATCCTTGCTTAATGTCCTACTTCTAACCTCAGTATTGCTCACTCCATTTTTTATGAGAGAGGTAACTGTTTCACGGACAACTATGACCGAATACTTGCCGTATATGTTTGTCTCCTTCCTTTAAAAACCACTTTTCGTGACTGTAGATTAGTACATAGAAGACCGCTCTGCAATATACTCGCCCCTTAGTTGATAGACGGATAACTCATTTATGCTGGATCAACTTCGTTTTTCTCTTTAAACTATTCAAATATACATTGCAATTCTTTTGAATAATTGGTATAGATAAAAATACTGGGAACGAAACGCAATGTTAGGCTGAAAAAAACTTAAAGTTGTTATAACTATCAGTGCAAATCATGTGATTATTGATGTTAGGATTGATCTATAATGGTAAAGATCCCCTGACAGATTCCTTGTAATTTTCGAGATAGCTAATAGTGTGGAAAGTAAAATTAGTATCTGTCTGTTATTGTCGCATTTCCAAACAGAAAAAGAAGTCCAAACCTAGCGCATTAGCTATATGAGGTCGAGTGAACAGTCGAGTTTAGATTTTGTATGTGTTTTAGAAAAGAGATATACATTTGTGGAACCGAATTCTGAATAGTGAGACCTGTTGTTTAACTTGATCTGTGGTCAGAACACTGAAGGATTCAATAGGCAGTTTGGAACAGGTTGAGAAAACCAAAGAAACCATTTTTGAGAGCTCCATTTGCAAACAACAGCTTCATAAGGGGAAGATGGTCCCAGAAAGAGAGGTCGATAACACAAATCATGGGATACGACCAGAATTCATAGTGAGAGAAACAGGCATAAGTTTTGATGAAAGTACATGAGCAATCGACGCTTTTCCATTGCTGATACTCAGAAGGGTTATTTCTTAACGAAACCTGAAATAAATTCGAGTTAGTATTAAAAACCTTGACCTGAGAACCTAACAGCAGAGCCTAATGGGTACCTGCTCAAAGCCAGCCAAAAAATGAATTACAATGAGCAAGCCCCCACTTTAGTAATGTAGTAGCTACGGACGGGACTCGTCATTTATTTGAAGAGGAATCACTCTCAACGTTCACATCCAGTAGGTTTTATTTAGCCAATGGGTCAAACTTTACCAGGTGATATTTTTAATTTTAAACTATTTATACTATAGTCTGATACCACCTTGAACGTTGTATACTAGTAGCAGCACAAAACAGCTTGGGAAGCAATTATTCTGAAAAACGAATGAGATCTCCCGTTGTACATTTTCGACATTTTTCTGAAGCATAGGGTCACAGTCAGTGTTTTTCAAAAACCTCATCCACCTTGAAGATTAAACTCTGCATCTCCTTACGATGCTCCACTGCCTTGTGGGTCAGACAGTCAGGTCGAAGGCTCGGGGTGTGGCCCCTTAAGAAAACCACCTGCTTCGGTTTGGGCACCCGGGCAGTATCACAGCCCTCACACAAATCAATTGAGATTCGTGTGGCGCATATGTACTTGGTGCCTCCCTGTACCTATACCTATGTGCTAAAATAAATAAATAAAAATAAACTCTGACATAACTTCGAACTTCCGACTATACATGGTTGTAATAATAGCTTGATTTTATGAAAGTCGATGAAGCCAAAGTTGTTGAGATATGATTAAAATAAGACAACATTGCAACTAATTTACTTGAACAAGGGAGCACCAGATACATATACGCCACATAAATCTCATTTGATTTGTGTAAGGGCTGTGATACTGCCCGTATGCCCAAACCGAAGCAGGTAATAGGTGAAACTCAATCAGGATTCGCTGCCGAATACCTAGATTTTAGATTACACAACCTAAAGATCAATAAGTATGAAAAACCTGTTTGGAATTTATAATTTAAAAATTTATCGTCAAATAAATGTAAAACAAGACAACTTTATATATATATATATATATATATATATATATATATATATATATATATATATATATATATATATATATATAGTACTAACTAAAGTTACCTTAAGTTGAGAACAAGTTGATAGTACTTTCTCATTTAAATTTCTCTTATGAATTTCGGGCAAAGTAGTTAAAGGCAGCTGACAGTAAGAATGTACTAAAAATGTCGTAGGTGAGCATAGAGATAGGGATCGATGAGTACTAAGAAATAATGTGATTTGTAAGCATCGAAATTTCTTTACGAAAGACATTTGGATGAAACAACAAAGTTTTAGTGAGAAGAACTGCAATTACAACAGTCTTCCAGTAGTATTTGTGATAAAATTGGAATTCGAGGATCAATGTCTGTCTGCCGATTACGTGACTCACAATACTGACGAGCTATTTGGATGATAGCAGGAAACTTAGTACCCAAAGAAATAAAATCTTCTGAATTCGGACAACGAGTAAACAAATGTACGATAATAGTCAGCGAATGTACAACAACTGTGGAGTCTGGAGATGTAGCACAAGCCACAATACACGGTAAATGTATGTGGTTGAGAATTTCTTGACGACTTAGGGGTGATGAAGCCGAAAGATTAGATAAACCTCCAAGAGCAAATTCAACTAGACGAGCTTCGCTCTCACCAACTTTCAAATTTGATCCGGATTGGAAGGCTGAAATACAAAAATATGTCGATATAAATAAAACGAATTTTACTAGAATTATTTGAATGTTAATGTTCTTTCAAAATGAGAATATTCAATATCTTGAAAAGCGTATGATTATTACTAGTGAGTGTTAGCGAAATGAGAAAAACTATATGTTCATATGTGCAAAAACTATTACAATGCATCTTTAGTAATACAGATCGTTTCTCCTATTCAGCTAAACACTATAGACCTTATGAATGTATAGTCCTTTACGGGGTTGGTCAGTCATAAGCAACGTAGAACTTATAATAAATGTGTGTCGGTCGCAGTTGCCACACGACTCAACACAAAAAAGTTATCAAGGTGGATATAAAAGAAGTAATTTTAACTGTCTTACAAAATGCCAAACTAAAAGTACAACACGTGGCCAAAGAAAAAGATAGCATAATTCCGAACCTCAGGATATATGGAAAGACAAGAGTCAATGGACCTGCGCCACTGAGATGGATTCTAAACCATTCCACACAAAGTTTCAATCCACTGGTTAGAATAATTGTGGGAACACTAACCGAGTAGCCTGGTCAGTCAATCAGTCATTTACAACGTAGGACCAGACACACATATATGCATCAGTCCGAGTTTCCACACCTCATTAACACAACAAGATGAACAACGAATTCATAGAAATAGTTACTTATTGGTAGTGATACATAAAGGAAAGATTAAGTATAAGTATATAGTACAGGAAGAAAGAATTAATTTTTAGAAATAAAGGTATAAAGTATTTTAATCTCACCGTTTAAGGGAAGACAGAGAGTGTACACACCTACGCCATTATGATCGATTCTGAGCCATATCTCCCAGAGTCTCCAACTATTGGTTGTGATAGTCACACGAACCTCAAACAAGTAATCTGCATCTACCAACATGGCTCAGACTAGAAGTTAGTGACTTTGTGGACTGATGCCACATTTTAGTTTGGTCGCCCCTAACTTTCTTCCGACTATCCTCAACACTAATCAGCATTGCGCGTCGTGGTGATCAGTGTTCATGCATGTGTAACACGTGGCCCAACCATCTCAGTCGATAAAGATTTACAACCTCATCAACTGATTTACCATCATTCTCTTATACCCTGCGTCGAACCTCACTATTACCTACCCGGTGATCCAGCAGATGTGAGAAATATTCATAAGACATCTGTGAACAAATACTAGTAACTAACGTGTATCTTTTACCCTTAATGGCCACGTTTCGCAGCCGTAAAGTAGAACAGAAAGAACTGTTGCGCAACATACTCGTCGCTTAATTGACAGACGGGCCCCCAAATGCTCTGGTATGACCGAGAGTGGGGAGAGTCCGCTCTCCCTCTCGAAATGCCTTCATATGGCCACGCGTATATAGCCTCTGCCAGGGAAGTCCTACTCACTGCCTTTTCACATCACGGGTGTTGTTTACGAAAATGAGAGGACGAAAAGCAAATTTCCGGCGCTTTAACGGATCCCAAACCAATGGTGCACATGGGCTCCAGTATCCTCCGGGAACTAATGGCGTATGAACCAATCGTTGGTCACCGGCTTCCATGGGACTGCATCTCCTTAATATGCTCCACTGCCTTGTGGATCAGATCTTCAGGTCGAAGGCTCGGGGTGTGCCCCCCTAAGAAAACCACCTGCTTCGGTTTGGGCACCCGGGCAGTATCACAGCCCTCACACATATCCAATGAGATCTGTGTGGCGCATATGTATTTGGTGCCTCCTTGTACCAATATCTATGTGTTAAAATAAACAAATAAAATAATTGACAGACGGAGTTCGACCTCACATAACCTTTTTGTGAGTTTTTGTGTTAGCTCCGTACTTGCTGGGACATTACCGCAGGAGACGGAAATCCGTAGGATAAGGAGAGATGTACATTTTTAGGATCGACCTCTTCGAACTCCACCCTTTCTTGTGGAAAGGCAGCATCGCTGTTATGCTGATTGTTTGAAGCAAACACCTTACTGCCGTCACACCTCTATACTGTCAGCAGTACGACTTCGCCCTCAGAACTTGGGTTTGCTCCCTTTAGTCTTACCGCTTTTCAGCCGACCTGTCTGTCATGGTAGAAACTTGAGGAATGATTGCTCCAGCCAGTATAGCTCGATTGGTTCATTACGATAAGCCAACAGCTAATGACTTTATAGACTGATGCTGTGCTAGGTTTAAACGCTCCAAGTTTTTTTCCGACGTACCCCTACGCCAGTAAGCATTCTTGGTCGAGATAGACAGTGGTTGGGCACACGTAACACATGTCCCAATAACCACATTCAACGAAGATTTACAGCCTTAAAAACCGGTTCGCCATTTATACCGAGCATTCTGTATCTAACCTCAACATAGTCCTTCATGGTACCACATTACGTAATACAACGCCCTACGAAAATTTATGAAGAAAATACCTCCTCTATTTTTGAAAACTGTTTTAGAGCAATATAATAATATATAGTGGACTGCTGAGCTGTATGCTAAACTTTCGGTTGTTACATGTACATTTTCTCTGGTTGAGATCATGAATCCATTGAAGCTAGACCACCATGGAAAACCTGGAAGCACTGGACGGCCGTTTCGTCCTAGTATGGGACTCCTCAGCAGTGCGCATCCACGATCCCGCTCCTCGCGAGATTCGAACCCAGGACCTATCAGTCTCGCGCCAGGCGCTTAACCAACTAGACCACTGAGCCGGCATCCAACGGTGTTAATGTCTAACTTCAACCAATCCACGATGTACATTTTGTTTATGCTACGTGTGATGGAATTTTCCAGGAGCCAGATAATTTATCTGAAACCGTGCTGATATTTCGCTAAGCACCAATTCATTATGGCTAATGAGGATTCTGAGATAAGTAAACAATGAGGTTAATTACCTCCTACTATTTGTTCAACATTGACCAAGACCAATCCAAAAGACGAGTGTCCTGGATCTGTATTGAGATTTCATCATAAAAAATCAAGCGTTTTTCACCAATATATGCCACTTTCAAGTGGAATATTCCTTCTATTTGGCTTATATTGAGACATTTGATGAATTACATTTGAAAGCAGCAAGTTCAGGATACGTCGAAAGACGGAATAAGAGGGCTAAAAATGATGCAAGGAGTTACAAGTGTTCTGAACATGATGTTACAATCCGTGCTAGATAACATGTATGACCAGAATAGGTAATAGTGATAAAAGGAGAGGGTACATTGTTCGAAACTTGAACTGGACTCTCGTGACCAATTTGTCAAATGTGAGTATGTAAGCAGATGAGACTTAATTGCAAAATGTAGCGTTAAAGACTGCATACAAAAATGGTGATGCGACTGAATGTGTGTTTTATAAAGCCATTAGCATATTTATGTCATGAAATATATGGTACCCAATGTAAAACCATACCCTGGCTGCCTCATTTTGGTAGACACAAAGTAATACATGATTATGTAATCAACCAATAAGAATACACAAGCATATGCCTGGTTTAGTTTATCATGCATACCTTTGTTCATCCATCATATTAAAGACAAATCGACAGAAACACGGCGAGACTATAATTTATGGACGAACCGAGTAGATATAACACGTGTTAATATTGGCGTGCAGTTCATCCATTTTGGCCAAATAAACTTTTGGAACTTTAGCTGATGTTAGTTCGTGGTTAAATCCCTAAATCTAACTCCTCACACTCATTTATAGCCCTCATTTAGTCCTAGTTGGTAAGTGGACATGTTCAATATCACCAGCGTCGCTCAAAGATCTTAAATTATAGTTTCAACGAGGAAACTAACAGATTCGAGTTACTATCGGAAAAATTAAAAAAATGCAGCAGAAAACTAATGTTGAGGTGAACCCAGATAGAAAATATAGACCATTAAAGGTATATATATATATAATTCAACTTACCAGCTTTGTACCACGCACTTGATGGTTCTAAGATGCAGTCAAAAAAGAGATCAACGACACGCAATTGACGAAGTTGTGGGCCGTTTCGTGAGTCGTAGCAGAAATTAGCAAGATTGGCTAAAATCTGAGCAATAGTAACTAACAAGTACAAACCTGTTCCTTGTGTTCCGCTATTCCAGTTTGCTGATATTCGCTAATTAGATTCTGTAGGTACTGAAGACGGCCGAAGCTCCCTGGAACAGATCGGTTAGTACTTTTACGTTGATTTATTTTTGATATTTTATTATATTTCTTGAAGACCATGTGACCTTGAGACGTGTGGCGGGTCTGTCATACATGGCGCTTCTGGGAACACACTAACACACTATCGGACGAAATAACTGGTAAATTTACCCATAAGTATTTAACTTTATTTCTGTGTGAAATTTTGCGTTTTTGTCTCTGTGAGACATTAAGCTGTAAAGCGAACACACGAACCCACTTCGAAGTCCACAATATCGTTGCCTCCTCGCTCAAAAAAGACATAAATCTCTCGAACCACGTACAGAGAATAGTGTGGTAATATTGTTTTTCAACCGCCCGGACCTTGAAGACATAAAAAATAACTCAGGATATTTACACTTAGAGAAGGTCGGAAAAATGGTGAACGCAGGAAAGCTTAATGGTCTGGTATGGCTCGTCCATACTGATGTGGGCACTCCAGGTAACATTCTTTTTTATGCGGAATGTTTTAATCTATACCCGTACTGAATGTTTCCTTCAGAAGTGTTAATCATCATATTGCTGAATCTAAGGATAGGTCGAGTTGATATGGATTATGATTTGACTTTCACGTAAGATCTTATAGATTGGGTGATAAATCTGCAATTTCGGGATTAGGTCCGTTATTCTGACAGAATTGTAAGTGTACTAATACGAACCCAGACCATAATCACACTAAGGCGACCAAGTGAGTGTTAGGGCTAAAACACAAATCTTCCGAAATCAGACTTCAACAACTGTTATTAGTCAAGTCGAGTTATACGATTATAAGAGGTGATCTTACAATAACATACAATATATTAAGTTCACTAAACCACAAAATTCACGAGTATGCTGCCAGAATATCATCACGAAGCTCCTCAAGGCGACCATCAAAAGATTGCAATTTAAAGAGCAAACACACAGGTACGTTCTCAATATTTTTCATTAAGTTGCCCTCACTTGGACTGCTCTCCCAGCAGAAGTGACCACTGTTCACTTAATAGATGGCGTAAAGATATTTGATAACATATACACTTCCATGGATCGCGAACGCTTAACTTATAAGCCTTTGAGCCATTATTAACACTGTTGGACGAAACGGCCGTCCAGTGCTCCTAGGTTTTCAATGGAGGTTTGGCTCATACAGACTCGTGAACTCAACCGTTAAAATACTATAATCCCCCAAATCCTCATTTTCATACTGATTTTCTTTGAGATCGTAAACTTTTGCTAGTATCTATCTAACAACTCATATTTCACCATGATCATACAGAACTCACACAGGCGAAGTGGATGCCGTTTTGCCGTCACCTGTAAAATTCAGTGCGGCAAATACAAAGGTTGATTTCACGAAGTATGTACAGATCCTACGGCATCTGCTTACAACATACTTAGTAAATTCCATAGGAGGTGGTTATGTGGCACACGCAGCATGAATGCTTAGGATTTGCTGAGCAATATCATCGTTCTTTTGACAGGTTTTCGAAAAAATCTCTCAACAACCCTGAAAAAGGCAGTCCTGAAACGATAAATAAAGACGCGCAATGAAGCAAAAAAGAGGGTCTTCAGCAAAATTAGTATCGGTGTGCAACTCACTGACATTAGTGATGACATGCTGAAACGCAACACCGCCATAAAACTGACAGTATGTAACGCTCTCAGCAAACTCAGGCCTTTGGTCTCGAGTGCGAACGTTTAGCTTCTGTGGGTGACTAGGCCACTACCAATAGGGTTAAAAGGGATCGAGTATCACCATCAAAAATGCCGGTCATCCCAGATCTGATAGAAAAATCAGCTAGTGCAATTGCCGTGCGATGTGCATTTAAGATTGCCCAACCAGTCAGCAAAGTTCATATGAATCCAAAATGTTATTCAACTGTCAAACGAAAAAGGACCTCGACCCGAATGTACCTGAAAACTTGAGAAATCAAATACGGTTCGAGATGATTCTCTATTAATCATGAACCCTGATGAAAGTTCTGTTTTTCCCTCTGTTTGTAGAACAAATATGACAGGATGATCTGAAAAGAGTTGAACAGGAAGCATAAAACTTCCTGAAACTGAGTTACTTATGGTTTCACAGCTAACCCGGAGGATTCCAAACACTAAAATCACTAAAGACTCCCTCGTGTAGAGTCCGGTATTACTACTGATTTTGGGGATGTTCTGCTGACCAGTCACTTGGTGAAATCGGAAGGCGGTGTAAGAATACTGCCTGATATACCATATTCTGAGTCAAATCCCATCAGGAATATCCCTAAGGAATCTTGAGAAACGTTCTGTCGCGGAAGAAATATCGTTGTGCAAGGTGTCCTAGAAAAACGCAAACCATGACTATGCGGACTACCATATTCTAGAGTGAAAATTTATAAAGCCGTTCTCGGTGCTTAAGGACATAGTAAATCAACAAGTGGTGCAACCAGTCAAAAATGGCGATGATCCTAAGCCGTGGCTAATTAATATAGTTGTTCTCGAATCATTTCGTGCTAACAGAAGTCGGCTAACAACTGGAATTCAGATGTACCTGGACAGGCCACATGATGTTACATAAAATAATCGGACGTCGTCTCGCTTAGATTGCGTATTTACTAACGGCGAATTACTTATTGACAACCTCTCAATCATGGTTCCTCTGCAAAAAATTGATCATGCCGTTTAAGCCTTCAATTTTATCAGCAAAACTAGGCTGAAACACTGCTAAAAACAAGTTTTGGAATTACAACTGTCGGATGTGTCGCATTTACAGGTTAGTATACAGTAGGTGGACTAAAAGAATCAGCATCAACATGATGCGGATTTGGATTTCTTGCTGAACACTATCTTATGTGCTACAAAACAGTCTGTCATGCAATCAGTCTCCAAACATTACAAGCAACGTACAGTCATCAAGAATCACACATTTCGAATGTTAATACGCAAAAAGCACTACTAGGTTGAATGTAAACAAACTAGTGACAACAGTACATACAGACAGTTCAGACAAATAAAGTACCAATCCGCAAATATAATAAAAAACGGGCTCTAGTATTAGATGGCGCAAAACCACTTGGCGTTATGTTCTCACATTCGCTAAACCGAGGTACGGTTACAGAGAATTGGAAGCCTACTCAGATTACAGCAATCTTCAAAGGAGGTCAACGTCGTGAACCTTTAAGCTACCGGCCGGTAGCACTCCTTTCAATACTGCTAAGTTTTGGAGCTATCACGGATTTATTTAATCTACGAACGAGAAACAAGACTCGGTGACCAAAGACCAGTAAGCTAGGTAGTGATGCGTCCCAGCCCAGCCATCTAGAAGGAGAAGTCCACGCTTAGAAAGGGAAGTATATTCTTCAACAGCCAAAAAACGGGCGATCACCAAAAACAATTTAATACGTACATATACAAATATATATGATCGATATTGTCATGGAGCTTCTAAACATTTATTCGATAAGTTCGTCAATCGACTACGTGCGTGGGTGGTAAGAAATGCCCGCGCATACATCTACATACAAACTCCACAAGGATAAAATTGCAAAATATGAGTTTTGGGGGTCTATCGTCCCCAACGAATACGATCTACAGAAATGAAGTCCCTGATATGCGGCGATCCACGTGACTGCTTGTTATCCATAAACTTCTCTTCAAACCGACAGCACGGTTTCAGGAAGGGTCAATGTTGTATAACCAAACTTCTGACCGCGGTGGATAGATGGACAACCAACCTTGACCGCATGGGGATGGTCGATGTCATATACCTTGACTTCCCAAAAACTTTCGATAGGGTCATTCATATATGTGTTATCAATAAGTCCAAACAACTAGGTATCAAGTCACCGATAATTGATTGAATTCATATCTAAAAATCAGCTTTCAAAGCCATTGTAAATTTCACTTTTTTCAGGCTCCAGAATGTCTTGGTGGGGTCCTTCAGGGTTCAGTACTAGGACCTCTCTTTTTCTTGATTTATGTAAACGACCTTCCTCAGCAGGTATCGTTAGATTTGTCACTTTTCGCTGGTGATGTGAAACTCTGGAGAGAAGCGTGTAAACAAGATGATAAACTTGTACTTTAGGAGGATCTGACACTAGTTCAAAGTTGAGCGGACAACAACAACACTCCAAAGTATAAACTAGTCCAACTGACACATGTTATGGGCTGCGAATACAACTTAGGTAACTCCCCAATAGAGGTCTTCCGAGTTAAAAAAGACCTAGGAGTGTTGATAAAATATTATCTAAAGTCTTACGTTAACTAAGAGTAGTCAAATGCCGAAATTATCCGTTGGCTGAGCTAGTCCAAGTCACTTTCTGGGAGAAAAATCGACATTTTTTAGAAGTAAAGACAGCATCTCACTATAATTTAGCAACATGTTGATACAAAATCTCAGTATCAAAAAGCTAGGAATACCTGTGCCTCGACCCCCCGTAAGTCTAGAAAGCTGCACGAACAAAAAATTGTTAAGGAACCCATAGAATGTCGTAAACGTTTTTATTCCTATATAAACCAAAGGACAAAAAGAAGAGGAAATATTCCTGCACTATGGAGGGACAGTACTGCTACATCATTAGTGGAAGATGACTTTGGTAAGGCTTAAGTGTTCTCAAACTACTTTAGCAATCTATATACCATAGAAGCACCCTTCCCGTCAGCACATACCAAACCCCCACACATACACTGGATAGCATGACCATTAAAGAACTCGATGTCTTTGGTCTGCTAAATAAGTTTGACATAGGTAAATCCACGGAACCCAATGAATTGCATCCTAGGCTTCTATAGGAATTATCTAACTTCGTTGCGAACCTTTTAAGTATATGCTTTAAGCTATCCGTAACGCAGGGTCGTTTACCAAAAGACTGGAAGAACGCCACAGTAAGTCCTGTCTTCAAAACAGGTACGAAACATAAACCTGAGAATTACCGACTCGTTAGCCTAACTAATGTGGTTGCTAAAATCTTAGAAAAGATTATTCGGAAGGAGCTATTTGAGTATCTCGATGTAAACCGGATCCTTTCACAGAAGCAGCACTGTTTCAGAATGGGTTATTCTTGTCTTACTAACTTATTAGTCGCTCGTGAGAGCTGGTGCGCTCTCAAAGACCAATAGTTACCTGTAGACGTAGCCTACATTGATTTCAGCAAAGCTTTTGACAAAGTTCCGCACAACCGGCTGTTATATAAGCTAAAAAATGTCGGAATTGGAGGCAATCTATTGATGTGGATAGAGGACTTCGTAGTTGGGTGCCAACAAAGAGTATGAGTGAACTCAAAGTTATCTAGCTGGGAAACGGTACTTAGTGGAGTGCCCCAGGGTACAGTTTTGGGGTCAGTGCTATTCCTCTTGTATGAAAATGACCTTCCTCGCCTATAATCATCATCGGTCTTGCTATATGCTGACGATGTCAATATATGGAGAACGATACGATGTAAGGGTGATGCTTAGAACTCCAAAATGACCTGAAGAAATTGTATGAATGGTCCCATACCTGGCAGCTGACGATAAATACTTCCAAGTGTGTTGTGATGCATATCAGTCATCAAGGTTCAGATACATACACGACGAATAACACTGAGCTACCTGTTGTCCAGACACATAATGACTTGGAAGTCATCGTTAGCCAAGATCTGAGGACTACTGCACACTGCCGTGCAATAGCCGCCAAAGCTTTTAGAACTCTATGGTCAATGCGTAGGGCTTTTACTCATGTCGACGCTCAAACGTTTTTGACTTTGTATACAGTGTTCGTACGTCGTAAACTTGAGTACGGCATACAAGCGGCTAACTCCTGCTCAAAAAAGACAGTTAGCTCTTGAAAAAGGTCCACAGAACAGTAATTAAGCTGATTCCCGGGATAGTGAAGCTTCCGTATGATGCTCGACTGACCAAGCTAAACCTATTCCCTTTGTCATATCGTAGAACTAGAGACGACTTGATTACAGTTTTCAAATTGCTTAGTGATAAATTTGCACATGATATACCCTCATTTTTCTTGTCTTCCAAAACAGAGAATTTACGAGGGCACTCCAAAATGGTTCACAAGCCCAGAACAAATTACTTGTCAGTTGATTATCGACTTTCCCACCGAATCATCAACGAGTGGAATTCATTACCGCAACACGTGGTTGAAGCTCCATCCGTAGATTATTTCAAAAGAAAGTTGGATCAACTGAGAGAACACCATTGCCAGGACTAACACAGGCCATCAAGCCTCCTGTCCTTTCCAAACTGAAACTGAAACTGAAATATTTTGGTCCATCACAGATGTACAAATTCACAATTAACAACCTGCCTGACTGGAATTAGTGTAGTCGAGTAGCTGGAATATCAATTATCAGGCCGTACTAAACACCTGAAGACGTACTAAAACAACAAGAAATTAGAGCAAATAAATCAGTTTGTTTATATAAGTCATTGACAACGAGATTG
Source organism: Schistosoma spindalis (assembly GCA_946903255.1). Taxonomy (NCBI): domain Eukaryota; kingdom Metazoa; phylum Platyhelminthes; class Trematoda; order Strigeidida; family Schistosomatidae; genus Schistosoma; species Schistosoma spindalis. Next base: position 7,819,632 of record OX336419.1, on the reverse strand, counting down.
AATATCGAGCATTTTGAAGGAGGGTAGTTAGACGGATCTCTAATCAGCTGTTTATGTTGCAGGAGTTTATTGGAGCTGCATAATCTGCGAAATGGGGGATGAATCTATTGAATGCCTGTCTAACGACTCTGGAGATTCATGGGATATCCTGAGTAATTCTGAATCTGAAATGGAGCACGATCCTTCAAGTCAACCACAATCAAACTGTCTTATCGTCTGTGCCAATTGTGGCGACTTATTGTCTGATGGGTTCCTGCAATGCTTGTAAGTTAATGCATATAAATCGTCGTTTATTCTCATAGGCTGTGCAAAAATTGCTACGTTTGTATCAAGTGTAAAGCAAAATCTCCTTTAGCTACAAAGTGCACAGAATTTGGGGAACATTCATTTATACCAACACTCAGGTTGTTATCATCTGAAGATGTATCCAATTTAGAAGTAAGTCAGTATTCCTCTTTTGACCTAGTTTTGGTGGCGAAATTCGGTATCATCTATTTGCTTCACAATAATTTGTAGTTGTTCATCTACTGTTAATAAGTATACTTTTGTTGCTCATATAACACAGATTGTTAGGCACTTAATGAAGTACGGCTACTTTCCATATACTAAATTGTTATTAGAAATCGTACTAGGTAGTCATTTGAAAAAGATTAAGTTGTATAAACTAAAGATTAGATAAAACTCTATTTTATGGATGACCTTTTGAACATATGTTTAAGTGACCTTGAGAACATGAGTCAATCAGAAGAGAGTTAGTATAAAGTAAAAATATATTATAAAAAACTGATGAATTACAATGGATATTCTTCTTTTACATGATTTAAGAACTTTTTAAGGTTTGATAAAGGTTCAGAAGTTTTGAAATCATAATGCATGCGGTATAGGAACTCGTCCATGTGGCTCCATAATAATCGTCCTCTAGAGACGTGGTAGGGTCTTAGAAATTCTTCAGCCTAGACCACATGCCCTCAATATTGTCGTTGGATCGACAAAATGACGTTTGTGCACTACAACATGATGCACAAAACCAAGTCTCGCGAGGCATCTATACGCTTTCCAATCATCGGTATAGATCGTGGTGCCAGGCTGAACGTACTCCTTGATGATTGGTATTATTGTCGTTACGTTACGGTTTCTCACTCTTTGAAAATGTCCCTACCAAAGATTATTTAGTTTCTTTTGCTGTTTCATTAGCAACTATAATGTTGATCAGTTACTGGTTAAATTAAAAAATAAGTTCAGAAAGGTGGAGATGGTACAAAATGGCCTTGTACATATGGTATCATTGTTTAGTCACCTTTGTTAAGAAAACTGAAGTACCCTTGCACTTCGAGGGATTTCCAGGTAGCTTTTTTATGAGCTCTAGTAAACGCGGTCGCTCAACTCGAAGATTCTTGACTGTTCTACTTCGTGGTAAAGTGTAACATAAGTTAGATTTGAAAAAGTTGGAGTAACATCCTTTAAAAGGCTGATTAACGCATGTAATTAAATAAAATAATAATGCATGCAATGTGAAATAGATAAGTTTCAAGCATATACATAGATCTGTTTGCATTTGACTCTTGGTTTATCTTCAACGCATAAATAATGATTGGTAGCGAAAACTGTAAGGATTATATTTCTTGACAATATAGTGCAAAGATTTGTCATATATATTGAGATAGTTGACCAAAGATGACGGCGGGTAATCATCTTATTTGACATTTTCTGGAAGGCAAAGCTAATACTACTTACAAGGTAGGCACCGATTTATCTCATTTCAGTTTTTTATGCTCGATCCTGTGTACGTGTGGTAGACCTCCACACTATATGAAAAATAGAAACTTATTCTGTTGTTTACTTAACGCACTTATGTTTTAGTTTGGGGACGTTAGTTTCGACATCTTGAGTACATTTAATATACAATATTTCTGCAGCAAGTGTAACAATGGTGGTTTGCTTTTATGGTCAAAAAGATTAGAAAGGTGAAATTTAATGTAGTGAGAAATATTCATATTGGTTTGAAGTATCTTAGTACATCATGATTTTGTAAGTGGAGTCCCAACAGTTATGAAGCTGCGATCCGGGACGTTTCTAGTTGTTTTAAGTACAACCTTTAAAAAATTTATGTTTAGAGAATGATTATATTTCCAGAGGAAGTGTTGCGCAGTATAAAATTTCAAGATACTCAATTGAGTTTGCAGATAAGTGTCTCAGAACCTAGTATGTTAGAGATATATGTATGTATACAATTATTTATAAACATGTATATGACGTTATTTGTATGTTTATATGCATGGATCTTTTTCCCTTGCTATTGTTTATTGATCGTATCACACATTGTTAGCTCATGTGTTACATTTATCTGTTACCAGTTTCTAGTTGTTATAATGTGTTTATTGTTCGAGAAGTTTTAAAGGTCAATAATGTTGATTGTGTTAATGACTGATTGACACTACTAATGATATATTGTGTAATCTAGGCACTCGAATTATTGATCCCATTTTAAGTATAAACCATCTTCACTATTTATATTCCCGTTTGTAGGTTGTAATTATTTTCCCATACACTTCAGTATTGACTGCTGCGTACATGGTTTTTGAGTAGAAGTACTTATCAATTATTAGTATAAATCTGCTGCATTGTTTCGACAATCGCCATTTTCCACTTGCATAGTGATAAAATACTACGACTGACGGCTTATCGTAAAATTATGTATAAAACTAGTTTTTATATAGATTACTACTGTGTAACTCACATGCTACATGCAAGTTCATATACTCGGCTTTAAACTACTCTTTCTTATGAGGGATAATGGTACTAGCCGGTTAGTCAGGGTAAATAAAACAGAACCAGGTCTAGATTTCTTGTCAATTAGTTGAATATCGAGTGCTTAATTCATTAGACCATCTGTTTACATTGTTATGTAGGCTATTTAAACATGTGTTTAAATAGTACCAAAATTTCACATCACTTATTTCGTTGTTATTTAATGACCTAAATAGTTTCATTTTATCTTTATTTAGAACTGTGAATCAGATATTCTTAGTTTACCGGAAACCGATAGCACTCCATCAGTTCATGAAGATTTCACTGATATAGACAACTGGATGAAAAGCAGTTCAAATACACAGTCACTTACATTATCAGATTTCAATTCCACTAAAGGTGAGGTTGAACAAATAAATTTCATCGCTTCTGAATATAATGTAATCTCATGTATTTGCAGTGGTCTTGAGTGCTGTTAGAGGTATGAGGGCGGTTATCACTTCCCGGTTGCTCACACCGTGGAAGGGTTCTTTTGGAGGTACCTGAAAAGGAAATTGGATTAGAGGTGGTCTTAGTGACCTGACAGCGTGACCGCAATTAATAAGTCAAGTGTAAGTCAGACTATCTCGGAAAAAAACGACACTCTCATCTGCTCCCAGTCCAGACGTTTAGAACGATGGGCGGAACATTTTAGAGAACAGTTCAGTTGGCCTTCAGCTACTCTACAACTACCCTCCATTCCCAGACATTGTGAATGGAACATTGAAGTAGGTCCCCCAACTCTAGCTGAAGTTCAAAAGGCTATAGTTAATCTGAAACGAGGAAGGGCAGCTGGTCCAGATGGTTTGGCCCCAGAGGTCTTTAAGGATGGTGGTCTAGTTTTAGCGATTAGGTTGACTAATATTTTAGCTAAAATCTGGGAGTTAGACGTTATCCCACCTAACTGGTCACAATCACTTATCGTCCCAATATTTAAGAAAGGGTCAAAATCATCCTGTGACATCCATAGAGGGATTAGTTTGACTAATATAGCATCGAAAATACTAGCCTCGATAATTTTGGGACGCCTAAGTAAGACTCGTGAACTACAAACACGAGAGAGTCAAGCTGGCTTCAGACCTGGTCGTGGATGCATAGACCACATATTCACCATTCGTCAGGTTCTAGAATACTGGCATATTTATCGGCGTCCGACATTGGTGGTTTTCCTTGACTTAAAAGCAGCATTTGACTTTGTAGACCGAGAGGTTCTGTGACAGTGTCTGTCATTGAAAGGCGTACCTCAGAAGTACATAAACCTTGTGAAGGCTCTTTACTCGAACACTACTAGTCGAGTCAGAGCTTATGGCGAACTGTCATCTGCTTTTGCAACCTCAAGTGGTGTCCGTCAAGACTGTCCACTTTCTTCATTTTTGATTAACTTCATCATAGATCTACTGATGGAAATAACTCTCTCATCGACTGAATTCTCGGGTATTGATCTCCTACCAGGAGGTCCACTTATTGACTTAGAATACGCAGATGACATAGTCCTGTTTGGTGAAGACGCTGATAAAATGCAGAGTCTTTTAGTAGCACTGAGCAACTAAGAGATTAAAATCACTTCATGTCTTTCTTTCTACGAACTAATTCTTTCTTCCTGTACTATCTCCTTATATGTAATCTTTCTTCTATATATTACCACCACTGAATTAACTACTTCTATGAATCCGGTGTTCATCTTGTTGTGTAAATGAGGTGTGGCAACTTGGACCGATGTATATATGTGCCTGGTCCTACGTTGCAACTGACTTACATGTATTTGCACTATATTCAAAGCACTTATGAATTAATTGGGTTGTCAATATATTATTGGTTGGTTAAGCCAATTTTTTTGACATCCACAACCATTGGATATTATGTTTTCGTTCCTATTTTTCAATGATGTAACGAGTTAAACTATATGTTTCGAAATTCTCGTCTCACCTAGCATGATTATAGCATCCAGGAATATTCCAGACTGTCCATTAAATCAATGTAAAGTGGTTATCTACGTGTCGATCTATGGCGTTTAGTAGTTTTCATGAACTCTATAACATTTTTTTCTGCTCAATATAATTATTGATGCCTGTTGCATGATTTTTCCATATGCATCTTGGATGGATATGAACAGAGTTAATGGAAGTTGACATTCAATACTTTTATTCTGCAAATAAATTTCCTCAATTAATATTTCAATTTGCTCATATTTGAAAGAGCTAGTTATCAAACTGTAACACTTTGGAGTTTTGCATTATTATCACCAAGAGTAATATAAACATCGTATCTATTAAATAAGTTGATGGCTACTAAAAATTAGTAGCTCAACAGATAATCCATTAGGATTTGAAGCGTAAAGTATTAGTTTGAATATTTATGTAAACATCAACACTAGGATGAGGTTACATCCAGTTAACTGACGAGTCCTAGATTAGGTAAAACGTGTTTTCCTAAATTCACTTCTGACTGCTATCCAATTATGATAAAAGTTTACATTAAAAACTCGTTTAAGTTTCAAGTGATCTGTTTCTAAAGTCATATGTTTAACACAAAATGGAAATTTAAAGTAAAAAATTTTTTCATTATTCCAAACAGTTTAATGTATCGATTGTTCTTTGTTTATGGAGTAGTAATAAAGCTCCACACATTTCCGTAAACTAGTTCTATTTGTTTATTGTTTATGTTAAACTTTAATTGGTCGATTTTTCATATTGAACAGTTGAAAATCAAATTATTCTAATTGATTGCTTCCAACAAGAAACACATTATATCATGTTATAACAGTGAATATTTTACTAATATGGATCTATATAGTGATAGTAGTAGTAGTAGTAGTAGTAGTAGTAGTAGTAGTAGTAGTAGTAGTAGTAGTAGTAGTAGTAGTCAGTCAGTCAGTCATATAGAGTATTGTTTTAGCTAGAAGTCTTTCAAAATAATAATATTCTTTTGTTCTCGGTATATCAGTATCATAGTTAATGCGCCAGGTTGAACAAATTGTACTTGAAGACTGTCGTTTAGTCGATAGTGAATTATGTGACATTTAAGTTTATTGAATATTATTTAGTAATTATTTGTTCATCTTGTTCTAAACTGATTTTAAATTAAGTAGTTGACGTTCATCACTACAAGACTTCTTCCACTTTACTAGAGCTATGGATTAGTGTTTAAAGGACCTGACTTTCAATCAATAATATCCATGTTGGAATCTCACTCCATCTGAACCGGTTTAAGCAGCGTGGCAGCGTAGTTAGCTGTCATACAAGTAGGGTATATCTCAAATCAAAGTATGTGCTTGTGCTTGACACTAGTTAAATTTGAGTCCCATGAACAAATATGATCACTCTTGTCGATGGATATACATCATGCGTTAGTTATTTAGTGTATATTTCCTGTCCAAAATCTGAAATATAATACTGGCACATTAATTGTTATAGAACTCTCAAATATCTACAGTTTTTTAACTGCAACTATTTATAGCAAAGTGGTTATCTTTTGATCTTGATTCATATCTCTGACGCCACATGGACAATAGTCTTAAAATACGACTGATTACCAGTTAGACAGTAGCCTGTTATAGTCAATTACTTGACTAGATTTTAGAGTTTCATGTAGAAAAGTTATTAGCCTTCTTATATGTAATTTATATATATTCGCTGTAGTCATTGAAAGTTTTATAAATGTCAAGTTTTTCTTATTTTTGTAAGAAGCTAAATATCTATAATTCATTCGTTTTAACATTCGATTATCAACTATTATATCATTATAATGATTAACTAGGGAACAGTATTGTCAAATTCTCAAATAGGATTGTATTTTGCAGGTCAACACACTCATATTAAAATGGAGCAACTGAATCTTACGTTAAACTATGAATTAAACTTGTATTCAGTTTATCAGTATGTGTGGCAAAAGTTATAAAATTGAACTCTCAAACTGTAGCCTTGAGGTTGAAATGTGAGCCTATATCTTGAGATATTAAGTGGTTGAAAGTAGTCGACAAGAAACTCTTGATATACGTTTCATGCTATTTTTTAATCGTCAATAAGGTGTGCCTGTAAACTTGGGGGATGCGATGCTCTCTCGCGGATTTTAGTTCATGTCACTGTATTACACAGTCTGAGATATTGCCACTTAGAGATTTGTACCATGACAAGATATTTACAAGTGATTGATCACTGAGTAATGATCACTGTCGTTATTGTGTAGTCTTTTAGCATTGATTAAATTTCATTGACCTAACATCTGAATTAGTGCTCACGATGTTGAGTTATTTAGACCAGTGGTCAAACTGCAACTCGATAGGTAGAATCTGATCATTGCCAAGAGGACTAGGTAAATTTGACATTGGTCATTACTCAGTGACTAACCAGCTTTGATTTCCAGATCACTGAGTTAGTCACAACCGTACAAGCAATTACTAATAGTTTATTTATATTCTATTATTTTAGAATATGTCGAAGTTGAAGCTATTCCATCTAATCCTACTACTGATGAACATCAAGATAAGAAATGTACAACTCAACTATCACAAGGTGACAGTTCAATTCTACATGCTTTATTACAATTTTTACGAAATAACAATCAATCGACAATAGAACCAAGTTTATTCGACTCAAAGCTGTTACTGACATCAAATTTAGAGGTGAGTAATTCATTTTCTTATGATTATTTCGATGGAATTAGATTGTCTGGAGGACCTTGACTTAATTCATCATTTATTGGTTGTTTGAATCTTCCTATTAATATGTTAAGGACTGCAATTGATCAGTCTTATTGGCGTATTTACATTCTGTGCGGAGAAATTCGAACTCTTCACTTCTACCTGAAGTTTGTGCTAATGATGTCGTTCAGAATAACGATGAAAGCTCTACGACCAAACCATCCAACTCAGGGAACAAAATTCCAAAAAGGATTGTCTCGATATTTCTATTGAGTTACGAGCACTATAAGCGGAGATGGATGGTGGCTAACAGTCCTCAACATCTGTGGGGAGATTCAAACAAGCAATACAAATGACTTAAAATTCAATGCATAGCATAAGTTAGGGGCTATATGGACTCGCAAGCTAAGTGAATAACGCACTCAGTATTGGGTTCGAGTCTCGGAGTGAACATTAACTCTGAGTATATCCAGCCGGCGAGTCTCTAGTATGATGAAACGCACGACCTGGATTCAAATGGTAGTCATCATCCATCTTTGTTTATAATGGATCTTGATTTGTTTTTTAGTCCCGCATGATAAACTATCTAGAGCAGTTAATAGGATATTTTATACAGCCAACCTTGCGTTGACATTTTTTAGTAGATCAGGATAAGTTACTTGAGTTTATCTCCTTAATGCTCATCTTAAAATTCAGCTGCTCCCGTAGCGATAGCTATATTAGTTGTACTACCAGGCAACTTAACCAAAGAATGAGTGTACATCTCCCAGCTTGGTTTCGATAATGTCAGACAAAGACAATACGTAGCTCTATCTTGACACACCTAATCGACAGTTTGTATGACTACGCAGATTTTAAAGTAGAAGTTTTACTTCTATCTACCTCTCATACCATGATAATTGATCTGAACATTTTTTCGTTATCATTTCATGTAAATTATATTCGTTTAACAACCCTCTTATCATGTGTTCATCTCTTTTATATATTACCACTGTTTTAGAATCAGGTGACTCACATTGTTAGCCAATCATCACATGACTAGAATATTTTGTCGCTGTCTATTTTATATTATTTTTGATTACTTAATTGTCGTATTTATACATTGCTGACTATGACCTTGTACGCTGTATTTTCATTGGTTGCTTTATTCATAGCTAATGTATCTAGGTTACTAAGACATTTGACTAGGTTATTTTAATAAATAAAAAAGAAATTTTGACTTCGATTTCATGAAAATGGACAATAACAATTCGATGCTGATATGTTTGTTTTCCTGTCGTATCATTCTAGACTATTATTGCACAAAGTTTCAATAAAACAAAACGTAATGTGATACGCGTGGGTTAGGCTCAAAGACCAAATGTACTTTCTGATGTTTTGGTTTTTTATTGTTCAGTACTATGTTTTATCAGACTACCAGTCAATGGGTCAACCTCGGGTAAGGTATAGGACAACATACTACAGCTGTTTATCGCCTTAAGTTGACATAACACACATTATCAGTACAGCAATAGTATGAATTAACAAGATGAGAAAAGGCAATAGTCATATGTTTTGGGATGAAAAATTGATGTACAGGAGCATATATTGGTACTAAGCTCAGTACTTTAGAGGAAGATAAAGCATAAATGCGATTGTGCTACTTTAACTAATTTTTGACTTTTATCCAATGTCTTCAACTGTAGTTATTACAGTTAAAACAGCTTTTGGATGCGTTCAACTCTTTCTAAAATTCGAGGAATTCGTTACCATAGTATTGAAAATAAGGACAGTAACATTGTCATTCATTCGTTACCCCAGATACGAATTCATGTTCTTAGGTTTAAATCACACTTTAAGTGTGAGGGCTAACTATACTACCTGGTTACTTAGACCAAAGTTAGATGAAGCTGGGTTCAGACATATGATTCACTGACTGAAAGTCAAGTACCTTAACCACTGAACTATTGCTACACTTTCCAACTAATTACTAGTCAGTGTATTCTATTCGATCTCCTTTTCAGTTCTAAGCGAGCAGTTTCACAGCAGTGATAATAAAGATAATAATCAGAAGTTAAAATGTTATCAAATACCGTCATGTTAAATTTTGACTAATTCCCATCAATAGAGAAGCCCAAGCTGTAATATTGATCAAAGTATCGAGGTTTTTGTTTTACAAAAATCCTTTTTTTTCAAGGCTACAATATTTTGTTTATCATTTTAAGTATACTTTCAATCTACGTGTAGTGTGTAACATAAAGTCATACGACTATATAATCTTATTTTGTCTAATCTTTCTTTCTGACAAGAATTTCATGAATAGTTATGTTTGATATTTGAATTTGTTATGAAATTTCTACATACAACAATGAAAGTCACCCTTAGAAAATTATAATAAATTTTTTTATTCCAAAGAATATGATATTTTTTTTTGCCAACAACATATTTTAATGAATCCCGCTACTAGTACTTGTATTAGATAGATTATTGGAAAGAAGTAATGATGAATAGCTATTGTCTGACTACTAAACATAGATATATACATCTTTCTTGTTCCATTTTTACCGATAAATGTATTATTTAGTAATTAATATAAGTTAGTTGAAGATGGCTTTGAAGATGTTAGATATTTTAAAAATACATTTTATCACAGGTTCTTTTTATTGTCGTCTTTGAGCTAGAATTTTGTGGTCTTAACACGTTTACATATTCGGACTTGGGTCACGTCATGTTTGGAACTACCCAGCTACCCAAACCTTGGTAGATAGGGCATGAGTTGAGCTGTAATGCTATTGATTGAAAGCTGAACACTTTTATTAATACGCTACCACCCTCCCATGAGATAAAACTCACCAAGTGTATTCGGTTTGTAGTTACACTTCTTGTATATCTCAGTTTTTGACCCAGTCAGCTTCTCAGGTAATCGGGGGTTCGAGTCCTACCACCGGACGTCATGGCGTTTAACTTTCAACCACTAAGTCGCATGGTTTATAACTACATTCTACCTATATTGGTTTGCACCCTAACGCTTAGTGTCCTGAAGCTAAGTAAGTGAATGTGTACCTGGTGAACGAGTGAAGTATAACAAGTTCATTGGGACATGTAATTAAAACACTATATATATAAGTTTGGGTGTTTTTTAGCTTCATTCTTATAAAATCCTAGACGTCAATTGATTGCATTCTAAATAGTTTAATTATTAAGAGTTGCTAATGGAGATGCTATTAACTTTCGTTTTTCTCTCCTCTTTATTACCAGTCATCTTTTCCAAAAACATTTCATCCACATCATACAACTGTTCAGAATGTTTTACTAAATATGGATGATAGTTCAGCTTTTCAATCATGGTTCAATTTGGGTAGTTCACTGGGGAATACACGTCGTAAACAAGAAAGTTTATCTTCTAATTCTTCATCATCATCATTATCATCTGAACCCAGTCCTGAAAATATATCACAACATTATGATTCCTTTCCGTTAATAGCAACATCACTTGTTGGTGTAACAAGTGGTCGCTTCACAATTTCATCATCATCACCACCGTTAACAGCAACAACAATACCAACGGCGTTAAAAAGAGAATCACTCGTTGGATCATCTGGTGATAATAGCCCAAATCGATCAAGTCCCTCTTCAGATTTCTCACCTCAATCATCAATCTGTTCACTTTCATCTTCACCATTAGGAGCTGCTACTCAATTCTTGAAATCGGTTGTTAAGTAAGTTTTTTAAAGTTTTAAATCGACTATCTTATCTGTTGATAGAAGTTTTTTCTTTGTAAATAAATTATTACAAAAACCTCATATTTATTGAATAAGTTAGTGGTTATTTGGACGACAGGTCTTGGCGTGTAAGGTGGCAGGTACATACTGGGTTCGATTGTCAGTATGAATATTAACATTGGGGTACAGATACGTCGAGCTAGCTGACTAGTCCTTAATAAGATGGGACGCATATCCTGAATTCTATTTCTATCAATTATTCAGCTACTCTAGGGAATTATAAATAATGTCATTGGATTACATCATCCCATCGATTGTGCAACTGATATTACTGTTTATAAACTCTTGTCATATTATTATTATTAGTAGTTTACACTGGTTAATTCTTCATTAGTCCGCCTGTAATTTTTTCATTTTGGTCTATGTGGTCATCTTTAAAAAAAGTGTTATCAGGCTGCTTGTCAGTTAGTAATAGTCAAGCTGTGATTCTCTGATGATAATTCCATGTCTGTCAACCACCAGATTTTGATCTCATCCGTATATGGTACGTTTTCGGGCTCTCCTTTAGTATATGATACTGTAATACAATAGCCTATCAGTCAGTGAGTTAGTCTCATCAACAGCATAGGATGTGGTACATATATGTTTCAACTCAAGTTATCACATCGCTTAAAAAAGCGCAACAAATATTTTTATCAACCCACAGTCTAAGGAAACACATAAAGTGATTGCATCTGGGTTACATCACCCAAAGTCTCCAATCAATGGATTCTCAGGCTTACAATATGTCTTGCTTTGGCCACTCCTAGCTTTAATTTAAAAACTTACCACATCAGTAAATATCGTCCACCAAGGTAGGTGGTTGTTAGGCTTACGTAATCTATTTTATAACTACCTCAATCGTTAAAGACTCACTATCTCATCAACTGGTTTGCCATATTTACTTAGTGCCCTTCATTTAACTTCAACATTCTCCCTTATTCTCATATTTTGTTAACAACATAGATATATATTCATCATTGGACATTATCAATAAATGTACCAGTTAACATAATTATTTTAAAAGAAAATCAATGATCAAACAACAAAGATGACCAGAAGAACTGATGTTCATTTATAATTTCCTTTCAATTATTGTCTGTTTGTCTTCAATCCAGTCAACCAATTACGATTAATTCATGTTCGTGTATCCGCTTATTTATCCTTTTCAGTTTATAAATTCTCTATTTTGGATATTTTCTGATGACCAACAAATTTATATTTTATTTCTCTATTATTTTAAGGAATAAAAATAGGACTTGTTTATCTAAATGATCTAATTTTAATTTAACCGGATTATTCGTTTCATAGCTTAGTTTGTAAACGAATATTAGCTAGATAACCATTATAAACCAAAACACATTAAAAAAGTGTTTCATTCTTGTGTGTGAATCATCGATGGTGGGGTCCACGACCCTGTTGTGGGCTATTAGAACCAGTATCTATAAACCACTGAACCGGCGTTTAGTATTGTATGTGTGTAACTTGAATCAATTTGAAATTTTATGCGACCGTTTTCTATCGCTTGTGGTGGTTAACTATTTTATAGTCGACATGGTTTAAATCCAGCAATGACGGCTTACTCTTATACACTTACTTACTTACTTACGCTCATTACCCTCATAGAGGATCATAGACCACCCACCATCATTCTCCATTGAATTCTGACTTGGATCATCTTTTCCAGCTGCTATTTATCCTTTTGATGCTTCTGATTCCCGACGTAATGTATTCTTTGACCTTCCTCTTTTGTGTTTCACTTCAGGATTCCAAGTTAGAGCTTGCTTTGCAATGTAGTTTGATGATTTCCACAATGTATGTCCTATCCACTTCCAATGTCTTTTTCTAATTTCCTCTTCAGATGGAATACTTTATAGACATTACATGCAAATGTTTATAGTTGAACTAGGGATAATCAATCAATTTATTATAAACTCATTTGTCAGATACTGGGTACGTGTAATGAAGAAGATTAGCTGTTCAAATGAATACTTTTAGTGATGTTATGTGTTTTTACTTAAAGGATAGTTTGATTGTTGGAACCTTTATCGTCGTTATGGGCCCTATTATCAGCTAATTCTTATCGAAATGTGCCGTTTTTAGTGATTCCGTCACTTTCTGATTTCATTAATACGAAACTTGTTGAATAACTGAACACCTCACCTCTACGTAAACCAAGCTCTTATGATGTCTAGAATAACAATGAAAGCTCCTCAGTTAAAGTATCTAGCTCAGAAAACAACACCACCAATCGATATGTATGGTTTTCTTTGAGCTACAGTGATACTGCCTGATTCTCAAACAGAAGTAGGGTGGAGCGTCGTCCGAACCTGTTATATACTAATCAGAATTTGAACGTCCTAATCACTAAGCAACCACTCGGCTACCTAATTAATAGAATTCCATCATGTTGATTGTTGTTATAGCCACATGAGATATTTACTGAATCCGATCATTATGGAAGTATTGTGGTGTGTGCTACTTATGTAGATATAAGTAGTATGTGACGTGAGACGTGAACAGAATATCCGGCAGCAGAGAGACGAGAAGATCGAACAACAAAGAATGAAGAAAGAATGCAATTTGTATAAAAATGCAAGAACAAAGGGATTCTGAGTCATTTGAGACAATTGATGAACAATTTGCAAAATAACGATTTAATGTATGGTTCTCAGATTTTATTGAGATGCTCTGTAATTTGTTTTTAAGTACATTCGATTGTCCCCACTGGTGTTCTGTTCACTACAGTATGACTACTATTATTTTTTATATGTTACACACAATAACCTTATAGGTTACCAAAGTCTAACTATCAAATACGAAAGCAATTCCTATTAAATTTGCGTTGAAATGGAGTTAGTTTATTCGTCTCTTGCTCCTAACTATTATATTAGTAAAGATACTCTCTAACCGCGTATATAATGGTCTTCTCCAAGTCTATATTTTAGAAATGTTTTTCGTAGGTGGAAATCACCTAATTTATCGGTTTATGTGCTCAACTTTCAGCCATATTGTTTGTGTAAATAAGAGTTAGGGATGTTCATGTCTGTCTAAATCGAAGTAATTGAATCGGATTTTAAGCCTGTGGTCTATTGTTTTTAGCAGGTTAACTGTTATTGTTTTCCTGTTAAATGGTTATCTCTTTCTAATTGAAGGTTTGTAGAGATTGTGGAATTATATAATGTACATAATGGATTGACTTTGACTAGATAACCATTGAAAATCGAGAAGCATTGGACAAATGTTTCATCCTAGTATGGAAATACTCAGCAATGCACCTCTGTAATCCTGTCGAGACTCAATCTGAGGACCTTCCGGGAGTCTTAGCGAGGCCTTAAACGTTAGATTATGGAGTCAATATGTCACGATTTTACTCAACCATCTTCCAATCCGATTGGTAGTCAACTGCTTCATGGTTTCTCACTAGAAACACATTGGAAACCGCTTCTTGAAACTATTGACTAATGAGCCTCATTATTATGATTACTAGTTGAATTCCATATAATTCAAATATAATTATTTTGTTTTGCTTTTGATATGACGGTTAAAAAGACTAGATTTAATAGTCTCAGATATTAATTGATTGTTGAATAAGCGACCTATAAGCTAATTTTCACTAAATGCCTTTAACATTTTATGATGTTTATTTTGTGTTCTTGTTAGATATTCTGCTGCCGCGTTGAACAATTTCGATTTATTGTCATTAGATCAAACAGATGATATACCTGTGGATAATTGGTCTAAACCTTTTACTTCTACTACTACTACTACCACTAATAATAGTAATAATGACAATAATAATAAACAAAATATCCAATGTAATAATTCATCAGGTAAACAAAATTCCTCATTATCACTGTCATCATCAGTATCATTAACACCAAGCTATTTTGCAAAATCTGTTAATATCAATCATAATTGTAATATTAATCATCCTATCGGTATAAATACTGTTGTCAACTCCACAGATAACAATAATAAACGAACTATCTGGGATAATGAACGTTTACGTGAAGTTATTAATCCTAAACCATTACCATCTACTATAACTGAAACATTTGCATATAATTTACGCTAAATTCAATTTGTTCTTTATGAGAGAGAGAGAGAGAGAGAGAAAACACAACAACAACAGAATTGCTATTTATTTGTTTATTTATTTCCTCTTTTCTGTTTATTATTTAAACAAAAATACACATTTACATACACATATACATCTATGCCTATTTATAATACATTCAATGAATATTGATTTACTTACTTACGCTTGTTACTCCCCGTGGAGGAGGAAGAGAAGGAGCATAGGCCGTTCATCAGCATTCTCCCATCCAATTCTAAACATTGATAGGCTTGCATGGATTTGTTTGTTTACTTTACATCAAATAACTATTCAATTTAAATTTTAATGCACATTTAAACACTCATAAATACATAATGTATTTAGGTGTTACATGTTATCTATATGGTTAGGTTTTATTTCTTGTAATATACAACTAATCATTATGTGGTTTATAAATTATATATATATATATATATATATATATATATATATATATATATATATATATATCCTGTTGAAATTCAGCTGTTTGTTACGTAATATTCATCATCATCATCATGATGATGATATGTTTATGGGACATTCATAAATGTTTATTCCTGTGTACATTTACTATAAAATGTATCATATAAAATTTCTTTTATGTTGTTATCATGAAAAGAATCAATATATAAAATGGAATTGTTGTCAAGCGCTAGTGTTACATAATACAAAAGAAATTTGATTAAAGATTATTATTATTATTATTATTATTATTATTATTATTATTATTATTATCAACCAATATCTTTCCTAAACTTTGTTTCATATCTATTCAAAATACCTTTTAAGTAAATTCATTTGTTATATTATTGTAAAATTAATAATTAACATGAATGAGATCATTTAAATTTTTTCTTTGTTTTTATTCTTTAAAATATTTTACGTAATAATATTCATGAGAATTGTCCAAGACTTTGTTTGTTTGTTTGTTTGTTTTTGTTTTCAAGGAAAACGAAGAACATTTCCATTGTACATTATTCTTTTATGTTGATTTGATCAAGTTTTGAAATTGTTGTTTTCTTTTTGTGATAAAATTATTATTCATTTTATATTGTTATGTCCTTTATCTATTTATTCGATAATATACAGGAGAGAACTTGTCTTAATCTAGATGAAGGCCTTGTCATTATAGATTAACTAGTTCAACTTTGAAGCTAGAAATATACATCCAAGTTAAGACTAATGATCTTGGGTAGAGAGATGAAAACTATTCTTTCATCTGATTGGTTAACAAAAGAGTAAGAAGATGAGTCAACTGGAACAGTACTCGATTTATTCCTGATTAACCCCGATTCATATTAGTGTATAAAGATACGCGAATAAAGAGATGACTAGCACAACTATAACTTACAAATAATTATAAAAATATAATTATGTCCAGGGTAGAAAATTTCTGCAGTACAAAAGATTACGTTTAAATTACAATAGATTTAGACTAGAAAAGGGTATGTCAGTAAATCATGCATCAACTGAAAATTGTCGTTTATAGAATCACCACGGACAAAACTAAATGTCAGTATTCCATTAACTTGCAATTAGGTGAATTAGTGTCCCTAAGAATAACTTCCGTTTTTCGTTATGAATTCTTTGTTTCTCTATTCATATCAAATATATTTCCGTTATGAATCGTGACCATGACATTTTTTAGTACAAGGTACATAAAATATATTCGAATAAGTGGGAAAAATCTACAAAATTGTGTTCCTCTGTATGTAGTTGGTTAGATTCATCTAATAAATGGAGTTGGTTATATATTACCACTAAATATGTATTAGGGGATGGTGGTAAATCAGTTGATGAGGTTGTAATTCTCCATCGACCGAGATGGTTGGGTCACGTCTTACGTATGCCTGAACACCGATTACCACGACGCGCAATGCTGACTAGTGTTGGTGATGGTTGGAAAAAAGTTAGGGGCGGCCAAACTAAAATGTGGCATCAGTGCTTGAAGTTACTAACTCCTAGTCTGAGCCATGTTGGTAGATGCATACTACCAATGATTGAAGACTGTGGGTGACATGGCTCAGAATCGTCCACTCTCTGTTTTCCTTTAAACTATGAGATTGAAATCGCTTCATATCTTTCTTTCTACGAACTAATTGTTTCTCTCTGTACTATATCCTTATATACAATCTTTCTTTTATATATTATCACCACTGAATTAACTACTTCTATGAATTTGGTGTTGATCTTGTTGTGTTAATGAGGTGTGGCAACTTGGGCTGATGTACATATGTGCCTGGTCCTACATTGTAGCTGACAGATAAATATGTACGAAGTAATAATTTCTGGAATTCAGTTGTATCTAGAAGGTTAACAAAACCTACAAAAAGATTGCAAATATCTCTGTCTACTTATTACTGGTAGATTTGTAAAAAAAACTAATATCCTGTTTGCTGATGTCCCAACAAATTAACACTTTGTTTAGTGAGTTCAGTTAGTTGTGCAATAGGCAGATATGATTAGCTTGTTTATGATGTTATTTTTTAATTGATTCTTCGTTTGAGATTGTAGCAATCGATGGTACCGAATGAATGTAATCAAATTTTCGTTTATCTCTAAGATAAGCGATTTAGTGTTCCTACAACATATGATTGATTATTTGGTCGTATCTGTTATTGGATATCGTTAATATCTTTGTAAATGTATAGTCAAAAAGATCATTAAATAGCTGACATTTGATTGGAATCATGGTGTTTCACGGGTTCTAGAAATTTAAGTGATAACTAAGCCGTGCATTTTTTAAAGTTGATTTGTCAACTATGAGCTATTATTTATTCTCTTTGTACAACCGTTTAGTCTTTTGATTACATTAAAGACTTTATGATTCGTAAAGCATATTGCATTACACGAGAGTGCGTTGATAATATAATTTTGATCAGTTCAATAAGTAAGTAATTGTATGCACTGTGACTGATTTGAGAAAGATAAATAGTGCTTAACTCTGCTTGTTCAATAGCTCTCATAGAGTATTCAAAAATTAGGAATATTTGAACAAAATTTTATTGTCAAGCTTTACGATTACTACTAAACTTCAATACTATTATCTGTACATGGATAACTGTGCTTAATGTGTGGGAGAGTAATGCCAATAAACACGAGCTATTGAAGTTTCAATAACATGCGTCCTGCTATTAGATTCACCTATGAAGAGAAACCATATTCTAAAACTTGATTTGAAAAGAGGTACTTACAAGATTGATTGGAAGAACGCTTAACTTGAGTAATTTGAGTCTTACCTAGATGTGTGTGTACCATCCTAACTACTATGAAGCTAGTAACATAATTCTCAAAAGGTCCGATCCTTATATGCTTTTGGAAATGGGCTGGGATAGTTTAAAAAAGGAATAACGAAATCTATTAATAAGACTACTTTTTCTCACACTGTAGGTGGTGGACACCATATAAACAGAAGAAATCACAGATTTACATCAAGCTCCAAATAATTTTCCATAAGGGGGTAAAAGTACACGTTTACATGGCTGAAGTCATAGAGATCTACTCCAGATAATCTAACTTATGTATTTGAAAGAGATATATCCAACTTTCGTTTACCATGGCCGACGATTCGTTTATTCCTTCTACATGCCACGGCTATATACTCTTACCCCGTAGTTTTATTTTATGTTTATTTATAACCTATCCCATTTTAGTTTGCACATTCATGTTTTCCAATTTATTTGAATCTCTTATCATCATTACCATACTTATCCTGACAACATTCTTCGTATAATATCTTGATATTACTATTATTAATTAACCCAATATAGCATTTCTCCTATTACTCTTTTTATTCACATACTTTGCTTTATCATATTGATTGTACTTCTTATTTAAGTGATCTTTCAACTTTGCAGATAATATTCGTCACGAATTGATCTCACTCGGAGGCACAAGTAAGGACTAGGAAGCAATAGAGAGCTGTTAAATATTAGTTTGGAACTCCGAGGCAATAAGCGCTGACAATCCCACTAAGGTTAAACGTTCACCAAGAGATCTAAAGCCCCTGGGTCCGATACCTGAATAATTTGTGAGTGCGCGCTGATTAGGTGTCTTGTATTGGAATGAAACTTATGTATAGTGTTCCTTGGTTTACAGTGGTACCTTAACTGATATCAATCTGTGATGAAAACAGATTACAAGTTAAATCAGTGTGTACAAACCCCTTCAACTAGATCTTTCAAGTTTATGTATAGTATATATTTTACATGTCTAAGCTATAACCGATTTAAAAGCTTATTATTTTAACGTATAATATTATCTATCTCACATATGATTATCTTATTCTTACCATTATGAAACTAAAATTATAGATTTATAACTGGCCTAATTATTTGGATCTCATGTAAATTTTCATTCTTTTTAAAGAGAAGATAAATGAAGTTGAGTTTTGTTATTTATAGTCAGGAGTAATAGAATTTTATTCATTTTCATTAATTTATTCAAGTAGATGAACCCAGCTATTAACTTTATAATGGTGAATATCAAGAAAAATGTACAGTACACTATTTCATTCTTGATAGATCGATGCTTGATATATTTTGTGTAAAGCATGTAGCTTTCTCTAGCACAGTCTTAAGATATTAATGCTTTTATTTCTATAATTCACTCTCTTTAAGCGTAATGCCATCAAACTTTGTAACGTATTATTATTATTATTATTATTATTATTATTATCTAATGTTGCAAATTATTAAATCCATAAAATGTAGTTAATTGTACACATTACCTACCCAATACGTTGTTAGGTATGGTTTTCCATTGATTGTTTTCAGTTAAAGGGAGATGATGTGTAGTTAGAGTTCGAGTATAGGACTGATTATGTCATATTCATAGTTAAGTCTAAACATTCATGGTTTTTGAAGTTAAATATAATAACTAATAGACACTGAATCAAGTATGTTATCTTGTAAAAGTTTCTTAAAACATAATCAATTAATGAAATGAAGCCGTATATAGCTCTGAATAATCGAATTAACTAACGTCTATGATGATGATGATGATGATGATGATGATGAACTGTTGCAATTCTGAAACGATGAAAAATGTCATTCATTTAGCTGCTTTATTTGAATATTCCACTCATGAATTAACGGAGAATTTAGCTGAAATAATTAACATTGAAATAATCAGTTGAAATAATGAGAATATTTATTCAAGTAGAAAATTTCTATAATTTTACATAATATGAAATGAATAGATTAATTAAACATTATAGATGAAGATCAGGAAATTGTTTGATAACATGAGGTGAAGGTTAGGTAAACTGAATATGAAAAGGTTACCTTGGAAATCTTTATAAATTAGCGTATATATATGTATTACCTTAAGTAAAGAAGGCAACTTTTATGACTATTGATCGATAAGGAGCTTATTTTTACAGTTATAATATGTTTTTGGACAATCTCTGTGAAAATATGAATCTTGCTGTATGTACCATGATTTTGGTAACCGGTTACTATCACCAATCCTCATACAATACATGACTAACAGTTAGATACATAAGCATATTTCTTGCATTCAATAATACAGTTAGTTGATTGAGTATCGTCCAATGTATTTCAAGTTAATGAACGGAAATTCGTCTTGTATACATAGAGTCTTGTATACACAGTCTCAAATAACTCTTGACCCAGTTCCTTACTATCGGAGAGATCAGAGAAATAAAGAGATGTATTTTTCTCATTAATTAATACTGATACAAAGAAATTTTAGGATATACCATTGAGAACCACCTCCTCAAGAAATCTAATTCAGTACTACCAGGATGCTTTCGGAATTCAAACTCATCATCATTATAAAAAAGATCCACTTTTTGACGAATTTAGATTGAATTTTAGACAACTAATAATTTGACTATACAATTTAAACAAAACCTCAACATTGATTTGCTATCAAGAGTTAATCCATTTCAGCTATAATATATACATCGACATCATCATAGACGAAATAATATAACATTAGATATCACACATATTAGCATATCGTAAGTCTAGAAGTTGAGAATGAAATGGAACCAAACAAAAGTCATATAGAAGTTTGTATTATAACAAACTATTAGGGTTGGACTATTTATTGATTATTTTAAGTAATATTCTGGTTCACATGAGTGAATAAGCTGATTTTGTCATATAGTTAAGTGTATTATACAAAGATTTCATTACATGACTAGAATATAAACTATAACATATAGTTTTGTTAATTATTTTATTAATTTAGGGTGTATCTACGAAGATATGAAAGCTGAATTTATTGTATAAATTACTATATTAAAATTAATAATAATTTTAAAAGTGATGACTTGTTGTAAGAGTATATGACATGAACAATCAAATCATCAATCTAGGCAATATATACTAATTATAATTAAAGATGAATAGTGTCTAGCAGTGGAATCCAGGATACACGTTTCATCGTATTTGGGACTCGTCAGCTGGATGTACCTGCATCTTAGAGTTGATGTTCACACTGGGACTCGAACCCCGTCAATCAAATACTCACTTACCTTTTTATGAATACATAATGTAACAATATGACATGGTTACATGGAAGATTTGACACGAATACCATAGTTTTAGTATACACTTCACCATCTTACATAGGCAAAACAAATCGATTGTTATAAATAAAGTGTATATGTATTTCTGAAATTCTCTAATAAAACTTCTTGCCGATATAAATATTTTTGTACTGAACGAGAACACAAGTCTGGACAATTGAATGTGTTTAAACACAAAATTACAGAATCTCTTAGTAAAATCTGAGAACCATACAGTAAATACTTAATTTGCAAAATGTCAAACCATTGTCTCAAACCTGACTGTTCTTTTTACAAATATCAGTTAATCGTCTCAAACTTCATTGTTCCTAAATTTTCATACCAATCGTTTTCTATTCTCGTTCTCTTTCCACCTCGATGTTCTTGATCTTCTGCCACGAGACATTCTATTCCTGATTAGCGTAATATACTAATTATGTCAATATAAGTAGCACATAGCACTTTCTAACTTATTCTATAACATTTATTAAGTCAATATACATGAAGATGACAGAATCCACACTGGACAATATGAGAACCAAATGAATAAACATTAAATGAAATCATATTTTGTAAATTAATAAAAAACCAATCCACTAGGTTACTTGTTCAGTAATAATTTATCATTTTTAGAATGAAAAATGAAATTCCATAAAGCAAAGTAACTGTGCTTTCATTGGAAACAAAAAAAAAAGGAACTAATGGAATCCCTATACAAAAATGTCATATACACTTACAATGGTAAATAATGTTACCATTTTTATTTTCCTTTTTGTTTTTATAATTTGGAAATGATTTCCGAATATAAATTGTGAATTTTATAAAATGTCAACTCAAAAAAGAAAAGAAAAAAAGAAGAACAAAAAAGAAGAAAAATTGAAAAATAAAAACCATTACATATAGAATATGATAAACATTAAGCAATAAACTACTCGTTGAAACCATGGATCCAATTCTAAACGAATTAATCTTTTTTTCTTTTTTTCTTTTTTACATTAGTACCTAGTTTGGATTGTCTTTTATGATTGTTCAAGTGAAATCGGTATACAATTGGCTGATTACATTTATGATATGATTTATTTTTTGAGAAAAAATATAGATTTATACAAGTTGAAGATTGTCATTGTAAATGCTTAGAATAAAGGTATTTGAATGAAGATAATTATGAGTTTTAAGCTTACTACAATAAACATTAACTGAACTAGTTTCAGAAAATCTAAGTGTAATAATGTTTGATGATATTTTGGATGTTATATTTGTGATTATTAGATTATATATAGTATATGATATTATATTTGCGGATTCTCAGAGTTCTAGTGAGAAGCCGTGACAAGTGGAGCTAATCTATGTTAGGTAGAGACAGGTATCTATCTACCTCAGTACACTAGAAGATGGTTGTGCAATTTCGTGGTTTGGTTGAAGTTAGACATTAACACCTCCGGATGCCAGTTCAGTGATTTAAAGGTTAAGCGTTCGCATGCAAGACAGAAGACCCTGGATTCGAATCCCGCGAAGCGAGATCGTCGGAGCGCACTGGTAAGAAGTCCTACAATAGGACGAAACGGTCATCTCATGCTTCCAGATATTCAATGATGGTCTAACATCAATTGGTTCATGATTTCAGTCAAAAATTATATACAAGAATTTTTGTCTAAATTCAAAGGAAACGTTTCATAGTAATTAAGCATTGAGTTAGTGTAAGAAATTCGGCAGGAAAATATATATTTGGAAAATATCAACGATTGACATTTAAGTAAACCCAACGTCTCTCTCTCTCTCTCTCTCGGTAATCTGGTCCAATTTTTCTCAAGGAAATAAAATTAAACATCAAAAGTATGGGAAATAAATAGGTATATAATTATCCAGGTCGCTGAATAATAAACGGTCATCAAATCATGTTACCAATGTTGAAGGTAAGTAGTTGAGACATCTGATGGGTAATGAAAAGTGTGTGAAGATAATAGAATGTATGTATTTGTAAGTGGATCTGAGGTGTGAGAAGAAATTTCATGGACTATTTATCGCCTCTAATCAGTGAAGTTTTGAAGATAACAGAGAATTCTTATAGATGATATGAGTCAAACAGAATGCATAAAATGAAGAAAAATAAACAATACAATATGGCATTAAACACTACCAAGTGATCAGTCATCTATAACCGTCTCTGACTGTTTTGAAAGTGAGATTTTCACCTTTGTCACGTTTTTATTGCCTCAAAACATTTCTACGTGATTGAATAAGAAACCTGGTTGAATTTCTTTAGGATGTTTTGCATGTGGAAAGTTTATCAACCACTATCCATATATTTGACTAAAACAAATTATTGTACATATATAACAATACAATGACTACATTTGACCTCATATACACCATTCTGTTGTTCTTTCTTTTGTACTAGATCTTTAATTCTTAATAGCTTAGATCTTAACATATTGTTTGTTCGGAAGGATTTTCTTATATTTTGAACATTTAGGATCCTTCTGATCTCTTCTGAAGTTTCTTTACGATATAAAATCACTATTCTGTTAACCCACTCTTTCGGTCTTTCTCCTTATCCTTTCGGTTTTCTTTCCTAGTTATACTTTTCATAAAGTTTCTAGAATAATAATTCATAATCACAGTGAACATAGCTAAATTCATCTAGATCACTTGTCTCACTGATGAGTTCTTGAACTCCGTTATCAAATTCTTGGCCAGTGAATATGATGAATGTTTAACTTGAGCAGTGCAATAATACAAACATTCATTCCTTTATGTTTATTTTGTTTATTTTCCTTTATTTTATGCATTCTGTTTGACTCATATCATCTATAAGAATTCTCTGTTATCTTCAAAACTTCACTGATTAGAGGCGATAAATAGTCCATGAAATTTCTTCTCACACCCCAGATCCACTTACAAATACATACATTCTATTATCTTAACACTCATACACCAAATGTGTATGAGACATATGGTGTGTCACAACGCTAAACTTTAATTTTCACGACTTTTGAGAATCACAATTAGATGGAATCATCCAGTTTAATAATGATTAAAGATATTCTAACTATACAAAGCATGTAATCTGTGTTCATGCAGACATAACTCAATGTAAATAGGTTTAATGTTGTGACATTTGAAAAAAGGAATCTTTTAAATATGTTGAACGAAGCATATAGATACTATTCATTCCTTGATTCCTATGTACTTGCTTTAGTACATACCTATAAATAAATTAATTTTGTCAAAGTTGATAAGCAACGGATACATTTATAGTTTTATTCTATTTTTTACTTCCCTTTATTAAATTCGGATTATATATTATACTACTTATTTGTTATATAGTACGCTCATTTTTATTATCGAATTTTTCGACTTCAACATCTCAAGAATAAGGAAATCAATTGGTCAAATGAGATTACTGTTTGATCATTTTACACTGCTCTTCAGCCACTGATAAAAACATAACCTTAGACAATAATTTAAAATGTCAACCACGATAGCGATAAAACTGACCTGGATGCATACAGTAGGAGTACTGATGTGCTTGGCACATACAATCACTACGTTTTGTTTATTGATCCGAACCGACGAATCCATTGAAGTACTAAAATCTGACTGTCATTACTGAACCAGGGGCCGGCCATGAGTGATGTTCCATGTAAGTAGAAATATCGATAGATCATAAAAACAAATCTTCTTTTCAGAATCTAGGAATTTGATTTATTACTTTCCTGAGGAATTACTATTTTAGCTAATTCATTATACTGATTGTACGAGAATATGTATCCTTTGGCCTATCAACAAATTTATAGGGAATCTAGAAGTTCGATGTGAAAACTGCTTAACTGCTGTCTCTAGAGAAAATGGATTGTAAAACTCACTGACAAAAGTGGATTTTAACTCCGTAAACGTCAACAAGGCATACTTGATTTCTTGTGGAAACGGATGATCTCAGGGTTCATCCTGGTCACCCAGTCTATAATATTATAACTGAGGTATTCATGCTGTGGATGTTTTTCTGTAGAAAGCAGACGTTTGCATCGACTGATTACTGATCAGTGAACAATGTTATTGTTGTCTAGTCTTTTAGTGATGATCAAGTCCTAATGATCTTATTGCAATGTGGCTACTAGTTTTAATGACACAACGTTGACTGCATTATTTTCAAGTATTGGGTGTTTGGAGATAGTTTTCCGCCTATAGGGAGAGTCAGCTTTTCCGAGATCACAAGCACACATTGTTGATGAGTACCAGATATCACGAAACCTGGGTCTAAGAATCTCTTGTAAACTAACTCCTAACACATAACATCTCAACACAGTGCACGTAATGTCAAATAATTTAGAACAGTAGCTATATAGCAACTAGATTAATAGAATTTTGATCGTAACCAAAGGACCATAAAAATGTGACATTAAACACTACCAAGTGATCAGTCATCTATAACCGTCTCTGACTGTTTTGAAAGTGAGATTTTCACCTTTGTCACGTTTTAATTGCTTTAAAACATTTCTATGTGATTAAATAAGAAACCTGGTTGAATTTCTTTAGGATGTTTTGCATGTGGAAAGTTTATCAACCACTATCCATTAAATATTATTTTGAATCTAATATTTTACAATGAAACAATATCTCAATAAGGGATATTTTCTCAAAATTATGGTAATTAGACTTTTTGTCATAAATTTGTCTACCCTCTACATTAGGAACATACGATTTTCCATTAAGGACTTTCTAGATATTTTCTCTCAAAGATTGCCTAACTCAATTTCTATTCAGATTTCTCTCAAAAAAAGAACGAAATTTACAATAACATACCATAGAGACATTAAATCTGTACATTGTTCTGATTGAAACTAAATTATTATGATGTGATTTCAACTTCGCATATGATTCAAATATTTTGTATTTTTTTATTTCAATAGTTGAAGCCAGATCACCGTGGAAAACTCCGAAGCACTGGATGGCCGTTTCATCTCAGTAGGCTACTCCTTAGCATTGAGTATCCACGATCCCTCCTCCTACGAGATTCGAATCCAGGACCTATCAATCTCCCACTCGAACCCTTAACCACTAGACCACTGAGCTAGCCGGCATTCAACGGTGTTAATATTTAATTTCAATCAATCTGCAGTGTGTCATTATGTTAAGCCCAAATACTTTATTATTCTAACTTTCGGACACCATTTTAGTGGCCCGTGATCTGACTCCAATTTGATCGTAATGATTGGTTGCTATCGTCTATCCTCGTATATAATCATTGACTTAAATCGCATTAGTTAATAACGGAATTAAATAAGTCAACTAACGAGAATAGAGTTTTGAATGCATATATTTCGTATAATTGTTGATTAGACAAACGAACGGGAGAACGACGCGAAAAGAAGAAAGCGAAGCAAAATTGACGAGCGGTGGAGATGGCTGGTAAGCCAACACCCCCTTAACAAAGAGCTAATCAATATTTATAAGCACACAAAAATAAATTACAGACATGTGATGAGTAACGGGATAAAAAGTGTACATACGCCTACGCGCCCATACAAAGACAGTCAAGATATTGACAAGCGAATAATTAACAAGGTCAGAATGTGACTCAAATAGAACGAATAGAATGGGCTGTCCGAAAGTTAGAATAATAAGGTATTTGGGCTTAACATAATGACAGACACTACAAATCCACGAAATTGCTCCGCCGTACACGATTATCATCAGTGAGTTATTATTCTCGCAACAGACCCAATTGAACTTCACTAATCACTGCTTCTCACTAGAACTTCAACAAATACCTCTTGAAGTCAGTCATTAGTGAGTATATGTTGATTAATATTTCTTAATAAATTTAATTTATTTACTATGATCAAAGGGAACTTGATGTTGTATATAATGAAAATTACAAGTAAACAATTTGTGGTATATTAGTTAGTAAACATGTAACCATGTTTTATATATAGGCTATAAAATGTTAATAACAATTGGATAGATAGAATATATTCTGCTAATATTCAATTAAACAAATGTAATATTTCTATTTAGACAACAAAATAGATAGGTTGTTTTTAATTATTGTTCTATAAAATCTTTATTGTTTATATTACAAATAAATGTGATAGGATTCAACTCAGTAAATATTTCATAATAATAATAATAATAAGTAAAAAAAAGGTAGCTTGCATAGCAACAAGAGCAAATAAACATTTCAGTAGCCACTTGTTTCTAGAACATAAAAAGGACGGTTAAAGTAAAAAGTTTTGATTAAAAAAAAGTGAATTCAGTGCTGAAACGGGATACATTTTCTTACCATATATATATATATATATATATATATATATATATATATATATATATATCATATTGATTATTTCAATCTCACTTATTTCATTAAGTCATGTACGTTTTTAATGTTTGAATTGATGATTTGATTTAAGCTAAACCATCGTTGAAAACCTGGAAACACTGGATGGCCGTTTCGTTCACGTATGAGACTCCTAAGCAATGAGTATCTACGATCCTGCACGTGGGATTCGAACCCATAATCTTTGGTCTTGCGCTCGAACGCTTAACCTCTAGACCACTGAGCTAGCCGGCATTCAGTGATGATAATGAGTAACTTCAACCAATTCACGATATTGAACGACCGTTCACCATTGTCTTCAGTGAGTAACTGCCTCACAACAGACATGGTTTAACATCATTGGTCACATCCATTGACTAGAAGTCCAAGAAACACGTCTTAAAACCAATGAATATTGATCCGTCTTTAATAGTTTGTTAATTGGCTATCAATAGTACATTGTTGTGATTTGATTAGTTAAAATCAGTTTAGCTCAAACTGATATGATTGGGTGTGAAAATTTACATTTGAATTTTATTTTGATAAATAACATTCTATCAGACTGTTCCATCCACTTTTAGTATGAAATTGTAACTTCTAGAATAGAAAAAAACGTATCAATCCTATTCAACTGCCATACGATACTCTTCATTGTAAATAGAGATTGAGATAAAATGTGAAATTACATTTCTTTTCTATGATGTAGGAATGAAATTGAATTTCGTTTAGTTATGTAGCTTGAAGTGATGTTTGAATACGTATATTTTGTATACTGATTCATCTCTACAGACAATCAGATGGGCGAAGCGACGAGAAGAAAACGAAGAAAAATGACGCATAGTGGAGAAGGCGTGTGAGCCAACCCGATTAAATCAGGTTTTACACGATATTAATAGCCGAACAAAAATTAGCTACATACAGTAATGAGTAGAACACAGTGTACACACATATATGCTCATATCAGAACAGTCAAGGTTGATAAGTGAATAATTAACAAGATCAACATATGACACAAGAAGAATGGATAAATTGGTCTGTCTGAAAGCTGGAATAAGTTAAATGGGCTTAATATGGTCACTGACACTACCAACTATTTAATTTCTTAAAACTCAAACTTACAACTTTAAAAACGTGAAATTTCACATTTTTGTTTACATTCAATTGAGTTTAAAATAAATTAAATTGTAAACAGAATATGTTTATATATTTTTCAAGCGACAATATACTTGAGTATTAATATTTGTATAAAATATTGTTTACTTAATATAGACTAATTCGGTTTATATGAATCAAATGTGAATTTTCTAGTTTATGCCCAAAATGTTCATTTAAAGTTGCCGACCCCTTCCAGTCAAACAAATTGGTGAAGCTTAGTAGGCCCTTCTGAAGAGAAACAGGCCACATCGAAGCACAACACAACTACCGGGGCTAGAATAGCTATTTTTGCAACCAGTTGGGGTTTGCCCTGTGAGAAGCAAACCCGTACATTACATGCACCACTTTTGTCATTTTTTTTGTCGTTTTTCCATCCAAGAGTAAGTGTGCTATGTTCCTTTTTAAAGTTTGTAATCGGTTTGAGGGTTTCGGTCGAGTGGTGATTAGCCCAATCTCAACCACCCGGATTACCGCCCACGTTAGTTCATGGGTCATCCGTCCCAAATATCCAGGAGGCACGACGCGGACGTGTGATTCGGATGTTCATTTAAAGTAAGAGAATATATTTTTAATCAGAGAGGTTTCTGTGGAGATTGTAGTAATTTAATGATTGAATTCGTGAGTCAATTGAATATAGACCACCATGGAAATACTGAGTTCAAATCTCGCGAGGCGGGATCGTGGATGAGCAATTCTGAGGAGTCGTATACTAGGATTGGACGGCCATCTAATGCTTCTATGTTTTCCATGGTGATCTAGCTTCACTTGACTCATGAATTCAATCATTAAAAAATATAATTTATTAATCAGAATATATTTTTGAACTGCGAAAGAATTTGAGTCAATAAATTCCGTATGATATTTAGTTAAACAAGTTATTTCATAGGACTGTTTTGTTGACACCTCTATATTTTACTGGTATTGTGATGCATGCTATTCATGTCGATAGACATAAGTATAGTGCATAACAACAATCAGAAGTGAAATACCTGGAAGTAGAAGGTTAAAAAGATCGAATCGAAGAGAACGGTAATAGAGAGCAATTGTAATAAGAATCAAGGAATGATGAAGAGTGAGGTAATTGATAGAGGATCTGCAAATGAAGTATTTAATGTATGGTTTTCACAATTTATAAAAGAACTCTGTAATTTCTTATTAAATATTAAATTGGTTATCCTCACCTGTGTGTTCGTTCAATGCAGTATCAGTGAGAAATTCATTTTCGCATCCTAGAATATTAATCAGCTTGGTTTTTAAAACGAGAGTGATAAACAGTTTACAGTTCAATAGGGCAACATCTCATTCATTCTGTTTACATTTGCAAATCAGAATTATCATTGAAAGTAATCCACTTACATAAACAGTTTAGAGCCCAATAAGGATGAACCAAAGCGTAAACACTACAGTGGCAGTATGAGTATAATAGTAGTAGGTGTAACCTATCATTCTGCTATGAAACTAACATATCTTCTGATTAATAAATAGTGATTATAACTACTTTACAGTTTTTCAGAATTATTATAAAGTTGTAATTATCACCTCCACACATTTTGTTTCTTCTTACGACCTGTCAGGTTATCAACAATCTCTAATATCTGTGATTTGTAGATTACTTTTATCATACTACCTTATCACAATATTTAGACTGTTACGTAATCTTCCAGTAATATTTTGCATCTTGAAACATTATGATTTAGCCTCTTTTTTAAAGACACATACATTTCAATGGTTGTGATCATGAGTCAATTAAAGCTAGACCACCATGAAAAAAGTGGAAGCACTGAACTGCGGTTTCGTCCTATTATAGGACTTCTCAGCAGTGCTCATCCACTATTACTATAAACACGATCGTACAAATTCAGTAAATGATATCATCAAAGAGGAAGTTCTCTTCACTGAATTGTCGTGAATTCTTAACTAATTTGATTTTTTCCCTATATTTTACTTATTTACTAATAACTGAAATCTCGGTTATATTTCTTATAAAAAAATATTAAGATGATGCTGATAAATGCTCTTCTGAGATGTTCTTGACAAGATAGTTGGTTAATAAAAACAGAAATGTCTTTTACTTTTGATCTAATTTTCACAAGTATGGATTGATTTGAACCGATTGAATTTATACCTTAACAATGGATCATTACTCATGAGCATCAGACTTTAGAAAGATAAATAAATATTCATTTCAGTTTATAATGAATCAATATTATTTCTAGATGTTTACATATACAATACAAATCTCAATTATGTGATGTTTTTAACGAGTAAAACAATTAAAAGTTTTTATTTGGTCGGGGGGGGGGTAGGGAGGAAGTGATTCGAATTATCAGTAGTATCAACATACTTTTATTCAAACAAAACAATTACTACATTTGAAAGGTAATATGCTTGTAAACATTTTTATTACTATATCATAAACTATAAATTGGTTAAAATTCTTTCAAAGCAAACTTACCTTTATGATACTAAAATAGTAGAATCTTTAAGAGTTAGATTGAAAAAGTATATTTAAATTTGTTGTTTATATATACTTGTCCAGTATTTAGATATCTAATGTAATAAACTTCATTATGTCAAAAAATTAACTCTTCTAATTAACTAAATGTTTGCTATTTCAATAGATATATTAGGTTTTTGAATGTTTTAGCATTAGTACATTGATGTGAATAAAATGTTTTTTTTTTATAAGCAAAATGAATAGTGGCCAGCAGTGGAATACAGAACGCGCATTTTATCCTATTTGACACTCGTCAACTGGATGTACCTATATCTCAGAGTTGATGTTAACCCTGGGAATCGAACCATGCAACGTTGGCTTCACACGCCATTCTGTTATCCAGTTAGCTACTTAGTCTTGATAACCACCTGCTAACGAGTCCCAAATAGAACGAAACACGCGTCCTGGATTCTACTGCTAGTCAATATCCATCTTTGTTTATAATGCTTGTAAATTAAAGCAATATCGAGGCGATTCACACAGGATGTTTGAACGTTCATGCGTGAGACTGATAGGTCCCGGATTGGTATCGTGGATGCACACTGCTGAAGAGTCCCACAGTAGGAAAAAACGGCCGTCCAGCGCTTCTAGGATTTCCATCATGGTGAAGTTTCAATTGACGCATGAAGTCAATTATTAAATAATTTACCCATGCAACGTGGCTACTAGTCAAGATCACGCAATACTAAGTACACCAGTACTCTCAATATGCTATGAACAAAACCTGCATACAGGGTTTCTCTCCACTAGTCGATTTACGTCATCAATAAAAATGAGTAATCCCGAGACACTGAATATATTTAAATGCTTCCTCTAGAATTGAGAGAAATCAAGTTAATCAGAAGAAAAATAATTTCCTATAAACAGGTACTCTGAATATCCATAAAATTTGAAAGATTTCTAACAATAATTAAACAACTTTTCACAAATTCGATTGATGATACAGTGTACCCTTTAGATTAAAATTATGTAAAACTCAACTGGCGAAAGGTTTACAGGATCTTCCAAGTTTAGTTTCTTTATGATTATCAAAGAGAACTTGGTGTATTGATTGAAGATTACAGATGAATAATAATAATCTAAAATGCAACTATCTTCCATACATCTACATGATGTACCATGAAAACTTACCAGAAGTGTAACTACAATCTAATGCTAATGATAACATGAATATTAACACAAACATTCACACACACACACACACACACACACCAACTAACACACATGCAATCATTTCATTCAGATAATAAGATTGTATCGTTATTGTCGGATAAACATTTTCATGTTTATATCAGGGATGTGTGTAATGCAAATCCATTCAGTAGATACAACATCTCTCTTCAATCACAAGTGTCATTTCAAATTCCTATTTCTCGTTAAGCACAAAGTGTTTGTAAAAAAATTGTGTTTACTTATGTTCGACCAGTATTGTATTCAAACATGGATGTTTATGAAAATTGTTGACTCTGTTTACTGGACCAATTGAGATTACACCAACAGTAGATATGGAATGACAGAAGGGTATATAAATGAAACAGGAATATTGCAGTCTGTACTCCAACATAACAATCGCAATGAATATTTTGTATTTGACTACTTTATTGTTCGTTCTAAGTAAGGGATTATAATTTATTGATCAAAAAATACTTTGTTGAAATTGTTTCATTGTTTGTGGACTAATCCTATTGATTGATTACAGTAATATTGTAGTTTCGGTTACTATATCAAGCCCATATACTTTATTCCAACTCCTGGACAGGTCGGTTTATCATCCTTTGTTGAGTCACCTTTTCACCATGCTAATTGTTCACTTATGAACCCAGACGTAGTTGGTCTACATTTCTCATCCTCTTTATCACATGTCTGGCCAGAAACATTGACTAACACCAGATTAAATCGAGTTGACTCACACGCATTCTCCACTGATCGTCATTTCGACTCGTTCTCTTCTATTCGCATCATCCCTGTGACTTCTTGTACTGATCAGTCAGTATACAAAATCATACCTACTCAGAAATCCATTCTCGTATTTGACTAATTTAACTCCGTTATTCACGAACGCGTTTTAAGCCGATGAAATATAGGAGGATAGCTGACATGTGTATTTCGATGACAATCAGCATACAACACAATCGGAGGGAGATATCAGGGTCATTATAAAAAATACATATACATACATATGTAGTTTAACATCATAATTCACATATTTGTATTACCGATGCGTCCATATTTCATTTAGACTATTGCAAACATACATTTTTGTGGAAGATTGCTACCCATATATATAAACAACATGATTGATTTTTCAGATCTGGTGTACTTGCAAACAACTGAAGCATCAGCTTTGATAAAATTTTTGTGTAAGCGTATGAATGATTGTTTCTTAATGATTGTAACTCTCTGTCATTCAAATGGTTTCTATTCAATCCATGTTTCCTCATTTATTATTTGAATGTGTGTATAGTTGTGCCAACAAAATAATAACATTTCAATGCTAAGTAGTAACTAGGTGAATGTTTCACTGAACAACAAATGATACATGAAACATATACTAAACGTGAAAACAATGTTATCGTGTGAAATCATTGATTGTTGACAGTCTTCAATTGCCTCAGATTGGTTTCATCTTGCTGTTCAATTGTATACATTAACTCTTGTTTGTTGTTCATCAGAATAAGGGATCTGAAATGTAAATGATAACTGCTAATACAATCTCTAATCATGTAATATTTATTCTTGCATATCATCGCATACAAGATGAGCTCCGACAATGTTACTATTAAGTAGGGTAACTTACTTAAGCGTTGTAGAAATGTTTCATTATGATTATGATCATCTGGAGAGTTCAAAGCATCCTATTCACAGGAAACAGTAAACATATATGTATAAGTGATAATCGCTACATTTTCAGAGTAGGATATTGTTGTGATCTGATACCACAATAACTCCAATATTCTCATCCTTATCTATAAGTATTCCCTATCATCTCATTAGTACATAACAAACTACAAAAATCAAATGATCGTTAATTACGAACTAATGATAAACTGCTGATACAGAATGTCCCCTGAGCACACGTATACATAAAAGTTAAACTGGTAGTATTCTTTCAACAAACTGAAAAGTACGCCGAAATTTGTTGTTGAAAATGCTTGTCATTTGCACAGGTTACGGAAGACAACGTTTCACTTCTATCACTTAGAAATGTCTCGGTTAATAATGAACTTTTGTTCTTTATTTTCATAGGTCTATTCGGAAATAATACAATTTGCGATTGTATGTTGATTTCATTAGTCACTGATTAATCCGAATTCTCTTTGTTATTATATCATAACATTTCGACATCATCTATTGATTTGTGAAGAAGACAGTTTAACTGTTGATTATCCAATATGAGATACGAATTTAGTTGAGTGTGAAAATATTTGCTTCACATGTTTAGTAGATCGGAGTGAGCTTATAGAAAATTAATGTACAAAATCACATATCTGTAAAATTTCCGTGATGAACACTTCAATTAGCCTACAAATATAAATTGTGTGAAGTCACATTGTAGACGTTTTAGGTTGAAATATCGATTTCTTTCTTTAGACGAAATCCCCAATGATCGAAATTCATTATGAGAATAAGAGATTTGTAGAGGTAAATCGTAGTAATTTAATAGTTGAATTCATGAATCAACTAAATCAAAACCACCATGGAAAAGCTGGAAGTATTGAATGACGGTCTCGACTTAGTATGCGACTCGTCAGCTGTGAGCATCCACTAACCCGCAAACGGAATTCGAGTAAAGGACTAGTAGATAACCATCATGACTGAGATTAGGTGCGTATATTGACTACCTAAAATAGGAAATACTTATTAGTCATATTTTTAGATGATTGTGATTCGAATGAATGTTGAATAGAAATTCATTGTAATAATGCACAGTTCGTGTTGAAAATTCCTTCTTCAACAATACTCATTATAAGGAGCATATTTTCTTTTTCATAATTTATTAGTTTATAGAACTATAGAAATGTAAGCGACTTTCGAAATTATTCATCATCATATTCATTTATTATTATTACTTATCATTCTGTAATTCATTCTCTGTAAAGATACTTTGGAAATCTTCGTTCGTTAATTTTTTGCATAAAATCTCATTGAAAATCTGACTTCCAATAATTCTCTCACTAATTTAGTAGGTGATCAATATTCCTGTCAAATTTCATATCTCAAATCCTCATTACATTGTCCGTGATTATACTGCAGACTGACTCAACGGATCGGTTGGTTTCCAAATATCTCTTCAATAGTTTCATGATCATGATCTCCCACTCCATTGTTTATCAGTTAATGGCAACATCGAATATCAGATATTCAGTGGAATCGAAAAGTGAATATCAACTGAGCTAACCAATAGACAATTTAATACAGGATGGATGTTAATCAATCATCAATCGACAAATAACGAAGAAACAAACGTACAATTTCAAGCGTTTCATGTTTCGTGAATACAAAATATGTAACCTGTACAACTTACATAATAACAGATTAGGAATGTTTATTTTATCATATCATGTAATGGATTATGGAAGTGAGAAAATCTTCTTCATTTCCTCCCACCCCTCTCCACAAAAATTGGTAAACTTGAACTATCCTACATTGATTCAGTAATATTGAACCTCAGTTTACTGTTCAAAATGTGAATATTAGGACTAAAGATTAAGGTTCACAGAATTTTCATGTGCAGCTTCGTATAATGTTAAATTCCTGTCTTCTGTAGTGCAAGAAATTGTAAGTCTATATCATTTGGAATTTAACCTTCAATAGATCTTCATTGTAACATATCTGTAATCAATTTTTAATTCTTGATAGTTAGGCATTAATGTCTTAATATTATTATCACAAAACATTTGTTGGATACATTCCTCTGATCAATCGTGAATGATTTACTGATATGGCATTTATTATGTTTCTTACTTTTTGTTCCAGTTTCGAGGCTTATGATGAATTTTAACCAAGGTATGTAAATTGGGCATTGAAAAGATAATGTAGAAAGCATGTTGAATGTAAATAAGAAAATATGAACTAAAATGATCTGTAGAATGCCTCCATGTTATATTAAAAAATTAATTTTCCATGTTGCAAAGTATGTTGTAAACAAAACAGTTAATGATAACTATATTGGATTACTTCTAATCAACTTTTAATTTAATTAAATAATTTATATTTCATTCTTAATTTACAGGTTATTAATTTTGAAATGATTACGTCACTGTCTACTGATTGATTTTCGTCTGTATGTAAACTACTTCACTTCCGTTCTCAATAGTTTCTTTCATGAATTAATAAATCAATTTGTGCTTAATCGTGTTCTCATTTTGTGTTTAACATAAAAACATCTTGATGAATTCTTCAATGCTGTCGTCTTCTGCGTCAGACACGTATGAATTAATTTCTCTTTATCTCACATATTCACATTTAATGTGAATGCACTGTCTCTAGATTACACCTTACTGATTGTAATAATAGCATTTACGTTCATCAGAGACGTAGATGTTGAATTGGATAGAATTACACTGACTGAAACAAACACTTCATAGTCTGACTTTTACAGGCCAGTTCTGTGAACAATAGCATTTTGACAAACAGGCATATGATAAATGAACAGCGTTTGAACCACTCCACCTTCAGTCGAGTGCGTGAATGCTTAAGCTCTAGACTAATCAGTAGAGATCTAATGGTGTACCAGTCTAACACCGATCAATCTGCAATATCATGCGACTCTCTCTTATTCTCTTCCGTGGATACCTATCTCGTACATGTTACGGTTGAATTCCACTGTTGACGCTTTCTCACTGAAACTGTGCAGATGGTTTGTCGCAGACAGTCACTAGCAGGCACGCAAAATCAATTTAAATATATAATTGTCAGTCAACAAGTTTCAGACCTCAATGGATGAAGCGAACAGCAGGTACTATAACATTCGGAAATAAATAACATTTGATAATCTGGCTTCACCTTTCACCGAGCTGCAATATTCACGAATTCTATGTAACTGGATTAGTAGTTTAACTCGTTTAATTCACACTTTGATTGACAAATACATCTTCGATACTCTACATACATGCAGATCCAGAACAGAAGAGCAAGTCCGAAAGGTGAACCGTCCTACTTATCATTATTATTATTATTCAACCAGCTTGCAAGTAAATGATAAATAGGCACGGAACATTCCAACCCGATCTCGTAGTGCATGAAAATCATTTCTTCTCTAGCTATACAACGTAAATAATTTGACATATTTCGAAACAAGCCACATTTTAAGAAAAATTCTCTACATCCTCATGTGAATAGTAAACGGAGTTTACATTTGGATTTCAGGAATAATCCTATTAAGCGGATCATTAACATACCTTAGTGAACGTCTCTACTTCTGCATCGTCGCTAAATCTTCTCATTAATGAACACATATTTTATTAATGTAACGTTTGAGTTAAGTTATTATTGATTAAGATAATCAATTGTTGTCTCACTGTGTGTCAATCAATCAATCAATAATCAATTACTTGAAGAATAGACATAGTGTAGTTCGTATTTGACAGAATTTTCACGAGTTGTAGAAACATAGTTATGGAATATTAGAGATGTGTTTGATACTCAATACGAAAAAATAGACTGAATAACATATTGTTATAAAGCGCTTCGAGATGTAGTTACGAATATGTCATGATCGTATTAGAAAGAAGAGTGAGCATATAAATCGGTTATATTTTCAACAGAGATGGATGGTGACTAACTGTGGAATTTAAGGATGTGCAATTCATCCTATCAGGGTCTCATGTGTTGGATCAGTACTACCGATTTCTGTATCACAAATCAATAAAATCCAGTCATTAACTCCTTTCAAATACAGGGATCATGTTTCAGTTCGTTTATCTCCTCAGTCAATCCAAATTTCAGTAGTTAAGGACTATGATGTTTATTTACAATTGTTCACTCATCCCAATAGTCTGTCCATCACTCTGATTAATTTTCTGAAGGAAACTAAGTTTATTTAAAATTACCATACTCTTCACACTACTTACAAATTACATAGATCTCTCATATAATCTTGGTAGTAATTTGAAAAATAACAATGGATTGCGAAAACTTCGATTTTCAGACCGTTTGGTGCTTACGGGTTTTCACGGATGGTCTGGATTAGATCGACACGTGAATTCAACTTTGAAAATATATATATATATATAATAGTGTAGAGCTACAATGGAAAACTAATTAAACGACATTCATTTTTCTATTGGTTGTTTGAATCTTCACATTGATCACTTCAGTGTATCAACGATTTCATCTTCCATATATACTATATACTACATCTTCGAAATTTCATTTATATTCACCTCCAACATGAAACATTCAGTCCACCATTTTGATATAATTCAGATTTCACTTAACATAATGACAGTTCAAATACATCAACTTTGTCAAAATATTTTCAATATTGTGGGAAATTTATTATACACTGTAAATATATCAGATCATCACAACATGTGAGGAGGCTATTTAAATGTTTAATTAGTTTTTTGAACAAGGTTCTAAATGATAATCGGAGAAGTGGACAATTTTAAATTAACTTCATAATTCTTATCTAATGAAATTAACAGGGAAATTAATAGGTGAATGAGTGAGTCGTTACGTTTCTGAAATATGTGTCTGGTAATTACGGTTCAATATAAGAGTAAAACGAGTTGAAGAGGTTTGATATTCATTCTTTATGTAGGTTTATACATAATGTGAACAAAGTATCATGCATTATATAAATCACCATAGAGTGTAAGGAATGGTGTGGTAATAATCCGCATAGTAGGCTTCTTCCTAGAATCTAAAGATAAACTCCGTTTATGTGTGTAGGCAGAGATTTTTCTTAAAATGTGACTTCTTTCGAAATGCTTTAACTTGATTACGTCGTATATCTAGAGTAGAAATGAATTTCATGTGCTACGAGAAAGGGCAATCTTCTGCAAGAATACCTGATGTCTTTACAAACTGATGTTCTCTGGAGGACTGGTACCAGGGTCACTCTGTAATATAATATGAGATACTAATTCTAAGGTATTCATATCGTGACCAGCATTCTGCATAAACCAAATATTTACATCAATTCATCACTGAACACTAACTAGTTTTATGTTTGTATTGTCGTTTAGCGCTGATCACACTTTTTCAGTCGAGTTGCAACGTGACCACTAGTCAAAATAGCACAATACTAAATGCATTGTGACGATTTTCTGAGTGATTAGAGATAGTTCAAACACCACACAGTACATCAGTACTCTCAATATGGTATGCACCAAACCTACATACAGGGTTTCATTCCACCAGTCGATTTACATCAATCAATAAAATAGAGTAATCCCACCATAAAACAATTCATTATTGTACGAAATTCATAATTCTAAATTATTGTAGCAAACCAGAACAGATGATGGTGTCGGAAGATACAAAGCAATGTTAGTGATCGTCAAGTTTCCGAAAGAAATCAGTCGAAACAGAATACAAAATAAGTTCGTATAATAGACATTTCACAAAACAAATCAAACAAATGGAACTAGAAAGAACAGTTATAATAATTAAACTGTTCCTGACTGGAGGTAGTGAACTGGAAACACTGAACATAGATTTTGTCCCATTTGACACTTTCCTATAACGTGTACCTGTACATGAAATAAACTGGTACTACATGGTGGACACGAGATTGAGTTACTCAGTTTCCCTGTTCGAGATGGCGACAGTACCACAGAGCACCGGTTCCATCAACATCACAGACACAATTTTCTGATGAGTTCTTAATAGCAGAAAAGCTAAACATGGTGTTTCCCATCGACTATCTTCATAGATAGCGTCTGGATAAAATCCAATCAATCACTTGTAACTGTCACTGACTGTTTTGGAATATAACTCTCAATAATGTTACATTGTTACTACCTCTCAAAATACATGCACTACTGAATAATGAAAAGAAACCAGAGTGTATTCGCATACGAAACAGATTAACTGATGTTCGGTTTCAACAACATAATTATCTTTATCTATCATCTATTGATGTGGGAAATATTTAATCAAACTGCAGTCAAATATATTTGTATACTTCTTTTTTATGATAAAATGCCTTCTGTTTACACGAAACTACACAGACAGTAATAATAATAATAATAATAATAATAATAATAATAATAAAATAATGTGACAAATGACTGAACACATCATCATTTACTAATGTTCTTACCATAGATATCACATATATTCTGAGCTATCGAAGCTGTTAACTGGTTTGAAGCAAAGTCTACATTAATAAAAATGTTTCATGATATCTCAATGTGTAAGAATTGTATTTTTGACGTTTCGTGACTTCCTGTAGGCAACTTCTTCATAGTGAACAACGCAGACGGTTGTTGTATTGAACGGAGTTGGAATATGTTCCTTATTAGATGGTTGTCAGGAAGCGTAATGTGGATCAATGTTAATTGCAGTGTCGTGGTTGTCGTACACAGTAAGAAAAAACACATGGAAGGAATTAAAAGCAATGAATCGTAATTCCATTGAAATCATGAACCAACCGAAGTTGGATCACCATTGGAAACCGGGAAG
The DNA here is from genome assembly GCA_946903255.1 of Schistosoma spindalis. Taxonomy (NCBI): domain Eukaryota; kingdom Metazoa; phylum Platyhelminthes; class Trematoda; order Strigeidida; family Schistosomatidae; genus Schistosoma; species Schistosoma spindalis. Next base: position 7,778,225 of record OX336419.1, on the reverse strand, counting down.
CACCATTCTAGCATCTGACTCATCAGTATCCACAATTCTCTATGCAGGTATCGAAATCAACATATTTGATCTCGCGCACAAACGACTTAACCTGAACAATGGAGCAAACCAGTGTTCGGTGTGAGTCAGTGACCCACCGAAAACAATCGAAAGTGATCACGCAATGTATTGCACTGACTGAGATCAAATACTAACACCGTTGAATGCCGACTCAGCGGTCTACAGTTTAGGAGTTCGAATGTGCTGGATCCGATCTCTGTGTGCGATATTTATAACTCACTGTATTGAGAACATTTTTAGTAGAACAAAATACACTCCTAGTACTTCTAGATTTTCAATGGTGGTCTAACATTGATCGGTCCATCATTTCAATGAAATCCAACGATCTCCACATCTCCAAACTGAAAATTTCATAATTAGTCGTTTAGCAATAAATGTCGATAATTAACATGTCAATTATATACGGTGTACCCATTGCAATAGAACTATGTAATACTCAATTTGCTGAAAATTAACAAGAATTTCGAAATTTCTTCTTGAAATTCAACTCCGCCTGTTGCTCTTCCAGAGTGACTACTGGTTCCAATACCGGGTGAAGTAGGAGGAGGGTTGCGCGTGGGGTTAGCTACCAGTAGAATACTTACTCGCTAAAACACCGCTAACCAGAAAGAATAATTCAAACCATTTAATCTCTGCTCTGGCAGTAAGAAGGTCTTCATTTAGAAGAATGACAACGCCTCATGATGAAAGCCGAGTCCCTTCGTAGGTCATGAATTTGATTCCCACTCTAACAACCAGAGCAACAATTTTTGTAGGTAAATGGAACGTTTGGACAATGTGGGAGACCAGGAAGACCAGTCAAATAGCGACGGAAATGAGGAGATACAAATTGACTGTACTGGAAATCAGTGAAACACATCGAACCGAAGCTGCACAACAAGGGTTAGATAAGGAAGAGATGCTGCTATACCAACACGAAAATGCTTCACAAACTCAGGGAGTTTCTCTAATGCTGTCCAGGGTAGCACGAAATGCACTTGTTGGATGGGAATCACACAAATCCAGAACAATCAAAGCATCATTGAAAACAAATAAGGAGGGAATTACACTGAATGTTATCCAGTGTTGTGCACCCACCAATAATAGCAATGACAACGATAAATATCAGTTCTACGATAGGCTGCAATCAATCATAGGGATGTGCCCAACAATTCAAGAACAGGAAAGCAGCAGGACATGACAATATACCACATGGACCACCGAAATCACACATCGAAGTAACTACAAACATGCTCCACCTTCTCTTCAAGAAGATTTGGCAGGATTAAAAACAAGTGTGGATGGACTGGAAAGAACGATATCTCATCAAGATATATAAGAAAAGAAGATGTGAATAGATGTGTAAACTACAGAGGCATCACACTACTGTCAGTATAAGGAAATGTTTTCAACAGTGTTGCTGAACCGGATGAAAGATGTAATGCACGATCAACTTCGATATCAAACAGCTGGATTGTGTAAAGATCTTCCTTGCACAGACCGAATTGCGACACTACGGATGATTGTCAAACAATCAGTTGAGTAGAACTCGTCAATATACATCAAATTCATTGATTATGAAAAGATGTTTGACAGTGTAGATAGGAGAACATGATGGAAACTCCTCCAACACCATGAAGCTCCGGAGAAGATTGTCAATATCATTTGGAACTCATACGACGGGCTACAGTGCAAATTCGTGCATGATGGACCTCTGACAAATGCGTTTCAAGTAAGGATCGGAGTCAGACAAGGTTGTCTACTCTCACCCTTACTCATTCCTCTGGTGGTTGACTGGATTATGAAGACCTCTACATCTGAGGGCAAGCACAAAATACAATTGACAACTCAGAACCAATGAGACGATTTAGACAGTGCAGATCACCTAGCCCTCCTATCCCATACGCACGAACAAATGCAGATGGCGAAAACTCGTGTAGCAGCAGCCTCAGCATCAGTAGGCCTCATCATACACAAGCGGAAAACCAAGGTCTTCAAATGAAACACGGAGAACAGCAATCCAATCACTCTTGATGGTGAAACTCTGAAAGATGTAGAATCTTTCACATACCTGGGAAACATCACCGATGAAAAAGGAGGATCCGACACAGATGTAAATGCGTGGATCGACAAAGTAAGGAATGCATTCCTTCAATTGATGAACAAATGGAACTCAAAACACCTTTCAACAAATATCAAAGTCACAATCTTCAATACGAATGTCAAGACAGTTCTACTGTACGGCGCCGATCATTATTAAACTACCTCAACTACCATCAAGAAGGTTCTAGTATTTATAAATTGTTGTCTACGCACGATACTCAACATCGATTTGCCGGATACCATCAGCAACAGCCCTCTGTGGGAAAGAACAATTTAGCTTCCACCTGAAGAGGAAATTAGGAAAACACGATGGAAATCGATAGCACATATATTGAGGATATCACCAAACTGCATCAAGAAACAAGCCACAACAGGTAATTCTGAAGAGAAGCGGAAAAGTGTGAGGCCAAACAACACATTACGTCAGGAAACAGATGCAGATATGAAACGGATGAATAGCAACCGAAGAGAGCTGGTAAGGATTGGCCAGGATAAGGTTGTATGAAAAGTGCTGGTGAGTTACCTATGCTACTCTAGGAGGATTAAAAGGGTTAGGAAGTAAGGAGGTCTTCGAAATTCATATGAATAAATGGGTTGGTCACTGCACAAATATCCCTCATAAAACATATCTCAATTACTTATCTTATCGACATGAAATCTATCACAATGTGCTCATATTTTCATCATATTTATAAGTAGCATGTGTTTGTAGTTTTAATAATTTAGTTTCTTTATGATTATCAAAAAGAAATTGGTGTAATTAATGGAGATTACAGATGAATAATAATAAGTGAATAATAATAAGCTAAAATGTAAACATCTTCCATACATCTACATGATGTACCATGAAAACTTACCAGAAGTGTAACTACAATCTAATGCTAATGATAACATGAATATTAACCCACACATTCACACACACACACACATACACACACCAACTAACACACATGCAATCATTTCATTCAGATAATAAGATTGTATCGTTATTGTCGGATAAACATTTTCATGTTTATATCAGGGATGTGTGTAATGCAAATCCATTCAGTAGATACAATATCTCTCTTCAATCACAAGTGTCATTTCAAATTCCTATTTCTCGTTAAGCACAAAATGTTTGTAAATAAATTGTGTTTACTTATGTTCGACCAGTATTGTATTCAAACATGGATGTTGATGAAAATTGTTGACTCTGTTTACTGGACCAATTGAGATTACACGAACAGTAGATATGGAATGACAGAAGGTTATATAAATGAAACAGGAATATTGCAGTCTGTACTCCAACATAACAATCGCAATGAATATTTTGTATTTGACTACTTTATTGTTCGTTCTAAGTAAGGCATTATAATTTACTGATCAAAAAATACTTTGTTGAAATTGTTTCATTGTTGATGGAAGTATCTTAGTGATTGATTACAGTAATATTGTGGTGTGGGTTACTATGTTAAGCGCATATACCTTATTCTAGCTTCTGCACAAGCCAATTTATCCATTCTCGTGAATTCACGTGTTCACCATGCTAATTGTTCACTGGTGAACTCTGACTGTTTTCCAATGAGCAATAGTCGGTGTTCACTTCCTATACGATTCATTACATATCTGTAACTTATTTTTGTTCAGCTCTTAATCTCGTTTAACGCTTGATTCACTCCAGTTGACTCACACGCATTCTCCACTGATCGTCATTTCGACTCGTTCTCTTCTATTCGCATCATCCCTCTGATTTGCTGTACTGATCAGTCAGTATACAAAATCATACTTACTCAAAATTGCATTCTCATATTCGACTCATTGAACTCCGTTGTTCACCGACGCGTTTTAAGTCGATGAAATATAGGCGGATAGCTGACATGTGTATTTCGATGACAATCAGCATACAACACAATCGGAGGGAGATATCGGGGTCACTAAACAATACATATATATACATATGTAGTTTAATATCATAATTCACATATTTGTATTACCGATGCGTACATGTTTCATTTATATTATTGAAAAGATGAACTTCTGTGGAACATTGCTTCCCAAATAAATAAACAACATGATTGATTTTTCAGATCTGGTGTACTTGCAGACAACTGAAGCATCATTTCTGCGAAAACTTTTCTGTAAGTGTATGAATGATTGTTTCTTAATGATTGTAACTCTCTGTCATTCAAATACTTTCTATTCAATCCATGTTTATTCATTTATTATTTGAATGTGTGAACAGTTGTGCCAACAAAATAATAACATTTCAATGCTAAGTAGTAACTATGTGAATGCTGATACAGAATGTCCCCTGAGCACACGTATACATAAACGTTAAAATGTTGATATACTTTCGTCAAACTGAAAAGTACGCTGAAATTTGTTGTTGAAAATGCTTGCCATATGCACAGGTTACGGAAGACAATGTTTCACTTCTATCACTTAGAAATGTCTCAGTTAAAAATGAATGTTTGTTTTCCATTTTCATAGGTCGATTCGGAAATTTTTCATTCTGCGAACGTATGTTGATTTCATTAGTCACTGATTATTCCGAATTCTCTTTATTATTATATCATAACATTTCGACATCATCTATTGATTTGTGAAGAAGACAGTTTAACTGTTGATTATCCAATATGAAATACGAATTTAGTTGAGTGTGAAAATATTTGCTTCACATGTTTAGTAGATCGGAGTGAGCTTATAGAAAATTAATGTACAAAATCACATATCTGTAAAATTTCCGTGATGGACACTTCAATTAGCCTACAAATATAAATTGTGTAAATTCACATTGTAGACGGTTTACATTGAAATATCAATTTCCCCTAATCAAAATTTATTATCTGTAAGGTACTTTTGTGGTTGGAGATCGTTATTTATTTATTTTAACACATAGATGTTGGTACAAGGAGACACCAAATACATATGCGACACACAGATCTCATTCGATATGTGTGAGGGCTGAAGATCTGATCCACAAAGCGGTGGAGAATTGTAATAAGCTGCAGTTTCATGGTAGCCGCTGACCAACGATTGGTTCATACGCCATTTGTTCCTTCAGAATACTGGAGCCCAAGTGCACCATTGGTCCGGGATCCGGTTAGAGAGCCGGACATTCGCTTTTCATCCCCTCATTTTCGTTAACAACAACACCGCCATGTAGTAATTTATTAGTTGAATTTGTGAATCGTTTAATGCTAGACCACCGTAAGAAACCTGGAAGTATTGAATGACGGTCACGTCTAAGTATGCAACTCGTCAGTAATACGCATTCACTTACCCGCTCATGGAATTCGAAAAAAGGACTAGTAGATTACCATCATGATTGAGAATATTTGTGAATACTGACTATCTAAATAATGAAATATTTATTAGCCATACTTGTTAATAATTTTGATTCTAATGAATGTTGAATAGAAATTCATTGGAATAATCCACATTTCGTGTTGGAAATTACTTCTTCAACAATACTCATTATTAGCATAATGCTTACTTTTACATACTTTACTAGACGGAAGTAATTTAGAGCAGTAAGCTATTTCTGTAATTAATCACCATCATATACATTGATTATTAAAACTTTTCATTCTGTAATTCATTCTCTGTAAAGATACTTCGGAAATCTTCGTTCGTTAATCATTTGCATAAAATCTCATTGAAAATCTGACTTCCAATAATTCTCTCACTAATTTAGTAGGTGATCAATATTCCTGTCAAATTTCATATCTCAAATCCTCATTACATTGTCCGTGATTATACTGCAGACTGACTCAACGGATCGGTTGGTTTCCAAATATCTCTTCAATAGTTTCATGATCATGATCTCCCACTCCATTGTTTATCAGTTAAGGGCAACATCGAATATCAGATATTCAGTGGAATTGAAAAGTGAATATCAACTGAGCTAACCAATAGACAATTAAATACAGGATGGATGTTAATCAATCATCAATCGACAAATAACCAAGAAACAAACGTACAATTTCAAGCATTTCATGTTTCGTGAATACAAAATATATAACCTGTACAACTTACATAATAACAGTTTAGGAATGTTTATTTTACAATATCATGTAGTGGATTATGGAAGTGAGAAAATCTTCTTCATTTCCTTCCACCCTATTCCAAAGGAATGCTCAATTTGCAATATCCTACATTGATTAAATACTGTTGAACGTCAGTTTACTGTATGAAATGTGAATATGAGATTAAGCATTGAGATTAACAGTTTATTCTTATGCAACTTTATATGGATTGAAAATGTTAAATTCCTTTTTTCTCTAGTGAAGATAGTGGTAAGTTCATATGATTTGGAATTTAACAATTAAAAAGATAATCGTTGTTACATATTTGTCTTCAATCTTTCATCCTTGTTAGTCAGGCATTAATGTCTTCATATTATTATTACAAAACATTTACTGGACCCATTCAACTCATCAGTCCTCAATGATTTACTACATGAAAGCACCTTGAAAATTTATAGTAGTAATAATATTTTGTGTTTTCTTTTCAATTTACAATTATCTAAATGATGGTAATCAGTTCTGATGTGTTATAATTTATATTTCTTACGTTTTCTTCCAGAAACATTGCCAATGATGACTACAGAAGAAGGTATGTAAATTAGGTTGTGACAATATAATGTGGAATGTATGTTCATTGTCAACACTTCAGTGATGTCTAGAATGTTCTCATCGTTTCATTACAAAGCTTAGTTTTGCATATTGAAATTCATGTTGGAAACAACTACATATAAGCACGTTGCAATCTAATAGTGGGAATAAATTTTTTTATTTCTTTTGAATTTTCAATAATTTCTCTTAATGTTTAGATAACATTGAACAATTCCGGTGGGGTATTTATTATGTTTCTTACGTTTTCTTCCAGTTACAAAGACCACCACGAGGAAATCCGACGGTATGTAAATTAGGTTGTGACAAGATATTGCAGATAGTATGTTAAATGTCAACACTAAAATTTGAACTAAAGTGATGTGTAGAATGTTCCCTTATTGTATTACAAAGCTGAATTTTGCATGTTGAATCAAACCAGTTATTTCCCAATTATATTGAATTACTTCAAACCAATTTATCGATTAATTAAATTTTAAAAAAACTATTATTTTATTCCTAATTTACACAGTGACATTCCTTTGAAATGATTTTGTCACCGTCTACTGAATAATATTCGAAATATCTGTTCAATATTTTGATGGTCAAGATATTTCACTCCATTGTTTATCAGCTAAGAACTACATCGAAGATCAGAGGTTCTGTGAAATTGGAAAGTAAATATCAACTAAGCTAACTAATATACAATTGAATTCAGGATGGATGTTGATCAATCATCAATCGACAAATAACCAAGAAACAAACGTACCATTTCAAGTATTTCAAATACACATAACATCTACAAGTTATGTGAATACAGTTAAAGAATGTTTATTTTACAATATCATGTAGTGGATTATGGAAATGAGAAATTGCTCACAGATTATTCTTATGCTTTCTCTAGAACACCGTAGGGTAAGTTTATATCATTTGGAATTAATCATTCAAATAGATGTTCATTGTTACATATTTGTCATCAATCTTTCATCCTTGATAGTCAGGCATTAATGTCTTCATATTCTTATTACAAAACATTTACTAGACCCATTCAACTCATCAGTCCTCAATGATTTACTACATGAAAGCACCTTGAAAATTTATAGTAGTAATAATATTTTGTGTTTTCTTTTCAATTTACAATTATCCAAATAATGCTAATCAGTTATGATGGGTTATTGTTTATATTTCTTACTTTTTATTCCAGTATGAATATGGGTGGTGAACGCAGTGGTAGGTATGTAAATTAGGGTGTGCAAAGATTATGTGGAAAATTTGTTGAATTTCGATACTAAAGTGATATACAGAATGTTCCCTTGTTGTATTACAAATCTGCATTTTGCATATTGAAAAGTATGTTGGAAACGAACCAGTGAATTCTCAATTATATTGAATTACTTCAAATCAACACATCATTTAATTTATTTAAAATGTTACGATTTCATTCTTAATTTACACAGGGCTTCTCATTTTGTCGCCATCCACCGATTGTTATTCATCTTTATGTTTGCCAATTCACTTCCGTTCTCAATAGTTTCTTTCATGAATTAATAAACAAATTTGTGCTTAATCGTGTTCTCATTTTGTGTTTAACATAAAAACATCTTGATGAATTCTTCAATGATGTCGTCTTCTGCGTCAGACAAGTATGAATTAATTTCTCTTTATCTCACATATTCACATTTAATGTGAATGCACTGTCTCTAGATTACACCTTACTGATTGTAATGATAGCATTTACGCTCATCAGAGACGTAGATGTTGAATTGGATAGAATTACACTGACTGAAACAAACACTTCATAGTCTGACTTTTACAGGCCAGTTCTGTGAACAATAGCATTTTGACAAACAGGCATATGATAAATGAACAGCGTTTGAACCACTCCACCTTCAGTCGAGTGCGTGAATGCTTAAGCTCTAGACTAATCAGTAGAGATCTAATGGTGTACCAGTCTAACACCGATCAATCTGCAATATCATGCGACTCTCTCTTATTCTCTTCCGTGGATACCTATCTCGTACATGTTACGGTTGAATTCCACTGTTGACGCTTTCTCACTGAAACTGTGCAGATGGTTTGTCGCAGACAGTCACTAGCAGGCACGCAAAATCAATTTAAATATATAATTGTCAGTCAACAAGTTTCAGACCTCAATGGATGAAGCGAACAGCAGGTACTATAACATTCGGAAATAAATAACATTTGATAATCTGGCTTCACCTTTCACCGAGCTGCAATATTCACGAATTCTATGTAACTGGATTAGTAGTTTAACTCGTTTAATTCACACTTTGATTGACAAATACATCTTCGATACTCTACATACATGCAGATCCAGAACAGAAGAGCAAGTCCGAAAGGTGAACCGTCCTACTTATCATTATTATTATTATTCAACCAGCTTGCAAGTAAATGATAAATAGGCCTGGGACATTCCAACCCGATTTCGTAGTGCATGAAAATCATTTCTTCTCTAGCTATACAACGTAAATAAGTTAAAAAATTTACAAATATGACAAGCTAACAAAATTATTTACATCCTCATGTGAATAATAAACGGAGTTTACATTTGGATTTCAGCAATAATCCTATTAAGAGGATTATTAACATAACCTAAGAAACGTCTCCTATATTGCATCGTCGCTCAATCTTCCGATTCGCCAAGCATTGTAAACGACTGCTTGATGTTCGGAAAAAGAGTGGTTGTGCCAGAATTCTTTCGTACAAGAGTGCTGAAACTGTTCAACCTTAGTCATCCGTGGGTTAGACGGATGAAATCTATATCTAGGGGTCATGCATATTGGCCGCTAATGGATCAACATATATCAGAATTGGTTGGAAAATGTATGCGGTGTTAGCAAGCGGCAAACGTGAACGCCAAAGTTCCGCCAGTTTCATGGCCACAACCTGATCACCCTTGTTCCAGGATACACGTCGACTTTGCAGGCCCGATTAACGGAACCATGTATCTAGCTGTAGTCGACGCCCTTTCGAAATGGCCAGAAATCAACTCTATAATACCGTCAACGACGATTAAAACAATACAAACCCTGACAGAAATTTTCTCCCGAAATGGTATATTGGATGTCATTGTATCTGACAACGGTTCACAGTTCACCTCCAGCCAGTTCCAGTCATTCTGTCAACGGCTAGCCATAAAACACTTACGGTCGCCACCATACCACCCGCAATTGAATGGGCAAATAGAAAGGTTTGTGGATATGTTTAAAAGAGCTTTGGCTAAGACAAAAGGGGAGGGGACGCCAGCGGACGCGTTGCAAAATTTCTTATACGTGTACCGATAAGCACCACACAATACGTTGCCGGAACGAAAGTCCCCAGAAGAAATCCTCATGGGAAGAAGACTGAAGACGATCCATAGTCCGGTGCATCCAAGTAATGCACCGACACCAGAACGGACAAAGTTTGGAAAGCAATCCACGTACAAAGTGGGATGTCCTGTGTTTGCCCCTGACTACAGAACAACCCACGGTCCATGGACGGAAGCGCGAGTTGTCAGGAGAGTTGACCAAGTCATGTACGAAGTCGAGGTAGGCAGAGACACGTGGCAACGCCATCGGAATCAGCTACGCAAACGGTAAGCCCCAGACTGCTCATCAACCGAAGCAAACATTCCTTTGGATCTCCTGATAGACACCTTCAACTTACCGGCAACCCCACTACAAGAAAAACCTCAACCACAAGCTCAAACACGTTCCAGACGATGGCCTCTACGACAACGGCGAGCAACAGTTAGGATGCAGGTCGACCCCAGGAAGGCACCCTATTAAAAAGGGGAGGAGTGTTAGGAACGAAAAATCCCCAAAAAACTCACATGATAATTTTATCGATTAACTTATAGATCAAAAGTTTAAATATTTGAATAGCAATCAATTGACGAACTTAATGATGAATGTTTAAAAATTTAAATGACAATATCGATTATATATATTTGTATATATACGTTTTAAATTGTTTTGGTTGAATCGCTCGTTTCTGGTTGTTGCGGAATAAACTTCTCATTTCAAGCCTCGACTTCTCCCTCTGAATAACTAGGGCTGGGACGCGTCATTGGCTAGCTAACTGGTCGTTGATCACCGAATCTCGTTCACGTTCGCAAATCTAAGTGAACTCGCTAGGCTTCAAACCTAACATAAACACACATTTTATTAATGTGACGTTCTGTGGAGCAGTTTGAGTTTAGGCATCATCGATTAAGAGAAACAAATGTTGTCTCTATCGGAACACAGTAACGTTTACTCAATGAATCAAAAACAAACTACGTAGAGAATGAATATAGCGTAGTTCATTACTGACAGAACTATTGCGACTTGTAGAAACACAGTTAAGGGACATTAAACAGATCGCGAAAACTTCGATTTTCAGACCGATCGGTGCTTACGATTGTTCAGTGATGGTCTAGATTAGATGGACACGTGAATCCAACTTGGAATATATATATATATATATATATATATATATATATATATATATATATAATAGTGTAGAGCTACAATGGAAAACTAATTAAACGACATTCATTTTTCTATTGGTTGTTTGAATCTTCACATTGATCACTTCAGTGTATCAACGATTTCATCTTCCATATATACTATATACTACATCTTCGAAATTTCATTTATATTCAGCTCCAATATGAAAAATTCAACCAGAAGATAAACAATCAATCCACGATTTTGATATAAATCATATTTCACTTGACATTATGACGGTCCAAATACATCAACTTTGTCAAAACATTTTCATTAGTGTGTGTAAATATATCAGATCATTACAATATGTGAGGAGGCTATTTAAATGCTTTTCTTACACTGCATGATGAATTAAATAATGCATGACACAGTGTTGACGTTATGAACCGTATTTACTAAACACATATTTCAGAAACTTAACGTTTTGTTGAACACTTTCGATTTAAGCAGTCATTCATCAAACGGAATATAATATCAGTAACTTTGAAATCCAACAAAATCTTATCCATCGAATCAACAGTATGTTATGTGAAAACATGAATGTATTGTAGACCAGAATTGATTGAATATTTGAATGTGTTTGGGCTGTTTATTATGAATTGTGTGGTAGAAAAAGCTTTGAATATGATTGTAAAACATAATTTGATGAAACGAATAAACGTAAAGTTACGAATTTATAATCTTCCATCGCACAATGATGATACTATCGATTTCTGATACGACAGTTAATAAAATTCATTCATTAACCCCGTTTGAAAAAATTAATGATTAGATTTAAGTTTCCTGGTCATTAATTTCTCGGTTAATTTCATTGGATGAGAGTTATGAAGTTTATTTAAAATTGTCCTCTTGTCCGATTTCATCAAGTGCTCACTAGTGACTGAGTTCAAGAGGTATTTCCTGAATTTCCAGTGAGGAGCTTTGACCAGTGGTCGCGTAGTATCATGGATTGGTAGATGTTAGACAGCAACATTCTTGGATGCCGGCTCATTGTTTTAAAGGTTAAGTGTTCACGGGCGAAACCGATGCGTCCTGGATTCGAACCCCGTAGATGGGATCGTGGATCACACTGCTGATGAGTCTTATACTGCGACGAAACGGCCTTTCAGTGCTTCTACGTTTTCCATGATGTCAAATGCATAAGTAAGAACTTGTGAATTATTAACTGCATCGCCATACTCCATATGAACTGTCGAAAGTCTAAATCCTAATTGATGATACCAGTTCTGACCATTTCCTATCTCAAACATCATTATAATATACATCATGGTCGTAACTATTTGAATACATAGTTCAGTTGTTTCGGTAGATGATTTCATGTGAACAAGTGGTGAAAATGCTGCATTGGTGAATCGTTGAAGAAATATCGTAAGGCTGGTTAATTGTGATATCATACAGCAAATGATGATCTATTGCTTTTCGCTCACTAAATCAAATATAGAATACACAATTCATTTTGTAGTGTTTGTTGGAATCCTCCCATTCACGTTTAGGACTGCAATTGATCAATCGCTTAATGGTATTATGAACATGCTGTTCGGATTGGCTCGATATTACCTTAATTCACAAACATTGTAAGCAAAGAAGGATGGTGGTTAGAATTTGGGAGAATGTTCTCTGTATACGTACACATCATCGAGAACATTTTCAGGTGGATTGAATCTATTTAAATGTTTCTTCTACAATTGAGAACAAGCAAGTTAATCAGAAGAAACGTAATTTCCCATAAACACGTACTCTGAATGTCCACAAATTTTTTAAAGTATTCAATCAACAATGAGACAAAGTTCGACAAATTTTACCGACTGTACAGTGTACCCATTGCAACAGAACTATGTAATACTCAATTTGCTGAAAGTTTACAGGAATTTCAAAATCAATTCTTGAAATTCATAAGAATAAATGGGTTGGTCACTGCACAAATATCCCTCATAAAACATATCTCAATTACTTATCTTATCGACATGAAATCTATCACAATGTGCTCATATTTTCATCATATTTATAAGTAGCATGTGTTTGTAGTTTTAATAATTTAGTTTCTTTATGATTATCAAAAAGAAATTGGTGTAATTAATGGAGATTACAGATGAATAATAATAAGTGAATAATAATAAGCCAAAATGTAAACAGCTTCCATACATCTACATGATGTACCATGAAAACTTACCAGAAGTGTAACTACAATCTAATGCTAATGATAACATGAATATTAACACACACATTCACACACACACACATACACACACCAACTAACACACATGCAATCATTTCATTCAGATAATAAGATTGTATCGTTATTGTCGGATAAACATTTTCATGTTTATATCAGGGATGTGTGTAATGCAAATCCATTCAGTAGATACAATATCTCTCTTCAATCACAAGTGTCATTTCAAATTCCTATTTCTCGTTAAGCACAAAATGTTTGTAAATAAATTGTGTTTACTTATGTTCGACCAGTATTGTATTCAAACATGGATGTTGATGAAAATTGTTGACTCTGTTTACTGGACCAATTGAGATTACACGAACAGTAGATATGGAATGACAGAAGGGTATATAAATGAAACAGGAATATTGCAGTCTGTACTCCAACATAACAATCGCAATGAATATTTTGTATTTGACTACTTTATTGTTCGTTCTAAGTAAGGCATTATAATTTATTGATCAAAAAATACTTTGTTGAAATTGTTTCATTGTTTGTGAAAGTATCTTAGTGATTGATTACAGTAATATTGTGGTGTCGGTTACAATGTCAAGCGCATAAACCTTATTCTAGCTTCTGCACAAGCCAATTTATCCATTCTCGTGAATTCACGTGTTCACCATGCTAATTGTTCACTTATGAACAATGACTGTTTTCCAATGAGCGTTAGTCGGTGTTCACTTCCTATCCGATTCATTACATATCTTTAACTTATTTTGTTCAGCTCTTAATCTCGTTTAACGCTTGATTCACTCGAGTTGACTCACACGCATTCTCCACTGATCGTTATTTCGACTCGTTCTCTTCTATTCGCATCATCCCCTTTTATTTGCTGTACTGATCTAACAGTATACAAAGTCATAGCTACTCAAAATTGCATTCTCGTATTCGACTCATTTAACTTCGTTATTTACCAACGCGTTTTAAGTCGATGAAATATAGGCGGATAGCCGACATGTGTATTTCGATGACAATCAGTATACAACACAATCGGAGGGAGATATCGGGGTCACTAAACAATACATATATATATACATATGTAGTTTAACATCATAATTCACATATTTGTATTATCGATGCGTCCATGTTTCATTTATATTATTGAAAAGATGAACTTCTGTGGAACATTGCTTCCCAAATAAATAAACAACATGATTGATTTTTCAGATCTGGTGTACTTGCAGACAACTGAAGCATCATTTCTGCGAAAACTTTTCTGTAAGTGTATGAATGATTGTTTCTTAATGATTGTAACTCTCTGTCATTCAAATAGTTTCTATTCAATCCATGTTTATTCATTTATTATTTGAATGTGTGAACAGTTGTGCCAACAAAATAATAACATTTCAATGCTAAGTAGTAACTATGTGAATGCTGATACAGAATGTCCCCTGAGCACACGTATACATAAACGTTAAACTGGTGATACACTTTCATCGAACTGAAAAGTACGCTGAAATTTGTTGTTAAAAATGCTTGTCATTATACAGGTTACGGAAGACAACGTTTCACTTCTATCACTTAGAAATGTCTCAGTTAAAAATGAATGTTTGTTTTCTATTTTTATAGGTAGACTCGGAGATTTTTCATTTTGCATATGTATGTTTATTTCATTAGTCACTGATTATTCCGAATTCTCTTTGTTATTATATCATAACATTTCGACATCATCTATTGATTTGTGAAGAAGACAGTTTAACTGTTGATTATCCAATATGAGATACGAATTTAGTTGAGTGTGAAAATATTTGGTTCACATGTTTAGTAGATCGAAGTGAGCTTATAGAAAATTAATGTACAAAATCACATATCTGTAAAATTTCCGTGATGGACACTTCAATTAGCCTACAAATATAAATTGTGTAAATTCACATTGTAGACGGTTTACATTGAAATATCAATTTCGACTAATCAAAATTTATTATCTGTAAGGTAGTTTTGTGGAGGGAGAACGTAGTAATTTAGTGGTTGAATTCACGAGTCGATTAAAGCTAGACCACCGTGTGAAACATGGAAGCAATGAATGATGGTCACGTCCTAATATGCAATTCCTCAGGAGTGCGTATTCATTAGCCCGCTCTTGGGATTTGAGCAAAGGACTATAAGATTACCATCATGACTGAGATTAGGTGCGTATATTGACTATACAAATAAAGAAATAATTTTCAATAATTGTGATTCTAATGAATGTTGAATAGAAATCCATTGGAATGCTGCACAGTTCGTAATGAAAATTCCTTCTCCAACAATACTCATCATAAGGATCATATTTTATTTCTATATATTATTAGCCGATAAGACGTTGGAGCTGTAAGCGACTTTTGAATTTATTGATCATCATATTCAGTTATTATTATAACTTATCATTCTGTAATTCATTCTCTGTAAAGATACTTTGGAAATCTTCGTTCGTTAATCATTTGCATAAAATCTCATTGAAAATCTGACTTCCAATAATTCTCTCACTAATTTAGTAGGTGATCAATATTCCTGTCAAATTTCATAAATCAAATCCTCATTACATTGTCCGTGATTATACTGCAGACTGACTCAACGGATCGGCTGGTTTCCAAATATCTCTTCAATAGTTTCATGATCATGATCTCCCACTCCATTGTTTATCAGTTAAGGGCAACATCGAATATCAGATATTCAGTGGAATCGAAAAGTGAATATCAACTGAGCTAACCAATAGACAATTTAATACAGGATGGATGTTAATCAATCATCAATCGACAAATAACCAAGAAACAAACGTACAATTTCAAGCGTTTCATGTTTCGTGAATACAAAATATATAACCTGTACAACTTACATAATAACAGATTAGGAATGTTTATTTTACAATATAATGTAGTGGATTATGGAAGTGAGAAAATCTTCTTCATTTCCTTCCAGCCCTCTCCCCAAAAAATGGAAAAATTTGAACTACCCTGCATTGATTCATTACTAGTGAACGTCAGTTTACTGTACGAAATGTGAATATGAGATTAAGCAGTGAGATTAACAGTTTATTCTTATGCACCTTTATATGGATTGACAATGTTACATTCTTGTTTTCTCTAGTGAAAGTAGAGGTAAGTTCGTGACATTTAGATTTTCATCTTCGAATAGATCTTCATTGTTACACATTTTTCATCACTCTTTCTTTACTCGTAGTCAAGCGTTAATATCTATATATTATTTCAAGGCATTCGTTAGGTCAATTCTTCTCAACAATCGTAAATCATTTACTTCATAAATGCACCTTGAACACTTATATTGGTAATAATCCATTGGAATTTTTTTCATTTTCACTATTCTAAGTGATAATAATCAATTCTCTTGAGGTATTCATTACATTTTTTACGTTTACTTTCAGGTTCAAGGCGTATAAGGAGTACAGAACAAGGTGTGTAAATTAGGTTGTGACAAGGTGATGCGGAAAGTATGTTGAATGTCAACATTAAAGAGTGATGTGTAGAATGTTCTCATCGTTTCATTACAAAGCTTAGTGTTGCATGTTGAAAAGTATGTTGGAAACAACTACATATAAGCACGTTGCAATCTAATAGTGGGAATCAATTTTTAAATTTCTTTTGAATTTTCAATAATTTCTCTTAATGTCTAAATGATATTAATATATTCTGGTGGGTCATTTATTACGTTTCTTACATTCTCTTCCAGCTACAACGCCAACGACGACTACAGAACAAGGTGTGTAAATTAGGTTGTGACAAGGTGGTGCGGAAAGTATGTTGAATGTCAACATTAAAGAGTGATGTGTAGAATGTTCTCATCGTTTCATTACAAAGCTTAGTGTTGCATGTTGAAAAGTATGTTGGAAACAACTACATATAAGCACGTTGCAATCTAATAGTGGGAATCAATTTTTAAATTTCTTTTGAATTTTCAATAATTTCTCCAGCGACTACAGAACAAGGTGTGTAAATTAGGTTGTGACAAGGTGATGCGGAAAGTATGTTGAATGTCAACATTAAAGAGTGATGTGTAGAATGTTCTCATCGTTTCATTACAAAGCTTAGTGTTGCATGTTGAAAAGTATGTTGGAAACAACTACATATAAGCACGTTGCAATCTAATAGTGGGAATCAATTTTTAAATTTCTTTTGAATTTTCAATAATTTCTCTTAATGTCTGAATGATATTAATATATTCTGGTGGGTCATTTATTACGTTTCTTACATTCTCTTCCAGTTACAACGCCAACGACGACTACAGAACAAGGTGTGTAAATTAGGTTGTGACAAGGTGATGCGGAAAGTATGTTGAATGTCCTTACATTCTCTTCCAGTTACAACGCCAACGACGACTACAGAACAAGGTGTGTAAATTAGGTTGTGACAAGGTGATGCGGAAAGTATGTTGAATGTCAACATTAAAGAGTGATGTGTAGAATGTTCTCATCGTTTCATTACAAAGCTTAGTGTTGCATGTTGAAAAGTATGTTGGAAACAACTACATATAAGCACGTTGCAATCTAATAGTGGGAATCAATTTTTAAATTTCTTTTGAATTTTCAATAATTTCTCTTAATGTCTGAATGATATTAATATATTCTGGTGGGTCATTTATTACGTTTCTTACATTCTCTTCCAGTTACAACGCCAACGACGACTACAGAACAAGGTGTGTAAATTAGGTTGTGACAAGGTGATGCGGAAAGTATGTTGAATGTCAACATTAAAGAGTGATGTGTAGAATGTTCTCATCGTTTCATTACAAAGCTTAGTGTTGCATGTTGAAAAGTATGTTGGAAACAACTACATATAAGCACGTTGCAATCTAATAGTGGGAATCAATTTTTAAATTTCTTTTGAATTTTCAATAATTTCTCTTAATGTCTGAATGATATTAATATATTCTGGTGGGTCATTTATTACGTTTCTTACATTCTCTTCCAGTTACAACGCCAACGACGACTACAGAACAAGGTGTGTAAATTAGGTTGTGACAAGGTGATGCGGAAAGTATGTTGAATGTCAACATTAAAGAGTGATGTGTAGAATGTTCTCATCGTTTCATTACAAAGCTTAGTGTTGCATGTTGAAAAGTATGTTGGAAACAACTACATATAAGCACGTTGCAATCTAATAGTGGGAATCAATTTTTAAATTTCTTTTGAATTTTCAATAATTTCTCTTAATGTCTGAATGATATTAATATATTCTGGTGGGTCATTTATTACGTTTCTTACATTCTCTTCCAGCTACAACGCCAACGACGACTACAGAACAAGGTGTGTAAATTAGGTTGTGACAAGGTGATGCGGAAAGTATGTTGAATGTCAACATTAAAGAGTGATGTGTAGAATGTTCTCATCGTTTCATTACAAAGCTTAGTGTTGCATGTTGAAAAGTATGTTGGAAACAACTACATATAAGCACGTTGCAATCTAATAGTGGGAATCAATTTTTAAATTTCTTTTGAATTTTCAATAATTTCTCTTAATGTCTGAATGATATTAATATATTCTGGTGGGTCATTTATTACGTTTCTTACATTCTCTTCCAGTTACAACGCCAACGACGACTACAGAACAAGGTGTGTAAATTAGGTTGTGACAAGGTGATGCGGAAAGTATGTTGAATGTCAACATTAAAGAGTGATGTGTAGAATGTTCTCATCGTTTCATTACAAAGCTTAGTGTTGCATGTTGAAAAGTATGTTGGAAACAACTACATATAAGCACGTTGCAATCTAATAGTGGGAATCAATTTTTAAATTTCTTTTGAATTTTCAATAATTTCTCTTAATGTCTGAATGATATTAATATATTCTGGTGGGTCATTTATTACGTTTCTTACATTCTCTTCCAGTTACAACGCCAACGACGACTACAGAACAAGGTGTGTAAATTAGGTTGTGACAAGGTGATGCGGAAAGTATGTTGAATGTCAACATTAAAGAGTGATGTGTAGAATGTTCTCATCGTTTCATTACAAAGCTTAGTGTTGCATGTTGAAAAGTATGTTGGAAACAACTACATATAAGCACGTTGCAATCTAATAGTGGGAATCAATTTTTAAATTTCTTTTGAATTTTCAATAATTTCTCTTAATGTCTGAATGATATTAATATATTCTGGTGGGTCATTTATTACGTTTCTTACATTCTCTTCCAGTTACAACGCCAACGACGACTACAGAACAAGGTGTGTAAATTAGGTTGTGACAAGGTGATGCGGAAAGTATGTTGAATGTCAACATTAAAGAGTGATGTGTAGAATGTTCTCATCGTTTCATTACAAAGCTTAGTGTTGCATGTTGAAAAGTATGTTGGAAACAACTACATATAAGCACGTTGCAATCTAATAGTGGGAATCAATTTTTAAATTTCTTTTGAATTTTCAATAATTTCTCTTAATGTCTGAATGATATTAATATATTCTGGTGGGTCATTTATTACGTTTCTTACATTCTCTTCCAGTTACAACGCCAACGACGACTACAGAACAAGGTGTGTAAATTAGGTTGTGACAAGGTGATGCGGAAAGTATGTTGAATGTCAACATTAAAGAGTGATGTGTAGAATGTTCTCATCGTTTCATTACAAAGCTTAGTGTTGCATGTTGAAAAGTATGTTGGAAACAACTACATATAAGCACGTTGCAATCTAATAGTGGGAATCAATTTTTAAATTTCTTTTGAATTTTCAATAATTTCTCTTAATGTCTAAATGATATTAATATATTCTGGTGGGTCATTTATTACGTTTCTTACATTCTCTTCCAGTTACAACGCCAACGACGACTACAGAACAAGGTGTGTAAATTAGGTTGTGACAAGGTGATGCGGAAAGTATGTTGAATGTCAACATTAAAGAGTGATGTGTAGAATGTTCTCATCGTTTCATTACAAAGCTTAGTGTTGCATGTTGAAAAGTATGTTGGAAACAACTACATATAAGCACGTTGCAATCTAATAGTGGGAATCAATTTTTAAATTTCTTTTGAATTTTCAATAATTTCTCTTAATGTCTGAATGATATTAATATATTCTGGTGGGTCATTTATTACGTTTCTTACATTCTCTTCCAGTTACAACGGCCACCACGAGCAAAACCAAAGTTATGTAAATTATTGTGCGAAAAGATTACTAGAAAAATGTGCTAAATGTAAGCACTCTCATGATCTATCACTCCATTGTTTGTCAGTTAAGGACAATATCCCAGATCAGATATTCAGTGATATTTAAATGTGAATATCTACCAAGCTAACTAATAGACAATTTAATTCAGAATGAATGTTAATCAATCATCAATTGACAAACAACCAAGAAACAAACGTTACATTTCAAGGATTTCATATACATATAACATCTACAGTTTGTGTGAAAACAGTTAAAGAATTTTTATTATATATTATTATATAGTGGATTTTAGAAGTGAGAAAATGTTCACAGATTATTCTAATGCAACTTTATTTGGATTGATTATGTTTAATTCTTATTTTCTATAGTAACCCGTAGGTGGAGACGTATCGTAAGTTTATATCATTCGAATTAAACCTTTAAATTGATCTTCATTGTTACATATTTATCATCACTACTTAAATAAGAAATACTTAGTAGTAATATATTTAAATAATTATCATTCGAATGAATGCTGAATAGAAATAATGCACAGTTCGTGTTGAAATTTCCTTTTTCAACGATACTCATTATAAAGATAATGTTTTCGTTTGCATGCTTACTAGATATATCCTCGTCATTACTGTAAGCTATTTCTGTAATTCATCACCATCATATTCATTATTATAACCTATCATTCTGTAATTCATTCTCTGTAAAGATACTTTGGAAATCTTCGTTCGTTAATCATTTGCATAAAATCTCATTGAAAATCTGACTTCCAATAATTCTCTCACTAATTTAGTAGGTGATCAATATTCCTGTCAAATTTCATATCTCAAATCCTCATTACATTGTCCGTGATTATACTGCAGACTGACTCAACGGATCGGTTGGTTTCCAAATATCTCTTCAATAGTTTCATGATCATGATCTCCCACTCCATTGTTTATCAGTTAATGGCAACATCGAATATCAGATATTCAGTGGAATTGAAACGTAAATGTCAACTGAGTTAACCAATAGACAATTTAATACAGGATGGATGTTAATCAATCATCAATCGACAAATAACCAAGAAACAAACGTACAATTTCAAGCGTTTCATGTTTCGTGAATACAAAATATATAACCTGTACAACTTACATAATAACAGATTAGGAATGTTTATTTTACAATATCATGTAGTGGATTATGGAAGTGAGAAAATCTTCTTCATTTCCTTCCACCCTATTCCAAAAGAATGGTCAATTTGCAATATCCTACATTGATTGAATACTGTTGAACGTCAGTTTACTGTACGAAATGTGAATATGAGATTAAGCAGTGAGATTAACAGTTTATTCTTATGCAACTTTATATGGATTGACAATGTTACATTCTGGTTTTCTCTAGTTACTTTTAAGGTAAGTTCATGACATTTGGAATTTCACCTTCGAATAGATCTTTATTGTTACACATTTGTCATCACTTATCATCAATTATATTCAGTCATTAATGTCTTCATATTATTAATACAAAATACTCGGTGGATCCATTCATGTAATCAATCGTGTATCGTTTACTACGTAGGAGCACATTGATAATTCATAGTAGTAATAATTTATCACGTGCTTTCTTCAATTTTCAATAATGTAAATGAATGTAATCAATTCTCGTGGGGTATTTATTATGCTTCTTATGGTTTATTCCAGTATAGAGATGGGCCGTGAATGCAAAAGTACGTGTGTAATTTAAAGCGTGAAAAGATAATGTGGAAAGTATGTTATATATCAACACTAAAGTGATATACAGAATGTTCAATTGTTGTATTACAAATTTGCATTTTGCATGTTGAAAAGTATGTTGGAAACGAACCAGTGAATTCTCAATTATATTGAATTACTTCAAATCAACACATCATTTAATTTATTTAAAATGTTACGATTTCATTCTTAATTTACACAGGGCTTCTCATTTTGTCGCCATCCACCGATTGATATTCATCTTCATATTTGCCAATTCACTTCCGTTCTCAATAGTTTCTTTCATGAATTAATAAATCAATTTGTGCTTAATCGTGTTCTCATTTTGTGTTTAACATAAAAACATCTTGATGAATTCTTCACTGCTGTCGTCTTCTGCGTCAGACACGTATGAATTAATTTCTCTTTATCTCACATATTCACATTTAATGTGAATGCACTGTCTCTAGATTACACCTTACTGATTGTAATAATAGCATTTACGCTCATCAGAGACGTAGATGTTGAATTGGATAGAATTACACTGACTGAAACAAACACTTCATAGTCTGACTTTTACAGGCCAGTTCTGTGAACAATAGCATTTTGACAAACAGGCATATGATAAATGAACAGCGTTTGAACCACTCCACCTTCAGTCGAGTGCGTGAACGCTTAAGCTCTGGACTAATCAGTAGAGATCTAATGGTGTACCAGTCTAACACCGATCAATCTGCAATCTCACGCGACTCTCTCTTATTCTCTTCCGTGGATACCTATCTCGTACATGTTACGGTTGAATTCCACTGTTGACGCTTTCTCACTGAAACTGTGCAGATGGTTTGTCGCAGATAGTCACTAGCAAGCACGCGAAACCAATTTAAATATATAATTGTCAGTCAACAAGTTTTAGACCTCAATGGATGAAGCGAACAGCAGGTACTATAACATTCGGAAATAAATAGCATTTGATAATCTGGCTTCACCTTTCACCGAGCTGCAATATTCACGAATTCTGTGTAACTGGATTAGTAGTTTAACTCGTTTAATTAACACTTTGATTGACAAATACATCTTCGATACTCTACATACATGCAGATCCAGAACAGAAGAGCAAGTCCGAAAGGCTAACCGTCCTACTTATCATTATTATTATTCAACCAGCTTGCAAGTAAATGATAAATAGGCCTGGGACATTCCAACCCGATTTCGTAGTGCATGAAAATCATTTCTTCTCTAGCTATACAACGTAAATAAGTTGACATATTTCGAAACAAGCCACATTTTTAGAAAATTTCTCTACATCCTCATGTGAATAGTAAACGGAGTTTACATTTGGATTTCAGCAATAATCCTATTAAGCGGATCATTAACATACCTTAATGAACGTCTTTTCATTAATGAACACATATTTTATTAATGTAACGTTCTGTGGAGCAGTTTGAGGTAAGGTATCATTGATTAAGATAATCAATTGTTGTCTCACTGTGTGTCAATCAATCAATCAATAATCAATTACTTGAAGAATAGACATAGTGTAGTTCGTATTTGACAGAATTTTCACGAGTTGTAGAAACATAGTTATGGAATATTAGAGATGTGTTTCATACTCAATACGAAAAAATAGACTGAATAACATATTGTGATAAAGCGCTTCGAGATGTAGTTACGAATATGTCATGATCGTATTAGAAAGAAAAGTGAGCATATAAATCGCTTATATTTTCAACAGAGATGGATGGTGACTAACTGTGGAATTTAAGGATGTGCGATTCATCCTATCAGGGTCTCATGTGTTGGATCAGTACTACCGATTTCTGTATCACAAACCAATAAAATTCAGTCACTAACTCATTTCAAATACAGGGATCATGTTTCAGTTCGTTTATCTCCTCAGTCAATCCAAATTTCAGTAGTTAAGGACTATGATGTTTATTTACAATTGTTCACTCATCCCAATAGTCTGTCCATCACTCTGATCAATTTTCTGAAGGAAACTAATTTTACTTAAAATTACCATACTCTTCACACTACTTACAAATTACATAGATCTCTCATATAATCTTGGTAGTAATTTGAAAAATAACAATGGGTCACGAAAACTTCGATTTTCAGACCGTTTGGTGCTTACGAGTTTTCACTGATGGTCAAGATTATATCGACACGTGAATCCAACTTTGAAAATATATGTGTATAATAGTGTAGAGCTACGATGGAAAACTAATTAAACGATATTCATTTTTCTATTGGTTGTTTGAATCTTCACATTGATCAATTCAGTGTATCAACGATTTCATCTTCCATATATACTATATACTACATCTTCGAAATTTCATTTATATTCACCTCCAACATGAAACATTCAGTCCACCATTTTGATATAATTCAGATTTCACTTAACATAATGACAGTTCAAATACATCAACTTTGTCAAAATATTTTCAATATTGTGGGAAATTTATTATACACTGTAAATACATCAGATCATCACAACATATGAGGAGGCTATTTAAATGTTTAATTAGTTTCCTGAATAAGGTTCTAAATGGTAATCGGAGAAGTGAACAATTTTAAATTAACTTCATAATTCTTATCCAATGAAATTAACAGGAAAATTAATAGGTGAATGAGTGAGTCGTTACGTTTCTGAAATATGTATCTGGTAATTACGGTTCAATATAAGAGTAAAACGAGTTGAAGAGGTGTGATATTCATTCTTTATGTAGGTTTATACATAATGTGAACAAAGTATCATGCATTATATAAATCACCATACAGTGTAAGGAATGGTGTAGTAATAATCCGCATAGTAGGCTTCTTCCTAGAATCTAAAGATAAACTCCGTTTATGTGTGTAGCTAGAGATTTTTCTTAAAATGTGACTTCTTTCGAAATGCTTTAACTTGATTACGTCGTATATCTAGAGTAGAAATGATTTTCATGTGCTACGACAACGAGTTCAGAAGCTTCGTGCTTATTTATCATTTACTTGCATGCATACCTACTTATTTAGGCCTATTACTTCTCGTAGAGTAGCATAGGCCGCCCAAACTTGTTCTGAACAATCTTTGTCCTCTCTTTCCGGTTTCCATTCATCCCGTTTGTGTTGGCTTACACAGTGTGTTCTTTGGTTTTGCACTTTTCGCTTACGCCTCAGGATTCTAAGTCCTATCCATTTCAGTCGTCTTTTCCTAATTTATTCTTCAGCTGTAAGCTGCTTTGTTCTCTCCCACAGAAGGCTTTTGCTGATGGTATTCGGTAAATGGATGTTGAATATCGTGAGTAAACAACTATTTACAAATACTTATACCTATTTGATGATGATTGTGGTGCTTTTCCATTTTTAAAATTCGTACAATGGAACTTCCTTGACGTTTGTATTGAAGATAGTGATTTTGAAATTGGTTGAATTGTTTTGAGTTCCGTTACAGGAATGCGGAACTTGCCATGCCAATCCTCGCCTTAATATCTGCATCTTATCTTCGTTATTCATAGACGATGGATCCGAGATACGTGAAGTATTCTACATCAAGTGCGATTGGCTTTGTACTTGAAAGTCTGTTGAATAATAAATTAGACGGTTTCCCTTATCGAACTAGCTCGTTTGTTTTGGTAATAAATGTTTGACGAGTATCAAAGATGTATTTGTCAATCAATGTGTTAATTAAACGAGTTAAACTACTAATCCAGTTACATAGAATTCGTGAATATTGCAGCTCGGTGAAAGATGAAGCCAGATTATCAAATGCTATTTATTTCCGAATGTTATAGTACCTGCTGTTCGCTTCATCCATTGAGGTCTAAAACATGTTGACTGACAATTATATATTTAAATTGGTTTCGCGTGCTTGCTAGTGACTATCTGCGACAAACCATCTGCACAGTTTCAGTGAGAAAGCATCAACAGTGGAATTCAACCGTAACATGTACGAGATAGGTATCCACGGAAGAGAATAAGAGAGAGTCGCGTGAGATTGCAGATTGATCGGTGTTAGACTGGTACACCATTAGATCTCTACTGATTAGTCCAGAGCTTAAGCGTTCACGCACTCGACTGAAGGTGGAGTGGTTCAAACGCTGTTCATTTATCATATGCCTGTTTGTCAAAATGCTATTGTTCACAGAACTGGCCTGTAAAAGTCAGACTATGAAGTGTTTGTTTCAGTCAGTGTAATTCTATCCAATTCAACATCTACGTCTCTGATGAGCGTAAATGCTATTATTACAATCAGTAAGGTGTAATCTAGAGACAGTGCATTCACATTAAATGTGAATATGTGAGATAAAGAGAAATTAATTCATACGTGTCTGACGCAGAAGACGACAGCAGTGAAGAATTCATCAAGATGTTTTTATGTTAAACACGAAATGAGAACACGATTAAGCACAAATTTGTTTATTAATTCATGAAAGAAACTATTGAGAACGGAAGTGAATTGGCAAACATAAAGATGAATAACAATCGGTGGATGGCGACAAAATGAGAAGCCCTGTGTAAATTAAGAATGAAATCGTAACATTTTAAATAAATTCAATGATGTGTTGATTTGAAGTAATTCAATATAATTGAGAATTCACTGGTTCGTTTCCAACATACTTTTCAACATGCAAAATGCAGATTTGTAGTACACGTCACTCTTTAATGTTGTTAAGTAAAAATAAAATAAAAATATTCTTAATTAAATCATGAGTTGTTTTGATGTAGTTCAATATAATTGAGAATTCACTGGTTCTTTTCCATTATACTTTTCAACATGCAAATTTAGCTTTTTAATATAACATGGTAACATTCTATATATATCATTTTAGTGTTAACATATAAAATAATTTCCGTATTGTCTTGCCACAACCTAATTTACTTACCTACGCCTACACTTATCCCAAGCCTTGATACTGGAAGAAAACGTAAGAAACGTAAATAATTCCTCACCAGAATTGATTGCTATCATTTAGATTATTGAAAATTGAAAAAAAACTTGTGTTACATTATTACTGTTATAAACTTTCAAGCTGTAGTAAATCATATACGACTGATGAGTTGAATGAACCCAACGAGTTTTTTGTAAAAATTATATGAAAAAGTTAATTCCTGACTATCAAGAATCAAACATGGATGACAAATATGTAACAATGAAGATCTATTCGAAGGTGAAATTCGAAATGATATAAACTTACGATTTTTTTCACTAGGGAAAATAATAATTTAATGAAGGACAGTTCAAGTTTACGATTTGGGGCAGAGGGGTTGGAGGAAATGAAGAAGATTTTCTCACTTCCATAATCCACTACATGATATTGTAAAATAAACATTCCTAATCTGTTATTATGTAAGTTGTACAGGTTATATATTTTGTATTCACGAAACATGAAACGCTTGAAATTGTACGTTTGTTTCTTCGTTATTTGTCGATTGATGATTGATTAACATCCATCGTGTATTAAATTGTCTATTGGTTAGCTCAGTTGATATTCTCTCTTCAATTCCACTGAATATCTGATATTGGATGTTGCCCTTAACTGATAAACAATGGAGTGGGAGATCATGATCATGAAACTATTGAAGAGATATTTGGAAACCAACCGATCCGTTGAGTCAGTCTGCAGTATAATCACGGACAATGTAATGAGGATTTGAGATATGAAATTTGACAGGAATATTGATCACCTACTAAATTAGTGAGAGAATTATTGGAAGTCAGATTTTCAATGAGATTTTATGCAAATGATTAATGAACGAAGATTTCCAAAGTATCTTTACAGAGAATGATTTACCGAATGATAAGTTATAATAATGAATGAATATAATGATGATTGATTACAAGAATGGATTACCTCACTGACTTCTTATAAGCTAATAGATTATGTCAAAGAAAAGATGATCCTTATGATGATCTTCGTTGAAGAAGGAATTTCCAAAATAAAATTTGCTGTATCCACATGAATTTCTATTCAACATTCATTCGAATGATAATTATTTAAAAATATTACTATTAAATATTTCTTATTTCAGGTAGTCAATATACGCACCTATTCTCAGTCATGATTGTTATCTACTAGTCCTTCTTCGAATCCTGTTAGAGATATCGTGGATGCGCACTACTTAGGAGTCCCATACGAAGAGGAACAATCGTCAGGTGCTACCTGGTTTCCCATAGTGGTCTAGCTTTAATCCACTCATGAATTCAGCCATTATATTACCACGATCTCCCTCAACAATACTCTCTTTCTGATAATATATTTTTGATTATTGGGAACTTCATATAAAGACATGAGTTGATATTTCAAATCTAGACAATATAACTTCATACAACTTATATTTTAAGGCTTATTAATGTGTCCACTAGGGTAATTTTACAGATATGTGATTTTTTACATTAATTTTTCCGAATTAAATATTTTCACAATAAACGAAAAAGCTATCTCTTACTAGATACTGTGAAATTAAATTGGCTTGTAAACAAATCAATAAATGATAACAGTAGAAAAGATCCTGAATAATGAGTGCCTAATGAAAATAACATACATAAGCAAATTGCATTATTTCCGAATAGACCTATCAATGTGGAAAACAAACACTCATTTTCAACCTAGAAACGTTTCAGAAATAGAAATCAAACATTGTTCTCCGTAATGTGTATAATCGATGAGCATTCTAAACCACAAATTAAAGCGTAATTTTCACTTTGATGAAAGAATACTACGAGGAGTAACAGGCGTAAGTAAGTAAATAAATTGTCAGGGAATATACTATATCATGACTACATTATTAGTTTGTAATTTATGGTAGTTTGTTATCTGCTAATGAGATGATATGGAGTACTTATCGTTAAGGAGAAGAATGCTAGAGATATTGTGGTCTCAGATCACAACAATATCCTACTCTGAAAATGTAAAAATTATCACTTATACATATATGTTTACTGTTTTCTGTGAATAGGATGCTTTGAACTCTCCAGATGATCATAATCATAATGAAACATTTCTACATGTTTCATGTTTCATTTGTTGTTTAGTGAAACATTCACTTAGTTACTAGTTAGCATTGAAACGTTATTATTTTGTTGGCACAACTATTCACACATTCAAATAATAAATGAGGAAACATGGATTGAATAGAAACTATTTGAATGACAGAGAGTTACAATCATTAAGAAACAATCATTCATACACTTACAGAATATTTTTAGCAAGAATGATGCTTCAGCTGTCTGCAAGTACACTAGATCTGAAAGATCAATTATATTACTTATTTTGAGAAGGAATGTTCCACAAAAGTGCAATTTTGCAATAGTATAGATGAAATATGGACACATCGGTAAAACAAATATGTGAATTATGATGTTAAACTACATATGTATGTATATGTATTTTTTATAATGACCCTGATATCTCCCTCCGATTGTGTTGTATGCTGATTGTCATCGAAATACACATGTCAGCTATCCGCCTATATTTCATCGACTTAAAACGCGTCGGTGAACAACGAACTTAAATGAGTCGAATACGTGAATGGATTTTTGAGTAAGTATGATTTTGTATACTGAATGATCAGTACAGGAAATCAGAGGGATGATGCGAATAGAAGAGAACGAGTCGAAATGACGATCAGTGGAGAATGCGTGTGAGTCAACTCGATTTAATCAAGCGTTAAACGATATTGAGAGTTGAACAAAAATCGGATAGGAAGTGAACACCGACTATTGCTGATTGGAAAACAGTCAGAGTTCACAAGTGAACAATTAGCATGGTGAACACGTGAATTCACGAGAATGGATAAATTGGCTTGTGCAGAAGCTAGAATAAGGTATATGCGCTTAACGTAGTAACCCACACCACAATATTACTGTAATCAATCACTAAGATACTTTCACAAACAATGAAACAATTTCAACAAAGTATTTTTTGATCAATAAATTATAATGCCTTACTTAGAACGAACAATAAAGCAGTCAAATACAAAATATTCATTGCGATTGTTATGTTGGAGTACAGACTGCAATATTCCTGTTTCATTTATATACCCTTCTGTCATTCCATATCTACTGTTGGTGTAATCTCAATTGGTCCAGTAAACAGAGTCAACAATTTTCATCAACATCCATGTTTCAATACAATACTGGTCGAACATACGTAAACACAATTTATTTACAAACACTTTGTGCTTAACGAGAAATAGGAATTTGAAATGACACTTGTGATTGAAGAGAGATGTTGTATCTACTGAATGGATTTGCATTACACACATCCCTGATATAAACATGAAAATGTTTATCCGACAATAACGATACAATCTTATTATCTGAATGAAATGATTGCATGTGTGTTAGTTGGTGTGTGTGTGTGTGTGAATGTGTGTGTTAATATTCATGTTATCATTAGCATTAGATTGTAGTTACACTTCTGGTAAGTTTTCATGGTACATCATGTAGATGTAAGGAAGATGTTTACATTTTAGCTTATTATTATTCATCTGTAATCTTCAATCATTACACCAAGTTCTCTTTGATAATCATAAAGAAACTAAATTATTGAAACGACAAACACATACTACTTATAAATATGATGAAAATATGAGCACATTGTGATAGATTTCATGTCGATAAGATAAGTAATTGAGATATGTTTTATGAGGGATATTTGTGCAGTGACCAACCCATTTATTCATATGAATTTCAAGAATTGATTTTGAAATTCCTGTAAACTTTCAGCAAATGGAGTATTACATAGTTCTATTGCAATGGGTACACTGTACAGTCGGTAAAATTTGTCGAACTTTGTCTCATTGTTAATTGAATACTTTAGAAATTTGTGGACATTCAGAGTGCGTGTTTATGGGAAATTATGTTTCTTCTGATTAACTTGCTTGTTCTCAATTCTAGAAGAAACATTTAAATAGATTCAATCCACCTGAAAATGGTTTCGATGATGTGTACGTATACAGAGAACATTCTCCCAAATTCTAACCACCATCCTTCTTTGCTTACAATGATTGTGAATTAAGGTAATATCGAAGCCATCCGAACAGCATGTTCATAATACCATTAAGCGATTGATCAATTGCAGTCCTAAACGTGAATGGGAGGATTCCAACAAACACTACAAAATGAACTGTGTATCCTATATTTCGTTTAGTGAGCGAAAAGCAATAGATCATCATTTGCTGTATGACATCACAAATAATTAACCAGCAACTTATTCAGCAGCATTTTCATCGCTTGTTCATATGAATTCATCTACCAAAACAACTGAACTATGTATTCAAATAGTTACGACCATGATGTGTATTATAATGATGTTTGAGATAGTAAATGGTCAGACCTGGTATCGTCAATTAAGATTTAGACTTTCGACAGTTCATATGGAGTATGGCGATGCAGTTAATAATTCACAAGTTCTTACGTATATTATTGACATGTTAATTATCGACATTTATTGCTAAACGACTAATTATGAAATTTTCAGTGTGGAGATGTGGAGATTATTGGATTTCATTGTAATGATGGACCGATCAATGTTAGACCACCATTGAAAATCTGGAAGTACTGGGAGTGTCTTTCGTTCTACTAAAAATGTTCTCAATACAGGGAGTTATAACTTTCGCACACAGAGATCGGATCCAGCACATTCGAACTCCTAAACTGTAGACCACTGAGTCGGCATTCAACGGTGTTAGTATTTGATCTCAGTCAGTGCAATACATTGCGTGATCACTTTCGATTGTTTTCGGTGGGTCACTGACTCACACCGAACACTGGTTTGCTCCATTGTTCAGGTTAAGTCGTTTGTGCACGAGAACAAATGTGTTGAGTTCGATTCCTGCATGCGGAATTGTGGATGCTGATGAGTCAGATGCTAGAATGGTACTTCCCGGTTTCCAATGGTGATCCAACTTCGGTTGGTTAATGATTTCAATGGAATTACGATTCATTGCTTTTAATTCCTTCCATGTGTTTTTTCTTACTGTGTGCGACAACCACACTGCAATTAATATTGATCCACATTACGCTTCGTAACAACCATCTAATAAGGAACATATTCCAACTCCGTTCAATACAACAACCGTCTGCGTTGTTCACTATGAAGAAGTTGCCTACAGGAAGTCACGAAACGTCAAAAATAATATTCTTACACATTGAGATATCATAAAACTTATTTTTATTAATGTAGACTTTGCTTCAAACCAGTTAACAGCTTCGATAGCTCAGAATATATGTGATATCTATGGTAAGAACATTAATAAATGATGATGTGCTCAGTCATTTGTCACATTATTTTATTATTATTATTATTATTATTATTATTATTATTATTAATATTACTGTCTGTGTAGTTTCGTGTTAACAGAAGGCATTTTATCATAAAAAAGAAGTATACAAATATATTTGACTGCAGTTCGATAAAATATTTCCCACACCGATAGATGATAAATAAAGATAATTATGTTGTTGAAACCGAACATCAGTTAATCTGTTTCGTATGCGAATACACTCTGGTTTCTTTTCATTATTCAGTAGTGCATGTATTTTGATTGGCAGTAACAAAACAGTCAGTGACAGTTACAAGTGATTGATTGGATTTTATCCAGACGCTATCTATGAAGATAGTCGATGGGAAACACCATGTTTAGCTTTTCTGCTATTAAGAACTCATCAGAAAATTGTTTGTGTAATGTTGATGGAACCGGTGCTCTGTGGTACTGTCGCCATCTCGAACAGGGAAGCTGACTACCTCAATCTCGTGTCCACAATGTAGTACCAGTTTATTTCATGTACAGGTACACGTTATAGGAAAGTGTCAAATGGGACAAAATCTATGTTCAGTGTTTCCAGTTCACTACCTCCAGTCAGGAACAGTTTAATTATTATAACTGTTCTTTCTAGTTCCCTTCACTTGATTTGTTTTGTGAAATGTCTATAATACGAACTTATTTTGTATTCTGTTTCGACTGATTTTTTTTCGGAAACTTGACGATCACTAACCATTCTTGCTTTTAACAATTCTTTTTAGCTTACGACACCATCATCTGTTCTTGCTCGTTACAATAATTTAGAATTATGAATTTCGTACAATAATGAATTGTTTTATGGTGGGATTACTCTATTTTATTGATTGATGTAAATCGACTGGTGGAATGAAACCCTGTATGTAGGTTTGGTGCATACCATATTAAGAGTTCTGATGTACTGTGTGGTGTTTGAACTATCTCTAATCACTCAGAAAGTCGTCACAATGCACCTAGTATTGCGTCATCTTGACTAGTGTCCACGTTGCAACTCGACCGACAAGATGTGATCAGCGCTAAACGAAAATACAAACATGAAACTAGTCAGTGTTCAGTGATGAATTGATGTAAATATTTGGTCTCTGCAGAATGCTGGTCACAATATGAATACCTCGGAATTAGTATCTCACATTATATTACAGAGTGACCCTGGTACCAGTCCTCTAGAGAACATCAGTTTGTTAAGATCAGTGTGCCTTGTTGACGATTGTCAAGTATTATTTCCTGAAGACTACATCTAACTAAATAATAATAATACCCACTTCAGCTCCGATCACGGTTCAAGTCACACTTACTTATACTAACTCTGGTTAAATAAAAGCATTTCAATATGGCCAATTAAAAATTATCATATTGTTTAACATACAAAATGTGTTGTTGGTTAATTCGAATGGCAAAAAATTACTTGTGTTTATAAACACCTTGATTTATGAAGAAATATGTTTACAGTGATAAAAATCAAACTGAGTATGTACTGATTTCATGCTTTGAAATACTTCTTAGAAAACCAGAAGTATTGTTCAAGTGAGTCCGTTAACATCGGATTTCAGTTCCAATTGATTGAAACGTCTAAATTCAACACTTTACCAATTACTTTCGACCATCTATTTTATTAAACTTTTCTTCTACCTTCACAACTACACTACTATTATAACTTGTAAACCTTCTTTCAGACGTTTATTATTACGTAGTTTATTACTAGATTGATATATAAATATGCTTCCGATTTCTCAGTTAGTTATGATTTTAATCAATCATAATATGAGTAACAGAAATGAGCAAGGAATTCGTTACACTTAGATACAGCCTATTCGGAAAACCATCATTCACTAAACGTGGTGAACACTACTTGTCTCAGTTACACGGGTAAATTATTTGATAATTGTATTCATGCGTCAATTGATACTTCACCAACATGAAAATTCTAGAAGCAGTGGACGCTCGTTTCGTCCTAGCATGCAACTCCTCAGCATTGCGCATCCACGATCCCGCCTCGTGAGATTCGAACTCAAGACCTATCGATCGCTGAGCCAACATCCGACGATGTTAATGTCTAATTTCATCCAATCCACGAAATTGTGCCACCATCCTCCATTATCTTCAATGAGTTACTATCTCACAACAGACT
This sequence comes from Schistosoma spindalis, assembly GCA_946903255.1. Taxonomy (NCBI): domain Eukaryota; kingdom Metazoa; phylum Platyhelminthes; class Trematoda; order Strigeidida; family Schistosomatidae; genus Schistosoma; species Schistosoma spindalis. The sequence goes on along the minus strand of OX336419.1, from coordinate 7,743,583 downwards.
CAGGTTTACCATAGTTGTTTAGTTTCAATTCACTCATGAATACAACTATTAATTTATTACAATATACACAAAACCCCTTGCTGATAAATTATTTCCTAAAATTTATTTAATTCACAGTGCAAATATGGTTTTTTCATATTACACTATTGTTGGAAGTGTCAAGATAGCATTCGAAAATGTTTCCGTAGCTCGCAATATTGAATATACTGTTCAGCTTATTTGCACGAAATGTCAGCGACAATGTCCTCTTGAATGTAGTTTAAATAAAAGTACATTTGTATTATTTGTATAGGAAGTTTGTTTTTCACATTGACAAACTGAATAATGTCAAAAATATGGAACATTTTTATTCGCCTTTTTGATTATGATAACTAATGCTATATATCAAAATGTTACTACTTCAAACATTACACTAATAATTTCACAGAGAAAAGAATATTAACCGTCATGAACTTGAAATTCAGAGAGAGAGAGAGAGGTACGAAGAACATCTTCATTACTCTAATAAGTACGTCGCATGTAGAAGCTAATTTTCTCTATATCTGACTCCAATAAATAGTATCGCGTTATCTAAGTATCTAACGCAGGCTAAATCTAGTAGAATTATGGATTTACTCGAGATTTATTTAGAAGCCTGAACACTAGTCATAAAGATAGTTTATTGTTAAAGATTGGTAAAATTTGCGAGTGTACAGAAAGCAGGCACACAGGGGAAACGAGTGGGTGTTTATATATATATATATATATATATATATATATATATATATATATATATATATATATATATATATATATATATATATTAATCAAGTATGGATAAGTTATTGATTGTCTGTATATTACAACCAATGGAAGAATAGATTAAAAATGATGTGCAGACATGAGCTCAATCAGACTCACACAGGAAATTACATAGTGGATTAAGTGTCTAAATTACAGTGAGCGGTAGTTGGATGGGGGGGGGTTAATGCACGCAAATAGAATCGAGTTGAAAGCCTTCAGGTGACAGATGGAGTTTTATTGAATGTAGTTAATAGTCATAATGTTTCGACAGAATTGTAGTCGATTCATATGGTGTTATATTTAACAAATTAATTCAGTCACTATATTTCCAGATTTAGATTAAACGTGTAAAATACCTAGTATGTAATGCATAATCACTTATAGTGACTGAGTGAAAAATGCACGGCATTTAGGAAAGTTCATTACCTCAATCGAAAATTTAACTTATATATTATTATAGTGAGTAGTGTTGCTGATAGAATACGATGGTCAAGATTGATAATTTCTTCGATCACATTAAATCTCACCGAGACAGAATTACACTAAGTATCCACAAACTTTACTATTGTTTTGTTTGATGCGTCCCAGCCCCGCTATCTAGAGGGAGAAGTCCAAGCTTAGAATGGGA